>JAUDYJ010000004.1:81536412-82786412 GCA_030761175.1 Masticophis lateralis
GTACAAGGTTTAGTTACAACAGAAGAACTATAGAGATTTAAACAGCATAAGACTATGCATTTCAAGTCCTGTTTTATTTCTCGTATCTTGAACTCAGTTTAGTTACTTAATCAGTAATGAAAAAACCAGACCAATTAAAATGTAAAATGTAAAGGTAGTTCTAAGTTAACAATGGGAATGGCATCCACCTCAAAATAATGTGAAAATAAAGCACAATGTCATATGACCACACTGACTTATGATGTTAGTCTTGGCAGTTCCACTTGTGGTTATTAAGTGAGTCCCGCACTGTTGTTTTGTGCAACATCATGTGATTGCCATTCTGGAAACTTCTCTGATCTTTTTTTGGGGGGTGGAATAATACATGATTGTCTTGTGACATTGATTTGGCAGTTTCTGATAAAAGAGCAGATTAGCTCTCCCTGTCATGGCCCCATCAGAGCCCAGTTCAGAGGAGGAGGAATCGGAATTGGGACCATCTGACTGGGAAGGCACGTCTCTCCTGGGAGGTTTGGAGATGCCAGGGACTGAGGATGATGCTGTCCCGGGCCACTTAGGCATTGGGGGAGGTGGTTGACCAGACAGAAAGCTGCCTGTCTGCACAAACACAGGGGAGGATTGGCTGCTGACCAACAGTGTGCTGATAGGCAGCTGATCTCCTCTGATGAGGAACAGCTGACTATTCCACTTGATCCAAGGGCAAGGAGAGTGGAGCATTGGCAAGCCCAGAGAAGGGCTGCAAGGCTACTCAGAAGGGATGCCTCCTCCCATCACCTGGAGGGGAGAAAATTAAGGAGAAGCCATGGGGAGTTAGTCTTTGCCAGGAGCAATTGTTTGCTTTGTCTTACACTCCCCTTGGCTTTGACTCATGTCTATTGGTGTTTGCCTTGCCTCACTTGGAAGATTGCTCTTTGCCTTTTCTTTGGACCTAGCCCTTCTCTTGTGAATTGCATTTAGCCTTTTCTTCACTGTACCTTTGGAGGCCGTTAAGGGAAATGTGCTGGAGATAAGAAAGGCATTCAAGGAGGGCTGGATTTAGATCTCTTGTTGGGTGCACAGGGACTCATGACTTATGACCCATTTGACCCCTCCCTTGGGCTCAACCTGGTCATCTTCTATAGAGGGTGATCAAAGCTAAATACTGCCTAGATTGTAAACTGACTGGGGAGCCTTGGCTACTGGTCAGTTTAAAAAATTAATACAAATAAATAAACAAATGGTTGTCATTACCTTTAGACTATGTGGACAGGAGCAGTTTTCAGTTGCAGTGTTCAATTAGATTATTGGCAAAACAGTCAATTAGTGAATCAACTTGATCCAGCCAGAGTTATTTTCTCTGCTACTGAGGGTGACTTCTTTTCAGGTGACCTTTGTTCAACATTATATGTAAATATGTTATAATCATGTGTAAATGTTGGACAAAGATGCAGAGATAACCTGAAGAGAATAATAGCAATAGCAATAGTATATTGCTTATATATTGCCCCATAGCTCTTTACAGCACTCTCTAGACAGTTTACAATGTAAAAGCATTATTTGCATATTTTCCCCAGAAATCTGGGTCCTCATTTTATGGCACTCGGAAGGATGGAAAACTGAATCAACTTTAAACCCTGAACTCCAGGCTGTGTTTGTCTGCAGAAATACTGCATTTTAACCACTGTGCTCATAACTGAGATAACACAAAATATAACAGAATAACAGAATATCAGAGTTGGGGACTTCTGGTTGGCGCCACGGGGTCACAGACGTGGAAATGGCGAGCTCCGCAAAGCTTTGCCAAATCCCATCTGCCAAGCTGCCACTGACAGGTCTTCGGACATCCCCTGTCTAGCAGGGACAGGGGGACAAGAAGGAACCACTTGGGCGGCCAAGAGGAATGGGCAGGTTCCTCGGGGCCGGAGGTTTTCCTTCACACTGGTGGCAGTGGAACAGCAGCCATGACGGCTGTCCTGAAACCACGGCAATCGGGAACAAGGATTCTGCTGGAGGAAGAAGAAGAAAGAGCAAATATTTCAAAGCCGGGTGAGTGACACCAACCCAGACAATACAACACATTTATTAGGATTTTTTTTTAAAAATAAGACCCCACACACAATAAGCAGCTGCTGAGCTGTGGGGCTAAAAGACTGAAAGGGGGGAAAAATGGGAAAAGACCCAAATTAGACTTTGTTTCTGTAAATTTGACTTGGAAGAATTGGCATTAATAAATTTTGAAAACTGACTTTGCCTTTAATTGGAGTGGATTGGAGAAATGTTTCTTTGGGAGCTAATGCCTATGAAAGTAAATGAAGCTAATGAAGATAGACAGATGGATGGCTACAAAATAGCCATGGAGTCTGCAGTGACTAAGCAGGAAAGTGGATTGAAGAAGTGGATTGAAGTGGATCTTTCTGTTTGGAAAAGAAACATTTTAAATGGCTTTTTACTTTGGATTATTTGAAATTAACATTAGATATATGGATTTTGGAGATTCCTATTCTGTCCTAGATGATTTTAAGAAAGAAGAAATAAAGAATATTTTGGATGTTTAACAATGGAGAACAACAAGCTCAGCAAACAAAATTTAGGGTGGCACAGCAACCAAAGACAGGAAGTTGATACATCACACTTGGAACAGACATTATAAAAGCTTTAAAGGGACATACAGAATTTCTCAACTTGAACAGATGAACTTTGAAATGGAACATTTATGGACAGATAGGAAAAGGAAGAAATAAAGTGGATAAATTTAAATGTAATTAACTGAAATGTAAAGTTTAAAAGCCTAAAGGTATATATGATTTTTGGATAAAAACAGGAAGGTTTTTGGAGTAATAAAAATAGAAAATAAGAGATGGCAATTAAAATAGAGGATGATGTATAGGGGATTAAAAATAATAAAGAAGAATATATTTTGAGGCAGGACAACTTTAAGAAAATTTATTGTTTAATGTAATATGCTTTAATTCTAATTTGCAAATGTTAAATTGATGAATAAGGATTTATTGAACAAAATATAAGATACACAGATACTAGTGATAAATTGTGAATTAATGTATGCTGGAAATGATGATTATTATGAAATATATTGAGATTTAAATTGAAAGAGTATGACAGGAAAATGATATAAAATAGATAATTATATTTTAAAGGAAATTAAAATAAGGGGGATGGTTACTAACTAGATAAGAGTTTGAGACTTGGGGGAAATACGTTAGAAATTAATCTGAAATGCTGTAAATCAATCTAATAAATATGGGAGAGTTCGAGGAGACTATGCTGGAAATCAGCCAAACAAGAGTGGGAGCCTTGGAGGAGAATATGCTGGAAATCAGCCAAACACAATATGCTGGAAATCAGCCTATAAAATGATGGAAATCAGCCCATAAAATGATGGAAATCAGCCAAACATATAGGAGGAGAGTTGGAGGAGACTATGCTGGAAATCAGCCAAACACAGTATGCTGGAAATCAGCCCACAAAATGTTGGAAATCAGCCAAACATATAGGAGGAGAGTTGGAGGGGATTATGCTGGAAATCAGCCAAATAATGGAGAAAGTTTAGGAGGAGATTATGCTGGAAATCAGCCAAATATAATATGCTGGAAATCAGCCTAGAATGGTGGTTGGCTTGGAGGAGATTATATTGAAATTAATTAAATAGTTGGTGTTTTTAGAGGGGACTATGCTGAGAAACAGCCAAATAGAATACGTTGGAAGACAGCCAAATAATAGAGGGAGGTATGGTAGAAAATATGTTGGAAATTAGACTAAATAAAACATGTTTTTGTGATAAACCTGTGTAATATGTAAGGAAATCAAGATAAATTGATAAAGCTAGATATTAAGATTTGAGGATAAGGGTCAAAGGATTAAAAACTAGATAGAATTTTGTTTTATAAAGTGTAATAAAAATGGAGTTGTACTGATTTGAAATTAAGATTAATGGTGATAAAATTGTAAGGTAAACACTTAGAATAAGAGGTTAGAATATTGTCAAAAATTATTTGGATATGGATTGTAAAAGATACAAGATGAAGAAGAACAAGATATGACTAGGATTGATATATAGATATAAAAATGAGTGAAAGTGAATTTGAAATTAATTTGTATTGATATAATGGATTTGTTTTGATGAAGATGTTAGAATTGATGTTAACATTGATTTTGTTAGGTTTTGAACTTTTTACTTCTAAAAGATGTAATGGGAAATTGTGAATGGAGCTTGTTAAAGGATTGTAAGTGTGGTAACCATGTATGACCGGATCGAGACTTTGCTCTTGAAAATTATATTTTATGTTTAAGTTTGGGAAAAAATAAAAAAATATTTGCAAAAAAAAAAAAGAATATCGGAGTTGGAAGGGACCTTGGAGATCTTCTAGTTCAAGCCCCATCTCAGGCAAGAAACCCTATACCAGTGATGGCAAACCTATGGCACTTGTGCCAGAGCTGGCATGCAGCACCCTCTCTGTGGGTGCACAAGCCGTCACCCCAGCTTAGCTCCACTGCGCATGTGTGCACCTCCAACCAGCCAGTTGGTCTTCAGGTCTCTGCCATGTATGCATGGGAGGGTGGGCTGCATGTGGGGGGGCATGTGTGCATGCATGGGGGGCAGGGTACATGCAGGGCCCACGGGCACATGCGCAAGGGGGTGGGGCACATGCGGGGGTTGCACATGCATGTGTGGGGAATGTGCACGCATTGCATTTTTGGGGTTTGAGCGCTTTGGGCAGTCAGTCCGGTTAGCTGTCCTACACCATTTCAGACAAATGGTTGTCCAATCTCTTCTTAAAAACTTAAAGTGTTGGAACATCTACAACTTCTGGAGGCAAGTCATTTCACTGATTAATTGTTCTAACTGTTCTAACTATAAGATTTTCACATCAATAATGGCACACAGACTGAAAAAGCCACTAAATGAATATACACGCAGACCAAAATGGATTTTTACCAAAAAGACAAATTAAAGACAATATGAGGACGATTTTGAATGCTTTGGAATATTATGAGAACCATCCAGAAAAACAGATGGCATTTATGTTTTTAGATGCCCAAAAAGCTTTTGATAATGTGAATTGGCAGTTCATGATAAAACAATTACAGAGAATGGATTTGGGGGAGAGATTTATAAATGTTATAAAAATAGTATATGATAGACAATTTGCTAAAATAATGATAAATGGGGAAATAACAGAAAAGATCAGCATAACTAAAGTTACTAGATAAGGATGTCCTCTTTCGCCATTGTTGTTTAGCTTGACATTAAAAGTTTTAAATAAAAATATTAGACAAGATGAAAGGGATAAAAGTTTAAAAATAAAAGTATAAATTGCAGGCCTTTGCAGATGATTTGGTATTTATTATAGAAGATCTGCAAATAACAGGCCCTAAATTATTAGAACAATTAGAAGATTATGAGAAAATCTCCGACTTGAAAATAAATAAAGACAAAACGAACATTTTGGCTAAAAACATGACAGAAAAACAAAAAAGAAAGATGGAAGAAAATTTGAATATACAAGTAGTGAAAAAAGTTAAGTACCTTGGAGTATATTTAACTTCAAGTTGTGTAACAATAAAAGAATATAATTATTATAAATTAAAACAGCAAATTGAAAGAGATCTGGAAAAATGGAAGAATCTTTAACTATCATTCATGGGACAGATTGCATTGATAAAGATGAATATAATAAAAAGATTATTATTTTTATTTCAGACTGTGCCAATAAAAATTGAAAAGACCTATTTTCAATATTTCAATAAGATAATAAGGAAATATATATGGCAAGGGAAAAAGGCAAGAATAAGCATAAGAATGATGCAAGATACATGATTGAGAGGTGGGTTTGGATTATCAAATTGGGAACTATATTACCAGCAGCATCTCTGACATGGTTGAGTTAAGAAATATAAGGTTGTTAAGATTGGAAGGTCATGACTTGCAATTAGGATAGCATGCTTTTTTGTGGTATGGTAGAAGTAAAATACATACATATTTTCATAGACACTATGTAAGAAATGCATTGCTACTAGTTTGGGAGAAAGTAAGAGATAAATACTATGTGAAAATATCAACATGGTTATCGACAATGGAAGCTTTAATACACCCAAATGTTTTTAATTTTGGCAATATTGTTAGATATAAAGATTTACTAACAGAAGAGGGAAAATTGAAAGGGAAACAGGAACTAGAAGGACAGGGGATTGAGACAGACTGGTGTATGTATATGCAGATACAAACAAGATATGAGAAGGATGCTAAATTATATGGTTTTTATATGGAAAAGACTGAGTTGGATAGGATACTCATGGGAACAGATGATAATTTAATTAAAAAATATAATTTTTTGCTTAGTATTGAATTAGAGGAGGAGCAAGTAAAAGAAACAATGATAGCTTGGGGAAGAAACTTTGGATATTCAATTGATTTGGAAAAATGGCAACAACTATGGGAAAGGAATTATAAATTAACGATGTCCACTGCATATAAGTAAAATCAATATAAAATGACCTGAGAAATTAGCAAAAATGTTTAAAGAAAAATCAGCTAAATGTTGGAAGTGTCATCAAACACCAGGATCATATTATGATATGTGGTGGACATGTCCAGAATCTAAAAACTATTGGATTAAATTTGAGACTTGGTTGGAGGAAATGATACATCAACGTATCGAATTTAAACCAGAGCTGTTCCTACTGAGTATCCTACCTGAAAAAATTAGCAAGGGGAATGTTTGTTTGATAATACATGTAATAACAGCTACAAGGATTGTTTATGCACAAAATTGGAAAGCAGAGAAAATATCTTTGGAAGAAGTCATTTAAAAAATCTTAGATTGTGCAGAAATGAATAGATTTACTCTGATGATTAAAGATAGATAAGACTCCGAATATTTTAAAATATGGAATGATTTTTATTATTGGTTGGAGAAGAGATATAAATGATTAATTATATACTGTAAATATGTAAAAATATGTGATGAGTAGAATATTATGTTAGTGATGAATTGATATTGTGGCTTGGATAAGGATCAAGATAGAAGTAATGAAGAACTTTGGAAGATAACACCGAGATGTCACAGGGAAGAGAAAACTGATGTATTAAATGTTTGTTTGTCTAAAAAATAAAAAACTTTTTTTTAAAAAAAATGTTCTGTCAGGAAATTTCACCTTAGTTCTAGGTTGGTTCTCTTCATTAATTTCTATCCATTGCTTCTTGTCCTACCCTCAGGTGCTTTGGACAATAGCTTCTCCCTCTTCTTTGTGGCAGCCCCTTAGATATTGGAACACTGCTATCATGTCATGTCTAATCCTTTTCATTAAACTAGACATATCCAGTTCCTGCAACCATTCTTCAAATATTTTAGCCTCCAGTCCCTTTAATCATCCTTGTTGTTCTTTTATGTACTTTTTAGATAGGAAATAACACTGACTATATCAAACTGTGGTCTGTCAGGGTCTTCCACCAAATTGAATTAAGAATACAACCTCAGGAAGGTGGCTGGATCTTACCTCAGCAGAAGCAAATCCCTTTAGTATGTTGCTCTCTTAGATTTTGGAAGCACAGCTTTTTTGCATACTGAAAGCAACTCAACTGAGTTGAGTTTATATCCGGGAAGAGTCAACCAATTTGCCAGATCAGATAGCTACATCTGACTCAGACAAAGCAGCAGTACACCAGTAGCTGTCAGTCAGCTGATCTGAGTCAGCGGAGCTCCAGGAGGGTTATAATTTTAAGATGCCAGGAAAAATTTGACAAAAGAAAGTGAACTGAACAAACTCAGCCAGAAAGTAAGTAAGTAAGTAAGTAAGTAAGTAAGTAAGTAAGTAAGTAAGTAAGTAAGTAAATTAGTAAGTAATTAGTTTGTTTGTTTATATTTTTCCTTCCTTCCTTCCTTCCTTCCTTCCTTCCTTCCTTCCTTCCTTCCTTCCTTCCTTCCTTGCTTCCCTCCCTCCCTCTCTCTCTCTCTTCTCAGAAATCTGTTCACAAGCTACAAAATGATGATTCTTCCCAACCACCTCATTCCAAATGAAACATTAACTATCCAAAAGATGTTCCCCTTTAGCACATGTATATATGAAAGTTACATAAATATCTCCCTTTTTTCCTATGGCTGGAAATCCCTCCAAAATCTAGCTTTCTTTGTTACATTGAGAGTCTCTAAACTTCTGCTTTTTTCTATAACTGAACACAAAGTGAATCATTTATTTCAATTGTTTCTTCCACTCTCATTGCAGCTTTCTGAAATTCAGGTGTTTATTGCTCTCTAAATTCTATGCTCTATTCTCTGGCCTCAAGCTATTGTCCTACTGAATGGAATACATCTTCTAAATTCCATACCTTTCTCTCACTGATCTACAGTAAATGAGTTAGTGTCTGAACTTCCTGCCTTTCTCTCATTGTAACAAATAAGCTGTATAGATTCCTTACTTCATTGAATTGAACAATATGCTAAAAATGTTAACTTTAAATATTTTTATGCTATAGTACTCATAAATGGCCACCTGGTTGTTAATTGATTATTATAGGGATTATGGTAGGGAGCCTGAGTGGCGTAGGAGGCTAATGCCTCCTACTAAGGCAGCATTTAACATCCAGCTGCCTGCAATTACTGCGAGTTCAATTCTCACCAGGCCCAAGGTCGACTCAGCCTTCCATCCTTTCTAAGGTGGGTAAATTGAGGACCCAGTTTGTGGGGGCAATAAGCTGACTTTGTATAAATATACAAAAGTATGAAGGCTATTGCTTAACGCATTGTATGCCGCCCTGAGTCTCCGGAGAAGGGTGGCTTATAAATCAAATTTTTAAAAAAATTATAGCACTAGCTATCACAGCATTGTCTCAAATATTTAATAAAATGTTTGATTAAGTGTTAATTTTTCTATTTCATGCTTTCCTTCTGCTCTACCACTCTGGTCATATAAGTAATCAAAGTTAGGCAGCAATAGGATATCTTTTTTGGTAATAATTTAACTAATAGATAGGTAATCTCTCTTTAGCTAAGTAAGAAGCCAATTTTGATCAGCTGTGAATATTTGTAGGTACTTTGTGCTGGGATTGACAAATGCACGCTGAAAAGAGCAGAGCAGAGCAGAGCAGAGCAGAGCAGAGCAGAGCAGAGCAGAACAGAACAGAACAGAACAGAACAGAACAGAATCTGGAAGGGACCTTGGAGGTCTTCTAGTCCAGTCCCCTGCTCAACCAGGAGACCCCATACCATTTCAGACAAATGGCTGTCCAGTCTCTTCTTAAAAACTTCCAGTGATGAAGCACCCACAATTTCTGAAGGCAAGCTGTTCCACTGGTTAACTGTCCTTGCTGTTAGAAAGTTTATCCTTAATTCCAGGATGATTCTCTCGTTGATTAGTTTTGAACCATTTTTTCTTGTCCTGCCCTCTGATGTTTTGGAGAATAATTTGACCCCCTCTTATTTGTGGCAGCCCCTCAAATATTGGAATACTGCTATCATGTCACCCCTATTTTTTTTTTTTTTTGCTAGATTAGCCAGACCCAAATCCTGCAGCTGTTTCTCATATGTTTTACTCTCCAGGCCTTTGATCATCTTAGTTGCTCTTCTCTGAACTTTTTCCAAAGTCTCAACATCTTTTTTGTAGTGTGGTGACCAAAGCGTGGTCTTAGTATGCCTTTATAAAGCAGTACTAACACTTCATGTGATTTTTATTCTATGCTTCTGTTTATACAACCCAGGAATGTATTAGTTTTTTGGCTGCTGCCACACACTGCTGGCTCATATTCAAGTGATCATCCACTAGGACTCTCACAGTTACTGTTTTTGAGCCAGATCTCGCCTAATCTGTATTTATACCCTTGATTTTTCCTGCCTAAATGTAAGACTTTGCTTTTCTCAACATTAAAATTCATTTTGTTGGATCGGGTCCAAGTTTGTTAAGATCTTTTTTGATTGCAAGCTTGTCTTCTGGGGTGTTGGCTATTTCTACCAGCTTAGTGTTACCTGCAAATTTGATGAGTTCCCCTTCTATTCCCTCATCTAAGTCATTTAGGAAGGCATTCAAGAGTACTGGGCCTAAGAGGGAGCCTTGTGGTACCCCACTGCTTACTTCCCACCATGTAGATGTAGTACCATTAAGGCCCACTTGTTGAGTACAGTTTGTCAGCCAGCTACAAATCCATCTGGTGGTGATGTTGTCTCTCCCACATTTTTCTAGCTTACCAAGAAGTAGGTTGTTAAAGTGGGATCTACTAGATGACCACTGGATAACTTTCTATTCATTATATTCTAAAAGCAACTATATTTTGAAAGCAGGAAATACATCCGGTTAGAGAAAGTACAAGCTCAGCATAAAATCCTTTGATACTCTGAGAGGCCCCTAAACCTGTCAGAAGAGAGGAACAATTCTAATGACAAACAGCTAAAAGGCTAATAAGACCAAGGATAGCCACCTGGGCGGGAAGTTATTTATCACAGAATAATTATTTGGCAAGGATGATGTAAAACCTTAGTAATAAGGAAATGTCAATTAAATATAACGGATGTATGTTAACCATATATGGAAAGTTGCTGTGTTAGCAGAATCCTTTGTTTGAAACAGTATAAAAACTGTGGTCTCAGAATTATCAAATTGTTCAGATTTTTAGGTACTCATACCTTCTGAACCTATTGCTCAATAAACCTGACTCTATCTGACCCTATGGGATGTCTCTTATATCCTTTCTTCCATTACATTGTAGTCTACTTTGTCAAATGCCTTACTGAAATCTAAGTACAGTATATTATGTCCACAACATTTTGCTGGTCTACTAATTTAGCCACCTTATCAAAGAATGAAATGATTGGTTTGGCATGATCTATTTTTAACAAACCCATGCTGTCTACTAGTTATAACTTTATTTGTTTGTAGTTGTTTGCAGATTTGTTTTTTTATTATCTTTTCCAGGATCTTCCCAGGTATTAATTTTTTTAAAATTAGTTTTTTATTGTATTTTTTAATCATACAATTCAACATTATTCGGTTCTATGGTGTTGATAAATATATACACATCATTTACATATTATTAACATAACATTGCATCATTGCTTAGTTATAGTTTAAAAGATAGTACAAGTAGTAATGCTCAATTCTATTTAATCATTATTGATTATTCATTGTACCCCTCATACTATACTTTTTGTTTCTTTTCTCCATCCACTTATACCACATTTCCCACACAGTGTAATATTCCGTATTCTCTCTTTTGTTAATCTCAAGTGTTAGTTTGTTCATTTCAGCGCACTCTAATATCTTGCTAATTACATCTTCTTCCGGTGGTAGTTTTTCCTCTTTCCAGTACTGAGCGTACATTATTCTTGTCGCTGTTATATGTACGATTAGATATCTCTTTTTCTTCTCGTATTCTTTTTTCAGGATTCCCAGGAGAAAGGTTTCTGGTTCAAAATCTATGTTTTCTTCTATCATTTCCGAAATCCATTTCCAAATCATTCTCCAAATTTTTTTCACTTTGAGGCATGTCCACCAACAGTGGTAGAAGGTGCCTTGATGGTGACCGCATTTCCAGCATTTTGGGCTCATATTGGGATAAATTTTTGCAATCCTGGCAGGGGCTAGATACCACCTATATAACATCTTATATTGATTTTCCTTGTAGGCTACTGCCCTAGTCACTTTGAGGTTACTGTTCCAAATTGTATCCCATTCATTTAAATTTATGTTGTGTCTAATGTTTTTGGCCCATGCTATCATTGAATTTTTGACAACCTCCTCTACCATATCATATTCCAGCAGATAATTATATAATTTGGCTATTAATTTTTTATCGGTTCCCATCCAAATCTTGTCAAATCCATTCATGCCAATCTCTATGTCAAACTCCTCCTTGTCCTTTTTATATCAGGATTTTATTTCTGCATAAGGCCACCAATCAATAAGAATATCATGTTCTTTCAATTCTTCATTCATTTTAAGGTTCCCTCCCTCATCTAATATCTCTTTATATTTGACCATTTTCTCCATTTCCAGCACATTAGGGTAGATCATGTCCTCCATTATGAAGAGCCATCTTAGGACTTTCATGTATTGTTTTCGTCTTATTTCTCCCCAGGTCTGCATTAGTGTGTCCCTTATTTTATGCCTATGGAAATATGTTCTTGTTCTATTTCCTGTATCCCAAAGATAGGCGTGCCAGCCGTTTTGGAGATCATGCCCTTCCAAAGCCAAGAGTCTTTTATTTTCCAGGGTTGCCCATTCTTTCAACCATACCAGATTTGCTGCTGTATAGTAGGTTTTCCATATGGGAAGTCCAAATCCGCCCCTATTCTTTTTATCTTGCAAAGTTCTGATCGCTATCCTAGGTTTCTTCCCACTCCAAATAAATTTTCTTATAATGGCATTGAATTCTAGGAAGAATTTTTTTATCTAATTTGACTGGGATGGTTTGGAACAAGTACAGCAACTTGGGCAAGACACTCATCTTTATTGCTGTGATTTTGCCTAGGAATGATATCTGAAGTTTTCCCCATTTCTCTAAGTCCTGTTTGATGTTTCTAATCAGGGGTATATAATTCTCTTCCTTTAGGGCCAAGCACCTTGCTGATATCCACACTCCCAAATATTTTACTTTCTTAACTATTTGGAGCCCTAGCGATTCTTCAAGGGCTTTCTTTTGATCCTCAGCCATATTTTTGGTCAACAATTTAGTTTTGGTTTTATTTAATTTAAATCCAGATACATCTCCGTACTTACCCAATTCTTCCAACATTTTTACACCTGTTTCCAATGGTTCCTCCATAATTAGGGTTACATCATCAGGGAATGCCTGAATCTTGTATGTCTCCTTTCTAATTTTAAGTCCCTTAATTTTATTATTATTTCTAATCCTTTTTAATAAAACTTCTAGGGCTAGTATAAACAAAAGTGGTGATAGAGTGCATCCTTGTCGTACACCCTTTCTAATTTGGAAAGATTTTGTTAACTCTCCATTTAATAGGATAATGGCTCTTTGTTTTTCATAGATTGTGGTTATCATGTTTTCAAAATTTGATCCGAATTTCATCTTTTTAATTTGCTGAATTATGAACTCCCAATTCAGGTTATAGAATGCCTTCTGGGCGTCTAAGAAGGCCAATGCTATTTCTTTGTTTGAGTGTGCCTCTTAATATTCAAGTACATCTATTACCACCTCATATTATTCCTTATCTGCCTTCCAGGGAGAAATCCATTTTGGTCACTGTATATCAAATTGTTTAGAATTATTTTTAATCTTCTTGCTATAACACTCAATCTTGTAGTCTGTGTTTAGGAGGGAGATAGGTCTGCAATTTTTTTATCAGTTTTGGGTCCGCACCTTCTTTCTGTATGAGTGTAATGTATACCTCCCTCCACGATTCTGGGATTTTGGATCTTGTCAAGGCCTCATTGCAAATTTCTAACAACTTAGGTAGGAGTATTTCCTCCTACCTAAGTTGTTTTTGTATAATTCTCCTGGGTTTTTGTATAATTCTCCTGGGAATCCATCTGGGCCTGGTGACTTATTGTTTTTAAGTTTGGATATTGCCATCTTCAACTCCATCATTGTTATTTCCTTGTTAAGCATTTCTCTCTCATCCTCTCCAACCAATGGGAGTTTTTCTTCCGACAGGTATTGATCCATTTTTTTCCTTTGGGATTTCTTCCTCTTTGTATAAAGTGGGGTAGTACTCTCAGGCAATCTCAAGTTTATCTTCTTCTTTGTTTGCAATACATCCTTCTGAATCTTCCAACTGGTAGATGGTCCCTTTCTCGGTTTCTTTTTTTAGCCTATAGGACAGACACCTGCCTGATTTATTTGTGTTTTCGAAATAGTATTGTTTGGTTCGTTTTATCTTATATGCCAATTCTTCCTGGTCTAGAATATTTAGTCTATGTCGTAGAATCTTCCAATTTTCTTTGACTGCCTCGTCTCCTGGATTTTGTTGTACATTCTTCTCTGCTTTTCCTAAATCTTCCAACAGTTCCTTCTGTATCTTTCTTTTTTCTTTATTTTTGTGTGAACCATATGATATTGCCAGGCTCTCAGATATGCCTTCATTGTATCCCATATTATTCCTTGGGCTTTTGGCTCCTTTTCATTTTCTTCAAAAAATAATTTTAATTCTCCCTTTACTTTCCCAATATTTTGCTTGTCCCTCAGGAATTATGTATTTAACCTCCATCTCTTATTTCTTCTCCTATATAGGTTTTTCCATCTAACTTCTAGCGGGTTGTGGTCGGCCCATACATTGGGTATGATTTCTGCTGACATGATTTCCATCCCCATATTCCTGCTTACCCATATCATGTCGATTCTTGACCATGGTTTTTTAGGACTAGAATAATACTTATATTGTTTCTTGTTTAGATGGAAGGTTCACCAAATGTCTACAAGATTTAATTTGTCTACTAAATCAAAAAAGATTTTTGGTAATTTTTTTATTTTGATCTTTGGTACTTTGGTGGTCTTTGTCTGAATCCACTACCCCATTGAAATCTCCAATTATACAGATATTACTATAATCCATATTGCTTATTTTTTCACCTAATTTTTGTAAAATTCCCCCAAATTTTTATTCGGGGCATAAATAGCTATTAATAGGATTGGAAGATTGCCTCTCTTTATTTCCACTGCTAAGATCCTGCCCTTGGAATCAGTATATTTTAATTCGACTACAATTTCCTTCTTGATATACAACGCCACACCCCTCTTTTTCTTTCCAGCTAAGAAGGTGAACGTTTTTCCAAGTTTGTTGTACTCTAGGTACTTTTCATCTTCCTTTTTTATATGAACCTCCTGGAGGCATATTATATCAGCATTTTGTTTGGCTAGTTTTATAAAGAATTGTTTCCTCTTTTTATTATCATTCAGACCATTGACGTTAATTGATATTAATTTCCAATATTCCATATCTTATATCTTTTGTGTTGTCTTAATTTTTGTTTGCGTGTGTAGTTCTTTGCAGTCTTTGCTTCTTCTTTGTCTCCTTGCTTTCCTTGTCCTCCGTCTCCTTCTCCTCCGGGGCTCCTTCTTTAGATCTCCTCTGTTGGATAATTTCCTCTTCCTGTGTTATTGCTTCCAATTCCTCCTTACTGCTTTGGTCTTCCTCTATCCCTCTCAGCTGATCTAAAAAGTCCTGAGCTGTTACCAGACTGTCTATTTTGATTTTCTTTCCCTGCCTGTAATCAGCATGCGTTCTGGCAATATCCATCTAAAAAGGATATTCCTCTTGTTCAACTGAATGGCCAGGAATCTATAGTCTCTTCTTGATTCCCTCACTCTCCTTGGGACTTGCTTTAATACTATCACCTCCTTTCCTTTTTACATCACTGGTTCATCTCTCACCATGCTATAAAAGATGTCTTTAACTTTTTTCCGTGCAAATCTAATGTGCACTTCTCTGGGCAATTTGTTTCTTCTGGCATAATTAGTCTGAACTCTATATACCGCATCCAATTCTTTTGAACTTTGAGGAACCTCAGGCCTCACAGCTCTATTTCATTGGGGTTGTTCCTTGGAACTCTGACATTAACCCAAATCTTCTAAATAACTAAGCAGCTCCCCAAAATGGGGATGAATGGGGTGCCGAGCCCCAGCACCAACCTAAAGCTTGGGTGGTGCAAAGTCTCAACGAAAATGGAAGGGAGAGAGGAAATTGCAGAGGGAGCCATGGGAGCACATACCAGAAAGTTTATCAAGACCCGGTATTCTCCTTCTGAAGGCGTGGTACGAGCCCTTGAAGCTGCAGAGGCAATGCAAAGCCTAGGTGCTCGGTCCAGGGAGATGGATTCTGGGAAAAGTTGCCAGCCTGATCCAACTCTGGAGATGGAACTGAAAGAATGATCACCTGAATGTTGAACTGTATCCAGCCCTCGTCAACCTATCTTCATACTACCCCCTGCAGAATTTATACCCCCAGGCTGGGGATTTTATCATGGCCAGGGGTGGGTCCAGTGCCAGTGGACATCAGTGCCATTTGCCCCCACTCCTATGGGATCAATTTGCCCTGATGATCCCAGAACTGCCGTGGGGTCTGATCCAGCAGCCAGCAGCACCGGCGCCACAGGTTCCAGTTCAGCTGCCGGCATTCACCCTGCTGCCTGCCACAGCACCTGCCCTGCCTCCAGTTGCTGTGGTGATTCCACCAGCAAGGGACCCACCACCACGGTTTAGAGTGATGTTTGACGGTAAGCCTACCAAACTGGCCTATTTCCTCAGACAAGTATGGGCTCATATAGATCAGTATGGAAAGCAATACTAAACAGATCGCGACTTAGTAACTGCGATCTCAGAGGGGATGAATGAGGGAGATGCTGCTGACTGGAGAGCCCAGCTGCATAATGAGGGGATTACTGAATTAAATGATGCTGAAGGTTTTGTTGAGTTGTTCCAGGCCAGATTCGAAGACTGAGACCAAATCAACGAGACTGAAACCAAGATAAAGGTGATGAATCAAGGAAATTGACCCATAAAGGACTTCATACAGGACTTTAGATGGGTCATGGGGAACCTTGGACATTGGCCAGACAGAATACTTCTGCATTATTTTAAAGAAGCCATTGATCAAGAAGTCAGAAATTACACCTGTGTAATCCAGGGGGTGCTAGAGCGACTGCAAGACTGGTATACCATGTCAATAGCTCTTGATAGAGAAGTTCACCCATGCCACAGCCCCTCAGCTGAGAGGTCCCCAGGGAGAACTTTGGCTAGACATCCTCCAACAAACCCTACTGAAACCCCTCCTGCTCAATCTACAGGGGTAATCAAATGCTACCATTGCAGACAAGTGGGTCATCAAGCTTCAAAGTGTCTGGCACCTGTGCTGGTTCCACAACTGAACCCCGCCTCATCAGGCAGAAGGGAACCATGAAAGCCCCCAGATGCCAGAAGAATTGCCCAACAGGCAGTCAAGATTTCCCCTCCTCCTGGAGACAGTGAAGAGACCTCGACCAAGACCTGCTGCCTGGGCTGGCCAGCAGTAGAAGCGACGAAGATGACCTGATGATAAGTGGGACCATCCACCCCTTTACGGTCAAAGTCAAGCTGACAGTGCCAGAGACAGGGGTGCATGGAGCGGTAGCAGCAATAATAGACACTGGCTACACCCATTGCTTAATTAGCTTCTCCATTGTTGAGCAGCTAGGCATAAAGACACACCTCTCAAGCTGCCCCATACACTTTCAGCAAATAGATAGGACCTTAATAGGTGGCACCCCTGCTACACGGGTCACTGAGATCCACACAGAACTCATTCGATTTGTAGTAGCCCCAAAAATGGCAGAGTCAATCATCCTGGGACTCGCCTGGTTAGACAAATGGGCCGCTACAATCAAATGGGAGGACAGCGAAAGGGATCCGGAAGCGGTGCAGCGTTATTGGCTGGGAAAATGCCGGGCTCTGATGAGCTTGGCAAAATCCAGCCAGACGAACTGTCACTGGGGGGGAGGGGTCTTTGGACCGAAGCTGTCCTGTAGGGACAGTGAAGAAAGAGAGGCAGCTCGGTGTCTAAAGAGGAACAGGCAAGTCCCTTGGATAACCCGAGAAACTCTCTCTGAGCCAGTGAAGGTGGGCAGTGATCAAAGTGAATTGCCATGAAACTGGAGCCTTTGGAGCAAGCGATGTGCAGGAGGGAAGATTTGGACAGAGTGCTGGTGTTGGGTGAGTGATTGGCTAACCCACAGACAATAAAAAGAAAATTCTAAATATTTTCAACTACGAAACAATTACTAAAATTACCCCGGCGTGGAAATTGCAGTTAAATAGCGGTGGGGGGAGATGGTGGATGGAAAGAGAAAGTGAGAATGACAAGCATGCCATAGAAGAACCCAAATAAAGAATTAAAAGTGATTAACAAACGGAAATGTAAATCTGGAACTTGGATTCAATTCGGATTGGATTATAAACTGATTGGTGATATATAAAGATGAAAGAAGATATGAAAACTAGCTTTTTTCTCTTTTATGACTCGGTAAACACAGATGTGGATTACAAATAAAATGGCGATTTGTTAATTAGCCGAGTGGAACTGTGGATTATAGAGAGACATCTGCAGAAGAAGGAAGAGCATAACATGGAATTGTTTACTTTGAGAAAACCTTTGAAGAAACCTTGAACTTTTAAAAAGATAACTGGCAAGAATTAAGGAGGATATATTTTGCCTACAAGAGGATAGACTTTGATGATTATAAAGAAGGATCTTAATGTGACTTAAAACTGGAATAATTCAACCCAGAAAGAATAAAATGGAACAGGAACTTAATGAACTGATAAAGACGATGTGTTGGAAATAAAGGAAATGATTATAAATTTGCATGGAAAATCGAAATCTGAAGAGGCAAAGACAGAGCTAGAATGCACTGAAGATGAAAAGGAAATGACTAATGAGAAACAAGAAAGAGAGATGGATAATGAAGAAGACAAAGACGAAGAGACTGACTGTGGAAAATTAAACAATTGTAATATTAAGTATGGACAAAAAGAAAAGAAACAAAGAAGGAAAAGAGGGTGGAACAGGAAAAATATAAAAAAACTTAAATGATTACACAGAGTTACAGTGGAAAGATAAGAAAGAGGGAAAAGAGATGGAAAATAATAAGAAATAAAGGACAAAATAAAAGATTTTATGATTTTAAAATACAAAATAAGCATACTAGGATTAACAATGAAAAGATACAAAAAAGGAAAGAGAAAGGAGAAACAATGTGAAATATAGGGCAGAATAGGAGAGTGCAGAATTTTAAAATACAAAAGAAAGGAAGAAGAAGAAGGGAAAACAAAAGGCAAAGAAGGAAAAGAAGGTGGTGGAGAAGAAAAAATATTAAAAACATAAATGATTACACTGGGATTTACAGTGGAAAAATAAAAAAGAGGGAAAAGGGATGGAAAATAATGGGAAATAAAGGGCAAAGATTTCATGATTTTAAGATACAAAATATTAATAATGAAAAGATATGAAAAAGGAAAAGAAAAATAGAAACAAAGGGAAAACTGTAATAAATGTCACATGCTCAATAATATTGGAGGTTTATAGAATGATAAGTTTTAACAATATGAATAAACAAGTTGGGGGAAATGTAATATTAGGAATATTTCTAACTATATATTTGAAACATAATTAAAAAGAGAAAAGAAGACAAATTAAGAATATTTTAAGAACTAATCTGATTGGGTAAAATAAGAAATGATTAAGATGTACTTTATAAATATATATTTGAATAAGTGGAAATATATTGTTAAGATGTTTTGAGAAATATGTTTAATGATTGAAATTAAATGTAAAACTGAATGAAATTGAAATGATAAAAATGATTTAAATGTTATACTTGCAAGAAGTAAAGCAGAAAAAATACATTGGTAAAAGTAAAAAAGATAAAGAGACTAGAAAAGTGTTTGAGTAAAGATTTGAAGGAAAAAAGAGAATAAGATGAAATATATTGTTAACAATTAAAAAGATAAGGGACAATAGAAGGGAACTCCTCAATATAAAACATTAAAATGAATACAGCAATAGAGAGAAATGAAGGAATTGGAAGGGAGGAGGAAGGAGAGAGAGGGATGGAAGAGTAGGGAGGAAGGGAAGGGAGGGGAAAGTAGAGTAGGAGAGAAGGTAAGAGAGAGGAAGAGAGGAGGAGAAGGAGAAGGGAAGGGGAAGTAGAGAAGAGAAGAAGAAGGTGGGGAAAGAAAGTTGGAAGGAGAAGAGGGAGAGGCTAGGTTTTAGGAGAAAGATTGCTGTACAATAAAAAAAGATGAAGTGGAAGAAAGGCAGCTCTGAACAAACAAATATAAATATATTAAGAAAAAGAATGAATTGTTTAAAAATAAAAGAGGACAAATATCTATAAATAGTAAAGTTAGAATTTAGGAATAAATGAAGAAGATGTTTATGTATGCCAGTATAGAAAAACTGAGGTATATTCAAAAAAAGGAATGGGGGGAAGACGATATTGACAAAAATTGTAATTGAGTAAAATGTATTTGAATTTGACTAATTGTATAAGGTAAGAAACAACCAACACTCTGTTCAAAAAAAAAAGATGTGGGTGAAGGTGGGAGAGGAAAAAAGAAAAAAACCAATAAAACTTGCTTTTAAAAAAATCAAATGAGAGGACAGCTACTGAAAAGTCATGATGGGGTGAGGCCCTTGCGGCCCATCCCTCCTGAAGCCGAACCCACTGAGATGAGCCCTCAGGGGCCCCACCAACGAGAGGTGGCCACAACTGCCATCGAAGTCCTACCTGTGACTTCCCAGTTCCCCAAGGAATACAGGGACCTGGCTGAAGCATTTAGTAAGGAGGAATGCAACATCCTTCCCCCCCCCCCATTGCCCCACTGACTGTGTGATTGAGATCAAGCCGGGCCCAAACTCCCTAAACCAAGGATGTACTCAATGACCCCAAAAGAGATGACTGAGCCGAGGAAGTACATTGATACTAACCTAGCCTGAGGGTTCATTCAACCTGCAAAATCCAGAGTAGCCACAACATCCTCCCCCCCCATCACCCCACTGACTGTGTGATTGAGATCGAGCCAGGCCCAAACTCCCTAAACCAAAGATGTACTCAATGACCCCAAAAGAGATGACTGAGCCGAGGAAGTACATTGATACTAACCTAGCCTGAGGGTTCATCCAACCTGCAAAATCCAGAGTAGCCGCCCCGGTGCTATTTAAGAAAAAGAAAGATTGGGGGGGGGGGGGGGGGATGAGGCTCTGCATGGATTTTCGTGGAATAAATGTGTTATGCATGGAAAACACCTACTCCCTTTCCCTCACGAAAGACCTACTGAATTACCTTTCAAAAGGTAAATACTAAACTTGACTTGAGAAAAGCCTACTAAAGGGTATGCATAAAGGAAGGGGATTAATGGAAGACTGCTTTCAACTGCCCATTAGGTAGCTTCCAATTCAAAGTCATGCCCTTTGGTCTCCAAGCAGCCCCTGCTGTATTCATGCAATTGATTAACGAAGTGCTGCATGAACATTTATACAAGGGGGTTCTAGTCTACTTGGACAACATTCTCATATTCAGTGAGACATTAGAAGAACATGTAAAACTACTCTGACAAGTACTAAAAAAACTGTTATCCGCCAAACTTTATGCGAAGCTATCAAATATGAGTTTCACAAAACTTCTCTGGACTACCTGGGCTGCCGAGTGTCAAATGAAGGCATAGAGATGGATTCCAGGATAGTGTGAGTGGTACTTGACTGGCAGCCTCCTCACACCAGGAAACAGCTGCAAAGTTTCCTGGGGTTTGCTAACTTCTACCAGCAATTCATCCCAGCCTTTGCAGAAGTGGCTCTGCTGCTTACTGAATTGCTAAGGACAGGACCCTTCCCTGCAAAGCTACAGCCAATACAGCCATTAGCCTGGACTCTAAGCTGTCAAAAAGCATTTGAAAGGACTTCCGGGTGGCGCCTCCGTCGTTGTCGGTGGTCGCTTTATGACCGCCGGCCTCCCGGCGCGTAAAGAGCCACCTCACAGCTGGCAGGCGGCTCGTAAACCCCGCTCTTCAATCGGAAGAGCGGGAAGAGCTTCTGGGGGTGTGGTAGAGCCCCCTGAGTTGCCCCCAGGACTTTTTTTTGTCCTGGAGAGGGCTCAGGGTGATGGCTCCCTATTCAGCCTCAGAGAAGCTCCACGCAGAGAGGGAACTCTGCTGCTTTTAGCAGCGGAGCCAGACGTCGCGAGCAACACCACGACTGATGGAAAACTTAAACAAGCTGAATATGGAGTACCTAAAAAGGAAAAATGCAAGTATTGTTTTTTATTAATTTTCTAGAAGAAAAAAAGAAAAAAAAAGAGAGCGACCAGAGAAAGTGCTTTGAAAATGGTGACTGGCTTTGCTTGGAGAAAATGGAGAGTGGAAAGTGAAAGTAGAGCTTAGCCAGCGCTGAGGTATTTTAAAAGAAACATTTTACTAGGGAAAAGAAATAAAGACTGATTTAAACAGAATTTTTCTGTTTTTTGAAAAAAGAAGAATTTCTCTGTTTTTTTGGAAAAATAAAAGCTAACCCCCCCCCCTTTTTTTAGAAGTATGACTCCTAAACCAAAAGCAAGGGGGGGCTCCCTTACAATTCAGATAAAGGAGAAAGCAGAAATGACCCAAATGTATTTGCAGGGATCTGCAAGTGAGGATTTAAAAGACTTCATAACTAGATCTCTAGGAAGTGTTGTTGAGAAGATAAAAAGCTCACAGAAGAATCTTGAGGAGCTGGTACAGGGAAAATATGACCAATTGAATCAATCTATCACTAAAGTAGTTTCTGATCTTTCAAGTGCGGTGGTGGAAATGGGGAGGAAAGTGACTGAAATCAGTAGTAAGTTTGACTCCCAGATGAAAGAAATACAGGAAAAATTTGTGGAAGCTGATGCTAAAAATCAGAATATAGAGAATGATGTGATCATGCTTCAAATTAAAGCTATGGAATCAGCAAATAGATTGAGAGGCATAAGAGAAAATAAGAGAGAAAATTTAAGAACAGTTTGTGCAAAGGCCTTTGCGGAATTATTAAAGTTGGAAGATGAGTTAATATCTTGGTTGCATGGAGAAAGTTTATAGGGTCAACTCACGTGTAGCTAAACAAAGGAATTTGCCTAGAGATGTTGTTGTCTACTTTACTGATAGAAGATTGAGAGATGATATTTTACAAAAATCCTACTCTGCTATTGTGCAGGTAGAAGGTATACAATTTAGTGTTTTTAAAGAGTTACCACCGAAGATCTTAAAGGACAGAAGAGATTTTGGTTTTTTGGTCAAGGAATTGAAGAGAAGTAATATCCCATTCAGATGGGATTTACCAGTTGGTGTAACTTTCAGATACCATGGTGTGAGATATTGTTTGGATACTATTGAAAAAGCGGAACATTTTTACAATAATATTTTTAAGGGAGCCCTGGAAGGTGTTAAGAATAAAAAACCTGAAAGAGAGTCTGCGAAATGTAAGCAGATGGAAGAAATCCAAAGTGTTTCAAAAGAAAAAGGAGCACCAGGTGGTTGTTCAGAGCATTCTATTATGGATTTTCCAGATGAGAAAATTAAGCATCCCAGAGATCCAAGAGGAGCACTGGACCTTGAGCTGTCGAAGCAAGGATCAAAAAATAAAATTATAACTCAAGATGAGAAACAGCAGAGGTCCAGTACTGTACAAGAGATGGGGGGTGATGCTAAGCAACAGCAAGTTGAAGTTAAGGAAGAAACTTGACTGGAAACCACTGATGTGCTATATAAGGAGATTTATGAAATGTTCAAGTCTTATGCAGAAAGGATGGAAAAAAATCTGATTAAATGTACAGCATAAAAGATAATTTTGACTATATCTGATTTTTATACAAAAATGGATTATAAAAATTTTCTACAAAGTTCATCCTGAGTTGGATTTAACATCCAGAGAAAGGTAAACAGATTGCTGCAATATATGCAGGCGATCTGTAGTTACCCTATTATAGGGGGGTTTTTTTTGGAATCAATTATCCAGAAGAAGAGAATAAAGATGAAAACATCTTGGGAACCCGAAGGAAGGAAGTGGAAAGGGTGACAGGATTTGAAAGAGTTTTAAAGAAACATCTGGAAATGCGGCTTGTAGTTTTTTATATATATATAAGGCTTGAAATTTAGGAGGAGCTGCATCTGTTTTTCTTTTTTTTTAGGTGGTACAGTGTTAGCTAGTCTGAATGTTCTACCTAGAGGATTACAAAATACCTTCGTGGTTGGATATTACCAATATAAAGTCACTCGGGGGGATTTTATTTATATGAAGAGATGTTTTTTTGCTGATGGGGGCAGCTGGAAGATGAAGCTTATTGGAACTACGTTGGAAGATAGTATATTTAACTTCAATCAAGATGAAGAGAAGATTGAAACATGGATTATTGAGATAGAAAAAATTTTTTGGGATATAATTGTATAATTATAATTATATATGTATAATCATATATTATATTCTATTAGAATAGATATGTTTTATGTTTTTGTTTTTTAGTTGGGATAAAATTATTTGATATGGATATGGATGTGATATATTATATTTTATTACAAGGAGGATCGATTTTGGTAGATAACTAGTAATCTTAATATCAATGGATTAGAGAAAGGTATGATATTTTTTAATTGGATTTAAATATTATAAGTATATTATTGATTGATAAATGAATATTGATGGTTGATGGTTGATTAATGAGGTAAATTTTATTATTATTAGTTCTCTTTATTACAATATTGCTAATTTTAGAAAAATTTTATTACTTATAGGTTTATTTGTTATATTATTTTGTTATATGTACTTATTTTTTTTTCTTTAATTTTCTCTTTTTAAAATTTTTTTTAAAAATTGTAGCGGAAGTCAAGGGGGGATGGGGGGGAAACGGGGTTGGGGTGGAGGGAGGTTGGGGGGAAGGGGGGTTGGGGGGAAATGAAAAAATTTTGTATTGTAAAACTTTTTCAATAATAAAAAAAAGCATTTGAAAGCTTGAAACAGCTGTTTGCAGGGGAGCCCATCCTTCAGCACCCAGACCCAGATAAAAAGTTTATTGTCCAGGCTGATTCCAGCGACACTGCAGTGGCAGCAGTGCTCCTCCAGGAAGACCACCAAGGACGGCAGCTTCCCTACACATATGTATCCAAAAAACTCACAGACGCTGAGCAGAGATGGGCAATATGGGAGAAGGAAGCCTTTGCTCTTTGTTGGGCACTTCTATTGTGGCAGCACTTCCTAGAGGGAATCAAGATCCCCTTTGAGGTATGGTCAGATCATAAAAACCTCGAAGCCTTAAAGGCCAATGAAGGCTCTTCCCCAAAAAATTCCACTGGGTGCAATATTTCAAGTGGATTGATTTCAAGCTGAAATATATCCCAAGGGGGAAGAACCTACCTGCAGACGCCCTCTCAAGGAAACAGTTCTGTCCCCGTCTCCCACACACACACACAAACAGACAGCCGGGGGTTAAATAAACTGGCAGGCAACCAATTAGTCTGATAAGATGCTTGGCAGCAACCCCAGCAGCAGCTGCTTGCCAAGACCTTTTATCAACAGAGAAGAAATACATACAAATAACAATTGTCCAAGAATAAATCCGAAGCCGAGATGCAAAGTGACTCAAAGGAATTAGTTTTGTCCGTCACAGAGTCTGAATGGCTAACTCACCCCCTTTTATAGCCTGTGGGGTGTGGTCCAGTGAGTCAGCTAATCACGGGCATGCCTTCCCTTTTGCTGTGCACGTTTGTCTCTGCGACGCTGACGAGGGTCCAGCCAGCACTTATCTCCTTTGTCACTGTCCACCTGTGGCTGCGGGGACGTGCTTGGCTCTGGGCCTATCTCTTGCCCTTCGGTGTCCTCTGGAGGCATTGCCAGAGAGGAGGGTCCTGGAGAAGGAGGCCTTGCCAACTCCTCTCCCTCACTCTCAGAGTCAGAGTCTGCTGATGACACAGGCTCAGGCAACGGAGCCACAACAGAAACCTCAATATGACAGCCAGAGGGAGGACGTCATCCATGCCATCATCCCGGACACACAGAGTGCGGCACAAGTTACCACCCAGAGTCAGGTCAGCAGGTGGACTGATCCTATTGATGGGAAGCTAACTGCTGACTTGAAGGCTGCATTATCTACTGATCCATGGCTAGCCAACAATCGAGACACTTTGACGACCCATGATGGACTGTCTTGGAAAGGTTCGAAAATTTACATCCCCAACAGCATGAGGCTCCTGGTGCTCCAGCGTAGCCATGGTTCTCCATTGGCTGGTCACTTTGGATTTCTAAAGACCCTTCATCTGATTAGACAGCAGTTTTGATGGCCAAAGATGAAAGCTGATGTGGAGGACTATGTAAAAAGTTGTGCCACATGTGCCAGCAATAACATAAGACCAGGGAAGCCTCCCGGTTTGCTTCAACAGGTAGCTGAGCTCAGCCGCCCATGGGAAGAAATAGCTATGGACTTTATAGTAGAGCTTCCAGAAAGTGATGGAAATACTGTAATATGGACTGTGATAGACCTGTTCTCCAAATAGGCCCATTTTATTCCTTGTTCTGGACTTCCCTCGGCTAAAAGATTAGCCAAGATGTTTGTCAAACAGATCTACCGGCTGCATGGAGTTTCGCAATGGGTGATCTCTGATCGAGGAGTTCAGTTCACCACTAAGTTCTGGAAGGAATTCCTGAGGTCCATCAGGTCATCTCAGGGGTTTAGCTCGGCTTTCCATCCAAGTACGAACGAAGCCATGGAATGCACTAATGCCATGGTGGAACAATACATCAGATGTTATGTGGATTACCAGCAAGATAATTGGGCTGACTTGCTTCCTTTCGCAGAAGTGGCTTACAATAATGTGGTGCATAGTAGTACAGGACTGATGCCTTTTCAGATTACAAGCGGCATGGAATTTGTCCCTATGCCAGAACTGCCGAGAGAACAGCTTTCTTCCATGACTGAATGAATGGATGGAGTCATTAAAGAAAGTCTGGGAGAATACCAAAAAAGCCCTGAATGAAGCGGCCAAAGCATACAAAAAGCAAGCAGACAAACACTGATCTCTCCAACCCCCCTTTCGGGTGGGAGATCGCGTGTATCTTTCCACCAAATACATACGTTTGAGTTTGAAGAATAAGAAGTTAGGACTGAAATATTTAGGTCCCTTCCGCATAGTGAAAGTAATTAACCCAGTGACTGTACAGTTAAATCTTCCCCGCATACTGGGAAAAAATCATCCTGTTTTCCATTGCAGCCTGTTAAAGCCTGCTGTGGGATCCAAATTGAGACCTCCACCTGCTGCTACCCCAAAGCCAATTGTGGTGCAGGGTGAGACTTATTATGAGGTGAAGAAGATTTTGGACTCTAGATTGCAGAGGGGACGTTTGCAATATTTGGTTCATTGGAAGGGATACCCCTTATCTGAAGCCACGTGGGTGGAGAGTTGGGATGTTCAGGCAGACACCTTAGTTTGGCAATTTCATGATAAATTCCCTGATAAGCCTAAAGGTCCTCCTGGGGGGAGGAGAGGTGGTTAATGTGCTAATTGTGTTAACCCCTGACTTCAGTCTTGTCCCAGGATGCGTTCCTTTCCTGAGGAAGGGTGGGAAAGCCTGTCAATTTTGGAAGACAATTTTCTTTTTTGCTTCTTAACTGCCACATATTTTAGCTGGGGAAGTTGGGAGGGGGTTGTTGTTGGAGCAGTAGAAAGTTAGTCATAACAACATTCTGTATTCAAGGACTTTTTCCTGCATCTGATGGAGACTGATGGAAGATTGTATCCAGCTGAGTGTGAAGAGTTGATTGGACAATGTGAACTGTTAGCTAGGTGGAGAAAACCTGGAAGCTTTCAGATTTGGGTTTCCCCACATGTGCTAACATGACATCTCCAATAAATTGGAACTTTGAGGAACCTCAGGCCTCAGAGCTTTATTTTGTTGGGGTGTTTCTTGGAACCCTGACACATTGCTTTTCACTTTAATACTAAGAAACCCTGAGAACTGTAATTGCTCCAAAAAATTTAGATTTACTGTCAGTAACTGAATTTGTGGCAAAAGAATGCCTTCTTATAGGTCAAACTGTCACCTCAATGTTTAAGCAGTTTGGTTCCATTCATAAAGAACAATCTGGATTTACTGAAAATGATTTCCAGGCATTTGTCCAAAAATATGGAGGAAAATGTTCTGCTTTTACTGAAAAAGGAGAAATCCCAATTAAGCTTCATGCCATAGAACAAACAACTAATAATAACATTAATAAAGCTGACAGTGATTATCAGCAACTAAAATAATCTAATAAATCAATAGCTATTGTGGACATTAATAGTGGTAGTTTATACACTCTAAAAATTTATCTAACTTCAAAATAAGGAGCTATCCCCTGTTCACAAAATTGCTTCTTCAAGCAAAACAGATTTCTCTTCATATCTGTTTGAACTGACTGAGTTCTGATTGTTATGTCTCTAAATGTCAGAATAACCTTGAGAGACAGAGGAAGATCTGTAGCCTAGACAACTATCAGATAAATGAAATCTGAGTCCAAACCAGAAACATAATCTGAGAAAGCATCTCAGAATTGACCCTCCTGGAAAGTAAATGCAGGGAGGGTAGGAAGTGCTTTCAGATTTGCAAGATTCTGTTACTGTAATCTTACTAATAAAAGTAGTATTAGTATTTATGATTTTGGTTTTCTGTTCTGGACTACCGACATCAATTTTTCATCTGTCCTGGAATGCACATTTTTCTTATCAGGCTAGTATTTCTTACCAGCATTGTTCCATTGTATTTGGGGGGGGGGGGTTATTCAAAGGGAATGAACAAGACAAGTAAGAACAAGTTTAATGCTAAGAAATTAGCTTTCAGTTGAACAAGAAAAAAAACCTAACAATATGAATACCAATGGAGCAAGACTGTCTTGAGAGATGATGCACTCTTAGTTGTTGGAAGTGTTTCAACAGGGTTGGGCCAGCTATCAGGGATATCACAATAGTAGATATTTAGACTGAGTTGAGAATTAAGCTAGATCCCATCCAATCTTTCTGTTCTTTTGTGGATTAAAATATGAAACTCTAAAATCTAATACTATAAAACAAATAGCAAGAGCTGTAAGTGATTGGACGTTGACAATGTGAACCACAAGATGGCATCAGATTATCACACTACTAGCAATTTAAAAGGAAATACATTTAGTAAAAAGCGATTAAATTGTCACTCAGTACCCTGCTGAAAAATAACATAGATGGTTTAGCTGAACCAACAAAATGTATTTTAAAATCCCAACATCAGTAAATATATTTTATACCATGTGTAGGCAGATGAAAGAGATCTGTTTATTATGCTATAAGTACCAAAAAGCAAATAAACTTTAAGATAAACTGTCAGCTTGAATACCTGCCAACATTAGGCAGCTGTCACCATATTAAAAAATATTATTTTCTCCAACAAAGGAAATATAAGCCAATCATTTTATGAATATTTTCCTTTTTTAAGCCAGATTTTTGCAACATCAATGACAATTGTCTATACAGAGAGATGAAAAACAGCTTCATCTGGCAGGTTTTTCATGAAGTTTTCTATCAGGTGCACAGATGGTGAGCAGATATGAAGATAAAAATATTCACAGAGGAAGAGGATAAAATCTATATGTTGTCAAGAGTGTGTGGGATAGAAAAGATAAGAATGGAGGACTTCTGAACTACTGTACTTTGCCTAATCTTGGTTGACAAAATTGTCATTTGGAAAGTGTAACAAACCCTTACAATGACCTTTTCAGGTTTTATATTCAATTGTGTCATCTAGTTCAAGAACTTTATACAAAAAGCTGTATTGTTGTTTATTTTGGAATAACACAGAAGTTCTGCTAGTGGTGTCATGGACATTAGATATACCAAATGCACACTGTGGAACTCATTTCCCCCACTGGCAATTGAAAACCTCTGATAACAATTCTATTGGGTGAAAGACTTGAGTAGAAACTGGTTCTTCAAAGAGTCAATCTCAAACACAGTAACTCAGTCTTCTTCAAAGTAGTATATATTGGGGAACAAAGTCATAATATTGGCATCAAGTATTCAGATTAAGATGAGAGCAGAGGTGAAATGCTCCTGGTTCAGACTGGATCACCCAATCCGGTAGCGATGATGGCGGGTGGTTCAGAGAACTGGTAGCAAAAATCCCTGTGCCCCCCCACATGCCCAGCTGAGCCGCGCCATCATCAGAGGCTGTTTTTTTTTAACTTTTAAAAGCATTTTTTCTACAACCTCTTCAGCCCGAAAAAATGCTTTTAAAAGTTTTTTTTTAAAAAAAAGCCTCTGATGATGGCACAGCTCAACTGGGATCATCAGAGGCTTTTCAAAGGATTTTTTTCTGCAACCTCTTCAGCCGAAGAGGTTGTAGGAAATAAAATGCCTTTAAAAGCCTCTGGCGATTCCAGCTGACTTGCCTGATTGTCAGAGGCTTCTAAAAGCATTTTTTTCTGCAACCTCTTAAGGTTGCAGAAAAAATGCTTTTAAAAGTAAAAAAAAAAGAAGTTGACCATGCCCATCCAGTCACATTACCCCCCCAAGCCACGCCCACAGAACCGGTAGTAACAAAATTTAGATTTCACGCTTGGATGAGAGTAATATTTTAATACTTGCGGGCACCAGATTGGGGATGGCCAAAGTGATCAGGTCTGTGGTATTTTTTCTAATGTATTTGTACTATTTTTCCATTTCATAAATTTAAATTTATTATAATCATTTATTAAACCAATGCAAAGAACACTTTGTTTTCTTTTAAACTTTTAACAGACACAAAAGTTCTCATTTATTGTTTTCTAAGCCAAACCCAACTGACTAAAAGAGGCTTCCTTATGACTTTCTTACTCTGCACAAATGTCTGGTTGTTCTTGCTTCCACATAATTATAGTGCCCCAAAGGCTGCCAAAATAAATCAAAGTAATTCATTCATGAACTCACAATAAGGATCCTAAGATCAGTACACAAAGCCATTTCAAGGGAATGGAGGCCATTGACAAAGGATAAGCCCTTATTCTGAATTACTTTCTTCCCATATTTTGGATAATAGTTTTCTCTGGCTTCATTCCACTAATAATGTGTGGGTCAGGTTTAGAGACACAGGGCAATTTCATATTGTAGAAAAAGTAATATCATTTCCTTAATGTGTCTTACTGAGTGTATCCCTAAGACAGTGGTGGGATTCAAGTAATTTAACAACCGGTTCTTCCTAATGATTGGCTGGGTGCGTGTGGCTGGGTGGTCATGTGACTGAATGGGCATGGCCAACTCAACATCACTCACAGCAAGATGGGGTGGTGCAGGTGGGCCAAAGCAGCAGTGGTGATTCTAGGAAGCAATGCAGTGGAGAGAAGCAGCTGGGGCTGATTCTCCACAGGGGTCTCTTGCTGGGTCTCACTGGTCGACAGTCAGGGTTTTAAAAAAGATTTTTGCAGCAGGAAATGGCAGGTGGCTACTTCTGGTCTTTGTTGGTGCAGCTGGCCATGACATGGTCACTCAGGGAGTCACCTGCTCTCCGCCCTGAGACACTGGCTGACCGCTGCTGCTGCCTCCTCATCATTGCCTGCCCGCTGGCCAACAATGGATGCTGCAGAGACAGGGCAATTTCCAATATACCATTCCAAACCCCTTCTCCCCTCCCCAACTAATAAAATAAAAGCCCATCTAAAGATTGTGACTGCCTGCCGAGCCTACCTGGCGCATGCTGGCAAAAGGAGGCTAGGAGGAAAAAAAGAGAAGGACTGATGGAAAGCCTTGTTTTCCACCTCCATTGGGCTGTCTGCGCCGCACTGGATCAGGATGGTGGAGGGTGGAAAATCAAAAAGCCCACTTGGTCCACACTTACCAGCACAATGGCGAATCTCTCTTCCAGCTCACTTGGTTCAGGCATCGGGAGCTTGAGGGGTAGATTATGCACCCTGAAGTCCATCTGCTGAGAGTTCATGCTCCCCACAGGCAATGAGGAGGAGGCAGCAACGGCAGCTGGCCAGTGTCTCAGGATGGAGAGCAGGTCACTCCCTGAGCAACCGAGTCATGTCCAATTGCATCAATGAAGACCAGAAGGAGCCGCCCGCCATTTTCTGCTGCAAAAATCTTTTAAAAAACACTGACTGTCAGGCAGCAAGTCCTAGCAAGACATGAGGTGCCAGAGAATCAGCCCCAGCTCCTTGTTTCCATCGCAGTGCTTCCCGGATGCAGTTTACAACTCCAAGCCTGAAGGGGCATGAGGCGAGGGTTGTCTTGAGTGAAAATTTACTGTGATGAAGGCAGAGTGCTTTGCTGTGTAAAGGCTCACCTGCCTGGTGAGTGCCTAGGCCGCATGGGGGGCTGTAGAAATCGACAAAGGAAGGCTCACCAGATAGACAGAGAGCTGGGCTGTGTGGGAGGTAGCTGGCCGAGGAGTAGAGATAAGCGAAGGAACGCTCACCAGGCAGGGAGCTGGGCCATGTGGGAGGCTGCGGCAAAGACAGGCAAGTGGGCTGGATCACGGGGGCCGTGTGGTCGTAGCAACTGAGTGAGGGAGCTAGAGAGTAGCAACAGCTATGCCATGGGTGTGACTTTAGGCACCAGCCAATGTGGGCGAAGTGAGATAAGGGATTCCTGGGAGGGGAGGAGTGGGACAGGGCCAGCCAGTGGTGGGATTAGCCAGTTCTCTGAACTGTGGAAAAAGTTAACAACTGGTTTGCCTGAACTGGTGTGAACTGGCCAGTAGTGGGATTCAAATCCCAGAGCTACCGGTTTGCTATTGGTAGCATGCAGGCACTTTTGTGCATGCGCAGAATGTTTTTGATGATGTCTGGATGGGTGGTTGGAGCCTCCTGCCACTGCCACTGCCACTACCGGTTCGCCCGAATGGGAGTGAACCCACCACTGGAACTGGTTGAATCCCACCTTTTCCCTAATGCAAATGAGATACTGAACAAGAAATGTAGGAAATAAGATAAATTGCTTAGCATACAACTATTCTGTAAAATGTCCATTACCAACTGTAAGTCTGAGTTCACTAATCCTCAATAGGTGTTGCTTTTTCCCTATGGCTTTATATAGCTAATAGCAGAGAGCTTTCTCATATTTTAAATGTCTTTTTTTAAAAAAAACATTTAACACTGTTTTCCTCAGAAAATGCCTTTTAAAGGACATCAAACATCTATGTTGTACTACATACAGATTTTATCATCATACAATCACAATAACTGAAAATCCAAAATCTAACTGATTTATATTTTTTACAGTTTCCCTGTTGGCTAAGGTTGGCTGATGGCCTGCTATTGTTTATATCCCCTGCTCCAGAAACTTCCATTTTCATATAATCTCATTACAGAGCATTTTCAGTCATCAGAATCCTGATCCTGGTCACTAGCTGTATTTTTTAATATGAGTTTATAATTGCTAGTGCTGTAATAGCTTGTATTTTTTTTATTCCTAGTATTTCAGTTCTGTCTTGAAAATGCAGGGGGCTGTCTCCAATTCTGCATTTTAACTCCCCAAATTTATAGCTCTGATTATGGGATATTTGACCCTCTTTACTACACATATTGTCATATAATTGAATATTACATTTCTGAACAATGATTAAATACAAGATCTGCTCTGGTTGGTGCAGATAACGTTAGAAACACATTGCATACCATTGGTCTCTCATTATTTAATACTGCTGCTTCTATAACACTGTATATCAAGAAGAAGTCTCATTTCTGACAATACTTTAAGTATCTTTTAATGACCTCTTGAACAGACATATTTAAACTGATACTTTTAACCATAAAGACTTTTCATATCTGATTGCATTTTAATTGAATGAGAGTAACGGAGTCTGTAACCTGTTCTTGGCATATACCTATGCTTTTTGTACTGGTTCTCTTGTATTTAGCAATTGTTGCTATTGTCTGGTATTGAACTTGGTATTAGCATTGAAGCATGAAATAGTAACTAGATTATTATTTGTGAAGTATTTCTTTTTCAGGCACACCAACAACAGCCAAACTTCCTGCAACTGACCCCATCCCATTGGGTTCACAACCCTTGGTGATCACAGAAAAGGAAGTGCAAGATCTATTTCACAGACAAAAGCCAGGAAAAGCACCAGGTCCAGACAATATAACACTTTCTTGGTTAAAAGTCTGTGCTTATCAATTGGCACCCATCTTCACCTGAATCTTCAATAAGTCACTAGAGATGTGCCATGTTCCTCCTTGCTTCAAATGCTCCACTATCATCCCAGTGCCGAAGAAACCCACCATCAAGGAATTGAATGATTACAGACCAGTTGCTCTAATATCTGTAGCTCTGAAAACCTTTGAAAGGCTAGTGATGTCCCACCTGAAAATCATCACGGATCCGCTGTTAGACCCCCTGCAATTTGCATACCGAGCAAATAGATCAACAGATGATTCTGTTAATATGGTTCTGCACTACATCCTACAACATCCTGAACCTCCGAAGACCCATGCAAGGGTAATCTTTGTAGACTTTAGTTCAGCATTCAATACCATCATGGCGGATGTTATGTCCTTATAAGGACATCCGCCGGGGGATTGGTCGATTCCACCGGCGGGAGGTTTAAACTGTTGTCATTGGCCAGCGGGCATGCCTGAGCAGGATATAAGGAGGCTCAGCAGCCCAGCCGGCAGTTCAGTTTGCACTCATAATAAAGGTTCTGAACGGACAGCTGAGTCGCGTTTCTTTCCGGCGCCGAGCTAACACTGGCGACGAAGGACTGAAGAAGAACCGACGAGCAGCAGCACGACCGCAACCGCCATCCAAGAGCTGAATCACTTGAGCAAGTCACTGAACCATGTTGGGACCCCAAATTTCTCTGGCTCCATTCAATCCAAGCCAGGAGAAATGGAAGTCCTTCATGGTGCGATTCCGACAATTCCTGGCGGGCAACGGCTTCACAGACTTGGACGACAACAGGAAGAGGGCTCTCTTCCTGGCCCACTGCGGATCCGAAGTTCTGGAGATGGCGATGGACCTCGTGGCACCCAGAGACATCAAACAGATGCCTTGGTCCGAGCTCCAAGACGTCCTCCAAGAACACTACGCGCCCACGAGCACTCCTCTAGCCAACTGCTTCAAATTCCATCAACGGAATCAGCACGAAGGGGAAACTTTCAAGGAGTTTTTATCGGCATGCCGGAAGATCGCGGCCAGCTGTGAGTTCGAAAACGTGGACGTCCAGCTGCGAGACCGGATCGTCTTCGGCATGAGGGACTGTACAGTCCAAAAGAAGTTCCTCAGCTGAAAAAAGATCTCACTCAAGGACGTCATCGAAGAAGCTACCGCGGCGGAAACGTCCGACAGAGCGGCAGCAGCGATGCGACGATCAAAAGGGATCCACAAGATCCACAGAGACCACCCGCAGTCATCCGAAGACATCTCCACGTGCTCGGAGTCAGATGGGGAAATGGCCGTCCATAAGGTCACGAGGCCCCAAAGGCGGGAAAACCAACAAGATGGCAGCCGAGAGGACAGATGCGCCAGCTGCAAAGGGGACCACCCTCGCACCAGATGTCGCTGGTGAGACGCAACCTGCCGACGCTGCGGACAGAAAGGCCACATCGCCGAGGCCTGCAGAGCGGCAGAACCAACATTCGAACGGCAAAGACCTGCGGACCGCGAATACCAAAGGTCATCTAGACGATCCCAGCAGCCGAGGCGGAACGACGAGCGGCAATCCAACGGCTGGCAAGTCAACAAGACGACCATCGCCCACACCGCAGCTGAGGGATCCGAAAAATTCCACGTGACCGTCCACGTGGAAGGGGCACCATGCCCCATGGAGATAGACTCTGGCTCACCATTCTCCATCATTGCCTGGTACAACCTCAAGAAACTCCAGCCCAACATAGCGAAGGGAAAATTGAAGCCAATCCAGGCAAAGTTGGTAGATTTCGGCGGCCACCCCATTGGCATCCTGGGACGCACAAACATCAGGGTGCAATACAAAGACTTCAACGGAGTCCTCCCCATCGCCGTCGTCAAGGACGCCCAACCGACCCTACTTGGAGTGGAGTGGTTCAGGCCACTAGGGCTCACAATTGGCGGAATAAACCAAATCAGGACTAGCCAACACGACAAACTCCTAGAAGACTTCCAGGACGTCTTCGACGGGAGCTTAGGTAAATTCCTGGGGAAACCCATTTCGCTAAATTTAGACCCCCAAATCAACCCAATTCGGCTAAAGCCCTGCAGAGTCCCGTTTGCCCTTAGACCAAAAGTGGATGCACAATTGGATAAACTAATCGCCCAGGGCATCCTCGAACCGATCGATCACGCTGCATGGGAGACTCCCATTGTGACCCCCATGAAGCCAGATGGATCAGTGCGCATCTGCGCTGATTATAAGTGCACCATCAACCGTGCGTTGCAGCAGAGCACATATCCGGTGCCAGTGGTGCAACATCTGTTGCACTAACTAGGCAAAGGATCAATTTTCGCCAAACTGGACCTGGCGCAGGCATACCAGCAGCTGCCAGTGGACCAGACAACTGCGGAGGCGCAAACGATTGACACGCACCGGGGCGCCTTTAAATGCAACAGGCTCCAGTTCGGAGTCAGTGCCGCCCCGGGGATTTTTCAATCGATGATGGAACGCCTTCTCCAAGGCATTCCAGGGGTGGTGCCCTACTTTGATGACGTCCTAGTCTCAGGCTTGCCCTGCAGCGGTTCCAGGCGAAGGGACTACGGGTCCGACGGGACAAGTGCGTGATCGGAGTCAGGGAAGTCAAGTTCCTGGGCTATTTAATTGATAGCCAGGGCATCCACCCCACTAAAAACAAGGTGAGGGCTATACACGAGGCTCCAGCCCCCCAAAACAAAACGGAGCTTCAAGCTTTTCTGGGACTACTTAATTTCTATAATGTGCTCTTACAACAGAAAGCCACCGTCGCTGAACCACTACACCGACTCCTAGGGAAGGCGGCACCTTGGAAGTGGGGGAGCGAAGAAGAGGAAGCCTTCCAGAAAGCCAAAAGACTCCTATCCTCCGACAGCCTCCTCATCCAGTACAACGGAGAGCTACCGCTAACCTTGACCTGCGACGCCTCACCCTACGGGGTCGGGGCCTTCCTAAGCCACCAACTACCGAACGGGACAGAAACACCAATCGCCTTCTTCTCCAAAACGATGTCCCTGGCAGAGAGAAACTACGGCCAGATCGACAAGGAAGCGCTGGCGATGGTGGCGGGCGTAAAGCGATTCCATGAATACGTATATGGAAGAGCTTTTACAATCGTCATCGACCACAAGCCCCTACTGGGCCTCCCCGCGGGGGACAAACCCACCCCAACCTTCATGTCACCCAGGATGACACCCTGGGCCATCTTCCTGTCGGGCTACAACTACCGCCTGGTCCACCGGCCCGGAAAAGTCATCCTGATCGTGGTCGACGCATTTTCCAAGTGGCTCGAAGTTATAGCCATGCCCTCTACAACGACGGAAGCCACCATCAGAGCCCTACGACGACTCTTTGCCACGCACGGCCTCCCGGACACCCTCGTCTCCGACAACGGGCCACAGCTGACGGCGAAGGCGATGGAAGAGTTCCTGGCTGGCCACGGAATCAGGCACGCGCTCATCGCCCCTTACAGACCGGCCGGAAACGGACAGGCCGAGAAAATGGTGAGGCTGACTAAAGAGACACTGACCAGAATGGGCAACGGGGACTGGCAAGAACAAATTGACCAGTTCCTCTTGACCCAACACATCACCCCCCACACCACAACAAAGAAAAGCCCGGCAGAGCTACTGATGGGGAGGAAGCTGCGCTCACCGCTAGATTGCCTGCACCCGATGTACAACCCGAAAGACAAGCCGAACAAACCACCGCCGTCAAGAAGCTTCGCGTGCGGAGATTTGATTTTTGCGCTAAACTTTCAGGCCGATCCGAAGTGGCTCAAGGGTCAGATCGTGAGAGTGACCGGCCCGAGGTCCTATGAGGTCGAGCTGGAGGATGGCCGCACCTGCCGTCGACACATCGACCAGCTCCAGAAAAGATGGAGGGGAATCGAGGAGGTTGAGGAAAACCACCCCGACGAGGTAGGCCTACCCCACCCCGACGAGGTAGGCCCGCACCGACCAGACAGGGTAGGCCAGCCACCGACTGACGAGGTAGGCCTACCCCACCCCGATGAGGTAGGCCAGCCACAACCCCGCTGGGTAGACCTACCGCACCCAGAAGACGAGGGCCTACAAAACCCCGGCAGAGGAGGGCTGCCCCAACCCGGTGAGGCAGAACCTCTGCTAGTCAACACGAGAGACGCTGACATCAGTAAAAAGGCGAGCACGGTAGACCGGGACCTGCTCCACTGGCGAGGGTGCCAGCCTGCCAACCAAGGTGGCACCCGACAGCACAACCCCAGAGACCGACACGACTCCGAGAGGAGGACGGAACAACGAGACCGGGCCACGCGACACCCCTCAGACGAGGTCGACCGACACCAGCACAACGGAAACGGTGAACACCGACCCGGCAGGGGAGGACGGCAACGCCCTGGCGAGGAGGGCCTCCCACCACCCGATGAGGACGACCGACCCATCCCCAGCCTGGAGGGACACCGCCAACCCAGCAGGGTAGGACAACAACAACCCCGAAAGGGAGTCCTACCCTACCCGGCGAGGTAGGCCGACCCGGAGAGGCCAAGATGGGACCGTCGCAACCACCCCCCCGGGGGTCAACCCACGGTGACAGCCGCCACACCCCCTGACCCGGGGGCACCCTGGACACCGGACGAGGACCTGGGAACCTTACCGAGGTTCAGACGACCGTCTCCCGACTGCGGCGACTGGAACAGCCCGGAGGGCCACTGGACCTACGGCGGCGCAACCCGGGGACAGCACCCAGAGACAGCTTCAACTCCTGCCGGAGGCGCTAGGCAAGGCCCCACGCACTCGACGGCGGAGTCCGGAGATTCCCAGACGGGGGAACCGGAGCCAGCAGGGGCTCGACCCGTCCGGAGCAACATCAACCCACCGACTGGGCCGCGCAGGTCTGGTAGAACTGTCTGCGCGAGTACGTGATCGCGCACACTGACTGATGGACTAAGGACTAGGAGGGGAGGGGTGTTATGTCCTTATAAGGACATCCGCCGGGGGATTGGTCGATTCCACCTGTGGGAGGTTTAAACTGTTGTCATTGGCCAGCGGGCATGCCTGAGCAGGATATAAGGAGGCTCAGCAGCCCAGCCGGCAGTTCAGTTTGCACTCATAATAAAGGTTCTGAACGGACAGCTGAGTCGCGTTTCTTTCCGGCGCCGAGCTAACAGCGGACATTCTTCTAATTAAATTAAATCAGCTAGAGGTACCTGAACATACTTGTAAGTGGATCACAGGCTTCCTAATAGATAGAAAGCAGCAGATGAAGCTAAGCAAAATCACATCAGATAGTACAGCGCCACCCCCTCAAAGGATGTGTGCTTTCTCCACTTCTCTCTATATACCAATGACTGCATCTCAAATGATCCATCTGTTAAACTATTGAAGTTTGCAGATGATAAAACATTGATTGGTCTCATTCGAGAGAACAATGAATCTGCATACAGATGGGAGGTTGAACAATTAGCCTTGTGGTGTGACCAGAACAATCTGGAACTGAACACACTCAAAACCGTAGAAATGGTGGTAGACTTTAGGAGAAACCCTCCCATATTACCACCTCTTACAATATTAGACAACACAATATCAACAGTAGAGACCTTCAAATTTCTAGGTTCTATCATATCTCAAGACCTAAAATGGACACCTGATATCAAAAACATCATCAGAAAAGCATAACAAAGAATGTTCTTTCTGCGCCAACTCAGGAAGCTCAAATTGTCCAAGGAGTTGCTGATATAGTTCTACAGAGGAACTACTGAGTCTGTCATCTGCACCTCTATCTGTTAGGTTCCAAAAAAAGAAAGAAAGAAAGAAAGAAAGAAAGAAAGAAAGAAAGAAAGAAAGAAAGAAAGAAAGAAAGAAAGAAAGAAAGAAAGAAAGAAAGAAAGAAACACAGCCAAACACAAACCTGGTTTGTTGCTGCCTGCTTTACTTCTTTTTTGGCACGCACTGACAATCGCAAAAGGAACTTCTTGTTAGGGCTAATTGCCTCTGCTCCCCATCACCTTTTAAACTATAAGCACCACCCATGCACTCATGCATGCAGCTTCCTCCCACGTGACCCTGAAATGAGCAAGGGATAATATATGTGAAAAAGCCAGCATCTGCCTTAAGTCCAGCCTTTCCTTTCCTCCTCCCCTGCTGCCAGTAAGTTTTTAAGGAGGACTGGTCCTCTTCCTTCACTCCATATATCTCTTGTAACACCTCAATGGTTTGGTTTCCCACTCCTGTGGAATAACTCCAATTGTTGTCCTCAGAGATCTGCTGCTCTCGCCATTGAGTGAAATGCGCCCCCGAGAGGGTGAGCAGTGGACCCTGGGGTGGAAGGGCTCAAAAGTCCACGGTCCTGGCATTTCCCAGTCACCAGTCCCTTGGTTCACCTAGCTCAGTCTCCGCTGCCTGCAGCTAGCCCTCCAGAGGCTTTTGCCACCCTGGCTGTTCCTTTGGCCTGACATCTGCAGTGGCCTCCTTTGCTGGAGCAGTTGAGGCCTCCAGCATGGTAGCTTCCATGGGAGCTACAGACTCCTCAAGATCAACTGCCTCCAACCCTGGCACCTTGCCTTTGGCCATGGATATTTATAAGAAACAAATCTGTCAGGTTCCAGATCTATCAGGTTCCTAACAAATCTGTCAGGTTCCAAACAAAAAGAAAAAGAAAGAAACACAGCCAAACACAAACCTGGTTTGTTGCTGCCTGCTTTACTTCTTTTTTGGCATGCACTGACAATTGCAAAAGGAACTTCTTGTTAGGGCTAACCGCCCATGCTCCCCTCCATCTTTTAAACTATAAGCACCACCCACCCACTCATGTGTGCAACTCCCTCCCACGTGACCCTGAAATGAGCAGGGGAAGACACCAGCATCTGCCTTAAGTCCAGCCTTTCCTTTCCTCCTCCCCAGCTGCCAGTAAGTTTTTAAGAAGGACTGGTCCTCTTCCTTCGCTGTCAGTCAGCCTTTACTGCCCGTCAGCCTTTACAGGAGGATCCTTCCTGGCCAGTCATCCAAAACATTTCAGGATGACTGCCTCCCCTCCAAATGGCAGCTTCGGGCCAGCCGGCATGCCAGAGCTGACATTATAACTGTCTGGTTTGGTTCTGCAACCCAACAAGACAGGCACAGACTTCAGAGGATAATTAGAACTGCAGAAAAAACAATTACTACCAACCTGCCTTTCATTGAGGACCTGTATACTGCACGAGTCAAAAAGAAGGCTATGAAAATATTTACAGACTCCTCGCATCCTGGACATAAATTGTTTCAACTCCTACCCTCAAAATGACACTATAGAGCACTGCATACCAAGACAACTAGATACAAGAACAGGTTTTTTTCCTGAACGCCATCACTCTGCTAAACAAAAAATTCCCTCAGCACTGTCAAACTATTCAGATTAGGCTGCATTACTATTGCTATTGGTCTTCTCATCATTCCTGTCACCCATCTCCTCCCACTTGTGACTGCATAATTGTAACTTTGCTACTTGTATCCTTGCAATTTATATTGATATTGTTTCCTAGTATGATTTGATTGCTTATTGTACCATATGACTATCACTAGGTGTTGTGCCTTGTGATTCTTGACTTGATTCTTGTCTTTTTATGTACACTGAGAGCATATGCACCAAAGACAAATTCCTTGTGAGTCCAATCACACTTGGCCAATAAAGAATTCTATTCTATTCTGTTCTGTTCTGTTCTGTTCTGTTCTGTTCTGTTCTGTTCTGTTCTGTTCTATTGTTCACAAAAATCATGTCAGTAATTTCAAATCATGTATAAAATTTACACACTAGTATACCATGTATTAAAGCAAGCTTTTCCAGTTTATGTTCTTTTCCATACTAAAGATAATGGCTTCACCTTCCGAAAATATCCGAAGTATTATTGTAACTTGCTACTTATCTGTAGATATTTTTAAGTGGGGTTATCTACCATTACAGTAACATAAATATCTGCACAATTGTAAAAAATCATGCTATATAAGTTACAATTTAGAAGAAAATACATTTCTCTTTCAGCTAAAATGCAGCGCTTCATGAAGCGAAATATTTCTGCATTGACAAAATTTCCATTTGTCAATTGCAAAAGGCCACACTACTTGGATCTGCATATTAACTGATACATTTCACTACATTCTTGGGAAGAACTTGATGTAAGGACCTGCCCAGCTGGTCCCTCAGGAAAGTAAGACTCTTGACTCCATTGAGTTGAATCAAAAGAACTTTTACTGAGAGAGTGTGGTTGCAGTAAAGTCAGAAAAAATCTGAAAAAGCCCATGAAGCAAAAGCATGTGAAAAATGCCAACAAGTTGTCCGCTCCTCCCCCTTCCAACAGAATGGCAGGACATGATGTGGACCTGACATGTTGCCCTCTTGAACAGTGACGTTAGTCTTGGAAAAGAAAAACAAAACAAACAGGGAGAGAAGAAACATAAAACAGGAGAAATGTCATTTGGATTTGTCAGGATACTGAAAGTTTAGAGCTGTAACATGATGATGATCAACCCATTCATTCTGAGCAGTTGGGAAATCTTTCCAGGCCATTAAATATTGAAGGGTCACTCTATGCTTACCACTGGCCATGTATTTTGCAGTTAGGTGACTCACTCTTTCAGCGATGATATCAGCGGATCATCAAGGGGTAGTTCAAGCATTGGGTTAGTCTTGTCCTGTAGCCATTCTAAAAGGACTAAACTCATGCTACTGTGAAGAGAATGATTATACACTACTTCAGCAAAAGGCAACAAATCAATCCAGTTTTCCTGCTGATAATTGATATAACACCTAAGATACTGTTCCAATACTGAGTTCATACTTTCACACCTCCCCATTAATTTGGGGGTGGTGACTTGAGCTAATTTCCTGGTCAGTGCCAAGTACCAATTAAAATATCATTCAAATACACCAGTATCCCTTTATACAGGTACTCATGTAAGACCTCTATCAACTGCATGAACACTGCTGAGGCACCCCGGAGGCCAAAAGGGAGGATTCTAAAGCATCCCAAAGGGCAGTTGAATGCCATTTTCCACTCATCCCCCTCCCTCATTCTCACACAATGGTAGGCATCTCACAGGTTCAGCTTAGTGAATATTTTGCCTTTGGCCGGATGGGCTAGCATGTCCTTCATCAGGGACAGGGGATAGACATTTTCCACACAAACAGCACAAAAACCCATATAGAGAGCCTGGATAGCTCAGCAGACTGAAAGCATTGTGATTAACACCAGCTGTCTGCAATTACTGTAAGTTTGAATCTCATCAGGCTCAAGGTTGACTCAGCCTTCCATCCTTTCTAAAGGTAAGTAAATTGAGGACCCAGTTTGTGGGGGCAATAAGCTGACTTTGTATAAATATACAAAAGTATGAAGGCTATTGCTTAATGCATTGTAAGCTGCCCTGAGTCTCCAGAAAATGGCAGCATATAAATCAAATTTAAAAAAATAATAATCCACATATAGACAGAGCATCCTGTCCTTGTGTTCCCAAAACAGAACAGGGGCTACTATCCGTGGTTGGGCCAGCTGAATGAACCCATGGGCCATATTTTTGTCAATGAACACCCACAGTTCATCTAATTTTCTTGGGGTCATTGATACTTCAGCTTAAGTAATTTAGCCCCGAGTAGGATCTCTATGGCACAGTCCATCAGTTGGTGAAGGAGAAGTTATCTGAACACTTTTTACTGAACACCTTTCTTAAGTCCCAATATTCTTTGGGGATAGTGGGCAGGTCCTTTCCCTGCCCCTGTGCTACTACCCCAATTTCAGCTGGGCAGATGTGGCTTTCAGATTCCCTCTTGCTCTTGGGGAGGGCGATTCATTCAGATTTTTTAGCAGTCCCTTTCTCCAGTTTACATAAGGATTCCACTTTTTTAGCCACAGCAGCCCTAACACCAGAGGCCATTCCATCCCTGGGGCCACTATGAAACTTAAAGTCTCTATGTGAGCCCCCGTTCACATTTTTATGGCTTTGATGACGAACATTGCTGGGATGCCCTCATCTACCTAGAAAAATGTGATAGGGACTTTCAGGAGTTTCAAATGGAACCCAACTTCTCAACCAGGGGTGGTTAACCAGGCAACTGGTACAACCTGAGTCTAGCAGGGCCCTTAAAGTGGCTTTTAGCCCCAAGGCTTGGAGGCTTAGCTCAATGAGTAGCATCACTGGTGTGACTGGGCCACTTACAAGCTCAGAGTTAGCATGTTGCCATTGGCTGGTGGAGACAGAGTTCCCTCATCTCATTTTGGTGATGGGGTGAGCTTGATGACCTCCATTCCCTTCAGTGCCATTTCCGTGGCCTGTTGCAGTGCTTTGGTGGCCTTTCCTGTAGGACCAGGAAGGTTTTTATTGACAACTTTTCTTCTTGCATGGCTTTTTTTTTTGTTTGGGCAGCTGGCTTTGCATTCTGCTGCTTGGTGCCCCTCCTGACTTCAAGCAGACAGTGGAACATGGCTACGGGTTGTGTGGCTTCACTGTCTCTTTTCTAGGAGTAATTTCTTCCATGTTTGAGCTGTGCAGTACTTATTGCATGCTTGGTCGATTTCCACCTCTTTGGCCAGGATAAAGGGTATTCTGCCACCACCCTGTGGCCTTGGTGCATTGTTTTGATGTGGTCCCTCATTTTGCAGTTAGCTAGGGGGTCTTTGAAATGCCAATGAAGGGCAATCATGAAATGATCAAAGTTTCTCAGTTCTGGTGCATTCATTGTGGAATGTCACCATCCAAAAGGCTGTGGCCCCCTCAAGGATCAGCAGCCCTGAGAAATCCCCTTGGTACTATGTCTTTGGCAGCTGCAACAACCACTGGGGTCACTGCAACCCCCGCCATAGTGTCTAGTGCAACACTCATCCCTCAACTTCTTTCTCCAAGGTCTGCTAGGCTTTGCTGGTGACAGCCATAGCCTGTGGCTCACGTACCTTCATCATGAATTGCATGACTTGCTTCATCAGTAGGTTGGCATGACCAGATTCTCCACCTTCCTTAACCTCATTCTCAAGCTCTTCCAGCTCCAGTTGCCTTTCTCACCATTGGCCATCTCAGATGATGGTCACCCCTTCCACAAAAAACTTTGAAAACTGTTCCCGCTTGGGCTGGTCTTATTCACCCAGCACTCAACAGCCTGCTCCTGCATCTCCTTCTGCACTTGGCATTTCCTAGCTGCCTCGGCTTTGGGATAGCCGCCATGGCTGCCTTTCCCACCACCACCGGCATAGAGGGTATCTTCCGGCCTCAAGGAACCTGCCCATTCCTCTTAGCCATCTGATGGGGTCCCTCTCTTTCCCCCTGTCCCTACAGGACAGGGGAGGTCTGCAGACCTACTGGCGGGGGCTTGGTGGATGGGATTTTTGCAGGGCTCTGAAGAGCCCCGCTAATTCCACATCCGAATCACCGCGGCGCCACCGGAAGTCCTTGGTCGATGCTTTCTCCCAGCACTCAGCTTCCTCCTGGTCACTGCAAATTTGATGAGTTCCCCTTCTATTCCCTCATCTAAGTCATTTATGAAGCTATTGAAGAGTAGCGGGCCTAAGCTGGAGCATCATGGTACCCACTGCTTACTTCTCTCCAGGTAGATGTAGTGCCATTAAAGACTACTCATTGGGTACAGTTTGTCAGCCAGCTACAAATAGACCTCATTAGCATGAATAGAATGCACATCCACTCCTAAGCTTGGTACTGTAACTGATTTATAGTTTTACATAAATCTCTACAAACAAAAATGTGGAAGAGAATGCACAGAGTGCAGTGATGAGATCCCAAACTTCAGTAACCCAATCAACCAATCATTCTTTTTCAACTTGATCTTTTTTAGCTTTCAAATGCATTTGAAGTCCAAAAGTAACAATTTTCAAGCAGCCAACCAAACTAAAGAAGGTATCAGGATAGCAGACCTTTTGGGAAAAAAAGACATCAACTTAATGGCTTGCTAAACTTAGGTAACTAAATGTGCTTTGTACATGTGCTATGGTAGTGTTGATTGTAGAGCTTTCAAAATTTATTTGAAAAGGAAGGCTTGCTGATTTATAAAGTCATCGTGAATCACTAAAATAACAGATAATATGCATGGATCTCATTTAAATTCAATAGGCCAATTAAGCCTGTTATATATGTAAAAAGCAAGTGAATCCAGGGATGTAGGCTTCATTCAGGTCCGGGTTTAGCTGGATATTTGCATGCCCACCACTGATTGGTGGCTTCAAATGGAGGGAAATATAAAGCATTGTCAGTGACTGAATTGGTGGGACTGCTCCCTTTAAAAGGGAGTGCTGCCAGCTAAGCCATTGCAGAAGTCACTTACTTAAATAAGGAGCTGAAATTAACTGTCTATCCTCGTGCCTCTTCATTGCCTCTCACGATCTAACACTGCCAATGAAGGTGGGATCGAAGAGGGCGAAGGACTCAGGCTGAACAGAAGGAGCAACACGTGGCATCCACCATTATTCATCAGCTGAACCACTGCATCGATTCCAGGATGACATCTTACGCTCCACCAGCTCCATTGAATCTGGCTAAGGAAACATGGAAGAAATACATGCTTTGATTCCATTGTTTCCTGGAAGCCAACAACCTGCTAGGACTCTTGGACAACTGAAAATGGGCACTTTTCCTGAGCTACTGTGGACCCGAAGTCCTTGACATGACCGAAGCTGTTTCAGAACCCGCTAACCTGCAGACTGTACCATGGCTGACATTGCAAGAAGCACTCTGGTCTCACTACACTCCCGTACTCTCTCTGATGGTTTACATGTGTGAGTTTTACCATCAGAACCAAGAGGAAGGTGAGACCATCAATCAATATGTTGCAGCCCTAAGGAAGACTGTGAATTCAGCAACATAGAGGAGGCCATGATGGATAGATTGGTTTTCAGACTCATAGACCTGCAATTGCAAAGGCGATTACTATCCAGGCTGAACCTAACATTCAAAATTGCTTTAGAAGAAGTGCGGGCAGCTGAAGCCACAGATCGAATGGCAGCAGCAATCCAGAAGACGGGAAGCATCAATGGGCAGCCGAAAACCACCAGTGTGAACCAGGAGCGCTGGGAAACTGATGACTCTACCAATGATGACGAGGACATACATAGGATGCAGTCTGAGAAGAGACCTGCAAGGACCATGACAAGGGACGTGCACAGGCTGTGGAGAGAAACATCCCAGATCTACTTGCAGGTTCCGGGATACCATGTGCCAGAGATGCGAAAGGAAAGGGCACATCGCCAGAGCATGTCAAGCCAGGCAGCCAGCCATATACAGACTTTGACAGATCACATGGCAGACTGAGAACCCAGATAGACCAGGAGAGCACAGTTCCAAAGGAGCAGCCGCTGAAAAGAGAGAACTGGAGACACCAAGGAAGCCCATCAGACAACTATCAGCCATTCCAGCGGCAACAAAGGGGGAAAAAAATCCACATCAAGGTACGCTTTGAAGGACACACATGCAAGTTGGAAGTGGACACGGGATCGTATCTGACCAACACATCCTGGAGAACAATCAAGGAAGCAGTCCCCGCAGTGAGAAAGACACAGCTAAAACCCCAAAGGATGATCTTTTTTTATATATAAAGTTTTTTTATTTTTAAACAAAAACAACATAAAAAACATCATCTTTCCATATACTTACAGTGATTCGGTCGGTTAAAATCATTTTGTGCTCTCAACATTTTCAAAATTTCAATTGTGACAAATGTTCTTTCATCTAACTAAAAACAAATGTTTACACATTTTATCCAAATTTCATTTCACATGTAATATTTCATCTCCATTCTTTATTATCTACCCATTGGTAAAATAGCTCCCATATCAAATAAAATCTGGCAGAGGTTATGAATGGGATGTTAGCCAAAGTTCTAGAAGTAACTAAACAGAAGATGATGGATGGGATTGACAAGATTTATCGTGTTCATACCAGATATGTAATGCGTAATAAACTGCCAAGAGAAGTACATATAAGATTCACAAAGAAATCGATCAAAACACAAATTCTCCAGGCAGCCAGAGATAAGAGTTTGAAATACAAGGGGAAAGAAGTGACAGTTTTGAAACAAATACCCAGAAAAGTGAGAGACCTGCGAAGAGGCTACCAATTTTTGACAAAAATTATATTGAAAAAAGGAATTAATTACAGGTGGTTAATTCCAGAAGGATTAGTTTTGACATGGTAACTTCAAAGATACAGGTTGAACACAGTTGATAAAGCTAGAGCTTTCTATGATGAATTCTTTAAAGAGAAAGAAATTGAACTAGAAGTTGAAACTCAATCTGCAGTGGTCCCAATAAAATTTACAGAAGAAGAACTGGCAATGCTTGAGTCAACAGAAGGAGCGGTTGGCGGAGTTGTGGAATATAAGGAGCAACGGGAAGTTAGATCAACTAGAACAACAAAACCTACATATAAACTATGAACATGGAAGAAAGAAAACTAATTTCAATAAATGTAAATAGACTTAATTCGACCAATAAAAGAAGAAAAGTATTTCACACATTAGAGAAATTAAAATTTGATATAATTTGTTTACAGGACGTACATATTAAAAAACAACATGAACAATTATTGATTCAGCCAAAACTTGGGAAAACTATTTTATCCTTGTCACAAAGCAAAAAGAGAGGAGTTGCTCTATATATTAAAAATACAATAACATCAGAACAGAAATATGCAGATTCAGAAGGTAGAATATTGATAGTAGAAATAACTGATAACAACACAAAATTTCTTCTGGTAGCAATATATGCCCCAAACAATAATCAAAGTGACTTTTACAGGAAACTTCATAATAAAATAATTGAAATGGACTATAACAATATATGTATGATGGATGACTTTAATGGAACTATGGACGAAAAACTGGACTATAAAACACACAAAATAATAAGACATTTTAGAAAGATACTACTGGGATCCTTTTTTAAAATGTTAGAGGAAATAAATCTGAAAGATATATGGAGGGAGAGAAATGAGCAAAATAGACAATATACTTTTTATTCTGACAGACACACATCTTGGTCTAGACTGGATATGATATGGACAACAATGGACTTGATTCTAAACATTGAACAAGTGAAGATAGAATCAAATTTGTGGGCAGATCATAATCCTGTGACTGCCATTTGGAAAGGGCGGAAAGGGAGAGCTAGATCGACCTTAAACAATACAACATTAAAAGAGAAAGACTTTGTACAGAAAATGGAAAGAGAGTTGGATTTCTTTTTTAAGGAAAATAAGAAAGAAGAAACATCAATACAAAATTGTTGGGACACAATGAAGACCTATGCCAGAGGATTAATTATAGATTATACTAGGAAAAGAAATGGGAAGAAAAGACAAGCTTTTAAAGGACTGACCGTCGATTATAAAAGATGTGAAAAGGAACTCCAGAGAGACCCACACAAGAAAGATGTTAAAATTAAAATGGACATAATAAAACATAAAATAGACTTGCTGGAAAAGGAAGATCTAACTCAAAAAATAAGAATCACCAAACAGAACTATTTTGAAAATGTGAATAAGCTTGGAAGATGGCTAGTTTATAAACTGAAAAAGGATAGAGAATCAAGGAAAATAACGCAATTACTTGATGACCAAGGACAATGTAAATTTGGCAATAAAGAGATGGGGAAAATCATATAAGAATATTATAGACAACTTTATAAAAAAGAGATAATAGAGGAGGAAAAAGTGATAAGGTATTTACAAAAAGCAAACCTACCACAGATTCCCAAAGATATTGAGGAGATGATGGAAAGAAATATTACGATGATGGAATTAACAGAGGCAATTAAGAATGGAAAGGCACCAGGACCAGATGGCTTGCTGGTTGAGTATTATAGGACGCTACAAGAATCCTTAAGTCTTCCATTACTGGAAGTTATGAACAAAGTAATGACAAACAAGGAAATACCCAAATAATGGACAGAGGCTTATATCACATTGATTCACAAAGAAGATACAGACCCACAACTAATTAAAAACTATAGGCCTATATCCTTGCTAAACTCAGACTATAAAATTTTTGCTTCAATACTGGCAGAAAGACTTAAGAGATATTTGAATAATTTTATACATTCAGATCAAAACGGATTCCTACCCAAAAGACAAATTAGAGATAATATAAGAATAATACTGAATACTCTAGAATATTATGAAGCGCACTCTGAAAAGCAGATGGCTTTGATATTCTTAGATGCTCAAAAAGCATTTGAGAATGTGAACTGGCAATTTATGACGTTACAAATGGAAGAGATGGGCTTTGGTAGGAAATTCATTCAGGCAATTGAAGCTATATATTCCAAACAGATGGTGAAGGTTATGATTAATGGAGAGTTGATTGATTTTATTGAGATACAAAATGGTATTGTCAAGGATGCCCATTGTCCCCATTATTGTTTATTTTGACACTGGAAATTTTAAATAGAAATATTAGAGAAGAAAAAGAGATAAAAGGTATGAAAATTCGAAAAGAAGAATACAAACTACAAGCTTTTGCTGATCTTTATTATTGAAGAACCACTAGCATCCATTAAAAAACTGATAGAAACTATTGGAGAGTTTGGGGAAGTTGCTGTTTTGAAAATTAACAAAGACAAGACAAAAATAATGACTAAAAATATGTTAAAAAAACAAAAAGAAGATTTCCAAGATGCATGTCACAAACAAGGTAAAATATTTGGGGATACATTTGACACCGAGGTGTAGTTCACTTAAAGAAAATAACTATAAGAAGCTTAAGCAACAGATAGGTTTAGACTTGGTGTAATGGGGAAATCTGCAGTTATCTATGATTGGTAGGATTGCAACTATTAAGATGAATATTTTACCTAGAATTTTGTACCTTTTTCAGACTATCCCAATAAAATTGGGTAAGGAATTTTTTATAGACTTGAATAAAACGGTGTTGAAATATATTTGGCAGGGAAAAAAAGCAAGAATAAAACTTAAGATGTTACAGGGTTACAGGATGCTAAAATGAGGGGTGGTTTTGGACTACCGAATTTTGAACTATATTATCAAGGAGCTAATTTAATGTGGATTAAAGAATGGATAATATTGAAAAATACTAGACTATTGAATTTGGAGGGATATGATTTGTTGATGGGTTGGCATGCCTTTTTATGGTACAAAGGAACTAAAATACAGGGGTACTTTAGAAGACACCAGATACATGAAGCTTTATTTTTGAACTGGGAGAGGATTAAAAAATATCATTACTTGAAGATTCCAGTCTGGGTATCGACAATTGAAGTCTTCTCATATCCAGTGATATTTAAAGGAGAACAAATTGTTCGATACAGTGAGTTATTGGATGAAAAGGGTGATCCTAAGTTAAAACAAGATTTAGAAGACCAGGGATTTAAGATGGATTGGTTTTCATATATGCAAATATTTTCTAGATGTCGAGAAGATCTCAAACAAGAAGGTATTTATAATGTTTTGACTATTTTAGATATGATATTAATGGGTTCTGATGACTATGTAACTAAAAAGTTATATGGATATTTGTTAGAGGTAAAATTGGAAGAAGAACAAGTTAAAAAATCAATGATAGCATGGGGGGAGGAAATTTGGTTATGGTATTGATTTGGAGAAATGGCAAACATCGTGGTCACATAACTACAAAATGACAATCTCTACAGCATATTGTTGTGGCCCCGTCCTCTGAGCCTATCCCATTGGAGGAAGGAAGCTCTGAGCATGAGGAAGAGGAGCCAGCCAGATCTCCCAGACCCCCCCCTCTGGCACCGTCTCAGGTGCCAGCTGAAAGAGAGCAAAGTAGTGGGGAAACAGGTGTCTCAGATGAGAGTGAGGGAGAGACGTCATTCCTAGACGCACGTCAAAGAAGGCGAGATAAGCGCTTACAGCAGCTGCGGAGACGCACAAGGGAATAGACCTGAGTCACTGGACTTGAGTCACAGGACCAATGAGTCACTGGACCACACCCAGAGACTCTATAATAGACAGGGTGGTGGTTAATGATCTCTGTGATGAACAAAAACTCAATCTAGTAGTCTTTGGAGCTGAAAGAACGGATTTTGGCAAAGCTACGTAGGTGATTTTCTTTTTGTGAACTATTAAAGCCCTTGGCAGACGGTGTGCATATCGCTGCCAAGTTTGAGATAAGAATTGTGGAGTGTGCCAAGTGCTTCTTTAACCCTCGACTGGCTGTGTTTTTGTGGGTATCTGTAGAGGGGGACAGATCACATATAAGGACAATTTGTATAAGATGTTTTACAAGTGGCACTTACCCCCAACGAGGATAGCCAGAATGTTCAAGAATAAATCGGAAAAGTGTTGGAAGTGTCATCAGGCCCCAGGATCTTATTACCATATGTGGTGAACATGCATAGAAGCAAGGAGATTTTGGACTAAGATATACGCGTGGTTGGAAAAAATGACAAAGAGACATATTGACTTTAAACCAGAGATATTTTTATTAGGGATCTTACCAGAGACATTCAATAAAGAATTGCAATATTTAATTGTGAATATTTTAACAGAGACTAGAATTGTATTTGCAAAAAACTGGAAAGGAGAGAAGATGATTGCTGATGAAGAAATTATTAAAAAAATATTGGACTGTGCTGAAATGAGTAGATTGACATTTGAAATAAGAGAACAGGAAGATAAACAAAGGATGATCTTAAAAGACTATCAAGGGAACCGATTCCTGTGCTGGGAAGCAGCTCTTTCCAAATCAGTTTCAAAGAATTTTCCGGCCAGTTACAGATCATCATTGACCATCGTGGACAATGACTTACCGAGCCTGCTGGGGTTGGAATGGTTTGAGGGTCTGGGCCTTGGCGTGATGGGTATCCATGCCATCCATGACGACGACATTGAGGACTTAATGAAGGTGTTCACAGAGATGTTCGATGGGACTTTGGGCAAATACATGAGGAAACCCATATTTTTTAACCTTGACCCCAATTAGCTCCTATTAGAATGAAGCCTAGGAGGGTTCCCCTTACTCTCTGGCCCAAGATAGATGCCAGATTAGACAAGCTAATTGCGCAAAAGATCTTAGAGTCCATAGACCATGCTAAATGGGAGACCCTTATAGTCATCCCCATGAAACCAGTTGGGTCTGTCCGCGTCTGCGCTGGCTATAAGTGAACTCTTAATAAAGCCCTACAACATACCCAGTCCCAGTGGTTCAACATCTGTTACACTTGCTGGGACCAGGGAAAATTTTTGCAAAGCTTGATTTGGCACAAGCATATCAGCAGCTGCCAGTAGATGATGCTACGGCAGAAGCGCAAACAATTCTAACTCACCGCGGGGCATTCAAATGCCACCGATTACAATTTGGGATAAGCCCCCGGGCTATTCCAAAGTATAATGGAACGCTTGTTACAAGGCACTCCCGGAGTAGTTCCATACTTCGATGATGTCCTCATATCAGGGGACAGCAAAGAAGAATTATTACAGAGGGTAAGGGAAACCTTAAGGCAGTTTAAAGAAACTGGGTTAAAGGTAAATAAGGAAAAATGTAAAATAGCCATGCCTAAGATTGAATTATTAGGATATCTCATTGATAGGTCAGGGATACACTCCACTCAAAGTCAGATAAAAGCTATTAAGGAAGCTCCCACACCACAAAATCAGATGGAGTTGCAAGTGTTTCTTGGACTTTTAAATTTTTACAGTATTTTCTTGCCACAGAAGGTGATGGTGGCCGAACTGTTGCATAGACTGTTAGATAAGAAAGCCAGCTGGAAGTGGGGATGGAAGGAAGCTGCTGCTTTCACAGTAGTAAAGAAGTTTTTTTAAAAAAAAATGATTTATATGCCGCCCTTCTCCGAAGACTCAGGGAGGTTTACAATGCGTTAAGCAATAGCCTTCATACTTTTGTATATTTATACAAAGTCAGCTTATTGCCCCCACAAACTGGGTCCTCAATTTACCTACCTTAGAAAGGATGGAAGACTGAGTCAATCTTGAGCCTGGGGATTTGAACTAACAGTAATTGCAGACAGCTGGGTTTTGTTTTTTTTTTAAATTTGATTTATATGCCGCCCTTCTCCGGAGACTCAGGGCGGCTTACAATGCGTTAAGCAATAGCCTTCATACTTTTGTATATTTATATTTTTATACAAAGTCAGCTTATTGCCCCCACAAACTGGGTCCTCAATTTACCCACCTTAGAAAGGATGGAAGGCTGAGTCGACCTTGAGTTTTAATTACAATGCTTAGTCTGCTGAGCTATCCAGGCTCCTACTTATTATCCTAACTTATTATCAGCACAGAATTTTCTCATTCAGTATAATGAAACTGCCCCTAATACTAACGTGACACATCACCATTCGGAGTAGGGGCAGTGCTCAGCCATAAGATGCCAAACAGAACAGAAGCACCTATTGCGTTCTACTCAAAGACACTGTCATCAGCAGAAAGGAACTATGGTCAATTAGATAAGGAAGCACTGGCTGTGGTAGTGGGGTTAAGCGTTTCCATGAATATTTGTATGGAAGGGACTTTGTTGTGGTCACCAATCATAAACCGCTACTGGGACTTATTGCGGGGGACTGGCCAACTCCAAACACATTATTACCAAGGATGACAAGGTGGACAATTTTCTTAGCGGCTTACAATTACCAGTTAATACATCAACCGGGCAAGGATATCAGACATGCAGGCACCCTCAGCAGGTGCTCCCTTCCGGACCTCGTTGAAGACCCAGCACCAGTAGCACCCATTCTACTCATTGAGGACTCCACAGACATCCCACTGACAGCAACAGACATAGCGGGTCAGTCGACTAAAGACAGAACCCTGTCAAGGGTTTTGAACTGGGTCTTGAGAGGTTGGCCAGAGACACAATGGCGGGAGGAATATAAGCCATTTGTAAATAAGAAATGGGAATTGTCAGTACAGAAGGGGTGCCTATTGTGGGGAGACAGGGTGGTAATTCCACAAAAGCTAAGGGAACAGGTGTTAAAAGCGCTGCATGTGGGTCACCCTGGGATAGTACGCATGAAGGTTCTGGCTAGGAGTTACGTGTGGTGACCCAACATGGATGGGGATATTACAGAGTGGGTGGCAATGTGCACTCCCTGTCAGGAATCTAGACCAGCGCCACCCTGGGCACCCGTAAGAGAGTGGGACAAACCAAGGGGCCCATGGTTGAGATTGTACATAGATCTAGCGGGGCCAGTCCAAAGCCAAACATTCTTGATCATTGTAGATGGATATTCGAAATGGTTAGAAGTCAATTTGATGCCCAGCTTAATGGCCTGGTAGTAATTAGGGTGTTAAGGAAGGTATTTTCCACTTATCCGATGTCTTGGTATCAGATAATGGGGCACAATTCACCGCCAGACAATTTGAGGTGTTTTTAGCTGAACGGGTTATACGACACGCATTGGTCACACCATATTCGCTGGCCAGTAATGGGCAGGTCGAATGAATGGTTAGAGTGACCCAAAAAACCACTAGCAAGAATGGGTCCTGGGGATTGGCAAACCAAAATAGACAAATTCGTTTTAATGCAACATATAATCCCTAGTACGACCACGAATAGGACTCCAGCTGAGCTACTCATGGGAAGCTAAGATCTCCATTAGACAGACTGCACCCCAATTATAGCACAGACACCCCCATCGATTCTACAAGTAAAGTCAGGAGTTTCCAGGTAGGGGATCTAGTATATGCTCACAATTCTGCAGGGATCCCTGCCTGGTTAAAGACAAAAATAATTAACATTATGGGTCCCAAGTCATACCAGGTAGAACTAGAGGATGGAAAAATTTGGAGAAGGTACATAGACCAACTCCGGGAACAAATAGGGAACTCGAGTCTAAGACAGTTTGAAAATAATCAGCCCCAAACCGAACGTGAAAAACCCATAGGAATAGACAGTGCCCTGCCCCAAGCAGGATACAAAACAAACTTAGATTGTGGCCTACTTTACCCAGACACAGGGGACCTACTCTCAAGCCCGAGGGAAACCACACACTCACCTGTAGGGCCAAGTGGCCAGCAACAAGACTCTGGGGAAGTAAGTCAGGCTGGGTCCGCCACACCCACAGAAAGTTTCCAGGAAGTTCCATACGAGGGAATGGGAGCGGCAGCAGGTCTGACTACACAGGCTGCTGCCGCTAACTCGAATGAATCATGCAGGTCAGGTAGGAACCATCAATGCCCTGCCTACTTACCTGACTATGTGTTGTAGACCCCGATGATTGAATAAGACTATTCCAGAGGGGAGGGGTGTTACATATGTAAATAGCATATGTAGGCTTCACTCAGGTCCGGGTTTAGTTGGACATTTGCATGCCCACCACTGATTGGTGGATTCAAATGGGGCCCGCCACTGATTGGTGGATACAAACGGAGGGAAATGTAAAATGTTCTCATTGGCTGAATCGGTGGGAATACTCCCTTTAAAAGGGAGTGCTGCCAGCCAAGAAGTCACTTACTTAAATAAAGAGCTGAAGTTACTGTCTGTCCTCGTGCCTCTTCATTGCCTCCCACGATCTAACAAAGCCAATATTACATTAGCACTTCATCTACTAATCTTCTGAAGCCAAACCCACACATAGACTTATATATCTTCCTCATAGAAATCTTCCAAAAACAAACAATACTCAGCAGTAGCAGGTTACCTTCCATGCAGTCAGGCAATGGCACAACGAATGAATGAATCAAATCCAAAAAGCTCCCTTCCTATGTCATGTATGTCTTAAAATACCTGGTTTGCTCCAATGATCCACTTCAAGACAGCTACCCACCCAAAGCCAGTAAAATATTGGAGACAAGATTGCAAGAGGCCAGATGATTTCCAGTCATTTTGCCTAAAACAGCATAAAAAACCTGAGCAGTTTCACTTCACTATTTGGTTTGTATTTGAAAGAAACCCCCTCAAAACATGTTGTTTGTTTAAAACACAATTGAAAACATCAAAATATTTCAAGTTTAAATTCCTCTGCATATTCCCATTATATGTTTCTGAAGAAAGTACAAGAACAATTATTGCAATATTCTTGTAACTTTAATAATGTTTAAACATTGTAATTAAATCAGTTGGAATGTGGCTTTGGGATGGTACGATTGTTAAACTCTGCATTTCTGTAAATTCCTTTAATTTTTGTGTTTGGAGACAAAGACAGATTTTAGTAAGGTAGATAAGATATCTGAATAATCAGTGATAGGGATGACCTTATTGCATGAATGCTAAGGGATACATATATGCTTCTGCTTAAAATAAAGCTGAACCATGAGCAGGTCAGTCGCAGGTATATGTCTGGCCAAGCCTTTGTTCAGATTATGTTCCAGCAGGACTATAGGGAAGAAAGACTGGGTATATTGTAAGAAATTAGCCAGAGTATTGGAAAGTTTTAATATAGGAAAAGTGGGAAACTCGCATCCTTTTTTTTGTTTCTTTCTACTGAACAAAAATACAATAGAGGCAGGATTTAGGTTTATCTTTTACTGCTGCTTGATTTACTGAAACAAGGAGGAAGAGGAAGAAAGACAGCAATATCAGTAACATCTAGAACTAACACTTCAATTAATATGTAAACTTTACAAGATAACTGTCTAATTACACAAAATGACTGTCATATTTAATCAATCAGTAAAGACTATCTGACACTATTTGTGAGTTTACTTAGAAGGAAGGTACTAACAGAGCTAGCGCTAGAATTACAGGAATGACATTATTCTCCAAGCATTATTCTTTGTTTTATAAATTTGTTCTCATCAAATGGTCGGTGTGTTCTCTCCAAATGTTATCAGGAATAATATCCAATATGAGCATCCTTTTCATTGTCCATTTATACTTCCCTGTGAACTCTCTTGCTACTACACTTTGTTTAATGAACAGGTGTCCTGTTTCATTGCGGGTAGATTTTTTTTCAGATGTTTATCTTGAACACCCTCAAATTAGAGTTGAGTAGACTAAACTTGAACATAAAATATGACCTAAAAACATCACCACTGATATTTGATTTTCTATTGCAATCATTATTGTTACAATATGCAAATTGAAAATTTTACAATTTTTTATTTAATGTTTTCTTCAAGAATTCTTCATGTGGCATTCTTGAGACTTTGAGCAAAACTTTCAGCCAATCCATTAGTAGATGGATCATAAAAGCCTGATGTTATATAGTATATTATTCCATTTTTTCCAAAATGTTTGCAACTTTTTACTACAGTCTGTGTTCATTTTTGTTCTGGAATATTTGTTGCCACTAAAGATTATTTCAATGTATCTATGGCATGCAGTGTTCATGCAGTGTTGAAGCATTTCTTCAAGACACTGGAAGCATTTCTGAGCACTCTGAATATGCATTCACAACTAAATGGTTGTCACAATAACTGTCTTGCAATGAGTGGAAATTCTTTGCTATGGCAAGACAGGCCAGTTCCATGGATGAAATAATATTGTTTTGGGCAGCCTTTGGATAGGCTGGCAATTTAAGCAACTTAATGCAAACTGTTTTATTTCTTAATCCAGCGGTTCGCAATCTTTTCTTCACCACAGACCCCCTTTAAATACTTTTTGTGGCCATGGATCACTGAGGCTTAACTCAAGATTTAAATCATAACATTTCTTCAAGCTTTTGCAGACCCCCTGTGATGAAACCAAGACCCCCAAAGGTTCTCTAAACCACAGATTGAGAACCACTATCTTAGTCTATTCCTAGCTAAGAAAACTTGCGTCCATTTTCACTACTCTAAGGTGTCAAGTAAGAAGCTCCGCCAACATTCAATTTCTGAATTTAAATGGTATGATTATTCTTCATCCTCACAATACAACCATTGACAAGTGTAAAATGGTTACAGAGCTGATAAAAAAAATCATTTTTGCTATATATTTCATCATTCTAGATTGCTGCATAGACTTGAAAGTATTCGATCTAGTCCTTTTAAAATAATCTCCAGTGTTCCGATTAAGGAGTGAATGTTTGCTTTTAGAGAACTTATGCTTACACTGTGAATTAAATATATTAATTGCCATACCTGCTGAACATACCTGGGTGACTTTTATATTGTTATGTAATTACTTTTACTTATGCACACATAATTTAGAATACTTGCTTTCTGTTAGCTGGATCATGTTACCATATTATGGGCCCATATTCATATAGCAATAATATGCTCCAAAGAACTGCAATACTGTCAATAGTGTGTTTAACAACACACACTATCACCTCCCATTTCTATAGTAATGTGTAGGGGTGTTACTATATTTTCTTCAGGATGTTACTCTGGCTCCTTTTTATCAGTTGTAAAACAGCTTCTTCTGCATTTTTGTGTCTGTAGGTGCATATTCAAGTTACTGTGATCTATTAAGAACTGTATAAACTCATATGTGACATGGTAGCTTGCTAGCTTTGATAAAAACAACAGAATGATTGTTGGATCTTTACCACACATATTGAAAAAAAGTTAAAATCCAAAATACCAATTAAAAAAAAAACAAAGAAAAAACACAAAACAAAACATTTTAAAAGTACATTTTAAAAAACTAATACCGTGTTTCCCCAAAAATAAGATCCTGTTTTATATTTTTTTGAACCCCAAAATAAGCGCTTGGCCTTATTTTTGGGGAGGTCTTATTATTTTGGGGCTTGTGGAGCAAAATGGGGCTCCTCTTGCCATCTTACCTGATTTCCAGCTCTGCATTTAAATATTTTTGGGGAGGGCTTATTTTTGGGAAAACAGGGTACATATACACATATTGTTTCCTCTAGTTCAGGGGTGTCAAACTCGATTTCATTGAGGGCTGCATCAGGGTTGACCTCAGGTGCTGAGGTGGGTGTGGCCAGTGTGAGCGTGGCCAGTGTTGGAAGAAATGTCCATCTGGGTTCAGTTCCAAGTGGGGAGAAAGACACTGGAAACATAAGATACTGTTTGGAAAGATGGTTCTTAATGGTGGACAGGATCACACGGCTTGATGATGTTGGGTGAAGAAAAAAAGGGAAGAGATGCCAAGGGAAGAGATGCCAAATGAGTTTTATATCCATTTGAAGTTGAGCTTGTATTCTGATTGGTTGTCAGACTCCCATGGGGCCATGCAGGGGCAACTCTGTAGGTTGTCCTGAGTCCCAGGCTTGGTTGAGCCTTGCTGGGTGACGTAATCTTTCCAGGTGCCATGTGTTGAGATGGGTAGAGAGCTAATCCTATCATGTCCTGAGGGCAGTGGTGGGTGGCTACTGGTTCTTCCCAGTTCTTGTGAACTGGTAGTGGAAATTTTGAGTAGTTCAGAGAACCGGTAAATACCACCTCTGCCTGCCCCTGCCCCCAATCTATTTGCTGCCTCCCAACTCCCAGCTGATCGGCTAGAAGGAAAAAATCAGGGCTCACTTGACAAAGAAGAGAAAAAAAAACAAGACATTGTCGCTTTAAAATGAGAAATCAAGCTGTTAACAAAGAACCTGCCTGATACTCATTCCACATTCCTGCCAGCTGCATAAATGAACCATTATAAGAAGAAAACAGCTCCCGGTGCTTAGAGAGCCGGAAGTTCGGCTCCATTTACAAGCAGGCAGAAAACTCATTCAGGACAGGATATTTTACAATGGAAATCACCCAAACCTTTTTAGAAACACAAAGCCCATGTTGCACAAACCCCAAAACTTCAAAAACATAGAACCATATAAGCATTGTGAGCCGCTCTGAGTCTTCGGAGAGGGGCAGCATACAAATTGAATAAGTAAATAAATAAATAAATCCCACTTCTTACCCAGTTTGTTGTTCAGCTGACCCAGAAATGAACTGCTGAATGTCATTTCGCTTCTGCAAGCAAAAACCTCCTTCCAGCAGCTGCTTCTTGGCTTGTCAATTTAAAGTGACGGCATTTTTTCCCCCCCTGGCTGAGAAGGAGTCCTGATTTTTTCCTTCTAGCCAATCAGTTGGGAGGCTTCTTGGCTTTTCCTTGCTTTTCTTATGAGTAATATTTTATTTGGGGAAATGAAGAGGGGAAGTTTGATTCCTTCCCAGAGCAGGTTAGTGGGGTGGGGAGGAAATGTGGATTTTGCAGTAACCTTCCCCTTGAGTGGGGAGGGAATGGGGATTTTGCAGTATCCTTCCTGTCACGCTCACCACGCCACACCCACCAAGCCACACCCACAGAACCACTAGTGAAAAATTTTGAAACCCATCACTGCATAAGTCCATATTAATATGCTATTCCTGGTATGTGATGTTTTGTATACATACAGAGAAAGAAGCACTCTTGTAATCTTTTGACTTTTAGGCTTGCTGTCAAACATCAGCCATACTAATCACTGTTTTGAACAATAGGCAGGTTGTATTACACAAATGGCTATTTTATATGCGAAATTATGACTGAAATATTTCTGCACCTATATTGGTTCACACTGTCAGGAAGTTTGTCCTTTGTTTTAGGTTGCTTCTCTCTTTGTTCAGTTTCCATCCATTGCTTTGTTTTGCCTTCTGGTGCTTTGGAAAATACATTGCCCCTCCACCTTCTTTCTGGCAGCCCCTTAAAAGCCTGTTGCCTATCACACCCTTGGGCAAAGTATGTGAGCCATTTCCTCCTTTCAATGGTCCATGAAAGTGTATCTATAGTATGTAGATAATAAAGTTGAAAAAAGGTGAACATTTTTACAGAACTATAGATATGTTGAGGCTGGGTGTGACAAGGAATGGCTGGGAGGGGAGGGGCTAGGCGAGGCATCCCTTGACATGAGTGACATTGAGTTGGCCATGCCTACCCAGTCACATGACCATCAAGCCATGCCCATAAAATAAGCCACACCCACAGAACCGGTAGTAAAAAATTTTAGAACCCACCCCTGCCTGAGGGGCATGCCTTAATCCCATCACCCTGGAGCTGAAGGGTGGGGGCAGGGAGCTGCAGGAAGCTGCTTTGTCTTTAAAAACATGTTTCTCCTTTTCTCATCCAGAGAAACAAAATATTCTGCCTTTTTAATATTTCCTAAAATATTTCATTCTTCTAGGAGAGGGGTAGGTGCTAACTTCCTACACCAGCTTGATGTTACTCAGTCAGGGGCGCCTGTGGTGACCCGAACACTCTGCCAGAGAAAATGGGCTCCTGAGCTCCATTTTCAGCCACGATGGCCTCCTGGAGCCCTCTGCCAGTGAAAACAGAGCTTGGGTGGGCTGCACGTGCACCTAAGCCCTGTTTTCAGCCATTTTTGAGCTCCATTTTTGCTGGCAGAAGGCTGCAGGAAGCCGTTGCAGCCGGAAACGGAGCCTGGGAGGACTGCATGCAGTCCTCCGAAGCTCTGTTTTTGCTGGCAAAGGCACCAGGGGCTGGTTCTTTGCTGTTTCCAGGGCAGCCCCACAGACCAGATCTAAGCACCCCATAGGCTGGATCTGTCCCCTGGGCTTTGAGTTTGACACCTCTGCTCCAGTTGAATGCTGCTTAATATATTATGACAATATTAGTTTCCCACCCCTTATGAAACAGCCCCCCCAAATTTTAAACTACTAATTCTATTTACAAGTTATTAACCTGTCCTCCATATACTGTATTAATGACAAAATAGTTAACAGGAAGAACAACAATAAAAAAGACAAAACTTTCCATTAACAAACTGTTTTTGTAATCAACTCATAGAAAATTTATCATGGATTCTTAATTATCCTATATCATCTCAAGAATTAACAGTGATTCATCCTGGATCAAATATCCACATTTGTTTCTTAATACCATCTCTTATCAATTGTTTTCTGATTAAATATATGAAGTCCAGAAGCACTCTGCAGGCTAAAAACGGGCCCTCTGCACATCCGCCCCAATGCTAGGGAGGGCAAAAACGGGACCTGCAGAGGCCTCTGGAGGTCAGAAATGAGCAGAGTGCTTTTGTACACCAGGGAGGGCAAAAATGGGACTGCAGAGTGCTTCTGGATGCCAAGGAGGGTAAAAACGGGACACTATTTTTTTTGTTTTGTTTTCCTTCTTTAAACCTAGGTGCTTATAGTCCAAAAAATACGATAACTAGGCTCCGTGTCAGTTACAGGATATTATATATACTAAATAAATTATTTCGCTCAGTGGAGGAAGCTATTTATGACGGTTATGAATCAATTACCTAAATTTCCATTCTGACCTATAATTGGGGCAATTTAAATCCCTTTTTTTAAAAAAAAAAATTAAATTAGATTTATATGCCGCCCTTCTCTGGAGACTCAGGGCGGCTACAATGCGTTAAGCAATAGCCTTTATACTTTTGTATATTTTTTATACAAAGTCAGCTTATTGCCCCCACAAACTGGGTCCTCAATTTACCTACCTTAGAAAGGATGGAAGGCTGAGTCAACCTTGAGCCTTGAACTTGCAATTGCAGACAGCTGAATGTTAATAACAGGCTACGTAGCCTGTTGAGCTATCTGAGGCTCTTTTTGATAATTTTAAATAAATTAATAAATTCAATTCATTCATTTTCAAATATAGTTAATGTCATGTCATGCTTTGTTTTTCACTTATTTGTGTGATAAATTGAGAAGCCTTCTATTTTGTTTTTGCAATAGCACAGATGAAAATTCTATTTAAAATTTTTGGTCTTTTTAAAGTACTCATCCAAACTTATTAAAAGAATAAAGTAATAAATTATATAAATACAATTACACAGTATACTTGAAACGGTACTGGTAAAAGGCATTTATTTTCATCCATCTTTCTAATATTACAAATGCATGAATTTACTCTGGGACAGAGCATGTTCTAATCTGAGGTACTCCATCCTGCACAAACCAGCCTGCTGTTTGAGAGCACTTATCTGTAATCTATCTACAGCTGCTCCGTTACTTTTAGAGAGGATATCCATTAGATCAGCTTTAGAGTTGGAAAAAAGGAAAAATACTATGCTTTTGTAGAAATGGTAGAGTGTATAAAAACTACTCTGGAGAAAGAGAGAGAGAGAGAGAGAGAGAGAGATAGGAGGATTTTAATTCAAGACTTGTGAAGGATCTTTCACCATAATTTATGTAGGAAGAAATATCCTTCTGGGTTCTGCTCCAAGTGGGGAAAAAGACACTGGAAACATGGAGACTGCTTGGAAAGATGGTTTAATGATGGACAGGATCACATGGCTTGAGTTCCTGATCAGAAAAAGGGCAGATACAGCGAGTTACTGGCTTTTATGCTCTTTCTGGCTTTGAATTTCCTGGGGCCCAGAAAGAGTATCCTGATTGATTGTCAGACTTCGAGGGGGTGGGGGTCTTAGCTAGCCTTGCTGGCTGATGTAATCTTCACAGGTGCCATGTGGTGAATTTTGTCCTAGATGTGCCCTATTGTGTTGCAAATGATGGTCCATTGACAAAGATTGAGTTTCCGCCTCTGGCCCATTAACAAAAGGTGGGGGGCAGGAAGGTGGGAGCTGCTTTGTCTTTAAAACATGCTTTTCCATTTCTCATCCAGGGAAACATAATATTCTGCCTGTTTAATATTTCCCAAAATATTTTATTCTTCTAGGAAAGGGGTGGGTGCTAACTTCCTGCACCAGTGATGGCCCACATCCATAATTCAATGCGCTTGCCCTCCTGCACATGCACGTGACCCCCCCCCCACTTCCCCCTGCTTTTGGCACGTGATGGCACTGTGGGCCCAGTAGGCCCGTTTTTCCCCCTCCCCAGGCTCTAGAGGCTTTTTAGGAGCCTGGGGAGGGCAAAAACAGCCTTCCCCATCCCTCTCCCCCCCGGAGACCTTCCTGGAGGCCAGAAACAGTCAGTTTCCTGACTTCCAGTGGGACCGGAAGGCCTGAAAATCAGTTGGCTGGTGCGCGCATGCGCACTGGAGCTGAGCTAGGGCAACACTTGCGTGTCCACCAATATGGCTCCGCGTGCCACTTGTGGCACTAGTGCCATAGGTTCGCCATCACAATCCTATACTAACAACAGTATTTTACACATAAAATAGATGGTTATTCTTTATATCCCACTCAATTTCCATCCTTCCAGCATCTACCACTTGAAACAAACCTGTTATTGGTCTTTCCTACATCTTTGCTGTTCAAAACAAAAATGTGTTGTTCACAACAAAAATATATCCAAAATGTGTTTCTCATACAAACTAATTATTTCCTAGTAATAAACAAATCATTTGAGTCTGCCCTGCTCTTGGGGAAATTGACAACACTCTTCTGGAATAGAATATCCACCGTTACCTTCTTCAGTAAAAACAGTGTTTGTACTGTAGAAACTTAATTGCTTTCTTGGCCTTCTAATTTCCTTGCTATTCATCTTGCATATTCTCCTGCAACTAATTGCATGTAATAATTGGTTGCACATAGCAAAAATAATTTCCCTGCACAACTGCCTAGATTAGTTACAGTTGGATAGCCATAGGCCACGTAAAATCGCTCGCCAGTCTCCTATGGGTAGCTTTTTTTGTAACAATATTCCAATTTCCCTAACATGCTTAAAGTCTGCGCATAAAAGAAAGATGAGAAAGACTACGTGTTGGGAAAACCTAGTTTATAAGAAAGACAAGCGAAACGCCGCTATCAGCAACGTAGCGGCGCATGCCCATTTTATTCTAGTCATCGATGTATCGGTTTGTTCCCGGATGAGTAAAAAAGAGAGCACCCCCCCAATTGGCCTCTGATTGGCTAACATCACTCCCTGATGTCTTCTGATTGGCTATATAAAAAGCTACGTTTACTTCTTGTTCTGATTGGTTCCTCTTCCTCCTGCCAAGCTGCTGTATCTTTCGGGTAGTACCAGCGCCGATTCTTACCCATTCTATCCTATCGCGTACATTTTCTGTTCAGGGATTGGCTAGCCTGGGAATCCTTTCTCCTCCTCTTTTTCTCGACAGGATAGACTCTGCTCCGAAGAGCGAATGAAGATCGACGGTTAGAATTGGGCTGTATTCCTCCCTTGCGTCTTCTCTTTCGGCCCCGCCTCTCGGGCTCCTTGCCGCGAGCAGCCCCGCTTCTTCGCCCAGTGGTTCGGGTGGGAGGTTGTCGGTTGTGTCTGTTCCAGCGAACTCTGAGGGGATTCCTTCTTTTTCTTTTCCTCCCTCAGCCGTGCGCGCGCCTGCCAACGCTTCTGGGATAACGGTAAGCATGGAGCAAGTTGAACCGGGAGTGCGGCGGTACCTCTGAAATCGCGTGGAGGTACACGAAAAAAGCGGTTTAGATTGGGATGGGTGACTGGGAGAGCTGCGCGGCTGGGCTATCTGCCTCTCCTCGTCCCTTGTACGGATCCATGCGTGCTTGCCTGTGAACGCTCGCCCCGTACAATTGGAGGTGTAATTCGAGATGGGATTGTGCCGGACTCTGCGTGTGTGTGCCAAAACCGGCTCCAGCTTGAGGGATTGGGCCACATTCCTGGCACTCGCGTGACCTCTCGTGCTGTTGGCGGAAGGAGGAGTGACACCTCTGCGCTCGCCCCTCGCGTGGTACTCGGTGCGCTTTGCTGGGTGGTCAAACGATCTCTTGGCTTCTCTCTCTCGAAATCCTGAGGATTACCTGATTGTGCTTTTATTAGCCGAAGTATTCGAGAGTGCGCTCCGCTTCCTCCTCTTTAAGCTGGATCTATCTGCCGCTAAATTTACGTGTATCTTTCTGAGTGGATGTTCGTTAAAGCATCCCTTTACCTAATCTGATTTAAAATAAACAGTGACGGGTGCCGTGAGCAGAACTCTTCCAAGCACAACTGCTATATAAAACTGAAGTGCTAATGACGGTGTTTCCCAACGCGCTGCTCCGATATTACGCATCATAAAGTCTTTATATAGCTGCTTTGTCTTTTGATCAACAATTTTTCTTCCGGAAGAAGGAGGCAATATAAACATGGTAGGAAAACAGAAGAGTTATCTGGCTGTGAGCCATTTATTATTTTTTCTTTCTTTTTTGCTATTTTGAGAAATAGGCAAGTCAATTGAGAATAAAGTTCTTCCGTTGGAACTGCAGAAACAATAAAATTAATGGTGATTCTGGATAAATGAAATGATCTAGAGACCTATAATATTTAGGGAATATTATAGTAGCCTCACTGCTCCACTTTTCTTTCAACTTCTCCCTAATGATACAAGCTGGCAAGATAACTTTAAAGTTAACTTAGACAAAAATGAGGTCAAGTAAACCATTGGAGCATGGATGCTTACTATTTAGGGTTTTTCCCAGTTTCCCAGTCTTATGAAAAAGGGAAAAAATAAAATATTTATATCCTAGAACATAACGAGTTTTGTTCTAATATGCAGATTATTTATGTATGTATGTATGTATGTATGTATGTATGTATGTATGTATGTATTGAATTTCTATACCGCCCTTCTCCCAAGGGACTCAGGGCGGTGAACAGATTAAGATTTCATATACATATAAATATATTTTCTAAACAGTAAATAATAAATTGAGTCAACTTGGTGTATCTACTAAGACCTTGGCATAGAATTTTGATGTTTATGCTAGCCCTGCTTGTTGAAATAGAAAGGTCTTCAGGGCACGTTGGAAAGTGCGAAGATCTGGGATTATTCGTATTCCAGGTGGTATTTTGTTCCAAAGCGTAGGTGCCCCCACAGAGAAGGCCCTCTCCCTTGGAACTACTAGATGACATTGTTTTAATGATGGAACGATGGGCATTGAATGAGCATAACTAGTCCTCACAAAAACTGGTTACAAAGATATGATTAATTATAATAAAAGTGACTATTTTGGAGGAAGGACTTTTTCTATATAATACTTTTTATTTCAGTGTTAAAAATATTACATACAGTAATCTCTCTTCTTTGCAAAAAAGACTTGAATCCCAATTTTAGCATATTCTGTGACTGATCATTGTAATTTCAATAATAGTGGCTCAGTGTGGCTGAGGTGGATCTGTAGTGCTTCCTCATCTACTAATTCAGTTTCAATATATTGAATCATCTTTTTATAGAAAAATAATTGTTGTCTCAGAATAGCTCTTTTACAATAGGCTATTTATATTAGTGGCCAAAAAAAATCATTCCTGACAGGGTAGCCGAAGGAAATAAAACACTTCTCACTCATATTGTTTCATTAAACTATAGCTAGTGTTTTTTTAAAAAAATCAAGCACTGAATATGTGTCTCATAATTGTGCTATAATATGCTGGCATCATAATAGGTAAGTTTCTATTGAAATGAAGACTCAGTTTCAAATACTACGTGATTGCAAAATGTGACACTACATTTTTAACCATATATACGAATTTCCTCATTTTTTCCGAGTTAATCAGTTAAAAGGCTGTATCGGTTGTGCTTTATATTGCATTTAGGCTGAGATGGTGATTCTGCCTAAGATTTTTTTTCTGTGCAGTTTTGAAATATGCAAGAGGAATACCACACATAATTTAATATACTTTGATATTCAGGACTTTGAATAGATTGTGTTTAATATTTTGTGCATTGCAACTGCATTGATAGTAGAGACTCTTAATATAAGAGTCTGGATAGCTCAGCAGACTAAAAGCATTGTGATTAACACCAGCTGTCTGCAATTACTGTAAATTCAAATCTCACCAGGCTCAAGGTTGACTTAGCCTTCCATCCTTTCTAAGGTAGGTAAATTGAGGACCCAGTTTGTGGGGGAAATAAGCTGACTTTGTATAAATATACAAAAGTATGAAGGCTATTGCTTAACGCATTGTAAGCCGCCCTGAGTCTCCCGAGGAGGGCGGCATATAAATCAAATTTAAAAAAAATAAATGGAAACACTTAAATGAAATGATAGATTTTTCTAGCAGACAAACTTTCTAACATTAAAGAATAAATTCCAGGACTATAAAACAGTACTGGCAAAGATGAAAAAGAATAATTAAGTAGTAGCTTAGAATATTCTTAAATTCTTTGGGCACTTATAAAACTAGTTCATTATTTTTGAATACCCATTACTATGATATTTATTATACTTGGTTTTTTTTTAATTGAAAAAGTTTTACAAATACAAATTTCTCATTTTTCTCTCCCCCCAACCCCCCCCCCCCCAAGCCCCAACAAGTATTACACTTGGTTTTTAAATACAGAGGCATATCCTAGTTTTGAACTTACTGAACGTCTTGTTGTATAATGTGCTATTGTTGATTTAAGATTTATAATGTGATAATTGTGGCTCTACTGCCTGAAGGATATTAGATTGGAGCAGACAGTATTGCAGTATGCACCACAAAATTTGAGAAGTATACTATTTTAAAGTTTAATTGAAAAAAACAGTGCAAGAAAGCTGGCTTAGATATAAAGCACAATTACAGATAGCCCTTGACTTACAACCACAATTGGGCCCAAAATTGCTAAATGAGACATTTGTTAAGCGAGTTTCACTCCATTTTACAACCTTTCTTGCCACAGTTGTTAAATGAATCACTGCAGTTGTGAAGTTAGTAACATGATTGTTAAGTGAATCTGGCTTCCCCATTGACTTTGCTTGTCAGAAGGTCACAAAAAGTGATCACATGACCCCCAGGGACATTGCAACCGTCATAAATATGAACCACTTGCCAAGTATCCAAACTTTGATCACATGCCCATGGGGATACCGCAACAGCCATAAGTGTGAAAAACAGTCATAAGTCACTAAATAAACTTGTAAATTCAGGACTACTTGTATACAATGTGGCAGAAAGGCTAACATGAAATATTCTATTTAATTCAACAGATGCAGTTTATGTTGCTTTTTAGTCGCCAGGGAAAACTGAGACTTCAAAAATGGTATGTCCCATTATCTGACAAAGAAAAGAAGAAAATCACAAGAGAACTTGTTCAAACGGTTTTAGCCCGTAAACCGAAAATGTGCAGCTTCCTGGAATGGAGAGATCTGAAGATTGTCTATAAAAGGTTGTATTGCCATCTGAGAAAAACTATTTGGGATCAGAAAAACAAATGATTTATTTTCTTATAGAAAATGCCTTTTATTTAATCATGCCTAAAATGCTAATAAATGGGCATGCGATATATTTTAAAATGTACGGAAAAAATATGAAATTATTTTGTATATGTACCTGTGTGCATGAGATGGATGGAGGGATGGATCTCCCACTGTTTCAGGTTCTTAGAACTGTATCACACTGGTACACTGCACTATGTAAAATAGTTCTGTATTCAGCTGCAATACAGGTTTCAAAAGATGTTTACTCACTGTGGTTTAATTAAAAATTTGCTTCAAACTAGCCCCGCCAGTTTCCTTCAGAATAGGAAAATGGAAATAAAATTCAGTTTGAATTTTGCATTTTGTGATATGAATCCTACAGTCATCTCAACTACCACAACTGCCACAACTCACCAAACCTCAACTACCACAACTGCACAGGAACAATTAGCATGTATCAGAAACACTGGTTTTAAAGAAAGTGCAAACTACCATAGAAATTTTCTATACTGTACATACATTTTTCACAGATTGTCATCATAATACTGCATTTATATCTTTAACTGAAAATGGGTCTGACACCAATTCTTCATGATTTGAATTTTGAAACTGGTCCCAAATCTTAGTACTTGACATCATTTCTTGTACCAAGTTTTGCACAATTTATTAAGGCTGTATTCAATATAAGAACCACCTGCAGTAATGTAGAAAACTAAGATGTAATCTCTAATCTAATCTAATCTCTAATGTTTTGTGGCAATTTCCCCAAAGAATTCAAGTATAATATTTAATCACTTACTTAAATTATAAATACCTTATTTTCTTGCCCAGTCAAGGAATGGATGCATTTTGAAAATGGATTGGCAATATTTTTTTTCTATTTATTGTCATGCAGTAGCCATATATTTTCATGGGAAATAAAGAACTCAATTATTTGTTCTTTCAGTGATGGTCAAAGTGTTTCGCAGACCCAAAAACAGTATAATAATTATATAGTCAGTGGAACATAATATGAGAATTATGTAAAATACCTAGCTAACTACAGTGCATTCAAAAAGTATTCAGACTCATTCATTTTTATCAATTTTGTTGTACTGCAGCTTGATTCTACAGTTGTTGAAATACATTCAGTACTCCATAATGATGAAGTAAAAACAGAATTTTAGAAATATCTGTAAATTTATTAAAAATAAGCAACTGAAATATCACATTAATATAAGTATTCAGACCCTTTGCAACAACATGTGAAATTTAGCTCTAGTGCCTCCCATTTCTCTTGTTCGTCACTGACATGTTTCTACATCTTGAATGGCATTGACCTGTGGTAAACTAAATTGATTGGACATGATTTGGAAAGTCACACACCTCTCTACAGAAGGCATCACAACTGACAATGCAAAACACACGAAAACATACTTAAGAGTTTGTTCCTCATAGTCAAGAGTCCTTCAGGTGGGCTTTCATCTAGCCACTCTTCCATAAAGCCCAAATTGATGAATGACTGCAGTGATGGTTGTCCTTCTAGAACTCTATATCTCCACACAGGATCTCTAGAGTTCAGTTAGAGTGACCTCAGGTTCTTTGTCACTTCTCATATTAAGGCCATTCTCCCCGATTGCTGTGAAAAAAAAGTTTACTTCCGTATAGATACCTAGACTCCCCAATTTATGTAACATTCTATTTCAGAAAAACTAAATAATTCATGTAAACATAGACTTACAAAACAATGTGTTTATATGAGTCTGGTATTTACACACCATATACTTCTTGGTCTGCGTTGAAGACAAATTTTAATGCAATTTAAAATTTGTAGAAATGGTTTATATGCCTTATATAAGTAAGCTCTAAGAAACTAGTAAAAGATTATCTCCTAAGATTGCTATACCAAGATTTTCATAATCCTTGTATAATAATCATGCAAAAAGTTCTACCATGATTTTAACATTATGTTTAATTTTTATCTTGTTTGTGGAGATAAAACTATGTTTGCCGTTTTGGATGTTTGTATTCCAAAACTGTTAAACACACTTGTTCTCAAAGTCAGACTGAAAGAGCAGGTACAGGAACAATGAAATTGAGTGTTCCTGAAAACATAGGAGGAATTACTTCATAACTTTTTGGAGAAAAAAACAACATTGTGGTGCAAACTCTTCCTTGGGCGTATGGGTGTTATTGTGGGCACAACCAAGGAATACATAGAAAAGGAATAGCACTGCTGCCCTTGTCTTTGATTCCCTTTGTTCTCGCCAATGGGTTAGAGTAGCATAATTGACTCCTTTTGAAAATTCTTAACAATTATGCAACTTTTTAATGTCTCACTTTTATGCCTGCTTTTCTTGATCTCATAACTACCTTTCCCTTTTGTTCCTTTGTTTCTTCTAGCTTTGACCATTTGAACCTGCCTTTTTTGTAGTTTGGGTTATAAGTAGAAACAGTAAATTGTACTGTAATTGATTAATGTGCTTTTCCATCATTTATTGTTTTCATTTGGCCATCAGTTGCTGGGCACAGTAGAATCCCTTTTGTAAGATATATTTATTAATCAAATTTGTATTACTGTCCATCTTACAAAAAGGCTATCTGATAATTTAAATTATGATGAGAGTAAATACTCACCTCTCTAGAAGAGATCAAAAACTTTTATTTTTCAACAAACTGTCTTGTTCTTAACAACCAACAATACTTCACAACCAATATTTAAAAAAAGCAAAGAAAAGGGATTTTAAAAGCATTTTTTCTCATTTTCTTAGCTCATAGTTACCTTAGGTTTACTTTTAAACACTAAATCTAATGTTTTATTGTCAATGTCTGCAAATGTGACATTTTAATTTTATTTTAAAGATTGAATATTTTTGTTAAACTGTTACTAAATGTAGTTAAGACTACAAAAGTCTGTTATATCCCTGCTAAATTAAATATGTGTCTTACAGATATGCAAGCCTCTATTTCTGCTGTGCCATTGAAGATCAGGATAATGAGTTAATAACCTTGGAAATAATTCATCGTTATGTAGAATTACTTGATAAATATTTTGGAAGTGTAAGTTATTTCCTGTATTTTTTCTACTTTTTAAAAGTCTCAGAGGTAGTTTCATTGGTTCTCAATGGAAGAAGGAAGTAGCAGAAAGATTTCTCTCTCACACTTGAATAAAGCCCATCAATAAAATCATTTTCCATAAAACAGCATAAAAAGTAGTGATTACCTGGTGGGAGAGGAACAAACTGGACAAAATACTGTTCTGAATTCTTCAGGGAAATCTCTGTTGTAGGGATGAAATATTTTTCTATATTTTCATGGCAGAAAATTGAAATTTTGAAATTTGTAAATATGCAGTTTGTATGTTGAAAAAATAACTGGTTTACAAAATGTAGTCATAATGAGTATCCTCAGCTACAAAACACCAATTTACCAATTTAATGGAAGTAGCTCCCTCCAAATCTCAAATTCTTTACCCCAGCATACTCTATTCAAAGAGATTACGACAAATTTGTTACAGACTGGTGCCTTGCTGTGCAACTCTTTATTTAGCCTTTTTATTTAATTTTTTAAAAAGTTGGATGACCATGGAGTTTGCAAGCAGAGTAACATGAACGTTTTCCATTATGAATGTTTTTAATTATGCCTTGTGGCTAACAAAAGATTGTCAGGGTTTATAGAACAATTAATAAAGGGCATTTTTTGCAAAGAGGATTAGTTCATAGTTATTTTGCATGCTGTCTTTAAAATGCTTCTTATACATATTCATAATTTTCTTTATTTATTTTGTCCAAAATTGATAATACAAAAATTTATTTACGTAGACCAGGCCTGTCAAACTGGTGGCCCTCAGGCCAGATACAGCATGTGCAGGCCACACTTACCCCAGTTCCGCAAAGGCAAAAAACATCGTGATATGTCACAATACAGCCAGCAATGCGAGCGGGTTTGACACCCCTGATGTAGGCTGTAGGCTACCTAAGATCTTGCAGCTGCTAATCAGATTAACAGTCAAATTAAAAATGCAATACAGGTAATCTTTGATTTACAACAGTTCATTTAGTGACCGTTCAAAATTACAGTGTCACTGAAAAAAGTGACCTATGACCATTTTTCACACTTACAACCATCACAGGATCCCCATGGTCACATGATCAAAATCCAGATGCTTGGCAACTGGTTTATATTTATGACGATTGCTGTGTCCCGGGATCATGTGATCCCCTTTTGCGATCTTCTGACAAGTAAAGTCAATGGGGAAAGCAGTTTCACTTAACAACTGTTACTTAATTTACCAACTGCAAAAACTCATTTAACAAATGTTTCACTTAGCAACAGAAATTCGGGCTCAATTATAAGTTGAGGACTATCTGTATTACTATTAAGATAATAACATCAGTTAATATCAAATAGATGTAATCAATAAATTAATAAACTAATGAATTAATAATGAATACATCGCTAATCAATGAGCCATAAATAAGCTAATTCAAGCTTTGAATGCACAGGGACAAAATACTTTGGCTAGTTTGCAAAATGCCAACAGTGTTGCAGGGGTGGTGGTCATCCATACTTCTGAAGGAAAGCATTCCATAGATGGTTGCAGAGAAGTCCTGTTTGGGCATTGCATCTTTCTTTTTTAATGTTTTGTAGGTCTGTGAACTTGATATCATCTTTAATTTTGAGAAGGCTTATTTTATTTTGGATGAATTCCTCCTGGGAGGAGAAGTTCAAGAGACCTCCAAGAAAAATGTTCTTAAAGCCATTGAACAGGCAGATCTATTACAAGAGGTATACAATTTTTGTTTCTTTGTTAAAGCACACCAGCATGCTGGGCTGATACACATTATTTTGTTCAATTTCTTCCAAGTTGCAGAAAAGCTTTTCATCACTTTTACCATATAATGTTTTTATTTTTTATATATTTTATGCTGCTACACAGTTGTATTCATATGGATCTAGCCACTTTTCTGTTCAACTTACATTTTGCCTTTTTAATTGAATGATTAAATAATGTTGTCATACTTGTATTCCTCTTTACTTTTCTTATTGTTGAAATCCAAAACTTAGATTCTTTTTAAAATATTTGTGGTCATTGTTATTGTTATATGTTTTTTTTTAAAGTCATTTTGCTATAGCTAATGTAATTTGATGAGTGGTAAGTGCTTATCAAATAGTTTTAATACTAGTCTTAGAACTAGATTAAGGATTGGAACTATATCTGATCTGCTAATTATTCCATAACTTCACCTTTTTCTAACCTGTAGTACTTAAAACCCCTTGTCCTGAAATGATTTGAAATTTGAACTTGGATTAGTAGCTGAAATATATTTCTTCATTTTTTATTAATTTAGGAAATGTGTTTCCTAAATAAATATCACCCATCTCCTCCCACTTATGACTGTAACCTTGTTGCTGGTATCCTTAAGATTTATATTGACTGTTTCCTAATATGATTGATTGCTTATTTGTTCCCTATGACTATCATTAAGTATTGTACCTTATGATTCTTGATGAATGTACCATATTTTCCGGCGTATAAGACGACTGGGCGTATAAGACAACCCCTGACTTTTCCTGTAAAAATATAGGGTTTGGGCTATACTTGCTGTATAAGTCGACCCCTCTAAATAAAAATTAAAAAATATCAACTGCCTCACCCACAATATAAAAGCAGCTGTGCTAGACCCAAAATGGCCCCTGCAACAAGCAGGAACCTCACACAGCCACAAAAAGCCCAAAAACCCAACTTTCACACTTTACACACACAAAATTCCACATACAGCTTTGTGAGATTTTGTGCGTTTGTGTAGCTAGAGTGAAACACTACAGAAACACACTAAATCTCAGAAAGCTGCACAAATATTTTATTTTAATTTAATTTTAATTTTTATATGAAAGCTAAATTTAAAACTTCCTAGCCTAAAACTTAGACCTAGCCTTTAAATGGCTAGGTCTAAAAAAGAACAACTAAAAAAACCCCCAATTAACTATTTTTTTTAAGCTCCCAAAGGGGAAAATACTTAGCCAATAGAACAGGGGTCTCCAACCTTGGCAACTTTAAGACTTGTAGACTTCAACTCCCAGAATTCCTCAGCTAGCTTTGCTTTGCTGGCTGAGTAATTCTGGGAGTTGAAGTCCACAACTCCCTGCCTGCTTGATTGCAGGCAGGGAGATTCAGTTGCTTACTGATGCAATGGATTGCAGGCAAGTGAAGCAAGGCAAGCATTGCGGCTAGCAGCTAAGGTAAGCAAGCTGGAGGGGGGGATTTTTGCTACCAATTAGCAGGCAAAAATTAGCAGCTGGGATCGCCAGAACCATGTGAAAGGAAAGTTTTTTCCTTTTACACGGCGCTGGCCATCCAAGCTCTGGCGATTCCCAGCTGAGTTGCCTGCTGATCAGGCAACTCAGCTGGGATCGCCAGCGCCATGTAAAAGGAAAAAACTTTTCCTTTTACATGGCTCGGGCGTGTAACTCATCTGATTAGCGGCAACTCAGCTGGCAATTCAGCTTGGCTCCTCAGAGCCATTTAAGGCTCGTCAGAGCCTTTCGGGCTGGTCTGCCTGGTTACAGGAGAACGACACCCGGTGTATAAGATGACCCCTGACTTTTGAGAAGATTTTCGTGTGTTAGAAAATCGTCTTATACACCAGAAAATACGGTATCTTTTCTTTTATGTACACCGAGAGCGTATGCACCAAGACAAATTCCTTGTGTGTCCAATCTCACTTGGCCAATAAAGAATTCTGTTCTGTTCTGTTCTGTTCTATTCCTGTTTATCCAAGTTTGGTGACAGAGCAGTAAATAATGCCTTTTTCATCATTCTTTCATACCTATACTCTTTAAATTACAATACTACTTAAATTAATGTATTGTGCTAAAATGAGTTTTGAGTATAGCTCTGTCATGTTAGCAAAATCAATTTTTCTATGTTGCTTTAGGGAAATGTGCTTGGCTTGCTATGTAAATAGAAACAATTGGGATTTTTTTGCCAGAATTACATGGGATATGTTAATATATGTATTTATTTTATTCTGATCCCTCATCACATTCTGTCCCTATATTTATCAGTTGAAATTCTTATATCTAAGGGAAATACATCTAGTTTATTTGCTGATAAAATGTAGCTTTCTTGGAAATTAGCTGTTCTAGAAGGAGCTGATTATTCAAAAGCTTTAATTATTTAAAATATTTAGACATTAATAACAAAGTGGAAGTTTTCCACATGTAAGTTATTAACATAGTGGCCTATCACAAATATTGGCAGGAAAAAAGACAGAAAATTTGCATGTTTGTATGCTTCAGGGAAGATGCTCAAGATAACTTGAAGAATGTTATTGTCCTGAGGATAATCAAGGAAAGGACAGGAGGTCAGGAATTGTTACAAAATTCCCAAGGAAATCCCTACTTCTATAACTCGGTGATTTAGAAAGATTATGTGATAAGGCAGATTGTGTGATATGCTAACTATAATAGAAGGAAATTTAATGAAGTAAACTAAATAACCATACTATATATTATATTCTTTTAAAAGTCTTTGTAGAAGAAAAATATTCAAAATACTTTGTATGTAAAACCCATGACAAATCTGTAACTCCTGTTCCTGTTCTGTTCTCACAGAAATTAATTGTACATGCATCTGCTCAAGATGTTTTTAAAGTAATAAAATTGTCACTGAATTCATTTATATACCTAAGAGTTTCTGAATAATACATATTCTTTTTTCCATCTGGAGTGAATTTGTAACCACAAACTTCCCTTGTAGTCTTGAAATATAATATCTGTTTGATTTCTACTATATTAATAAGGGACTCTGCTAGGTGAGTAGAAATAAAAAAATAAAAGTTTAAAATCAATAAGTATTTAGCTTGATCACTACTTAATACATTTTATTTCTTTGCTTATGTAAATAATACGTGCCTTATATTCAGTGACCTCTTTAGTAAAATAAAAGACTATTTATGCAAAATTAGGCAAAGACAGATTTGTGTCAGGCACAAGCAACCAGAGCCACATGTGTAGAGTTCAACTAACTACTTCATTGAATTCTGCCAAAATACAGGAATGTTTGCCTTTCTTTGGTAATACAGTAGATAAATTCCCATGGAGCTTGGAAGTGGAGGATCAGATCACTTACAGCTGCGCAACAATTCAAGGCTAATTCTCCCTTGAATCTTCTTCCCTGCCTGCCTGGTCATTTCCCAACAATTTCCTTATCTCATATTTTTCATTAATACTGTATAATCTTTCCTCTTAAGAATTTAAGAAAGATTATTTGTTTTTGACAAATAATCTATTTAATGGACTTCATTGCTCATCACTTAATTACAGGGATAAAACTTAAATGCTCCTCAATGAAGTGTAAGCATAAATTAAGGACAATTTTTTTTCTTATTTGGGCATTATTATTAGTAATATAAAAATTAATTTTAAAATGTTATCATTCATAGTAAGTACTTGTTTAATATGATCTTGAAGAACCTTTTTCACAGCAACTTAATTTTGTTAAATTCGTATATCATTGGTTACTGGGTTTTTTTGCCAGGTCTGCAAGTAGACCCACTTGCAAAAGCAGGAATTTTTTATAATGCCGTGTTTACCCACAAGGTAAAATTCTGCTCAAATGTAGGACTGATTTGTGAATTCAAGACAATCCATTAAGCTGGCTCTATTTAAAATAGTAATAAAATACTAATGGAATACTGATTCTGATACACTAATTGTTTTTTATGAAAAAAACTGAATTGGAATCATAATAAAGAGCTGAAAATATATGAGGATATAATAAAGAGCTGAAAATATATGAGGAAACAACATCTTAGGAAAGTAATTCTTAACTTGCTTAGTTATTCCTACAAGACTGGTACTCTGATACAGCCGAGGAAAGAAGTGCAAGTAATAAATACAGGCATTCTAAACGTTAAAATGTTTTGTATACACATTATAGACTGTTATTACTATTCAAGTCACTGGTGGGTTGCGAAACCCAAATCAAATAAAAATATATTTGATTCAGTAAAAATAGTTTTAGTCAAAGTCCTATATATAATTAGTTACCTAAACAAATGGAGGAAACACAGTACTGTGTCATATTATTATATCTTATGTAATAATATTACATCTAATGTCACTAGATTGGTCCATATAAAATTGTGCCATTATCACTCTCCCATACTAGTTATTCTAGTTACAGAAAACTAACTAGGTAATTGAGAAGAAATGTCTATATTAGAGGTTGAGTTGTACTTGTGTGTGTTGTCATAGTTTTTCTCATCTTATTTCTATCACTCTGATAGCTACATACAATTGATATAGTAGTGATATAAAATCAACCTGAGGGATATAAACATGTTGCTTTATTAATATATATGCTGAATTTCTATTTAAAATCAATTAATTGGGCACTCTGATAGTACCTAATTTTCAGAGAAGTTGTACATCACTGAACCTCATTCAAAATGCAGGAAATTCTTTATGTAGAAAAACTATATAATCTAAATTACAAACTTTGGTTTTAAATTTTAAAACTGTCACCACCTTTTTTAGATGTTTTGTGTTTCAACTTAAATCACAGAATTTTTAAAGTATGCTAAAGCTATTTCTTTCCATTATTTCTGGTGTTTTACATTATAGTTTCTTAAAGTAAATTTAGATACAGTGCTGATAGATATTTATACAGTAGTTGATAAGTAATGGAGCAGAACCTGCATTTGAGTATAGAAACAGTTTGAAGAGGATCTTAAAAGAAGCTTGTGGAAGAACGATGCTGAACTTTTTATTTTCTTGCAGCTTCATTGGGTTTTCCCCCATCCCCCAATTGGAACTGCACTTTGTATGTTCCCAACATATCACTATGATTGGGACTGGAATTTTGGTTGTTAAGAGATGTAGTCATTAAATACATCATCATGGGAGTGGACCTGATTTTATAATCACTTTTACTGTGGTCATTAAACTACAGTTGTTAAGCAAATCACATGATTATTAAGTGAACCATGTGGTTGTTAAGCGAATCCAGTTTCTTGAGTTGATTTTTCTATTGGAAGCCACATTATAAACGTGAGCCAATTGCCAAGTGCCTGAATTTTGATCAGATAATGGAGGTACTGCGATCGTCATAACTTTAAGGAGGAGTTATAAGTTGCTTTTCCCGAGACCCTAATAGCTACAAACCATCATTAAACAAATGATTGTAAATCAAGGACTACCTCTATTAGGATTGTTTGAAAGGGAGTAGGAGGATTCAATCTTCTCTTACTTTAAAAAAAGTCCTTTTACTCATCACCTTTTTATATGTGAATGGGGTAGGCAATGAAAAAGAAAGATGTCCCCGCTACTGCTACATTTTCTATAGCTTTTATAAGCAATTCTCATACTATTCTGAAAATCAGTATCCTAATTAGGAATTTGGCAACCCTCTGGAAAAGTGAAGACTCACTGCATATCATATGGTAAAAGTGAGGTGTATCTGTGTAATATGTTCATTTTTCTTCATCTTTTCACTAGCTTTGTACTTGATAATACTCGTAGAAAAACCTAAAGAGTATTAATATCCATAAACCTATGTGAAGTTGATTATCTTTACACAAACATGTAAAATGCACTATAAAATTTTCAATTGTGCTTAATTTTGTTTATAGAGCCAGAATGAAGACTGGGGAGGTTTGTCTGAGGATATCTTATGATTAAGAACAATCTAAAGCCTTAACACTTTGGCCCCTACCTGTACAATTGGTAACTACTAAATTTACCTTTTGGTGGCATGGATTACATTAGTGCTTTGCAGAGGTTTGCACGTGTAAAAGAACCCTTGCCTGTTAAGCAAGAAGAGGAACAGAAAGTGACGAGTAATGGACTTATTCTTTGTCATATTTGCTTGACAGAATGGATATTTGCTTTGGGTGTTCTATCTTTATTTTTCATACTAACGGCATCAATTTTGAATTGTGTGGTGCATGGTTTTGTTCTAGTGATGTTAATGGTTTTTGTATGCTGAAAAGGCTTAAAAGATCCCCATGTTAGCCAATAAACAGATCACTGGTCTGATCTAGTAGTTTAAATTATTTTCTGGATACAGTATCTGTCATGACTTGCAGCAGGAAAAAGATTAGTATTAAATATAGTTTAGTATGTAAATGAAAAAAGCTGCAGTATCTTACAATTAATACATGAGTGAATTGCTGAGATAAATATTTGTCTTAAGGAAAAAGGATATACTTGTCCCAATTTATTTCAAAATCTGAATTTCATAAAATGTAATTGTGTAATTGCCACTTTTAAATCCCATATTCCTTTAAAAAAGAGTGCATGAGGAAAGATAATTATCTAAAAAAGATTTTAATGTATTTTATTTATTTTTAATGAATTTATGTTCCTCTTAAATAATGTGGCTTAAATGCATTAATTAAAACTAACCATATTCAGTCCTGCACTTAAAATGTTGAGGAAGTGGAAATTATAACCATCAAATAACCATGTTTATAAATAGGCTTAAATTATAGAACTTTACAAAAATGCTCTTTAATCAACCATAACGGCTTTGATACAAGGCTGCATGATTATACTAATATGAATACCATCTTTCAGGTAAAATTCTCAAGCTTCTGGAATACCTTTTCCGAAGTTGAAATAAGAGAAAACTTTAAAAATGTTGATAGCAAGTGCTCTAAACATGTGACTCTCCATCAAAAACAATAAGTTGACATAATGGATTATATACTGATATGTGTAATTATGATTTACTATGACTGCCTAGTAAACATGCATGTTTAAATACATAATTTGACTAAACGTAAGTAATTATAATTTTATAATTATAACTTTAACTGATTTAATAAAAAGTGCTTTTCTTCATAGAAATAAATGTCATTTTAAACTATTAATATTGATTTAGTTGTGGACTGATAGTATGAAAAAAGGGAGTCTTAAATGTGATCAGCATGTTACATTGTGACGTTTGCCTCAATACTATCAGCAGTGTTGGTCTCATAGTGATTTAATATTTCATCAAGATTCTGGGGTATAGGTTATGTTTTAAAATTAAAGATAAGATTAAGGACAATTTTAACAGTCATTTAATTTTGTTAAAACATTACCTTATATATTTATAAAATGGACAAAAAGATTTTCAGTTCTGTTCAGATCAGGAGAAATCCTTCTAAAGTTTCTGCACCCTAAAATATTTTGCTTCTTTTTAATCTCCCATATTAAATTTCGAAGGACACATGTGTTGAAAGATAAAGTCAATAACATTTAAACAAAAAGGACATGAGCAATATAAGCAAGAGAAATGCCTCCCACTATAAATTGAGCAAAGAATTTGAAGTAGACATTGTGACCTGTACTGTGAAAAGACTATTGATTATTCTGTTTTCTATTTCTCACATTTTTCCAAATATCATCAAGGCATATTTGTCAGGAATGGATGGAAGTATTTCAGTTTCTTGTTGGATAAATGCCTTCATTTAAAATGAAAGCAACATGGCTTCCTTTTTAAACTTAGAATATTTCTAGTAAGGTCAGAACGGCATTGGAAGTCGTCTGGTAATACTAAAAGCTTATTTTGAAATCATTGTTTTGCACACCCCTCATAATAATTACTTTACTTACATTTTACATTTTTCCTCATGAGTAAGGACATTTATAATGGGTAATTTAACTTCTGTCCATGATAACTGAGCTTAATATATAGAATTATTTATTTTTATTAAGAAAATTTTAATCAACTTCGTGAGATTACTTTATTAAAACAGTATAGTATTGTAGATAACTAAAATTTATTAGTCATGGATTGGCACTAGGGTATAGAATTATTTGTTTGATTAACAAAGAATAACAAGAAAACAAGTAACTACATCTTATTCATAGCTATTTTGTAAGCTATTATGGTTTTTGTAAGAATATAATTAAATAGGCTTTTTAAGCTTTTTTTCTCAACATAGATATAAAATTAACTACAAGTGTTCTAGGACCGCATGCTTGATGAAATTAAGAATGCAAAACTCAATTCAAGGTGATGCAAGTCTTCTAATTGACCATGGAATTAGTTACAGGTAGTCCTCAACATACCAGCATAATTGAGTCCAAAATGTATGTTGCTAAATGAGACATTTGTTAAGTGAGTTTTAACATTTTACAACTTTTCTTGCCAGATTGGTTAAGTGAATCACTGCAGCTGTTAAATTAGTGACGTGGTTGTTAATCTGGTTTCCTCATTGACTTTGCTTGTCAGAAGGTCACAAAAGGCAATCACATGACTCTGCAACCATCATAAATACGAGTCAGTTATGAAGCATCCTAATGTAAATCACGTGACCATGGGGATGCTATAATGGTCATAAGTGTGAAAAACAATCATAAGTCACTTTTTTCAGTGATGTAAACGGTCGCTAAATGAACTGTTGTAAGTCAAGGACTACCTGTATTTTGGATACAGAATTCACTCCCATCATCAGGGTTATAAAAATCATGCCTTTTCTATTGATGTTTCTCAATTGCTCCAAACAAGTTGATTTCCAGAATATGATCTGTAGAATTCAACCGCCTCTGAAAATGTATTATTTATCCCACATTTTGACATAGGCCCCTACACAATAATTGCTTAGATGTTGACAGGATCTTCACTTCTTACCCTACATTTCTAGTGAAGGAGAGATTATGAAATTAGTTTCTTCAGGTTTAAAATAAGACCCTTAACTCTATTAACTTGTAATATTTGTAGCTATTTGTATTCATTATATATAGTACATAGAAATTTGAGGTATTTCATTAAAAATAAAACTGCATCTTTTTTCTGCCCAAATGTAGGGTTTTGCAATTTTCTGATTGAATGTATTTTGCTGGTTTCCACTCATTTTTTCTACCTTCTGAAACTTATTATCATCTGTTTGTTATGTGTCCTAACTTTGCTTCATCTATACATGTGATATGTTCTAATCCTTCATTCAAGCACTTTTATATATGTGGAACAAATTGGGGTAGACTGGAGCTTTGTAATATGCTGTTTGATACTTGTTTCCATCTTAATGTGAAGTCATTAGTATAATATGATGTAGTGTTCAGATAGCTCTATATTTGTTTTATTTATTTATCCTGCCTTTATTATTTTTTAATAAATAACTCAAGATGGCAAACATACCTAATAACTTCTTCCTCCTCCTATTTTGCCTTCAAAAACAACTCTATGAGGTGAATTGGGCTGAGAATGACCGATGGTGGTACTGTTTATAATCATAGCATGTCCTGATCACATTTTATCTCTTTCTTATAATTCTCTACTAGAATCTCATGGAAGTCTTTGTTGAATAGTTTTCTAAAGGCAGGGTATGCTGTGTCCACTATGTTTCTATGGCAATTGAATAGGTCACACCAGTGGTGAAATCTAAAATTTGTTACTACCGGTTCTGTGGGCTTAGCTTGGTGTGTGTGGGGGGGGGTAATGTGACGGGGGGCGTGGCCAATTTTTTATTTTTACTTTTAAAACCATTTTTTCTACAACCTCTTTGGCGAAAAGGTTGTAAAAAAATGCTTTCAAAAGGCTCTGATGATCCCAGCTGACTTGACTGATCGGCAGAGACTTTTTTTCTTTTAAATGCCTCTGATGATCAAGCAACTCAGCTTGGATCGTCAGTGATATTTAAAAGAAAAAAACCCTTTTCTTTTAAATGCCTCTGACGATCCCAGCTGACTTGACTGATCGGCAGAGACTTTTTTTCTTTTAAATGCCTCTGATGATCAAGCAACTCAGCTTGGATCGTCAGTGATATTTAAAAGAAAAAAACCCTTTTCTTTTAAATGCCTCTGACGATCCCAGCTGAGTTGCCTGATTGGCAGAGACTTTTTTCTTTTAAATGCCTCTAACGATCAAGCAACTCAGCTGGGATTGTCAGAGGCATTTAAAAGAAAAAAAGGGTTTTTTTCTTTTAAAAACCTTTGGTGATCCCAGCTGAGCCACGCGATCATCAGAGGCTTTTTTTTACTTTTAAAAGCATTTTTTTGCCCGAAGAGGTTGTAGAAAAAATGCCTTTAAAAATTAAAAAAAAGCTTCTGATGACTGTGCGGATCAGCTGGACATGGGGTGGGGGCAGGGATTTTTGCTACCGGTTCTCCGAATCACCTGCCTCCATCGCTACCGGATCAAGTGATCCAGTCCAAACCGGGAGCATTTCACCCCTGGGTCACTCTTAAAAAAAAAAGAAGGAAAAAGTCAAGACATTCATCAGGATGGTATAGCATGACTTATTCTAATTAAACTTATACTAGCTCCTGCTTACAAACCAACTGCTGAATAATCTGTATCTCACTTTTGCCCTCACTTTTGTTGTCAAGCGGTCCAGTCTCTACTTGCCAGTTATCTTTTTAAAGATATTTAAAAGCAAAGTAGGAATAGAGGAACTTGGCCCTCTCCTTGCCATAATTAGAATAGTATGCAAGTATTATTGGAACCATCCTGCAGATCCTTTGGCCTCAGGATTTCTGACCATGGGTTGCTCCCTAATATTAATTTAAGCTTTGTACATGTATTAATTGCACTCTAATTTCTCTTTCTACAATATCTTGACCTCCTGGAATTATGATAACTTCCTCCCATAATTCTTATTGTTTTTATCTTGTCCACTAATTCTCTGTTGGTTTGGAACAGATCTGAAAAGCAAAACAGAGATCACTGAGGGATTCTTGACAATTTATAATCTCTCTCTGAAAGTTCTGAAATAAAATAATGATAGTACAAATGGATGTGGGGCCTTCTTGGCTGCAGGATGTTTTCTGCCCTGTGTCCCTTCAGTGAAGACAAGCGTAGATGTTAAAGATGAGTCTCTGTTGTCTGCATCTCAAATTGAAGTGCAAATGGTTCCTTTATTCTGCAATTTTTTTTCCTGGAAATCAGTTCATACTCCCACAGCATTAGAAGGGTGTTCATCCCAAAGTGTATAGCAAAATGTCTGTGGAGATTCTCTGTCATCCAAGTCATGGTTGTCTCAAAGGTGCTTTTTCAGGAGGCAACCGGACTTCTGGGGGGAAAAAAAGGTTGGAATAATTGAAGAATTCCATCAGAATAAAATGCAAAATGTTCAAATATTCTGACCATAAGAACAATGGGAATTCAAGACAAGCTCGTTGTTCTCTTGCTTTGATCCAAGCACTAGAGGGGGCAGCTGTCCATTCTGATCCCATTTTTCAAAATGGTCAATAGAGTAATTCTTAATTGTGATTTATTGTAAAATTTCATAGCTTCTAAGTAAAAGCAGCAAACAGCTTAGTTATGGAAAAAGCTCTTAGCAGTGGGTTGTCATAAGGTTTCAGTTGGTTAAACAATTTTCAGGAATGACTAACTATAATCCAATTTTATAAAAAATTTTAGTTTAAAGGTCTTGAGGAATGTCTCAAAAGTTTATTTCTTTTCATTCTATCTTTTCTTGGATACTCCTACACATGTTTTGTAAATCCAAAAATAAGAAAACTTGTCCAAGTTACTTTTCTGAGTTGGAATCTATACATCCAATAAATCACCATTTTGATTTATTATTTGTGTGTCCCTTTAGCTAATAAAACATCAATTGGTTTCTTTTGCAAATTCTGTATAACATCTCTGTCAATATTTTATGTATGTATATATGTACCGATATGTATGTGCCGCCTATCTCGTTAGATCATTCTTATACCCTGTCATTTTTAAACCAATATCCAAAATATCCTGGTTCTTCATTGCATCCTCTTCTATCTCCTTTTTGAATCCATTTTATACTATTGGACAATCTGAAAAGAAAATTCTGAATATTGTTGCCAAATATCCTTGAATTCCTCCAGAGTTAAAATACTTCTGTCTATTCTGTAATAGAAGGTCGTCTCCTTTAATTAGAACCTTTCTAGTTGCCTCTAGTAACTAACCTTCAAGGTCTCCTTTTTTCATGCTTTTTCCCAATTCACAAAATTTTCCCAGGGAAAGATTACTTGCACTTAAAATTTAAAATCTTCATATATTTTTAATAGGATTTTAAACAAACTACAGAAATATTCTTATAATTATTTCATAATCTTATTTTCAGTTAAGATGGACCCTAAGTAGGAGTGGTGCGGTGGCCTAGAGGTGGAGCTCTCACCTCACAATCAGGAGGCTGTGAGTTTGATCCTAGGTAAAGGTAGATATTTCTCTCTGGGCACGCTGAGAATATATCTGCTGAACAAAACTCCACATTGGTGACAGGAAGGGCATCCAGCTGTTAAAACACTCTGCTAGCTCCATTCAGTTGCCCAGACTCCACCCCGCAAGGGATTATGGGGCCATTAAAAGATGATGATGGACCCTAAATCCATTTAAAATCTTTCCAAAATTAGCATTCTAATTATGTTTTTGCTACTTATTTTCAAATAACAAAGTTTTTAAGTTCTTAAATTTACATTAATCTTCTATGTCTGAGGATTGAAGGAAGAGCACCTAATGTAATAAAAGGCTCTTAATATCCATAAAACAATTTTCAAAACATTTTCAGTGAAAGTGGTTAAGAAAGGTAGTGGGTGAACCCAGTGTCTCTTGAAATCTCTCAACTATGGCTTGGCCAAGACTGACTCTCCTGACTCCCAAAGCTCTAAAACCTACTAGAGACTAATGTTTTACAGTCTTGTTGCAGGAAAACACTCTGGGCATCCCAAATTCTCTTCTTAAACCAGAAAGGAGTTTGGGGAGCAATTGGCTCCTTTTTCCACTGTGGTCCTGGGCTATTCTCTTGCAGAGTTGTCTTCAGTTCACCATGCCCCTTGGAATATTTTCAAATGGCAGCTTCCCTTGTTCTGACTACAGATTAAAAAAAAAACTTTTTTTCAAATCCTATTTTTATTGTTTATATATTTTATATACATTTATATTATTTATATTTATTATATATAATCTCCACCTTTATTATTTTAATAAATAATATAAGCTGGTAAACATACCTAATGCTCCTTCCTCTTTTCCCGAGAGAATAAAATTGTTTGATTTTTTACTATAGTTTATATAAACAATAGCAGATAGTTTATTTTCACTTCTGAACCTTTCCATAGAAAGGTTTCACCTGCCATTTCCCCCAAAATAAGATATACCCTGATAATAAGCCCAATTTTGAGCGCGTGACAATAAGGCCAAGCACTTATTTCAGGGTTCAAAAAAATATAAGACAGGGTCTTATTTTCGGGGAAACACAGGATAACTTTTTATATTTTCATAAATCAAATTAAGAATAATGTAAATAAATACATTAACCACCAAATGGTGTTATTTAACTACTTTTAGTTAAAAACCTGAGCGTCCATGAAGTGAATATCCATATTAAGGTAATGTAGTTATTAGGTTAACCAGGTAAACTGGAGGAAAATGTATTCCTGCATGTGGAGAGTATTTAATTTTATGAGTTTGGATATATTAATCACTATTTTGGGGAGGACAATGATAATTGAACATTTATGTTCATATGATGTCTGGGAAAAAGTACTTTGCCAAGTTAACATGGAAATTTATAAAATGTTCTCCATTGAATGAATTAATCTTAGGATATTTGTTTTAGGAATACTTTCCATTTCATTATTTTCAGGGGAACCTATATTTCTGAAAGACTTATAGAAATATTCATAGTTACCATTATATATTGATTATTATGCTTGAAAGCCTAAACATGCTTATATACAGAAAAACTATAGTCTCTATAGTTGTTTATAGAACTAGCTTTATGAATGGTGTATTATTTTTGCACTTAAGATAAGCACGAAAAAATGTAGGAAATTAATGATGCCAGATCTCCATCCCTGGGTAGTTGGATTAACAGCTAGCTGGCCTGGAATGTTAATACAGGTAGTTTTAAAACAGCTAAAAAGAATGAGTTTATTTTTATGATTGCAACCCTTAAAGATATGATTTATAATTGCACCATAAAGAAAAATAAAATTTAGATATAAATTAATTGTAGTTTACATACATTGCCATAAAATGCAGTAATTATACAATTGAATATTATTTGATACAACATCAGAAACAACTTTCAAATAGCTTGTTCAAAGTGCAAATTGCATTTGCATTCTATTTTCTGTAATTAAACATACTGCTGTGCAAAAAAAATGATGGATGTCTGGAACTAACTGTACACATCAATCATTACAAACTTAGTTTAAAGCAAACCACCCAGGATATTAAATATAGTTTGTTAAATCATCCAGTACAATAAAATATATTTTCTTAAACCTCTAACATTATTATTACATAATTGTAAAAGATCAGAATAGAGAAGAATGGAAGTAATATAAATCCATTTGTTTTATTATATGCATGCTAATTTCTGTACTGTTTATAAAAAATATATACATTTCTTTTATAGCCACGTCATGAATACTTTAATGTCCCAGTATACTAAATGACTTCATTCATCATGCACACAGAGAGACGCTAGAACTGGTTTTCTCATGGCAGAACGCTTTTCCTCAGCTTGGTGAATCCAATCATCTTGAACAAACTAGTGTATATCACAGTTGTGTGTTTTGTTTTTGCTGTTTGTATTTTTCCTTGTCCTTCCATTTGCAATGTTTGTTTTTCTTCATATGTTTTGTCAGCATGCTGTAATTTTCATGTTAAAATATTTAAATTATCTCATTAGCACTTGACATAGCATGTAAAACTTTAGCTTGAAATATTTTGTTTAGCCTTACTTTATCATTTAAATATTCAACCCCATGGTACAGTATTGTCAAAATGTATATAAATCTAATTTATGCAGCTTTCACATAGAAATCCACTGATGTTAATTTATACACTTTATCCCACTAAACAGTTTTCTAAATAGCGCCTTCTAAACTTATCATGAAAAACAACCCTGAAGGCCACAAATTGTGATACATGTATATTAAACAGATTTGCTTGACTGCTAAATACATTTTAAAAATAAGTACATTGATCTTGCATTCTCTAAAGTGTGCATAAGGTATTTCTTCTGCATGCAGTCTTTCATTAATTTCAGTATTTTAGAGTAGATTTATATGGATATCTTTAATGCATATATGGAGCTGATCCAAATGTTACAATAGCAATAAAAATGTACAGAAGCCACTACCAAAGTATATGACTAAAAACCTTCCTGGTTTTATTCTAAAACAAAAAGTCATAATAAAAAGAGAGACATGACTGTTGTTACAAAGTTAGACTTTCAAAATGGCAGTAAAAAAGAAAATGGTTTTTGCAATATAATCAAATATAGATACAGCATACTAGAAATAATCGTTGTTTCAAACACGAGATTAATATTACTTCCCATTACATCTGGGAAGCATGCAAGAAGCATTTATATTGCAGATCTCTCCCTCTCCCTCTCTGTGAATGTATATGGTATTGCTTCTATGAATGTACATGGTAAATGCTGCTTTGCATTATTTTAATGACTGGCTCTTCAAACTGCTGCAAATGGAGTGCTGATGGTGGTGCAGTATTGTTGCACCTTTATGTAGCTGCATGCTTGTAAATTACTGTGAATTTTTTTGGGCATGACTGTAATAAACTATTGCATGCACTTCTCATGTGACTGGCTTTTTTCCCCTCCATTTCTTTGCTGTGAAATAATCCATATTTGTGGAATTTATCTTAATTCTGATTTGCACTGTCCCAAAGAGCTATTATTTTATACCCCTTGAATGGTAGAGCTACTTTCCCCAAGTAATATTTGAGATTCAGACTTGTTGAGGGTATGTTGTATCATTGCTCATAGTACATTATTGAAAGTGTAAAACACAATTTTTAAAAATACTACTATGATACAAAAACACATACAATAATTAGGGTACGCAGGTTCTTATTAGATAAAGATAGTCTATTTTTGTTACATTATGCTGGCCTATGGCCATAGTAAATATTTAATTTGATTTAGACTTCACATAAAGAGATCTATTAGTGCAGGTGAAATCCAGCTATATTTCATTTATTGGATTACAGCTCTAACTTTCATGAGAAATTGCCAGAATTAAGTGGCAAACTTCTTGAAAGGGAACCATTATGGGAATCTGTCCGTCCTTTAAGCCAATCTTGTTTTTGGAAGTTTGCATAATGAATGGGTGTGCATTCCCTGGTAGTAAATCTGCTGAATGATGAATCTTCAAAATGATGAATCTAATAAAAACTTATTTTTCATAACAAAATCCAATCCTCTATATCAAATTTATAAATGTCAGCACAGAATAATATCTAAATAGAGTACTTGCTGCTAGTTACTAACCCAATTCAGAGGTGTTACAATAGTGCCTTTTCAGAATTTTAGAATTTTAATTGTTTTATTATATCCCGCCCTTACTATTTTTTAAATAATTCAAGGTGGCAAACATATCCAATACACCTACACTTCATATTTTCCACACAACAACTGTGAGATGAGTTGGACTAAGAGAGAGTGACTGGCCCAAAGTCACACTGCTGGCTTTCATGGTTAAGGCAGGACTGGAACTCATGGTGTTTCTAGCCTGGTGTCTTAACCACTAGACCAAACGGGCTCTCATGTTCTTACATACTTGTTGCATTTATATGGAAATATTGCTAAAATTCTGATTTTCTTTCTTTTTGGCTATACCTTTTTAGGATGCTAAAGTAAGTGCTTTTTATACAAATATTACTGGCTGTGCTTTTGAGTACATTGGTATATGATAAGGAAAATATAACTTGCTTTAACATTTTATTTGAAATTGAACATTTAAAACATTGATCATTAACTTCATTAAATAATAAAATAATATTTTAAAATAATATTTTAATTGGCCTTTACAATTATTTTCTAAATATTTTATCCATATTTGTTAAATATTTACAATTTTTATCTCAAATAATATTACTTTGGTTGAATTCTTTAATCAGATCAAATATTCACACTTATCAAAGTGGCTAGTGCCTGTGGGAGTTGTTCAACTTTATGTAGGTTGTCTTCTCTCCTTTATGAACCATAAGCATTTCACATAATAGAAACTGTTTCCAGTCTATTCAGTTGACAAAAGAAAGGAGGAAAGAATTGCAGGAATTGGGAAGTGTGTCAAATACAGTTTATTAAAAAAAGGTGAGATGTAACTTACTGAAATTCATTTACTTCTTAAATATGATATACCTAGCTTGGCAGAAACAAAAAAACCACCCCGTTAATTATCTTTTTTTCTCCACAGGAAGCAGAGACTCCTCGTAGTGTTCTTGAAGAGATTGGACTGACATAAATCTTTTCTGGTGTCTTTACAGTGTCCCATATAAGTGTATATCTTCACTGCCTCCATGTAATGTTAGCTAATGATGTTATGATGCTATTTGTCAGTATTATTGTTCTGCTAAGCTACTTATATTCAGGTCTATGAGGAAAAAAAAATCTATTTATTATAACGTTTAGAAAGGGAGCAAAGTTTTTAAACCTTTTAAAATTGGGGAAGGGGATTTTACAGCAATTTAAGCCACGTTAGTTTTAAAATATTGAGTCATAGATGACAATTTCAATAATTATTTTTTGTGAATTACTTTGCCAAAACAATGTATCCAATACTGTAATTTGTGTTACATGCTGAAAACTATTACATGTGGTAATGTGAAATGTGTTAACTTGGCTTTGTATAGCCAAAGACTTTTATTAAGTCATTTTAGGTTGTCACAGATGATTAAACAAGTACCGTATTTACAGCTGTTTTATTTATACCAAAGAATTATATCAAGATCTAGTTTGATTCAAGTCAAACTATTATAAGCTGTCATGGCAGATTCATTTCTAAAAATTCAGTTATAAACATTGTAAAAATTCCTTGGAATGAAATTCTAACTTAAATTAATATTTTGCAAAGGGAATGTAAATTGAAGTTATATAAAGTGTGTTAGTTTTTATAAGCTTAAGTACTGAAGGTCTTGTCAAAAGGATAAATTCAGATATTGAAACACACTTGACAAAAATGAATTGTTAGAAAATATCTACTTGTTACCAGTATTATCTGCTGTTTGAAATCAATCTGAACAGTTATATTACTAATTGTAGCTGCCCATTAATACTCCACTTTAGATTCTAGATTTAATCATAGTGCATTGTGAACACAACAGAGAAGCAAACCTTACACCATGCCTTTGCTCAGCTTGTTCACAATTTTGGCTGCCATGGTATGCATATGCACATTTTTACGATGTAGTACATATCAAAACAAAATAGGACTTCTAAATATGCATTGGATAAGACTGCATGGATATTACAAAGCCATATTTTGTTTATCCTTATGTGCATTTTGCTAAGTATTCTGTAATACGTTTGAAGCAAACTTCGTTCAGAGCATTTTATTTCTGGAAGTAGGTTGCTTTACATATGTTTCTGTCTGCGTGTACTTTCTCATATGTAGACCTCTTCAATAATGTAACTACTAAATTGCCTTCTGGTGGGTCAATTTGCTATAATTGATATTCTCAAATATTGTAATGCATTAATATGCTACATCAGAAATATACTGAGTCCAATAGAAGCGTTATGGAATTAGTAAAGATTACATGAAATACATACATTGGAGTCCTATGTTTAACTTAATGGGAACTGGAAGAATGAAGTTCACATGGCATTAGAAAGGTCCATTTGCTATGTGTGAGGTTGAAATAGGGTGGAATTACTTGACATTTTAAAATGTCAAAAACATTTTTTGTGCATTAAAACCGTGTTTAAGGTCTGCACTGTTGCCTTGTGTGTTTGTTTAAAAAAGCATTGTGATGTAAGGTAAACTGTGTAGTATCTCACTGGTTTAGTTGTAATAAATGTACACTTTTACTCCAGTACTGTGCCTGTGTATTCAAAAACTTACACATGTTTGTGTAAGCAGACTACTTTATACCAATATTGCCTTATTTTAAAGGTAAGTTATTAAAACATGTAAATCATTGTAGCAATGAATGAACAGCCAATTTCTTTAAAAAATAATGGGGCTGCTAAACATCAGCTCATTTCCGTTATGCCAGTGCATGGAAGTAATCGCTAGCTATTTGCAATGATAAATATATGTACTCCCACTGTATGATACAACTTTACATATTTGGAAATAAAGCAATATTAAACTTACTGATATCAGTTAATGAAAACTGAAGTATAAAATTGCCAACTGAGACCCATGTTAGTCTATGGTAGCCAAACATGACTTTTGTAGAATATTTTGAAATTTTACTATAAATTTTTGTGAGCTACAGGTCACAAAAGCAGCTTAACTGATAAAGGATTTAAATGCAGAAGAATGAGGCAGTCAAGAAAAAAGGTGCAAACAGCAAAGTCTATGTATTATAATAAAGTTTGTTAAATCTTATAATACCACATTCTGGTTTTCTACATTTTCTAGTTTTATAGTCCTATGATAGACTGAAGTATATTTATTTAGAAAAAATGTTGCAATATATGAAATTGTAGTTGCTTTGTAAGCAGTAGTTTTACTATAGGTGGAGTTACTAAATCTGAGGCAAATTTCATATCTGCTTCCTTAACAAAAAGGAATTCAACATTTTGGGGATGTGATGATTCATAAGTTTCAAAAAGTATAGTTTTTTTGAAAGTAGAGTGCTTCAGAAATGATTTGAGAAGCATGCTGCAAACACTGCACAGCTCTATTAAAATTAAAAATGTGAAGTGGAAAAGTTATCCACTGTAATCCACAAGTATGCAAAAAGGAACTTGAATAGCATGCCAAACTAGGAAAAATGTCAAGATCAGCAGCTATGCATGGAAGATGCTCTTATAGAGGCATATTTATATTACCTGTGTTCAGGTCACAACAGGTGGCAACAAACTGACCTTGGCTAATCCTAAAATGGCTGAATAAAATTGAATGGGAAACCACCAGGAAATCCCCAGGCTGGAGATATAAATTGAGCTCAATTTGAGCTTATTTAATATGATAAAAAAGGTGTTTTAAATGACACACTATATGATCAAATTCTTGACTTCTAAATTAATCATTTTATGCAATGGTGCCATAGAGGACAAGACTTTTCACAAATTTAATACTCCACAGCAGTCTGACAATTCCCATGGCCAACTCAGTCAGATATATTATCACATTTAGAAAGTAGCAGGATGGAGAAGGCATGCTAATACTGGATGCTGGTTATTCTAGCGAAGTACTGTTTTCTTAGGGGCTTTTTTTTTCCTTGGTAGTATGGGGACGGCTGATTGGAAATATAATCAAAAATGTACCTTCAGACAAATGTGAAAGTATAGTAGACCTATTTAATGCACTTATTTATAAATAAAGTGTAAGCCAAAGATTTTTGTTACTTCAGTTGTTTAAATTACAACACAATACTTATTTTAGTAAAGAATTAAAAAAAAAGAACATCCACTTTCCACAGCATGTTAATTAAACAAGTCCCAGGGAATTTGTGCCATTTTTTTCTTATAATTTATTGCAAAACTATAGTGCATAACAGCTTTATTTTAGGGCATAACAATGTACAACTGACCTAACAGAATTATAGATAGTATTTTTCAAAACACATCCAAGTCTTAAAAGTAATTCTCTAGCAAGTTCAGCTATTCCTTCCTTTGCTACTAGATGTCTTTCTGCCTCTATTTCTTGTAGGAGATGGACTTCTACTACGACTACATGTCAGGCTCCTGTTGCGATTCCGTCTTTTCTTTTTACTGTGTGACCGTTGCCTTCCACGACTGCCCAATTTCTCAGAAACATGACTTTTCTTATGCTTATGATGAGATTTTTTTCTTTCAGATTGTCCATTTCTCTTATTGTATGAATGATCGGGACTTTGACTGTTCCTTCTTCTTGATCTGTTATAATGTTCTTCATAGTACCCCAATCTATTTCTCCTTTCAGAGTTTTTACTTGCCTCTTTAGCCCAGTCAGTGGAAATGTGAATATCTCTGTTGGCTTCCCAGAATTCATTATTTGGATTTTTGAATACATGAAGAAAGTTACAGTGCTTCCCTCTTGGACACTTTTGCCTTTCAAACAAACCTGAAAAAGGATTTATTTTAAAAGTTATCGAATCTGAAATCAAGATTATGTTTCCATTCAGTGCACTCTGTCATTTATCTATATCTGCAAAATATTACAGGTATCTAAGAACGCTTTGTGCATGGTTCACCATCCATATCATCAACCAATGAACAGAAATATTTAGGCAAAGGTGTTTTCCAAAATTTTAGCTTTTTCCAGAATATCCCATACATAACTGCATATGTCTGAGAGATATTTCTCCAGTACATTAAATAATACAGCAGTAGCTAAACATGCATTTTGTCATACTAATCAATGGAAGATTATGGCATAACCTCAGCAATCTGCTGGATGGAAACATACAAGTGCTATTGCAGCATAAAATTGTATTTCATCACTTCCTACTCGGTTTGGAAATATTTATTTTTAGGCAGTCTCACTGCAAAAATGTAAAACAAACCTCCATCATAAAGACAGAAACTATCAAGAGTTTCACTGACTTACCACAAATAGCTGTTTTCCATCTTGTTACTGGACAAAACTCACACTGCAGCTGCCGCCCTGCATACCACCGACCATTGAATAAACTGAGAGCTTCCTGACATTCTTGTTCTCTTTAAAAATCAAATTGAGAACATATTGCTAGACTGTCATGAAACTAGAAACATTAAAACAAGAGATATTGCAAAGCAAGCAGAAAACATCTTGATATGACTTGTCCTACACAAGTAGTCATCAACTTAACACATGCAGTTATGGTCATAACATGACAGTTATTATGTAAGTCACCATGACTGTCCAATTCTCCATCGTGGGTGGAGACAGCAGCCATGATGGGTTGTGCTCATCTATTCAGGTTGCTAGTCTGAACCTGTCAAACTGTTAAGCTCCGCCCTTGTCACTGGGCAGACCCAGCTTTTGGCTCAGTCTGTCAGCCTGGACAGGCGTGTGGGATTGTTCCTCTGATCCTTTCTAACCTTTCTCATCTTTTCGAGTTTCTCGTGTTCTCAAACTTATTGATTTTATGGTATTTCGAACTAGGACTGTTACTGGACTGCTTTGGATTGTATTTGACAGTAAGACTTTCCCGATAGCTAGCTTTGCCAGTTATTGGGGGAGGGGGGGAGTGGATTCTTCCTCTTCTAAATTTGTCATTTTATTTGGGGATTCCCTGGGTTTTGCATTTGTCTGGTTTCAGTGGAGTCTTGCGCTCCCTTGGGTCGCCATTTTTAATTTACTTTGGGACGCTGTTTGCCGTTTGTGGAGCTTCGCGCTCCCTTTTTGTGCCTCCCGGCGGCCATTTTGGGGCTTCTCACATTAGTCCGTTCCGTAGCTCTTTGCTGGCTTTGTTTAGTGCTCCCTCGCATGGGACGCTAAATTTATTCTTTTACGAACCTGCCACAACTGGACCTTTCCCTCCTTAAGCCTCTGGAGGTGATTAGCGGCTTGTGGAGCTTCGCGCTCCCTTCAAGTGTCTCCCAGTGGCCATTTTGGTTTCTCCCGCCGTTGTTTGCCGCTAGTCAGCAACCTGTCAGTGTCGGCACTTGGATCCTAATTGCCAGCCTGATTGTACCAGCAGATATTTGTGAAGCTTTTGCGCCCCCAACCTTGCTAATTTCATTTATCTCACCCTCTCTAGTCCTCCTGATCTTGGAGCAACTGCCCAACGTTATTTGAGTTTTGGCACCAAATTTGAATAGCTGCTTTGTCGGCTTTGCCAGCCTATGTCCTCAATGCATTTGGACTGCAGCCAGAGGAGAGCCGAAGTTCGTTGCACCAGATTTTTCGGGCTTTGCACCGCCCCTTGAATACCACAGCCCTCTTTTTTTTTAAAAAAAAAACACCAATAGTGGAGTTTCGCGCTCCCCCCTTCTCCGCCTGGTGTTTCTGTGACCTGATTGTCAGTGCTGCCTATCGATTTTACGTGGAGTTCTCACGCTCCCATTGGGCTAGCTTCGTGCCATCTGGCACTGGCATTGGCTATCTACCCTTTAATTGAGGCCTCCAGGTGTTAACCTGTGCCTTCTTGAGGGCTCCTCTGACATTATAGCTGCTTATTCTATTGTGACAATCATGCCCAAGGCTACCTCCATCACCACGAGGCCTCTGCCGCTAGTCAGGAGGTTCCTACACGCTCCTCTGCTAAACCGTTGGGCTTGGATTCTTCCCGCCCCCACCATAAATCATCCTCTCACTCTCGTCCTTCCCGTACGGAGGCTTGTTGGGACAAAGTTTTACAAAAGCTGTGTGCAAAAGCCAGCGGGTAATGGCTCTCTACTAAGGAGATGGTTACCTCTTCTCCTCATTCAGCACCCGCATCAGACTCTGGAGTGCTTCTGGATCAGATCTCTCTCCAGGACTGTCCAGCGGTCATTCAACTGGCTAATCTGTGGGGATCTCCCTCTGTTATGGCCTCGGTCTTACCATCAGATCCTCCTCCTCCTGCTGTGCAGGTTGCGTCCGAATCAGCTACCGCGTCTCTCCCAACTAGTCCTACTCCTGTTGGAGACCAGCAACTTAGTTTTCTCTCCCCCGACCAAATCCAACAGTTAATTGTGTCGGCGGTACAACAGTCTCTTGCTTCTCGAGCTCTTCCTGGCAGCAGAGCTGTTTCTGTCAGTTCAGGCGCCTCTCCCTCCCAGGTGGATGATGCACAGGAGGACGCCATATCCATTGATGCTCCGGATTCCCCGGTTTCATCTATCTCTAGCCATGCATCGGCGAGCGCCAAAGAGCCTTCTCAAGAATTCGATCTATCAGAGGATGAAGGTCTTCCTCCAGACCAACCCGCTTTCACGGGTTTGTTTCCACAAGTTTTGTTCAAATCTTTACTACACAAAGCCATTACTATGGCTCAACTGACCTCTCCTTCTCCGCCTCCGACCACTCCGAGCATGGCCAAAGGTGCTCTGGATCCTCTGTTCGCCGAACCTTCTAGACCTCTGGATACTACTCCTACCCCTCCTTTGTTCCTCGATGTTATTCGTAAACAGTGGTTATTTCCCAGTTCGGCTCCGGTCCCTACGACATCTGACCGCAGAAATTTTGCGTTGGCCCCAGATCTTGCTGCCCTCCTTCGAGTCCTGACAGTCGATGCTCCTGTGGCCACACTCTTGCCTCACACGGCAGTTCCTGGCGATCTGGAAGGGCTCCGACTGGAGGAACATCGAGCAGAACAAGTTTTGTAACAGGCACATCATGGGGCAGCCTGGGCCATTCAGACAGCTTCGACGGCATCCTTTTTTAATCGTACTACTCTCCTGTGGCTTCGTCATCTACAAAAGAATTTGACTACAGAAGATGTTCGGGTCCGGCAAGACCTTAACAAGATTATAGCTGCCACGCAGTTCTCAGTGGACGCTACCTTGACAGCCGCCCGCTTTGCGGCCAAGTCCCTCGCTTCTTCTATCACGGCCTGTCTGGGTTCGCCACTGGAAAGCCGATGCCAGGCATAAGAGGCGTCTCACTTCGGTCCCTTTTGCCGGTTCCAAACTTTTTGGGGAGCCACTTGAAGCCTTCCTCACTGAGACGAAGGACAAGAAGGGCCTCCCGGCAGTTTTCCGCAGGGGAGAGTTGAGGTTCCACCCGTATCCATCCCGCCCCCCGTCTCGCCTGTACAACGGGTCTCACTTTTCCACCTCTTCTGCCAGTCCACAAGGGAATTTTCAGTTTAGGCAGCGGGGCATTCATGACAGGGCGCCCAGAGGTAGGAATTTTGTTTCCAAGCGGCCCTTTCGGGGGGAAGGAGGTCGTTTCTCCAGACGCCATTGTTAACTGCATCCCAGACCCTCCCATAGGGGGCAGATTGGCCCTCTTCGCCCCTGTTTGGGAAGATACCACTTCTGATAAGTGGGTCCTGGCCACTTTGAGATTCGGATTGGCCATCAAATTTCTTCTCCCCCCCCCCAACTTTCTTTGTCCGCTGTCTGCTTTCTAATGACATCGACAAACGGTCCCTCATAGATTCGGCGGTTCAGCATCTGTTTTCGATCAGGGCTATTCAACCAGTTCCTGATGGTGAACGTAGAAATCAGGGAGCTGTAAAAGGAGTTTGTATCTCCCCTTATCCTGTCACAACTCCTGGGTAAGATGGTGTCGGCCATTTCTATCGTGCCCTGGGCCCAGTTGCATTTGAGGGAACTTCAAGGGTTTCTCTTGCCATTGCAGAAAGCAGGCAGAGGAACCTCTCAATTGGCAGTTCCCGTTCCCAGGCGGGTGATCAGGTCCCTAGGTTGGTGGCGATCTCCAACAATATCACGAGGCTCCCTGTTCTTCGATCCACAGAGAGTAGTAGTAACAACGGACGCCAGCCTCCTGGGCTGGGGGGCTCACTGCCTGGGCCAGGTGGCGCAAGGTATCTGGTCCCCCACCGATGCCCATCACCCCATCAACTGGCTGGAACTTTGGGCGGTCTATCTAGTCCTACGGGCGTTTCATCACCTTATAGCGAACTCCGATGTCCTGGTCCTCACAGACATTACGTCGAAGGCCCACTCAATCGCCTAGGGGGCACCAAGTTCCGTTCTCTGATGTCAGAAGCGCTGAGATTGGGCCTGTGGGCGGAGAGTCATCTCGCATCTTTACGGGTGGAACATATTTCCGGTGTCGCCAATGTGCAGGCGGATTGGCTGAGCCGTCATCGGTTGGATCACGCAGAATGGCGCCTTCACCCGCACATCTTCCGCCAGATTGCCGCCGACTTCAGGATGCTGGTGATAGATCTCTTTGCCACGTCGGACAATACCCAGCTCCCATGCTTCATCTCGCGGTTCCCGTCTCCATTGGTGGAGGCCACTGATGCTCTATGTTCCCCATGGCCATCAGGGCTACTTTATGCGTTCCCTCCTATCTCCCTGCTCTCCCGGGTGATTCGCAAGCTCTTGTTGGAACGGGCGGACATTATTCTTCCGGCCCCTCATTGGCCCCGCAGACCTTGGTTTGTGGATCTGATGTTGCTGTCAATAGCTCCACCTTGGAAATTGCCCCTTCGGGCGGATGCTCTACTCAGGGGGCGGTAAGACACCCAGACTTGCAATGGTTGTGTCTGACCACTTGGCAGTTGAGCGGCGTGCTCTAGGGGAGGCCAACATCCCGGCTGACGTGATCCGCACCATACAAGCTTTGCACCGGCCTTCTACGGACCGAATCTACTCAGCCACTTGGTGGTCCTTTTGTTCATGGTGCGATCGGACCGGCATTCTTCCTCTTCAGGCATCGATTGTGGACGTACTGGTCTTCCTCCAAGAAGGTCTCGCTAAAGGTCTTTCTCCTAATACATTGTGAAGACAGATGGCGGCGATATCGTCCATACTTACCTTTGGTTCATTGTCGTCCTTAGCTCAGCACCCCTTGATTTGACGATTCCTGCGGGGCACTACCAGTCTGTGTCCGCCGGTCATCCATCTACCGATGGATGGGACCTCTCTGTAGCTCTGAATTCGCTTACGGATGCCCCGTACGAACCCTTGCGGACAAATAGCCTGTGACTGTTAACTTGTAAAGTTGCCTATTACTTCGGCTCACCGCATCTCGGAGTTGGCCGCCCTCTCTGTCCATTAGGATCTCTGTGTGTTTCATGATGACCATGTGGTACTTCAGCTGGATCCTACCTTCGTACCCAAGATCAATACGACATTCCAGAGAGTCTGTCTGCACACTCTACTCGCAGCGCGGCCACTTCTGCGGCTTGGGCCACTCAGGCTTCTCTGCTTGAAATCTGCAGGGCAGCTACATGGACCTCTCCTTCTTCCTTTATCCGGCACTATAAACTGGACAAATTTGCTTCGGCTGAGGCTGCTTTTGGGCGTAGGGTGTTGCAACGGGTTGTCTCAGGGGAGGATTCTTCCGACCAGCCTGGTCCCTCCCATCTATAGAGACTGGGATCTTTGGTATGTCCCATCATGGCTGCTGTCTCCACCCACGATGGAGAAGGGGTGTTGGTCCTACCTCATACGCACCTTCTTGTTGGATGAAGACAGCAGCCATACCCTCCCGTTTCCAGTCTGGTCTCTGTCTGGCTATTTCTTACTCTGTTCTCCCACACCCCGAGCCTGTCTTCTTGCCTTCGCCAAAAGCTGGGTCTGCCCAGTGACAAAGGGCGGAGCTTAACAGCTTGACAGGCTCAGTCTAGCAACCTGAACAGATGAGCACAACCCATCACGGCTGCTGTCTCCACCCAATGAGAAGGTGCATATCAGGTAGGACCAACGCCCCTTTTATAACTTTTTTGTAACATTTGTTGAGCCAACAGCAGTCATGAATACTACAGTTGTAAGGTAAACCAGAAATAAATGCTGGTTTTTTTGGTAAAAGTGTGAATCATGGCATGTAACCCTAGGATACAAACATGTAAATGTGGGTAGGTTGCTGAGTACCCAAGTTCTGGACGGTTGGAGGGGATCTTTAAATCCAGGTCATAAATATCTTTTTCAGGGTCCGTTATAACTTCTAAGTGACTGGTTGTAAATCAAGGATTACCTGTTCAGGTCAAAGCAAATGGACACTGAATTATCTTAACCTAATGTTTAATAGGAAGGATCAGAATATGATTAAAATTCTTTGTGTGATAGGAAATCTTAAAAAGGAACAGTTTCTGGTTTTGTGAGGGAACTCCCATTCACATAATCCACTACAGATCTTTTACAAAACAGGCCAGAGTTATAGGAAATCAATGCTCAAAGGGGCCAGTGACATGCTGAAATATACTTCCCTTGGTCACAACCCATTAATGCTTTGCCTTAAAGCTTTTTATAAGATCTTTATTAAGTTAAATTGTTTATTGTTAAATACTTACGACTGATATTGAACATACACATTTCCTCGAAGATGAGGTTCAAAGTTACAGCTCACCTATGTAAAAGATAAAACGTCATTCAAACCATATCTGGAAAAAACTAATCCTCATAGCATTTCCCTTAATTTTGTAAATACGGCTTCTTTGTGTTTATATTAAGCTTTAATCTTATGCATACTGTATTGGGAATTAGATTGTAAGGTTTTAGTACTGAACAAGGGATTATACAATAATACATTTTTACAAGGTACACTATTTACAGCAGCAAAGCATTAATTTCATCATCCTATTCAAAGAGCTATAAGCTGGTTGTACTTACTTATCTTAGTAAGCAAACAGCCATTTCATAGATAGATGGTAAACATGTAAAATTCAAAACCATATCTAATTCACTGTTAAAATTAGCATTTTACTACATTCCTCAAAAGTTCAACAGGTACTTGAACTTGTTTTGGCATTCAGCTAAATCTTCTTGACCTAAAACCAACTGAGTCATTAGCTCCTTTCTTGCTGGAATAGGGAGTCAGAATATAAATGTTCCTTATGCGTCCAAGTTTTACCAACCTGACAATGAGAGTTGGGATCAAAGAAGACATTAAGGAAAATAATATGCCAAGGCTACACAGAAGGGCAGAAAAGGAGACAAAAAATGCTTCCTTATTTTCCACTTATAAACTGACCAGAGGATCATTTTTTCCCCACTCTTGTTTGGCTTAGGGGCATTACTTGTCAGATTTTTTTCAGCAAGAAAAAGCACATAAACTCATTTATAACTAACATACAAACTTATTCTGCCTCCCCACTTCTTTCACACAAGACCGAGGTCCTACATTTTCCACAATTCTTAGTTTATAAATTCACAACTAAGGCATGCAGAAAATACCAAACAATCTTCTCATACCTTGAACTGTATAACCTTCCCCACATTTTTGAACTCAGGAAGTACGTCTTCATAGAAATCTACGAACTGCTGATAAATTTCCTCCTCACTGTATTCTAGACTTGCATCTGTGTCATAGTCATCTCTCTTACACTGTTCCATCCCAAAGGTAACAAACATTCCCCTGATAAGAAGAGTCTGACTAGAGCTTGGATAATGATGTTTCCGAGAACACCTACAATTAAAAAGAAAAAGGCATTGAACCTACTAAAATTCTGATCATGTATTGCATGTTTCATTAGAACATTAAACCTAGTGAAATATAAATGTTAGCAACATTTATCACTTACTTTAAAGCCATTCTTGGAGCTTCTGACATTTTAATTTTGAATTATTAAATATATAAATAAAGCCCTACATGGCATAGGCCCGGGGTACTTACAGGACCACCTCTTGCCTTCCTCCCATTGTCTGGTGCGCACCCACAGAGCGGGCCTCCTCCGGGTGCCGTCAGCCAATGTCGGCTGGCGGCCCCCAGGGGGAGGGCTTTCTCTGTTGGAGCCTCGACCCTCTGGAATAGTTTGCCCACAGACCTCAGGACGGCCCCCGACCTCCTCTCCTTTCGCTGCGGACTAAAGTCGTGGCTGTTCCAACAATTCTCTGATTGTAGGGTTGTATAGTTTTTATAATTTTAATGGTTGTTATTGTGGATTTTAATCTTATTTTAATTATGTTTATTGTTATTTGTATTGGTGATTGTTTTATGTAAGCCGCCCTGAGTCCTCAGGGAGAATGGCAGCATATAAATCACAAAAATAAATAAATAAAATATATTTATGGATTCCTACCCATTGATTTAAGTACTCTCCAGTTATTATTAATCATCCTCAAGTTACTCCCTAATTCTTGTAGCATACACAGAAGCTTCAGACAAACAAAATCTTCTTTCACTTGTGATAGGAAATGGAGAGAAAAGACATTACTTCATAAACTATTTCTCTGATTTATCTGAAGTGCTATCTTACATGCTGTCCATTTCCAAAGTGTCTTCAAGAACGCAAGCTTGTGATGAGAGATTGGCCAGTCAAAAGATGTAAAAAGAACATGTGGCGCATTTCAAATGCATTCATTTATATGATGCTTTTTCTTTCAGGATACAGGTTTTATTTCTGTCTATAAAAAGTATCCTGAACTACATTTAGATTCATGCAACTCACTATTAAAAATGTCAGTTAATAATATATGGGTCAATTCCTTTTACTTTATGCAATATCCTGACTCTTGCCTTCAGCCAGAAAAGACAAAGAATGAGCAAACCTGTATAAGTTCCAAAACAAATATTAATAGAAATAATTTTTTCAAAATATTTCTGATTAACACAAAAGTATAAAAGAGAATATAGTTAATTGTATATTGAAAATTGAATACATTTTTTCTCATTCTTAGATGCACCATTCAAATATGGTGTCTTGCCCATATTTCCCTAAGGTGTGGCTTGAGGCTGAGATCACCTACCACAAATATGGCAGAGATCTAAAAATACGTTGTCACAGATTTTACATGAGAATTTATTATCCTAAGGACTTAGTACTGAAGCCTTTTCACTAAAGTATCCAAAGGAAAATAATATTAGGAGTGTCAGCTTATACCATTAAAAGGAATTTATTAGATTAAAATCCTTCCTGCAAAGCAGAGCTAGTTATTCACCATTTAACTGTTCTGAGGGCATTTTCCATTAACCAAAACACTAAAATTTATTGTTACTGAATAACACAATTAAATTCTTCAAACTAATCAACTAATCAACCATGCCATCTTTCTTGTTCATATAAACTACACAGCAACACATTAATTTCATACACAAAATGAGTTCCTTCTTGAGCAGAACTACTCATTCAATGATGTGCATGACACCCGAATCACAGTTTTCCATGTTTCTCCAGAAATTGAAAGCTAATCTGGAGATGAACACAAAGGGGGGGGGGGGGGAGAAATGAATCACTTTTCCAGGTGAAGAAGCTTTCTCATCAATTATTAAAACACTGCAATAGCTGCCATGGTAGATATTCATCTCAAGATGGAATGTCTTTCAGTGAGTAAATTTCATCCTTTGGATATCATCCAACATGTTTAATGTAATAGTTAAGGTTGTAGAAAAAACCATTACTAGTTATTTTAATTATTCAATTAGGATTGAATTACCTGTCTCCAAATCTGCATGCTCCAGTTTTAATATAGAAAGGGCAATTAGCACGATCTTTCTCGGTGCCTATATTCTCTGGGGGCTCAGGATTGTGCCAAGTAGTAGCCACATTTTCCGGCTGTGTTTTTTTTCAAAAACAATACCATTATAATAAAAACAAAATAAAGTTTATAAATGCATTCTGATGAGTACATTTACCTAACAAATCAGCTTTTCTATACAAAGATCATTAACTTTATTAAATAAAGGGAAAATAAAATTTCATCATTAAACAGGGGTGGGGCTGACAATTTCATTACATTCCACACAGTTTTAAACAATCATATCTAATGTTACAAAATATTCAGAAACATAATTCCCTATTAAAAGACATTATCACTTACTGATGAATTTATGACATTGCTGATATTACTTTCTGAAGACATATCTTTAGATCAAATAAATCTATCCAAAATGTGCTCCTATGAATTATATTAATTTTTCTTGTTCCTTCATTTATATTGACATACATAACAGCACTAAAATATGTTTATGCTTTCACAAAGTATTTCAACTAATATGTGCACTATTCCAAATAAAGGTAAAGGTTTCCCCTGTTCAGTTGTGTCCAATTCTAGGGTGCTGCCCATCTCTGTTTTTAGCCCAGAGAGCCAGAGTTTTCTGAAGACACTTCTATGGTCATGTGGCCAGCATGATTTTACACCGAGGTGCCCGGAATGCTACCTTCCCATCAAAATGGTACCTATTTATCTACTTGCATTTGCATGCCTTTGAACAAATATTTATGCATCTTATTATTCATGAAAGGTATTTGCGTTAAATAGCTGATAGGCAGGATTATAAAAAGCTGATACAAAGCATAATTAAATATGTATCACTGTTCCATTTTATATTATCTCTAAAGCAGGACTGGCCAACCCACATATGTTCCCCAATGCCTTTTCCCAGTGTCCAGATTAAGCTATTAAATTTTAATACCAACACATTTTGAAAAAGAGATATAACTTTCCACAAAAGAAAACAGAGTTGTAAGCTTTCAAGGTCTAATGTTAAAATCAGGTTAACACATCAAAAACAAACAAATTACTATTCTCTTATCATCTCACAAAAATCCACCACAGAAATTCTAGAATCGCACATTTGATGGTATCCCTGCATTTGCAATAGTCCTTTGCCTATCCAAATTATTAATTACAAACCATATTTCTCATTAGCTAAAATGCTCTGTGTCCCTGCTCTAAACATACCTGACTTTCGGCCTGATCCAACATCTTCTGCACGGCGTCCTACAAATGGTGCAAATACAGAACTAGTAAAAACTTTGAATCCTGACATCTGATTTGTTTAGTTAAGATCAAAATGCTCAGCTTTGAGTATTGCTTTACTTAGTTCAACTGAGAGAAGGCTTACATATTATTCTAGTGTATTCATGTATGTACACACTCATACAACATACTATACACACTCAAGAGATAAAGCATTTAAATTATATTTTAAATAATTTCCTCCACATCTACTCACATTCCCTTTGTCAACAATTAAAACACAGCCCTAAACATTATAAAGGAAGTGTAGAAGATATTCTGACTTTTTAGTTTTGCAAGTTAGCAATATAATTCTGCAATGAGTTAAATATATTATGAATTCTTTGCATCAATCTTTTGAATTTGGATGAGACTGGTTCCTTTTCTAATATAGGTATATTATAGTGGACAAGTATCAGAATGTCATTGTATCAGAAACTCTGCAAATTATGTATCAGAAACACTGATTTATATTCAACTTTCTCAATGGTAATTACAAGGTCAAATATGCTCAACTTCACTTGTTGCAATACTTGTTCACATTAATATCAGGTTTATTTATTCCAGCTCAGCTTTTATTGATAAATAGTAGGTCTATTTGTGGGTATACTTGGATTGTGTTGTGCGTGTTCAGGCAAAATGGCCACTTGGAAATGTTGCTCAGTCACAAAAGAGCTGCCATGGGAGACATAAGCTCCCTACCACACCTTCCAGCACTTCTTACCTTTTGTGGCCACACTCTGAAACAGCACTAGCTTTTATTTTCTAAGAAAGCTTATATGACTCATTTGGGATCCAGGACACTTCTTGGAATTAAAATGATATTGAAGGCAGATATGTCTTTATAGCACCAAGTTTTTAATGAAGAATTCTATACTTCAATTATTTCTATAACCCAAGCTCCTCTTCTAAGTTTTAAATATCAGTATAAAATAACAAATCTCAATTTTTTGCCAAAATTTGAGCAATAGACATATTCACTTTTTACTTTCAAAAATTCTATAAAGTATAACCTATAAAAATAAACCTTTGTAATATGTTTCTTCCCCCATTTAACAAGCTATAGAAAAAGATACGTCTTGATGAATAAACCAGGTAAAGATGAGCTGCAACATCTTTAAGTGAAAAAAAAAGTTAAGGAATCGCAGCAGTATAATTCCATGTTAAAAATTTTAAACAAGATTAATCTTTATTTGCTACAACTTTAAATAAAATTTATATAACTGACATATAATTTTCCTGCATCTACATCCTCTTAGCAAGAAGCCTGCTTTTTGTACTAAAAGCCATGGAGTTTCTTCATTTGCCAATATAGGAATAGAGCTGGAGCTTGGTCACAACCAAGGAAAGGGTACTGCAAATTTGTGATTTTTCTTTCTTTCTGCCTCAGAAAACTTATAATTGCCATCTGTAGCAAGATGAAGCAAACCTACAAAAAGGATACTATATATATTTGAGAGGTCTGAAGGGTAAAGTTGACCTTTATTCTGTATTCTTTCCAATTTAACACTGAATTACAGTGCAAGCCCGTCCCTTTACCTTCAGAAGTATTAGTTTAGTAGTTTACATAATGACTTAATTCAGAATTATAAGTGTGCTTCTTATAATTCTTATGAAGAATTATAAGAAGAATCATTCGTATGATTCTTCTTACGAAGAAGAATCATTAAGAATCATTTGTATGATTCGTATGATTCTTAAGACAGAATCATAAGTGTGCTATATTTTGAACTCAAAAGAAACACAGCATTCAAGAAGTTCTGCTAAATCCCCATTCTGTAGAGCTGCAGTTTGGCTGATACAAAGCTTAGGTTATTGTTGGCCAAAACTAGCCAAAACAAAACCACAGGGAACTGGAGAGATTTTATGGAATGGTCAGTATACATAGTCCCTCTCTCCCCATTCAGCAGCATATCTCACTGACCTGCCCAACCACCAACATTACCTGTGTCCAGCCCCTACTTATCATCAGCTGCCATTGCTGTGCCTACACAATATATTACACTGGTCCAACTGCCACCCAATCATCCTTTCCTGCTTTCCCTGTCTTCTCTGGCTGCCATCTCTGGTGTCTTATATTCTCCCTTTGAAACATTACTACCCAGGAATCAGACTGTTTCTTGGACAATAGTTAGTCATATGACCTATTCCAAATAAGATTTCTTTTAACAAACTGATTGGCATTCTCCAACTCTAACTCTCTGTTTAAAAATCTAATATCTCACTGAAGTAACTTAGGACTCTTATAACGTGAGTACAATGAGAGGATATGCATGGGATTTATCCTCCTAGAGCAGGAATCACCTCTCTTTCTCTCTTCATTTGTTGTTTTCGGTCTTCCTCCTCTTGTTCTTTCTGTTGTTGTTTTTTCCATTCTTCTTTTATTTTTTGCTAAAAAAAAATAAACCATTTATTATCTAGAAAATTCATTTCAAATTAATGTGTACAAATATTGTTGCATCATATTAAATTAATATTGTTTCCTTGAAATTAATTAGGTGTCTGGTTTTTAACCAATGAACCAATTCAAATTTATTTAATTTTTCAATGTGGGTAAATTTTGTGAGTTACTTTTCTCACATAGCTACTGTAGAGAAAAACAACATGATAGCAAATCTTACAGCTGCAACAATAAAAACATGATAGCCCACCCAATGTCTTACAAACAGCAGAAAGGAAAACAAAATGAAAAAAAAAATTGGAGTCCTGTTTCAAGGGATTATTTTTGAGCTATTGAAGTAGCTGATATGCTTAGATTCCAGATTTCCTATAGTCTTCAGTAAACCTTACTCATCTGTAGTTTTTGAATTTCTTGCTTCACAGAAGTTGCTTAAATTAATTGTCATCTTATTCCATAGGCAAGGATGAGCCAAAAAGCCAGCACAGAAGAAATAAATAGGTAAGATCATAAGAAGGAAAAAGAAAAGAGAAGCCATAAACAAAACATTTGGCATCTCCAATGATGGAAGCAGCCATACACAAAAAAATCCACCCATCAAACATTCTTATATTTTGTTTTCCTTCCACTCTTTATAACACAGTACCGTCCCCCTTCTTTTGGAAGGCTGGGTTGATCTCCATTTGTTCTTTATTTTTCTACCTGTCAGATATGCTATCATGTTGTTTTGATTACATGGAAATTCTCATAATTTTACAACACCCACCAATTATGTTTGCTTTATGTATAAAAGATAAAAAGAAGCATTACTGAAGAGAAAACAATGCAACAACATAACAAAATAATACATTTAATGATGATTTAATAATGTTGGAAACATAATTTTGATGCTAAGTTTTTAATGTTTATGATTTTAATAGGTATATGTGTTATGATATTTTTAAATTGATGTTGTTTTACTTGCTGATTGGGAAACACCCGAAGTTTGATATAAGAAGGGTGGCTATATAAATGTTTTAAATAAATAAAATTAAATACGTTTAAGGGCTTCTCACAGAAATGTAACTATAGTTTTACAAAATAGCTTCAATAAAGACTAGCCATATTTCATTGTAATCAACCAAACTTATGTCTATGCAACTTAAATCACAAATAACATAACTGCTCCCTTTGTTATTTATTTAGCATCTCTTCCAAATATAGTCCTGCACTATCAATATTAGTTATGGCAATTTGAGTGTTGCTCTCTTTTTTGAAATAAAGGCATTAATGATGTTTGAAGATTCAAAAGTTAATTCTAGGAGTCTATTTCACTATTTCAAAAGGTACAATATACCTCTTCTTCCTCCTGACGTTTTCTGGCTGCCTCTTCTCTTTCCTTCCTGATCTTGAAAGCTTCTTGAGCCTTTTCTTCTCTTAGCAACCATTCTTCATGAAGCCTTTGCCTTCCAATATAATAGGTTAACAGTGAATCAAATAGTTTGTCTCATTTTAAACAATTCTATTTGCTATTCCTTCTTTAAATTAACTGATGAAAACTAACATGTCAACAATGAGGCTGCAATCCTGTTAGGGAGTAACTTCTATTAAACCCATGAGGCATATCTCCCAGCAGATATGATTAAGATCAAGAAGGTGTACTGTATATAAACTTTATATACCGTATACCTCTTATATATAAAGTTTATCAGAAGACAAGTTCATCAGCTTATATAGTAATTATTAGAGAGTAATCAATTAAAGATAGAGAAAATAAGAGAATGTTCTACATGTATTAAATTTTTTACATACTTTGCTATTTACAGTGCATTCAGAAAGTATTCAGACCCCCTTCACTTTTGTCAATTTTGTTATGCTGCAGCCTGATTTTATAGTTGTTGAAATTCATTTTTTTCTCATTAATTTGCACTCTGAACCCCATAATGACAAAATGAAAACAGAATTTTAAAAATGTCTAAACATTTATTAAAAAGAAAGAAATTCAAATATCACATTGGCATAAGTATTCAGACAATGCTTGAAATTTAGCTCTGGTACCTCCCATTTCTCTTGATAATTGCTGACATGTTTCTACATCTTGAATGGAGTTGACCAGTAGTAAATTAAATTGATTGGACATGATTTGGAAAGGCACACACCTTTCTATAGAAGGTCCCACAACTGACAATGCATGATGTAGCAGAGCAAAAGCCATGAATTCAAAGGAACTGCTTACAGCACTCAAAGATATGATTATTACAAGGCACAGATCTGGGGAAGGCTACAATAAAATTTCTGCCACACTGAAGTTCTTAAGAGCACAGTGGCTTCCAAAATTCTCAAATGGAAAAAGTTTGGCACAACCAGAACTCTTCCAAGAGTGGTCTCCCGGTCAAACTGAGTAATTGGGGAAGAAGAGTCTTAGTAAGAGAGTGACCAATAACCGAATGGTCATTCTAGCAGAAGCTCCAGAGATCCTGTGTGAAGATGGGACAGATTACAATCACTGCAGCCCTCCACTGATCTGGGCTTTATGGCAGAGTGGTTAGATGGAAGCCTCTTTTCAGTGCAAACCACACAAAAGCCCACTTGGAGTTTGCAAAAAACCACCTGAAGGACTCTCAGACTGTAAGGGACAAGATTCTCTGGTCTGATGAAACCAAGATTGAACTGTTTGAACTCAATTCTAAACATTATGTCTAGAGAAAACCAGGCACAACTCATCACCTGCCCAATGTCATTCCAATAGTGAAACATGGTGGGGGCAGCATCGTGCTGTTGGGGTGTCTTTCAGCAGCAGAGATTGAGAGACTGGTCAGGGTTGAGGGAAACCTGAATGGAGCAAAGTACAGGGATATCCTCAATGAAAATCTGTTCCACAGCACTCAGGACCTTGGACTGGACTGAAAGTTCACTTTCCAACATGACAACGATCCTAAGCACACAGCCAAGACAATACAGAAGTGACTTAGGGAAAACTTTGTGAATGTCCTAGAGTAGCCCAGCCAGAGCCCTGACTTGAACCTTTTTTTAAAATTTGATTTATATGCCGCCCTTCTCCGGAGACTCAGGGCAGTTTACAATGCATTAAGCAATAGCCTTCATACTTTTGTATATTTTACAAAGTCAGCTTATTGCCCCCACAAACTGGGTTCTCAATTTACCTACCTTAGAAAGGATGGAAAGCTGAGTCAACCTTCAGCCTGGTGAGATTCGAACTTACTAATTGCAGACAGCTGGAGTTAAATTACAATGCATTAGTCTGCTGAGCTATCCAGGCTCCTCAACTCTATTGAACAATTGGAGAAGGGACCTGAAAATGGTTATCCACAGATGGTCACCAAACAACCTTGAGAGGATTTGCAAGGAAGAATGGCAGAAAAGCCCCCAATGCTTGTTCGTCATACCCAAAAAGACTCGAGGCTATGATTACTGCAAAAGGTGCTTCAACAAAGTACTGAATGAAGGGGTCTGAATACTTATGCCAATGTGATATTTTAGTTTTTTTCTTTTTGATAAATTTTCAGAAATTCTGTTTTCATTTTGTCATTATGTCATCTACTAAGTAGATTAATGAGAAAAAATGAACAAAATTGACAAAAATTAAAGGGATCTGAATACTTTCTGAATGCACTGTATACACTTGTTTTTCAAGTTATATACCTAGATAGAAGGTTAATGGATTTAAATAAGCATGCAGAAATTTGAGGTGCCTGTTTATAGGTTAAATTTGTTTATTCACCTTTCATCTTCAAGTTCTTGCTCTTCTTCATTCAGTTCTTTTTCATAAATTGGTTCATCTTTATTTGCATTTTCTATAAAGAAAAAGAATTAGATACACAATTCCGATTGCTCATCCTTGGTTAAAAGGCAGAATAGTGCATTCCACATTATTTAAATAAATATTAATCCATTTCAATTATAGAAAGTCAATTCGGTTTCTTGTTCCTATAATATTTCTGACAATACAACTAATTTCCAAGAAAGATAGTAGATTCTCCTATGTCTAGAAAAAGATGGACATTTTCTGGAGATGCTTTAAATTAATTTATAGCAAATTGTGCTCTATAGGGGATTAGAATGCAATAGCCAGATGGCTACTAGGGGAAGCTAACTACATTAGAGTCACATTCATTTTAAGAGTGCTATGTTGATTTCCAATAAACTTATGGATCCAGTTCAAAGTGCTGGCCGAACATATAAAGCTCTGAATGACATACTGCTGGGTTACATCATATCTACAGTGGATCTAATATGCCCATTCCCAAGAAAAAGTAAGAGATACATCAGTTAAATTCTTTTGGTAATAGTTCCTTGACACAAAAGATATACATAGCTCCTATCCTTCTCCTACTTCAGAAGGCCCTGAAAATAGCAATAGCAATTAGACTTATATACTGCTTTACAGTGTTTTACAGATCTCTCTAAGTGGTTTACAGTGTCAGCATATTGCCCCCAACAATTTGGGTCCTCATTTTACCGACCTCAGAAGGATGGAAGGCTGAGTCAACCTTGAGCCAGTAAGACTCAACCTGCTGAAATGCAGGCAGCCAGCAAGCAATAGAAGTAGCCTGCAGTACTGCATTCTAACCACTGTATCACCACAGCTCTTAATGTTCAATGGGTCTTTGACCATCACAAATACCTATAAGGAACCATTTAGTAATTGTGTTGTTTTAATTTGGATTAGAGATTCCAGGATCCTTTTGTCATATGCTGTCCCGAGTCTATAGTATAGAAATAGTTAAATAAAATATAAATAAATAAGCCCTTAAATAGGGGATTGGTCCAAATGGCCTGAATTACCTAATTCAATTAATGTTATGTTTCTGTAATCATGGATGCAACTAGACTCCCAAACCTCATTGGAGGGCCAAGCACTACAGTAACCTAAATAATAGAGTAACTTCATCAAAATGAAAGCAATTAAGATTCAATTTTATATACCAAAGAAACAGGATTAATAATGCTAGCAAAGGGAATGTTGCTCTTTTAGGATAAACCTTTCCACATAAATATTCTAAAGCTATTCCAAACATTCCTTTTCCCCAAGAAATATTGGAGGTTTCCTCAAGTCTGCTTATATTTTAATTTTGTCCATGGACTATTTTGTACAGATAGCACGTAAGAACTCAAACTCTTAATAATTAATAACCTATTTTACCGGTACTATTTAATCGAATCATCAGCAATAGCTTACTGCTACTGCCTACATAGCCAATCTTTTGGAATCTCAAAGTTATTTCTCTCTCTCTCTCTCCCCCTCTCCCTCTCCCTCCCTCCCTCCCTCTCTCTCTCACACACACACAGGGCATAAATGTCTACACACTATACATATGCCTACACATATATGTACACACACACTCTTTCAAACCGTGGAAATTGACAACCCCCTCTGATCACTAAAACGTAATTCACATTGGGAAAAAATATTTGTATTTGTTTTTTCATTATCAAAATATATTTTCTTTTACCTGAATCTCTCAGTCTTGCTAGAGATTGTCTCCTTTTCTTCCGCTTCTCTTTCTTCAAAAGTGCTCTATACCTTTTGTGGCTGAAGATTAAAGAGTTTTTCTTTTATTTTGATAAATGATAAAATACTAAGATTCTCAGATTCTAAATATATAATATTTTAAATATATTTTGCTACAATTCTATTTCTCTTACTAGTTATTAATCATTGAACTCAGTGGAATTTCTGTGGAATCTGATTAATATTTTAGAAATAAAACTGACTTTTGTAGAATTTACTTCTGGTAAATATGCTACGTTCTTAATTAGTAAAGATATCAAATATTAAAATACCAAAGAAAAAAGTAATTATGTAAGCATAGATTTCAGCCTAGAACCGTGATGGCGAACCTATGCCACACGTGCCACAGGTGGCACACAGAGCCATATCTGTGGGCATGCAACCATTGCCCTAGCTGAGCTCCAGCGTGGCAGCCAGCTGATTTTTGGGGCTTCCGGGCCCACCAGAAGTCAGGAAATGGGATGTTGAGGGCCTCAGAGGGGTGGAGAAGGCCGTTTTTGTCCTCCCCAGGCTCCTAGAAAGGCTCTGGAGCCTGGGGAGGGCGAAAAACAGGCCTTCCGGTCTCACCATGCCATCGCATGCCAATAGGGGAGGAGCGGGGTGGGGGGGCGCCTTGAATTATGGGTGTGGGCATGCATGTGCACAACCCCCCTGCGCTCCCCCTGCTTTTGGCACGCAATGGCAAAACGGTTAGCCATCAGTGGCCTAGAATATGTTTTGTTTTGGGTCCTTTTGCTAGTATACAAAGCTGAGGGCCAGATCCAGTACTATTTTTTTTTCAGGTTCTCCTGGGAACAGAAGAATATAATCCGCATATATCTGGGGTTTTTTTTTTTTTACTTAGCTGCCAGCACCAAATTCTGAATTTGGGCATAAGTTCAGAGCAAGTGATATGTGGATATTTTTTTTTCTTTTTTTGTCTTAATAGTTTTTATTAGTTTATAATAAAGCATACAAAGAGAATACAAAAGTAAATACTGGGAAAATAGGGAAGGGAAAGGGGGAAAGGGAAAGGGAAAGGGAAAGGGAAAGGGAAAGGGAAAGGGAAAGGGAAAGTGAGGGGGGGAAGGGGAAAAAGAAAAAAAAGGCATTGACTTCTGACTCCCTTTGCAGTAGAATAAGATATTAACATCGACGCTCAACTTCTTACTTTTACATAATCCTATTAACTAGCCATTTCTATAACAACAAATCTATATAATTGGTAAAACTCAAAATCAAAGTTTTATTTTTTTTTCCACCTCAAGCACAAAGTCCAGAAGCAGTTTCCAAGTAGAAATAAAACTATTTGTATTTTTTTCCTTGATCAGCACAATCAATTTAGCCATCTCTGCTAACTCCATCAGTTTTTGCAGCCATTTATCCATTGTGGGGATTGAGGTGACGAATGTAATTTTTTTTTCTAGGCTGTTGTTTCAAACCAGACATGAAGGCTCACTTAGAATATATATCAGAAAGGGGTGAGAGGCTTAAAATTACAGGCAGTCCTTGACCTACAACAATTCATTTAGTGACAATTCAAAGTTACAACAGCACTGAAAAAAAATGACATGAGCCTTTTTCTCACTTATAACCATTGCAGCATCCCCATGGTTATGCTATCAAAATTCAGGTGCTTGGCTACTGATATTTATGAAGATTGCACTGACCTGGGGTCAAGTGACCACCTTTTGCGACCTTCTAATAAGCAAAGTCAATGGGGAAGCCAGATTCACTTAACCCCCATGTTACTAACTTAAAAACTGCAGTGATTTACTTAACAAATGAGGCAAGAAAGGTTATAAACTGGAGCAAAACTCACTTAACAAATGTCTCACTTAGCAACAGTTGTGGTCATAAGTCAAGGACCACCTGTAAGAGCAATGCAAAATTGACATTAATGGTGCCTATTTAGATAAGACTGATCATAGGATGAAATAGAAACATAAGAAATTTAATCTTGCTACTAGGATGCTCATTCAGATCAAACCCTTCCCACTCATCCCCACTGTAAACTTGCATTCCAAAAAGGGATTCTAAGAAAACAATTGAATTCCCAATTTTCCAGCAAAAATCACAGATAGAGATGCCCAATTAAAAACAATACTGAAGAAGCATCCTATAGCTCTATATTGATCATGCCAAAAATGTTTAACTAAATCTAGAAGTGACAACTCAAGAGAGAGGGACCAAGAGGCAATGTTTAGATTCACATATATACCTTCAACAAGTAAACACTATTATGGCTTAGAATTGTGGCCTAGCTAGCTCACACAACCTGCTAAATTAATGATTGTTTTGCCAGAATAGACTCAATCCTGAATAGTGTCATCCAGACACAAGGATGAAAAAAGGATTATGTGTATATGGCAACCTCACAATACAATCCTGGTCCTTCAATAACTTGGTTCCAAACATTTAACACATGAATTTATGAAAGTTCAGATGATTTTATTGTTCAGGTTTTTCTCTATTTTCTCCCCACCCTCACCCCAATCAAATAGCAATAAATTACTAAACTCTAGCCAAAGTATTCTTGTAGAAAGGAGTCTTTCAGAGAAATACCTCCTCTCCAACTTAATTAAGCACTTAAACTAGTGCTTTTTTAAACTTCATAATTTTGAATTTGGGGAAAGGGGGGCTTTTGTTAATGTCTGACACTGTAATAGTTTTGGGAATTGAGATGCAGTGTTTTATAAAAAAAATACTCATATTGTCCACATTTTTAAAATTTGCTACTCCTCTATTTTTCTGTAGAGGGACATATTAGTACTAAATAATGTACACACAGAAGGCTTACAATTAGTTTTTAGTCTATTATTCTCCATCCCTAACTGATGCCATAATCTATTTATATCGCACATACGCCCCTCCTTTCCTTTATTAATTACATCAGTCTGTTTGCAGCTTTTCCCATGCAGGCTGACATTCAAAGTTCACGTTATCTAAACCATATTTATATTCTCTGCAAGCCATTTGCTACATCTCTCACAAGATCTTTGGCATTACAGTTTGCTAGCTGTCTCCTGCAAAATAAGTCCTCTTTATTCTTACTCGGTTAACCGCCACGAATTCAGGATTACAGCTCCTCCATTTCTCGATGACAGAGGAAAGATTACTCCGATCATCCAAGCGCAACAAGTGACAACAGAGAGCTCAGAATAAGAAACGGTACTACCAAGACATCACCTCCAAAGCAAGACAAGAAAACTCTCAACCTAGCGACTGAACCAAAGCGCACAACTAACCCATTCTTACCTCAATTTCACCATCCCCTTAACTGGCGCAGGCGGCGGGGACACGGACGCCGCCATACTAGAGTCTCCAGAATCATCACGTGACGAGAGGCAGTCGGACGTGACGCAAGTTCTCTTCCGTAAACGTGTCTGGCAAGAGTCCGGAACAAAGCTAGGTGAGCGGAGGACTCGAGGAAGGTACTGGACCATCGTGATAAATATGTTAGACTGAAGGCATCGCTAGACTAAAAGCCTCAATATCCTTAACAGACGCTTTCGGTCTGAGTTCAAAATGAAAGTAAGAAGTTTTCACATTTCAGATTTAACAATACTCAATTTAACAATACAGGTAGTCCTCGACTTACAACAGTCTCATTTAGTAACCGTTCAAAATTACAACTGCTGAAAAAAGTGGCTGGCTTCCAGAAAAAGAAAGGGATTTGTAATCTCTACAAAGAAGGAAAGAATAAAGGAGCACATTAAAGAAAAAGAAAAAAACCCTCTTTGGATGGCATTACATTGTTAATGTACATTTCATATCTTGTAATTGAAATGTAATAGCAGATCAGAAGAATTCTGACATCTGAAGTGGTTTGCTTTCAGATTCCATCCAAGGCAGGCCACCTCTATTGCAGATTCAAGAGAGAGCAAAGTATATACAGATAGTCCTCAATTTATGACCACAATTGAGCCAGAATTTATGTTGCTAAGTGAAAAATTAGTTAAGTGAGTTTTGTCCCGTTTTACGACTTTTTTTGCCACATTTGTTAAATGAATCACTGCAGTTGTTAAATGAGTAACATGGTTGTTAAATGAATCTGGCTTCCCCTTTGACTGCTCATCAGAAGGTCGCAAAAGATGGTCAAGCATCTGAATATAAATGTCAAGAATGAAATATTGGCATCTTGTCATTAGAGGAAGTGGGGGAGGAGGTGTTGGTTACAAGAGGGTTAACTAGGGAAAACGAAACGTTCCACTGAAGTTTGTGAGAAACTGGAAACTTTCAAGAAGAATTTAGCAGGTGTGCAAGTGAGACAGATAGTTCCCATGACAATGGGAGCTTGTTTATTTGGTCTACATGGAAACCTAGGGGATTGGGGAAATTGATTAATACTATGTACTGGGGCCTACGAAACTCAGAGTTAGTATACCTTAAGCCTTTCCATGTTATGTATTCAATAAACCAGTAAGTTTTTTAGAAAAGAAAATGAGCCTAGACTTTTATTTGGATACTCAAGCTGGATGTGGACAATAAATAATATGACTATGGGGATGCTGCAACAGAGTGTGGCAATTGTGAAAAATGCTCATGTCATTTTTTTCAGTGCCGTTGATATTTTGAATGGTCATTAAACGAACTGCTGTAAATCAAGGACTACCTGTACGGCAAATGCATTTCTCTCTAATCTCTGGAAGCAGTTGAATGGTTTGTGCAAGGAGCTGCATAGGATCTCCACAGCAAAGCAGAACAAAGTATGACTGCTCTGAGGTCATGTTAGGTTATAGGCCCTACTTTTATATGTCTGTGTTGTGACAGTACTGTCAAAATTAGATAACTGCACATTATCAAGCATTGCAAAAACACACCTTATACCTTGCTTGTTGACAAAAACAGGCCAGATAGTTTAGCTGACTTTCTTTTTTCTGCCAGGAATTGCCAATTATGAGCTGAGACTAGACCAGCTGCATCCTGCTGCTCCTGGCTGTTTCTGGCAAGGAATAAAGAAAGTGCTATTTACTTACTTACTTACTTACGTATGTATGTATGTATGTATTTATTTATTTATTTAATATTTTATAGGAAATTTATATTGCCACCTATTCACACATGGCAATTCAAGGCAGCTTACAGAAATATAAAAACCTCATATATAAAACAATAAAGTTAATAAAAGAGAATAATCATATAAAAATTAATAAAATAAAGTAATAAAATAAAGTAGCCCCCTGCCCTGGCGACAACACATCACATGAGCCATTTAATGGACTCCATCCTGTTCTGCATTCCCCAGGACCGCTGGTAGAACCAGGTCTTCAGTGCTTTCCGGAAGAGTGTTAGAGTGGGGGCCATTCTAATCTCTGGAGGAATGATATTCCAGAGAGGGAATCACCATGGAGAAGTCCCTTCTTCTGGATCCCATCAGGTGTATCTCCCTAGGGAATAGGACCTGCAACTTTCCTTGCCTCACTGCTCTGGTGGGTTGGGTAGATGTGACCGGCAGGAGACAGTCCCTCACATAACTTGGTCTCAAGCCATGAAAGCTTTAAAGGTGACAACCAGCATCTTGAATTGCACCCAGAAGCAAACTGGCAACCAATTCAGCTTCCGCAGGAGAGGTGATACATGTGCACACCGAGGTCTGCATAAGACCATGCGGGCTGCTGCATTTTGCACCAACTGGAGTTTCTGTGTGCTCTTCAAGAGCAGCCCCATGTAGAGCGTGTTGCAATAGTCAAGACAGGAAGTGACTAGGGCATGAGTGACCGTGAATAGTGATTTTCAGTCCAGGAAAGAGTGTAATTGGCAGACAGCCTGCAGTTGCGCAAAGGCCCTCCTGGCCACAACCACCACCTGCTCTTCGAGCAGGAGTCGCGAGTCCAGGAGAACCCAGATTATGTACAGGGTCTGTTTGGGGTAGTATCACCCCATCCAAGACCAAAGGTGGAAATTCTCCCGAGGCCAAAGAACCCAGAGCCACTCAGTCAGAGCCACTCAGTCTTGCCATGGTTCAGTTTCAACCCATTGCTCCCCATTCAGCCCCTAACTGCCTCCAGGCACTGCGAGAGGGAAGACACGGCATCACTTAACTCACCACGGGCTGAAACATTCAGCTGAGTATCATCAGCATATTGATGATATCTCAGTCCATGGTGACGGATGATCTCACTCAACCGCTTCATATAAATGTTGAATAGGAGCGGAGAAAGTACTGAGCCCTGCAGAACCCCGCAAAGCAGTGGCCGAGGGCTGGAACTTTCCCTCCTATCAACTCTGACTGAGAGCAGCTGCAGAGGAAGGAATGAACCAAGATAGGACAGGGCCTCCCACTCCCATCCTCCGAAGCCGCTCCAGAAGAATACCATGGCCAATGGTTTTGAAAGCCGAGAGATCTCATAGAACAAGGATGGATGCACTACCCCATCCTGCTCCCACCAGAGATCATCCAAAAGTGCAACCAGTGTCATTTCTGTCTCACATCTAGATATCTGAATCCTGGTAGGGGTCTAGATAATCCATTTCATCCAAAAGCCTCTGAAGCTGCTGTGCAACCATCTTCTCAATCACCTTCCCCAAAAAGGGAAGATTGGAGACAGGTTGGAAATTATCGAACAGGGTGGAATCCAGGCTTCTTAAGAAGAGGGTGGACCACAGCCTCCGTAAACTACTGTGGCACCCCCCTCCTGTAGGGATGCATTAATCACCACCAGAGTCCTTCCGCCTATCACCTAGGAAGCTTTCACAAGCCAGGAGGGACTTGAGTCTAAACACACAGGTGCGTGTGTGCATACTCCCTAAGATCCTGTCCACTTCCTCAGGAGTGACAGGGTCAAACTGTTTCCAGATAACAAGGCAAGAACCTGCCTCAGGGGCTTCCACTGGACCAGCAACCATGCCAACACCTAACTCAAGTAATTTTGTCTTCCAGAAAATATGCAAATTCCTCAGCATGCCCCTTCAGGTGGACCTCAATCTCCTCCTTCCCCAGGAGGAGGAGGCTCACCTTAAAGAGAGTCACCGGGTGATTATCTGCAGATGCAATTAGTGCAGAGAAGTATTTACACTTCACTGCACAAATCGCCACAAGGTAGGCTTTAATTGCAGCTCTTACCCGTATTCGATTCATTTCATCCCTTGTCTTCCACCATCAGCGCTGTAGATGTCTCTTCAGCCGTTACAACCCTCTCAGTTCCTCTGTATACCATGGAGGGCAGAAAGGTCTACAGGTAAGGAGAGGTTGCATGGGTACGTCTATCCAGAGTCTCAGTCACCTTCTGATTCCAAACAGTGACTAAGAACTTGACTGGACTGCACAGCAAATCTGCAGTTATAAACAAAGGTATAATTTACTTCTATTACTAAGGGGGGAACTCTTAGGGAATTACTAGAGATGGGAGGGGGAAACAGAAAATGAAAACTACTAGGTTAAGATTAAGGGGAATTAGTATAACTGTATTAACTGAAAGACCAATACAAAACAAATGTTTCAAAATATTAACTTATTTACATGTTGTTTGTTGTGTAGATGTAAGTGTTTTTATAGATGTTTTATATGTGTTTTAATAAAGTTTAAATTTTTATTTTTAAAAAATCTGCAGTTATAATCCCCAGCTCTTTCTGGAACCATCAGGGTCCATTAGTTGATGAGGGCAGACCAATTTAATAGGTCAGGCCTCCCTGTGGGGTGGGGGGCTACAGCTCTTGAGAAACTCATTGCCAACAGAATGTGATCCAACCATGACAGGAGGACCAAGAAGCAGGGGAGGCCAGAAAGGGGGAGAAGGAAGGTATGCAGGCACAAGCCCAAGGAGGTGCTTTGAGTACTCAATAAGAATTACTGCAACTTTTGGGTGCTGTTCAAGCTTTGAAATTATTTGAAAAAATGGAAGGACCCAAGGAACAAAGACAAACTCAAGCAGCAACTAAACGTAAAGAACAAGAATTAAAGATGCAACAAACCCAGATAATAACTCAAGAAATTACAAACAGAAACACAGAAGTTGGGCGGGTGGGGGGGGGCAAGGCCGAAGTAGAAATTCCAGGAGGATTTCCAGTCGGTGCTCCGAAAGCTTCAGGGGGCCAAAGATGGCAACTAGTTTTTTAACCTGGAATGTTAATGGTTTAAATCACCACAAAAAAGGAAGAACGTATTTCATTATTTGAAACAGTTTAAAAATGATGTAATTTGCTTGCAAGAAACAGATATTAGAACAAATGACCAAAAATATTTGATAAATGCAAGATTGGGAACACATTTTGTGGCATCTGCTCCAGAGAAGAAAAATGGCATAGTTATATATTTAAGGAAAGACTTAATGGCTAAACTAATTGAAGCAGATCCCCAAGGAAGATATATAGCAATTGAACTATTAATAGAAGGGAAGAAAATACTTTTAATGGGAGTATATGCACCCAATCAACAACAAGAAAAATTTTATAAGCTTCTGCATACCAAATTAATACAATGGGATTGTAAATCGTGTCTACTGTTGGGTGATTGGAACGGAGCATTGGACACTAGAAAGGACAAAAAGGGGCTTTTGCAAAACATTCAGTCATAAGCTAGATTGCCTAAATCCTTTTTTGATAAGATGGATGATATGGAGCTGAGAGATATTTGGCATGAATGGAATGTTAAAGAACAAGATTTTACATTTTTTTCCGATAGGCACCAATCCTTTTCTAGAATTGACTTTATATTAATTACGAATGATTTCCTTTCCAGGGTAAAGAAGATGAAGATATGTCCAAGAACTCTAACAGATCATAATCCGGTTTGGATGGAATTGGAATATGGAGAGGGGTCCAGGAGGTCTTGGCGATTAAATGAAAATTTATTCAGATATGAGGGAAATGTGATAGAATGTAAAAAATTAATGAAAGAATTTTTTGTTTTGAATATGCATAACGGAACACCCATGGAAATGGTTTGGGATGCAAGCAAAGCATATATGAGAGGTATTTTAATAAATCTGAATAATGCATACAGACGCAGACAGGGGAAAAAACGGAGAGAATTAGAAGAGGAAATAAAAAAGAAAGAGCAGGCATTAATACTCAACCCAGATGATAAGAAGACAAAAGAAGCAATTACTTTACTGCAAGGGCAGTTTAACATGTTGATGTCAGATCAGGTTGGAACTAACTTGCAATATGCTAAACACAACACTTTTTGCAATGCAAATAAACCAGGTAGATGGTTAGCATATATGTTAAGGAAAAAACAAAAGTCTCATACTATAGAGAAAATAGAGTATAAAGGTAAGGTGTATGTATCAACAGAACATTATTAAAAAAGCATTTTTAGAATTCTATATGAGGTTGTATGCTGGTGACAAAATACAAGGTATAGATATAGATAGATTTCTGCAGAAGGAGAACATCCCTATAGTTACAGATGAGCAAAGGGAAAGATTGAATCAACCGATAACTACTGAGGAAATTCTCCTGGCAATTAAGCAGTTAAAAGTTGGTAAGGCTCCTGGCACAGATGGACTGACAGCGGTTTATTATAAAAATTTGCAACTAGAAATGGTAGAACCTCTCAGGGAACTATTTAGTAAAATACAACTGGGAAGAGAGGTACCACTATCTTGGAGAACAGCTTTTATTACTTTGATTCCGAAAGAAGATCAAGACCGTAGTCAGCCAAAAAACTATAGGCCTATATCATTACTTAATATAGACTATAAGATTTTTGCTAAAATATTAGCAAATAGGTTAATGTCAGTTATGCAACAAATGATTCACAATGATCAATCTGGTTTTATACATGGGAGACAAATGAAAAGTAATGTAAGGCAAATTGTTAATATACTGGAGTATTTGGGAAAGAACAACCAAGTCCCTGCAGTGCTTATATTTTTGGATGCGAAAAAAGCATTTGATTGATTGAATTGGCAGTTTTTATTGAAAATAGTACAAAAGATGCAGTTTGGAGAGTACTTTACACAATCTATTAAGCAATATACCAGGAACAAGCAGCACAAATAATAATTAATGGCAGTTTAACAGAAATCTTTAAAATCGAAAAAGGAACAAGACAGGGGTGTCCCCTGTCTCCATTATTGTTTAACTCTGGAATTATTGTTGAACAAAATACGTGACTCAGATAATATACAGGAAATTAAGATTAGGCATTATGACTATAGATTACGAGCATTTGCAGATGACTTGTTTGTAACCTTAACCCAACCAGTGAAATCAGCTATAGGTTTAATGGATATAATTAATCAATATGGTCAAGTATCTGGGTGTCAGGTTACGATGTCATCTCAAAATAAATTGAACTTCCAAATAGCCAATCTTTGAGGAAATTTTCTCTTTATTGAGCATAACTATCTGTCCCCAACTCCATCGCAGTCAGCACTAACCTTTGCTCCCCAAAACCTCCCTTTCCATCCCCCAATTCTCTGCGTCTCATTGGCCATCTTCCAAGCCACTCTCCCCATCCTTACTACTTCAGTTCACAGGAATGTCCCCCCTCCCATCCCATCTCCTAGGAGACAGTATCTTCAGGGGAATTAAGTAGGTGAAAAGTCAAGCTTCTTTCCTTCCTTATGTCAGCACTGGAGCGCTGACACTGGATTTAAAATAAAAATAGGGAAAACAAAGATGATAACTAAAAATATGACTACAAATCAAAAAGAAGAATTAGAAAGAGTAACAGGATGTGAGATAGTAAAAAAGGTTAAATATTTAGGAGTTTATATTACAACTTCAAATGGGAAATTATATAAGCATAATTATGAACTGTTATGGCATAAAATACAGACAGAGATGGACAATTGGAAAAAATTACAATTGTCTTTGCTGGGAAAAATAGCAGTAGTAAAAATGAATGTTTTGCCTAAGTTTTTATTTCTTTTTCAAATGATACAAATACTTAAAAAGGATGTGAATTTGGAGGAATGGCAGAAGGGTATTAATAACTTTGTTTGGGCAGGGAAGAAACCGAGAATAAAATTAAAAATAATGCAAGATATACGTGAAAGAGGAGGTCTGAAAATGCCCAATTTAAAACTATATTATGAAGCAGCTGTTTTATCAGCAACTAGTGATTGGATTAATCTAACAGATGAAAGAATATTGAATATTGAGGAATATGACTTGGTATACGGTTGGCATGCCTACCTAGTATATGATAAGAAGGTGGATAGGACTTTTAAAAGTCATATACTAAGGAATGCTTTTATTGCGTGTCTGGAAAAAATATCAATATAAATTAAATGATAAGATATTTATATGGGCAGTACCGAGACACGCGATAGAGAATATAAGTGTAGAACAAAAACAGGATGTAACCACATATAAAGAGATTCTTAATATAGAAAGAGGTATATTAAGTTAAAGCCCTTGAATGTATTAAAAGAAGAAAGGGTAATTCAAACTTGGTTTCAGTATGGACAGTTACAAGCTAGATGGAAAAAAGACCAGAAAATTGGTATTACACAAAATGAAAACTTGGTAAAACAAATTAGAGACCAGAGTCAAATGCATATAAAAAGGTTGTATAACATATTGATAGAAATAGATTCAGAAACAGAGTTAGTTAAAGATTGTATGATAAAATGGGCACAAAATTTTGAAGAACCAATAATGATAGAAACATGGGAAAAATATGGGTAAGAAATGGAAAATTTACACAAGCTCAAAATCTGAGAGAAAATTTCTACAAAATGTTTTATAGATGGCATCTAGATCCCAAAAAGCTAGCTTGCATGTATCCGAATTTACAATCTAAATTTTGGAGATGTGATTGCGATGATGCTTCGTATTTTCATGTATGGTGGACTTGTAAAAAAGTTAAAGCATTTTGGATTAAAATATGGTGGATTACTCAAAATATCCTTAAAAAGAGGATAAAGTTTACTCCACAGTTGTTTTTGTTGGGTATAATTACAGATTGTACGGTTATAGAGACTAATTTGATTTTGAATTTAATAACTGCAGCAAGACTGTTGGTGGTGCAGTACTGGAAGAAGGAAGATTTGCCTACTATTCAAGAATGGACATTAAAAGTTGCAAATTTAGCAGAGGTGGCTAAAATTTCAGCATATTTGAAGGACTGCTCAAATGAGAAATATATGTTGGAATGGAGAAGATGGATTGACTATATTCAAAGCAAATATCGGACTAAAACAATTCAAATAGCTTATGAATGAATAAAGAGATGTTATAAAGTATCTAAACTTAGCTCAGTAAAACGGGAGTTAAAGTACAAGAGGGAGATAGGAGGCTATAGTCAGTTAACTTATGTTAGATTATGATTGTTAAATGCTATACCCTGTATTTTGCTCTGGGAAGTAGGGAGGGGGAGAGTTGGAGGGGGGAGGGTTGGGGGGGAGGAGGGAGAGGGATGGGGAAATACTTGTAAAACTTACTAAAACTTTTCAATAAAAAAAAAGAACACCAAATCGGGTGTGTGCCACTATTCCAAACAAAATTCCAAACAAAAACACACACGTCAGATCTTAAAATACAATACTAACAACAGATATATACAATTTTACAACAATAATAAAGAAAATCCTCGAATGCACCGAAATGGATAAATTAACTATGGAGATCAAAGAAAGAGAAGACTCAGATTATTATAGTGTGGAATAGGTTTTATACATGATTGGAAAACAGAATCAAATTAAGAAATAAGAATATAAAATGAAATTTGATATTAACATACTGGATATAAATGTAAATAATGTTCCTGCTAACAAAACAGTTAATTATGAATATTTAAAAATAAAGAGAAGGAACAGGAAGATAAAAGCTAAGAGTAAAGACAAAAGTCGATGCAGAAAGTTGTAAAATTGTATAAAACTTATTTTATACATATGATTCATCACTTGCTATTAGATACTTGTTTCAATTTACAAACCAAATTATAATTTTTATAGTCTTTGACAGAAAGGGGAAGTTACTAAAAAATTTTTTTTTAAATTAGATTTATATGCCGCCCTTCTCCGTAGACTCAGGGTGGCTTACAATGCGTTAAGCAATAGCCTTCATACTTTTTTATATTTATACAAAGTCAGCTTATTGCCCCCACAAACTGGGTCCTCAATTTACCCACCTTAGAAAGGATGGAAGGCTGAGTCGACCTTGAGCCTCGAACTCGCATAATTGCAGATAGCTGGGTGTTAATAACAAGCTATCTAGCCTGTCGAGCTATCTGAGGCAATGTAAGCAATAATTTTATTAGCTATATATAATAATGTAATCTGATTTCATTCATAGAGTAGAGTTTTTTGTACTATTGCCATTCACTTCTGTTTGGTTTTTGGGACACTTCTCAAATATGTTTCTCAGCTGCAACAAAGATTGTGCAATCCTGTTGTATACCACTGACTTTGTGACATAAATGTTTTCTAATACAGCATTATGGTTTTTCAAAATATATGATATCTCAGTGCTGAATAGTGCCAACAACTGTAATTCTTTCTAAGTAAACAGTATTTTTAAACTTAGGGTGAATATTGGAAGGTAAGGAGATCATTGGAAAGTAAGGAGATGGAAGAGTCCGATTTTCTATAAAAGTATTTTGCTTTTTTGCTTTTTAACGTACTTTGCAAAGCTATTTTTTCATTTGATAGATAAGTTATTATGATTCACAGCATATAGAGCACCATTTCAATAAAACAGAAAAGCTGGATTTTAATTAACATAGAAAAAGATTGTGCACATGCGTGTGTTTATGAGAAAAAAAGAGAGGAATACTGTTTTACCACTAAAAAGACAAAATGTTCAATTGGTAAAAATTATGCAAAGTGTTCTGAGAAATTGAATAGAATATTCTTTATTGGCCAAGTGTGATTGGGCACACAATATACATATAAAGAACAAAGTAATAAATAAATAAAAATTTAATATAACTCTTTAACAGACAAAAGATGTACCTGGAAGAGGACATTGCTTTCTATAACTTATTTTTTTCTAAAATAAGTGGTGTGGGTTAAATATTAATCCTTAAACTTGATTGCTTCCTATTTCAGCTGCAATTGCTTAATCCCAAATCACAGAAAGCTTAAGACAGTATTACAGGGGCTGTTTTTTCTCTTTTTGCCTGAAGTTTTCCCAACTGAACGATGCTAACACAAAGATGGTTAAGAAAACTGTTACTAGGGAAGTTGCTACTTGCATCTGCCTGGGCAACCACCATTGCTTATCCTGAGCTTTGCCAACCAGGTAAGATTTCCTTCTATGCTTCATCCTTCATGTTCAATTTGCATAAAAATTTGTAACATTTAGAAAATTCAGACTGCAGGTGTGTGAATATTATGTTTGAGTAACACACAAAATTTGGCTATAAAAATAATTTGATTAGTTTTTTAGAACAATTTTTTTTTAGGATAAAAAACCTATTAAAATCCTATTGGGGTATCCCTTTATGGCCCCTTTGATGCTAATTGTTCAATAAAGGCAAAAAGAATTTAGTGTATATTATACTTAGTCTAGAGTATAAATCATAGAAAGAATGCAGAGAAAAGGGGTCCGGAGGTTAACCATATGAAAAATGAGGATATATGAGGGAACTAGGTATGTCTAGTATAACGAAGAGAAGGACTAAAACTGATATGATAACAGTCTTCTGGTTTTTAAGGGGTTGTTACAGAGAAGAAGGGGTTGATCTATTCTTCAAAGCACTTGAGGACAGAACAAGAAGTAACAGGTAGCAGATTATTAAAGTGAAATCTAATCTAGAAATAAGGAAAAATTTCCTGACAGTTAATTAATTAGTGGAATGGCTTACCTCTAGAAGTTGGGGTTGCTCCATCACTGGAAATTTTCAAGAAGAGACTGGACAGCCATTTGCTTGAGCAGGGAGTTAGACCTCCAAGGTCACTTCCAACCCTATTGTTCTATGTTCTATGAGCCTTTTAGAACTGAAATCTATGTAAGTAGCCTGTGATTACCCCATGGTGAATATCTCCAAACTTCTTTTGCATTTATATTGTAAACAAACTTACTTGGAACCTTAAAATTTTTAAGTGAAGTATATTCTGAAATACAATGAAATGTAACAAATGTATGCTGTGATCTACTGAAAAATACAAATCATCTGCATAAGGAAATGTGAACTGTATGTTTCATTTTATTCTTTTTTCTTATAATAGATGCACAAAATGCTTTCAAAGTACGGCTTAGTATCAAAACAGCTCTAAAAGAAAATGCAGTAAGTGAAATATTTACATCTACTGTTTAAGGAAATTTTTCATAAAATAACTAGTGTAAGTTGCACTTACATCCATCGTAATGAAATGTTTTGAGAGGCTGATAAAGGATATAATTGTATCCAGCCTCCCTCCAGCATTTGACTCTCTTCAGTTGTTTACCATCCAAATCGCTCTACAGAGATACGTTTGCTTCTGTTCTCCATTTGAGCTTGGCACACTTAGAGGAAAGAAACACTCATGTGCAATTGCTCTCGACTTCAGTTCGGCATTTAATACAATCATTCCTCAGCATCTAGTACACAAACTCGGCCTTTTAGGCTTTAATACACCTTTGTGCAACTGGATTCTTGATTTTCTTATTGATTTGTAAACTGGGACTAATATTTATAACATCATTTTCTTGAACACAGGTTCTCCTCAGGACTGTGTCCTCTGTTGTTCACCCTGTTGATCCATGACTGTTGTGCTAGATTTGCCACCAACCATATTGTGAAGTATGTGGATGATACAACAGTAGTGAGTCTTATTCAAAATGACAATGAGGGTGCTTATTGCAAAGAAGTAGAGGGTTTGGTGAACTGGTGTAACAAAAACAACCTTATTTTAAATGTAGGAAAGACTAAAGAGATCCTTGTCAATTTCAGAAAAGAAAGGAATAGCCACACACCTCTGTGTATTAAAGATTCACCTTTGGAGGTGGTTAGCAACATCAAGTTTCTGGGTGTGCACCTAATGAGTAGGCTAGCTTGATCACTTAACAATGTGACACTGGTGAAGCGGGCACAGCAGTGTCTGTATTTTCTGGGTCGCATTAGAAAAGTACATCTTCCTTCCCCTGTCCTTACCACTTTCTATAGAGGGAAGATTGAGAGCATCCTGTTGTATTGCATTACTGTCTGGTTTGGAAGCAGTACTGCTTCAGACAGGAAGGCAGTGCAGAGAATCATGAGGATGGCAGATTATTGGTAGTTCACTTTTTTCTATCCAGGACATAGCATATAAGCGATGTTTGAGCAGGGTCTGCAGGATTGTCTGGGACACTACACATCATCTTCATAACTTGTTTTCCTTGTTACCTTCTGGGAGGAGGCTTCATGGTACCCGAAGCAGAACATCCAGATTCAGTCCCAGTTTTGTTCCATTTAGCATCAAACTTGTGAACTCTCAACTTCCTTCTTTCCACTATGTATTCAAAATGAGCAGTGATTAATATTTATATAGAATTCTTTATTGGCCAAGTGTATGATGGAACACACAAGGAATTTGTCTTTGGTGCATAAGCTCTCAGTGTACATAAAAGCTGTAAATGATAAATCATAGTCATCATAAAAATGCATTCATCATAAATCATAAGATACAACACTTAGTGATAGTTATAGGATGCTAAATAAGCAATCAGCATAAATCATACTAGGAAACTAAGTAAAACAATATAAATTGTAAAGATACAAGCAACAAAGTTATAGTCATAAGTAGAAAAGGAGATAGGTAATAGGAAAGATGAGAGGAATAATAGTAATACAGCCTTACTAAATAGTTTGACAGTGTTGTGGGAATTAGTTGCTTAGCAGAGTGATGGCATGGGGGAAAAATTGTCCTTGTGTCTAGTAGTTGTTCTGGATGCAATGCCCTAGAGCGTCCTTTTGAGGGTAGAAGTTGAAACAATATATGTCCAGGATTGAGGGGTTTCTCAGCCCTCTTTTTGACTTGTGTAGTGTACAGGTCCTCAATGGAAGGCAGTTTGGTAGCAATTGTTTTTTCTGCAGTTCTAATTATGCGTTGAAGTCTGTGTCGGTCTTGTTTGGTTGCAGAGCCAAACCAGTCAATTATAGAGGTGCAGATGACAGACTGAATAGTTCCTCTGTAGAACTGTATTAGCAGGGCAGTCTGAGCTTTCTGAGTTGGCATAGAAAGAAGATTCTTTGTTGTGTGTTTTTGATGTTACATGTCCATTTTAAGATATGATAGAACCTAGAAACTTGAAGGTCTCTACTGTTGATACTGTGTTGCCTAATATTGTAAGAGGTGGTAGAATAAGAGGGTTTCTTCTAAAATCTATCTTCATTTCTATGATTTTGAGTATTTTTAGTTCAAGATTGTTCCAATCACATCACAAGGCTAATTGTTCAACCTTCTGTCTGTATGCAGATTCGTCATTGTCTTGAATGATATGTATATGTATATGTATGCGCATGTGTATATGTATATGTATATACACATGCTATAAACACACACACACATGTATATAGTATGTGTATATCTGTGCTATGTATGTGTATGGGTAGATATATACTTTCTTCTAGGCAACAATTTCATTTTTAATGTGGTCCAGTGTGCTCACAGTGAAAAAAAAATGACAATAGAGGTTATCTTATTCTAGTGCAGGGGTGTCAAACTCATGTTGTCATGGCTGCATCATGTGATGTATCAGGACTTTTTTCTCCTTCACTAAACTGGGTGTGGCTGTGGCCAGCATGTGACGCATCCAGCTTGTGGGGCGGGAATTTGATAGCCATGTTCTAGTGAGACAGCTTCATCTTGAGAAAACAAAAAGAAAGTCTCATCTAAAAATACCTAAATTTTCAAAGTCTTCCTTTGAAATCTGGCTAGCATTACTAACATGAATGCCATTTTCATATTTTTTAAAAGAGCAAATTTTCTGAGTGTCACCCTTTTATCTTTCCTAAATAGTGTGCATTCTGATTCTGAATAAGATATTAGACGAAGCTATCCATTTTCTAATCTTTACTTACTATAATTGTTGTGGTTACTTAAATGGAGAGTAATTACTGGAAGTACCAAGTAGTGCCAAACAATGATTGAATTAATAATACCAAATGTCAGATTGTGCAAATTTCCATTGAAGTGAATGAATTTTGTGCCAGTTCTAGTCATTTAAAACCTTAGTAACCTGTTCAAAGCTACTTTTGTTTGATGGAGAATATTTAACGATCCCTTCCTGATCCTATGAAGAATAGATAGAGTTAAATCACACTTCTAGACAGGAAACTGGACCAAAAACCAGCAATTAAACAAAAAGCTAATGCCTTCCTAGCATCTCCAACTTCTCCCCTAGTACAGCTGGTGTGCCTTATGTTCACATTCTAATTTTAGCAGAAATTATATTGTACTGTTTATCAAGTCCTGCACAGTAGCTATTCAGTTCTCAGAAACTATACTCACTAAAGCACTTTTTATATGTAAAAAAAAAAACAACCCTCCAGTATACCTCCTGACTTGGTTATTTTATTTAGTCTTAGCACACATATTTGCAATTGAACAATGATATGAATATCTAAGACTGAATCAAAGAAAGAGTCACATAAATATAAGTACAAATTAAATAAGAGCAAGGCCGTCTTAAAATGTAAATGGTCGATAAAATTAAACATATATTTGCATGTTAGTATTAATTTAAAAATGCAGTAAAATGTAATAAATATATTGCTGTATTCATAAGATACAAGGTGCATGGAAGGATTATCATACACAGATTAGTATGGGGCCCCTATGCAGCCATTTTACTGGACCATCTGTCCAGTCTTTGTTGCTTCAGTAGACTTGATTTTTTTCCTCTATATCAGAAAAAGTACTTTGTTGTCTCAGAAGCAGGAAGAAATAGCTTCGGATTTAAACCCTGGGACTGACCTATTATAAATTGATTTTGGTATTACACAGGGGTGCAATGTAATTGTGTGCAGATATTTTTTTCAGCAATAAAGAACATACTTCCCTGTATCAAATGTCTGAAATTTTGCTGTTCACTAGCTACAGAATACATACGTTATGTGCAGTGGTGGGATTCTGCCAGTTCTAGGGGGTTCGGCTGAACCCTTTGTTAAATTGCTGGCTTGCCCCGCCCCACCCCTTGCCCTGCCCCTCCGCACCACTATTTATTGCCAATAAATAGTGGTGGGCGAGGGGCGGGTGAGCCAGCAATTTAACAATTCGGTGTTCGGTGTTTTTTTGTAATTTTATTGGCCCGCGGAGCTTCAGCATAGGCTAATTAGCCCTTGATTTGATCGGCTCCCAACTCTCAGCTGATTTGCTCTCAGCTGTTTTGCGCAGGCTCTTTTGCAAGCTCTTGTTTTGCAAGCTCTTTGCTTGCTGCAGAGTGCTGGAGAAGTTTTTTTTTCCCTAGCTGAAACAAAACTGAAAGTAAAGCAGGCTCTGCTGCAACGTGACAGAATGAGGCAGGGAGAGAGATTTCTTTTTCTTTTTGCTCACCAAAAAAGGTAGGTGCAAACAATGGGAAATTTAGTGCAAAGAGGAGAGTTCAAGATTTTAAAACACAAAAGAAAAAAAGGTCTGTTTATTGTATATTGTGTTGAAAGCAGAAATGGTTAAATTATGGTTTGGAGGAATATATGGGGGAAATTATTTGGTTTATTATTATTGGTAAATATAATTAATTGATTTGTAAGAAATTGGATTGCATGGAAATAATTGGAATATTGATGTTCATATTGATTAATATACAAAAAAGATAGTTATAACTGGTTTATATAAAAATGTTGAAATTGTATTAAACAATTGTAGTATTAAATAATTAACCAATGTGAGGATGGATATAAAAATAGATGACAATGGGAAGGGGTATAATATAGAATAGAAGGGAAAAATTGAATTTGATTAAGATTAGAGATGAGTGAAGGGTAATATTGGTTTTTTACAAAAATAGATGAGGAATAAATATGGCAAACAGGAAACATAGAAATTGTAAATTTAATTGAAATGACTAAACACTGTTTAAATTTGTGAACCGGCCAAATACTCTGTTCAAAGAAAATACATTGTATGTTTGTATGTGTGTTTCTAATTATTGTTATTTATTCATATTTGTTCTCTTTTATTTTTTAAAGTTTAACAACATTCTTTATCTTAATATCTTTACATTTGTTTGAGGTTGGCTTTCTTCCCTTTCATCTTTTTTATTGTACAGCAATCTTTCTCCTCAAACCTACCACCTCTCTCTTTTCTTTCCTTCTTACTTTCTCTTCCTTCCCCTCTTCTTCTCCTCCCTACTTCCTCTTCCTTTCTCCTTCTCCTCCTCTCTTCCTCCCTCTCTTACCCTCACTCCTACTCTAATTTCCCTTCCCTTCCTTCATCCCTCTCTATTGCTGTATTCTTTTATGTATATGGACTACTCAGAGGGCTGAAAAAGTTATTTCTGACTGGTCCTCGCACTTCTCTAACCTAGCGCCCACAGCAGTCAGGCATGGGTGAGTGCCAGGTCTGCTAACCAATGAGACCGAGCCAACTGGATTTTTAGCTCCTCCCTTTCCTGAGGATCCCAGTTTTTCGGCTCAGTCTCTAAGAGACAGACGTGTCTGTGAACAGTTCTTCTTTCTTCCAGCTCCTTCGGAGGTTTTTTTCGATTTTTCTATCTTTCTACTTGGTCCCAGTGAGAAAGGCGGTGCCTGACTCCGCTGAAGGCCGCTCGGCGGCGAGACTGGCCTCCGGGCTCGGTCTCATTTGTAGCACGCACGAGCTTGTCTGTCTGGGCTCTGCCGTGGCTTCCCCTCGCCGCCATTTACCTCAGCACTAAGGGATTCCCCCACTTGCAGCGCGAAGCCTCATTCCGCGCTCCGATCCGACCTGCTCATCACCAGCAAAGCGGTTCCCTTTGATCCGGTCAGGGGATTCCCCTGAACAGCTGGGAGGCACGCGGCGCGATTCCGCCCCTCTCGCTGTTTAATTTCGCCGCCTTTTTTTTTTCGCCGCGGCTTTCTTCACACAGGGGATTCCCTCAACGGCGGTTTAGCGTGACGCTGTATCCCGTGCCATTTTGCTCGCGCCTAAAGCCTCTGGCTAGCGAGCACTTCGAGCAGGGTCGCAGCTTTCTCTCGACGGCGGACGCTTGAAGGTACCGGGTTACCTACCTTTAAAAAAAAAAAGAGAGAGAGAGAGAAAAGGAATTACAGAGGCTGAGAGAAGCGGGAGGAGACTTTGCTGGCAGCTTGATCCTTTACCTCTGCCCTCGTTGCAGTAGTGCTTGATTATGGCGGACAGGCCTGCTGAAAAAGCGGCCCGCTCAAAGTCCCTGGCAAAACGGAATAGACAGGCGAGGGCTCTTCTGTACCTCACAAGCAGAGGAATAGATCTTCATCTTCTAAGCCTGCCTCCTCTGCCAAGGGCTCTTCTTCTTCTAGGGATGAATCGAGGCGCCATAAAGCCATGGAAAAGGCCTTCCAGAAAGCATGCTCCAACGCCTCCTCTCAACCAGCAGCTTCTTCTGCTTCTGTTAATCCGGAGCGTGCCTCTCATTCTCAGGCCCATGTGGTCTCCTTATCTCCAGACAGGTCCTCCCTGGGTGACCCTATTCCTTCTTCTGAAGTGGCCTCAGTTTTTCCTTCTACAGATGGCCACCAGGTTTCACAGGCTCCCCATTCCACAGCTCCTCCTCCTTCGATTCAAGCTCCGGCCTCCAACATGGACCCTCAAGGGATCCTGCAAAGTTCTCAATTGCCAGTTGACATGCAGCGCCCTTTAGCTGATCTAATTTCAGAGGCCATTCGACACGGTATTGCGCAGGGTCTCCAACAGCGGCATGCCCCTTCATCTCCTGGTCATCGTTCCCGGAGAGCTTCTCGTTACCATCATGAACCCGGGGCTGATCCTTATGAGGAGGATTCGAGTGGTCAGGATTCCCTTTCCGAGGGGGAAATTCCTCCTGAGCAAGACCTTTCGGAGGATGAGGGACTTGAGCCAGATCAACCAGCCTTTGTCGGGCTCTTCAAGCCCCATTTATTTAGATCTCTCCTCCACAAGGCTCAACTGGTTACCGGCCTTGGTGTTTCTGCTCCTAGTTCCAGTTCCGCTCCCGTACCTTCTGATCCCTCTTCGGCTTTATTTCAGGAACCCACTACCCATTCTGATGTTGTTCCTGCCCCAAAGCTATTCTCAGATGTTCTGAAGAGGCAGTGGTCAGCCCCCAGCTCCGGACCGACCCCAAATAACTTAGACAGGAGATTCTATAACGTAGCTTCCGACTATTCAACCTTACTACAAGTACCAACCATAGACCCTCCGGTGGTTGCTCTGACTTCTTCCTCCCCCCTTACTGGTCCTTCTGAAGAATATCTACGACCGGAAGACAAAAAAGCGGAGAGGACATTGATTAAAGGACATCAAGCCTCTGCCTGGGCAGTGCAAGCTTCTTCATCCGCATCATTTTTTAACAGGGCCACCATCCTCTGGCTACGCCAGTTACAGGAGCGTATCCCAACATCGGATCACCGCTCCCACCAGGACATTAACAAAATCCTGGCAGCCGTCAAATATTCCACTGATGCCACCCTTAATGCGGCTCACTTCTCGGCCAAGGCTATTGGCACGTCTGTGACATCTAGACGCCTGCTCTGGTTGAGGAATTGGCAAGCTGACGCCAGGAATAAGTGGCGTCTGGCCTCTTCCCCCTACTCGGGGGGGGTAAGCTTTTTGGGGAGCAACTTGATCCTTTACTTATCGAGACTAAAGATCACCGTAAGGTCCTACCCCCTCTGTCAAGAAGATCGGAATATCGTCATCAAGGATCCTTTCGACCTTCTTCCTTTCGTGGCTCTGACTCAGCCTTCCATCAGCAGCGTCAGCAACGAGCCTTCTCATCTAGACCTGGTCACCAGGACAATCAGGTCAGAGAGGGATCCCGTTTTGACTCCAAATGTCCCTTTAGAGGTGGCAGGGGCAGACCATTTAGACGATCTCGTTAGACCCCCTCCCGACTCCATGATCGGTGGCCGTCTAACATTTTTTTCCGGTCAGTGGGAGTCTTCTGTCTCTGATGCTTGGGTCAGAGACACCATTAAAGTTGGCCTCTCCCTCGAGTTCCGTTCTGCCCCCCTCCCCCGATCATTACTTGCCTTGTTCAGTTTCCAAAGTTCCAGTTAAACAGGCCAGGGTGGATGAGGCCATCCAACATTTGTTGGACATTAGAGCCATTCAGCCAGTTCCCCAGGCTGAAAGAGGTCAAGGGTTTTACTCCCGTTTGTTCCTTGTCCCCAAGTCCTCAGGAGGTTGGAGGGCTATCCTCGACCTTAAGTCCCTCAATCGTTTTATAATTTACCGACGTTTTAAAATGCAGTCTCTCCACACCATTTTACTTTGTGTTTGGAAGGGAGACTTCATGTCCTCCATTGACCTCACCGAGGCATACCTCCACATTCCCATACTTCCTGCCCACCGTAAATATTTAAGATATGCCTATAATGGACAGCATTATCAATATGCTGCCCTTCCATTTGGTCTCTCCTCTGCCCCCAGGGCTTTCACTAAAGTGATGGCCACCCTCATGGGGCATATAGCTTCAGTCCCAATAAGGGCTTTATTCTATTTAGATGATATTCTGGTCCTTTCCCAGTCCCACTCCCAGGCCCTCAGGGATCTTTCTTCGATAATCACCATTCTCACTGCTCATGGCTTTTTGATTAATTGGCCTAAAAGCCACTTGTCTCCCTCTACGTGCCTACAGCATTTGGGGGCTGTCATTGATTCGGTTTCCCTAAAGGTTTCCCTGTCCCAGGATCGCCAATCCAGTCTCTCTGAGATGGCTCTAAGTCTCCAGAGGTTTGCATCCGCCTCCCTTCAGGACCTTTCAAGCCTGTTAGGTAAAATGGTGTCCTCATATGATATTGTTCCGTGGTCTCGCCTCCACAGCAGGGAGCTCCAGTGGCTCTTACTGCCGTTTCAACGAACCGGTCGCTCCACCTCCCTCACCAGGATCACCTTGTCCCCTTCAGTGATAGACTCGCTAACCTGGTGGACATCGCAAGCCATCTCCCAGGGCTCCTTCTTTGGGGAGGCCACCAGGGTAGTGCTCACGACGGATGCCAGCCTCAAGGGCTGGGGGGCCCATTTAGCATCCCATATGGCCCAGGGCCTGTGGTCTCCTTGGGAGAAGCTACTCAATATCAACATCCTGGAGCTTCGGGCAGTTTTCCTAGCCCTGCAGGCATTCGAACCACACATCCTTGGCCAACACGTTCTGGTCCTAACGGACAATGTTACGGCCAAGGCGCACGTGAATCGACAGGGAGGGACGCACTCCCGATCTCTTCTGAAAGAGGCCATCAGGCTATGCAGCTGGGCCGAATCCCACCTAGCATCTCTCCGGGCGGAGCACATCTCGGGGTCGGACAACACCCGTGCGGATTCCCTCAGCCATCACCAGATCGATCCTTCGGAATGGAGTCTCCATCCCTCCATCTTCAAGGAGTTGACTCTTCGATTCGGCAACCCCACGGTGGATCTATTCGCCTCGACCTCCAATCGTCAACTTCCTTGCTTCTTCTCCCGCTTCCCTTCCCCGGGTGCAGAGGCGGTGGACGCCCTCCGTTCTCCGTGGCCTGCGGGTCAGCTTCTCTATGCTTACCCTCCTCTACCTCTAATTTCCAAAGTAATACGCAAGATCCTTCTAGAGCAAGCGGAGGTGATTCTCCTAGCCCCCCATTGGCCACGACACCCTTGGTTCCCCAATCTTCTGTCCTTATCGGTGAGGCATCATTGGCGTATTCCAGACGACCGGATAATTCTGCTGCAAGGGGGCCTTCAACATCCAGAACCCCAAACCTACCAACTGACTGCCTGGAGGCTGAGCGGCTCCTGTTGACTCGAGCATCTGTCTCTCAGGGCGCCATTGAGATCATTCAAGCCGCTAGGCGTCCCTCGACTCTTCGAATTTATGGTTCTACCTGGCGAACCTTTGCAACCTGGTGCGCAGCGAGGGATATCGTAGCCTCTCAGGTTTCCATTGCCCAACTTTTGGACTTTCTCCGGGACGGATTCTTGTCCGGACTTTCCCCCAACACGTTGCGACGCCAGGTGGCCGCCATCTCTTCCATCCTTTCATGTGGCTCTGCTGCTTCCGTCGCTCACGACCCTCTTATTCGATCATTTCTGCAAGGCGCTTCACATCTCCGGCCTCCTACGGTCCACCGTTTCCCAATGTGGAATCTAAGCAAGGTCCTTAGAGCTTTGACCGCCTCTCCCTTTGAACCTCTACGGACTGTCAGTCTGAGGTTTTTGTCTCTCAAGGTTTCCTTCCTGGTGGCGATTACTTCCGCCAGGAGGATTTCCGAACTCGCAGCCTTATCTGCCCGCTCCGACCTCTGCACATTCCATAAAGACAGGGTGGTACTCCGTCTTGACCCGTCCTTCGTTCCCAAAGTTAACACCGTTTTCCACCGTTCACAAGAACTGTCTCTCCCAGACTTTTGTCCATCTCCTCGCTGTCCTCAGGAAGCCATATGGCATAAGCTAGATGTCCGCAGAGCCCTCAGAATTTACCTCTCTCGGACTGCTTCTTTCCGGCGATCAGAGGCGCTTTTCATTTCATTTCAACCAACTTCCATTGGCTCACAAGTGTCATCGGTGACCATCGGACGCTGGATCAGAGCAACTATTTCTACCGCCTACGAGGCTCAGTCTTTGAGGGCTCCTGCAAACATCACTGCTCACTCCACAAGGAGCGCATCCACTTCGGCAGCATGGTCCACCCAAGCATCCTTGGAGGAAGTCTGCCGGGCCGCTACCTGGTCATCCTTGACTCCTTTTATCCGCCACTACAGGCTTGATGCTTACACCTCTGCAGATGCGGCATTTGGCAGAAGGGTCCTTCAACAGATCCTGCCTGTCCCGCCCTAGGAGACATCAGGCTTTGGTATGTCCCATGCCTGATTGCTGTGGGCGCTAGGTCGGAGAAAGGGTGTTGGTCTTACCTGATACACCCGTTCTCGATGACGCACCCACAGCAGTCAGCCCCTCCCTTCCGGCAGTACCTGGGCTTAATATGGGAGGGGGAGGTGTTCCTTTACCTTTCTTCTACTTTATTTCTCTACAGACACGTCGAACTCACCTCCAAACTGGGATCCTCAGGAAAGGGAGGAGCTAAAAATCCAGTTGGCTCGGTCTCATTGGTTAGCAGACCTGGCACTCACCCATGCCTGACTGCTGTGGGCGCGTCATCGAGAACGGGCGTATCAGGTTAGACCAACGCCCTTTTTGACCAGTCCTCAAACTTACGACTGTCCTCACTTTTTACATTTTTTGCCCTATCTTATCACCATGGTGTAGAGAAGCAGTTGTGAAATGATGACATGGTTGTTAAGAATGCTGCACGGGCATAAATGTGAGGATGGTCATAAGTGTGAGGACCAGTCAAAAGTGTGAGAACCTGTCAGAAATCACTTTTTTCAGCTCTCTGAGTAGTCCTTTTGTGCATATGGACTACTCAGAGGGCTGAAAAAGTTATTTTTGACTGGTCCTCGCACTTTTGACCAGTCCTCAAATTTACGACTGTCCTCACATTTTACGTTTTTTGCCCTATCTTGTCACCATGGTGTAGAGAAGCAGTTGTGAAATGACTGACACGGTTGTTAAGAATGCCGCAATGGGCATAAATGTGAGGATGGTCATAAGTGCGAGGTCCGGTCAAAAGTGCAAGGACCAGTCAGAAATGACTTTTTTCAGCCCTCTGAGTAGTCCCTATGCACATAGCCACGCCCACCCGGTCACATGACCAGCTAGCCCCGCCCACCCGGTCACATGACCAGCTAGCCACGCCCACCCGGTCACATGACCAGCTAGCCACACCCCACCCAGTCACATGATCACCAAGCCACACCCCCAACTAAGCCACGCCCACAGAACCGGTTGTTTAAAAAATTGAATCCCACCACTGGTTATGTGGTAAAACTGCACAGAACTCTAATATATGTTGATAACCAGGCCCCTTTTTATCTTAATTACTCTCACGTTTGCTTATGGTTATCATTCGAAATCCCAGTTACATACAATACTATACTCCAGTTATTAACTAAAAATGAAGCAGAATTTAAAATTGAGTCACATTTCTACATAAAACAAATCTGGCCAAAGCACCGGTCCCACTTCGTGCAATAGTAAGAAAGATATTCCTCACCCCCTAAGCATGGAGATGCCCAAAGCAAAATAAGTTCCAGGTAAATAGTTCTTTGGAGACAATTTCCACAAAGGTTTTCTCTCTGAAACAATCTGGAAACGGTGTATTGATCTGCAAACTATATACCTCCTTCTAAACTCTTTATTGTGCCCAGTAGAATTACTGGTTTTTAAAATATTTTAATTTTAATTGTACAATTTTATAGTGTGTTTTGTAGCTTGTTATTTTGCTTTATTATTGTAAGCTGTCCTTTAAGCAAAAAGACAGGTTATCAATTTGATAATAACTTGTTTAATAAACATAAACTTTAAAGAAATACAGTGCTGACCTATTAAATCAGCTAAAATCATTGCCACTAAGCAATTCCTTCCCTTCCTCCATTGGCCTATCCCATTTGTGAGGTATCAGGGAGGCCTATTGTATCACCATGCTCAAATAATTAAAACAGTGGCCTTGGACACAAAAAGTTTGTTTCTCCCTCTCCCCCCCTCCCCCCAATCAGTTGAGACCATTTATGGTAGCCTTTGCCATATTGGTACTTCCAAACATGCTGGTCTTAATAACTCCCAGCCAAGAAGATCAAAGGATATTATAGAGTTGAAGTTTAAGCTACCTAAAATAAACCAAATCAGGTTAAAATGTTCATTGGTCAAACCAGCAGCTGTTAATGCAGGCTCTATTTAGACAGCCAATGATTAGCATACTGCAACAGTTTATTCTGCAAAAGTAAGCAATTATTAATTAGAGGTAATTTCAATAACACTAAGCAGTTTGTAGAAATAGAGTAACTTTATAAAATTTATAAAAATGTAATGTTTATTCCAAGATAAAATATATGTCTCTAAACTGTAATACTATTTCTAAATAAATGTCAAAGGCATTTATTATTTTCCCTAGAGGCTGTGGGAGGAAAATGTATTTTTTTTAGCTCTCCATGCATACCAATCAGTTGATTTGTTTGTTTTTTAAGTATAGCTGGGATGCTACTGAAGAATATCTATTTAAAGCAATGTTAGCTTATGCAATGAGAAGATATTTGATTCAAGAAACAACCCAGTAAGTATACACAATATTTTAAAAATATTCTTACTTAACTGGATGTGCATACTTCTATCTCATTGTGGACTAGAAATACAGTGGGGCAAAAAAGTATTTAGTCAGCCACCAATTGTGCAAGTTCTCCCACTTAAAAAGATGAGAGAGGCCTGTAATTGTCATCATAGGTAGACCTCAACTATGAGAGACAAAATGAGAAAACAAATCCAGACAATCACATTGTCTGATTTGGAAAGAATTTATTTGCAAATTATGGTGGAAAGTAAGTATTTGGTCACTTACAAACAAGCAAGATTTCTGGCTCTCACAGACCTGTAATTTCTTCTTTGAGAGGCTCCTCTGTCCTTCATTCATTACCTGTATTAATGGCACCTGTTTGAACTTGTTATCAGTATAAAAGACAGCTGTCCACAACCTCAAACAGTCACACTCCAAACTCCACTATAGTGAAGACCAAAGATCTGTTGAAGGACACCAGAAACAAAATTGTAGACCTGCACCAGGCTGGGAAGACTGAATCTGCAATAGGCAAACAGCTTGGTGTGAAATCAACTGTGGGAGCAATAATTAGAAAATGGAAGGCATACAAGACCACTGATAATCTCCCTTGATCTGGGGCTCCATGCAAGATCTCACTCCGTGGGGTCAAAATGATCACAAGAACTGTGAGCAAAAATCCCAGAACCACACGGGGGGACCTAGTGAATGATCTGCAGAGAGCTGGGACCAACGTAACAAACGCTACCATCAGTAACACATTATGCTGCCAGGGACTCTGATCCTGCAGTGCCAGACGTGTCCCCCTGCTTAAGCCAGTACATGTCCGGGCCCGTCTGAAGTTTGCTAGAGAGCATTTGGATGATCCAGAAGAGGATTGGGAGAATGTCATATGATCAGATGAAACCAAAGTAGAACTGTTTGGTAGAAACACAACTTGTCGTGTTTAGAGGAGAGAGAATGCTGAGTTGCATCCAAAGAACACCATACTTACTGTGAAGCATGGGGGTGGCAACATCATGCTTTGGGGCTGTTTCTCTGCAAAGGGACCAGGACGACTGATCCGTGTACAGGAAAGAATGAATGGGGCCATGTATCGTGAGATTTTGAGTGCAAACCTCCTTCCATCAGCAAGGGCATTGAAGATGAAACGTGGCTGGGTCTTTCAGCATGATAATGATCCCAAACACACCGCCCAGGCAACGAAGGAGTAGCTTTGTAAGAAGCATTTCAAGATCTTGGAGTGGCCTAGTCAGTCTCCAGATCTCAACCCCATAGAAAACCTTTGGAGGGAGTTGAAAGTCCGTGTTGCCCAGCGAGCGACAGCCCCAAAACATCACTGCTCTAGAGGAGATCTGCATGGAGGAATGGACCAACATACCAGCAACACTGTGTGCCAACCTTGTGAAGACTTACAGACAACGTTTGACCTCTGTCATTGCTAACAAAGGATATATAACAAAGTATTGAGATGAACTTTTGATATTGACCAAATATTTATTTTCCACCATAATTTGCAAATAAATTCTTTCCAAATCAGGCAATGTGATTGTCTGGATTTGTTTTCTCATTTTGTCTCTCATAGTTGAGGTCTACCTATGATGACAATTACAGGCCTCTCTCATCTTTTTAAGTGGGAGAACTTGCACAATTGGTGGCTGACTAAATATTTTTTTGCCCCACTGTAACTTGAGTACCTCAGTGATTTGAGGAACACTTTGGACGTTCTGAATACTTTTAGCTCAAAAAGGACTAGGAAATACACTCGCTTTCTTCAAATATTAAGTGACTGTCAGAAGATGTGCCAGATTTGTTTAGAATTGTTCCAGAGTACAGGATGAGAGTATAAATGGCAAGAAAGAAGATTTCTATCAGACATCAAAGGACGTTGTTAACAGTAACAGCTGTGAAGCAATGGAACAAACTGCCTTAGGAATTGATAGCTTCTTCATTACTAAAAGAGCTTAAACAGAAGCTGTATGGCTCCCTTCCAATCATTACATTCATTGATTCTCTGAAGAAGATATATCTGTGTAGGTCAGAGTTATCTACTTCAAACAATACAGTTAAAAGACAAACAGCAGTAGATACAAGCATTTCTACTGCTGTTCGTCTTTTAACTGTATTGTTTAAATTATTAAAAGGGACTAATTGTTTTAAACTTTCTACTTTAACTGACAGGCGCTCTTCCGAGTTCCAGGTAAAATCTTTTCAGGATCTATTAGAGGATAGTGGTACACAAAATGTTCTGTTCTATGGATAGGGTGTTAAAAATGTTATTCTTCCTTCAGATCACATCAGTCTGGCTGTCCTGGGAGCAGTTTAATTTAGTAATTCTAGAAGATTTAATTAGTAATTCTAGAAGATTTACTAATCTTCTAGAATGAAGATATGTTAGTGCTGTCCCATTCAATTAGGAACTGGACCACAAGATTCATTTTCAGGAAATGACTGGATTACTCAGGCATGTGGTTGAGACGAACTTTCCAATATCCCCTGGAATAGTCTAGCCATTAAACAGAACACTTTCATATACGGATACCCATATCAGTTCCCTTTAACTTAAATATCAGAGCCAAAATCTGTGACTTTTGTTGTGTTAAGATTTGAAAGCCTTACCAACCAGTAGCAAATTGCTAATTTCTCTTCTTCATAATCAAAACTAATTAAACATTATCTAAAAAGATGACAAGTATTATGTGTAAGGAATAGTAATTTACTTTTCTTTTTTAGGAATAATCTGCTACTATAAAATGGGCTGATAATACAATGTACTATTGTAGATATTGATCAGTAGTTATCTTTGCTTCCTTCTGGTTCCTGTAACCAGGATTAGCTAAACTGATAAGGCCTTTTCTTCACCTTTAAGGAAGGTGATCATGTGTTATCAACTATGATTATTAAGATGTCCTCCTCTACAGGTAATGAGAATCATGAATGTTGCTTATATTTTCTTGGTTACAAGGCTCAGTCAAAGGTCAAAGAAGATGTTATTCTTTTTTTTATAAAAGTTTTTTATTTTTATTAAACAAACAAACAATACATCCTTAATCATTCAATGTTTCATCTGAGTACATATTTTGTGTCTTCTACTCCCTCCTCCATCATTTTCATGTCATATTTCTATCATACCTTTATATTTTCATTTAGATTGTTACATCATTCTTCCCAAATTTCTTATTTTATATTAATTCATCAATTATCTACATTTTTGTATATGTCTCTTCTCTAACCATCAATATAATTGCCCCAATACTTTAAAACACTCCAATTCTTCTTTTTTTAATTACCAATGTTAATCTATTCATTTCTGCACATTCCAATATTTTCTTAATTACTTCTCCCTCTAAAGGGATTTTCTCTGCTTTCCAATTTTGCACAAATACAATTCTCACTGCAGTTACAATATGTATAATCAAATAAGTATTCTCTTTGCCATATTTCTCTGGTAAGATGCCCAATAGGAACAGTTCAGGTTTTAAATCAATACGTTGTTTTATCATTTCCTCTAGCCATGTTCTAATTTTAATCCAGTAATTCCTCATTTCTAGACAAGTCCACCACATATGATAATACGATCCTGGTATCTGATGGCATTTCCAGCATTTAGCTGATTTATCTTTAAACATTTTTGCCAATTTTTCAGGTGCCATGTACCATCTATAGAACGTTTTGTATTGATTTTCTTTATATGTTGTGGACATGGTTAATTTGTAATTTCTTTCCCATATTTGCTGCCATTTGTCTAACTCAATTGTATATCCAAAATTCTTAGCCCATGCTATCATTGTATCTTTTACCTATTCTTCTTCTAGCTTAATACTTAATAAGTAATCATATATTTTAATCATTTTTTTCATCTGTTCCTGTGAGTATCTCATCCAGCTCTGTCATTTCCAAGTAAAAACCATATAATTTAGCATCTTTTTCTTTTCTTGTTTGTATTTGTAATTGCGTATATCAATCCATTTCAATCCCTTGTTCTTCTATTTCTTATTCCTTTTTCAATTCCCCCTTATCTGTTAGTATATATTTATATCTAAGAATAGTCCCCATATTATTAATATTTGGATGTATTAATGCTTCCACTGTAGATAACCATATTGGTATTTTCAAATAATATTTATCTCTAATATTCTCCCATACTAATAATAATGTGTTTTTTACATAGTGTCTTTGGGAATAACTGCATCTTATTTTGGCCATACCATATAAAAGCATGCCTCATGTAACCTCATGAATTTATAATATATATGTGGACATCAGACAAGTATCATCATTACTGAAAACTTTATTATTAAATACAAATGAATCTGACTTTAGACTAGAACTATGACTTTTAGGAAGATCACATATGTGTTCATCTGTGTATGTATGTGCATGTGTGGTCTATAAATTTTTTTTAAAAATGGAAAACTGTGATTGAAACCATTTGTTTTGCTGGTAATCAGCCAGAAGATGTCACTAAGGAGCAGCATATACTTTTGTATACTGGAGGTAATTACAGATAGTCCTCAACTTATGACCCCAATGATCCCAAAATTTCTGTTGCTAAGCAAGACATTTGTTGTGAGTTTTGCCCCATTTTACAACTTTTCGTATAATAGTTGTCAAATGAATCACTGGAGTTGTTAAGTTAGTTGCAAAGTTGTTAAGTGAATCTGGTTTCCCTATTGACTTTGCTTGTCAGAAGGTTGCAAAACGGGGTCACATGACCCCAAAACACTTCAACCATGTCATAAATATGAGTCGTTTGCCAAGCAGCTGAATTTTGATCACGTGACCATGGGGATGCTGCAACGGTCATAAGAGTGAAAAATGGTCACATTTTTCAGGGTCATTATAACTTTGAACAGTCACTAGAAGAACTCTTGTAAATCAGGGACTCTTGTACTCTTTAAACAAGAACCATGCTATGAATGGAACAAGGTGTGATGAACATATGATATTGGTTCCATTAATTTGCATCAGATGAGACTCCTATCCAATGTAACTAATGTAAATCTTGACATCTTATTCACATGTTCTAGCCTTGATCATATACCTTATGGGAAAAAATAGAAGCATTTTAGCAATAGAAGGGAAAAGAAACTTCAGATAGTTCACCTGGGGAAGAGCTGAGTCTACTAGCTCATCCACCCAGGTCACTAGTTACTTCTTAGAATAGCTCAGTCTTTTTCAGTCTGAGTATGCTTTGTAGTTATATGGACTTCGGTTTCCAAAATTCCTCACCTAGAATGGCCAGTGCTAAAGAGGGGTAAAAGCTGAGGCAGGTAATAAAAAATAAAACACTCTCTCTAAAGCTTGTGCTTTGAAAGTGAGATCATAATGTTACATCTAAAACTCACAGCCTGGTGGTTGTCTCGATGTCTGTGGGAAGACATACTATATTAATGTTTGTTTGTTTTTAATTCTCAGAATTTCTAATGTATTGCTGTGCAATGTTACCAGTCGGGTATCATTTTGGTTTGTAGTCACAAATTCATTCACAAATATAACAACTATTCCCAGGAATGATGTGGAAGCCGCCATAAGGTAATATACCAGGCATGTATATTATATATATCCACAACTTTATTCAAAACAAATGTATTTATTTTTGTTAGGAACAATGGCATATTTTCTTCAGTCTGAAAATGCTCAGAGCTGCACTGAGATTTGTCATAGTCCTGGGTTGTACTAAGCAATGCTGTCAACTCTACTCAGGTTCCAATCAGTACACATTATGGCTGAATAAGATTAGAATCCAGGTCCAGGTCCAGGTCCAATTTCCAGATCAGGCATTAATGCAACATTTTATGAAATGTATAGATAATTGGATCATTCTATTGTAACTTTCCACTTTTCCCACTGCTCCTTGTATCATTTTATTGAAAACGAAGTAAAGAGAAAAAGACAGAGTTGATTAACAAGTAGTTAGGAGATATTACTCCATCTGGAAGCATTTATTTTATAAGTTTTTATTTTAAGGCATTCATATTTTTAATTAGTTTAAGGTAAATAAAAAACCCAAACCTATTATGGGTAATTCTTAATTTAAGAATAACTGCTGAATGTTATGCTAGTGCTAAATGATTTATAACCAGTCCTCATGTAATGACCTTTGCAGCATCCCTGGGATCATGTGATTAAAATTCGGGTGTTTGACAACTGGCATGTATTATGACAGTTGCAGTGTCCCTGGGTTATGTGATTGCCATTTGTGCCTTTCCTAGTTGGTTTCCAACAAGTGTGGGAAGTCATATTCGCTTAACAACCATAACAAAAGTGGTCAACTCATTTAACAACTACATAATTTAGCAACAGAAGTTCCAGTCCCAGCTGTGGTCATAAATCAAGAATTACCTGTACTGTCAAACTGCTTATAGCCTTTGATCACACCTAATTTTTAAAGAATCATCAGATTTTTTTCTGTAGTAGGAAGGAAAATAGCCTATTATTATATACCATGAACTTTATATAGGCAGTCTGTTAATGGTCAAACTCCTTTAAAAAGTAAAATCTCCTTCAGGTTGAGCTGGGCATGATTTTGCAGATCTGCTATCTTCTTGGCCACAATATGAAAATAGGTTGTCATTGCCTTCCTCTGGGATATTTGAGGACTCCAATCCATTTCAAAGCTCCAATATTTCTTGAAGGCCCCCACCAACCCCCATTCTAACCAAGTCTGGCACTGCTTAGCTTCTGACCCAGCCTTAGCAAGTACTGATTAACCAATTACTTCATGAGTAAAAAACAAACCCCTTTTCAAACAGGGTAGGAACAGTCACATAGATAAACAAAAAACCAAATGTAATTAGTCCGAACAGACCTGGTTATGGTCTAGAAATCCAAATCGCTTGCTATACCCTAAAAGCAAATGGTTGTCTATGACAACTGGCCACTCCCAAACCCCTACTATTTATTTCCCAGTGGGGGTGGGGGGTGGGGGCTGGATAGTGTCCACATCTGCTTTTCCTTGACAGCTAGCTTATTGTTTTCCTTTGCTCTCCTTTCCTTTCCACTCTGCGCATACACGCATCTGGGGTGGGCCCCATCTGTTCCTCCCCCTCACTCAGCTCAGGCCCCGAAGGCAGCAGCCTCTCCAACTGGGGAGGATGGAAGGTTCTCTCTCTGCCTCTGTCTCTGATGCTGTTTCCTTATCAGAGCCTTCCAAAGGCTCCAAAACTGGCCCAGGCTCTTACTTAACCTCCTCTTTGTCTGACTCTGCTGCTAGCTCTGCTGGCAGCAACAGGTCACAACAGATAAACTCAAAGACGATGCAACAATGTACTGGTGATTTTCTTTACAAGCTTCAAAAGTGAATCACTATAATTTTCATGTTTAAACTTGTTGAATTTAGGCTTTTGCAAAAGGTTTCTCTTTTAGAAATGCAGTGCTATTTGTTGAATAAACACGAATGCAGGAATGAAAGAGAATGCATTGTTTGGGAGAGATTAACTTTTAAGCTTATGAGAAGATTATACTGTTTTCAACAGAAAAACTCAGAGGCAACTGCAGTGCACTGGCATGGGGGAAGAGATTACTGACCTGTTGGTCCAAGCAAAGAATAATGGAATGCACTTTTACTTTTTTGGCTGTGCTTTGAAAGCATTCATTCTATGTAAGCAGATTTAATACAAATCTGTTTCAGCATCAATGGCACATTGTACTAACAGCCTGGATTTAGCTTTTGTCCATCACTTGTAGGCTGTTCTTTTGAAATACCTATTACTGTATTTAAAACTATATACAGATAGTCCTTGACTTATGACCACAGTTGAGCCCAAAATTTCTATTGCTAATCGAAACAGTTAAGTGAATTTTGCCCCATTTTACGACTTTTCTTGCCATAGTTGTTAAGTGAATCACTGCAGTTGTTAAGTTAGTTACACAGTTGTTAAGTGAATCTGGTTTCACCATTGACTTTGAAAGGGAAACACATCACCCTAGGACACTGCAACCATCATAAATATGAGTCAGTTGCCAAGCATCTGAATTTTGATCACATGACCATGGAGATGCTGCAATGATCTTAAGCGAGAAAAATGATCATGTCACTTTTTTCAGTGTCTTTGTAACTTTAAATAGTCACTAAATGAACTGTTGTAAGTCGAGGACTACCTGTACCTAAGAAGTGAATAATAACTTATTAAAAGCAGTGTTTCAATTATGGAGAAAGGAAAGTAAAATTAATAAAATTCTAAAATATACCTTCTTCCAGTCAACTCATCTTGAGCCAGACAGATTTCTGAAATCAAAGCTTATTATCCCATCTCCATCATAAAATATTAATAAATAAGATTTTATATAATTAGCATATTGCTGTGTTAATTTAGTGTAGAGACTTCCTTCTATGACAAATGAGCCGAACTACAGGAACAGTTTCAGTGCTTGGTGTGGGAATTTATGACTGCTGTATCTAAAGGGTATTTGTCATTTCTTCCACATTTCTAAGTATTTGTAATTCACTGTGCCCAGATTGGTGAACCTATGGCATATTTGCTGGAAGTGGCATGCAGAGCCATCTCTCCGGGCATGCGAGCCATCGACAGGCATGCTGGCCAGCTGGTCTTCATATGTGTGGGAGCGCCGGAAACCAGAAGAGCAGCCACCCGGTGCACATGTGCGCAGTGGGAAGATGATTTTCTGGTTTCTGGTGCACGGATGCGTGCTGGCCACCTAGTCTTCCAGTTTCTGGAGTGCATGTGCACACGAAGACCAGGTGGCCAGTCTGTTGGAACCCGGAAGAGCAACAGTCAATGGCTCATGTGCCCAAAGAAATGGAGAGGGATACATCACTTCAAAATTTATTCGATATAATGAAAGCATATATCAGAGGCCTAGCAATAATGTACTTGGGAAAAAAGAAAAAAAAAGAAATGGCAGAAACAAGTAAAATTAGAAGAGGATTATAAGAAATAAGAACTGTATAGAACTGTATAAGAACTATAAGAAAGAACTGATAGCCAAAAAAAATATTAATTTTAATTTGAGAATTAATAATTTCTGTCAGAATACTTACAGTTTTCTATTATATCAGTTTATGTTTTGGGACCAACTTTAAGGTAATATTACACAAAGTTTATAATAATAATGAATTTTGGAAATGAAATTACTGATAACTGGTGTTAAATCATTTCTTCCTCAGCCATTTTACATGCTCAACGTAAGTTGTTATTTTTATTGACTACATTTGATTTGATTGATTATAAATATGCCTAATTCTTTTTAAAGAATGAATAGAAACCGGATCAACAATGCCTTTTTATTAACTGATGACACTCTGCAGTTCTTGGAAATCTCATCAACTTTAGCTCCATCAGCTGAGCAACCTCTGCCCACTTGGCTGATTGTATTTGGGGTTATTCTTGGCATCGTCGTGATTGGAATTATTTTAGTCATATCTTTTGGGATTTATCACCGCAAGAGGTGAGCATTTTGAGTTGTCTTGCTTTGGGTCAGTCCCCAGTCACAAATAGGAATGAACAATATTTTTGCTTATTGCTTCCTGATTTATTTTTTTCCATTTTTTAATAAATGAAGGGTTAGGCTAACAGATGCCTCTTCTCTATGTAAATACTAACTGATCCATGGTATGTTATCTTTTGTGCCAAGTAGGCATCAAGGGAAGGCAAGCTAATAAGTGAGAGAGACAGGTGGTGCTTGTAATATCAATATAGGGAAACACAAAGGTCTAATCAAAAGTCGAGATGGGAGAAAGGGAAACACATGCAGCAACACTGCCTGATGTGCATATAGAACTGAAGGGGTCAGGAGAAGCAATGCATATAAATAATTCTCATTTATTTATTTATAAAATTAATTTGCCACCTATCTCACAGTTCAGGCAATTCTGAGTATATAGTGAAGCCTTTTCACTTGGATGTTCTGAGGGTAAATTATACATTTGAGTAGATGCTACATTAAAGAATGAGCATCCACAATGCATTTATTTACGCATTTATTTATTTACTGAACTTCTCATTAGGTGGCACACAACAATCAATACAAACCACCCTTTCCACCCTTTCCACTAGACTCTGTCTTATTTTGTTTTGGGGCTCAAAATAAGCACCAGGTCTTATTTTCGTGGGATGTCTTACTCGCTTACCTTAGGACCACCACAGTCAGGCCTCCCATGCTCCGACACTTATCACACCGCTACCTGACTACCTCTGCAGCCACTTGCAGCCACTCACAGTCAGATGCCATGTGGTGCATTGTGCCCGTACCACCGCTTGCTTAGGAGCCTGCATGGCATATTGAGCCATTGGGCATGCGAGCAGTGGCACTGGCAGGACATGGCACACGGCATCCTGATGTAAGTAGTGGCACTGGTGCAATGCCCACTGATGTGTCCAGGCATGAGCAGTGGCACCGGTGCAATGTGCCATGTGGTGTCTGGCCATGAGCGGTGGCATCAGTGCGATGTGCCACATGGCATCTGGCCACTAGCGTTTGTTTGTTTTTTTAATTTGATTTATATGCCGCTCTTCTCCGGAGACTCAGGGCGGCTTACAATGCGTTAAGCAATAGCCTTCATACTTTTTGTATATTTATACAAAGTTAGCTTATTGCCCCCACAAAGTGGGTTTCAAGCAGCTGCAGAAGAACTCGGGCAGCAGTGTGAGAGATGTTGGGTTATGGGAGGCTGGCTGCAGTGGTCCTAAGGTAAGCGGGTACGGGGTGTGTGGGGCAGCTTCACCCACCCACCCCTGCCTTAGCTTGATTTTTACGCATGTGCCTAGCCCCACCTCATGCAACCAGACAGTGAGATGGAGTGGGCAGGGTCTTAACTAGGGCTTATTTTGGGGGCTTACATTAGGTGCACACATAAAAATCAAGCTACAGCTTATTTTTAGGGAAACACGGTAGCCTCTCAGATCAACAACCCCATTAAGGCCAAAACCCAGGAGAAGAGTCAGGTCTCCACGACCTTCTGGAAGGCTAAAAAGGTTGGGATACTTAATTGTTGTCTATTGTGTAATGGAGCTATTTGTTGGAACCTCTTCCTCAAGAAGTAGCTTTGTTTTTGCCACATTGGGGCACATCAGAAATATTTTATTTACTGTGCTAAACAACTGACTACTGAAAGTGGTAACCTGCGGGATTGCCTCTTTCCAAGAGTCTCTGCCAGTCCAACCAGATTGAGCAAAATGGTGCAGATCCCATCAAAGAGTGTTGGCTGCCAGTGATCAGAAGGCAGGCTTTTTATAGTGGCCCCTGCTCTATGGGACATCCTCCCTTCAGAGGTTAGAATGGTCCCAACCCTGTTAGTTAGCCTTTTGTAAGGCTGTAAAAAATCCCTGGCTCTATTCTTGTGCCTGGGTGATAAATGTATCAAGGACCCAATTCCTGACTGTGTTGCTAACTGGCCAAGTACTTTACTCCTATGTATATTTAATCTGGGTGTCCTTAGTGTTTTAAGATGTTTTCAGTATTTTTAATTATAATGTATTTTTATAACTGTAAACCGCCTAGAATCATTGATTGAGATGGATAGTTATAGAAATTGTATAAATAAGTAAACAAAGAAACAAAGATGGGAATTCATTCAGACTGTTAATTGTAGTGGGTTAAGAAATAATATGAGTGTGTGGCTTTCCATTTGAGAGACATGCAAGAAAGGCTTCCATTAGTGAGACTTCATAAAGCCTACCTTGCAATCAAGGTAATTTACTTTTAGCAAATGTCTTCATTCAAGAGTTTGCATGATATTTACAATAAAGTTTATGGCTTTTAATGTTACTGATATGTAAATCCTGAGATTGTTACATTATGTATTATGGGTTTAAAATGTGCTGTACTTGACCTTTGAGTTCATTATCTCCTCTAAATTGCTGATGCTATATCATAAATCATATGGTATGGTCTGCCAACGAATCAGTGGTACTCAAGGTTAAAAACTGAAATAGACCAGAAATCGTTAATTTGCTCCTTCAGATATAGATTCATTAATATAATTACATTTTAGGAAGAAGTATCAAATAGTTGCAATCATTGGAATTATATTGAATTATATTGGAGAAAATAAAAATGGTACTGTCAGCTGTCTATCTTCATTTTCTTTGAAGCTCACTAGCAACTGCCATAACCAGGGGGAAGGGGGCATTTGGGAGGGGAAGAGTGCTGGGGGTGTGAAAGAATGTTGTGGGAAATTGGAGAGTATGGACCAGAGGTGAAATCCAGCAGGTTCTGACAGGTTCTGGAGAACCGATAGAGGAAATTTTGAGTAGTTCGGAGAACCGGCAAATGCCACCTCTGGCTGGCCCCAGAGTGGGGTGGGAATGGAGATTTTGCAATATCCTTCCCCCTGGAGTGGGGTGGGAATGAAGATTTTACAGTATCCTTCCCCTGCCACGCCAATCAAGCCACACCATACCCACCAAGCCACGCCCACAGAACCGGTAGTAAAAAAAACCCTTGAATTTCACCACTGGTATGGACACTGACAGGAACAAGGAATGCCAAACTGAGCCATCTTCCTGCCTTCAAGGATACTGGCCCTGGGAAAGGAATTTACCACAATGCTGGAGGCACCAGGTTACCAAAACATCAGAACAGGACCTGATTGGACCATTGGACCAGGGGAAGGGTTGGGGATTGCTTTCAATATAAGATTTTTACAGTTTTTCCTCAGAGCTTGCCTCACTCATTCTGCACTCAGCATTTCTAGTAAAAGTACCTTTTCCCTATGGAGTCAAGGGTGTGGAAGATGCCATATTGGACTTATCCAGAGTTTTGATTTTAGTGGTAACCTAGTTACGTGGAACATTTCCAGACAGGTTATGAAAGCAACAGCTATTTCCTGACATCCCCCCCCCCCCAATTTTCTGATACTCAAAGAGATGCTAAATGGAGGCACTATTTAGCTAAGAAATCTGATTCCTTTATATAGCTATGCAAAGTTAGTGTAAAAATGTGTTGCCATTTGTGTCCAATGCAGCTTTTCCAAAGTTAGGGTAAGGTTAGGGTTAGGGGTTAGGGCAGGGGTGAAATCCAGCAGATTCTGACAGGTTCTGGAGAACTGGTAGTGTAAATTTTGAGTTGTTTGGAGAACCAGCAAATGTCACCTCTGGCTGGCTCTAGAGTGGGGTGGGAATGGGGATTTTGCAATATCCTCTCCCTGGAGGGAAGTGGGGATGGAGATTTTGCAGTATCCTTCCCCTGCAATGTCCACCAAGCCACATTCACCAAGCCACACCATGCCCACCAAGCCATGCCCACAGAACCAGTAGTAAAAAAAATTGAATTTCACCACTGGGTTAGGGTTGTCAGGCAGGTTTTGCTTGTCAGATAGTTGTTTGGGATCTATTCAGAGGTGGTATTCAGCAGGTTCTGACCAGTTCTGGAGAACCAGTAGCAGAAATTTGGAGTAGTTTGAGTAGTTTGAGTACTACACCAAAGTTATACTGTATTGTAATATTTATAGAAGGATAATTTATCTGCATCATTAAGGCTGAAAAGATGTATGCTTTTCATAGTTTACTGACAGTAGCAATTTTATTCTCTCTCTTTTCCAGACATAAGAATGCTGAAAAAACAGAAGATTTAGATGATAAATACGAAGCAGCCATAGCAATGGAAAATAGAATTCCCTGTCATACTTTAGATTTAAAAGCTGGGCATATTAATGGAGTCTATGCAGCAGCCGATGACAATCGGTTTACACCCTTATGAACATAAATGGATGCTGTTTCTCAGTCTGTTTCTGAGACTCTGACCTCTTTTTATCTGGTTCTTACTGCTGATTATCAATAACAAGAAAATTATGTACTTTGGGGGTTTTTGCCCTTGGGTGCATTTCTTTTGATAAGCACGCTTAAATAGTGATAAGAGTTTCTCATTCAAGGCAATGTTCTTCATGAAAACATGTAAATGTTTAATAAAACTTCTACTGTTAAATGTTCTTTGGATGTATCAATGATGAAAGGCCATAGATGCTTCCTTATTATGATTTAGTCATATCTTCACCTTTTCTATTATTTCATAGCAGGAAACATGTGAGCTGCTTTCTTCTAACATACAAGCCAACTTCTGCTACCATAGGGTTCTATTCATCTCAATGGGCACCAAAGCAACAACAAAATATAATTATTAAAAACTGATAAACAATAACAAATGGTAGGTTATGTTTACAATGTGTTCTTGGACACCTGTACAGTTAAACTATTATAGATGTTATTACAATTCTCCCACTAAGGTCTTTGTACAAACTAACTGCAAAGTTTTATAGTGGTTCATAATTTAAGTTTTTGTCCTGCAGTGATGTAATATGTGTTTATTTTAGCATATTTTATCAGCGGCACCAATTGGATGATAAAAATGGAATAGCTGAAGTAAAATGTATAATAGATAGAACATAGATAGAATGATAGAACATACATCAAAGTTGAATATTAAAAGGGGGACATAATATATTTTGGATTTTTGAACAGTGAATTATAACACAATTAAGAATCTAAATCTCTTAAAGTTCAAAAACTGAGAAATGGTCAAATAACTCAGAAAATAGGTAGGGAAGACAGCAGAATCTGTTATGAATTAGTAATGCTAAGAATGTGCAAAAAAAAAAAAACCTTTCCAGTATTCTGTTGTTTATTAGTCTGTTGATCAAATTAGTTGTTTTCAGGGAGTTATGGCAGCAGAGTTTATTTATTTATTTATTTAGGGTAGGGAATTTATATTGCTGCCTATTCACACATGGCAACTCAAGAATATTATATATTATATAATATTTACAGAATATAAAACCCCTTGTAAAAACAATAAAACTAATTTAAAAAGTCATATAATAAATTAATATACTAAAATCATCCTCCACCCCAGCAACAGCACCTCACACAAACCATTTAATGGGCTCCATCCCATTCTGGGTTCCCCAGGTCTGCTGGCAGAACCATTCTGGAAGAGTGCTAAAGTGGGGGCCATTCTAAACTTTGTGGGGATGATGTTCCAAAGAAAGGGGGCCACCAGGGAGAAGGCCCTTCTTCTGGCTCCCACCAGGTATGCTCTAATCTCAATTTACCTAGATCATTAACATTTCTGAATTTAAAATCTGCAACATATTGTAAAAGTTATTTTAGCAAAGTCACTGAGTGATTTTTCCCTTGGATCTAATTATCTATAAATAGGAATATTTTGTGTTTATGCTGGAATCAGGGGGAAAAAATCCAAAACTTTTCTCATACCCTGAATGCAATCTGAATTTATCCTAATCCTTATATTTGCGCCTGGGTAGTAACATTGAAAGCCTTTCCTCATTTTCCAGTGAATTACATTTGCCAAAGGAGAATTTTGGCCTGATCAGTTTAAAGATGTCATTTGAAGTGAGTTGAAGTGAGTTTCAACTCTAACCATACATATGTTGCAAACTTTGAAAACACATGATATTCATTCTTGTATAAGACCACTCTGTAGAAAATCTTGCCATCAGATGGTGCTTGGAATTTGTGAAAGCAAATGAATGAATCAGGCATTCTGCCTATTGCTTTTATCTTTAAGGTAAATGCTAAATTGCTTGGTCCAAGGATAAACATTTATGATAATCTTATTTATTGTGATAGGATTAATTTCCAGTGCTACAACTGCAGCTATAAAGCAATATAATCTACTCAGAAATCAATACTTTTAATTTCAGTGGGAATTAGTGACAAAGAGCTGCTTTAATTCTCTACTCTAAACGAAACTGAATTCAATGCTAGCTATGTGGCATGCTTTTTTGTGGCTTAGTGCATTATACAAACCCAGCACTATAGTTTGTAAAGCATGGCTTCTAGCTTGGGTAAATCTAAACAGTTGTAATTAATTCACAGGCTATGTTGTATGAACAGATATAACTAATTCTTTAGTCTTTATCTATTTACTTTACCTAATAAATAAGTTGATCTAATTCAGGGGTGTCAAACTCACGTCGTCACACATGACGTATTGGGACTTTTCCCCCCCTTTGCTAAACCAGGCAGGGTGGAGACAGCACGTGACGCATTCGGCCCACGGGCCTGAATTTGACACCACTGATTTAATTCCTCCTAGAAGCTACAGTTTTTTACCTCATCTTTCCCAGTACCATATGTCTTGGACTGGTGCTCTAATGATGTACTAGGTCCGTGATGGCGACCCTATGGCACATGTGCCACAGATGGCACATGGAGCCCTCTCTGCTGACATGTGAGCTGTCACTCAGCTCAGCTCTACCACACATGCGCATGCGCCTCCCACTGGCCAGCAAATATTTTGGGTGTCTGATGCGGGGGTGGGGAGCATGCGGGAGATGCATGTGCATGTGTGGAGGGTTGCGTGTGCATGTGCAGGGGTGGGTGGGTCATGCACACATGGTTTAGGTCCCAGGAGGCTTCAGGGAGGCCTGCCAGGCCCAAAACGGGATGGGGGGTATGGTGTGCCCCCCCACGGCCTGTTTTTGGTCCCAGGAGGCTTCAGGGAGGCCTGCCAGGCCCAAAACAGCCGGGTGGTGGTGTTGCGTGCACATGCACAGGGGATGGATGCATGAGGGGTCGCATGTGCATGCGTGAGCATGGGGGGTCACGTGTGCATCCCTGGGGGGCATGGAGGTTCATGTGTGCATGTATGGGGGATGGGGCACATAGGATATTGCATCATGGGTGTGGGCATGCACATGCACAACCCCCCTATGCAACCTCCACTTTTGGTAAGTGATGGCAAAAAGGTTAGCCATCACTGTACTAGGTGAAGCATACTGGTTAAAAAGATACTGGCAGATAAGAAAAGTTGTAATTCTCCATTGTGGCAGGGAAGATCATCCAGGATTGGGTAATACTCTGCTTCTCTGCTTGGAGACCAAGTCAATTTTTCTTGGCCACGCCTCTGTTGCCCAGTTCAATGAAGGCACAGCAAAAATGATGATGATGACGAAGCTCACAATCTGCAAAACAGAAGCCCGTCCTGGACTATGAACCAGAAGTCATCAGGGTGGGGCTGGATGATCTTCCCCGCACCCTGAGAAGGAGCATGTCAGGTAGGACCAATGCCCCGTCTCCATTGTGGCAGGGAAGATCATCCAGGATTGAGATTTATCAAAGCTGGTTAGTCGTACAGGAGGGAAGCTGTCTGCTCCAAGTCCCCTGCATCGCATGAATGCTCTGGAGGACACCTTCGATCAAGGCTGACTTGGCCGAAGAGCGAGCCTCCACCTGCAACAGCAGGGACGGGATAGGAAGACCAACGGCTCCCGATAAAATAACACGTGTCCTCCATTCCCGGCATAGCTGCAGCACAGGAGGCCGTGCTGTGAGGCATGAGGCACAAGGTGATCCAGAAGGACCCATGCGAGGCAATGGCTATCTGACTCCAGTTCTCAGAGATGACAGCCCAACCTTGGTGTCACTGGAGGATGCCTGAAAACAAGAAAAACAAACACTGTCCCCCCCAAAAGGAGGAGGACCCCCATGGGGAAATGTGGTGACAGCGCTGTCGGTCAAGCCCTGCCCAGCCACCTGCAGAGCCGGATAAGACCATCACCAACAGGCAGCGGAAGGACCTCCAAAGATCTGTGACCTCAAGAATCCATCTTGGACGAAGTGAAGGTCCAACAGGAACTCCTCCTTGGTGGACTGGCCACTGGCTAGGCCCGCCATCTACAGGAGCTATCAGGTCGACATGGAGACCACTAACCTTCCCAAACTGCCAGGGTCCAGTAATTTGGCTGAGCACCACTGGAAGCGACACAGTCATGGAGGGAACAAGCGCCCCATGGTTATTGGGAAGAAACTCCAAGCTCATCTGCCAACACTGGATACAAGGAACCACCTGCCCACAGCTGGTGTCAGATGCCTATCCTGGTAATATCCTGCAGTGGAGAAACTCCAGCATGACACAGAACCAGCATGTAGCCCCCTGCTCAAGCAGGATCATGAAACAAAAGTTGACTGGGCAGGCCGTCACCGCCTGTCATCTGAATGGCCTGTCAGAGGTCATAATGACTGGAAGTACCCTGGGGAGAGAAACCACCAGCCCAGGACTCACAGGGCCAGCTGGGCAGACAATGTGAGCCACCTGGTCCCAGATCCAAGGTAGGTGGAAGGGAAGTGGATGAGCGCCCCTGAGGAGCTGAATGGAAGACGTGTAACTCATGTCTCCATTGTTGCACATCTGTAATCAAGGTTGCAGTAGTCAACCGTGTGTTGTGGCCCGTAGAATCAGGCTAGGATCAGGAAGCCAGTCCCAGGCATGAGAGGGCACTGGCTGGGGACACCAGTTCCTCTGTGTGTGGAAGCCACACAGACTGAACATTTTGGAGAACCAAAGGGTCTCACCAGCCATAGGACCAGGGAACCCATGCCCTAGCAGAGGGCACGTGAATAAGAACTCACAAGGCATCCCAATTCTGGGTACAGATAGGAAGCCTGGCCAAACCAGAAGAGTTGTGCCAACCCAGAGCTCCCAAACTCCTTAAGAGTCAGCATTTCGTCCAACCTACCTGCCCGTGGAGAGGAGGCACTGGGCAATGAGTCCCACACAGACTCAGCCTCCCCTGAGAATCAGAGGGCCTGCCACCCCTAGGCCCAGGTAATCATTATCCCACCTGAAGGCCCTGGAATGGGAACCTGTAAGGCATCTTATAATACCTCCGCAGAGAGGTAATCTGGAATAAGGGAGATATGTGATCGGAAGCCATCCAATGGTCCTGCCTGTTGAGCAGCAGCTCAAGTCAATGAGTCCCCCTGTAACTACTCAGCATGATTGGAACAGTTCGCCTTCTCCGCCAATGGCTGACCTTTAATGGCACGTTGGTCAGATGGAGAAATGGAACATCCCTTGGATGTATAGATAAGGGGTGATGACCCCTCCCCAGCCATACTGGTTGAGAAATCCCCAACTGTGGTAGGGACAGCTCCCCTGCCTGACTATGGCAACCCAGGAGCACCCATTCAGTGGCTGGACTGCAGACACTCCCTAGATTGGCCCGAAGCCTGAGTCAGGTATTATAGCTGAGGAAGAGATGTCCCGCAAGCTGAGGGTCCCTAATCACCCCATGTGAGTAAGCCCGTAGAACAATTTGGCTACCTGAAAGGCATGGAGAAGGGACCGGTTCATGGAACACCATTCCCGGTGTTGTGATCCGTCCCCTGCCAAAGGCCAGTGGATGACTGGAAGCTACTAACATCCAAATACTACTGGTGGCTTAGAGAACCACTTACTTAGGTAAGTAGGGAAGGTGACCATCAACCATTTGGGCGGTGTGGGTGCTACAAGAGGCCAAATAGCATGGCGTTGGAGTAAAGTAACAGCAGCCATAGTAGCGTTCCCCTATGGTTGAACGTGTGAAGAAGGGCGAGACCTCCCACGTGCAAATTGACTGCCCACCATGTGACTTTTGGGAAGGCCAAACACTGTTCCTGCTGGAAGGGGCACCTAAGGTAGGCTGAAACCAAACATCAGCTGAGGCCTGGAAGATGAGAGGAATGAGAGAGCCATCTGAATTTGATTGGCTGGTTTCACCTCTGTTGTTGATGACAGTCAGCACCGGGCAAGCGCTTCCCTAATGGTAGAACCCTGAAGGGGTCCCCAGGCCAACTGCCACTTGCCTGTAATCATCGCCAGCCAATGGCAAGCGAGGCCCAAGGATGGGTCGTTAACAAGGAAGTGGTTGATGAAGCCACAAACATTTGCACCCTGAAAGTGGCCACAGCCGAGCTCCAGCTGCATACCTAATATCACCAACTCCCTGATGTGAAGCCTCCTCAAATTGAGGCGTAGCCCTCCCAAGGGAACTCAGTAAGGGAGGGGGGAAATGGTGCTGGCCAAGAGGGTGCAACAGGTCAAGTGATTGACCGTGTGCCTTGATTAATTAGCAACCTCCCTCTTGTATGCAGTGGCTGTTTGGTGCTTGTAGCATGGTAGCGGAGTTCCTGACCACCGTATGTAGCCCCATTCCCTTCCTGGGGATGGTGGTGCCGCCCTCCTGGTAGGACTGTCTCTAAAGAATGGCCAGGAAGCGAGTGGTCGATGGGAAATCTGCCATCAGTTCCAAAGCCACCTGTATGCAGAATGGATTGTCTCCTGGGAAGTGCCTGGAGGTTGTGTATGATCACAGGCAGGCCATGGCCCAGGTCCTGTAAAGAGTGGACTGAAACAGGAAAAATGAGGGGCCTGGAGGTCAATGGAACAGAGGCCCTGTCAATATCCGCAGACCATGGGAAAACTGGATTGTCTCTGAAATGGAAGATCTGCACTGACTGGAGGAAACCTGTGGCAGAAGACTATGAAAGTCTCCACAGAAGCCTGTGGTGTGGTTGCCAAGTATGGCCCATGACACCATGTGTAGCAGTCAGATCTACTATGTTGCAGCCCTGTAGGATTCCTATGGGTGATCGATGAAGGAATTATGCTTCAGAAGACCAGGTAAACCTGCTCCTCCCCTGGGCCCGGCCCCACTACTGTGGGGTGAAGTCGAGGCAGGAGCGACAAGATCTCCCCGAAAATTCAGAGGCACTGCTTATCTGTAGTTAAGGGAGACCAAAGCTGTCAAGGCATAAAACATTTGTGAAAGGCATGCTGCCTATGCTGCCTAACGCAACTAATGGCCATGAGCCAGGTTGATGAAGTGGGGACAACAGTTCCTGAAGGGAATATGACCCCACTCATGTCTTGTCACCTCAGCCACTGTTGTAGGCGGGCTTAGAACTCACAGCCTTAACTAGTGAGCCCTGCCACTCAAGGATGCCATGCCAGCTGAGGGAATAGTTGTATGAGAAAGGCTTGAGGAAGAGCAGACTGCTGATAACTGGTAAAGGGGTACGTTTAAAACTAGATCAACTTGCTGCTATGAGCTACTCCCACTCATATCCTGTCTCCCCAGCGCTGTAAGCATGGGAAACACTCCTTTGCAGTCACTACAAAGGCAGACTGGCTCGTAAAGAGCAACCACTCAGGTTACATAAATAGAGTGAAGCAAAATAATTATCAAAATATCAGATAGTAGAATAGGAAAGGCTGAGTGCCAAAGAATTGAGGCCTTTGAACTATGGTGCTGGAGAAGACTCCTGCGAGTCCCTTGGACTGCAAGACGATCAAAGCGGTCAGTCCTAGAGGAGATCAACACTGACTGCTTTTTAGATCGACTCTGACTGCTCTTTAGAAGGCCAGATCCTAAAGATGAAACTCAAATATTTTGGCCACCTAATGAGGACTCACTGGAGAAGAACCTAATGCTGGGAAAGATTGAGGGCAAAAGAAGAATGGGACGACAGAGAACGAGGTGGATGGATGGAATCACTGAAGCAGTAGGCATGAGCTTAAATGGACTCCAGAGGATGGTGGAGGATGGGAAGGCCTGGAGGAACATTGTCCATGGGGTTGTGATGGGTCAGACATGACTTCGCAACTAACAATAAGTATAGGAAATCATTTTGAATGACTTGTCTGTTTACTCAAGCACTTCCCAATATTTATTTATTTATTTATTTATTTATTTAATTCAATTTGTATACCGCCCTTCTCCTGCTGGACTCAGGGCGGTGAACAGCCAAGAATAAAAATATACCAATACAAAATCTAAAAATTATTAAAAGAATTACACAACTTTGGCCCAAAAATTTAAAACATCCCAACCTAAAACCTATTGACACTTTAAAAGCTAAAAAAGGTTAAAATAGGTTAAAAGGGGGGGGGGGTTACGCCAGCCCTGCTTGATGGAAAAGAAAAGTTTTTAGGGCACGATGAAAGGCCTAGAGATCTGATAACTTTCGTATCTCCAGGGGCAGATCGTTCCAGAGGGCAGGTGCTGCTACAGAGAAGGCCCTCCCCCTGGGGATCGCCAGCTGACATTGCCTGGCTGACGGCACCCTGAGGAGTCCCTCTCTGTGGGAGCATACTGGCTGGTGGGAGGCTATCGGCAGCAGAAGGCAGTCCCGCAAATATCCAGGTCCTATGCCATGGAGCGCTTTAAAGGTGGCAACCAATACCTTGAAGCACACCCGGAAGACCACTGGAAGCCAATGCAGTTCACGCAGGAGAGGCATCACATGGGAGCGCCCTCTCGCTCCCATAATCCCCTGCATGGCCACATTCTGCATCAGTTGGAGCTTCCGGGTGCTCCTCAAGGGGAGCCCCATGTAGAGAGCATTGCAGTAGTCCAGGCGGGAAGTGACGAGTGCCTGAGTGACTGCGTAAGGAGTCCCGATCCAGAAAGGGACGCAACTGGCGAATCAGGCGAACCTGATGAAAAGCCTCCCTGGCCACGGCCGTCATATGCTTTTTTAAAGACAGCCGTGCATCCAGGAGGATGCCCAAATTGCGAGCCCTCCCCGTGGGGGCCAATAACTCACCCCCAATAGCCAGCGATGGCACCAGCTGGCTATATTGGGATGCCGGAAGCCACAACCACTCAGTCTTGGAAGAGTTGAGTTGAAGCCTGTTACTCTCCATCCTGATCCACACGGCCTCCAGACACCGGGACATCACTTCAAGGGCATCGTTGGGATGGCCTGGGGTGGAGATGTACAGCTGCGTATCATCAGCATACTGATGGAACTCCACCCCAAAGCCATGGATGATCTCACCCAGCGGCTTCACATAAATGTTGAACAGAAGGGGTGAGAGGACCGACCCCTGTGGCACCCCACAAACAAGATGCCTAGGGGTCGACCTCTGCCCCCCTGCCAACACCAACTGTGACCGGTGGGAGAGATAGGAGGACAACCACCGCAAAATGGTGCCCCCTACTCCTAAGCCCTCCAACCGGTGCAGCAAGATACCATGGTCGATGGTATCAAAAACCACTGAGAGATCTAACAGGATCAGGATAGAGGAGCAACCCCTATCCTGAGCTCTCCAGAGATCATCCATCAAGGCAACCAATGCCGTTTCCATGCTGTGCCCAGACCGGAAGCTGGACTGGAGTGAATCCAGATAGACAGCTTCATCCAGGTACCCAGGAAACTGTCACGCCACCACACTCTCAACAACCTTCGCCAAGAAGGGAAGGTTGGAGACAGGACAGTAGTTAACCAAAACAGCCAGATACAGAACAGTCTTCTTGAGGAGGGGCCTCACCACCGCCTCTTTCAAGGCAGATGGCAAGACACCCTTACTCAAGGAAGCATTTATAATCCCCTGGAGCCAGCCTCGCATAACCTCCCAGGAGGCCAGCACCAACCAGGAGGGACATGGGTCCAATAAACATGTGGTCATGTTCAGCCGCCCCTATATCCTGTCCATGTCCACGGGAGCAACAGGGTCGAACTCCTCCCAAATAACATTCTCAAGACCGTCTGTACCTACCCAGTCAGAGACCAGGCCTTCCCGAATCTGAGTGATTTTATTGTACAGATACTGGACAAAATCTTCAGCACGACCCTGCAAGGGATCCTCCCACGCTCCCAGGTGGAGGAGGGAGCAGGTCACCCTAAACAGGGCAGCCAGACAGTTACCTGCCGATGCGATAAGACCAGAAAAATAGTTGCATTTTGCCACTTTTATCACCACTAGGTAGGTCTTAATATCAGACCTAACCAAGCGACTAGATCTCCAATTGCTCTCTGGGTGTCTTTTCTGGTGCTTCATCTCCCTCAGCTCCTCAGAGAACCAAGGAGCCAGGTAGACTCAGCGATGGGTCAGAGGCCGTAAAGGCATGACTTGGTCCAAAGCATCAGTGGCTACCCTGTCCCAGGCAGCCACCAGCTCCTCAGCTGAGCCATGAGTCAGAGCCTCAGGAAGTGGCCCAAGCTCCAACTGGAATCTATCAGGATCCATCAGGCGCCTGGAGCGTAACCATCTAGTCTGTTCCGCCTCCCTGCAGCAGGGTGTGGTGGTTAGAAAGTCAAGCCTAAGAAGGGAATGATCCGACCATGACAAGGGCTCAATCACTATCTCCCCTATCTCAAGATCATTCATTCACTGCCCAGAGACAAAAATCAAGTCCAGAGTGTGTCCTCCCATGTGAGTGGGTCCATGAATTAATTGGGTCAGGTCCATGGCTGTCATGGAAGCCATGAACTCCCGAGCCGCCTCAGATGCTTCGCCGACAGATGGCAGGTTAAAGTCCCCCATGACCATAAGCCTAGGGGTCTCCACCGCCACCTCGGCAATCACATTAAGTAGCTCGGGCAGGGCAGCCGACATATGGCAGGGAGCCAGGTATGTAATCAGCAAGCACATCTGCCTCCCTTGTCCCCACTTCACAAGGAGGGACTCACATCCGGCTATCTGAGGTACAATGACAACACCATCGGGATGCATTGTCTAAAATGGCTCAAATCCTAGGCAATTTCTGATTTCTATGGGGAATCGGAATTACAGTCCAAACACCTGGTAGACATCTCCTTGGAAAAGCTATTAAATACCTTTTGATAAACTCCCAGATCAGATTCAAATAGTTGCTATTTAACCTGTAAAAGTTGTTTCAAAAGCAGAGGTGGTATTCAGCCGGTTTGCACTGGATCGGGAGAAACATTAGAAGAAATTTGGCATAGTTCGCCAAACCAGTAATGAACTCTGGCTGGCCACACCCCCGAACTGGGTCGCTCAGTCCCCACTCACTCACCCCGCCCGCCAGATGCTCACTCAACCTGCCTGCCCCGACCCGCCACTACTTGCAGAATCTAACTGCGTACTAATGCTCACCGCTGCTGCAAAGATAAGGCCAAAGGGCACGGGCCAGCAGATGGGTGGGGGAGGGAGAGCTGGTGGAGGGGTGATACCAGCAGTGGGTGGACCGATGCATGCAGGGAGGGAGGGAGGGAAGCACATGGTAGATAATGGCACTGGAGCCCTTCCCATGTGTTTCTCCGAACCAGCTTGGCTTGAGAGGGAAGCACACGGGAGATCCTAGCTGCAATTTACTCGTGAGCACCATTGGCTGGGAGACGCAGGGAGAAAGGCCAATAGTTCTCACGAGTAAACTGCAGGTTAGAGGCAGCAGCTGAGAGCTGGGCCCGAAAGGAGGCCAAGCCTTGCCATGTTGCCCCCAAAGCAGCCCTTCGGCGAAATGGGCAGGTCCGGAGTGGGTCTCCCTCCCACAGTATGCTGCTTTCCTCATTTAATTTTGGAGCCGCCTGGGCAAGGGCAACCTGTTCTGGCCCCGTGCCCAGAAAGAACCCCCCCTCAGACACCCAGAGGCTAAGGAACTGGCAGGCAACCAAGGGAGATGATAACAAAATGACGGCAGCACTCCGCAGTTGCTTGCCAACGTGTTTATTACACAGTCCGTCACATACACACCACAGCTAAGACGCCGGGCCGATTCAACACCGGGATCCACGTATCTTTGTTTTTGTTCGTCACAAAGATATTTCTACGATCGCTTGCTTATATAGTCTAATAAGAGGCGTGGTCCACCAGCTAATCACGACCACGCCTTTTCCTCTGCTGGGCTCTCCTGTCTCTCCGACGCTGGCGAGGGTCCAACCAAAACTCGCTGCCCTCGTCAATGTCCTCCTGTGGCTGCGGGGACGAGCTTGGCTCTGGACCTATCTCCTGCCCTTCGGTGTCCTCCGGAGGCATTGCCAGAGAGGAGAGTCCTGGAGAAGGAGGCCTTGCCAACTCCTCTCCCTCACTCTCAGAGTCCTCCCCTGCTGATGACGCAGGCTCAGGCAACGGAGCCACAACACAACCTGCCACATCCAGGCCTGGCAGCACCCCCACCCCCAAGCAGTGATCCATGTCATTCAAGCCAGCCCATCTAGCCCAAGCCCACCAGGCGCTTCTGGCCAGTCCCCCGGGGGCCGCAAGGGAAGGAACGATTGCCCTCTGCCTGCCAGCACGAGCTCACCCATCCAGTCACAGTGTGGGAGTGCCTGGCCTCCCAACTGCCCCCCCTGGAATGGCAGCAGCAGCTCCGGAAGAGGGCAGAAACGACTTCATGTTGTGCTCCCTGGCTGCCTTGGGAGCAAGGGGGATAAAGAGGCCAGCCGGCTGCCCGAAGCATCGCTTGCTTTGCTCTTCCATCTCCATTCTTTTCACTGCCCTTTCTCTTGCTACGCAGCCCTCCCAATCTTTGAGGCTGCATTGTCTCCCTAAATGGCTGCAAGGCAAGGGGAGCCAAGAAAAGGTAGCGGAGGCAGGTGAGTAAAGCAAGCGAGTGAACCTTTACCTGCTGGCTAGCCCCTTTATTTCGTCTTGCTCCCGAGGCAGCTGTCTGGAATGGCAGTGGCAGCACACTCGGCTGCCTTTTCACTTGCTGCACAATCTTTGAGACTGCAGTTCTCCCTAATGGTAACGATGCTGTGGTGTCAAAGTGAGGTGCAGATAGGCAGGGCGAAGTTGCACTAGTGATGGGTAAAGCTTTACTGTGCAGGAGCGAAGTGCAGTTTAAAGGCCATCGAGCAAAAAGAAGAATGGGGAAAAAAGCAGAAGGGAGGTGGTAGGGCACCCTGTGCACGCGTGTCTCCTGGGCTTTGCCTGTATATGCTGCCTCTAAAGCAGTGAGTTAAAAAAAATGAGATGAGGGAAGAAAAAAAAGGCGATATGTCAGGGCAAGCCAAGCAGCTGCTGCTCCAGGAGGACGTGCTTGGAGCTGTTTGGTCGCTTTTGCTTCCCCTCTGTTAAAGCCCGCACCTCAGGAAAGAGAAGAGTAGAAATTCTCATGCCCTTCAGGCACCATGAGGGGAATGGCAAGCTCATGGGGGAGAGGGGAAGAAGAGAGCAAGACCGAAACAAGAGATGGGGGAAGAGGCAGTTGTGATGTTGGGGCTCAGGCCGCAGCGCAATCTCAAAGCCCTTCCTGTGCCAAGGAAGTGATGGGTCTGTCCTCTATCAGGCTTGCGTGCATGCGCACACACATACGCACAAGAGAGAGGGGAGGCAGAAAGAGAGAATGAGAAACAGAGAGAGAGATGGAGAAAGAGAGAATAAGAGAGAAAGAGAGAAAGTTGAGAGAGAGAAAGAGGGAGAAGAAAAAGAGATGAGAGAGAGGAAGAGAAGAAGAGAGAGATGGTAAACAGAGAGAGGGAGAAAGAGAGATGAGAGAAAGAGATAGAGAGAGACCTGTTTAAGTGAACCTTGTGGTCATTAAGCAAACACTGTGGTTGTTAAACAAGTCCATTTTACCCAATGGACATTTTTAACCGGAAACCAGAAGGAATTGTTGGAAACTGGCAAAAAACATAGAAAACCCAAGTCACATGACTGTGTGGGATGTTGTAACTGGTCATAAATATGTGTATGTGTGTGTGCATGGCTGTCAAAACTCCAAAAACAGGTCAAGTAGCTCTGGGGAAGTCAGTCGTAAATTTGAACATTTGCTAAGCAACCAGCCATTAAGCGTGGACCACTTGTATTTGGTTTGCCTTAAGGGTTATGAGTTGTATGGAATCTGGTTTCCTTTGACCCTTTGGGGAATTGCAAAAGGTCCAGATGGGGGAATCCTTGTAGGGGGAACTAGGATCGTGACCACCTAGTCATGTCCACCCAGTCACATGCCCACCTAGCCACACTCACCCAGTCACATGACAAGCCACGCCCACCCAGTCACATGACCACCAAGCCATGACCACCAAACAAGCCATACCCACAGGACTGGTAGTAAAAAAATTTGAATACCACCACTGGTCAAAAGTTTAGTTTTTTTCCATCAACTGCGCAAGATGAGTATTTAAATAGATTTCTAAGCAATAAAACAATTTATTTTTACATATGTTGCTTATATTTAACAGCTTCAAAATTACTTTAATAGCTTCCCAAAATTGTTGCATTTCATATACCATATTTCAACATAACTCCCAGAATTCACAGCCACTAACTTTTGTTATTCTGATGTCAGATAACTTCATAGTCAATATCAATGAGCCAAATCCTAACATGTCTCAATATCATCGGAGTCAGAATTATGCTTTCCTGGAATTCTGGGAATTGTAGTCCAACTTCAAGGCTACCAAGCTGGGGGAAGCTACCTCTGGTACCAACACCATTTTAAATTATTATTTCATTTTTCTTCTTTAAATTTGCAATGTTCTAATTTTATTTTTTATTTTATTTACTTATTTTTGTTAATATGCTATATTACCACCGGGCAAATCAACTGGACATAATTGTAAATGGTACCCTTGTGCCAAAATTTGTCCTCTGGCTTCCTAATATTTTTATTCTCCAATGAAAGAGACTTCTGTTTTTCTTTACATTACAAATTATTCCACTACTAAGAAGGCAAAGCCTTTTGTTTTCTAATTTACATTCTAATCGGAAAAAGGGCAGTTTAGAAGTTACTAATAACATAAACTGGGCATTAACGGAAACTGGAATTACTGCAGTCCGATGGAGAAATTACTTACAATGAAGACTGTTGTCTGTTCTGATCAAAAGTCATTTCATTTAAAACAGCATTCCTTCTTTTCTGATACAAAATAGACATTTATCCTGTAAGCATGGAGAGTAAAAACAAATCACATTTAGAAAGGCAACAATGCATAGATGAAATGCCTTCCAGGAAAGGAAGGTTATTATCAGCTTGCATAAGGCCATTAAAGATGAGGGGAAGGGTGAGTTGGGTTCAGCCAGCAACTTTTTCTGGGCAAAAACAACAATTATATATCTAAACTATAAGGTACTAAGCCAAGGGTTTTTTGCAATCATAGTAATGATGCACAGACAGTGATTAGCTACACCACTTACAGGTAGATTAGCTCAGCTCATTTTCCTCATAAAGGAAAGCAGAAAAGTGACCTCATAAAGGAAGAGGAGGTATGGGTCTGAGGAGATCCAAGGGACTATGTCCAGAAGTGGAACTATTAAAGAAAAAGGCAGAAGAAGCTGAGAAAAAAAATAGTTTAAGGGAAGTCACACGGCTGACTCTTCTAAGGTGAGGAATGCTAAAGTTCACATATTCATCTGATGCAGCTAACCGGAACTTTGGCATTAGGCCTTCTAGTCGTATCATATTGTCTAAGTCTGTTTTTAAAATCTCCAAGTTCTCATCTCAGAAAATGTGACAGGACAAATGATAACCAGCTCTATCATTGACAGGATGCTGGGGAAATATTAACTCTATGTAAAAGCCTTTCAAAAGAAAACCATAAAATGCTTACAGGTAATTATCTTTCTCCAGAAGTTAATTATTCACTTTTGCTTACTTGGCTTTAACACACACACCCCTTCTAGATTTTGTCCCTTTGCTGGATTAAAACTATAAAATGCCCTGTGAATAGGTTTCTTCCTCTTTTTCTATAGCCAAACACTGGATAAATACTAATGAAACAAGCACTGCTAAGGAAGCCTTCTTCAAGGAGCTTTACCCATCCAGCATTTTTTGACCTAAAAGGAAATATGTTATCCTGGCTCTGCTTTACTTGGAGCCTCGTTGTTCTGGGTGTGGCCCAGGACGTGACCCAGCAGGCTGCAGAATTTTTAAAGCAATTTGATGTCCGTGCAATTGATCTGTATTATAATGCATCCATCGCTTCATGGAATTATAATACCAACCTGACAGAAGAAAATGCCAAAATAATGGTGCGTACTGATGATGTCTATTTGCTGTTTATTTAAGAAATAAATGGGAATATAAAAGAGGATATTAAAAATTATCTGGAATGGTGAATGAAATAAAAAGCTAAGTATCAGTAAGGAATAGATTAAAATGGCATATGCTGAATTTAACAGCATCATAAAACCTACCTGAGGTTTACCTGAATTACAATTGAAGGCTAATTCCAGTCTGACAATAAATGTGGAAAAACAGTGTGTTTTCTGAAAACGAACAACTAAGGCCTTAATTACTTCAGATAGAACTGCATGATGTTCTAGACCAGATTTTGTAAAACAGATGGAAGGATTTCAATTATAAAACGTTGTTATGCCTTTGTCTGACCCCTCATGTCTGAAATCAGAGACAATCTAGAAAATATTTAAGAATCATGCTGTATTAATTTTGTTTTATTCTACTGTTTTCAGTAAAATTTACACAGCAATATGACGTGACCTTCTTTCTACCTGGCATAATTATTTCATGTGAATATTCAAATATCCTAACTTGTCTTAACATATTTTAGCAAAAGCAAAACCAGTGACCCAACTGAAGAAAAACAAATGCTTCTCCCACTCTGACTGCTGTATATCCCAACAGCTTTGGTCACAACATTATAAAAAAGACATTGAGACTCTAGAAAACGTGCAGATAAGAGCAACCAGGATGATTAGGGGACTGGAGACTAACGTATGAAGAATGATTACAGAAACTGGGCATGGCTTATCTAGTGAAGAGAAGAACCAGGGGAGACCTGATAGCAGTGTTCCAATATTTGAGGGGCTGCCACAGAGAGGAAGGGGTCAAGCTATTTTCCAAGGCACCTGAAGGCCAGACAAGGAATAATGGATGGAAACTGATCAAGGAGAGATTCAACCTAGAAATAAGGAGAAATTTTCTGATAGTGAAAACAATCAACCAATGGAACAGTTTGCCTTCAGACGTTGTGGGAGCTTCATCACTGGAGGCTTTCAAGAAGAGATTGGACTGTCATTTTTCAGAAATGGTGTGGGGCAGGAGTGTCAAACTTGTATCGTCACAGAGTGGTCATGTGACGGATCGGGACTTTCCCCCCTGCGCTAAACCAGGGGGCGGGGCCAGCATGTGACGCATCTGGCCGCAAGTTTAACACCCCTGATGTAGGGGTGTTAAACTAGATCACTTACAAGGTCCCTTCCAACTCTGGGGACCTTGTAGGTCATCTACAGGGAGTTAAACTAGATGACCTACAAAGTCCCTTCCAACTCTGTTAATCTAATCTAAAAATCTAATATGTGATGGGAGGGAGATTTTCCTTTGTGCTCTTGGGATATACAGCAGTCAGAGTGGGAGAAGCATTTGTTTTTCTTCAGTTGGATCACTGGTTTTGCTTTTGCTAAAATATGTTAGTTAAGACAAGTTAGGATACTTGAATATTCACATGAATTAATTATGCCAGGTAGAAAGAGGGTCACATCATGGAAGAAGGAAGGAATCCACTGGAACTACAGCTATTCTATCTAAACTCATAATTTATTCTATTTATTTATAAATTCATATTCTGATTTTATTTTTATTGATATTAGCAATCCCAATAGCTATTCTATCTAAACTCATAATTAATCTATTTATTTATAAATTCATATTCTGATTTTATTTTTATTGATATTAGCAATCCCAATAGCTTTCTATAGGTGTAACAAGCTTCAAGACATTCCACTTTGCCCTATTCTGATTTCCTCCTACTGGTAGCATATAATTTTATTGCTGTGCTCTCCCAGTACTTTTTGAGGACAGCATACAGACTGAGTAGGAGAGGGAAGTAGAAACACTTCTCAGGGTTACAGTCCAGTTAAGGCTTATCAAATGAAGGAACAAAGGTAGGCAACAATTCTTAATGTTGCAAAAAAAATTCTAATGACTAGCTGGAAGAAAAACAGGCTGTTCATACCTCAGAAATAGTCATCCAATGAAAAAAGATGAGTTTTGCTAACTTGTGTCTTAAATTTTGTACCTTGAGATTTTATAATATCTATCATAAAATGTAAATTTGAGTAAGCAGATTTCCAGTCGATTTAAGATATTTTGTTTTATTTTTATTGGAATTATAACTAGGTGGCATGTGTTACCTCTCATATGTTGCCCCAATTCCTCATTTTAATTATTCCAATAAAACAGTGGATGGTAGCCCAGATACAGATTGGAATGAATGTATATATGTGGAGATATTTAATTTTGAGCCGAGTTCCTTGCTTAAAATCAATCCTTTCTTTCTTTGCAGGGATTAAAAATCCCATCTCCACTGATTCTAATCAAAGTGATACAGCAAGTAGGTCACCGAAGTCAGCAAATATACAGGGGATTCAGAAAGTATTTACTTTTGTCAATTTTGTTATGCTGCAACCTGAATCTACAGTTGTTGAAATGCATTTTTCCTCATTAATCTACACTCAGTACCCCATAATGACAAACTGAAAACAGAATTTTAGAGATGTCTGTAAATTTATTAAAAAGAAAAAAACTGAAATATCACATTGGCATAAATATCTTTGCAATAACTCCAGTGCCTTCCATTTCTCTTGATTGTTACTGACATGTTTCTGCACCTTGAATGGAGTCAACCTGGGGTAAATTGAATTGATTGACATGATTTGGAAAGGCACACACCTCTCTATAGAAGGCCTCACAGCTAACAATGCACACTGTAGCAGAGTAAAAGCCATTAGGTCAAAGAAACTGCCTGCAGAGCTCATAGACAGGATTATTGCAAGGCACAGATCTGGGGAAGGCTGCAATAAAATTTCTGCTGCACTGAAGGTTCCTAAGAGCACAGTGGCTCCATAATTCTCAAATGGAAGAAGTTTGATACAGGACTCTTCCAAGAACTGGTCACCCGGTCAAACTGAGCAATTAGGGGAGAAGGGCCTTTGTAGGAGAAGTGACCAAGGACCTGATGGTCACTTGACTGAGCTCCAGAGATCCTATAAGGAGATGGAGCAGTTCCAGAAGGACAACCACCACTGCAGCTCTCCACCAATCTGGGCTTTATGGCAGAGTGGCTAGACGGAAACCTCTCAGTGCAAAACACATGAAAGTACTGAAGGACTGTCGGACTATGAGGAACAAGATTCTCTGGTATGATGAAACTAAGATTGAACTGTTTAACCACAATTCTAAATGTTATGTCTGGAGGAAACCAGGCACCACTCATCACCTGCCCAATATCATCTCAACAGTGAAACGTGGTGGCAGCATCATGCTGTCAGGGGGTTTTTCAGCAGCAGGGACTGGGAGATTTGGTCAGGGTTAAGGGAAAGCTGAATGAAGGAAAGTACAGGGATATCCTCAATGAAAACCTGTTCCACAATTCTCAGGACCTCAGACTGGGCCAAAGGTTTACTTTCCAGCATGATAATGATCCTAAGCACACAGCCAAGACAACATAGGAGTGGCTAAGGAACATCTCTGAATGTCCTAGAGTGGTCCAGCCAGAGCCCTCACTTGAACCCTATTGAACATCTCTGGAGGGACCTGAAAATGGCTGTCTAACATCCAACCTGACTGAGCTTGAGAGGATTTGCAAGGAAGAATGGCAGAAAATCTCCCAGTCCAGGTGTGCAAAGCTTGTTGCATCATATCCAAAAAGACTTGATGCTGTAATTGCAGCCAAAAGTGCTTCAACAAAGTACTGAGTGAAGGGTCTGAATACTTATGCAATATTGTGATATTTCAGTTTTTTCTGTTTAATAAATTTACAATCATTTCTAAAATTCTGTTTTCACTTTGTCATTATGGGTACTAACTATAGATTAATGAGAAAAAAATGCATTTCAACAACTATAAACCAGTGGTGGGATTCAGCTGGTTCTGTCCGGATCATGCAAACTGGTAGTGGTTACTAAGGGAGGCTCCTCCCCACCCAGCTGGATGTAATGCGTGACTATTGCGCATGCACAGAAGGCTGTGTGCATTAGCAGAGGTGGTGCGTGCCAGCGTAGCAAGAGAGTGCGCGCGCATGCTCACATTTCTGAACTAGTAGGGAAGTGAATCCCACCTCTGCTGTAGACTCAGGCTGCAGCATAACAAAATTGACAAAAGTGAAGAGGGTTTGAATACTTTCTGAATGTCCTGTATATTTGCTGACTTCAGTCACCTACTTAGTGTATCACTTTGATTCCATTGTTATAGAAATTCTCTGTTTATGGAAATAAACACCAAATGACATGTGTATATGAAAAGTTTTTAAAATTATGTAAATTATCATGATGTAAACTTTACATTTATCAATTTCAGCAGTTAAGCCAACACATTTTTTCCTGTTTGACCTTAAGGTAACTAATTATCATTGGCTGAATCTGTTAGGGATATCGGCATATTCCTTCTAGTGCTCAAGCCATTATAATAACTTATTAAGAACTGTGATATCAGCAATCATTTAAGATACCTTCTCCAATCCATTACCTTCCAGATGTGCTGGATGGCAGTTTTCATTATCTTTAGCCAGCATGGTCATTGGCCAGAATAAGGACATGAAATCTAGACCAATTGTATGGTCTCAGATTACAAATTAAAATACATATAGGCAAGCTAAGACAGCAGCAAAAATAGCTAAAATAATTTTCTTTATCTCAAAGGTTTTTTTTCCAAAAGGCCACTGGACTTTTTTGGTTTTTTCACTGAAAACATTTTGTCATCCAAGTAGCTTCTTCAGTTCAATGAAATCAGGAAAGTACAGTTGCTTTTTGTGCACAATTTTATTTAAATTGGGGGTTGCTACTGTCTAAATACTTTTTTAAATTTTGGAATTTATTTTCATTAAATTTTTAATTAACATTTAATCTAATTAATTTTTTTAATTAATAACATTTAGTGTGTTGTTAGTTGTGACCTACCGATGGAGGTAGTATCTAGCTGACCTTGGTTGGATCTGATTAATACTTGGTAGGATATCCCCAAGAAATAATAGTATTTTATGCAGGATCAAAAAATTGAAAGAATATGCACCTTATATTATCTAGTGCTCTGTGCATGTTTTATTCCCAGACTTCTTATCACTATCAATTAAAATACTTTATATATCTATACAAACTCCTTAATTGCGGTTAACAGTGTTTTTGGTTCCTCATTATCAGTAGTATGCATCACAATACTTCATGAGCCTCTGGACTAGTGGGATGCAAGGAGCACTATATTGGCTTATAAAGAAGCCCTAAATAGTAAACCTAATTATTGTAGAAAAAACATGAACATTCTTGAGGTAAAAACCAGTTTTGGTTGTGTTCCAAGTATCCTCGTCAATATATGCTAAGATCCTTACCACTCCGATCAGCCCATATTATCATCAAAGGTTGCTGCATATGGCATGATTCAAACTAAGGCTGGTAATTAGTCTGCATCTTCTCTCTCTCTTTCTCTCTCGCCCTCCCTCTCTCTCTCTTTTTACTGAAAAGCATGATGTGAATTATAAATGTGCATCTGATTTATACATGTAGATGGTGTCATGTTGTTGACTGAAAATAATAATAATAATAATAATAATAATAATAATAATAATAATAATAATAATAATAATAAATACAGAATAACAAAGTTGGAAAGGACCTTGGGGGTCATCTAATCAAACTCCCTGCACAAGCAGGAGACCCCATACCTGTGATGGCGAACCTATGGCACGTGTGCCGCAGGTGGCACGTGGAGCCATATCTGTGGGCATGCGAGCATTGCCCTAGCTCAGCTCCAGCGTGCATGTGCACACCAGCCAGCTGATTTTTGGGCCTTCCGGGCCCTCCGTAAGTCAAGAAACGGACCATTTCCAGCCTCTGGAGGGTCTCTGGGGGGTGGGGAAGGCCGTTTTTGCCCTCCCAGGCTCTAAGAAAGACTCTGGAGCCTGGGGAGAGTGAAAAATGGGCCTCCTGGGCCCACTGTGCCATCATGTGCCAAAAGCGGGGGTAGCACAGTTGCGTGTGCATTCGTGGGGAGGTGCATTGAATTATGGGTGTGGGCATGCATGTGCGTGACCCTCCTGCATTACCCCTGCTTTTGGCACGCAATGGCAAAAAGGTTAACCATCACTGCCCTATACTATTCCAGACAAGTGGCTGTCAAATCTCTTCTTAAAATCTTCCAGTGATGGAGCGTCCACAACTTCTGAAGGCAAGCCATTCCACTGGTTAATTGTTCTCACTGCTAGGAAATTTCTCCTTAGTTCTATGTTGCTTCTCTCCTTGATTATTTTCCACCCATTGTTCCTTGTTTTGCCTTCTGGTGCTTTGGGAATTAGGTTGGCACCCTCTTCTTTGTGGCAGCCCCTCAAATATTGGAACACTATTATCATGTCACCCCTAATTCTTCTTTTCACTAAACTAGACAAGTCCAATTCCTTCAACTCTTCTTTATATGTTTTAGCTTCCAGCCCCCAATCATCTTTGTAGCTCTTTTTTAAAATAATATGGTGACCAAAACTGGATGCAGTATTCTAAATGTGATCTTATTAAGGCTTTATAAAGGTACTAATACTTCACATGATCTTGATTCTATCCCTCTGTTAATACAATCTAGGATTGTTGGCTTTATTGGCTGCCGCCCCACACTGCTGCCTCATATTTAAGTGATTGTCCACTAGGTCTCCAAGATCCCTCTCAGAGTTACTACTATTAAATCAGGTTTCCCCTAATATGTACATGTACATTTGATATTCTTGCCTAGGCATAAAACCTTATTTTTCTTTACATTGAATTTCATTTTGTTAGCTAGTGCCCAGTGTTTGTCTGTTGAAATCCATCTGGATCTTCAGCCTATAGTTGAATGATCTGCATGAATATTACACAAAATGCATACACAATTTAAAGATTAAAGTATCAAACTCCAAAGTAATTGTGTTTGACAGGAAAAATGGAGTGAACAATTATAATTAGAGTAAGTAGATAAATTTGTGTGGCTTGGAAGAATGATTATGATGATTTAAAAAATCAGTGGATAAATTTTAAAATGTAAATGCAGGTGGAAAGCTGCTGTGGCCTATTTTGAAGAATGAGTGTTTGTCAAAAGAATTAAACATGGCTGGCATGTTATAGTAACATGTATCTACCCACATTATTATATGGAAGTTAAAGTTGTATTTGTCAAGAGACGTATAAAAGGGGTTTTATATAGTCAGAGTGGGATAATTAAATGTGTGTTCTAAAACAAAAAGAGATAGGGTTAAAAAAACCTAATGGGTGAAGAATGATAGTAGTATGTGGCTGGTATGAAAGAAGTCAAATTGAATGAAAATTAAACTGTAAAAATGGGTCTATAAAGGAAAAGTGAATGGGTCATGATGAAAAGGAAGACCGAGATGGCCTTGGTTGGAAGGAGGCGATAGGTTCCTCAAAAGAAAACAAACAATATATAAAGTGACATATGGACATAATGAAAACAAGAATGCTTTGCAAGGACAGAAGGTATGAAGAAATGTACCATAGTAAATTGTGTGGCTATGCACCATTGTACAGCCATATTTCACTTTCTTATAGCAATAGCACTTAGACTTATATTCTGCTTAATAGTGCTTTACAGCTCTCTCTAAGCAGTTTATAATATCAGCATATTGCCCCAACAATCTGGGACCTCATTTTACTGACCTCAGAAGGATGGAAGGCTGAGTCAACCTTGAGCCCCATCAGGATTGAACTGCTGGCAGTCAGCAGAATGAGCCTGCAATACTGCATTCTAACCACTACGCCACCATGGCTCTTATACTTTTGAACTCTTTAATTATTATTTCATACTCCATTAACATTGCTTAACCTAAAAGGGAATAACTTGCTTGTTTGCTTATTTATTGATATACTTTTTTTTATCTGCCCATCATAACAAGTGACTATGGGCAGGATATATAAAACATAAAAACAAATTAAAAGCAATTAAAATAATATTTAAAAATATATGGGATTGCTGAGTAGAATTGTCATAGATGGTAATACAGCCAAGAAATCGGGCCTTTGATGCCTTTAGGGCCTTAGTCCCAGGAACACAACCAAGTCTTCCTGGCCTTATAAAAGGCCAGCAGAATCAAAGTCATCTTGATCTCTGAAGGGGAGGCCAGGGCTACAGCAGATAAGGCATATCCCCTGATCCCTGCCAGCCGACATTCCTTAACTGACAGGACCTAGAGCTTGCCCAACCTGCCTACTGAATTGAATGGGTAGTAGAATATGTATACATTTATGTACTTCAAACAGACCTAGGATCAGATGGTGGCTAGGGGAGAGAACTTTCATTAATCTTAGTGTTTTCCTTTAAAAAGAAATCAGTTTTGAAAATTGATTGGCGATCTTACAATTTCTTTTCCATTTCTATGGTGTTTTTCTAGATGCTCTCTAGTATTTAGTTGGTTGAATAAGAAGTATTACAGAAGAAGCATAGACTGAATATGATTTTTGTTGGAAAAATGAAAAAAAATGAAGAATGTCATATACCTTGTACATTTTCAAAAAACAAGCAAGTTCTTTCCCTTAGTACCAGCAGATTTATAGAAATGTTTTTAAATTGCAAATCTAGACTTACAACTGGCAGCGCAGAAATCTACTCTGCAAACCTGGCCATGAAACAGATTTGCATCAACTTTTAAATCCTTAATGTATTGCATGTAATTAAAAAGAGACAGAAAAAGTGGGGGGGAAATTCTGAATCCTCAGTTCAGTTCTGAATGAGCCTAATAGAAAAACCCAAAATTCTATTTTTTTTTCCAGCATGAAAGAGACAACATATTCTCCAAATTTTATGAAGAAGCCTCCAGGAATGCTAGCATGTTCAATGTGAATCAGATTACTAATGAAACCATCAGGCTCCAGATTCGTTTGCTCCAGAATGGACCAACAGATTCATCTACAAAAGACCAAGTATGTTGCCAAGTAACATAGATGACTTCTATGCTAAATTCAACCCAGGTGTTATGTACCAAATGATTTCTGTTCTTCCTTCATTCCGGTGAGGCGTATATAGTAGTAGTAGTAATATCAGCAGCAGCATCACCCCAAATTAATCCATGCAGGATGAAGGCCTCTTCTTGAATGTTATGTACTATAATCTACCACACTGTTGAGTGTGGATTGGTAGATAGATGTTCACCCTTATCTGTATCTGTCTCCGCTGCCCCTGCTGATTTTTGAATAAAAAAAATACTGTTTTATGCTTCTTTCAAACAAAGCTTCTTCTCATTTAAATTACAGCTGGATACTGTTTTACGTAAAATGAGTACCTTGTACAGCACTGGGACAGTGTGCAGGCAAGATGATCAATTTAATTGTTTGCCCTTAGAACCAGGTAAGATCTATAAACAAGTACCAGTATCTTTTGTCAGATTATCTGAGGGACCATCTCTCTCTGATTACATCAGCCTACCTCATCAGGTCTGGCAAACCAGGGGATTATATCTGGTGGGTCCCAGGAGTTAAGCCTACTCTGCCATGATGTCTGCCATGTGGAATCTTCTCCTGGAAGTGAAATTAGCTATATCCCTTTTAACATTCCACAAATACTTCAAGGCACTGTTGTCAGGTCCAGGGATCTCTGGGACTAGGGAGATTTTGCAATGTCCTTAGTCCCAGAGATCCCTGGATCTGATTTTGCAATGGCTCCCTTACTGTAGTTAATATCAATCTCTCCTGTTTCTTGTGCCTTTTTTATAGTTAAATTTTAATTATGACTTTTTATGTATTTATTTTAATTTATTGATAAATGCTGCCCAAAGTAACTTTCATATCAGATGAGAAGCTACACACATATGGTAAATAACTAAATCTTACACAATCTTCAGCTTGTACATTAATTGTTAAGTGTCAAAACAGAAAAAAATGGGTTTGTTTGGATATTTTTGTTTATTATAGCCCCTATTTCTTAATGGCACTATTAGCATTATGTTTCATGCTAAACTAAAACAATCCAATTGCATGTGTGTGTGTGTGTATACACTTATATACCCATTATATTAATCTTGTTTAGATAAGCAGCATTTTTCAGAGTGTGCAGAAAGAATAAGTAGTAGCAAGAAAAACAAAGTAAATGTAGAAATTTTAAGAGAAAATAGAAAAATAAAGAAAATCTAAGAGGCCTTTCCCTCAATTTATTTATTTGATCAGAACTCATGCCTACAGGAAGAGATTATCAACTGTATTTTATATATTCAGTTTTGGGTCAAATGGAGGGAAAGGAACTGTGCATTTCATCAATGATCTATCTGAACACAGCATTGTATATGTTACAAGCATGTAAACATCATTTGAGGCTCTTTTTTCTGAAGTATTTGAACAATAGGGATTCCACCACTAATACTATATGCCAATCCACATTTTAAGTCATGCTCTGGATGATTGTTGGGAAGGCTGAAAAATGCCCATACTAGAATTAGAAAAAGAGGATGGTGTATGATTATAGGACAAAGAGGAACTAGTGCAGAGCCCTACTTCTAAATCAGTGGCTCCAACCAGGTGACAAGTGGCCAGACTGCCAGAGATCCTTGCTTTTCAATTGCTACTAGTAAATGTCAGATTTGTATGAAATAAGACAGCATCCATTTATAATTTGCTGGTGAACTAATATGCAGACTTAGCAAGTGTCGGTGGGACCTAGTTAGACTAATCACAGGTCTGTCCTCTCAGATTTCAGGGCCAGGATCAGGTGTTAACATTAAAGTTTAGAAAGTGGTAATTTTTGAGATTCTAACAATTGTGACAAGAATTGCTCCAAGAGTTTTTTTGGGGGTTGGGGAAGGGAACTGGACTGTATAGATAAATTCAGGTTGTTCCATCTGTACACTCTTCTTACTGTCCAGTAGTTACTCATCATGGCTGGGATAGGAGTTCTCAAAATCTTAAGTGATTTCAACATCCATGTCCCAGGGGAGAGTTTATGCAGCTTGTAAAATAATGACCATGAAGTGATTACAGCTCAAAGATACATGGATGAGCATGCACTGGATCTTGTCTTGACTTCAGAGCAGATGAGATATGATATGGAAGTGATTAGTAGTTCTGTTTAGGGTTATCTGGACACTAACGGGGGAAAATAGGAAAATACAGCATCTGGAGATATGTTGGGTAAGAGTGTGTGTGTGTTTGTAAAATTGCCTGTATTAATGATGAGTTAGATGTCAATTGAATAGAATCCACAGAATGTGCAAAGTAAGATGATCTATAAAATGATTTATTTATTTATTTATTTATTTATTTATTTATTTATTTATTTATTTATTTATCATATTTCTATGCCGCCAACTCTCCGAGGACACTGGGCAGCTTACAACAATCGACAGTATACTAAATAGCATATTGCCCCCAACAATCTGGGCCCTCATTTTACCCTCCTCGGAAGGATGGAAGGCTGAGTCAATCCTGAGCCAGTGAGATTTGATCTGCTGATCTGCTGAACTAGCAGTCAGCTGAAGTAGCTGCAGTACAGCACTCTAACCATTGTGCCACCTCGGCTCTAATATTCTTTTGTGCTTGCATGGACTAAAGAAGTTGGCCAAACCCTGCCCATTTGATTCTGACCTATTAGGCAGGCCTGTTAAGAATCTCTTCTCCATTCAAACTTCATAAGAGTCAGATAGTTTTATGAAATATGTTACCCTATTAGGTCAAATGGCACCTTCCCTTCTTGTATTCAAAAAAATTGTGAAAACCTTCCATATTTAATGAGCTTTCAGCTACAAATGATTGCCTCTATTTGTGTATATCTACTTTGTATTACTAATTGATTTTTTTGTATTGTTTCTGGTTTGTTTCATTTTGCTGTGTGTCACCCCAAAGCGGGGATGTCAAACTGGCGGCCTGCGGGCCGGATGTGTCACACACAGGCCATGCCCACCCCAGCTCCTCAAAGGGGAAAAAAAATCTTGAAATGTCATGTGATGGCAACATGATGCGGCGAGTGATACCCATGTCCCAAACATAAGACTGGTGCTGTTAATGAGGAAACAAACAAACAAACAAATAATGGGATCTAACCTGATTTTATGGTGACAGGTTTGGATCATATAATGGAAAACAACTGGAATTACTCAGAGAGGTTGTGGGCCTGGGAAGGCTGGAGAGCTGATGTTGGCAAGAAGATGAGGCCTTTATACGAAAGTTATGTTGAACTGAAAAATAAATATGCAAGACTGAGGGGTAAGTTACAATATCAAAGATTACCAGCATGAATATATTTTTCTCCTCTTGAAGATGATATTTTTGAGTCTTTTGTATTTTATAAAGCTATTTTTTCATGAGCATTACTTGGCTGATGTATATGCACTTTGGCAGCATTTTGCCATATATGTAACAGCATATACATGGCTGATTTATATGCTGTTACATACATGGCAAAATGCTGCTAAACTGGAATATTATAAATTTTCTTAAAACCAGCACCTTCAATTTATTTTGTACCTCAACCTTCATCATCCACAGTCAGCGTTATGGTGGAGAAGGATTCAGGAATACTAATTCATTGAAGTAGTATAATTTCTGCATTAATAATCAACATAGGTGTACCCAGCTTGGGGAAAATTGGTCAATGAATGTCTTACAATCCACCCTGTGATGTTAATAGAGAAAGGGGAAAAAAGGAAATATTGTTTGCACTAATAATTCATAGCTGATTTTTATATCAAACTTATAATTTAATAAAAAACTTTTAAAAATTGAAAAATGATGTTAGTACTATAATTAATGTGGAGTGCCCTAGAAGCAGGGAAACTCAACTTCTAGCCTATAGAGCAGTGGTAGTCAACTTGGTCCCTACCACCCACTAGTGGGTGTTCCAGCTTTCATGGTGGGCGGTAGGGGTTTTGTCTGATACTGAAGCACTTTCCTTTTTTTAAATTTAATTGACTTTTTAAAAAAAATTCATAGTGTTATTTAAAAACATAAAATTCCCTGTGACAATTTAAATTTCTGAAAATATACTATTTGTATCACCTGCGCATAAGTTTAGTTCATGTTATGTAAGTGAAACTAAATGGCACTATAGTGTGACCGCAAATAAAAGAGCCTCATCCCAGAATAACTTGCGCATCTCCTTCCACACCACCCAGCTGTAACAGACAAGCAGAGCTGGCAGTCAGCGCCCCCCTCAAAACCAATCCATGATGCGCGAGAGACATGCGCAGACGACGATACATGGCGCAGGCTCTTTTGTTTGCAATCACACTGGTCAGTATGCAGTTAGATTTGTGAGAATGAGCACGTACATACAGCTTCAAACAAAATACTGTGAAATATTGTGAGCCCATGTCTCATTTATTTATTTAGTGTATGGCTGGTCACGCACAATATTAAAACACTTCATTTTTACAGATTAAAAACAATTAAAACAATAAAAAGCAGTAAGAAAACCTAAAAGAAAAACAGAAATAACATTTCAAAGTTTAATGTCGAGTTTGGAGATCCAGTCAGTAGCTGCCGTTGTTATGCAGAGGAAGTCCCTAGGGTCTCCTGGATACCTTCTGTTGGGGCATTCCCTCACTATATGCTGGATAGTCTGGCGAGGGGCCCTGCAATCACATTGTGCTGAAGGTGTCTTTCCCCATTTATACAGGGAGTCAGCACACACCCCATGGTTTGTTCTAATTCTATTATATGTCACCCATATGTGGCGGGGTAGGCTAAATCCTGGAGGTATACTACTAGGACTGATATGCTCGGAGACATCTTGGGGGGAACAGCTACTCCATGCCTCCATCCACTTTTGTATAGTGTTCTGATGATCGGCCATCAACTTACGCGCTGTCAAGATTGGTGGGATTTCTTGACTTTAATCGGCATCTTAGGAGATCAGGAATGTAGCCATGTATGGATAGAGAGGAATTTAACAGGATCTTACTATACTCCCGATTGAGAGCTTCTTGTCGTCGTAAGTGCGGGGGGAGTATGTGACTAAGAACTGGTAACCAGTAACTAGGTGTAGATTTTATGCACCCAATAATTAGCCTCATCGTATGGTTAAGTTGAACATCAATAAGTCCTGTATGTGAGCTGTTTATCCATACAGGTGCACAGTATTCCGCTGCAGAGTAGCAAAGCCCGAGGGCTGCACATCGGAGAGTTGGGGCTGAAGCTCCCCAAGTTGTTCCACATAGTTTTTGTAGGATGTTATTTCTGCTGTTAACCTTGGCAGCCATATTCTGAATATGTTTCTTAAAGGACAGGGTCCTGTCTAAGGTAACCCCCAGGTATTTTGGTGTTGCCTTGTATGGGAGCAGTTTGTTATTTAGGTATACTATTTAGGTATACATTTTCCAATTTGTTGTTGAGGTGAAAACATGATGTAACTGTTTTACTTACACTTGGGATTAACCTCCATTGGTGGAAGTATGTGCTCAAAGTTGTAAGGTTGGCTGTAAGTACACCTTCTGTAGCTTCGATGTCCTTGTGGCTATATGCTAATGCCAGGTCATCAGCATAAGAGAACTTTTTTGATAGCGTGGGTGGTATATCAGAAATGTATAGATTAAATAGAGATGGAGCCAGCACAGAGCCCTGAGGGAGTCCATTATTCAGGTGTCTTTGCTTACTGATTTTGTCACCCATGATGACTTGAAAGGTCCTTGCTGAAAGCATGTTATTTATTAGGCAGCCCATAGTCCTGCAGGGGACAGCGTGGAGGAATTTCTTTAATAGGCCCTCCCTCCATACTGTGTCGTATGCTGCTGTGAGATCCACAAATACAACAGATGTTTTCAATTTATTCTGATAGCTGCTTTCAATATGGCTTGTAAGACTAAGGACCTGATCAACACAGCTCCGATAAGATCTAAACCCAGCCTGTTCAATCGGTATTTGTTCATTAATTTTCTGTCAGATTCTGTTAAGTATCAATCTTTCAAGTAGTTTATAACAGACACTTAACGGAGCAACGGGGCGATAGTTTTCTGGCTTATTGCTTTCTTTTCTGGGTTTTAATATGCTGATTACCTTGGTTCTTTTAAATTCTGGAGGGAGCCTACTGGAAGTTAGGATATCTGTATAGAATTTTGCCAGCCATTCTCTTGTGCGAGGTCCAGAATGGATGATAAATTCTGGCATTACTCCATCAAAACCAGGAGATTTTCCAGCTTTGACATTCTTCAGGGCAGTGTCTATTTTAGCTGCTTGGAAGGTTTGAGTGTATTCCTGGTTAGGCAATCACAGAGTTTTTAGATGCTTTAGTTCTCTTTTCACTAGTTTAGTATGTTTCTTATCATGTGGTACTCTAGTTAAGTTGACAATGCGAGTTACTGCTTGATCTGAAGTAACCTCTTGTTGTTTATGTTGAGCTGGTTGGTCTCCTCCCAGTTTTCTCAGTAGGCTCCATGCCTTCCTGCTTGAGTGTTTAAAATCTAATCCAGACATAGTTTGCTCCCATTTTTGCCTGCGCAAAAGGTCAAGATTATGAAGAAGTTCATCAGCTATCTCAGCATCATCATCCTCTAAAAGTTTTTGGTACAGGTTTTCACAAGTTTCATTCCATCCTGGGATATATTCCTTGTGGAAGCCACATGGGATGTATTTTTTAGCCAATGACATAATTGCTCCAGCAAAGCGATAGTAGCTGTTACTTATTACTGGAATACATCCTATTGTGTTCTCAAGATCCATCATGTACTTTTCCCAGTTAGCCTTCTTCAAGTTCCACCTTAGTCGAGGCAAAGTTACTTGTGTCCGTGGCAATCCTTAAGTCACACGTGCCTCCTGGGTGGTGCTAAATGAGTAACAGACGGACTGGTAGCCAGACATCCGTGAGGATCTCCTGGCTTCACACACAACCCCACGGTCCTTTTAAGGACCTTTTAAGTTCCAAAAAAATAGCAGAAACAGCAGAAATAACAGAAATAACAAATGCCAATGCTAAAATGACTCGGAATATTGGAAGTTCAATATGCATATGCCAACTTAACATCAAAGGCAGTAGTAGAGCAAAATGTGAACATCTCTCTAAACTACTACTTGAAAACTGTGTTGATTTGGCTGTGATCCAGGAAACACGCATTGAGAATGAACAGCAGTTTAAAAGCAGAGGAAGAATACCTGGATATGACGTCTTAGGCACTATTTTTCATCAAACTTATGGCCTGATAACATATGTGCGTAATAACATTGAAAATGCATATCTATTAGAAACAAGCAGTGAGGATAATATCTACACTATCACAACTAAGATTGGAGATACCCAAGTCATGAACATCTATAAGCCCCCTGCTATCTCCTGGCCTAATACAGTTCTCCCAAGGATTCCATATCCAGGCATCTACATAGGAGATTTTAATAGCCACCATAATCAATGGAGATATACACTCAACGATACTAACGGCGAGACCCTCTGCGAATGGACAGAGCAGAACAACCTATACTTAATTTTTGATGCTAAAGATCGAGGCACTTTTAAATCAGCTGCATGGAAGAAAGAGTACAACCCAGACCTATGTTTTGCTACACAAGATAATACCAAACCCATGTCTCAAAAAAAAAAATACGCTCATGGCTATTTGCCAGAGTATCTGAAGATGGGTTTCAAAGAATCTGTTATAAATAAACAACATCCAATGTGTTTATTGTGTCATAAAACATTATCCAATGAGGCAATGAAGCCAAGTCGATTGCAAGAACATCTTTCTACAAAGCATCCAAATGATAAGGACAAGCCCATTGAATATTTTCAAGAAATATGTAAAAAATTTCAAAATCTTTCAACAATCGTTGCATCATTTAAGAAACAACATGCTGCAAACGAAGATGGATTAATTGCCACTTATTGCATTTCACAATTAATTGCAAAAAGTGGTAAAAGCTTTAATATTGGAGAAACTGTAATAATACTCTCTATAAAAGAATTTATCTCAACAGTAATGCATCAGGATATACCTGAAATTTTAAAAACGTTGCCCCTAAGCAATAGTACAGTAAAGCGACAAATTGAAGAAATGGCAGTTAATGTTGAAAAAAAAACTTATAAGTATTCTCCAAAACTCTTTATTTTCCATGCAATTGGACGAGTCTACAACTGCAGATAATAATGCTTTATTGATGGCATATGTACATTATTTTGATGAAAACAATACATTACAAGAAGAAATGCTATTCACAATAAATCTCATTACAGATACAAGAGGATTATCTATATTTAATACTGTGAAATCATACTTTACAAAAAATAATATTCCTTTGAATAATATTGTTGCATGCGCTACTGATGGAGCACCATCAATGGTAGGTCACTATCATGGATTTGTTGCTTATTTGAAGGAAGAAGTGCCAAATGTTTTATGTATTCATTGTGTGGTGAACAGACAACATCTTGTCGGAAAACATCTAAGTACAAGTCTCCATTCATCATTAATTATAATAATTCGAGCCATAAACAAGATCAAATCTAATGCAAAAAATGATAGAATGTTTCGACAGCTTTGCCAGGACAATAATGAAGATTTTATTACGTTACTTTTGCACACAGAAGTTCGGTGGCTGTCAAAGGTACATCTTTGGCTTGTTTTGTAGCATTATATGATAGTGTCATACAATTTTTTGAAAGTCATAATGAGACCAATCTGTGTCAACAGTTAAAAACAGTAAAGAATGATGCGTTTTATTTGGCAAATATTTTCAAGAGATTTAATGATGGCAATTTGCAGCTTCAAGGAGCTAATAAAACTCTTATAGGTTGCCAAAGTATTGTGTCATTTATTTATTGACAAACTTGAACTACTTCGTTATAATCTATTGAAGAGAGAATTTCATCAGTTTCCTGAATTATCATCTATAAAAGATGATATAACTCCAGAGGATATTGACAGATTCAGTAGCCACCTCAATGAATTTAAATTGGACATGGAAAAATGATTTGAAGATATTTTGAAATTGAAGGTGTATGACTGGATGAAAAATCCTTTTACCACAAATATTGAAGAGGCTGATACAACTTGCCAAGAAGAACTGTTAAAAATTAGATATGATGAAGAAAGTGAACATAAATTCGATAGTGGTGGATATGAAAACCTATGGCAAAATAAAAAAAATGCCTGACTTATATCCAAATATGTGGAAAATTATATTCAGTTTATTGATACCTTTCCCTACCTCATATCTTGTGGAATCAGGCTTTAGTGCTGTTAAATCATATTATGACCAAAGAAAGAAACCGCCTGAGTATTTCCAAAAGAGGAGACCTTCGTTTGTTCCTTACAAAAATTGAACTAGATATCCAGTATTTAGTTTCGCAGCATCAGCCTCAGGGATCTCATTAATAATTTAATTAATTAAATGTAATTTCATCAGACTTCATGCTTCTATGTATGCAAAGTATAAATAAAAAGATAGATTTAATTACAGTAAGTTGTTTTATAAAGATTTATTCTGCCAAACTTAGCGAAAGTCCGACATAAAGTATTTGGTAAATTATTATTATTATATGCTTTAACTTGCTGTAACTCTGCTTTATAAATTTTATAAAGTAAAGTTACTTCCCTACTTTATAAATCACCATTACTGTGGAACCGGTGGGCGGTTAGAAAATTTTACTACTAACAGAGATAGAAAAGTGGGCAGTAGGTATAAAAAGGTTGACTACCACTGCTGTAGAGCTATGGAAGTTCACTGGTTGACTTTATCTCAATCACACTCAGTGTGAGCCACTTCATAGGGCTATTTTTGAGGAAGAAAATAAAATGATGCACTTTCTACACCACTGGGGCTCCTGTAGAAAAGGGAATATAAACATAAATAAAGAAAATGCTAAAGCATTGGGTGTCAATTAAACATAACAGAAAAAAGAAAAAAACAATAAAAAAGGAAGAAATATATATACAAGATTTTCAATAAATGAATATCACATTCCATTAGAATAGCTCATACATAATTACATCTCTGAAAAACCTGTTCATAAATTACAAGTAATATTAGATAGCTAATACACTGAGTTTAAAAAATAGGGTAAAAACACATCTTCCTAATATTGAATATCTTTCTTTTAAACAAGGTCAGGGAGAAATCATTTCTTTTGTCCACCCATCAGTTCTATGTAATACCATTGAAAAATAATATGGAAATCCACAAATATTAAATCTCAAAGTCAAATTAATACGTGTAAATATTATTTTTGTATTTGCCCAATGAAGTTATACGCAAGTACATAAAGAATAGAGTTTTACACATTTCATTATTCTGACAAATTCATAGTTTGCCATTCAGTTTACTGAAACTATCTCTAGAAGTGCAGTCTATTCAGCATCCCAAGGATTCAGAATATTCCCTTTCTGAGATTAATAGAAAAGATGGAAATCTTTCTTCTTTTTGTAGCTTGTTCCATTTATACGTGATGAACTGCTTCTAATCTAATCTAAGATAATTATTAACCAAAGTATTAACCATCCACCATTACTCTTTGTATAAGAGTATAATGTATAATGTTAACTATGAATTATTAGTTGTAATAATCTTCATTCTCTATATTTGTTACCCCCTGTCCATAATAGTACAAAATGAGATGGTAAAATGATCTCTATTCAATCTGCCCAAACTAGATGAATTCCAGTTGTGTGGATTTAAACTCCTAAAACTGTCAGCATTGGCCATAATGGCTGGAGAATTTTAGGAGTTGATGTCTAAACAGCATCCAGGTTAAAGTAGATTATTTGTTATGGCATTAGCCTTTCCCTTCCAGATGCTGGGCTACAGTTTCTACAAAAGCCAGTTACCATTATTCACCAGAGGATTTTAGCATGGCTAATATTAACTTTAAAATTCATTGTTCTAGAAATTAATGCCATGATGAGTGACAGACATTTGTTTTTCAGGCTATGCTGACTATGGAGATTATTGGAGAGCAAATTATGAAGTAGATTTTCCACAGGAGTTTCAATACCAACGTGCACAGCTGATTACTGATGTGGAAAATACATTTAAGCAAGTAAGATTTAACTTCAAATATTTTGCTTTACTGCATGCACCAAGGCAAAACTATTTTTATGGCAATTCACACAATTGCTCATATGGGTGTTGCAGTTGATAAATAAATAAATAATTGATAAATAAATTAACTAGTCCTTGAGTTAAGAAAACAGCATACCAGCAGGCTGTGATTGTCACAATGGTAACAATTGGCTATTGGTGCAGTCCTTATTTACAATGTCCATAATACATTAGATTGTAGATTTCATCGGCTTTGATTGAATCACCCTGCATAACATCTTACCAGTCAGTAACAGAACATCTAGATATCACTCTCTTTAACATGTGCTGGCATAAGAAAATGAGGCAACTTGACAGATGCAGACTACTGTGAAATGACATTTTAACATTGATGTCACCATTGGAGAAAAAAATCTATTATCACTATCTTTGTAGTTTGTAGATATACCAGAGGGGTTTTTTTTTACAGTATACATTTCACATGATTTTATGAACAATATAATAGAGTTTGTAACTGGTGATACCAATAGGAGTAATGATATTAGCAGAATTTAGTTCCAAGAGGGTTAAGTTCATGTACTGAAAGATTGTGAGCCAGTCACCATATTTCCTAATAAGAAACCTCTTTATTTATTTAGGAGCAAAATATTTTTTTTCAAGATTACCAGAATGGAAGAATTAGAGCAGAGCAGAATAGAATAGAATAACAGAGTTGGAAGGGACCTTGTAAGTCATCTAGTCCAACCCTCTGTTCAAGCAGGAGACCCTCTACTATTTCTGACATTTCTGATAGATGACTGTCCAGACTGTCCTTGAAAGCTTCCAGTGATGAAGCACCCACAACCTCTGAAGACAAGCTGTTAATAAAACAATCATGATATTCCTTTAATTTATTGCCTTTCTCTCTGTTGTTCTTTTTTAGATAATGCCTTTGTATAAGCATCTACATGCTTATGTACGGCGCCATCTGTACAAACGCTACGGGCCAGAACTCATTAATCCTAAAGGAGCTATTCCTGCTCATTTACTTGGTATGAAAATGCTACTTTAATAGCTACATTTATTGAATGGACCAAGATACTTATGTACAAGTAGTCCTCAATTTATGATGATAATTGAGCCCAAAATTTCAGTTGCTAAATTGTTAAGTCAGCTTGGCCCCACTTTATTACCTGAAACTTTGCAGATGTTAAGTTAGTAACATGGTTGTTAAATGAATCTGGCTTCCTCATTGAGTTCATTTGTGTGAAGGTCGCAAAAGATGATCATGTGATCCCAGGACACTGCAACTGTCATAAATATGAGTCACTTGCTAAGTGTCTGAATTTTGTTCACATAACTAAGGGGATACTGCAATGGTCATAAGTATGAAAAATGGTCATAATCACTTTTTCATTGCTGTTGCAATGGTCAATAAGCAAACTGTTGTAAGTCAAGGACTACCTGTATTTTTCTGTTTTGAGAAATCAATATAACTGATCTGTCCCCCTTTACATACACCCACAAAAACACAGCCAGTCGAGGGTTAAAGAAGCACTTGGCACACACCACAGTTCTTATCTCTAACTTGGCAGCGATATGCACACCGTCTGCCAAGTGCTTTAATAGTTCACAGAAAGAAAATCACATACGTAGCTTTGCCAAAATCCATTCTTTTAGCTCCAATGACTACCAGATTGAGTTATTGTTCGTCACAGGGATCATTGACCCCCACCCTGTCTTATATAGTCTCTGGGGTGTGGTCCAGTGACTCATTGGTCCTGTGACTCAAGTCCAGTGACTCAGGTCTATTCCCTCGTACGTCTCCTCAGCTGCTGCAAGCGCTTATCTCGCCTTCGTTGACGTGCGTCCAGGAATGACGTCTCTCCCTCACTCTCATCTGAGACACCTGTTTCCCCACTACTTTGCTCTCTTTCAGCTGGCACCTGAGACGGTGCCAGAGGGGGGGGGGGCTGGGAGATCTGGCTGGCTCCTCTTCCTCATGCTCAGAGCTTCCTTCCTCCAATGGGATAGGCTCAGAGGACGGGGCCACAACACTAACCATGTGATGGCATATTCCTAGCCAGAAGTTTCCTGGTGATTCATTTAATTTAAAATGTTTTATTTTGTTTAGCTTAGCTCCTTAACTAGTGTGTATCTTCAGTTTTTGGTCAACTTGTTTGATGTTCCTGATCATCAAACCAAATGTTAATAAATGCTATGTAGAGTTCTTCTCTTAAATGAGGATCTGATCCATATTAATATTTTAATATTAGAAATAGAAATATTTTAGTTCTTTAGGCCTGATCTGTATTGTCTACAATTTGTTTCAGTGTGAAAATTCAGTAAAGTGAACGAAGCTGTACTTGGGTCATTAAGATAACAAAATCCAGCCATATTTTGCTTTCAGAGACTACTGCATTTTTATTTATATGTAATTCCATTTTTTTTTCTGTTAAAGGTGACATGTGGGGTAGATTTTGGACAAATTTATATCCTTTAATGGTCCCCTATCCAAATAAAAAAAGCATTGACGTGACTTCTGCTATGGAAGAGAAGGTAAGACACACAAATATAGGCAGTTGACTAAATGAGCAATAACCCTTTTGCTATAATTTGTATATATTATTTTATACCAAGTTTTTTAACCCTGTCCTCCCCAAACTGTTTAATTATAAAACCAAAGTCAAGAATAAATAAATCTAACACATCTCTTAATGTTCTACTATTACATATACCCCCAAAACAGCACCATTTAAGATAGAAGTATCAGCAGGTTTGGAGGACTTCAAGATTTGTAGTAACATTGTAAGAACTGATGGAATAAGATATTTTCGAGGGCCTCGGAATCTTCATTTCTTTATATTTTTGGTTTTTTTATGCTCTGCAAATGTGGGCTTACCACTCTGACAGATTTCTAGAAAAGTCATGGATTTTCCAAATAAGTTTCAGAATTTCCAGATTATTATTTTATCAGATGAGCCCAATCTGAATACTGTTCCAGGTATTATTTTTCAGAATAAAATTTTAAAAAATAATCACAAAAGATGTGGGGCAAAAAGCTAGGTATACATTATTTCAGCAGCAAGAGAAAATAGACATGACAATTTGCTTAATTGGATGGAAAGTATTGGCCACAACTTCATTTGAAGCAGCATGAAGTCAGGACCTGTTACTGTGCATGCTAATTGAATAACCCTTCCCTGTCATTTTCTGGGAAGGAAAAAAGAAAATTGTTGGGCTTTGTTCTATTTTAATGTGTGAACTAAGACTTCTAAATGAAAGATAAAAAAGAGATGGATAGAGAAACACACTATTGAATAAACAATAGGGGGACCATTTTTTATATTTTTAAGAATAGACGACAGCAGAGGTGCTGAGTTGAGGCTTGCCTATGTCTAATCCAATTTTCTTTGGAAGTTGATTGACCTTCTGGATCACCCAACAATGGCAAAAGACATCTCAGTGTCTTCCTTCCTTCATGGCTACCTCTATAGCTAAACATAAGGGACCCTCAGTAACTTGGATATGGGGTTTGTTGGGCTTACAAACTGCTAAAAAGGTAAAGGTAAAGGTTTCCCTCGCACATATGTGCTAGTCGTTTCCGACTCTAGGGGGCGGTGCTCATCTCCGTTTCAAAGCCGAAGAGCCAGCGCTGTCCGAAGACGTCTCCGTGGTCATGTGGCCAGCATGATTAAATGCCAAAGGCACACGGAACACTGTTACCTTCCCACCAAAGGTGGTCCCTATTTTTCTACTTGCATTTTTTACGTGCTTTCGAACTGCTAGATTGGCAGAAGCTGGGACAAGTAACGAGAGCTCACCCTGTTACACGGCACTAGGGATTCGAACTGCTGAACTGCCAATCTTTCAACTGACAAGCTCAGCATCTTAGCTACTGAGCCACCACGTTCCTATTACAAACTGTTAGGTGATGTAAAAATCAATCTTTTCCAGAAATGGACCGTGAACTCAATATTTAAAGCTGCTGAACATTTTTTCATCTCAGTCGGTCTTTTCAATATGACTAAGGATTTCTGGGAAAATTCTATGCTCGAGGAACCTAAAGATGGAAGGAAAGTTGTTTGCCATCCTACTGCTTGGGATATGGGGAAAAATGACTACAGGTACCAAAAGCTTATTTCTACTCAGTCACAGAGTTTACATCCATTTTCTTTAAGTAAAAGAACAAAGTGGTAATTCCAGATATAAAAGCAAGCAGCAAAGTTAAGATATTCAATTTCATAATCTCGATATATTTAGCAATAAAACCAATTGCATGATAAAATCAACATATCAGTGCCATATATATCAGGATACTACTGGGAATATAAATGAGATAAATATTTTACAATCTACAATTTGTTCATTAAATGTTAAGCTCTCTGATATGTAAACTGTTATTCTGCTCCAGTTTGTAAATTTATATATCTAATTATATCTGAATGATGAACTGAACTCAACACTGTTGCAAATAAGAGGGTGAATCCTTATAAACTGATGATTGGCTCTCTGTTCCGTTATCTTGTCTGGGTTACCATTATAATAAGATTGAAGGAATGATGTTTCACCTTTATCTCAGGAATTACCATGGTAGGATACCACCTCAATTAAACCAGAAATCCACATTCCTCATAAGTTGGGTATAGGGTTAATTTAGAAAAGTAAGCTAAGTGCATAAAAGACCACACCATTTTTAGCAACTATGTCAAAGTGCCATTCAAACTATCATGTTATAATCTCTGCCTGAATTGTATTCATTGGCAGGATTAAGATGTGCACAAAAATAAATATGGAAGACTTCCTGACAGCACACCATGAGATGGGCCATATTGAATACGACATGGCCTATTCTGATCAACCTTTCCTGCTAAGAAATGGGGCCAATGAAGGATTCCATGAAGCTGTTGGGGAGATCATGTCACTTTCTGCAGCCACTCCAAAGTATCTGAAATCCCTTGGCTTACTAGAACCTACTTTTCAAGAAGATACAGGTGAGACGGCAGAGCATGCTGCCAGGTATTACCAGTTTAAGAACTATCATTGTAAAAATGTTATTATTGTACAGAATGCTAATAGAATTTTTTTTTTAATTGAAAAAGTTTTACAAATACAAATTTTTCATTTTTCCCTCCCCCCAATTTCCCCCCCCCACCCCCTATCCCCCCTCCCCTCCCACCCCTGGCTTCCCTTGCAAAAAATATTATTCTTATACAGTCTGCAAATGTTAAACAAAAAAAAAGAGAAGAGGTGAAATCCAAATAAGATAACATGTCAAACATTTCTTTCATCTAATCTACCCCCTGTCAATAATAGAATTTTTCTAAATAACATCCAAATAATAATAGTAATTATCTACATTTATCAATCCCCCTTACTACGTAATAAAATCCAAAACATAATTTCCCCCCAATAACTCATCCCCAAATTTAAACTATTCTCTAAATAACATATTCTATATAACATTCTATATCGATATATCATCCTCTATTCAAATCTTAATTACCTCCAATTAGTTTACCCCCTATATGCTATAACTCTCAACACAACATAACCTTCTTCAACCAAATACTAACTGATACTTCTTTGTTTGATATTTATTCTGCACGTAATCTATCCATTTCTTCCATTCCCAAACAAAAGTTTCTTGGGTCCTATCTTTCAAATACGCTGAAATCTTTGCCATTTCTGCGAAACTAGCCATCTTCAAAGTCCATTCTTCAATAGTAGGTAAAATGTCTTTTTTCCAATATTGTCCAATCAATAACCTAGCTGCGGTAATCATATATAGTATCAATCTTGTTTCATTCGATGAAAAGTCCTTAACTATACCCAATAAAAACAGTTGCGGAGAAAATTGAAGTTTCTTCTTCAAGGCATTTTGCATAACCCACCAGAGTTTGATCCAAAAAGCTTTCACTTTTCTGCAAGTCCACCATATATCATAATATGTAGCATCTAAACAATCACATCTCCAACATCTTGGTTGAACATTAGGATACATGCATGACAGTTTCTTAGGATCTAAGTGCCACCTATAAAACATTTTATAAAAATTTTCCCTCAAATTCTGTGCCTGGGTAAATTTAACATTCTGAACCCATATCTTTTCCCATGTTTCCAACATAACTGGTTCTGCAAAATTTTGTGCCCATTTTATCATGCAATCTTTGACCAATTCACTTTCAGAGTCTCTTTCTAGCAATATATTATAAACCCTTTTAATATGCATCGGCCCTTTCTGTTTTATCTGTATCACCAAATCTTCTTCATGCAACATTAAACCAATTTTTTGATCTTCTCTCCATCTTGATTGAAGTTGACTATACTGTAACCAAGTTAAGTTAATCCCTTCTTCCAACAGAGTTTTTAATGACTTCAAGTTCCAGCTGCCCCCATCATTAAAAAGTATCTCTTTATATAAAATCCCCCCGAGTGACTTTATATTCCGTATAATGTGCCCAAGATCCAACCACAAAAGTATTTTGTAATCCAATTTAGACTGGTGCTTCTTCCAAACTCTCATCAAAGAATTTCTGAGTAAATGACTTCTAAATACATAGTCCACTTTGTTTTCATAAAATAAGTATGCATGCCAATCAAATTCCAAGTCGTGGCCTTCTATGTTCAAAATTTCAGTCTTTATTGTTCCAAACCAATCACTTGCTTGTGTCAACGCTGCTGCTTCATAATATAGCCATATGTTTGGAACTTTAAGGCCGCCTCTTTCCCGATCGTCTTGTATAATTTTCAGTTTTACTCTTGGCTTTTTCTCATTCCAAATAAATTTGTTGAACCCTGATTGCCATTCAGTCAAGTTTTTATCACTTTTGAGCACCGGAATCATTTGAAACAGAAACAAAAATCTAATTGCTGCTATTCTGCCAAGTAAAGATAGTTGCAGTTTTTTCCAAATTTCCAAGTCTTTTTGCACCTTCCGCCACAAGACTTCATAGTTGTTTTGAAAAAGTTTTATATTTGAAGCTGCAACCTGCACTCCTAGATATTTCACCTTTGAAACTATTTCAAAGCCTGCCAACCTTTCAAGTTCCTTCTTTTGAGCTTCTGACATATTTTTAACTATCATCTTGGTTTTCTTCTGATTCAATCTACCATATTCTTCTATATTGTGTTTCATCTGGATGATTGATTCCAAAGGTCGTGTTAGGGTAACCACCAGATTGTCTGCAAATGCCCTTATTCTGTAATCGTTTTGCCTTATATCTATTCCATTCAGAATATTCGAATCCCATATTGAGTTCAACAAGACTTCTAAAGTTAAAATAAGAGTGCTAATAGAAATTGATGAAGATGAAAGAGCAGGTAGAGAAATTACGTAGTTAGCATTGCTTCTTTGGAGACTTATTTGAAAAAAAACCTAGCTTTATTCTACCAATAAAACTCCTACTTTCAGTTATAAGGAACAGTAGGAACTTTGTGAACAATTACTTTGTATGATACCAATTTTTATTTTTATTTTTGCAATTTCAACAACACAAAATTTCTACTTAATCCTTTCAATCAATTTTGTTCTTTTCCAGAAACGGATATCAATTTTCTGCTCAAACAGGCCCTCACTATTGTTGCAACAATGCCTTTCACTTACATGCTAGAGAAATGGCGATGGATGGTATTTGCTGAGCAAATCCCCAAAGATCAATGGATGAAGAAATGGTGGGAAATGAAGTAAGTAAAAGACACAACTAAAGAAAAATATGAAAAATCTCTGGAATGCTAATACGTTTTAGCTCAGTTAATATTTATTACTAGTAAAGAGTGATGGAAAGAGAGCTTATTGAAAATTCATTTATTCTTTCTTTCATTATCAGGTTTATGGCACATTTGCCAAAACATGCTCTCCTGACAGAATGCTCTTATCATAGGGAACAATAAAAAATGGGATAGAAAACCAATAAGATTTGAAGTCTCAAATATCTTATGATGATAGCTCTGAAATTTAACACTTTTTAAAGGGTAAAATAGATATATTGAGTCTTTGTTTGACTCTGTTAATTCATCCTTGAGAGTTGTTCTGGCACTCCTTGTTGTGGTCACCAGCAGCCTGTGGAGCTGGCAGCGGGGCACCAGCAGCCTGTGGAGCTGGCAGCGGGGTCAGATAGTGAGGAGGCTGGGGAGGAACAAGGTGAAAGTAAAAAAATGACAGAAGGTGACTTCCGGTGGCGTCCTCGTCGTTGCTGGGCGGCTTCTTTTATGGCCGCCGGCTTCGCCGATTGTTAGAGCCGCTTTGCGATCTGCAAGTGGCTTGAAAATCCTCCCTTCAGGTTGGAAGGGAGGATAGAGCCGGTGGGGACAGGCTGAGCCCCCAGAATCGTCGCGAGGGTGCTTTCTTTGCCCTGGAAGGCGTTCTGTGCGAGGGCTCCCTTTCCAGCCCACCGAAGCTCCGATCGGCGAGGGATCTCTGTCTTCAGATGGACCGAGACAACGAGAGCAACTCCACCTATTATAATCTACAGTTCTTCCGTAACTAAAGAGCCTGGTGAGATCTGGACTTTCTTCTAAGAAGCTAAGTATTTTTAAAGAATTTTTTAAAATCCTCAGTTTAAGTCTCTGAGTGAAAGTGTCTGGAAAATGGTGGCTGGCTAAAATGGAGGAAGTGAAAGTGAAAAGAGAAAGTGCTAATTAACAGTTTGCCTGCCAGTAATTGAAAGAAACATACTTGCAAGAATTTAAATTGGAATATAAGTGATTTGATTCCTTTTCTGCAAAAGTGGGGAGGACAGGAAAAGGAGGAAGATTTTCTTTTTTTCAGAGATTAAGATCCTGTTCTGGCATGGCTTCAAAAAAAGCAGTGGGAGATTCCCCCCCACACCAGACAAAGGAAAAGTCAGCTAAGCCACAAGCACAGGCTCAGAGTGAAATTCAAGAAAGTGGGAATGAGGATTTGAAAGCTTTTATAGTTAATTTAACTAAGTCATTAGGGGAGCTTACTGGAAAAATAAATAAAATGGATGAAAAGATGGAAAAAAACCAAATGGAAATGAAGGAGTGGGTTAAGGAAAAAAGTGACAAGTTAAATCAGAATGTAGCTAAAGTAGCTGCTGCTTTTACAGATGCCTTGTTGGTGGTGGAGAAAAAAGTGGATGATTTAAATCTTGAAGTGGAATCTAACAAGAAGGATGCAAATGAGAAAATTTTTAAAGTTGAGGTGAAAAATCAGAGATTAGAAGATGAAATCACGATGATGCAATTTCAGAATATGGAGTTCATTTTAAGATTGAGAGGTCTAAGAAAAAATAACAGAGAGAATTTGAGGGCAGCTTGTGTGGAAGTATTGGCTAAGATTTTAAAAATTGAACCTGACTTAATTGGCAACAGAGTTGATAAGATCTATAGGGTTAATTCTCGTGTGGCAAGACAAAAGAATTTGCCTAGAGATGTTGTGATTTATTTTACTGATAGAAGGCTGAGAAATGAAATTTTGCAAAGTTCTTTCCACACCACTGTACAACATGATGGTAGCCAAATTGGTGTTTTCAAAGAGTTACCACCCAAGATGTTAAGAGATCGGAAAGACTATGGTTTTTTGGTAAATGAATTGAAAAAGCGCCAGATTCCATTCAGATGGGATGCTCCTGTTGGCATTATTTTGAGATATGAGGATGTAAGATATCGTATCAACTCGGTGGAAAAAGCAGAATATTTCTATCATAATGTTCGTAAAAAAATTTCAACACCCCCATGTTCATCCACACTTTTATCTGTAGAAGAAATTTCTAAAGACAAGGACTTTGAAGAGGGGATTCAAGAACTGATTAGGCAAAAAGAACAACAGGCAATTCGAGAAATAGCAAGGGAAGAACTTTTAGGCGCAGTAGGTGGTTTTTCAGAGGATTTTTTTGCAGATTTCCCAGAGCCTAAAACAAAGCAGCCTAGAGCTACAAGAGAGGTGGATCTGGACCTTGAATTGTTGTCGTAAGAACCGAAAGATCAACGTATAACTCATGCAGCAGAGAAGCAAAGACTAGAGAAACAAAAGCAGGAGAGGGCCTTGATGCCACAAGAAGAGAAGGGAGCAAATGGGAAGATACAGAAATCTGAAGCAGTGGGAGGAGCGAGACCAAAGACCTCTGCTGTGGAACAGGGTCTTAGGCAAATGCTCAAATCACTTCAAGAATCCCCAAATGACAGTTAGATTTTTATCATGGAATGTGAATGGTTTGAACTCACCACAGAAAAGAAGGAAAATATTTCATTATTTGAAGCAGCATAAAAATGATGTTGTCTGTTTGCAAGAAACTCACATTAAAACCCAGGACCAAAATTTTTTGACAAATTCAAAACTTGGACTACATTTTATATCTTCTAGTTCTGTGAAAAGGAATGGAATAGTTTTGTATATTTCTAAAAGAATACCAGCTAAACTGGTAGAGACGATGATGAAGGAAGATATATTGCAGTTGAAATAAATATACAGAATGTTTCAATGCTTCTTATTGGAATTTATGCCCCAAACCAACAGCAGGAAATTTTTTATAAATTATTGAATACTAAAATATTGCAATGGAATTATAAGTCCTTCTTGATTATGGGAGATTGGAATGGTGTGATTGATACAACTCTTGACAAGAAGACTTTGGCTAAGAGGGGAAATAAATTACCACAGACGTTCTTTGCATTGAAAGAAGAATTAGAATTGAAGGATGTATGGAGAATTCACCATCCGAAGGAATTGGATTTTACATTTCTTTCTGACAGACATAAATCTTTTTCTAGGATTGATTTTATGCTGGTTACTTCTGACTTACTTACTAAAGTGGTTAAGACTAAAATGTTTTCTAGAACTTTAACGGATCATAGTCCGGTATGGATGGAGATGGACTTTGGTAAGAGGGAGAGAAGATCTTGGAGAATGAATGAGAATTTATTTAGATATGAGAAGAATATTGCGGATCTTAAAAAACATGTTAAGGAATTTTTTCAAATCAATTTGAATAAGGGTACACCTATTGAAATCGTCTGGGATGCAAGCAAGGCGTATATGAGAGGTGTACTGATTTATATGAATTCTAAGTATAGGTCAACACGACAAAAGACAAGAATAGAACTGGAGTCAGAAATAAAGGAAAAAGAACAATTGCATATAAAAAATCCAACTGATGAGAAACTACAGCAAACTATAAAACTTCTGAAAGATCAATTTCAAATATTGATGGCTGATCAGACGGCAACTAATTTGCAATTTGCCAAACACAATACTTTTTGTAATGCTAATAAACCTGGTAAATGGTTGGCTTACACGTTGAGAAAGCAACAAAGTTGTCGTATAATTGATACTATTGAGTATAAAGGCAAACAAGTTTTTCAACAGAATTTAATACATCAAGCCTTTTTAGATTATTATTCTAAATTATATCATGCAGATAATATTAAAAAGGATGTTATTGATGAATATCTTGATAAGAAGAGAGTTACAAAAATTTCAAGTGCACAAAATGTTAGACTGAATCAATTTATAATGTGTGAAGAGATTATATTCGCAATAAAACAACTGAAATTAGCTAAAGCTCCTGGGACGGACGGTTTGACAGCAGTATATTATAAAACTTTACAATCAGAATTGGTTGAGCATCTTAAGGACTTGTTCTGTAGTATACAGCAGGGGGGCAAAATACCCCCCTCATGGAAGACGGCCTTTATTTCACTGATTCCAAAGGAAGAGGGTTCTACAAAACCAGAAAATTTTAGACCAATATCTCTCCTGAATACGGATTACAAAATTTTTGCAAAAGTATTAGCCAACAGATTGATGCCAGTTATCCAAGAGGTGATTCACAATGATCAAGCAGGTTTTATAGAAGGCAGACATATGAAGGACAATGTGAGGCAACTTATAGACTTATTGGAATATCTTGAAAAAAATAAACAGATCTCTGCGGTGCTGGTGTTTTTGGATGCGGAAAAGGCCTTTGATTGAGTCAACTGGGATTTTCTAAAAAAGACTGCATAAAATGGACTTTGGGGACCAGTTTATACAAGCGATTTCAGCAATCTATCAAGAACAGACTGCACAAATTGTTATTAACGGGAGTTTAACTACCAATTTTCATATACAGAAAGGAACTAGACAAGGTTGCCCACTATCCCCATTGTTGTTCATTTTAACTTTAGAAGTGTTGTTGAATTCTCTACGGGACTCTAACAATCTGAATGGAATAGTTGTAAGGCAAAAAGATTATAGAACAAAAGCATTCGCAGATGATCTGGTTGTTACCCTAACACGACCTTTGGAATCAATCATCCAGATGAAAAACATCATAGAGGAATATGGTTTGGTTTCAGGTTTTAGTCTGAACCAGAAAAAGACTAAGATGATAGTTAAAAACATGTTGGAACCACAAAGGAGTGAATTGGAAATGTTGGCAGGCTTTGAAATAGCTACAAAGGTGAAATATCTAGGAGTTCAGGTTGCAGCTTCTAATATAAAACTTTTTCAAAATAATTATGAGGAATTGTGGCATAAGATTCAAAAGAACCTTGAAATTTGGAAGAAACTGCAACTATCTTTACTTGGCAGAATAGCAGCTATTAAGATGAACATTCTACCTAGATTTCTGTTTTTGTTTCAAATGATTCCAGTGCTCAAAAGTGATAAGATATTGATGGAATGGCAAGCAGGCCTAAACAAATTTATTTGGAATGGAAAAAAACCAAGAGTTAAACTCAAAATAATGCAAGATGTTCGTGAAAGAGGTTGTTGTGGCCCCGTCCTCTGAGCCTATCCCATTGGAGGAAGGAAGCTCTGAGCATGAGGAAGAGGAGCCAGCAAGGTCTCCCAGCCCCCCCCCTCTGGCACCGTCTCAGGTGCCAGCTGAAAGAGAGCAAAGTAGTGGGGAAACAGGTGTCTCAGATGAGAGTGAGGGAGAGACGTCATTCCTGGATGCACGCCAACGAAGGCGAGATAAGCGCTTACAGCAGCTGAGGAGACGTACGAGGGAATAGACCTGAGTCACTGGACTTGAGTCACAGGACCAATGAGTCACTGGACCACACCCAGAGACTATATAAGACAGGGTGGTGGTTAATGATCTCTGTGACGAACAATAACTCAATCTGGTAGTCATTGGAGCTAAAAGAACGGATTTTGGCAAAGCTACGTATGTGATTTTCTTTCTGTGAACTATTAAAGCCCTTGGCAGATGGTGTGCATATCGCTGCCAAGTTAGAGATAAGAACTGTGGTGTGTGCCAAGTGCTTCTTTAACCCTCGACTGGCTGTGTTTTTGTGGGTGTCTGAAGAGGGGGACAGATCAGAGGTGGCCTTAAAGTTCCAAACTTACATTTATACTATGAGGCTACTGTGTTGACACAAGTGGGCGATTGGTTTGGTACAACGAAAATAGAAATTTTGAATATAGAAGGCCATGACTTGGATTTTGGTTGGCATGCATATTTATTCTATGAAGACAAGTTGGATAGGGTATTTAAAAGTCATATTTTGAGACATGCCTTGATAAGAGTTTGGAAGATGCACCAGCTTAAATTGGATTATAAAATACCTTTGTGGTTGGATCTTGGGCAGATTATGCCGAATATAAAGTCACTCGGGGGGATTTTATACAAAGAGATGCTTTTTAATGATGGGGGCAGATGGAGTTTGAAACCTTTGAAAATTCTGTTGGAAGAAGGGACGAATTTAACTTGGTTGCAGTATCTTCAACTTCAAGTGAGATGGAGAGAAGACCAGAAAATCGGATTAATGCTACATGAAGAAGATTTGGTGACTCAGATAAAATGTAAAAGGCCGATGCATATTAAGTGGGTGTATAATTTACTGTTAGAAAGAGATTCAGAGGGTGAATTAGTTAAAGATTGTATGATAAAGTGGGCACAAAATTTTGCAGAACCGGTAATGTTGGAAGCATGGGAAAAGATCTGGGTCCAGAATGTTAAATTTACACAAGCACAGAACCTGAGGGAAAACTTTTATAAGATGTTTTATAGATGGCATTTAGATCCCAAAAAACTATCATGTATGTATCCAAATGTTCAACCTAAATGTTGGAGGTGTGATTGTTTGGATGCAACATATTTTCATATTTGGTGGACGTGTAGAAAACTGAAAGCATTTTGGATTAAACTTTGGTGGATTATGCAGAATGTTTTGAAAAAGAAGCTTTAATTTTCTCCGCAGCTTTTTTTGTTGGGGATAGTTAAGGATTGCTCCCTTAAGAGCAATGATCTTATATATGATCACTGCAGCTAGACTTCTGATTGGTCAATACTGGAAAAAAGATAGTGTACCTGCTATAGAGGAATGGATATTGAAGATGGCTAATTTTGCAGAAATGGCTAAGATTTCTGCATACCTAAAAGACAGGACCCATGAAGCCTTTGTTAGGGACTGGAAGAAATGGGTAGAGTATGTGCGGAACAAATATCAAATTAGTAAGTTTCAACTAGTATTTGATTCATAATTATTTTTATTATAATTATTTTATTAAATATTTGAAATTATATTGTTATTATGTTATATATTTATATTTACTATATTAATATTTAGATAAATTATAATGTCAAAAACAAGTTTATATACCTGATAGACTAGCTTTATTTTATCTAATGTTAAAATTTATAATGTATTATCTGGATTTTATATTTTCTTATATAACATTATTTAGATTGAATATTTGGAATGATATTTAAAGTTATATATATATATACTATATTATTATCTAGAAAAATGATGATGCTCAAATTTAGTTTTTATATTTTTGTTATATTTGTTATATTTGTTATACTGCTGTAAGTTTTTTACAAATGATTAATGGTTAACATTATTTAGACTGAATATTTGGAATTATATTTAATGTTGTATATATACTATATTATTATCTAGCAAAATTATGATGTTCAAAATTAGTTTTTATATATTTGTTATATTTGTTATACTGTAAGTTTCTACAAATGATTTATGGTTACTATATATATGAATTAAGGGGGTAAAGGAGGGTGTTAGAAGCTTAGATTAATTTTTTATTATTTAATGTTAAATTTATAATATTTTATCTGGATCTCACCTATTTTTCTGTTTGATGTGGATTGATATATATGATTGATGTTTGGTTAGCAAAGGAAGTCAGGGGGGGGAGGGAAAGGGAGGGGGTAGTAGTTGGGTGGGGGGATTGGGGGGGAAAGGGGGATAAAAATTGTATTGTAAAACTTTTTCAATTAAAAAAAAAATGACAGAAGGAAAGCAGAGTTACGAACAATGAAAGAACCCTTTATTCTAAGTCCAACATTTAAGCTTAATTCAGGTTCTGTTGCACTTGTCCCTTATGTGAGTTATACAAAACAAGGCTCTGATTCAGGCTATTATATTATATTACCAGAAGGGTAAATATACTTGAGATGCCTGCCTTGAGGACAATGCTCTTTCTTTTAAGTGAGGGATTTAGTCAATGTATGTGTAAAACTGGGACAAATGCTTTTATAATACATTGAGATTTTTTAAGCAGTTTAATTCTTAATACAACAAAGTGTCTGACTTTAAATCTTGCTTCCTTCTCAAATTCTAATGGAACCATTTCTCTTTTCTGCAGGCGAGAGATAGTCGGGGTTATGGAGCCATTGCCTCACAACGAGGAATATTGTGACCCTGCTGTTCTATTTCATGTTGCCAATGACTACTCTTTCATAAGGTTTACTTGTAACTCTTATTTGCTTTTTAAAAATTTTTTACAATTTTGTTAAAAAGAATTTCAGTTTCTTTTTGAATTCCTCAAATTGAAGCACCACTTTAAAAATTTGCACAGCTCTTATCTCTTTTGACAAAACAGTGGTAAAAATAATGGTAACGTGGTAAGCAGATAGGCTGAATGAAATAACTTAATGTGATCAGCATTTTAATATAATAAAATTATTTTGGTAAAACTAACTTTATACAATGTTTTATTTGTTTAATTTCTATAGCTGCCCAATTTCAGACAAATGTTGATATTCTTACTGTAATCAGTAAATTGGTTTTATCTTCTCCCCTTCCCTTTTCTAGATATTATACAAGGACCATTTACCAGTTCCAATTTCAAGAGGCACTTTGCAAAGCTGCTGGTCACACAGGGGAACTTTATAAATGTGAGATTTCTAATTCTGCAAAAGCTGGACGCATTTTGAGGTAAGTGAGAACTTGCTTCGCAGTGTATCATTTGAATAGCTGTAGTGAAATAAATTTTTACTGTAGGCTCCAGAAACCATTGCAAGTATTGTTAGTTTACATTTGCTTTAAAAGAAGAAAGATGATAAGATGAAAATTAAATGTCTCTTTTCACTGTCAACCCTGTAAGTTTTTAAGTTTCAAACATGCTATTATAGGTTTAGATTCTGGATGGAGAAAAAGCAAATGCTAACATCCACATGAACCCAACATCTAAAGGAATCTCTCAATAATCCAGGTGACCTTATGCAGTTCTTATGGATTTTAGAGATATGTCATATTACCTGGAAATTGATGTTATAACAGCAATTGCACAGAGAAAGTTTTGTTCCATATTTTGTTGTATATTTTTAAGAGTTTTCTGGGATTCAAGGAGATTGTTCTTCACTCTAGCATCAAGCATGCATGACTGAAAATCTGTTTAACTGTAACAGCTCAATTCCATTATTCTATTGATTGGGGATGTTTGCCACAGTCTTTGCTGGTGTGATTACAACTCACACAGAATAACTCTTCCTTGAATTTAGTATGCCTTGTCTTCCCTTAACACAGTGAGTCTAACAAGTGATCAAAATTTCCTATGTCTTTTTAAATACAGGGATATGCTTGCTTTGGGTAGTTCTCAGCCTTGGACAAAAGCTTTAGAAAGTATTACGGGAAGCCAAAAGATGGATGCAGCACCGTTTCTTCACTACTTTGATCCCTTACTCAAGTGGCTGGAAAAAAACAACCGCAATGAAAATATTGGTTGGAATAATATAAATTGGACTTCATGTAGGTTTTGTTGTATGATGTAATATATGTCCCTCTTTTTTGGGGGGAGGACATCCTTGTCTATTGATGTTGCTCTTTGACCATTCCAGAGAAAAAACTGAAAAAAACAAAAAAATCAGTAGCAATTTGAATTGTAAATAAGAATATTTTGAAGTATACATTATTAATTTTAAGTTACTTATTTTTCTCTCTTTTTAAATCTAGATTCTAAGGATGCCATCAAAGTGAGGATCAGCTTGAAAACAGCACTGGGTGACGATGCAGTGAGTAAATGTCAGCTTGATTTCATTATTTTGGATTTATTTTAAGTAAAATGAAAATAGATCACAATGCAATCCTATGAAGATAGAAAATAATTCTTACCTTTAGGCAAGTGATAAAGGTATGATGGGAAATATGGAGGAATCATGGAAAATAGAAGAAGTGTGGAGAAGCTTGAATTTTGGTGAACATTGTGTAAAAAATTAATGCATTTGGAAATCCCTTTATCAAATTTTGAGCTTTCATACAACACACTATTTTTACTGATGCTTGAACATTTTTTCCTTTTCACCAAAACATCTAAATTGATGCTCTGGACAGCATCGCTTTTTTAAAAAGTTTTTAATTTGAATTCCAGTCAGCCCTGACTCCAAGAGGCAGGCTGTTTCAATGTTTAATAGTTCTTACAGTCAGGAAATTCCTCCTTAATTCAACATGTTCCCATCTTAAAAATAACCATCCATTTATTTATTTAGGTTTTGGTCCTACCCTCAGAAACAATAAAGAATAACTGAACAATTCTGTGCTTTTTACAATAGTCTTTCAGTTATTCAAGACAGCTATTTTATCTTCCTCCTATTAATTTTTGACAAAGAAAAGTTTTTCTCATTTAATGGTGAAAACTCCATTCATTTGCATGGGGGCGGGGGGGGGGGGTAGGGGTGAGAGAAAGGGGGAATCTCTGTAACCAGAGAATAGTTTGGAGGCGGACTCTATATTTGCAGAGATCCTAACATTGTATCTGAATTCAACTGTGTGTTCAGTTACATAGATGAAATCATGTATATTGAGATGATTCCAGTAAGGTGAAAGTAATTTGAAAAGTATTTTCATGGGGTTGTAAACATGCAACTGTCAATGTAATTGTCACCTTGAATTTACAGTACAATTGGGATGAGAGTGAAATGTATTTATTTAAATCAACCATCGCCTATGCCATGCAGAAGTACTTTTTAGAAGTCAAGAATAAAACAGTGCTGTTTCAGTAAGTATATTGCCTTTTATCTTCTAAGGGGATTACTTTTATACTACAGTATTTCATTACAGTGGTGTCTGCAACTGGAGATCAAATAAGGCAAAATAATACTCCATTTATGGTGAAGTGTCCTTCAGTTGCACTGCCATGACCTTCATTTTACCTTTCTTCCCTGAAGAGACCATTGATCTCTGATTACATCTAGATTTTATATGAGTATATATGTATATACCCTCATACATTCCAGACTACATTAATCCAGGGTAAAAACAGAATAGGTAACAGTCCTATGGTAACAGTCAATAATTAAAACTTTCATAATATATTTAATAATAAAATATCCATGGCAAAAATTAACAGACATTTGTTGTTGTTGTTAGTTGCGAAGTCGTGTCCGACCTATTACGACCCCATGGACAATGTTCCTCCAGATTAGGTTCTTCTTCAGTGAGTCCTCATTAGGTGGCCAAAGTATTTGAGTTTCATCTTCAGGATCTGGCCTTCTAAAGAGCAGTTAGGGTTGATCTCCTTTAGGACTGACTGGTTTGATCACCTTGCAGTCCAAGGAACTCACAGGAGTTTTCTCCAGCACCATAGTTCAAAGGCCTCAATTCTTTGGCTCTCAGCCTTTCTTATAGTCCAACTTTCACAGTCATACATTGCAACTGGGAAAACCATAGCCTTGGCTACATGCACCTTTGTTGGCAGGGTGATGTCTCTGCTTTTTAGAATGCTGTCTAGATTTGTCATAGCTTTCCTCCCCAGGAGCAAGCGTCTTTTAATTTCCATAAATGGTTTCCATAATTTCCATTGAGGGTTTTAATAACCATAAATGGCTGCAGTCCCCATCTGCAGTGATCTTGGAGTCCCAAAAAATAAAATCTGTCACTACCTCCATTTCTTCCCCAGTTATTTGCCAGGAATTGAGAGGGCTGGATGCCATGATCTTAGTTTTCTTAATATTGAGTTTCAAGCCAATTTTTGTACTGTCCTTCTTCACCAGCATCAAGAGGCTCTTTAATTCCTCTTTACTTTCTGCCATTAGAGTGGTATCATCTGCATATCTGAGGTTGTTGATATTTCTCCCAGCAATCTTTATTTCCAACTTCTGATTCATCTAGCCCCGCCTTTCTCATGATGTGCTCTGCATATAAGTTAAACAGGCAGGGCGACAGTATACAGCCTTGCCGGATTCCTTTCCCAATTTTGAATCTATCAGTGGTTCCGTGTCCAGTTCTCACTGTTGCTTCTTGACCTGCATATAGGTTTCTCAAGAGACAAATGAGATGGTCTGGTACTCCCATCTCTTTAAGAACTTGCCACAATTTGTTGTGATCCACACAATCAATGGCTTTAGCATGATCAATGAAGCAGAGGTAGATGTTTTTCTGTAACTCCATGATCCAGCATATGTTGGCAATTTGATCTCTAGTTCCTGTTCCTCTTTGAAATCCTGCCTGTACTTCTGGTAGTTCACAATCCACATACTGCTGGAGCCTAGCTTGTAGGATTTTAGCATGTGAAATGAGTGCAATGGTGTGATATCTTGAACATTCTTTGGCATTGCCTCTCTTTAGAATTAGAATGTAAACTGACCAATCCTGTGGCCACTGTTGAGTTTTCCAAATTTACTGGCAAATTGAATGTAATAAAACTAATAATAACCACTAGTAATAATAAAGACAATGAAGACATATTAACCATAGGAAGAGCCCTCTCTCTCCAGAAGAGTCCTATTTTAAGTAATTTCTGGAATAATGTAATAGTGTAATAGATGGGCTTAGCTTTAATTTTAAAGGCTTAATTAATTAAATATGTTATTAATTAATAATGAAATACATTATTAGTGGGAATTATTAATAGAAATGGAAATTCTATTTCCATTTGAAAACAGGAGAAAAAAAAGTAAATTCCCTTTGCCCACAATATCAGTTGAGCTCTATTTTCCATACTCTTTTTTTTTGAAAAAAGTTTTTATTTATTTATTTATTTATTTATTTATTTATTTATTTATTTATTTTTCATATTTTATTGCTCATATAGTTATTTCTCATAAACATACAGTCTCTTATCCACTCTTAATCATGTTAGAGAACGGCTGTGGCCATTTGCTTGCACTACAGCTATTTGAACTGGATGCCCCATTGCTGTGAGAGAGTGAGAGGCTCCAATTTTGCCCAGATCCAACCGTATTGCTATCTCGCATCTCTAGGACCATCGCTGATACCCAGAGTTACTCTCCCTTACCTTGTCATACTTATATGGCTTACACCTCGGCGGATCTGCTCATGCTGCGAGATGCCCCCCTCTCGCGGCGATGGCCTTCCACTTTATCGAAGGATTACCTTAAGGACGGGCTTTGGAGCCCCGAGAGGTGGCATGTGTTAAAGCGGAGATTGAGGGGTTTCTTAATTAGGGCTTTTAATAATTTTTTAAGGGGAACTGGGAGGGCGACCAAGTGGGCTGGGGAGGGTAACCCACCAAGGTCGGGGCCAAGCTCGGCACAGGGTAACGATTTGGAGGGTGCAGAACGAGGGATTGGGGAGAGGAAGGTGGGCTATCTTAATGAGGGATGTACCATCAGCACAGTGGATGGGAGGGGCAGATATGGTGGGAGCAGGGGACCATATCATATGTCGGGGGTGCACACTCGCTACTTGAGAACAATTGCGTGTCCTGGTCCCCAAGGCTTCTCTCAGATACTAGGTGGCAAGTTACTCAGGACCTGAGCCTCCGACTGATCCTGTGCAACACTAGGTCCGTGGTAAATAAGGCCCCCCTCATTTACAATCTTATTCAAGAGGGGGAAGCGGACCTGGAGGGTATTACGGAGACCTGGTTGGGCCCGGAGGGAGGGGTCCCTCTAGTTGAGATGTGCCCACCAGGCTTCAGAGCATTCCATCAGCCAAGGGCCCAGGGGAGGGGAGGGGGGATGGCGGTTATTATTAAAGAAGGACTTGGTCCAAGGGAGACCACTGTGTCACAGATTGCCGGATGTGAGTCCCTCTTTGTAAGATGGGGTCATGGGGTTCAGATGGTCTTGCTGCTTACGTACCTGGCTCCCTGCCACGTGGCAACAGCCCTGCCTGAGCTACTTGACGTGATAGCAACAGTGGCAATTGATACACCCAGGCTTATGGTCATGGGTGATTTCAACTTGCCATCCATTGGTGAAACGTTGGAGATGGCTCGGGAGTTCATGGCTTCCATGACGGCCATGGACCTGACCCAGTTAGTTCATCGCCCCACTCACAGGGTGGGGACATACTCTGGACTTGATTTTTGTCTCTGGCCAGTGGTTGAGTGATCTTATTATAGGAGGTATAGACATGAAACCCTTGTCATGGTCTGAAGATCTGGCACATGACTCGGCCAAGAACCTGGTGGCTGCCTGGGATCGGGCGGCTGGTGGGGCCTTGGATTGAGTCGTGCCTTTGCGGCCTCTGGCCCGGTGCCGATCCCTCGTGGGTCCTTGGTTCAGGAGCTGAGGGAGATGAAACACCAGAAAAGATGCCTAGAGAGCGGTTGGAGGGCCAGTCTCACTGAATCTGACCGAACACTGGTAAGGTCGCATATTAAGACCTACTTAGTGGCGATAAAAGCGGCAACGTTTAATTACTTTTCTGCTCTTATTATGTCATCAGAGAATTGTCCGGCCCCCTTGTTCAGGGTGACCTGCTCCCTGCTCCACTCAGGAGTGCGGGAGGACCCTCTGGAAGGCAGGGCCGAGGATTTTGGACAATATCTGTATGACAAAATTGCTCAGATCCGGGGGGATTTGGACTCTGACTGGGTAGATTCAGGCAGGGTGGTAAGGAATAGTCTTGAGAACGTTATCGGGGAAGAGTGACCCCTGATGATGTGGACAGGATTCTGGGGAGATTTAGTGCGGCCACATGTTTACTGGATCCGTGTCCCTCCTGGTTAGTACTGGCTTCCCGGGAGGTTACACAAGGCTGGCTCCAGGGAATTATTAACACTTCGTTGAGTGAGGGTTACTTCCCCACAGCCTTGAAAGTGGTGGTGGTGAGGCCCCTCCTCAAGAAGCCCTCCCTGGATCCGGCAGTATTAACCAACTATCATCCAGTCTCAACCTTCGCTTTGTGGCGAAGGTTGTCGAGAGTGTGGTCACACGACAGTTTCCGCAGTACCTGGAGGAAACGTCTTATCTAGATCAGTTCCAGTCAGGTTTCAGGCCCAGGCATAGCACGGAAATGGCATTGGTCATGTTGGTAGATGATCTCTGGAGGGCTCGGGACAGGGGTTGTTCCTCTGTTCTGGCCTTGTTAGACCTCTCAGCAGCTTTTGATACCATCGACCATGGTATCATGCTGCACCGGTTGGAAGAGTTGGGGATGGGGGGCACCGTGTTACGGTGGTTCTCCTCCTTTCTCTCCGACAGTTGCAGTTCGTGTTGGCAGGGGGGCAGAGATCGACCTCGAGGCCTCTTATATGTGGAGTGCCTCAGGGATCGGTCCTCTCGCCCCTTCTGTTCAACATTTATGTGAAACCACTGGGCGAGATCATCTCTGGCTTTGGGGTGAAATACCATCAGTACGCTGATGACACCCAGCTGTTCATCTCCACCCCTGGCCACCCCAGCGATGCCCTTGAAGTAATGTCCCGGTGCCTGGAGGCTGTGCGGATCTGGATGGGGAGAAACCAGCTCAAACTCAACCCTTCCAAGACTGAGTGGCTGTGGTTCCCGGCATCCCGATATAGTCAGATGACTCCATCTCTGACTATTGGGGCGAGTCTTTGGCCCCCTCAGAGAGGGCTCGCAATCTGGGAGTCCTTCTGGATACGCAGCTGTCCTTGGAGGAACATCTGATGGCTGTTGCCAGGGGGACTTTTGGTCAGGTTCACCTGATCCGCCAGTTGCCCTTTCTTGATCAGGATTCCCTGTGTACAGTAATCTCATGCCCTCGTCACCTCTCGCCTGGACTATTGCAATGCTCTCTACATGGGGCTCTCCTTGAAGGGCACCCGGAGGCTCCAACTGGTCCAGAATATGGCCGCGCAGGTAGTCACGGGAGCTGCATGGCGCTCCCATACAACACCTCTCCTGCATGAGCTGCACTGGCTCCCAGTGGTCTTCTGTGTGCGCTTCAAGGTGTTGGTTATCACCTTTAAAGCGTTCCATGGCATAGGACCTAGTTATCTTCGAGACCGCCTGCTGCTACTGACGGCCTCCCATCAACCTGTGTGCTCCCACAGGGAGAGCCTCCTTGGGGTGCCATCAGCCAAACAATGCAGGCTGGTGACCCCCAGGGGGAGGGCCTTCTCTGTGGGGGCACTTACCCTCTGGAATCAGCTGCCCCCAGAGTTAAGGAGAATCCAAGACCTCGGTGCCTTCCATCGTGCCCTTAAAACCTTCTTTTTCCAGCAAGCCGGGCTGGCCTAACACTTTTTAAAATGTTTTTAATTGTTTGTTATTATTTTTAATCAGGGGCCAAATTTATATATATCCTTTTAATTGTATTTTAATGTTTGTATTTTATGTTTTTACTTGGCTGTTCACCACCCTGAATCCTCAGGGAGAAGAGCGGTATACAAATTTAAAAATAAATAAATAAATAAATAAAATATTAATTCATTCCTCATCCTAAGACAAAGTTTAAATATATTCAAATATATTCAGGGTTGCTTCTCTACTCATTCTTCTTCCTTGTTTTACAATCCTTCTTCTCCTTCTCTCTTTCCATTCCCTCCCTTCTTCTATCCTTTTCTACTTTGTTCTTTCCTCCTCTTCTTCCTCTTCTCTCCTTCCCCTTCCTTTCCCCCACTCCTCCCTTCTTTTCCCCTTTCTAACCTTCTCTTCTACTCTTTTTCCCTCCCTTTCTTCCTCTCCTTTTCCCTTTCTTCTGTTCCTCTGTCTCCTTCTCCCCTCCTATCTTACCCTCTATGCCTCTCTCCATTGCTATATTTATTTTCAATTCAATATTTTCCCTATTGGTATCTGTGCAGCCTCAATTTTCTATTAATATATACTTTCTTTTCAATTTCTTTTCTATTTTACCAATTTCACATATATCATCATAGTTGTACATTTATGTAATCACATTTTTCCTTCCCCACCCCCTTCCCCCTTTTTCATTTACATAGGTGTCATCTGGGTTTCTATTCCCTTTTTGTCTTCTCTCTCCTTTACTTTTACACTGTCTAATTTATTAATCTGTCATGTTTTATTCATATAACCATGCATAAAATCATTTCTATGTCTTGAAATACACCGATTCCTCTTTATCTTTTATTCTTAATGTTAGTCTATTCATTTTTGCACATTCTAAAATCTTCTTTATTACTTCACCTTCTGACAGGATTTTTTCTGCCTTCCAATTTTGTGCAAATACAATTTTTGCCGCTGTTATTATGTGTATAATTAAATATGTATCTTCTTTACTATATTTCTCCAGTAAAGTACCCAATAAAAAAGTCTCTGGTTTTAATTCTAAACGGCTGGTGTACCATTTCCTCTAACCATGCCTGTATTCTAACCCAATATTTTTTTGCTTCTGTACATGACCACCACATATGATAATATGATCCCGGCAATTGTAAAGATTTCCAACATTTAGCTGATTTCTCCTTAAACATTTTTGCTAACTTTTCTGGTGACATATGCCATCTATAAAACATTTTATATAGGTTTTCTTTATATGCAGTTGCCATTGTTAATTTATAATTCCTTTCCCATAATTGTTGCCATTTCTCTAATTCTATTGTATAACCAAAGTTTTTTGCCCATGTTATCATTATCTCTTTTACTTCTTCATCTTTTAATCTCATTTGCAATAAGTAATTATACAATTTCTTAATCATTTTTTCATCTGTCCCAGTCAATATCTTGTCCAGTTCTGATTTTCCCAAATTGAAGCCATACTGTCTCAAGTCTTTATATCTTTATTGTATTTGCAGTAATGTATTCCAATCTGTCTCAATCCCTTGTTTTTCTAGTTCTTGTTTCTGTTTTAGTTCTCCCTTCTCTGTTAAAATGTCCTTATATCTCACGATATTTTCCATGTTAATCATATTTGGATGTGTCAATGCTTCTATTGTTGAAAGACAAATTGGTATTTTCATATAATGCTTTTCTTTCACTTTCTCCCATACTGCTAACAACCCATTCCTTACACAATGTTTCTGGAAGTATCCATGTATCCTATTTTTGCAAATCATGTCCTTCCAAAGTCAATAGTCTTGTATTTCTCAATAAGATCCATTCTTCTTTTTATTAAAAATGTTTATTTCATAATCAACATACAAACTTCTAGGCTTATAAACACAACATAATCAGTCATCAGAATATCTCTAATACATCATAACCTGGAAAAAAAGATTTTTTTTATTCCCCCCCACCTCCCACCTCCTACCCCAACCCCTACCCCCCCTCCCAACTTCCCAGAGCAAATACAGGGTAAAACATTTAATAAACACTAACAAAAAACCCACACGCTAACTATCTATAGATTTGTCTCTCTCTTGCACTTTAACTCTCCTTATTCATAACTAAATATGACTGTTCTTGCTTGAAGGTAATTAATCCCAGTTGATTCTTATCCATTCTTCAGCAATAAGCAAATCTTCCTTATACCAATCAGAACCTAGTAACAATTAGTTATCGCATCTTACACCCTTACAAATATTTCCATAGTGAAAAAAGAAGAAAAAAAATACTTCAACTAATCTCCAATAAAATATATTGTTAATCTAATCCATCAACATAAAAGAAAAAAAAACTTATACTTTCCATCCTAAAGAACTTATATTAAACATAAATTTGTTCTACTTATTCTCTTCAATTCCACTAAATAATTTAAAAGCCTTAAATATATATTGAAAGATCTATTGACCTTAATTTTAACCTCCAAAAAATTTCTTTTTAATCCATCCAAACATAAATAAAGATTTAACCAATAACCTATAACAATTGGAACATAACATTGCTTAAAATAACTTTCCAAAATAAATCACGTCCCTAAATATAAATAAATCATTCATTTTCACTCCAATATAACTTTTCAAAGCAAAACAAATCATATCCTGCATACAAATACGGTAATTCTTTTTCATCAGTGTTGTCCTGCCTGAGAAGGAGGCGTATAAATCTTCCACCTCCATTTTCCCCTGCCCTTTTTACAAGCCTTCTTCTTCCGTCTTATTCCTCCATCTTTTTTTATTTTTTCAAACTCTTGAGTATTCAGCTGTAATTTTTGAATTTTGCAATCTTGTGCAGGTCGCAAAATAATTCCTTTTGGAAAACACACCTCTTTAATTAAGATTAAAAGTCCATTTTTATAAAGAAATTGTAATGTTCCATTTTGAATCCTCCTTCGTAACTTAAGGGTCCCAATGCCTCCTGGCACTTTTCCTTTCATCTGTGACAAGACCTCTGGATAGATCTCTTTCCATATCTCCTGGTTGATCTCCTTCAAATCTGCCAGCTTTCCATTCTTAATTTGATAGACATCCATTCCATTTTCTACAGGCGCTTTTATCAGGGTTACTTCTTCCACCTCTTCCTTAAGTGTCTCAGTATTATTTGAAATCTGAGATACCAATACATTGTCTCCCCTTGCATCTTTATTACAAATTGGAGTAGAGATCTTGTCAAAACGCCCTTCCAATCTTTCCATTAATGAGTAGGTAAATGATTCTAGCCTTTCTTCCAAAAGATCCACTGTCAGTATTTGTACACTTGCTGAAATATGTAATAGGAAGCCTTCATCCCCTTCAAAAATCTTTACCACCGCCATTTCCAAAAAAAAAAAAAAAACCACTTTCCAGCAGCTTCTCAACAAAATCAGTGAAATTCTATTTCTCAGTCTCTAGCAAATCATACTCAAAAAGACCTATTTTCTTGAGTTGCAAGCCTTAATTTCCACTTCATTCAGCAAAGCTTCAAAGTACTGACAGCTGTAACAACTTTAACAAGCGCAAACAAGCTTTAACAATCATTTTCTTCTTTAGCTTCTGTTCTCTATCAGCGCCATTTTAAATCTCTTAAAAACTTTCACTCGGGTCTGGAAGGAAGTATTATTTTGCAGAGTTAAAGAAAAATAAAATACTTGCAAAAAGTTCTCCTGTTTTGTTCTGCCTGTGTTAAAATCAATCCTTGGAGTCAGTTGGTTCGCAGGGGTGGTTGCGGCACCTTGTTCAGTCAGTGACAGAATCTTCCTGGATCTGGAGCTGCTTTCCGGTGCTTGGGGGCCCTCACCCTCTGCACCCCCAGGATTAATCCTGGAGGTTTTGGGGGGCTCTACCCATGCCTGTGCACTCACTTCTCCCTCTTTGCCCAAGGGGAAAGTTCCGAGCCACCAAAACAGCTGATTTCCGCTATTTTGGCGACTTTACAAATCACGGGAGTCGGAGCTCCCAAAAGAGCTGCAGCAGCGCAGGCGGCGCCACCGGAAATCCAATAAGATCAAGTTTAATTCAAGTTAACATCGCCGCTTGGTGATACAATTCCCAATTTGGTAGACCAAATCTTCCTCTAATTCTGGAATCTTGAAGCAATTTAAGGTTAATTCTGGCTTTTTTCCTTGCCATATATATTTCCACATCATTTTGTTCAAATTTTCAAAATATTTTTTCTCTAACTTTGTTGGAATCATTTGAAAGAGAAACAAAATTATTGGTAATATATTCATTTTAATTAATGCTATTCATCCCATTAGTGATAATTGCAAGTTTTTCCATTTCTCCAAGTCTATTTCAATTTGGTTTCTCAATTTATAATAATTATCTTCCTTCACAGTTATACACCTTGAAGTTAATTGGATGTCCAAATATTTCACTTTCTTCCCTACTTAAATATCTAACTTCTCCATTAATTGCTTCTTTTGTTTTTCTCTCATGTTTTTAACTATGCTTTTTGTCTTTATTAATTTTCAGTCCCACTACTTCACCATATTCCTCTATTTGCTCAATTAATTTTGGACCTGTTTCTGTTGGTTCTTATAATAAACACTAAATCATCCGCAAATGCTTATAGTTTATATTCTTCTGTTTTGATTCTCATTCCTTTTATTTCTTTATCTTGTCTTATTTTTCTGTTTAAAATTTCTAATGTCAAAATAAATAATAATGGAGTTAGCAGACATCCTTGTCTGGTTCCTTTTCTAATATCCACTTTTTCTGTCATTTCACCGTTTACAATTACCTGGCTGTACCATGGTGCCAAGGTTATAGTTTTAACCATGTTTATAAACCTATCCCTAAAACCCATCATTTGTAATTATGTAGTGATAAATTGCCAATTCACATTATCAACCATTACTGTGCATCTAAAAATAACAATGCCATTTGTTTCTTTGAGTGCGCTTCATAGTATTCCACTGTATCCAATATAATTTGTATATTATCTCTAATCTATCTTTTAGGTAAAATGCCATTCTGATCTGGATGTATAAACTCATTTAACAGCCTCTTCAATCTTTCTGCCATAATTGATGCAAAAATTTTGTAATCGGCATTTAATAATGAAATTGGTCTATAATTCTTTATTTGTTGTAAGTCTGCTTCTTCTTTTGGTATATGCCTCCATCCATGAGTTCGGGACCTTGGCTTCTAATAATAAGTCATTAAATACTTGTAACATTATGTTGCTTAATACATCTTGTAGTCTTTTATATAATTCTGCTGGTAATCCATCTGGTCCTGGTGTTTTGCCATTCTTCTGTTTTTTAATTCCCTCCATCAATTCCATTATCAATATTCTTTCTTCTAATGACTTTTTAAATTTTTCTGGAATTTTAGAGATTATCGCTTTTTCTAAGTATTGTTCTATCTTCTCTTCTGGCACCCTCTCTTGCTGATATAGACTCTTATAGTATTTCTCAATTATCTTTTCCGCATTTCAACAACATATCTTTCCATTTTGATTTAATAGTTGACTTATCAATTTCTTTTCTTTTTTCCTTTTTCATCTTGTATGCCAGCCATCATCCTGGCTTATTTGCATTTTCAAAGAAATTTTGCTTTGTTGATTTTATTTTATTTGCCAGATCTTCATTTTCTACTAAATTCAATTTGTGTTTTTGCAAGTCCTTCAAGTTTTTAATATTTTTGTCCCGTGGATTTTTCTGTAAATTTTTCTCTAATTTCTTATACTCCTCCTTCAATTTCCTTTGAGTTTGTCTGTTCTGTTTGTTCTGTTTTCCTAAATTTGTCATTGCCAATCCTCTAATGTATGCCTTACTTGTATCCCACACATTTTGCAGTGATGTATCTTCTTTCCTGTTTTCTTTGATGAAAAATGTCAGCTCTTTTCCATTTAGTAAATTTCAATTTAATGTCCATCTCATTTTTTTTCTCTGCCCCTTCCATGACATTGTTATTGGGTTGTGATCTGCCCATGTACTTGTTTCTATATCAATCTTGTATATCTTAGATATTAATTCTGTTGACATCCACATCATATCTATTCTTGACCATGACTTGTGCCTATTTGAATAGAATGCATATTGCTCCTCCTTTACATTTCTTTTTCTCCATGCATTTTGTAAGCTTAGTTCCTCTATAATTGTATAAAATGCTTTACCAAGTATCTTTCTTAATTTTTTATTCACTTTTGTAGATTTATAGTCTAACTCATTATTGAAAATCCCATTAAAGTCTCCTGTTATACAAATAGCTTCATATTCATATTCCAATATTTTCCTGTGTAATTTTGCATAAAATTCCTCTTGATTTTCATATGGAGCATATATCCTCACTAATAATATTTTTTATGGTTCATTACTATTTCTAACATTAGTATTCTTCCTTCCTCATCCTCAAAATTTTGTTTAGATTGAATTGTCTTTTTAATATAAAAGGCCAGTCCTCTTTTTGCTTTGGCAAGCCAGCATTGTGTATAATGTCCCCAATTTTATTTGCTCCAAATTTTTTACTATTGCTTTCTAATGTGAACTTCTTGTAAACATATGATTTCTAATTTTAACTTCTCTAATTTATTAAATGTTCTTTTTCTTTTTATTGCTGAATTTAATCAATTTATATTCATTGATATTATTTTGATTTCTTCTTCCATTTCTTATTTATTTACTTGTTTTGTACATCTAGTCATTCTTATCTTCCTTTGCTCTTTAACTTCTTTCGCTTTTTCTTTCTCTTATCACTCTTTCTTCTTGTTCTTTAGCTGCCTCTTTTAGTAGTTCTGTTTTTTTCCTCCTGGCATCGATCCCCTCTTTCTTCACTCAGTTTCTCTTCCTCTTGAAATCCTATGAACTGTCCATAAAATACTTCTGCTTTGTCTATTGTATCTAGTCTGTGTCTTTGTTCCTGCAAATTCACCAATGTTCCTTCTGGTACCAACCATCTGAAATTCACTCCTCTTTTAATCAAACATTTCATAAGAAATTGATATTCTTTTCTCAGATCTCTGACTCTTCTTGGAATTTGTTTCAGTGCCACTATTTCTCTACCTTTGTACTTTATTGTCGCATTTCTCATCAACTGCAGTATCTCTGTTCTCAATGATTTCTTGGTAAATCAGACATGAATTTCTCTAGGTTTGTTGTTTCTCATTGCATACCTTGTATGCACTCTATATATCTTGTCAATTGCACTTAATATCTTTTCTTTACTTTCTTCCATTGTTTCCGCTAATATCTCCTCAATTTTCTCTGCTAGATTCTCTCCTTTTTCTTCTTCAATGTTTTGAAATCTTAAATAATATTCAGCTTTATCCATTTCCAGTGATATTTGTATTTGTATTTATTAGATTTATATAATTGTCCTTTCCTGATTCTTATCAGTGGTTGTAAATCTATAATTCATCTCATCCACTTTTTTCTCTGATGCTTCTTTTTCTTCCACTTGCATCAGTTGTCATTCATTTTTCCCTATCGTCTCTTTAACTTCCTTTAATTCTCCATCCATTTTTTCTATTTTCTCATCTATTTTATTTATTCTTTCCTTAAAATCTTCATATATAGTCTGTAGCATATTTTTTAATTCCACATTGGTTTTTCTTTTGCTGTGTTGTAATTTCTACTGTCTTTTGGCCCATAGAGCCAGATGCTGTTGATATTGATGGTGATGATAGATGTTGTGTTATTTTCTTCATCTTGTTTCTTTGATTCACACCACCCAATTTGTAACCCAAATAATCCAAGCTCGCCGTGTTTAAATTCCAAATTCAAAATCTACTCCAAAATCAAACTCTTCAGGTACTTGTTACCCTAATCCACATGTGTTTAAACTATATAAAGAAAGAAAAATGCAGAATCTCCATAAAAAAGGAAAACAAAGACAAAAATTCAATAATGAAAATTTAAAAATCAAAACGTGCCAAGAAAAGGACCATTCCACTCTTGTCTTCTCCTTTGTTCAATTTATTTGTTTAATTTTCTCTAACACCACTAAATGGCACTGTAGTTTACTCCCAGTAGTTTTAAAGTTATAGTTAATCCAATTTTTGTCTTCCAAATACAAATACAAATCTCAAAATTTCAAAAATCATTCACTGCAAAAAAGCCACTTTGCCCAATCTCCTTTCTGATTTTTAAATCAAATTTTCAGCTTTGTCAATTTTGTCTTCATTAATGGCATCTGCTTTTTTGCTGCTATTACCAGAAGTGGGGAGATAGCCTTTTATCCACTCCCTCCTCTCTCCCCTCTCCTCTTTTGCTGTTCTCTTTCAAATAAAGTTTTTAAAAGTCAGGGAGTAAATTTTTTAAAAAAGGAATCTTGTTTCCAAGACCACAGTTCAATCTCACCCAGATGATTCACCTTGCTTTCTTCTTCTTTCTCTTTGTGTGGCCACCCCAGCTTGTGACAGCTCCTGGAGGAGAGACGTGGCCAGCATTGTGGCAATACAGCATGTAACTTCAGGGCTCTGAAGAAGCACCAATATCTCAACCATTTTGGGGGGTCCCTAAGAAGTCATAGCCATCTTGTAGAGGCAGCGAGAAATGGAGGCACAGGCTGGCATGAAGAGGGAAATCACAAATTCCCTGAGTCAGAGGCTGGCAAATAGTCTCTGACTCAGCGGTATTTACCGTACTCCTAGAACACAGGTGTCAAACTCACGGCATCACATTCATAGAACTGGGGTGGGCGTGGCTGGTGTATGATGCATCTGGCCCGCAGGCCACCAGTTTGACACCCCTGTCGTAGAATGTTTCATATGGCTCAGTTGAACAGTAGAAAAAGAGGAAGGAAGAAAGGAGAAAAGTGGGAAATATTGTCAAGAAAATATAGAATAGAATAGAATAGAATAGAATAGAATAGAATAGAATAGAATAGAATAGAATAGAATAGAATAGAAGGAAATATCTCATATGATAATATGTGTGACTGGGACAAGATGTTTCTTTATTCTTTCTAATCATTTGTGTAAGGCTGCCAGAAGTATAGACTCAAATAATTTTATCCTGGAGGAGAAATTCTTATTTTCTATGTAAAGAATATTAAGTTAATTTTAATTATTGGTGTCAATTTAGTTTGATTCAAACTAGGTATTTCATGAGATTAAATATGTACTTTTTGGATTATTTGAGCTCATTTTCCACCTTTTTGCATATACAAATATCTATTATGTAGTCAATGTTTGCAATCCAGATATTCCAATAGGAATAGGACAATAGGAGGGATACCCTTGTTGGCATATAATTTGGATCAAATATTAACACAGATAATTCTAAGCCTGAATATTTCTAATCAATACACATTTCTCTCCCACTAGAACAAATAATGTCCATGTGAGTAACGTGACACTGAGGATCTCCTTTTATTTTACAGTCAGCATGCCAAACAATACTTCAGAATTGGTTCCTAAATCTGAAGTGGAAGAAGCAATCAGGTGAAACTTTGGACTGTAAACAAATCAATAGGGTCAGGGTGATTTGTACTTGGATGGGAATATCAGGACTATAAATTTAAGATTGTTAAGTCAAAAAAACATCCCAGAAGAACCATGGTAGTAAACCACTTCTGTGTTGTTTTCAAGGAAATTCATGGATGTATTCCTAATGTCATCAGTCAAAACACAACAACTTTTTTAATGCAGGAAAATAGAGTAAATATTATATGACTAATTGGAAAAATTGGCATACAGGCAACATTAAATTATCTTGTTTTATATTGTTGGAAGTAATGTCCATCTGGGTTCAGTTCCAAGTGGGAAGAAAGGCACTGGAAACATGGAGACTGCTTGGAAAGATGGTTTAATGGTAGGCAGGAACACATATTTTGAGGTCCTGGGCAAAAAAGAGTACATAGGATATATCTATCTATCTATCTCAGTGATGGGTTGCACCCTAGTTCACAAGAACTGGTAGTAAAAATTTCTAGTAGTTCAGAGAATCGGTAATAACATTGGCTGGCCATGCCTGGTTGTCGCTCGCTTACCCCGCCCACCTCATCAGAGGCTTTTTTTTTTTACTTTTAAAAGCATTTTTTCTACAACCTCTTCGGCCAAAACAATGCTTTTAAAAGTTAAAAAAAAGCCTCTGATGATCACGCAGCTCAGCTGGGATCATCAGAGGCTTTTGAAAGCATTTTTTCTACAACTTCTTCAGCCGAAGAGGCTGTAGGAAAAAAAGTGCCTTTAAAAGCCTCTGCCAATCCCAGCTGAGTTGCCTGATCATAGGCTTCTAAAAGTATTTTTTTTTGCAACCTCTTTGGCCGAAGAAGCTGTAGGAGAAAAAATGCCTTTAAGATGGAAGGAAGAAAGGAAGGAAAAGCATCTAATACTTGTTATGCATATCACTGCAGGGTCACTTTACAATTGCAATAAACACTTTAGTAGAGTGCCTGGAATTGTTTTTTAAAAAATTTCCGACTTCATTTACAGTCTGTCTCGGGAACGTATCAATGAAGCTTTCAAACTGACTGATCAAACTTTGGAATTTGTTGGTCTCTTACCAACACTGGCACCACCTTATGAATCACCTATAACGGTGTGGCTTGTAGCATTTGGAGTTGTGATTGGTCTCGTAGTGATTGGAATCATCACCTTGATCATTATTGGACAGAAAGATCGAAAAAAGTAAGTGCTATTTATGGATGTTTAGTCTTAAATCAAAGTTCATTTTGTACAATATACAACAGCGTTTCTCAACCTTGTGAATTTTAAGATAGGTGGACTTCAATTGCCAGAATTCATCAGTTAGCTCCTTTCTCAGTTCATGTATCTCACTGGTATTTTTAACCAATATGTATCATGTGTCAAATGCTTGTCAAGACTGATAAAAGCAGAATTTTACTAGAAAAACACTTTTCTGTGCACATGCTGATAGTTTTTAAATAGTTAAATACTAATCAATGTATTATTTTTATGTGCAGGAAAAAGAAGGCAGCAAAAACTGATGCTATTGAAACTGCTGACATTCATGAAGATTGTGGACAAAGCAATTCAACATTTCAACTTGATGAAGCTGCCACAACAACTTTCTAAAAGCAACCAAATAAATAGACTTGCCCTACATATTTTTGTATGTTTGTGGCCAACACACTAACATACAGAAGGACTCATTAATATAGATAATGCTAAAAATAAAGGCTCTGTAAACCAGAAATGGATTTGTGGAGCATGGATGAATTTGTGCAACTCAGTTAATATTCTCTCCTGCCACTTTTTTTTTTAAATTAACTAAGCAGTTGTGGGTTGCCACTTCTGGCTAAAAACACTTGATAACTTTTTTTTTTCAAGAATATACTTCCTATGAAAATATGAAAAATAAAAAATCATGGAAAAAGAGACAGACACTTAAAACAGAAAAGATAGTGATGGGTTTTTTAAGGGTCAAGAACTTTTGTAAACTATTGTAAACTGACACTTTGCAAAGGAAAAATAATTTTTTAGAAATTGATAATAAAAATAGTAAAGATAATATAGATAATAAATATTAAATATTGGATATTAAGTACAATAAATACAATATATAGAATAAATACAGTAAATACTTGTTAATCTAACTGAGAAAATCAAGTTATTAAATCTACTTGATAAAGTTAATAAATACAATAAATACAGTTGGTATTGAGTACAAGAAATGTGATTATATTTTTATATAACTATCATCACAACTCTATATTGTCTATTTACTAAGTTTCTTAAATAGATATATTCTTGTCAGAGTGGTTAAATATATATATATTTCTAAAAAGTAAATCTATAATCTATAGCCAGCTCTAAAAATACTAAATAATATTATAAACGTTGGGGAATATTAAGCTATAAAAATTGAAAAGAGAGCAAAGAAAAAGAAAGGAAAGGGAGTGAAGCTCTGCTCCTTTCATTTTTTAACTGTTTACTATTCTCTTCTGCTCACTATACTGCTCCTGATGCCAATGGTTCAAAATAGTCTTTCTCTATTGGAGACCCACTCTGTATCTTTAATCGCTCCTCCGGCTGCTTCTTCACTGGTCTTCCAAACTCGGCTTAATCCACTGCTTGCATTATGCCTGCTGTACTGTCTCCCCTCCTCACTTCCCTTTTCTTTGGCTGGTGAGTCATGCCTCCAAGTCTGCCATTAAGGCAGGCTTCTTCCAGGTTGGGTTGGAGGTTCTTTTCCTAGTGCCGTGGGAAACCGGACCTTTCCTTGCTGCCCCTGAGACTTCCTCCTTCTATTGTTTGTCCCTCCAGGACAAAACTTCACCTCCCACGGCCTCCGAGCGCGAGAAATCCAGCACAGGAAATAGAGTTCTGTTCCTCTGAATTGCCACAGCACGACGTCACCACCAGAAGTGCTCGCTAGTTTAAAGAAGAAGCAATATACATTCTATTCAAATAGGCACATGTTATGGTCAAAAATAGATATGATGTGGATGTCAACAGAATTAATACCTAAGATGTACAGGATTGATATAGAAACAAGTACATGGGCAAATCACAACCCAATAATAATGACATGGAAGGGGCAGAGAAAAAAATGAGATGGACATCAAATTGAAATTTACTAAATGAAAAAGATTTTTTACAATATATGGAAAAAGAGCTGACATTTTTCGTCAAAGAAAACAGAAAAGAAGATACATCACTGCAAAATGTATGGGATACTATTAAGGCATATATTAGAGGATTGGCAATGACATATTTAGGAAAATGGAACAGACAGAACAGACAAACTCAAAGGAAGTTGGAGGAGGAGTATAAGAAATTAGAGAAAAATTTACAGAAAAAATTTGCTAGCATGGAGTAAAATAAGCATGGGATTGTTACTTAAGGCCTTCCACCAGATGATTTTGCTCCAGTCCAGATGAAAATCAGAATAAACACACAGGGAAGACTTCACTAGAAAGGGCTTTCTTTTGCTTCAGGAGAAAATCAGAGTAAAGAACTGGAAAAGCCTTCACAGGAAGAGGCTTTTTTGTTCTGCTGTGGAAGAAAATTAGAAGACACGGAGAAATCTTCCCTGGAAGAGGGTCTCTGCTTTTGCTTCAAAGGAAGCAAAAGACAGTTTCTTTTGAGACACTTTCTCAATTCAGGCAAGGTGGTTTGCAGCTTTACAACATTTTAAGGAGGTGATAATTGTTCTTGGCTGCACACTCAAACATCTCATTAAAGCTAGTGTTCCTTTCCCTGCTCAGGGAGGGGGAGGGGTAGCGGCAGAAAGTGTCCATTTATTATTCTATCTGAGGGCAAATGAGACTAAGACTCATTTGCTGTTTCTTAGCTCAGCTAAGGCAGTAATCCACTCTTAGCTCAGCTAAGGCGGCAATCCACTCTGCTGCACGAATCCGCTGAGCTAATAAACAACAGAATATAGGAGAGGTGAGAGGAAGGGGAGGGCAGGTGGCCATGCCCAAGCAAAATTTTCCCTACCGGTTCTCCAATCCAGTCAAAATTTTCCCTACACAGACACCAGAACCGGTCCGAACCAGTAGCATGTCATCCCTGCCCTTTAGTTCTTCCCTATGTACACACATAGCAATCAGATTGACTTAGACTTTTAACAGTATATTTGACCTATTCCATCCATGTATTCATATACCTTCTACCAAAACGTGGTAGAGTTGGTTTTACCCAGGTACTAATGGCAATCATATTGTTGGTCTTGGTTTTGGCTTTGGAGGTGGAGATGGAGGTGCTGCTTTTTCAACTTTCTTGATTAAGTCAAGTGTTTTCAGGCCACTTTGGTCTAGTAAGATTTGCATACAAAGCTTTTCTCCCTTCTTTCTCTCCCTATAGTTCTTACTCAAGGTGATCTGACATACTCATTTACCCAGACATGTACCCACACTCCCCAGTCCCCCAATAGCTTCATGAGGAAGACCTATATAAATTCTTTCAGGGATAAATTCAGGGTATCTGGATCACCAATGTTCTCGACTAATCTCTCTACAACACTCAGGATTGTTACTTATGATCATATCTGCCAACAGGAGGTAATACAACGGTAGATAAATCCACATTCTCTCTGAGTCCATGGGTGTTATCACATGGAACATATCAGTTAGCACAATACACATGAATTGCCCCACAGTCTACACAATGGAAACAACAACAACATTCAGGGTCACACAAACACATACAATCACAAAATTTATACATCTAGATGGCTAAAAGCTAAGGTTGTGTTGGGTTTAGTTCTAGCAATCCCACAGTAAGCAACGCTTCCTATTTGCCCAACAATAAAACCAAAACCCCAGGATTCACAATACACTCCACAAAGCCCACCCCCATGGTTCGAACATTAATCAGGCTTTTTCTGTCATTTTTATTTACACAGTTGAAGTTAGTCTAGGATGAAGAAATGGGTTCTGTGTCAGTCCTTCTGTTCTTCTTTAGGACCACTCATACAGGATTCACAGGATCTGGCACTACTGTCCTCTGGGAGTCTGGTGCATTCACAGATCCTTTGACTCTGGTATAATGCGTCCAACCCTTTTCAACTGGTCATACAGCAGTTTCAGTTGTCAGCAACACCAGGAACTGTCCTTCCCAATTCGGCTGAAGCTTTTTGTTCCTCCAAGTCTTTATCAGGACCCAGTCTCCAATTTTATATTTGTGAACTGCAAACTCCAAAGGTGGCATTTGTGCTAGCCATCCTTTCTTCCTCAGGGTAGAAAGAACAGAAGACAACCCCAGAATATAGTTCTTTAGAAATTTATCCTTAGTCTCAAAATATGGAACCCCTTTCTGATTTTCCAATGGTGATAGTCCAAATAGCATTTCATAAGGGGAAACACCCAAGTCCTTTCTTGGTTGTGTTCTTATTCTCAGAAGGGCCAATGGCAGGCACTTGGTCCATGGCAATTGTATTTCCAACACTAATTTAGTTAGGGTTCTTTTTAGGATTTGAGTTTTAACCTCAGTTTTTCCACAACTCCAAGGATTCCCATTTTATTCCCACCCTTTCCATTACTCCCTTAAGGACCTTGGAAGTAAAGTGAGTGCCCTGATCACTGTCTATTACACTAACCATCCCATATCTAGGAATAATTTGCTCTAATATTGTTTTAGACACCATTGATGCAGTGGCTCTGGAAGTACGAAATGCTTCTACCCATCCAGTTAAATGATCTACTAAAAGTAAAATATATTTTAAACGGCCAATTGGTGGCACTTCAGTATAATCTATTTGAGTGTTTTGAAATGGTCTGTGAGAAGAGGATCTTCCCCCTTTTTCTTTTTGCCTAAGATGTTGTTTGTTAGTTGTTGTTTTTTTACAAATTAAACATCTTTCACAAATCTGCTGTACTGCTGTATATATCCCAATACATCCATATTTTTGCAAAAAGGTATCACATAGTGCTTGTGTTCCCCAATGTCTTCCTTGGTGTAGGATTGCCAGTAATTCTCAAGTAATTTGTTTGTTTGACATCTGTCTGCCATCAGGCAACATCCATTCACCTTTTTCAGTTTGCTTAGCTCCTATTTGTTCCAATTGTCCTTGGTCCTTAGTGGTAAACACTGGAACTTGTTTTGGCTCTTCCAACTGAGGTATCAGAGGAAGCATTTTAATAACTTTCTCAGTTAATGTTGTTGTCTTAGCTTCAGAGTCAGATAGAGAATTACCTCTTCCTTCATAAGAAGTCAATTTTTGGTGTCCTTCTACATGAACTACTGCTATTGTTTTAGGCAATAACAAACTCTCAAGGGTTTTTACAATGAGTTCACTATCCACTAAATCTTTTTCTTTTGCATTGATGAGACCCCCTTCAGCCCAAATCTTTCCAAAGATTTGCACTACTCCGAATGCATATTTTGAATCTATGTTATTTATTTATTTATTTATTTATTTATTTATTTATTTATTTATTTATTTATTTATTTATTTATTTAAATTTTTATACCACCCTTTTCCCAGAGGACCCAGGGCAGTGTACAGCCAACAATAAAACACACCCATATACAAAATTTAAAAACAGTTTAAAAACATATTAAATAATTTGGCCCCAATGTCATTAAAAATAAACCAACCATTAAAATTCATGTTTAAGCCAGTTCCTTTGTCATCTTTTAAAAGTTTTAAAGCTTGACTTAAGGCATGAAGTTCACAAGTCTGAGCTGGTAGCTGCCCAGCTTCCACTAGAGAATTGTTATCTCCATGTGTTGTTTCCTATGTGTTTCTGGATGCTCCCACTCAAATGCAAACATATGTCTAGATTCCTCATCTAAGGGACAGCTTTAGAAAGCATCTTTAAGGTCAGTAACATTAAACCAAGCATGGACATGTGGTATAGTACTCAAAAGAGTATAGGGATTTGGAACCACAAGGTGTCTGACTTCCACTATTCTGTTCAGATTCCTAAAATCTAGAACTAATCTATAAGAACCATCAGATTTTAGGACTGGCAATACAGGAGTATTAAATGGAGACATATAGGTTCCAAAAGCCCATCTCTCAGTAGTCCGTCTATTCCTGGTTGTAAACCGCTTCTTCCCTCAAGTGAGATATTATACTGTCTTTGTCTAACAGTTTCTCCTTCCTTTTTCTTTGAATATATGTTTTATTGATGCATTTTTTTCATTAAAAACATTAAAAAAATCCATGTCTATCTGAACAGCGTATTGTCTGGGCATAATTAATTTTAAGTAAAGGTACAACAATAACCATAATCATACTAGTAATCTTAATAAACGTATCAATATTAATCATAAAATAATAAAATAATTAGTTTATCCATCTTGCAATATTTTCAGTATAGATTTTTATTATCTTTTTGAATTCTTTTTAAATTCTAACCTCTGTTTTTGTTAGTTAACCATTGGTAAAATATATCCCATATTAAAAAGTATTCTGTTTCATCCTTTTCTTTTATCTTAAGTGTCAATCTATCCATTTTAGCAAATTCTAATATTTTTTTTATTACACTTTCATCTGTCGGGACCTCATCATTTTTCCATTGCTGCGCAAACACTATTCTTGCTGCCGTTACTACATGCTAAATTAAATACATATTCCCTTTATTATACTGTTCTGGTAGTATCCCCAGCAGAAATATTTCTGGTTTCAATGTGTTGTTTTATCATTTTTTCTAGCCAAGTATGTATTTTGGTCCAGTATTTTTTTGCCTTTGGGCATGTACACCACATATGATAATATGAACCTGGTGTCTGATTACACTTCCAACATTTAGCTATGTATTCAAACATCATAGCTAACCTCACTGGTGGTAAATACCATCTATAAAACATTTTGTATAGATTTTCCTTATAGGGTGTTGACATTGTTCATTTACAGTTTCTATCCCACAATTTCTGCCATTTGTCTAATTCTATTAAGTGACCAAAGTTTTTAGCCCATCTTATCATTGTTTCTTTCACTTGCTTGTCTACCATTTTAATACTCAATAAGTAGCTGTAAATTTTTAAATTAATTTTTCATCTATCCCAAGTAATATCTGGTCTAGTTCTGTTGGTTCTTTATAGAAACCATGCATTCTTGCATCTTGCTCATATCTTGATTGTATTTGCACATATGGCCACCATGCTAAATTGATCCCTTGATTAATCAATTCATGTTTAGATTTGAGTTCTCCTTTATCATTCAAAATGTCCTTATACCTTACCATTTTTTTCATATTAATCACATTTGGATGAATTAGTGCCTCCATCATGGACAGCCAGTATTTTTATATACTGTCTTTCTTTAATTCCCCCCCCCCCCATACTAACAGTAGTGCATTTCTAACAAGGTACCTTTGAAAATATCCATGTATTTTATTTTCCCCATACCATAAAAAGGCATGCCACCCCAGTTAGAGATCATGCTCCTCCAAAGTTAATAGTCTTTTATTTCTCAAGTTTACCTATTCTTTCACCCAGACAAGTGGAGAAGCCTGGTAATATAGCTCCCAGTCTGGCAACCCAAGACCCCCTTTCAATTTAGTATCTTGTAGCAGTTTCAGTCTTATTCTTGCTTTTTTCCCTTGCCAAATATAGTTTAGTATCATTTTGTTTATTTTTTAAAAATAAACTTTATTAATTTTCAAACATAAAATGTATAAAATTTTTCCATGCTGTTTACATCGGAGGTGCAGCGTTTATACATATTTACAATAATCATGTAGGTATCACTAATTACAATTGCTTATCATATCGTCACCTTTTAGTTCTGATTTTCAATTTCTCATTTATCCATTTATACCATCTTTCCCAGACAGAATAGAAAACTGAATTATCCTCATCATTAATTTCATATGTTAACTTACACATTTCTGCACAATCCAGTATTTTATTAATTATAAGATCTTCGGGTGGTAGGTCCTTCTCTTTCCAGTATTGCGCAAATGCCAACCTGGCTGCTGTTATAATGTGTATTAGTAAATATTTCTTATCTTTTCCAAGCGCCCTCATTCCCATTCCCAGGAGAAATAATTCTGGTTTCATAACAATATCTTCTTCTATTATTTCCTGTGCCCAGTTCCAAATTTTTATCCAATATTTTTTAGCTCGGGGGCAAGTCCACCACAGGTGAAAGAAGGTGCCCTGGTGACCACAGGTGAAAGAAGGTGCCCTGTCCAAAACCACATTTCCAACAGTTTGGTTGTATATTTGGGTATATCTTCGCTAATCTAGCGGGGGCTAAATGCCATCTGTGCAACATTTTAAAATGATTTTCTTTATAAATTACTGCCCTGGTTAATTTATAATTCTTATTCCATGATTCTTCCCACTCATTTAAATTTATTTCGTGTCCAGAGTTCTTTTCCCAGGCATTCATTCATTTTTTCATTAGGTCCTCTGTTCTATCCTCCTCCAATAAATAATCATATAGTTTGGCCAGGATCTTCTTATCTGTTCCCATCATCACCTTATCAAAGCTAATATGTCCTAAATCAATACCATAATTTTCCTTGTGTTTCTGGAATTTGGACTTTATTTGTGTGTAAGTACACCAATCTAAATTTATTCCTATTTCTTTCAGTGCTTCTTTTGATTTAAGAGCTCCTTCTCTGTCTAGGATCTCTTTATATCTACAAATCTTATCTGTCCCCCGTCTATTAGGGTGTATCAAGGCCTCTATCGTTGACAGCCAATTTGAGATTTTTGTATAATATTTTTGCCTAATTTGGGACCATGTTTGCATCAGGGACTCTCTAATTTTATAGTAAGTCTTTTTAAAAGTAAGTCTTTTTGTTCTTCTCTGTATCCCATAAGTATGAATGCCACCCTCTCTGAAGGTCATGTCCCTCCAAAGTTAAAATCCTTTGATTCTCGAGGGTGGCCCATTCTTTTATCCAGACCAATTTCGCTGCCTTATGATATAATTCCCAATCCGGGAGACCAAATCCCCCCACACTTCTTTTCCCCTGTAAGGTTCTTAAGGCTATCCTCGATTTTTTCCCTTTCCACACAAATTTCCTAATACTTTTATTTAGTTCTATGAAAAATTTATTATCTAAATTTATAGGGATTGTCTGGAACAAATATAATAATTTAGGAAGAATACTCATCTTGATTGAAGCAATCTTACCCAGCAAAGACAGTTGAATTTTCTCCCATCTTTCTAGGTCTTGTTTTATTTTATTCAATAAAGGTATATAGTTATCATCCTTTAGAGATGAGCATCTTGCAGTGATCCAAATTCCAAGGTATTTTATTCTTTTAACCACCTGTAGACCTAGTCTTTCTTCTATCTCTCTCTTCTGTACTTCTGTTATATTTTTAGTTAATATTTTAGTTTTGTTCTTATTCAATTTAAAGCCCGCTACCTCTCCATATCTGCCCAATTCCTCTAACAGTTTTGGGCCTGTATCCAATGGATCCTCTAATATCAAGGCCACATCATCCTCGAAGGCTTGTATTTTATACATCTCCTTCCTGATTTTTAATCCCTTAATTTCCTCATTCTTTCTTATTTTCCTTAACAAAACTTCTAAGGCCAATATAAATAGTAGGGGTGATAGAGGGCAACCTTGACGTACTCCCTTCCTAATATGAAATAATTTTGTCCTGTCTCCATTGATTAGAATGCTCGCTCTCTGGTTATCATAAATAACTTTTATCATTTTTTCAAAGTTTGAACCAAATCCCATTAATTTGATTTGCGTAGATATAAACTTCCAATTTAAATTATCGAATGCCTTCTGGGCGTCCAGGAATACTAATGCCATCTGTCTATCGGGGTGTTCTTCGTAATATTCTAATGTGTCTAGCACAATTCTCAAATTATCTTTGATTTGTCTTCCTGGGAGAAATCCATTCTGGTCCTTATGTATCCATGAATTTAATTCTTTTTTTTACTCTTTCAGCAATTACACTCATGAACAATTTATAGTCTGTATTTATGAGAGAAATTGGTCTGCAATTATGGATATGTTTTGGATCTGCACCTTCTTTCGGGAGTAATGTCACATATGCCTCCCTCCATGAGTCAGGAATCTTTGACCCCCCTAGCGCCTCATTAAAAATTTCCACCAGTTTTGGTAATACAAATTTCCCTAGGGTCTTGTATATTTCTCCAGGGAGTCCATCCGGGCCCGGAGACTTGTTATTTTTAAGCTTAGATAGGGCCATTCTTACTTCCTCCTCTGTTATCTTTCTATTAAGCATTTCCCTTTCTTCTTCTGTAATCTGTGGGAGACCTTCATCTGCCAAATATTTCTCTATTTTGTCTTCTGAGACATCTTCCTCTCTATATAACATTTCATAGTATTTCCTTGCTATTTCTAATTTATCCTCCTCCTTATTTTTTATTTCTTATTTCTCCTTATTTCTTAGTATCTTAGTACTTAGTACTACTCCTTAGTATCATTTTGTTTAGTTCTTTAAAAAAAATCTAATTTAATCGGAATTGTTTGAAATAAGCATAACAGTCTTGGCAGAATGTTCATTTTTATTGTAGCTATTCTTCCTATCAATGATAGCTGCAGGTTTTTCCATTTCTCCAAATCTAATTTAATTTGTTATAACAGTTTCATATAGTTATCTTCTTTTATAGTTGTGCCCCTTGCTGTTAACTGAACTCCTAAGTATTTGACTATCTGAATATCTATTATTATTATTATTATTATTATTATTATTATTATTATTATTATTATTATTTCAATTTATAAACCGCCCTTCTCCTTGCGGACTCAGGGCGGTGAACACGGACTCTTTTTTGTTTGTTTGTTTGTTTCTCTGTGACATTTTTAACTAGTATTTTAGTTTTCTCTTTATTCATTTTCAGTCCTGCAACTTCATCATACTTTGCTATTATTTTCATGAACTTGGGTCCAGATTCTTTTTTTTTTATTGAAAAGTTTTATAACAATACAAAGTAAAAACATTTCCCCCCCCAACATCCCCCCACCCCTTTCTTCCCCCCTCCCTTCCCCGACTTCCCAGAGCAAAATACAGGGTATTTTAAAAAAAAGAGAAGCAAAGAGCACCTAAATTAATCTTTCTATCCTCAAGTTAACAACCGCCCCCCTAGAATCTTAACTCCAATATAATTAACACAACATTTCTTTACTTTTGTTTCATTCATACACAATTTGATGTCTTCTCATTTGATACTTATTCTGGATATAGTTAATCCATTTTGTCCACTCCAAAATATATTTTTCCTGCATATGATCTTTCAAGTATGCTGAGATTTTTGCCATTTCAGCTAAATTTATTACTTTTAAAGTCCATTCTTCTACAGTAGGCAAAGAGTCTTTCTTCCAATATTGTGCAACCAGCAGTCTGGCTGCTGTTATTAAGTTTAAAAGCAATTTCATCTCTAATACTGTACAATCATTTGTTATACCCAACAGAAACAATTGTGGGGTAAATTTCAACCTCTTTTTCAAAATATTCTGCATTACCCATTAGATTTTTATCCAAAATGCTTTGATCTTCTTACAAGTCCACCATATATGATAATAAGTTGCATTTTCACAATCACATCTCCAGCATTTGGCTTGTACATTAGGATACATACATGACAATTTCTCTGGATCTAAGTGCCATCTATAAAACATCTTATAAAAATTTTCTCTTAGGTTTTGTGCTTGTGTAAATTTAACATTTCTAATCCAAATCTTTTCCCATGTTTCCATCATTATTGGTTCCTGGAAATTTCTTGCCCATTTAATCAAACAATCTTTAACCAATTCTGTTTTTGAATCTATTTCTAATAATGCATTATACAACCTTTTAATATGCATAGAACTCTGGTCCCTAATCTGTTTTACCAAATTTTCTTCATTTTGCATAAGACCAATTTTTTGATCCTCCTTCCATCTAGCTTGAAGTTGACCATATTGAAACCAAGTATAGATTATCCCTTCCTCCTTCAGTGCCTCTAACGACTTCAATTGTAGTTTACCCCTTTCATTAAAAAGAAGTTCTTTATAAGTAATCACTTCCATCTTTTGTTCTATACTTATATTTTCTATTGCATGTCTAGGATTTGCCCATATAGATATCTTATAATTTAACTTATATTGATACTTCTCCAAACTCTCAACAAAGCATTTCTAAGTATATGACTTTTAAAAACTTTATCTACTTTCTTTTCATATAGTAAATAGGCATGCCATCCATATAATAAATCATATCCTTTTACAAAGTTCTTTCTTCAGTCAAATTAAACCAATCACTGATTTGTACTAGCACAGATGTTTCATAATACAATCTTAGATTAGGCATTTTCAAACCACCTCTCTCCCGAATATCCTGTATAATTTTTAATTTAACTCTAGGTTTTTTCCCTGACCATATAAAAGTATTAACTCCTTTCTGCCATTCCCTCAAATTTTCATCTTTCTTAAGCACTGGTATCATTTGAAACAAGACATTTTTCTTTCTACTATTCAAGTGGATGGAAAAGAGATTGGCATCTATAAAGAACTGCCGCCTAAGATGCTAAGAGATAGAAAGGATTTTGGATTCCTGGTGACTGAACTGAAGAAACAACAGATCCCATTTAGGTGGGATGCCCCAGTTGGTATAATACTGAGGTATCAAGCTGAGAGATACTGACTAAATACTGTTGAAAAAGCGGAACAATTTTATTTTAGTGTTCTTAAAACTGGTGCAGCATCTCCACGTTCATCTTCAGTGCTAGCTATAGAGGAGGGTGATAAAGAGAAGGAATTTGAACAAGAGACTGAGGTACAGCAGAAGCAGATGGAGCTGGAGGCAATGGAAACTCAACGAGCAATAGAGGAAATTCAAGGAGCAATAGGCGGCTCTTCGGATGAACCATTGTTGGATTCTTCAGAGACTAGAAAAGTCCTACCCAGAAGTACAAGAGAGATGGCATTGGACCTTGAATTACTGTTGCAGGAACCTAAAGATCAGCGTATAACTCGAGCAGCCCACAAGCAAATCCTAGACAAGCAACAGCCGCAGAGGTCTATCCCACCACAAGATAAGAAGGGCGCCAATGGTAAACCACAGAAATCTGAAGCCATGGGAGGAGCCAGGCCGAAGACTACTACTCTGGAACAGAAACTTCGGCAAATGCTCTTAACGCTTCACGAGACTACAAATGACAATTAAATTTCTATCTTGGAACGTCAATGGACTGAAGTCACCACAGAAAAGAAAAAAAATATTTCACTATTTGAGACAAATTAACAATGATGTTATCTGTCTACAAGAAACTCATATCAGAATGCAGGACCAAAAATATTTGACGAATTCTAAATTAGCTGCACAATTTATAGCTTCAAATTCAGAGAAAAAGAATGGTGTTGTGATTTATATAAATAAAAGATTATCAGCCAAAATTATAGAAGCAGATGATTGTGGAAGATATATAGCAATTGAATTATATACCCAGAATGGCCCACTTCTGGTGATTGGAATTTATGCTCCTAATCAACAACAGGAAAACTTTTATAAATTATTATATTCTAAAATATTGCAATGGGAATATAGATCTATTTTACTTATGGGAGATTGGAACAGAGTGATAGATATTAAAAAAGACAAGAAGAGTTTGGCAAAATCATGTGCTAAATTACCACAGACTTTTTTGATATGAAAGAAGACTTGGAATTGAAAGATGTATGGAGAGTGCAGAACCCAAAAGAACTGGACTTTACATTTTTTTCAGATCGACATAGTTCCTTTTCCAGGATTGATTTTATTTTAGTTACAGCTGACCTGTCAGAGCGGCAATCAGCCCCATTACCTTGCGTGGGGTAATTGCCCTCATTTTGACTTGGATCGTGGCTTTTATCCTGTTGCATACTTTGATCAATAAAACCGAAGAAACATCTTCTAATTAAACTCATATTTATTATAAGAAAATAAAAACAACTCACTATCTAAAACAGATTACATGTTGGCAAAGAATCTCCAGCCTGACCTTAGCTGGCTGGAGAACAAAGGAAAGTTTCTAGAAGAAGTACAAAAGAATGCAATGACATGCGTAGTAGGTGCTGTAGGTGCTGATAAGGAGTATGACTACGGTCAGTCTGATAGTCCAGAAATATTAGCTCTGCTGGTAAATATAAAAACGCAGTGACAATACACATTTAAGGCTTGGCATAACCAGTCTTCATAGCTCCCATATTTTGGCTAGAAGATGCCACATCTTTTAATGGGATATACTGGCCATTCAAAGTAACAATATTGAATCATTCTTTTCTTGTCCTTACTTCTAGTCTTTCTGTTGTATTTCCAGTTTTTCAACATTGCCCCTAAAGGACTGTTTGGGGGAATGTTTGGATTGTCTGGGAACCCAGTTTCCTTTTTATTCTTTTATTCTGCTCCCTCTGTTTCCCATCTTAGAAGCCACAATCTCTCCATGTTTAATCTAAACACTTGCTTCATCCTTCTCTGACTGTTTCCCTCTTGGGACAACAGAACTGCAGATTGGCACTGCACACACAAAGGATTTTCCAACCACCAGGATAATACTATTAACAGCCCTCTGTTTCTTACCCTAGTCTGTGCACAGAGTTGCCCAATTAAATTTCAGGATCATCTAGGTGTCCACCTTCTAGAGAGTCTACTATCTTTGCTGATTGCAAGTTCAATATTTTTTTCACCAGATAATGCAGGCAAAGGAAGCAGAGACATCAGTGTTCCATGAGGACCATTGAACTCAACAGGACATGTCTTCCTCTCTTATCCTGATGCCTCCTGGATCCTGGTGCCACTATAACTTGGATGACCCCACAAGACAGTACATGGAATAACCCGAGACAACAACTTGAAAGCAGCAAAGTACCGTATTTTTCGGTCTATAAAGACACACTTCCACCCCCCAAAAGTGGGTGGAAATGTCTGTGCATCTTATAGAGTGAGTATTGTATCAGCTAGGGGTTTGCCATTCCTGGGGGGAGGGAGTTGGTGTGGCAACAGCAGGCAGCAGTGATCCTCACTGCCTGGAACAGCTGATTGGTGGTATTCCAGGACACTGATACAACTACTAATCAGCTGCTCAGCTGTGAAGGCTCCAGTGTTCCCCGGCTTAGGCAGCAATGCAGAGGTGGGATTCAGCCAGTTTGGCTGAATGGCTTGTTAACTTATCACTGCTTGTCACTGTGTTATTTTGTATTTGCCAGCTGAGCTTTCATTCTGAACATTACGGTAACCTTGCCAGAGAACATTATCTCTAAGATAAGTGCTACTTTGAACTACTGTGCATGTCCACGTTCTTTCTTTTCTAACTTCCTGAATTACTTTCTCTTTTGTCCATCTCTGAGATATCACTGCTGGCAAAATGTAGTTAGCTAAGTTTTTTTTACTTTTACAACAAATATGTGTATTAGAATTTATACTTTGGGTTTTCTTTCTTTGAGAGTATACACCATGAGAAAGAACATCCAGGCATCTCTAATTAATCACAGTTTTCCCCGGGGGGGGGGGGGGGGAACGAAGCTGATTCATGCTTCGACAATGGTAGCAGAGTTTCGTCTGATTTATTGTTTTCCTTGGCCGTTACTCAACTGATAAGCAAATAGACAATTAGTTTTCAGTTACTGAGGTACGCTGATTATTATTTTTTTGCAAATATGCCAAGAAAGAAAAAGAAAACAAAATACAAGGCACAGTCTGCTGGAGATATAAATATCTCTGATCTCTCTCATGAAGATGTGAAAAGGCTTTTAAAAGTTTTTCAACTTTTAAAACACCGATTGCTTCAGGAACCAGGCTGGAGGAAGGTGATATTGAAGGTGCTGTTGGAACTGCTTATCTTGAAGACGACATGCTGTTACTGAGGTCAGTGACACCCTGTTCTAATTTTGCATGCTCACAAGCAATTCCTAAAGAAGCCCAGGAATTTGAAAGGCTTGGTGCCAAACCTAAAATTCCACAAGCGGCTGGGTTTTCTTTACCCAAAGTGATAGCTGATATTCCTTTAAGCCCTGAAGAAACAATGCATGATGAGTCTGTGCAAAGCTATATTGATCAAATAGAGTTTTTGGAACATGAGCTGCACAAGGCAAAAGCATTTGTTTCTATACTTAAGCCAGATAAGCAGGACTCTTGTCTTTTTCAAATTCCTGAGTCCTCCATTTTTCCTCCTTCTTCAAAGCTAAAGCCACTTCCCCAGGAGAGTTTTGTGTCAGGCAAATCAGAACAGAGAGCTGTGTACACATCACATGTGTCTAGTGATGTTGTCCCTTCTCAGATTTCACATGATGATAATAGAAAAGCAAAGCTAACTCAATCAAGTTTGCAGGCTGCAATGCTACACATATCTCCACAGGCTCAACTCTTAGCACCCCCTGGTGGTGCTGATGACTTTTTTGTCCAAATTCCTAATTTAGATGGGGCACAACAATGCTTAATGCAGCAAAGACAAGTGTCAGTCCCTCCAGCAGGCCATATTAATATGGCAGCTCATGCCCAAGTGGCAGCCAGAGTACATCAACCACAGGTTCGACTACAGCAACTTCAGCTTCAACCACAAGTGCCTTTACTTCCACAGCCAGTACCTCAGATGTACATTCCTCAACAGGCATCTTCTATTGTTCCACTGGCTGGTGATTCAAAATTAAAGCGTTCAGGACAAAACTATAAAGCATGGGTCAGTGAGGTTGGACTTTTACTCCACAGAGAAGGTACACATTGCATGGTGTTTAATCCTCTTGACCAGCCATGGACTCCTGCAATAAGAGACTTAGATACCAAAGAATGCACAACATTATTGATGTCCATGGATACTGAACTCCAGGTTACTTTTCCACCTGATGCAACTGCCCAATAAATTTGGGCCCAGTTAGAAACATGCTACTGTCCTGTTTCAATTGAATCTACATGTTTGCTCTTGTCTGAGTTCCATGGTTCGAGATTAAAATCTGGTGAATATATTGGAGAACATTTAACTAAAATGAAAGGAATGAGAAAGGATTTGGGCAAAAGAGGCTATAATATTGATGATTGTCAAATGATCAGCATCATTATTAACTCATTGAATTATGAATGGAAAGATGCCATTACAAAGATTAATCAAGTGCCCATTGCTCAATGCACAGTGGATCATGTATGCAGAATTTTAACCGAAGAAGAGGCATTTATGCTGGCCACTTCACATTTGAGAGGACCACCTGCATCAAGAGCTCCAGCGAAGCATCCCTTCTGAGAAAGAGCCTATGTTCCAAGGATGCCAAGATGCTACATCTGTAATCATGTGGGACATGCCACTCGGGATTGTCCCCAATGATTTCCAGCTCCCGTCACATATCAGCCCAGAGGAACAGACTCCAGAGGAGGCAGAGGCGGAAGACAAGGTCGTCATGGTCTCAGGCATGATCCGCAAGCTCCACTCGCTACATTGGCTTTAACCAATGATCCACAACCTTGTCCAGAATACGACAGATGACTTCTGTGGACTTTGGATAGTGGTGCAGCATTGCATGTTACTTACAGAAAAGAACTTTTCACAGAGATGCACGAGCCTGAACCTGAACTAAGTGAACTTTATTCTTTTTCAAATCATCCTTGTCAGGTCAGTGAAAAGGAACTGTTTGTGTTGAAGAGCTCGATGCATTCATTCCTGATGTTTATTATATACCAACAGCAAATAGTAGTTTGCTTAGTCAGAGTCATTTGTCTAGAGTTTTAAAGTTCCAGGTCCACCACCTTGAAAAAGCAAGTTATATAGTTAAAAATGGAGATATTGTTGCTGAAACCATGTTAATTGGTGGTGTTTATTACATAAAGCTAAAGTCTAAACCGCAAGCACAGGCAAGTATACAAACACCAAAAGAGGAGAGCACAGAGAGACATGTTTCAGTGAGAGATCCTGTTGCTACTCCAAAGGTTCCTAAAGCCAACAAAAAGAAAATTAGGAAACAGGTTGCTCAGAGCAAGCCTGAGGTTCCTCATAAAACTGTTCATGTTGAAAATGCACTAACTAGTAAACCTTTGCATTACAGGTGTATCCATAAGTGGCATAGAAGATTGGGGCATGCCAGTTTTCGTGTTCTTAGGAAAATGCTGGAGTTCGCAAAAGGTTTGGATCTAAAGGGGTGTAAGGTATTTTTGGATTGGGCTGTCTGCAAAAAGGCCAAATCCAAAATGCACTACACGCCTGTCAACACACATTTTTGACTTGGTACACACTGACATTGTAGGTCTTTTCATGTGGGGATGGTTGCTTTCTTAGTGTCAGCAAACCGCTCTGAGGAATGCAGGCAATCCACATAGTGATCCTATCTCAGGAATGTAAGACATGAGATTTGTCACATATGCAGGTCCCATTGTCTGCAGTAGCAAAAAGCGTGGGTCATCAATATGGACATTGTGAGCTCTGTTTGACCAATCAGCTATAGGTGAATCTTTGTCAGTGAATCAACTTCTGCCACAGTGACTCTATTTATCAATAAAAGGGAACCCCAGAAGCCATTTGGGGCGCTTTCCCATGAACCTTCTGCCTGCCTGTGTGTCTTTCTTCATCACGACAACATCTGGTGACCCCGAAGTGATACCCCCTGCACTCATTCGGCCGGACGAGCCCAGGTGCATCACAGCGAACTTCGCTCCCAAAAAATTTGTGAGTCATGGTGGGAGAACTCTCAGCTCAGCAGAAGCTTCATGCAAAAAAGCTGCAGAGAATACTTAAAGACAATGGGTCAGCAGGAATTAGATTAAGTGAGTTAGCACAATTAATTAAGGAAATAGAGTGCCAATGTCCCTGGTATCCAGAGGCAGGAACTTTAGATTTGCAGGACTCGATAAAAATTGGGATACATTTGCATTCACCCCCACGGGCCCCAACACAGCATTTGTTGCTGTGGAAAAATGCAAGGAAGCGATTGAGAATATGGGGACTCATAAAGTCAAAGCACCATCACCATTTCTCTCTTTGCTCCCTGGAGAGGGGTTTATTCCCCCTTCCTCATATATGCAGTTAACTTTGCCTTCCACTACGTTAAAACTAATGGAGATTAGCTCCTCGACTGTCCCCTTATCATTGCTTCTTCACAGGAGCCACTTAGTGAGGTCAGAACAGAGTTTGGAATTAATGGACTGTCTCTTTTAACTCCTTCACCTCCAAGTTATTCTAATGCTGTTCTCTGTCCTCCTTCCTCTCCAGTGTTATAGAAATTAAGACTCACAAGATTTCCGTGGGTGATCAGAGAGGTTTATTGTGCAAGATTCAGTGCGACACAAGAAGCAAAAACACTGAATGGAATAAAAGAATCCTAAGGCAGCTTTTTTATACATACTTTTAACATCTTATGATTGGTTACATTTCTGACAGCCCACAGCGATAACCCCTCCTTATAGGAGCTAAATAACTTGTGTTCTGGCTAAGTGCTGTGCAAACCTAGCTAAGCTTCCTGTCAAGTTTCCTGCCATTAGGTCTGTGGTTGCCTCTGCTTGGCTAAGTGTGATCTTTATCTTTCCAAATGAGGAAGGCTTGTTATTTCTGCAGTTTCACCTTTTGAACCAAATACTAAAGAAAGGAGTCCTTCAGAGATCATCTAGACTGACCCCATTTTATATCATTTTTCATTATTCTATTTTATTCTCCCCTTTTGGAAGTTTTTCCATCTAGAAACTTCCACTGTTTTCCATCTGTTTCATGTTTTCAGTAGGTAACCATTCTATACTTCTTAATAAGCAAGCAAGCATATAATATTTTTGTATAACATAATCAGCTCAAGATAAGATATATAGTAGAGAGGCAGAAAAGATACATGTAAAATGACTTTCAATTCTCAATTTCTGAAGACACTCTCTCCATTTCCCTGGGTGCAAATTGTGCACCAGGGAAATGGAGTGCATATGTTCCTGGGTGCATATGTTCCTGGATCAGAAACTTCATCTTTATCAAATAGATCAGGGTCAACTTTACAGTCTATAAGGTTTTCCATCAAAATCAACTCATCATTTTTTTTCAACTCTTATCTCTTTCACTGCTGTCATAGTTAGTTGTCTGAACAAAGAATAAAAATCAGGCCTATTACAACAGAAATAACATCTGTCTAATCCAGCCTGGCCCAGATAACACCACCTATTTTGGAGGAAGATGTACATGTTCCAGTCCAGTTTGTAGATAAACACAAATTCACATTTTTCTCACATAAGAAGGAAACTCTATTTTTCCTTACCTACCCACCTATATTCATGGAAAATGTATGGGCTCATTGGGTTTTTTTTCTTTAGTCCAGACCCCTAAGTCCCTGCCACTAACATGCCACCAGTGATTGTATGGGACTTTTAGTGTAGAGTCCTTTTGCTTATCTCTGAGAATAGTGCTTTCAAAAACATGACAGGAGCTTGCATTGCCAAGAGGAAGTTAGGACACATAAGCCTGTGTTGGCTCTAATGGAGACATGTGGTAGTATTGAGAAAGTGACCTTCTGTTGAAATAATAGTGGGCATAAGGATAAAGGCCACTAGTTAGTTTTTACATCTATAAGTGTCATTCTAGGGTCAAGTGTATTTCTGATAGATATTGATCTCCCATCAGGGATCCTACAGGAATATCTGGTTCCTGATGTCACTTTACACACAAGGAAGGTGACCCTAGGATTTCCACAGCTATAGGGCTAACAATGGGGAAACAATTCATTCCAAGCCTTTTGAATGCATTATAAAAGTCTCCTTGCAATTTGGCTACTGTTGCTTTGGTTTACCATTAATATCTTTCTCAAGGACTATTGTGGTTTTGGTCCTGACCCAGAGATCTGACTCAGCTGGAACAGCATTGTAAGATGAAGGTCCAGCAGACAAACAGAACCAGCATTTTTGGCTTAGGGTAGGGTCAGACTGATTAACTAGACTTTAACTCAATTCCAGTATTCTTAACGTGTAGTTCCCTTTTCTCAATTATTATAGGGGCCCATTCTCCCTTTGTTCTTCTTTTGTTCTATTCCCCCCTGTATTGTCAAACAGGATTTTAGGCCTTGGAGTTGGCTTAGGTCTAGGGTACTGACCCCACCTATTTATGATATATCATTGGCGACAGTGGACCTGTTCCAAAGAGTTCACACCTTATGACCCATTCTTGCCTTATCTTTTGGGGTTCTCAACTTCCCCAGATCCTTTGTCAAGGGCAAGGGTGTCACTTGGGCATTCTCACAACATTGGGAACTACTATTCAGTGTGTTATTACTAATTATGCCCTTTGCCAATAATAGCCAAAGCCACAGAAAACTCATAATTGTCCTCTACACAGAATCTATCCAATCATAATTTCCTTAATATACAAAATCACCACATCAGGAAGAAGGTTAGGGTCATACGTGACTTGGAAAAGGCAATATTAGTCTTAGGTATCTCACAGAACCACCTCTTATTTGTTAATACAATATCCACATTCTTAGAGCTAGAGCAGCTCCACAGAGAGCTTACTCCCTGGCTTAAATATCTACAGGAGTTTCATACTGCTCTCTGTCACAGTCAATGATTTTAGATTCAGTACCTGTCTTTTTTTTTTAAGGAAGTGGTGATTCCAGCATACTATATACAGCAAATCACACCTAATCACAATAACAGCAAGCGGACTTATTAAATTAAGGGATAGTGTACCTATGGCTATATATGTTGACTTCTCATTCCAAATCTTTAGCTGTACATAGAGGGTCAGCTTCCGGTGTGACACCAGTAAGGCCTCTTTTGCCCCATATGTGGCCTGTCCATTGCCGGTAGGAAAGTTATAGGGGGCGCTTCTTCAAGCGTATTACTAGGGGTCGGGCCTCGTCCTGGTCTGCCTCCCAATGTTCCTAAACTGCGGACTTAACGCGAGTCCAGTAAATCCAGGACTTGGATTCCAACATTTTTATTGCAAGTGGGAACACATGACCACAGTATACGGGCCCTTCCACGTAAGCATTAAACTTTTTTTCTTTTTCTTTCCAGTGTTTTACCCATACAATCCTCCAAATCACAATTTAATCATTTCTACTTAAATTTATATCACAATATAAATTTAAAATATTTCAATCATTACAATTTCCCTAATTAAATTTTGAATTGTTCTAGCTGGTATTGAAGCTACAACTTAATCCTTTTTACTTTCATCACCATATACCATTAAGGTATTTTAATTGTTACAATTTATACTTATTCTTTTTTTTTTTTAAGGTGATTTTCAAGGCACATCTTTGTCACCTTTTTTTCTTAAAGTCCTGGTAAGTCATGCTTGGGAAGGTCTGCTCCACTCTGGTTGTTGTGTTGACCTGCATACATTGTTTCAATTGCATGACCCAATGTTTGCAAAAGAGTAGCTGGGTTAAAGCATTTGTTTGTTTCAGGATCACTCATGGTTTCTGAGTGAGGAGAGCTTGATGCTTGTATCTCTAAAACTCCTTGAATCGCATGGCTGGTGTAAATAGTAGTTGGCTGCCTAAGGGTTAATTTCCCAACAACAAACAACTTCCTTCCCTCTCTCTCTGCCTTTGGCTTATTGCAATGCAGTGGGGACAGTACTTTTCTGCCTGTACTTCAACTCCTGCCAAGTATTTGGGGATTTGATCTTCTTGAGTCATATTTCTCACCATCACGACCAGGAGGGAAACTGGACATGCAGGCATATCTATATTTCTTCCATTTAAAGGATATTTCAGGTTTTTCAGCACGGGGCAACGATTTATGAAGCCATTAACCCCTTGGTTATTTATTACATCATTAGAAATGGGTGCCAATGGCTTTGCAATTACAGATCTAGATGCCTCTGTATCTACTAGGAAAGTTACATTATTGCCTCCTATTTCCATTCGGACCAAGGGTTCATGGGGGGCTTGACTGAGCCCTGGTCCCCTTCAGTCTTCAGGCCTCTCATTTATTGCAGCCAGGCTTATGGCTTCCGTTCTTTCTTTACAGAATGCTTCTGTAGTTTTTTTTCAATGCAGATTGAGCTCACTAGGCTTGAGAAGCAATTTGTCTAAAACAGCATATGCACAAACCTTGCAAAGATGATTCAACATGCTGTCTTGGGACCTTTTATTACAGGCAATCTTCTTAACCAACACAGGAACTATTTTTTCTCTTCTTCCCTTTTTTCTTGCTTGAGAGCAAAATTAATTTATTGTTTATAGGAAGGCAGGCAAGCATAGTGTTCCGAGGCTAGTCTGGAATTTAATGTTATTCTTGCCCTTGCTCTCTTCTAAGTCCAATTTTTACTTTTAAAAGAGAAGTATAATTTTCTTGGAGTTCTTGGTAATTATGATTATTTTTTATTTCAGCAGTCTTTTTGTTTGATGTCTTCTTATTATCATCATCATTATTATTAATTAAGATGTCATTTTTGAATTGCATAGCTTCTAATTTTTCTTGTTCATTCCATTTTGCAAATCATCTGTTTAGCTTGCATAATCATATATTTTAAGATTTTCAATATTTATTTTGTGTCCTTTTTTGTAAATCATTTTTCCACTGTTGATAATTCTTTATAACTGAATAAAAGTTGATTTCCTTAATCTCTCTAGCTCTGCTTTTAAAGATCAGAGTCTTCCATGCAGGGCTAAAGACATGAGAATGAGGTTCCCTCCTACCTTTGTGTGAGGAAAGACATTGCAGAAGTAGAAAAAGGAGGGGGTAGATAGTTTGTGGTCAAATTTGAAAAACAGCAACCACACATCAGCATTGTAGCTAGTGAACTTAAAACATTTACTTATAACTTTTACTTATAAACTTTTACTTATAAACTTGAATTTATCTTGAAGTATAGAGAAGAAGGAAAATTTTAATTTTGTTCTTTCACCCTGTCTGGTTTGGCCAGACCAAACTGGATGAGATAATTTCTTTCCTCTCAATACTCTCTCTAACAATTTAAAATTCATATCTCTAGAGATCAGGCAATTGCAGTTACTTTGAAGGTATACAAAGACTTTAGACATACACACTAGTCATTCCCGCCGTAAATTTTAGTTGAATTAGGGAATGCACAGATGTTAAGATTGTTTTGTTATTATTTTTACAGAAATCATATCAAATTTAATCAATTTAATTATCTGAGTCTTCCCATTTAGACAGGCTTTTCTTTTTATTACCTGCTAAATCCCGTGTGGGAAGAACAGTAACAATTTTCTTCTCTATTCTTAGTTCTTTCAGAGTTCTCTGGTTCTTCTTAAGAATGGTAAATCATCAGAATCTTTATAACACTGCAGCATAAATCTTTTTTTGTCAGCCCCAATGTCTGAATCATCTTACTGTATGGTGGGGCTTCTCAACTTTCTATAATGGTAGCCATCAAATCAATGATTTCTTGAGGTTTCTCTGAAAACGTAATGCTGTTGCCAATTCAACAAGTCAGTGGGACATATTGAAGTGCAGGAACATTTTGAGGCTGTCCCTGGGCACTCATTCCTGGTACAATTATTTCTCTAAGAGAGGCAATAGTTTCGCCCTGGGCCTTTGTTTTACTTCTAGTATTGTTTGACCCAGATCTTCAGAGCTCACTGAAGACCATGAGGCACTTCTCTTTATTTTCTTCTTTGGTTTATGTTTCATCAGGTTCTCTCTTTCTGGTGGTACAAGAACCGGTTCAGCTTTTATTGCATAAGGTTTTCTTTCTCTCCTCTCTTTTATATTTCATCAAACAGACTCTAGCAAACTCTGCCTGACATTTGATTAACCAAGGTGGTCTCTCTTTTATGTTAGTCTTCCACTGATCAATCTATGGATACTGGTCCCAATGTCCATCCCCTGTTACTTGTGGACTCTCGAAATGAGCCCTAGGTCCAAAGACCCTTCCTCTGGCTACCTCACGCCAAAGGTAGACCACTTATTACGGCAAAATGTCCGCAGTATATCAGGGTCACATTGGGGGCTCCATAATCTCTCAGGAATCCTACTTTGAAATGGTTTTGATCACAATGCTGCAACTATCATCTTGTCTGTTGACTCCACTCGTGTTATGTCACAGAAAAAGAATTAAACTACTACTAAAGCACGATTGGTCATCATAGTACATTTTTGGTATAGGTTTTGAAGAATATCTGATGTTACCAGCATGGGGATCTATGGTTCTTCCTGTACAGCTAACCCATAATTTCTGATAGTCGCAACCAATGGGCCAATAGGAGATTGCTGTATATTATTTATTTATTTATTTATTTATTTATTTATTTATTTATTTATTTATTTATTTATTTATTTATTTCATGTATTTATATGCCGCCCTTCTCCCGAAGGACTCAGGGTGGCGAACACAAGTTAAGAAACATGTACAATAAAATTGCACTTTAAATCAAATAACTAATTAATGATAAATAAGAAACCCAGAATCAGAGTCAGCCTATTTGCTTGAACAGCCAAGTCTTCAGCTCCCGACGGAAGGAGCAGAGATCAGGAGCCATCCGGCTCCTGTTATAATTTAATAGCATCTGGAAGGCAGGCTTTCCTATTCTTGGCCTTAAAAAACGCAATTTCCTTTGTTTTCTATGCATGGAAATACCTGCAGGAAGAGTTTAACTGTTCTGATTGTTGTTATTTTTTCTTTCTTTTTACAACAAACCCATACCAGGAAAAAGTTCACTTTATATTCTACCCTGAAAAATTAAACAATTTAGCTATAATCAATAATAATAGAGCAATTAACATGTTCTATTAATGTTTAGCACCATTACACATTTTAAGAATGGCAAGAGAAATTTTCAGCATCTTACTGCATCGCACAATCTGAGAATTGTGTAGATGCATATTTAACTTGTAGGTATAATTTTTACATATCTTGGACCATAAATTAAACCAGTGCCTATTTAAAAAGCCATGCTGAATTTATGTCAGTAGGAAAAAACATTTTTAAGCAAGGACAAAATTGTACATTAATTTGCATTGCAATTACACTCCAGAGTGAGAAACTGATTATTATGGAACAGCCCTTTTTAGGACCCATAAAGAGAATCACAAAGTGTTGAGCTATCAAATAAAATCCTCATTACAGATAAAAACCAGCATAAACATTTTGTGGATTAAAATAATGAGAATTAAAAACTGCAGAGGTATTATATCAAGAGTTCATCTATATTTTTTATCAGCCATTCTAATATCCAAAGATTTTGTGTAATTTACAGTATTTAAATATTTAGCTTCTCTTACATTTTTCAAAATCCCTATACGTAATTATAATTCCAGTTACTTTCTCTGTGGCTTATCAGACTTCAGTATATGCATCAGCTTCTTAATAAAGCACAGTTAGAGAACTAAAATTACATGATCAATATTTACAGTGATTTGGCCTTAATATTATGCACAGTGTGTAGTTCATGACAATTTTCAAATAAAACTTGAATAAAATGAATCATTTAGTACACTTTTAGTGATATGGGCCATATTTTTCCCAGTTTTAAAGAAGAGGTGAACATATAAATATTTAAGCTAGTACAGGCAGACTGCCTGAAATAAAATGCAGATTCACAGGAAACTACTGTAATTATCTTCCATAAAGATAAATGGTGCAAATTTTTCCAAGCCTAATTCTAATGCATTACTGAATGCTCTTCTCTTTTTCTGTCACTAGAGAAGAATATTACTTGTGAAATATTCTATGTAAGTGCTACTTCTACTAAAAATACTTTTCTATGTAGAGCAGAAAATTCTAAAACAAGATGAAAATACTGAATGCTGAGCTTAGGGATCTGCAAGTTGTTTTTTAAAAGCTACTAGAACAGGAAGAAGCTCTGTTAACCTATTTCAAACCCTACTACCTGGACTTCATTTGGATTCTGAGGGTTTTTTTAACAGAAGCCCATGAATTCTAGCCCCAGCCAGCTGGGTGGCCTTGGGCTAGTCACTTTTTTTCAGACCTAGGAAGGAGGCAAACCATTTCTGAAAATACTTGCCAAAAATCTTCAGGGACTTGTTCAGGCAGACTTGTTCAGACTCTGAATCGGACACGACTGAGGAATAGGTAAAAAGAAACAAACATAATCATATACCTATAATTTAGTATGTTTTCCCATTCCAATAATTGGTTTATAGGATTGCTTTTCAATATGTTGCATTAATAAAAGTTTTCATTCAAATAAGTATCTGTGATGTATTTCAAGAAAAGAGAATTTAACAACTAAAAGAGGAATAAATGAAATTCTAATTAATATTCTATAATTTTGAAACCAACATTTTTTTATACTTTGGAAACCAAATGTTTCAAAATACGTTTACTAAAAGTTACTAAAATTGCTGGGAGAGGCCCAAATAAACGTTGGAAATGTGGTAAAGCAAAAGGCACCAATATGCATATATGATAGTCCTCTGAAATCGTACAAAGATTCTTGATGAAAGTGATTAGAGACATTAACATCATGGATATTGGAAAATTTAGCTATAGTCCGGAGATATGTTTACTGTCATTATCTAGTGAGACAACTCACTAAAGTATAACTATTCAATACATGACGGTTGCTTGTAACACAATTCTGAAAAAATACAGAGCCTCCATCACAGTAGTGGGTTCCTCTTACCTTCACTACCGGTTCGGAACCGGGAGTGCATGTGTGCATGAACTCACTTTGCTCGTGTGTAGCACTTCTACACATGCGCAAAACCTTCTGCACATGCACAGAGCATCCGTGATGATGTCCGGGCGCGTGGGTGGAGACTCCCACTACTGCTACTATCGATTCACTTGAACCAGGGTGAACCAGTAGAAACCCACCACTGCTCCATCATTAGATTTCTGGTATGAAAAATTAGGAGACTGCTGTTATGGGAAAATTGATGTATAAAAGATGGGACATGCACTAGAAAAGTTACCTTTAATTTTAATTAGGAGTTATCCTTTTCACAAAACATAATAAAATCTTTTTGTTTATTCCAGTACATACACAATTTTTGTTGGATTCTTGATAGGTTCTTAGATCTTTTTAATGATTGGTAATTCTGCTGTGATATTTTTAAATTTTAACTGTTTTTACTCTCTGTAATTGTTTTACTATATATTTTAAAATCTATTGCCAAGTCATATGTCCCTCACTCTGTTATCTGTGATTTCATATGTTTTCTAAGCAAAATAAATTTGAAACAATAAAATAAAACCATCTCAAAAAAAGGGAGAGAGAAAATGCTACTGTGTCACATGGTTATTGTACAGTTTCTATAGATCCATTTTCCTTTTCCTGTATGATTAAAAGAATCAACTGATCATGACAATAATAGCACATAGTACTTACCCAGATTGAGCATTTGAGCTACAGTCTTTCTTTTTCATTGTTACTTCTGAGCAGTGGGTAAGAACTCATGGGGTTTCTTCAGCTATAAAGTTTCTTTCAAAGTTTCTCTCAAGTGACCTTTCCACTGAACCATAAGCAGTTTGTACTCTTTCAAAACTGTACATCTTTTCACAGTGCTGTAGAACTTAATCTTACTTTGTAGCTTTATGAAACTTTGCTGTGTCACTGTGGGCTTGCCACCATCTGTAGAAACAGTCCTGAGTTACTTTATTATGTATGACCAGTTGAAAAGAAAATTTATTCTAGCAAATAAATTAGTGGGCAAAATTAGTAGGCAAAAAACAGCAGCAAAGTGAATATCACCAAAAAGTTGATAGACTTAAATTGGAGCCTATCTATAAATATGGGTAAGCATTATTTATTTATTATATTTTTATTTATTTTCTTATTTTTCACATTTCTGTCCATCTACCTCAAAGAGGGACTCTGGGCAGTGTACAAATAACATGTTAAAATGTATAAAACAGTATATATATAAAAGATAAAACTTTTAAAAGGATCCAGGAGTGGAAAACAATGGCCTCCTTATGACTTGCGGACTTCAACTCCCAGAGTTTCTGAGCCACACATCTGGGGGGGAGAATATTCCACAGGGTGGGCAGATGACAAATAAGTTCTCTTATTGGACCCCTACCAGTCAGAGTTCTTTCAACATAGCTTCCCAGCCTGACCAGGTGGGATGAGCTGATATAATGGGAAGAAGATTAGGTTGTGGCCCCAGGCAATATATACCGTATTTTCCGGTGTATAAGACGACTTTCTAACACATGAAAATCTTCTCAAAAGTCAGGGGTCATCTTATACGCTGGGTGTTGTTATCCTGTAACCAGACAGACCAGCTTGAAAGGCTCTGTTGAGCCTTAAATGGCTCTGATGAGCCAAGCTCTGACCATCCCAGCTGAGTTGTGTGCTAGTCAGGCAACTCAGTTTGGATCACCACAGCCATGTAAAAGGAAAAAAGTTTTTTTCCTTTTAAATGGCTCTGGCAATCCAAGCTCTGGCCATTTTTGCTAATCAGTAGCAAAAATCCCCCACCCCTCCAGCTTGCTTACCTTAGCTGCTAGTCGCAACGCTTGCCTTGCTTTGCTTGCCTGCAATCCATTGCATCAGCAAGCAACTGAATCTCCCTGCCTGCAATCAAACAAAGGTGGCTTAGGAATTCTGGGAGTTGAAGTCTATAAATCTTAAGGTTGCCAAGGTTGGAGACCTCTGTTCTATTGGGTAAGGTTTTTTCCTCTTTGGGAGCTTTAAAAAAAATACTTAATTGGGGTTTTTTAAAGTTGTTCTTTTTTAGATCTAGCCATTTAAAGTTTAGGAAGTTTTACATTTAGTGTTCATATAAAAATAAAAATAAAATAAAATAAAATAAAATAATATCTGGGCAGCTTTCTGAGATTTAGTGTGTTTCTGTAGTGTTTCACTCTAACTACACAAATACACAAAATCTCACAAAGCTGTATGTGGAATTTTGTGTGTGTGAAGTGTGAAAGTTGGGTTTTTGGACTTTTTGTGGCTGTGTGAGGTTCCTGCTTGTTGCAGGGGCCATTTTGGGTCTAGCACAGCTGCTTTTACATTGTGGGTGAGCCTGTTGTGTTGTGTTGTGTTGTGTGTGTGTAAAGTGTGAAAGTTGTTTTTTGGGGGGGCTTTTTGTGGCTGTGTGAGGTTCCTGCTTGTTGCAGGGGCCATTTTGGGTCTAGCACAGCTGCTTTTACATTGTGGGTGAGCCAATTGTGTTGTGTGTGTGTGTAAAGTGTGAAAATTGTAACCCTGTGAGGTGAGGTGAGCTGAGAGAGAGTGGGTAAGTGGCCCAAGTCATGCAGTCTATGGTTTTAAGCTGGTTGCAATGAACCCTTTGAGACTCTGTGATATGAAGTCTCTTTCCATGCAAATCCTATTTGATGTATTTATTTATTTAACAATATTTATAACCTGCTCCAATCCAAACAAAATGTGGGCAGGATTCAAATATAAAGAATGAAACAATCATCAGTTTAACAAATTCACCAATTCATTATTAAAATGGAGGGGATATTTTCAGAGCAGGCCAAAGTTCATAGAACTGAGAAAAGACATTGCAATTTCCAGTGATAAGGACTGTTATGTCCTTATAAGGACATCCGCCGGGGGATTGGTTGATTCCACTGGCAGGAAGTTTAAATTGATGTCATTGGCCGGCGGGCATGCCCGAGCAGGATATAAGGAGGCTCGGCAGCCTCAGCCGGCAGTTCAGTTTGCATTCCAATAAAGGTTCTGAACGGACAGCAGCTGAGTCACGTTTCTTTCCCGTGCCGATCTAACACTGGCGACGAAGGACTGAAGAAGAACCGACGAGCAACAGGCATGATCGCCACCGCCATTCGAGAGCTGAGTCACTTGAGCAAGTCACAGAACCATGTCCGGACCCCAAATCTCACTGGCTCCATTCAATCCGAACCAGGAGAAATGGAAATCCTTCATGGTTCATTTCCGACAATTCCTGGCGGGCAGCGGCTTCACCGACCTAGACAACAGCAGGAAGAGGGCCTTCTTCCTGGCTCACTGCGGATTGGAAGTCTTGGAGATGGTCATGGACCTCGTGGCACCTCGGGACATTGAACAGATGCCATGGTCTGAATTGCAAGATGTCCTCCAAGCGCACTATGCGCCCGCGAGCACTCCTCTAGCCAACCGCTTTGACTTCCATCAAAGGAATCAACAAGAAGGGGAGTCATTCAAGGAGTTCGTCTCGGCGCTCCAGAAGATCGCAATCAGCTGTGAGTTTGAAAACGTGGACGTCCAGCTGCGAGACCACATCGTCTTCGGCATGAGGGACTGCACAGTCCAAAAGAAGTTCCTTAGCCAAAAAAAGGTCTCCCTAAAGGACATCATTGAAGAAGCCACCGCTGCCGAATCCTCCAATAGAGCAGCAGCAGCAATACGGAAGTCCAAAGGGATCCACAAGATCCATAGGGATCCACAACAGTCCTCAGACGAAACCTCCACGGGGTCGGAATTGGACTTTGAGATTGCCGTCCATAAGGTCACAAGACCCCAAAGGTGGGAAAAACCCCAAGATGGCAGCCGCGAAGAATGATGCGCCAGCTGCAAAGGGGATCATCCTTGCGCCAGATGTCGCTGGCGGGACATGACCTGCCGCCTCTGTGGACGCAAGGGAAACATTGCGGAGGCCTGAAGAGCAGCAGAGCCAAGTTTCGAGCCGCAAAGAGCTTCAGACCACGAATACCAAAGGTCATCTAGACGGTCCCAGCAACCGCGGCGAAACAACAAAAGGCACCCCACTGGCAGACAAATCAACCAGATGACCATCACACACGCTGCAATCAAGGGGTCAGACAAATTCCACGTGACCGTCCACGTGGAAGGGGCACCATGCCCCATGGAAATAGACTCTGGCTCGCCCTTCTCCATTATTTCCTGGCACCACCTTAAAAAACTCCAACCGAAGATCTCCAAAGGACAACTGAAACCGATCCAGGCAAAGCTGGTAGACTTCGGCGGGCACCCCATTGGCATCCTGGGACAAACCAACATCAGGGTGCAATTCAAAGAGTTCAACGGAGACCTTCCCATCGCCGTCGTAAAGGACGCCCGTCCAGCCCAACTTGGCATGGAGTGGTTCAAGCCCCTAGGGCTCACAATTGGCGGCATAAATCAGATTCGGACTAGCCAACTCGACCAACTCCTAGAGGACTTCAAGACGTCTTCGACGGGAATCTAGGTAAATTCCTGGGGAAACCCATATCATTCAATTTAGATCCTCAAATTGCTCCAATTCGGCTCAAGCCCCGCAGGGTTCCATTTGCCCTTAGACCAAAAGTGGATGCACAGTTGGATAAATTGATCGCCCAGGGCATCCTGGAACCGATCGATCATGCTGCATGGGAGACCCCCATTGTGACTCCCATGAAGCCGGATGGATCAGTGCACATCTGCACCGTTTATAAGTGTACCATCAACCGGGCACTTCAGCAGAGTGCATACCCAGTGCCAGTGGTGCAACACCTGTTGCATTCACTCGGCAAAGGGTCAATTTTCACCAAACTGGACCTGGCCCAGGCTTACCAGCAACTGCCAGTAGACCAAACAACTGCGGAGGCACAGACGATTGTCACTCACTGGAGCGCATTTAAATGCAACCGACTCCAATTTGGGGTCAGCGCCGCCCCGGGTATTTTCCAATCAATGATGGAATGCCTTCTTCAAGGCATTCTAGGGGTGGTGTCCTATTTCGATGACGTCCTAATCTCGGGAACATCGGAATCCCAACTAATGGAGCGGCTCAGGCTTGCCCTGCAGTGGTTCCAGGCGAAGGGACTACGGGTTCGACGGGACAAGTGCTTGATCGGAGTCAGGGAAATCAAGTTCCTGGGCTATTTAATAGATAGCCAGGGCATCCACCCCACTAAAAACAAAGTAAAGGCAATACATGAGGCTCTAGCCCCCCAAAATAGAACGGAGCTTCAGGCATTTCTGGGACTACTGAATTTTTACAGTGTCTTCTTACAACGGAAAGCCACCATTGCTGAGCCACTCCACTGGCTCCTAGGGAAGGCGGTGTCTTGGAAGTGGGGGAGCGAAGAAGAGGAAGCCTTCCAGAAAGCCAAAGGACTCCTATCCTCCGACAGCCTCCTCATCCAATATAATGGAGCACTTCCGGTAACCCTGACTTGTGATGCCTCACCCTACGGGGTCGAGGCCGTACTCAGCCACCAACTACCCAACAGGACAGAAACCCCCATAGCCTTTTTCTTGAAAACCATGTCGCCAGCCGAAAGGAACTACAGCCAGATCGATAAAAAGGCATTAGCGATGGTGGCAGGCGTAAAGCGATTCCATGAATACATTTATGGAAGAGCTTTTACAATCGTTACCAATCACAAACCGCTATTGGGACTCCTCGCCGGGGACAAGCCTACACCAGCCTTCATGTCACCCAGGATGACATGCTGGGCCATCTTCCTGTCCGGCTATAACTACCGTCTCGTCCACCGACCAGGAAAAATCATCAGCAATGCCGACGGCCTCAGCAGATGCCTATTGAATGAACAGATCGTTGATCCAGCACCTACACTTGGCCTACATCACATCGACGATGACCAGTCCAGCCTGGTGTCCTCAAACATGGTGGCCCAGCATACAGCAAAGGACAAGACCCTCAAGCAAGTACTATCCTGGGTCTTACGGGGCTGAGCCAGAGAGAACCAGCAAGAAGAATTTGCCCCGTATCAGAGGAGACAGCAGGAACTGACCACTATGCAAGGCTGCCTCCTTTGGGGTGACCGGGTGATCGTCCCCCCCACATTCCAAAAACGGACTTTACAAACTCTCCATAATGGTCACCCCGGAATTGTCCGGATGAAAGCCCTAGTGCGGAGTTATGTCTGGTGGCCCGCCTTAGATAAAGACATTGAGGCGTGGATTGCCAGATGTGACCCGTGCCAGGTAACAAGACCAGCGCCACCACAAGCACACCCGACAGAATGGGAACAACCATCCAGACCGTGGTCCAGAATACACATCGACTTTGCCGGCCCGACGAATGGGAAGTCCCTTCTGATCGTAGTTGACGCTTTCTCCAAGTGGCTCGAAGTTATAGCCATGCCCTCTACAACTATGGACGCCACCATCAGAGCTCTCCGACGACTTTTCGCCACACATGGCTGGCCGGACATCTTAGTTTCCGACAACGGACCACAGGTAACCGCTAAATCCATGGAAGAATTTCTGGCCGGTCAAGGAATCCGGCATGCTCTCATCGCCCCATATAGACCGGCCGGAAACGGACAGGCTGAAAAAATGGTGAGGCTGACGAAAGAGACTCTTACCAGAATGGGCACCGGAGACTGGCAGGAGCAAATTAACCAGTTCCTGTTGACCCAGCATATCACACCCCACACAACAACAAAGAAAAGCCCGGCAGAACTACTGATGGGGAGAAGGCTGCGCTCGCCGCTAGATTGCCTACATCCAATGTATAACCTGAAAGACAAGCCGAACAAACCACCGCTGACAAGAAGCTTCGTGTGCGGCAATTTGATTTTCGCACTCAACTTTCAGGGCGATCCGAAGTGGCTCAAGGGTCAGATCGTGATAGTGACCAGCCCGAGGTCATACGAAATGGAGCTGGACGACGGCCATTCCTGCTGGCGACACATCGACCAGCTCCGGAAAAGGTGGAGGGGAGTTGAGGAAAACCACCCCGATGAGGTAGGCCTACCACACCCTGACGAGGTAGGCCTGCCACACCCCCGCAAGGTGGGCCTACCGCACCCTGATAGAAGAGACCGGCACAGCGCCGAAGAGGTAGGCCAACAACACACCAGTGAGGGAGGACCACCTCAACCCGGAGAGGCTGGACCACCCCTACCCAGCACAAGAGGTTACAGGAACCAAAGCGAAGAGAGCACAGTAGACTGGGACCTGCTCCACCAGCGGGACTGCCAGCCTGCCAACACCTATGGCACTCAACAGCACGACCCCAGAGACTGACACCACAACGGAGAGGAGATGGAGAGGCGCACCAGTACAACACAACAACACCACCCCGACAGAGTCAACCAACACCACCCCAATGAGAGAGGCGAACACCGACCCGGTGGGGTAGGACTACAACATCCCAGCGGAGGAGTCCTACCCCACCCCGATGAGGATAACCAGCCCATCCGCACCCTGGAGGGAAACCGCCGACCCAACAGGGTAGGACGGCAACACCCCAGCAGGGGAGGCCTACCCGACCCCGACAAAGCAGACCAACCAGCCCAGGCCAGGATGGGACATCAGCGACCGCCTCCTCCCGATGATACCCCAACTAGGGAGTCCACCACCTCCCCCAACCGGGGGGACCCCTTGACATTAGACGAGGACCCGGGAACCTTACCAAGGTTCAGGCGACCGTCTCCGGACAGCAGTGACCAGAGGAACCCGGGTGACCACCACTCCAACAGCGACAAGGCTGTGGACCAGCAACCGGAGAAGTCTTCAACTCCAGCCGGAGGCGCTAGGCGAGGCCCCACGCACTCGACTGCGGAGTCCAGAGAACCCTGGACGAGAGGGCCGGAGCTAACAGGAGCCAGACCCGTCCAGAGCAACATCACGACACAGACTGAGATGCGCAGGTCAGGTAGAACTGTCAGGCGTCCCGCCTACCTGCGAGAGTACGTGACCACGTACCCTGATTGACAGACTAAAGACTAGGAGGGGAGGGGTGTTATGTCCTTATAAGGACATCCGCTGGGGGATTGGTTGATTCCACCGGCGGGAAGTTTAAATTGATGTAATTGGCCGGCAGGCATGCCCGAGCAGGATATAAGGAGGCTCGGCAGCCTCAGCTGGCAGTTCAGTTTGCATTCTAATAAAGGTTCTGAACGGACAGCAGCTGAGTCGCGTTTACTTTCTGGCGCCGATCTAACAAGGACAAAGATGTATTTGCAGATATGTTGTCTACACAAGGTCAGTTTTCAACCACCGGTAAAAAAACAGGCAGGTGTATTGGTGGGATGCTTGCTACCAAAGTGTATACCTACTAATTTTAGTATTTTAGTCTTATAAAAGCGAGTTGGTTTACAAAATGCTTGAGTGTCTCTGTTCACTGTCTCTGACTTAAAAATTATTTAATCAATATACTGTGTTCCTTTCCTGCCACCCATCTTTTTCTATTTCATATCCAACAATTTGATACAGGTAGTCCTGGCTTAATTGGGGCTGAAATTTACATTGCTAAGTCATGCAGTTATGAAGTGAAACATCATATGAAGGCATACTTACTAATGGCAGTTTCAGTAGTCCTGGTTCAGATTGTTAGGCCAAGAGCACTCTGTTATGAGGTAAGGATCTCACATTTCTCTTACCCTGTTGTACTTGCCTCTATTTCAACTCCCACTCATCTCCCCCAATCTCTGAACTTCTGGCTGCCTGGCACTCTGCCCCCCTCCATGCCGCTTGGCCAACCTGCACTCTGCCCCTCCAGGTGACCTTCACCATCCTCTTCCTCAGGCTACTAACAAGGCATGTCCAGCCTGGTCCTTTGTGAGGCAATTGCTGGCCATGCAAGGCCTTCCTGTGTGACCTTTCCAGCCTTTGTCAGCAGCAGGATGTCAGCAGCCTTTATCAGCAGCAGGAAGAAAAAGATGATGAAGGTCAGGAAACACTATTCACATACTGGTTAGATTTCTTCATTGAGGCCTACACCTAGTTAATGTGACTGATCTAGGGAAAAAAACTAACAGGATCAAGCTTAGTTGGTAATGGATTAGATAGTAAACTGAGCTGAATTCCTAATGGAAATACTAACTGGTCTGTACATGAAGCTGAAGATATATATTTTGGGAAAAGAATCCGTCCATGTTCATTTTAAGTTTATATTACTTGTACATTGTCTTTTAAAAGAACCTCTGGTTCCTGACTTGCTAAGCCAATTTCAAATCATGGTGTACATTGCTTCCGTGTTTCATCAGCCATAATTTAACTAAAAATCTCAAATTCAGGCATAACAAGTGAGAATCAACTGCATAAAAAAACCTCTTTCTATGTGCTTGATTCTTTTGGAACTTGACCTATCTCTATATTGTATGTTTATCCATGGTTTATGATACCTGGGAACATATCCTATAAATCAGATCTGCTGACTTGAAATTGTAATTCACAATACAGTCTTTTGAGGAGCCAGAGGCAAGCACATTTTAAAGCTGAGAGAGATGGAGACTAAGAATGCAATTAATAAGTTATAAGTAAGTAAGTTATCAAACTTTCAAGGCAGTATTTATTAGTTTGATTGTTTTGTTGGAAGAAAAATCTATCTGATTCAGTTCCAAGGTGGGAGAAAGGCACTGGAAACAAAATGGAGACTGGACATTGACTGAAAAGAAGGTCCATTTATCGATGAAGCAGAACCACCAAGCACTTGTGATTCTGGACAGCTGACAAAATGGAGTTGAGAATGGGTGGGGTTTTATACCTTCTGTGGCCCTTGTATTTGAGCTTCCTGTTCCTGTGCAAGAACATGTCTTTTAATATTCTACTGGCTGTTGTCACATTCCTATGGGGTCATTTAGGGGTTATGCAGGGGTCATAGCTAGCTCTATAAGCAAAAAAGGAAATGCAAATCCTAGGTGTTTGACTGAGCTAATCTGGCCAACCTCTGATTTATTGTTTAAATGAGTTCCCATGTTTCTGTGACTTTAAAATTTGGACTGCTCTGGGGTAGTGCAATGAAGGGGCTTGTATTCTGAAAAAGTGTTGGGCAATTCCTATTGTGGCTAATGGCTTTCATCCTGTGTTGGATCTTGGGTGAGGGGCTGCTTTCTAATCCTACTATTCTGCCAAGGAGTTTTGAAATATCCTGTTTTAAATGGATTACCAAATCTGCATTTTTAAAAGCTGGCCTTCTTAGTTTCAGCTTGGGGGCAGGGAGATGGGGGCTGGTTTCTGTTTCCCTCCATTTCTCCTTTTGAGGAAATATAATATCCTGTCTTTTTAATATTCCTCAAAATATTTCATTCTTGGGGGGGGGGGGCTTCCCACAGTTTTATTACATTTTTGAGGCCACCTGATTCTAGATGACTCTGGGAATATAGCAATTGAGAACATTGGAGGGAGAATCCTATAAAACAGGCAGAAAGAACGATACAAGTCCAAAGAAAAGCATACATTATAACAAAACACAATGAGGAGAGGACAGGCACTTCCATACAGCGAGGCCTGGGAGAACTGCCATATCTTTAGTATAAGATATTGTTATTCATTCTGATTTTTTTCACTCTGAATAAGGCCATTGTATTCATTATCTTTTGCTCTTTCTCCCTCCCCAACAAATTCAGTTAATATAATACTTTTTCATTTCCAAAGTCACATTGTATAGTTTAAGCTCATCCAACTTTTTTTTAAAGTGCAGCACACTTTGGTTGTTAATAAAGAGATTGAGAATACATGAATTAATTGTTACCTTGATTTTATTTATCTGTTAGTATGCCATGTTTCCTATGTTCAAATAGGTTTACATAAAATTAAACACCATTAAAAAAACCAAAATATTTTTCAAAAGTACAGTTGTTAGTAGCAACTCTTAATTAATTGTGTGTGTAAAATATAATTGAGAGCTGTAGTAATTTTATATGTTGATGATTAATAAAATCAACTATTTGCTGTCATCTAATACATTTTAACATTTAATTAGCAAACTTCAAATGTGGTCTGTGTATTATGTGTATATGAATATAACCACAGAAGTTTTTTCTACAAATACCTTCCCCATTTTATTGGGATTGGCATAGCTGCTATTCTCACTTTTATCTATTTTCAATATAATTTAAATAAAGCAATTTATATGTTAAAATACTCTGTGGCTGATGAGATGCCTTGGGGAAGTCCACAGAGAGAATCTGCTCATATTTGCCAGCAACTAATACCACAGATCCACTCTGCCTCTGATTCTACAGGAAGTGTATGGCTATTTTATAGCCCTCAGTAGACTTACACATTTGTTTCATCCATGAATTTGTCTCATCCTCACTGAAACCCAAATGAATAGGGGACCAATAGTAGGAAATTCATGAAAATCACCCCCTGCATTGACTATTTGTTCTAGTATGGATACTTATTTTAGTAACAGTGAAAACTTCTCATCCATAGCTACTCATAAATTACTCATCACATATGTGATTCTTTGGGACTGCATCAAGAAAGATTACCTTTCCTCTCTTTGTACTTTGCTATGTTGTGTTGAAAAAAGCCTTCTTTTTTTTTTGTTTATGCCAATTGTGATTGTATGAGAGTATTTCACTTACTCCCTCTTCAGATTATCTGAATTTTCTTGAACACAGTTGTATTAGGGCTACCAGATCTGAGCTAAGAAAATCTGGACAATCATCAGATTGAAGCAAAGAAACTAGGCACTATCTCTTTACTGCCATTTCACAATCTTTTATCTGGTAGCATTAATTGTACAATAGAATGCTTTCTTATTAATTTCTTTAGCATATATTTTCTTGCATTCTTTTAAGATTGCATTTGTTATTAGGCAATTTGTCTATGCGTGGCAGTGAAAAGGAGGGCTGGAAAAGAAAATAATGTATGGTCTGTATTTTCTAGTTTGGAGAAAATGACTGAATGTTTTGGGGGGCTTGTCTCATACTCAATCAACCTCTCAACAAGTCAACCAGGTAGTCTAAGGTTGTGAGCAGGCAACCTGATTTCTTATCATGATTAAGAAATTGCCAGAGGTGTCTCCAAAATGCTCCACCAATTTAGTAAGCCTACTAAACACTATTATCTTCTTTTAGATACTATACTATATATACTATACTGACTACACGATGAATAAAATGGATAGATGTTTGGCTGAAGGGCAATATTACATTATCTATATAGACCCATCACACTATATTCTTTAGGAACAGGCAACATTATTCAGAGTGCAGAAAAGGAATTGGAAATATTAAGATGTATAAATTAAAGACCTGCAATAAGAAAAAAGGCAACATTAAAAACTAGCTTACATCCCTATATCTTGCCATATTTTTCCATCCTTGCAAATTATCCTTGCATTGTCCATTCATCCCTTCATACATGAACTTTTGTTCTTTAAGCAATGTTACAATTAGCATGTGAATGGATGCAGTGGTTCTAGTGGCATTTATTCTGTCCTTTGTGGATTATCTTCACTCTTAACACATAAAATGAAATATTCCAATTAATTGAAGAGTCTTTGTGAATACTCTGGATTTCTATTTTTTTTAAAAAAAAAATTGGCACAGAAAACAGCCTTCCCAGCCTGCCACTCTCTGGATGCATTTGCACTACAACTCCCATTAGCTTCCAATGACACCCCCAACAAAGAAGTGGGTAAGCATGCTGATACTTTAGCCCAAATATAACTAGAGGATGAGAGGATGAGGAAAACTGTCAGAGGAATTATAACATTGAAAATTTAGTTTTTCAAACATATGGCTTTAATATCCACTCTCTAATGATGTCCATTTCTTTGTGAAAAAAGATAATTTGCCATTTCTATGTAGGCTCGTGTTATTTTTGAATGTCAGTGCTTCTATGTCTGAAAATAACATAATGTATGCTTTGTGATGAAAGCAGAATAGATGGTACTAAAATGTCTTTCTTTCCCTTCCTCTCCTCTTCCCCCTCCACTTCCCCCCCCCCCTTTTTTTGTTATAAATCCCCTGAAGGCAGACTTAACTGAACAAGTTAAACTAGTTCTTTCTGTCTTGTTTTGTTGGCAACTGAGAAGTTACTTTCTTATAAAAACAGAAAGGAGGCGTGCTGATTGGATATGGTACTAGAAAGGATATGACATCAGCCATATTCCTCACTTTGTTCTGTGTGTCTTAAATCTTCTTGTACTTTTTTATTCAGTCAATGAAGAGGTGTTCTGAAAATGTCTATGTGTTTTGGTCACTGTTGACAGTAGCTGCAGAAATCCCTTAATAAATAACTAATGGAATTTGAATCTGGGTTGTTTTTGTTTTTGGTTGGTTGGTATGTTTGTTTTAAAAGAGGCAAGTTGGAATTTGAACTCTCGTGATCTCAACTGTCAAGTGGAATAACTGTAGCCCAGTATTGCAATGGATGTGGAAGAAGAAGTCATCGGTTTTTGCCTACTTCGAAGTTCAGGAAGGGTCACTCATCCACGTTATCTACTTAATCCACTGATGGGTGGTAAGTAAACACTCTGTTATCTGCAGTTTCATAGCCGAAGTGAAAAAGCCAGAGAACTTGTGAGTTGGCAGTCAGCAGAATTTATTTCTTTAAAATAAATGTTTTTTTCTGCAGAGAAAGTAATCAATAAAAAGGATCAAATGCAGCAAACACAGAAGAGTATGCAACAAGAATTGCTAATATAGAGATTTTTTTAAGGCTGAGAATTTAGAAATGTAAACTGTATTATCTGTTTGACTTTTGTATTGCTTCATAGCTTCACCATAACATATGAAAAAGTTGATTAGTTGGCATAATAATTTGAACAATATCCTTCAGGGTCCTCCTCTTTTTATTGTATGTATGATGCTTTGAATAATATTAGAGTTTGTATATCTTTTACAGCTAGGGATAATTCTTTCAGTGTAATATTGGAATTGCAGCAACAATGATTTTAGCATTCACCCCATAATGTCTCACTGATGATTTTCTGCTTGCAAAATTTTATTTATTTTTTTTACTAAAAATTGCAGCATGCATATGCAATAATTACTATGATATGTTTGTGATCTGCAGTTTATGTTGAAATTCTATAGGGCTTCAGTGCTCTCAGCAAACATACTGATTTTCTGCAACAGAAAATAGGTTAACCTTAGTAGTTATTCCTACTTATACAATATTCCATTTATATCAATAATAGGTGTTTATCAATAATAGGTATTTATATAAATTAAAAGCTGAGTCATATAATCTTAAATGCATTTTAATTCAAAAAGTTATATATTAAACAGGTTGCAAAAAAAAAAGCAAAAAAATTATAACTGGGATGAAAAAAATCTGAATTGTGATATTTTTACAGATCTAGACACTTGTATGAAAAATAGTTTCTTTATATTCAGCAGTCAGAAAGATTTTATTCCACCACCACCCTTCAATCCCTGAAGATTATAACTTCTGAGAAACAAGTTCAGAGTAGAGATATGAGGTGGAGGATTTTTAAAAAATGAGAAACAGAGTTACATTCTTCACTCTCAGAATTTTTCTGAGCCCTCCATCCTTAAATGTTAGAAAAAAAATATTCATATATTTCTGCTATCTTTAATCTTCTAAATAATTTCTAAAAATTATAGAAAAGTTTCTATGTAAACTTTGTGTATGTACACAATTCTTATACCTAGTAGACAAACACAATGGTAAACTGAATTTGTGGTATGGACTACAAATAATTTGCATGGGAGTAGTTTATAAGTAACATATATATGTGGTCCAACCCTTATAATATTGTCAGAATTGGTGATCTGGTAATCTAACAAAATACCGGCTGTTAAAAATATAAATTTTAAATTACATATTATTTAACTTGGGTATCTCTTAGATTCTCACATGTTGTATGATGCTCACTGATGATGCTTTATATTTTTAGTATGAATGTCGTTGAGTTAAAAGCTGTTTTATAGCACACATAAAAAGAACAGATTGGAAACCAACCAATATAATCAACTCATAAATATAAGTACAAGAATACATTTCTTCCATCCTGGAAATATTTTACACCAATATGAAAATTAGTTGCCCTCTGTGTAAAACTTCCTACACCTGCCAACAACCATATATTGATTTTGAAGAATTATAACCTTGATAGTTAGTATATTTTTTATTACTTTATTCACATAGAGCCGTGATGGCAAACCTATGGTACATGTGCCACAGGTGGCACGCAGAGCCATATCTGTGGGCACGCAAGCGTTGCCCTAGCTCAGCTCCAGCGCATATGTGCACGCTGGCCAGTTGATTTTTGGGCCTTCTGGGCCCACCGGAAGTCAGGAAATGGGCTGTTTCTGGCCTTCGGAGGCCGGTTTTGTCCTCCCCAGGCTCCTAGAAAGGCTCTAGAGCCTGGGGAGGGCAAAAATGAGCCTTCAGGTCCCAATAGCAGGGGGAGCGGGGGGGTCACACTAATATGCATGGGAGGGCAGGGCACATTGAATTATGAGTCTGGGCATGCGTGCACATGACCCCCCCGTGCTCCCCCCGCTTTTGGCAAAAAGGTTAGCCATCACTGATATAGAGAATTTCTCATGTAGGGAAATTTCAGATATATATTAGATCACTGACATTTGAAATATGACAACACTATCTTAACAGTATTTATTCAATTCAGTGGTTCTTGCACAGTAACATTTACTCTTGACAGCAGTTTTCTCTAAAGTGTCTGGCAGTTATTTTTCCATCAATACTACCCTGCTGTTTCAATTGAAAAGTCAGGAATTGAACAGAGTATCTTGTAAACTAAATTTAAGTATATATGTTATACCTAAGAATAGTCAAATTATAAAAGTTTATACCTCTATAGAAAGTAACTGCCTTTTAATATTTCTTCAGATCCAAGTTCTTGCTTCTTTTTTAGTAAAAATAAATTACATGCTAAAATGTATCTCTAGTACTTCCAGTACAGATCACACCCAAAGAAATCATTTTTGTAAATTTTGCCTTGTGACAGAAATCCTTCAAAGCAACTATTTTTTCTTACATTTTTCCTGTTATTCTAATGGTAAGAAATGCAATTTTTCATTTTTATAATCAAACTGAGCAAAAACCTAGTCATTACCAATTGCTGGACATTTTTTGGAAAAATTTACAATAACTTTTTGATATGTTGTATTAATACTATACTGCCATTAAATCTGTTACTTTAGAACCATATAGTAAACAGAATTTTAGTGACCCATACACCAAGGAACTTAGATTCTAAATTTTGACATCAATGAAAAGGAGAAAAATGAAGGAAAGGAAGGTAGAGCTTATAAATTAATTACTGTATACTTATGTACAAGTTAGTTGTAGGCTGAGTTCATGTGCAGTGTAGCAACTCAGGCACTGTGTTAAGCCCTTGTAGAAGAGGCAGTCTTAGAAGAAACATTTAGATGATAGAGGAGAGGTGGTGTTATTTAACTTCTCCGGTGAGCAGGTTAGCCATACCAGATAGCAAGAGAGAAATAGTGAAGTTGTTTAAGTTCTTCGTGTATCACTGTGGGAACAAAATCACAATTAGATATTTTGTGATATAAGTGGAAACAGAAAACACGGGTCATAGATCTAGTACATTGGATCTAGAAATGGAAAGAAATCAGAAATATAAGACCTGACGTTGTAGAATCAGAGCTGTTCTTAATATAAATAAATTTGATGGGCAAATGTTTGACGAGTCCAACTCCACCTCCCTGCCCATGCTTACATATGGAATAGAGTGTGTGAATGGTGTCTACTCATTGAAATTTATATGCCCCAAATGCAGTTCACATTCAGAATTCTTGATGTACTCAGGAGCAGACTTTGAAACTCACTCCTGCCTTATGTCATGTGCATAACTCCCACATTAAGGTCATGCATGAAATCTGCTATAGTTAAGGAGTTTTACATTCTTTTACTTTCGATGGAGGTAAAAAAAAAGCTGTGCCTTTTTTGTAAATTGTTTTTCCCATAGTAGGCAACCAAATAAAATGAGCACCATAGCAAAAGGCACAGAGATGGCAGCAGTCATCTTGATGACTGGCTTTTTTATCTGTTTCACTAAGTGTGATATTTTGCTTTTTTTCCCTGAGTTATATGGGACTTAAGATAAGAATAACCTGTCAGACAATAAAATACAATTGCCTTTGCTTATTGAAGTAGTATGAAGTATTTAATCACATTGAAACCCATAGATGTGTATAATCTTAGAAAATTCCTTTAGGTAGTTGGTGCTTTATTAAGGTATTATCCAAATTCAAGTATAGAGATATACTAATTAAATTATATCCTTTTTCTCATACAGATTTTGTTTCTGACTGGTCTCCTTTACATGAAGCATCCATTCATGGGAGACTACTTGCTCTGAAGAAACTTATCAATCAGGTATGGTGATAGAAAGGAGATCAATCTTTTACTTATCCTGATCATTAAATCCTTTTCTGAAGACAGGCTGTACTTCACACAGTAAGGATATAAGGTTGACTGTGCTTTGACTTCAAGGAGATCTATATTACAGTATTCTCTCTCTCTCTCTCTCTCTCTCTCTCTCTCTCTCTCTCTCTCTCGCTCTCGCTCTCTCTCTCTCTCTTTCTCTTTCTCTCTCTCTCTCTCTCCAATATTTATAGCTAACTTTCTCATTTTTATTTACACACATACATGCACATCAGTGACGGGTTCCTCCCAGTTCGGCCCGGTTCTGCTGAGCCAGTAGCAGTGACTATATGACGTCACTGCCGCTCCTCTGCCCCTGCGTTATTCTTACCTTTTATTTGGCCCCATCCCCAATCTATTGCTGCCTCCTGAGTCCCAGCTGATCAGCTAGAAGGAAAAAAACTGTTTAAACTCTTGCCATGGGGCTTCAAAGGACCATCCTACAGCTGATCAGTGTTAAAAGGCAGTGTGGTGGCAGATGGGTGCCTCCAAAAACAAATGAGTAGACCGGTGCCTGCAAAAATAAATGGGTAGACCAGTGCCTCCAAAAACAATTGAGTAGACCGGTGCCTGCAAAAATAAATGAGTAGACCAGTGCTTCCAAAAACAAATGAGTAGACCGGTGCCTCCGAAAACAAATGAGTAGACCGGTGCCTCCGAAAACAAATGAGTAGACCGGTACAGCTCTGCAAGCAGTTAAAAGCCTGGTAGACCGGTACCTCTGCTAAATCCTAAAGAATTGTCACCTGACCATCAAGCCACGCCCACAGAACCAGTAGTAAAAAATTTTAGAACCCACCCCGATGCACATCATTAAAACACTAGTACCTCAAATGTGCCAATGACAATCTGTGGGCCAGAAATCTACTGAACAGTGCTGTTTTTGCCTGCTCACAAAGTAATTGCAGAGTTAAAACCACCCTTAGCTTTGAGAAGGAGACTGTTCCATAAAATGGGGGCCACTACTGAAGTTTGTTATATGATCCATACCTTCCATCCATTACAGGTTGGAGGGAATGGACCAGCAACTGGTGTTCACTAAATGACTGTGCAGGTGGCACATTCAAATTTAGTAAGGTATTTCCAGATCTCTCCCAGCGCTCTGCTGTAAAAAACCTACCCATTATAATCAGCACTTTGAATTGAACCTAGTACCAGTAGCCTTTTGGTAACCAATGATGTGACTTTGGAATAGGAATATAGGTAGTCCTCAGTTTATGATCAGTTACTTAGTGGCCTTTAAAAATTACAATGGACACCCACCCCAAAGGTTCTTATGACCCAGTTCTGAAGTTCTGATGGACACCTCCCTTGTAGTCATGTGACTGCATGTCAGATGCTCTGTAACCAGCTCACATTTGTGGCTGTTTGTGGTGTTCTACAGTCATATATTTTACAATATTTTTGTCCAAACTAGTTTTTGGCAAAAACGTGCCAGAGCTAACAGTGGTTTCACTTTATCACTATTGCATTCATTTTATATATGCTGTGTTTATGATCACCTAATTCTTAATTTGAGCTTGTTTGGCTCCAACTAAATCCTTACAGTCTTCAGACACTCATTCAAGAATTCCATGGTATCTCTGGTTGATCTTATATGTTATTGTATATGTGGGTACATATGGTCCCCAATTTATGACAATTAGTTTAATAACTGTCTGCAGTTATGGCAGTGCTAAAAAAGTGACGTACAACTAGTCCTTTTGGCCACATGATCAGAATTCAGGAGCCGGCATATATTTATGATAATTTCAATGTCACTGGGTCATGTATGTTCTACCTTCCTTTACTACCGGTTTGCAATGGGGCCATGCACGCGCTTGCTTCACTCGCGCATACGCACACTCTTCTCCAGATGCGCCAGTGGTGAAATCTAAAATTTGTTACTACCGGTTCTGTGGGCATGGCTTGGGGGGTAATGTGACTGGGTGGGCGTGGCCATTTTTTTAAACTTTTAAAACCATTTTTTCTACAACCTCAATCAGGCAACTCAGCTTGGATCATCAGAGGCATTTAAAAGAAAAAAAGCCTCTGCTGATCAGGCAACTCAGCTGGGATTCTCAGAGACTTTTAAAAGCATTTTTCTTCAGAAGTTGTAGAAAAAATGCTTTTAAAAGCCTTTGAGTATCGCAGCTGAGCTGCGCGATCATCAGAGGCTTTTTTTTTTTACTTTTAAAAACATTTTTTCGGCCAAAGAGGTTGTAGAAAAAATGCTTTTAAAACTAAAAAAAAAAAAGCCTCTGATGATTGTGCGGCTCAACTGGGTATGGGGGTGGGCAGAGATTTTTGCTACCAGTTCTCCGAATTTTGCTACCATCACTACCGGATCGGGTGATCCTGTCTGAACCGGGAGCATTTCACCCCTGGCATGCACAAAAGCATGACGTCAGGGTCGGTGGGTGGAGGGTTGATGATGTCAGGATCGGTGGGTGGAGCCTCCCACTGGTTTTACTACCGGTTCTATAGATCCGGCACAAACTGGGGACAACCCACCACTGTGGTCATCATTTGTGACCTTCACAGAGGGCTTCCAAGAAGCAAAGTCAGTGGGGTTCATTTAACAATAACATGAGATGCTTAAGTAAAACCAGATACAGTTCATTTAATGACATATTGCTTACTGACAGAAGTTCAGGACCCAATTGTGATTGTGAGGACTACCTGAACTACCATCCACATAGGGATAACACTTCAATTGGTAAATGAGTTTCTCCAGCTTCTTCATGCAGGAATTAAAAAATATGGGGAAAAGCAGCAATCCTTGAAAAGCCTTGGAGTTCCTTGCAGATTCGTTTTGTTATAGCGATTGATTATGTGGCATTCATGCATTTTGATTTCATTGTGGTGTGTAAAATTAACTTACATTCATGCTTGACATTTTATCTTGAACATGAATAGGATGGAGAGAAACAAAAAAGGATAGCTGAGAAAAAAAGTATAGATTCTATAAAATTCTGTCCTGATTTGCTGAGTCATTTGTAAAAAAATACAAAGTAAAACAGTAAAAAATAGTTAAAATGTAATGCAGTTGTGTAGGTTCTTCTTCACCTAATCCAGAAGAATAAATCTTTTTGACGGGGAAAACAACTGAGCACTCAAGTTTTCAATGATTTGCTAAAAAATGCACCCATAAATATGGTGGAAGTCAGAACCAAATTATATGTGATCAATTAGGATTTAATTAAAATTAATTTCTGTGAATGTATTAATTTCTTTCTCTTTCACATTAAAAGACACCTAAAAATAAATAATTTTTGAGGAGCTTTCAAAGCAGCCTTCTGCTTTGAGGCTGTACTTGTGGACTACTGATCATTGAAATTTTGCAAGTAAATCAATCAATTTAAATAAAACTGTCTTCATAAGTAAATATTGTTTTATTTTGAAGGCTTCAGAGAGCTTGATTGACTTAATTTCTCTTCTTGCCTGTTCTGAATCCATACTTTCATGCTTTTGAAAAAACAAAAGAAACTAGTCAAGTCTTTCTTCTCTATGTAGTGGTGGTAGTTGTAGGGATGTAGGGTGGTAGGGATGTGGATCTTGACACATGTCAATTTTAGAAAGCCCTGGAAGAGCATATCAGAGCTATTCATCACTACTCTCCCAGCTCAGATGTACAAGAAAAGTAAAACAGGCTGATATCAAAAGTGAAAGTTTTCAATTAATGTTAGCAGAACTATTGTTAAATTAAATGTATTTTTGAGCAGAGAACATTTATAAAGTTCAACTCTGTTTCCAGATAACTGCAGAAGGGCAATATTTTAAATGCCAGGTTGTAGTCTGAAAATATACTAATGAACAGTTTGAAAAAGATGGAATCTCAGAAGCAAGGTTTTAGCTTTATTTAGACATAACATATAAGCATTTCATCTCTAACATTAAACATGGAACCAAACCTTTCACTCTACCCCTACCATTATGTCTGTATATGTAGTATTTGGATTACTGTCTGACTAACATTCATGATTAGTGGTGAGGTGAACTGAAGGGCAAAACTATCTGGAGCAAGTAACAGCACTTGTCTGGGCTTGGACCTCTGGTCAGGCCTGTTAGGTTAGGCTGGGTGGGCAGAAATCTAGATTGAGAAGCCCCCCCTCCGCCCCCCAAATCCCAGAAGAGGTCAGCAGTAAACAATTCTTTACTGATGTATAGAGGTGTTGTATAATCCCTGGAATCAAGATCAACTCAAGGACATTTTTGCTATTAGAAGCAGGGATGAAATGTTTCCGGTTCGGACTGCTTCAGCTGAACCAGTAGCAGTGGCAGCGAAAGGCTCCGCCCACCTGCCCAGCCATAGTTACTTCCTGGTTTATTTACAGGAAGTAGCCTGTTTTTTACCCTCTGTGCATGTGCAGAGAGTCCAAACCAAGCACGCATTTCCAAACTGGTAGGGAAGGTAAGTAGATTTCACCCAGATTAGAAAGTAAATCTATAAAAGGTGCCTGGTTGGTCTATTTGTTTCCTAAATTTTTGGTCCACATAATTTCTGTAGCTAAAATGCCACTGCATTTATATATTTTGACTTTACAATTTTGCTGAAATGCCAACAACAGACATTTTGAGCAAGGCCTCATTAATATTTACCAATTTGCTCTATTAAATGGTAAGGTAAAAGCTAAGGAATATTCCAGCGGGACTCTAACACTGTCATGTCTCTGGGAGGATTCTGATTAACAAGAGTATTTTCTCTATCCTTTTTGTGTCTTAAAATGGGATATATATATACACACACACATACCCATGTTTCCCCAAAAATAAGATCCTGTCTTATATTGTTTTGAACCATGAAATAAGTGCTTGGCCTTATTTTCGGGGAGGGCTTATTATTTTGGGATGCATGGAGCAAGATGGGGCTCCTCTTGCCATCTTACCTGATTTCCAGCTCTGCATTTAAATATTTTCGGGGAGGGCTTATTTTCGGGGGGAGGCGTACTTTAGCGCATGTGTTCAAAAGCTCAATTGGGCTTATTATCAGGGAATGTCTTATTTTTGGGGAAACAGGATACACACACACACACACACACACACACACACACATGATAAAAGCTGTCATCTATCTATCTTCTATTAAGAGATGGACCATACCGAAGATGTTTTGATCCAATATTCTTTTTTTTTTGTCAGAAAAATGTATTAGGTTATAAAATAAGATACAAAATGCAAAAGAAAATGTAAAAGAAAATAGAAAGGCACTGAGGGAAAAGGGAGGAAATAGAAGTGAGAAAGGGCTAGGGAGAAGAAAAAACAAGTGTTGACTTCCGACTCCCTTTGTTGCAGTAAAATAAAGTAAATTAACATCAAACCACAACTTTTTGTTTTCCCATAGTAATATAAATTAGCCATTTCTACAAACGCATATCAGTCTAATCGGTAAAACCCAAAATCAAAGCTTCATTTTTTTTCCACCTCAAGCACAAAGTTCAGCAGCAGTCTCCATGTGGCAACAAAGGTACTTATAGTCTTTTAAACTATAAACAGTCAATTTAGCCATTTCTGCCGACTCCATCAGCTTCTGTAGCCATTCAGGGTGGGAATCAAAATGTCCTTCCATTTTTGTGCATACAGTAGTCTTGCTGCTGTCAATTTATATAAGATCAAAGTTCCGAATTTTTTCTCCAAATCTTTTTCCATTATACCCAAAAGAAGTTTCTGGTTTCATCTATATGTTCATTTTAAGAATTTTCTGTATTAAAATATGAATCTTACTCCAACATTTCTTTGCTTTAACACATATCCACCATAAATGATAAAAAGTACCTTCTTTATTTTTACACTTCCTTTTGAACCAATGTTGAAGTCACATTGATGATTTCAGAAGTAGAAAATTTGGGACCATGATCTGAGTCCAATAGCATCCTTCCATTAGGATTTTCATTGAGACTGACATTTGCAAAGCAGATAGTTTCCCATATATTTCTGCCATAATATTTAAGATATACCGTAATGGTATTGGGGAACGTCTGCATTCAGTAGAGATAATATTGCTTAGGAAAATTAACACATTTTAAGTTACAGAATAAGCTTTAAGCTCAAAGATATTATAGTTGCCTAATTATAGTGGCCTGATGTTACTTAAAACACAAATAATAGTTTAGTCTATTGGTGGAAAAAGTAGATCCGATCTTCAGCAATATGAATTAGTTTAGATTTGCAAAGTACACCTGGGATCCCTCTCTAACTATGATTTTTGTTATTGTACCAGGGAGCTAGTGTGAATTTTAGGACAACAGATTGTGTATCACCTCTCCATGAAGCTTGCTTAGGAGGACATGCTGCATGTGTCAGAGTCTTATTAAAACATGGGGCCAATGTAAGTACTCAAAGATCTAGAGTTATATAGTGCATGCAAGAAAGAGAAATAATTTGCTAGAGATTGACTTGGTAGCTTAGCTACTGAATGTAAACTGCCAGTGATTTTCTTGTACACTTTTTCAACAAAGTAACCCAACTAATATTGGGGAAAAATAATCTGATTCGTAATATTGTTATTCCTAATAAACCCAAATCAGCATTAATGTGCTAGAAGTGCTTTTGCTATCTGTTTGTTGCTACTAATTAACAGTATCTTCCTTTTGTGAAGAAAGATGAATAAGGGGATTAAAATGTTCTTGACAGAAATGTCCTCTCATTTTAGCTATGTTGGAACAAGGTGAGAAATGTACTTTCTGCCAATGCTCAGAAACTCATTTATATCCAAACAAACAAACCCATCTATTCAGGGCTGACAATGTTTAAAAGAGCCCAGATCCTATCTTGTCTTCAATCCAAATAGTGGCATATTTAATACAACTATTTAATACAAATAGTTCCTTTTTTGTATTAAAATATATTTATGGAGCTACTATGATAATAAAATGTCATTGCAAAACATTTTTTCTATAGCATTTTATAACATTTTTCAACATGTTTTACAAATAAAACATTACAGTAAGAGGTTTTTCCCTTTAGGTAAATGCCACTACTATTGACTGGAACACACCCCTGTTCAATGCTTGTGTCAGTGGTAGCGTTGACTGCTTGAACCTGTTACTGCAACACAGAGCCAGCCCACATCCAGTTTGTGACCTGGCATCCCCCATCCATGAAGCTGCTAAAAGAGGTAAATTTGTCAACGTATGTACCTATATACCAGGATAACAAGAGGGATACAACTTTGTGAAATGATATATTTGTTTTTCATTCTACAGAAATTCTATACAAATCCACAAATTTTGTCTGTTTGTTATATGAATATTGTATAATCAAATGTTAGCTATCTGTTGTTTGGACTAGAAAACAAATATCTAGGTGTGTTACAAATAATAATATCAGGGTTGGAGAATCTGTGGTCTCTCAAATGGTGCAAAGTAGCCATTCCCAGCAGCCTCAACCTCCAGAGCAATGCTGAAGAACATGCAACATTGCAGTTCAACTGGAAAGCCCATCACTTCCTCAACCTTCAGTCATAGCATTAGAATTTCCTCTTTGGTCAGATCATTTTGACATCACTTCCATCTTAATATCTCCACCTATCACAGCTTTGAAATGCTGAAAAATACGAAGCTAAAATTAGTGCTCTGTCTTTAGCTGCTGCAAATCCCTTAGCAACAAAAATTTCTATATTTTCACTTCACACGAAACAAAAGGGAAAAACAAACTCAGCAGTAGTCTGGCCTTTTGCAGGCTGGCTCATCCAATGTTGAAGAAAAAGGGAAAAGGATACAAAATTATTTAACCTGCCTGTTTATCTGAGCTACAGAAGAGGATTTGAAATTGCTGTAGATAATCTCTGTTCTTTATTGAATTCTAAAACTTGCTGCTGAGCTGGAAATAAATATTCCCTGCTTCCTAATCCTGTTGATTTTGCACTGTTGACTCCAGATGGGGTCTGGATCTCTTTCAACTGGCATAAATCCTTGTGTGGAAACCCCCTCCTGCTCTTTCCCACCCACCCCCAAATATGAACATTAATATTGGTTACAATTGCTCTTATCTATATTTAAATGTTATTATTGCTATTCAGATAGTCCTCAACTTACGACCACAATTGAGCCCAAAATGTATGTTGCTAAGTGAGACATTTGTTGAGTTTTGCCTCATTTTATATCTTTTCTTGCCAAATTTGTTAAGTGAATCACTGGAGTTCTTAAATTAGTAACATAGTTGTTAAGTAAATCTGGTTTCCCCATTGACTATGCTTGTCAGAAGGTTGCAAAAGGGAATTACATGACCCCAGGACACTGCAATGGGGTGAAATGCTCCTGGTTCGGACCAGATCTCCTGATCCGGGTGGTTCAGAGAACCAGTAGCAAAAATCCCTGTGCCCCCACCACCACCATGTCCAGCTGAGCCACATGATCATCAGAAGCTTTTTTTTTTATTTTTAAAAGCATTTTTTTACAACCTCTTCCACCGAAAAAATGCTTTTAAAAGTTTTTTTAAAAAGCCTCTGATGATCACGCAGCTCAGCTGGGATCGTCAGAGGCGTTTCAAAGAATTTTTTTCTGCAACCTTTTCGGCCGAAAAGGTGGTAAAAAAAATGCTTTTAAAAGCCTCTCTGATGATCCCAGCTGAGTCGCCTGATCATCAGAGGCTTTTCAAAGCATTTTTTTTTGCAACCTCTTCAGCCGTTAAAGTTAAAAAAAAAAAGTTGGCGACTTCCGGGTGGGACTTTGTCGTCGCCGGGCGGCTTCTGTGTAGCTGCCGGCTTCGACGTGCGTTAGAGCAGCACAACAGCTGTTGAGCGGCTCGGAAAATCCCCCTTTCGATCTAGGAGGGGGCAAGAGCCGGCGAAGCTTAGGTAGAGCCCCAGAAGCACCTCCAGGGGTTTTTTTTTTTGCCCTGGAAGGTGCTCTGTGTGAAGGCTCCCTATCCACTTCGCTGAAGCTCCGCACGCCGAGGGACCTCTTTCAGCGGCAGAGCGAGACAACTGGAGTTATCCCATCCTTCAATAACAGATCCTGCAACGACTTGAATTTTAGGTGAGAATTTTTTTAAAGGGGAATTTTTCAAAAAGTTTTTAAGCCTGCTGAGGGCTAAAGGAGAAGAACCAGCAGTTTAAAATCTGGAGTGAAAGGAACGGAAAATGGCGCTTGGCTTAAAAAGCGGAAACGAAAGTAGAAAGTGAAAGTGATAATTAACAGCCTTAGCCTGCCTGGCGTTAATTTAAAAAGACTTTAAAGATCTTAAAGTGGAAAAATAAACTTTGGTTGTTCCCCCTTCCTGCAAAACTGGGGAGAAAGACTGGATTTTTAGGGAAGGGAGGAAGATTTTCTTTTTTTAAGAAATTAAGGCGTTCCCCAGGCATGGCTTCAAAGAAAACTGGTGGGGATTCCCCTCCTCACCAGACAAAGGAGTTATCAGCCAAGCCATTAACTCAGCCTCAGAGTTCAATGCAAGGAGGAGGGAATGAGGATTTGAAAGCTTTCATGGCCAATTTAACAGCAACTCTTGCTAACCAGATTAAAGATTTGAATGTGAAGATAGAAAATAATCAAAATGAAATGAAGCAATTTGTAAAGGAAAAAAGTGACAAGTTGAACCAGAATGTAACTACAGTAGTAACGGCTCTTACTGATGCTTTGGTGGTGGTTGAAAAAAAAGTGGATGATCTAAACTTAGATGTGCAAAAGAACAAGAAAGATGCAGAGGAGAAATTTTTCAAGGTGGATCTGAGGAATCAGAAGATAGAGGATGAAATTACCATGTTACAATTTCGAAACATGGAGTTTGCCATAAGACTAAGGGGTCTGAGGGAGAACAACAGACAGGACTTGAGGGCTGCTTGTGTGGATATATTGGCCAAAATTTCAAAAATGGAACCTGAGCTAATTGATAAAAGAATTGACAAGATTTACAGGGTTAATTCCCGAGTAGTGAAACAGAGGAACTTGCCCAGAGATGTTGTGATTTATTTTACTGACAGAACGCTGAGAAATAATATTCTGCAAAGTTCTTTTCATACCAGTATTCAAGTGGAGGGCAATCAAATTGGAGTTTTTAAAGAGCTACCACCTAAAATGTTAAGAGATCGGAGAGACTATGGTTTCCTGGCGAATGAATTGAAAAGGCGACAGATTCCATTCAGATGGGATGCACCAGCTGGAATTATTTTGAGATATGAGGATGTTAGATATCGTTTGAATTCGTTGGAAAAGGCAGAACATTTTTACCAGAACATTCTCAAAAGATCTCCAACACCACCATGTTCATCCACATTGTTATCAGTTGAAGGAGCCTTTCAACACAAGGATTATGAGGAAGGGATTTTAGAACTCTCAAGGGAACAAGAACAACAGGTACTTCAAGTAATGGCAACGGAGGAAGTTTTAGGAGCAGAAGGCGGTTTAACAGAGGATTTTTTTATTGGCCTCCCAGAGCCTAGAACAAAACATTCCAGAGCGACAAGAGAGGTGGATCCGGACCTTGAATTGTTGATGCAAGAACCAAAAGACCAACGTATAACTCGTGCAGCAGAAAAGCAGAGACAAGAGAAGCAAAAACAACAGAGGTCCGAGGTGCCACAAGAAGCGAAGGGGACGAATGGGGCACTACAAAAATCCGAAGCAGTGAGAGGAGCAAGACCCAAGATTTCTGTTGTTGAACAAAGTCTTAGACAAGTGCTCAGCAAGCTTCGTGAATCTTCAGATGGCAGTTAGATTCTTATCGTGGAACGTGAATGGTTTGAACTCCCCACAGAAAAGAAGAAAAATATTTCATTATTTGAACCAATACAAAAATGAGATTGTTTGCCTCCAAGAAATTCATATTAGAACCCAGGACCAAAAATATTTGATAAATTCAAAATTTGGAGCACATTTTATTTCTTCTAATTTGGCAAAAAGGAATGGACTAGTGTTGTATATTTCCAAAAGAATACCAGCTAAACTTGTAGAATCGGATGATGAAGGAAGATATATTGCGGTTGAAATAAATGTACAGAATGTTCAGTTGCTTTTGATAGGAATCTATGCCCCTAACCAGCAGCAAGAAACTTTTTACAAATTACTACACAGTAAAATATTGCAATGGAATTATAAGTCCTTTTTGATTATGGGAGATTGGAATGGAGTGATTGATATAAATCTCGACAAAAAGACATTGGCTAAGAAGGGGAATAAATTACCACAGACTTTCTTTGTATTGAAAGAAGAATTACAACTGAAGGATGTATGGAGAATACATCATCCGAAGGAACAGGACTTTACCTTTTTTTCTGATAGACATAAATCCTTTTCTAGGATTGACTTTATATTGGTTTCTACTGATTTATTTGCTAATACGACTAAGACTAAGATTTTTCCAAGAACTTTGTCTGATCATAGTTCTGTATGGATGGAAATGGACTTTGGTAAGAGGGAGAGAAGATCCTGGAGACTTAACGAGAATTTATTTAGGTATGAGAAGAATATAGATGATCTTAAAAAACATGTGAAGGAATTTTTTCAGCTGAATTTGAATAAAGGTACACCTATTGAAGTTGTCTGGGATGCAAGTAAGGCTTATATGAGAGGTGTACTGATTTATATGAATTCTAAGCACAGGTCAATACGACAAAAGACAAGAATAGAATTGGAGGTAGAAATAAAGGAAAAAGAACAATTGCATATAAAAAATCCGACTGATGAGAAATTACAGCAAACTATAAAACTTCTGAAAGACCAATTTCAAATATTGATAGCTGATCAGACGGCGACTAATTTGCAATTTGCCAGACATAATACCTTTTGCAATGCTAATAAGCCGGGCAGATGGTTAGCATACACTTTAAGAAAGAAACAAAGTTCTCGTATAATAGATACTATTGAACATAAAGGCAAACAGGTCTTTCAACAGACGTCAATTCATCAAGCTTTTTTAGATTATTATTCTAATTTATATCGTATAGATAATATTCAAGAGGATCTTATTGATGAATATCTTGGAAAGACGAGAGTTACAAAAATTTCACTGTGACAGAGAGAAAGACTGAATCATTTAATAATGTCTGAAGAGATTTTGTTTGCAATTAAACAACTGAAAACAGCTAAAGCTCCTGGGACGGATGGTTTGACAGCAGTATATTATAAGAATTTACAATCAGAATTGGTAGAGCATCTTAAGGACTTATTTTGCAGTATACAGCGGGGGGGGGGAGTAAAATACCCCCCTCCTGGAAGACGGCTTTTATTTCACTTATACCAAAGGAAGATGGTTCTTCAAAACCAGAAAATTTTAGACCAATATCTCTCCTGAATACGGATTACAAAATTTTTGCCAAGGTTTTGGCCAACAGATTGATGCCAGTTATTCAAGAGGTGATTCATAGTGATCAAGCAGGTTTTATCGAGGGGAGATACATGAAGGATAATGTGCGGCAAGTCATAGATTTATTGGAACATCTTGAGAAGAGTAAACAGATCCCTGCGGTGCTGGTATTTTTGGATGCGGAAAAAGCCTTTGATCAAGTCAATTGGGACTTTCTAGTAAAGACTTTGTATAAAATGGATTTTGGAGATCAGTTTGTACAAGCAATCGAGGCAATCTATCAAGAACAGACAGCACAAATGGTTATTAATGGAAGTTTAACCACCAATTTTCATATACAGAAAGGAACTAGACAAGGTTGCCCGCTATCTCCATTATTGTTTATTTTAACTTTAGAAGTCTTGTTGAATTCTTTACGGGATTCGAATAAACTGAGTGGAATTGTCGTAAGGCAAAAAGATTATAGGACGAAAGCATTCGCAGATGATCTGGTTGTAACCCTAACACGACCTTTGGAATCAATCATCCAGATGAAAAACATCATAGAGGAATATGGTTTGGTTTCAGGTTTTAGACTAAACCAGAAAAAGACTAAGATGATAGTTAAGAACATGTCGGAACCACAAAGGACTGAACTGGAAAGGGTGGCAGGCTTTGAAATAGCTACAAAGGTGAAATATCTAGGAGTTCAGGTTGCAGCGTCGAACATAAAACTTTTTCAAAATAATTATGAGGTTTTGTGGCATAAGATTCAAAAGGACCTTGAAATATGGAAGAAACTGCAACTATCTTTACTTGGAAGAATAGCAGCAGTTAAGATGAACGTTCTACCTAGATTTCTGTTTTTGTTTCAAATGATTCCAGTGCTTAAGAGTGATAAAACATTGGCCGAATGGCAGTCAGGTCTAAACAAATTCATTTGGAATGAGAAAAAGCCAAGAGTCAAGTTTAAAATTATGCAAGATGTTCGTGAAAGAGGTGGCCTCAAAGTTCCAAACCTACGTCTATATTACGAAGCTGCAGTGTTGACACAAGTGGGTGACTGGTTTGGAATAACGAAAAATGACATTCTGAATTTAGAAGGCCATGATTTGGATTTTGGTTGGCATGCATATTTGTTTTATGAAGACAAGTTGGATAATGTTTTTAAAAGTCATATACTGAGACAGGCGTTGATGAGAGTTTGGAAGAAGCACCAGTTTCAATTGGATTACAAAATACCTTTGTGGTTGGATCTTGGGCAGATTATGTCAAATATAAAGTCACTCGGGGGGATTTTATACAAAGAGATGCTTTTTAATGATGGGGGCAGGTGGAACTTGAAGTCCTTGAAAACTCTGTTGGAAGACGGGAAGAATTTAACTTGGTTGCAGTATTCTCAACTTCAATCGAGATGGAGAGAAGACCAGAAAATTGGACTAATGCTACATGAAGAAGATTTGTTGATACAGATGAAACAGAAAGGGCCGATGCATATTAAGAGAGTGTATAATTTATTGCTAGAAAGAGATTCAGAGAGTGAATTAGTTAAGGATTGTATGATAAAATGGGCACAAAATTTTGCAGAACCAGTGATGTTAGAAACATGGGAAAAGATCTGGGTCCAGAATGTTAAATTTACACAGGCACAGAATTTGAGGGAAAACTTTTATAAGATGTTTTATAGATGGCACCTTGATCCTAAGAAATTATCATGTATGTATCCAAATGTTCAACCTAAATGTTGGAGGTGTGATTGTTTGGATGCTACGTATTTTCATATTTGGTGGACTTGTAGAAAAGTGAAAGCATTTTGGATTAGACTTTGGTGGGTAATGCAGAATGTTTTAAAAAAGAAGCTTCAATTTTCTCCGCAATTGTTTCTGTTAGGTATAGTTAAGGATTGTTCACCGAGTGATACGAGATTGATTTTGTATATGATTACTGCAGCTAGGTTACTGATTGGTCAATATTGGAAAAAAGATAGTGTGCCTACCATAGGTGAATGGATGTCAAAGATGGCTAGTTTTGCGGAAATGGCAAAGATTTCTGCGTACTTAAAAGACAGGACCCATGAAGTTTTTGTTAGGGAATGGAAAAAGTGGGTTGATTATGTGCAGAATAAATATCAAATTAAGAATCTTCAGTTAGTTTTTTGATAGAGGTTGAAGAAATATAGAATTATTTTTATTGTTATTACTATGTTAAATATATATATTATATTATTGTCTAGATAATTATTAACTTGATATAAACTTATATATTTTGGTTATACTGCTGTCTTGAACAAAAAGAAGGAAAAATTTTTATGTTTGAATTAGGTTTAATGGGGCATTTATAATTTTTAATTGTTTAAGTTTTCCTTTTATTAGTAAAGAATTTTGGATTAATCTTACTTTTGCTAAAATATATGATATATATTGTGGATCTCACCTATATCTAATGTTTAATAATGATTGATATATAAAACTTATGTTTTGCATGTAACGGAAGTCAGGGGGGGGAGGGATGGGGGGAAAGGGGGGGGAGGGTGGAAATATGGGGTTAAAATTGTATTGTAAAACTTTTTCAATTAAAAAAAAAAGTTGGCCACGCCCACCCAATCACATTACCCCCCCCCACCATGCCCAGCTAAGCCGCACAATCATCAGAAGCTTTTTTTTTTTACTTTTAAAAGCATTTTTTCTACAACCTCTTCCGCTGAAAAAATGCTTTTAAATGTTTTTTTTAAAAAAAGCCTCTGAAGATCGTGTGACTCAGCTGGGATTGTCAGAGGCTTTTCAAATAATTTTTTTCTGCAACCTTTTTGGCTGAAGAGGTGGTAAAAAAAATGCTTTTAAAAGCCTCTCTGACGATCCCAGCTGAGTCGCCTGATCATCAGAGGCTTTTCAAAGCATTTTTTTTGCAACCTCTTCAGCCGAAGAGGTTGTAGCAAAAATGCTTTGAAAAGTAAAAAAAAAAGTTGGCCACGCCCACCCAGTCACATTACCCCCCACCCACCCAAGCCACACCACAGAACCAGTAGTAACAAATTTTATATTTCACCCCTGCATTGCAACCATCATAAATGTGAGTCATTTGTCAAGTCGAGGACTACCTGTATTGCCAAACAAGACATGAAATTGCTTTTGGTATGTTGACAAGGATTTCTGGCTCCACAGCCTAGCTGTCTAAATGCGCTTGAATATAAAGCTTGTCTTTGTAGCCACAGTAATATGTTCTGAGTCCAGAGCAAAGTACGTTGATATAAAAACTGCCCTCACAGTCGACCTTACAATTCTTCACCAATGAAGCTGGTCTTTGTTGCTGTCTTATCCTCCCACTGATACTTTCAAGACATTGAAGGGGGGGTGTCTCCCCTTGGGGGTCTCCTGGCCAGCATTTCATTTCCTTTGTGGTGTCACCTGTTGTTGGAAAAAACAATCCCCAATTGCTTTCCTTAAAGTTCAGGTGGGGCAGGTTGAAGGCTCAAACTGTCCTTTTATATAATGTAGGTATTTTGCATTTATTTATAATATTTTGTTCACCTTGGAAATTAAAGAGATTAGGGGACAGGAGATGAATAGGTTCTGAGAAATGCATAAAGGGAATCTGACCATCAGTAGTAGATTTCTGAGATGTCTTTTCTTCATCCAGTCAAAGCAAGATTTGTCTTATTGCTCAATCTGGAAATCAGGATAGTATTTCCGTCTTTCTACTCCTAATGATTCAAGGATCAAGCCTTGTAATAGGGAAATGTAAAAGGAAGAAGCTCATGCTTCTGATACTCCATCCTGAGGCCCTGCAATCCATAAACTTTGTTCTCTCTTGGTTCTCAACTGGAAAACCCTCATGCTTTCACACTGATGGGATTCAATTGGAGGGCAAAATTTTCCCCAGCTAAAATGAGGCTGCTGCTCAACAAAGCCTGCATTGCTACTCTGATGCTGTTGGAGTTTTGTCCTGTAGTAAGTGGTGGTGGTGGTCACCATTTTTGGCCAGTGGGAGAACTACACATTAACTACCGTTTAGGGGCACTCTTCACTGGTTTAGCCACTTCTGCATAGCCAGATGGCATGGGCTGTGAGGGACCTGAGTATGAACCCATAACTATAATGGAAGAAGTTGGCCAGAGAAAGAAATTGGAAAACTTTTGAAGTTTCAGTCATTTGTAAAAACCAGTCTTCATTCACCTTTCACATGTAAACAGCTGGGGTCTAGTTTTGGGGCTTGAATTTAATTTTTAATTCCCTTTGATCCTTTGAAGGTCATACCAAATGTGTGGAAACTCTTCTGTCCAATGGAGTCAGTATTGACCATAACATAAAGCATCTTGGAACTCCACTGTATGTCGCTTGTGAGAATCAACAATTGAAATGTGCCAAAAAGTTACTTGAGTCAGGTAATTCACTAAAAGATATATAATATCAACAACTCATTTTGCATGCCAGAAAATGTTTATGGGTAGAGGACAGAGGCATTAATGGGAATAGCTCTGGGAGATCAGTAGTATTTGTAGATAGTATTTTGATAGAGAGGGAAGGGTATGGTGACTATGGCAGTACAGCACTACAACATTCCTATGTCTCTCTTCAAATTGTCCACCAAGGCACCTTCCCTTTTAATTTAGTAATATAAGTCATGCTTGAAGAGAAGAAGATGAGCCATATTGGATAAGACTAAAGCCTCAGTTAATTCAGCCTTCTTCCATAATGGCCAACCACAGTTACTTAGGGGAAGGTCAGGAGCAGGAAGAATGCAGCAAAAGGGAATGCATCTCTCTTATTCATGTTTCTCAGAATACTGCTTTTTGGTATTAGAAGTAATAGTCATATTGCTAATATTTACTAACTTTCTTCATCCTTTCATTAATCTGTATAACCTTTTAAAAGACATTTCTATTAGTGACTAACATACCTTGCTTTGTTCCTCATATTGATTTGGGTAGAATTAACTAATTTAAAACTACAGTGAACAAATCCACAATGAACTCATGGTGAAGTAGCAGATTCCTATAAGGTTATCAAGAAGCTCAATGAAATATAATTGCCAAAACACAGTGGCTTCTAGTTCTTTTGATTTCGTCAGTTTGGCTGGGAACCCTGACAAGATATTCCTGCACAGTAATGAATTTTCCTCTGTAGATTTATTTACAAAAACCTATATGCCGCCTACTCAGTAGATTGTATAAATTAGGGGTGTCAAACTGGCAGGCTGTGAACTGGATGCATCACATGCAGGCCACATCCACTCCAGCTCCACAAAGGGAAAACATCACGTGACAGCAACATGACGCGAGTTTGACACCCATGGTATAAATCATATCTTCTCAGGGCCTTTTCTTTAGCAATTGTGTTAGGATTGAAGAATTTGGTTAGTTAATTTTTCATTGCAACTTTTTCCTGAAAACCACAGCCTGAGGGAACACATGCACTGTAAACAGAAACCAATTTGAAATTATTTAAAAATGAATGAACTGCCACAGTTTCCTGCAAAAAAACCTCACTTTGCTGTTTTGCATTAAGAATATTGAGCATTCTTAATGTCCCATTTCAGATCAGTACAATTGATGCATTACTTTGGCAGTAAACCTCAGCATTTAAACAATTTAAAGCTATTTCAAATTAAGAAATGATTATTTAGGAGACTATGCTCCTTTGGCAATCTATAAACTGGAAATTATTCAGATGGCTCTGAGATAGCAAAAGAAAGAAATTAAGTTAATGTTTGTTTAATAGTTCTATCTCATTTGTTTTAGGCGCAAGTGCAAATAGCGGAAAAGGCCTGGATTCTCCTCTCCATATAGCTGCTCAAACCTCCAATATCGACATGGTCCATTTGCTCATTGACTTTGGAGCAAATACTAGGGCTGTTAATGCAGAAGGCAAAAAGCCAATAGAGCTGGTTCCAGCCAACAGTGCACTAATGCAGATATTTCTGCAGAGAGAAGGTGCCCATTAACCTTTGTTTCTTTCAAACACAGAGTACATTATGTAAAGAACCCGAGGCATTCTTTGAATGGACATATCTGTATCATATTGTTAACTCTTTCCAATCTGCCAGAATATGCTCTTATCACATACAATATTGCTACTATTTCCTCTAACTTGCGACAACTAATGCCATAATGTGGGTACAACCTTATAATAGTCAAAGGACATGGAGATAGATCCAATTACTTCTTGTGAGACACTGATTTCAGACAAAAGGAAGAATGGATTTTTTTCCAAACCTGAAGTTTCAGTTTTGATATTGTTACAATCATAGTTCTCATTGTAGATTTTTATAAACATATTGAGTTCAACAGGAAAGTGCAAAAAAGAAGGAAAACTTTGTAGCTAGAATGTGTATGTGTTACATATGAATATTTTGCTAGATATGTCTTCAGCAGGAAACTGGTTCATAATATATTTCTAGCTAGAATACGTTTATTCTCAGTAAATGTGTACCCATGAATGATTGTACACATTATTATATACGGCATTTTTCAAAACCAGGACACAAAGTGACCCAAGATTTGTAAAAAGTTTGTTCTGCTATAGTAAATTGTTTTGACTGGTACTGTAACAGGATTGTTTAATTCCAAATTAAAACAAAAATTATTATATGGTACCGTTGGAAGAAATTTCCGTGGTTTGTTTCCAGCTGGGAAGCAGTCACCGATGCTGAGAAGAAATAGACATGGAAGCAGCTGCCAGAAAAGGGATCCTTTAATTCAGGAAGGCAAGAAAAGTAGTGAACACAGCTCAAGCATTTCTGGCTTGCAAGTGGAAGTGTGATTCTTTATTTTTAATTCCCCTTTGAAGCTCCTGCAGCTTGATGGGTTTATTTGTGTGCCTCTAGTTAAAGTTAAAGTGATTGCCCTGGATCCTGTCTTCCTTCCTTAATGGGTTAATCCTGTTCCTGGGGCTTTATTTCTCCTATCCTGGGGGTTAATTTTGCCAGGAAAAAGGAAAAGGGGAGTTTCAGGTGAGTTATTTTTAATCCGATTCCCCTTATCTTAATGCCTCTATTTAGCTCTGTTAGCAGGGCTGCTCTGTGTTTTTCTTTCAGCTGGTGCTTCTTGGTTTTCTTAAAGGGGGAAGGGCTGGCTTGAGTCTCTTGACACTTTTTCTGAGGTTTCTGGTGCTATGAGGTTCTTGGCACTGTCCCCCTGGGGTACACTTTCCACAATATCTTCTGCAATCTGTATGGTACTATATTGCTGTAACTGCTTTAAAGGTTACATGAATCTCACCATCAACACAGATTTAAAAGCTTGATCTATTATCTATTTTAAACTGCTTTTTGTGACTGATTAACTTTAATCTTCAACAGTTATCCTAGATTAGGATAAACAAACTAACAATAATTGAATATGTTATAGTTTGGAATGCTCCGCTTCTTATAGTCAGTTGAGAAGTAAATGTTTTCATTAAATATTGTTATTCTGGATTGCAAGGAACTAAAACTAGTTTGAATTCTTTAGAAAGCAGATTTTAAGATTATTCTTGTGTGTGTGTGTGTGTGTGTGTGTGTGTGTGTGTGTGTGTGTGTGTGTGTGTGTTGGCATTTTTTTTTCTTTAGGGCCATTCTCCTTGATGCAGTTATGTCGCCTGTGCATCCGGAGTTACTTGGGAGTCAAAGAGAAAAAGAGAATTAGTGAACTTATGTTACCGGATGAGCTAAAGAAGTTTCTTTTGTATCTATAAAAAGTGTTATATTCTTTGCTGATATATACTGTGCAAGTTTTACTTCCTACCAAAATTGTTTGTACAATTTACATTCCAAATATCCGATCAGGATTTTCAATAGGGCTAGTTTGTTTACCCCTGCATATTTTAATTGTTAGTTCCTATTTGGACATTAATTAAATTTAAGAACTAAATTAAAAAGAAGTAAAGATCTTGTAGCAGAATTTCAGTTCCATATAGCTGATTATCTGAGATGTGTTATAAATGCTTCTGTAGTAAATAGAAGATGCCAAGCATATACAATATTGTGTTCTGTTATTATTAACAATTTTCTGTGGTATGGTCCCACAACTAATCAACAAAGGATTATTGTTATTATCATTAACAGTTTTCAGGAAATTACATTGTTTAATGAAGACTGGCAGTGTGATGTTCGTAAGAACTGGTATGGGCACAAACACTTTTCATGGCATGTTTGGATTTTTTGACTTTAATTAAAATACGTAAAAAGGGAAAGTTAAATAAGTTTCATTTAGTTTGGTTCAACAACAACAAAAAATTATTATTACAGTCTTAGACCAGAGACCAGAACAAATAAAAGCTCTCAGTATATATACACTTAAAAATTCTAGTATAAAATAATAAATAACAACTGAAATCTATAATAAAATACAGTGTCAATTATACATGGTCTGACTATATGATAGTTGCAATTCCTAAACTGTGTGGCCCGTTGTAGATTCAACGCTAAATGGGAAATGACTAAGCAGCGCAAAGGGTTTGCCACAATTGTTATATAACATTGCTATGGTGGAGAAGACACGTCTTTGTGACGAATCCCGGCTGCTGCTGTGCAGAATCTAGCCACCTGTGCTGTAGTTATGGACTGTTAATCCTTAAGCAGCCACTGAAGATAGGTAGTGTTGGAATGGCCAGGATACCTAGCTGTTTTGGCAAAATATGTTTTTTCCTAATCTCCATATAAAAGGAACATCTAAGGAGCATGTGTCCCACAGTCTCCACCTCTCCTGAGCCACAGGCACAGAGTCTATCCGTGAACAGCATCCTTTTATACTTGCCATATAGGATGGCCGATGGAAGCGCATGGCACCGTGTGAGTGCAAATGCTTTCCCATGGTTTGCTGACTCCAACTGACTAAGATAGCTGGCAGGAGGAACAACACATCTAATGACATCTGGAGCCAGAAACAGCGGAGCTTTCCCTAAGTCCACCTGCCTCTCGATGTCCTCCACCCTTTGTCACAAGGTTTGTCTTGCTAGATCCTGGTCCATCTTGAGTATTAAAGCTGGGGAGAAGCCTCGCTTGGCAAGGATGGACTCAACAGCCTTGATCCATGATGAAGAGAATTTGTCTTGGAGGATTAATGAAGCAAGACCTTTAGGAAAGAAGTTAAGCTTTAGCCAGAGATTTAAGGGCGCTATACAGATTCTTCCTTTGACTTTTGTCAATCCTGTTTCCAGGCACATCTGCATAGAGCAGGCGATGCTTTGGTCACCTATTTTTGGGAGATGGTGATTTGGTTTGCTTAGCCATTTTACCATGTCATTTATGTAAAAGGTGAAAAGCAGGGGGCCCAAAATGCACCCGTTTAACCCCCTTTTGAGATTTAGCTGACTTTAAGAGGGACCCTTGTATATTACACCTGACCTTGAGGGATGTTTTAGTATGTACGGCACGTAATAGATGAAGAAGCCTGTGGTCAATTGAGGCAGCTTCCAGCTTCTCCCATAGTTTAGTCCTGGTAACCGTATCAAAGGCTGTCTTGAGATCTATAAAACTGGCGTACAGGTCTGTTTGATATGTATTTTTCAATCAGATGATGGAGAACTAAGCAATAATCTGTGGTGCCTCTCCCCTCTCTAAACCCAGTTTGTTCTTCAGCGATCAAATTTTCAAGATCCTGCCACTCCTTTAGTTTATCTTGGAGGTGTTTGGCATAGAGTTTGCTGATTATATTTAGCAGATTTATTGGTCTGTAATTGGCAGAGTTATCTCTCTCTCCCTTTTTAAAAATTGGGACAAAAATTGCCAAGCCCCAATCTTCTGGGACATAGCCAGTGGAGTTGATATATGTTCCTGAAAAGTATTGCAGTAACATATGTTTTGCTATACACATGTTTATTCCCTTTGTGTGTATTGGAACAAATCCAAAAAAGGGAGGGAAAAAAAGCAAATTGGAAATAATGTCACACAAAACTCCAAAAATGGGCTGGACAAAATCATTGGGATGGAAGGCTGAGTTAACCTTGAACCAGTAAGAATTGAACTGCCAAAGTGCAGGCAGCCAGCAGGCAGCAGAAATAATCTGCAGTACTGCATTCTAACTACTGCATTACCACGGCTCTAGCTGCACAGATACAGAAGGCTGAAACTCTTGCACTCTTAAAAGAATAACTCCAGGTAATATTTCTCTCTCCCCCTGTCCTGCTCCCAATCCTTGTTGGAAGAAGAAAGTATTGACTCTTTATACCACTATACCAGAATCTGCTAATATGAGAACAGAAAACAAGCAAATGCCATTAGCTTCCAAATACTGCTGCAAAATATCCTCCTTCCAAAGTGAGGTGAGGAAATTAATTCAGTCCTAAATTAGTTCTCCAATATCAAAAAAGGACATTTAACAGCTCTCTGGAGATGGTTGTAATGCTGGAAAATGGAGGAGAAAGAGAAGAGGATGACAAGCAGTAAGGTGGATAGACTCAATTATAATGGTGATTGGGGTGTTATGGGAAGATCTCAACCACCAGATTAGGTACAGATCATCACTGACAAAATCTATGAATGTGAACCCTAAGAGTTGGCAATAACTTAATGGCATGAAATCGAAGGTCAGATCTAGCATCTCTCTTCACTAACTGATGCTAATATGGAGACAGTAACGAAATAATAACCATTACATTAGGAACTTCTACTCAATGACAATTACTTCTGTGATTCAAAGTTCCACCTAATAAACCAGAGGTTGGTTCCTTTTGATCCTTCTGATTTTGCCCAGCCTAATGCTATTTTCTCAGGGAGGAAGAGCAGCATGAGAACTGTTGGTATTCTGGTAGAAATGCCAATGAGATCAGCTACTGGCATTATCCCAGAACTATAATTGCACTCAACAATGAACTAAAGGGCCACCATCAATGAGCTGTTGGACAGTATTACTTGGTCTGTTGTGTGGATGCTTGGGTGGTTTAGGGGTGGAGAATTGTGCTGGTTGGGAGTGTGTTTGGGGATTGTTATGTGTGTTGGGCCTGGTCTTTGGGTGTTAAATGAATTTTGTTGTATGGGTATACTGTGTATACACGTACAATGATAATAAAGTTATTATTATTATTACTGCCCATTATATCCATGTGAAAAAAGATGAATATGAGTAAAGCAAAAGTTACATTGCCAGTTGGAGATCTAGCACTGGAAAGGAGCAGTGGGACTCATCAAATAGGGGCAAGCTAGCTAAACCAGATTAAGTCTGCAAGCTTCATATTTTCCCATTCCTGTTCTAAAGTGGATGTTACATAACCATACAAATAATACTATTGTTAATTAGATAGCATAATTAATTGTGGGCAGGGGAATATTTTTTTAAAAATGAGTGTTAAATTAAGTATTGGTTCATAATGTATACAGGGAGAACAGAATTATAAAAGTATGATAGCAAGTATTAGTCACATATTGTGAGGAACTGGTATCTTTTCCAAAATATTTATTAAAATTATTTTCCCATGTATTATAATAAGTTGGATTCCCAGAAGTTTACTAAGGCTCTTTGTGATTTTCCTGTAAATACTTACAGATAACATGTCATAGGGAAGGATTTCAAATTTATTCAAATAAATTACATTACACCTGTAAAAGCAATTTAAAAATAATAACCCTATATTTATTTTAAATCCAGATACTTGACCATATTGATTAATTATATCCATTAAGCCTATAGCTGATTGCACTGGTTGGGTTAAAGTTACAACCAAGTCATCTGCAAATGCTCGTAATCATAATGCCTAATTTTAATTTCCTTTATTTTATCTGACTCACTTATTTTGTTCAATAAAAATTCCAAAGTTAAGATAAACTATAATGGAGACGGGACACTCTTGTTCTTTTTCAATTTTAAAGGTTCTGTTAAACTGCCATTAATTATTATTTGTGCTGTTTGTTTCTTGTATATAGCCCTAATAGATTGTGTAAAATACTCTCCAAACTGCATCTTTTGTATTATTTTCAGTAAAAACTGCCAATTCAATTGATCAAATGCTTTCTCCGCATCCAAAAATATCAGCACTGCAGGGACTTGGTATTCTTCCCCAGATACTCCAATATATTAACAATTTGCCTTACATTACTTTTCATTTGTCTCCCATTTATAAATCCAGATTGGTCATTGTGAATCATTTGTTGCATAACTAAGATTAACCTATTTGCTAATATTTTAGCAAAAATCTTATAATCTCTGTTAAGTAACGATATAGGCCTATAGTTTTTTGGCTTACTATGGTCTTAATCCTCCTTCAGAATCAAAGAAATAAAGGCTGTTCTCCAAGATGGGGGTACCTCTCCTTCAAGTTGTATTTTACTAAATAATTCCTTAAGAGGTTCCACCATTTCTAATTGCAAATTTTTATAATATACAGCTGACAATCCATCTGTTCCAGGAGCCTTACCAACTTTTAACTGTTTAATTGCTGAGAGAATTTCCTCAGAAGTTATCAGTTGATTCAGTCTTTCCCTTTGCTCGTCTGTAACTATAGGGATATTCTCCTTCTGTAGGTATCTATCTATATCTGTACCTTGAATTTTGTCACCAGCATACAACCTCGTATAAAATTCTAGAAATGCTTTTTTAATCATATTTTGTTGATACACCTCTTTACCTTTATATTCTATTTTTTCTATAGTACGAGACTTTTGTTTTTTCCTTAACATATATGCTAACCATCTACCTGGTTTATTCGCATTGCAAAAGGTGTTATGTTTAGCATATTGCAAATTAGTTGCAACCTGATCTGACATCAACATATTAAACTGCCCTCGCAATAAAATAATTGCTTCTTTTATTTTCTTATCAGCTGGATTCAATATTAATGCCTGCTGTTTATTTCCTCTTCTAATTCCATCTGTTTTTTCCCCTGTCTGCATCTATATGTATTATTCAAATATATTAAAACACCTCTCATGTATGCTTTGCTTGCATCCCAAACCATTTCCATGGGTGTTCCCTTATGCATATTCAAAACCAAAAATTATTTCATTAATTTTTTACATTTTTTCACATTATCACATTATTCCTCATATCTAAATAAATTTTCATTTAACCGCCAAGACCTCCTGAAACCCTCTCCATATTCCAATTCCATCCAAACCGGATTATGGTCTGTTAAAGTTCTTGGACATATCTTTGTCTTCTTTACCGTAGAAAGAAAATAATTAGTAATTAATATGAAATCAATTCTAGAAAAGGATTGGTGCCTGTCAGAAAAAAATGTAAAATCTTGTTCTTCAACGTTCCGTTCTTGCCAAATATCTCTCAGCTCCATATCATCCATCATATCAAAAAAAGATTTTGGCAGTCTAGCATGTGTTTGGATGTTTTGCAAGAGCCCTTTTTTGTCTTTTTTGACTGGAATACTCCATTCCAGTCACCCAATAATATACACAATTTATAATCCCATTGTATTAATTTGGTAAGCAGAAGCTTATACATTTTTTCTTGTTGTTGATTAGGTGCATATACTCCAGTTAAAAGTATTTTCTTCTCTTCTATTAATAGTTCAATTGCTATATATCTTCCTTGAGCATCTACTTCAATTAATTTAGCCATTAAGTCTTTCCTTAAATATATAACTATACCATTTAACTTCTCTGGAGCAGATGCAACAAAGTGTGTTCCCAATCTTGCGTTTATCAAATATTTTTGGTCTTTTGTTCTGATATGTGTTTCTTGCAAACAAATTACATCATTTTTAAACTGTTTCAGATGCGGTGAGTTTAAGCCATTAACATTCCAGGTTAAGAATCTAGTTGCCATTCTTGGCCCCCTGAAGCTTTTGGAGTGCCAGCTGAAAGTCGTCCTGGATATTCTTCTTCGGCCTTGCTCCTCCCACAGCTTCTGTATTTGTAGTTTTCTTGAGTTATTATCTGAGTTTGTTGTATCTTTAATTCTTGTTCTTTACGTTTGGTTGCCAATACTCAAAAAGGATGCAAATTTGGGGGAAGGGCAGAAGGGTATTAATAACTTTGTTTGGGCAGGGAAAAGATCAAGAATAAAATTAAAAATAATGCAAGAGTTACATGAAAGAGGAGGTCTGAAAATGCCCAATTTAAAATTATATTATGAAACAGCTGCCCTATCAGCAATTAGTAACTGGATCAATTTAACAGAAGAAAGAGTTTTGAATATTGAGGGATATGACTTGGTATACGGTTGGCATGCCTACTTATTATATGACAAGAAGGTGGATAAGACCTTTAAAATCATATATTAAGGAATGCTTTATTGCGTGTCTGGAAAAAGTATCAATATAAATTAAACAATAAGATACCTATATGGGCAATACCCAGACATGCAATAGAGAATATAAGTGTAGAACAAAAACAAGATGTAATTACATATAAAGAGCTTCTTAATACAGAAAGAGGTAGTTTACAGTTAAAGTCTTTGAATGTATTAAAAGAAGAAAGGATAATTCAAATTTGGTTTCAGTATGGACAGTTACAAGCTAGATGTAAAAAGGATCAGAAAATTGGTATCACACAAAATGAGGAAAACTTGGTAAAACAAATCAGAGATCAGAGTCAAATGCATATAAAAAGATTGTATAATACATTGATAGAAATAGATTCGGAAATGGAGTTAGTTAAAAACTGTATGATAAAATGGGCACAAAATGTTGAGGAGCCAATAATGATGGAAACGTGGGAAAAAATATAGGTTAGAAATTTAAAATTTACGCAAGCCCAAAATTTGAGAAAATTTTTTTACAAAATGTTTTATAGATGGCATCTAGATCCTAAAAAGCTAGCCTGTATGTATCCGAAGTTGCAATCTAAGTGTTGGAGATGTGATTGTGATGATGCCACTTATTTTCATATATAGTGGACTTGTAAAAAAGTTAAAGCATTTTGGATAAAAATATGGTGGATTATCCAAAATATTCTTAAAAAGAAGATAAAGTTTACTCCAAAGTTGTTCTTGCTGGGTATAATTACAGATTGTATGGTTATAGAGACTAATTTGATTTTAAATCTAATAACTGCAGCAAGAGTTTTGGTGGCGCAGTACTGGAAGAAGGAAGTCTTGCCTACTATTCAAGAATGGACACTAAAAGTAGCAAATTTAGCAGAGATGGCCAAAATTTCAGCATATTTGAAGGATCACTCACATGAAAAATACATTTTGGAATGGAGAAGATGGACTGATTATGTTCAAAGCAAATATTGGATTAAAAAGTTTCAAATAGTTTACGAATGAATAAAGAGATGTTAGAAAAGTATTTAAATTTAGTTAAATAAAAGGGGAGTTAAAGCACAAGAGGGAGATAAGAGGCTACAGTTTGTTAGCATATGTTAGATTATGATTGTTAAATGCCTGTATTTTGCTCTGGGAGATGGGAGGGAGGGTTGGGGGGGGAGGGAGGTGGGATGGGGAAACACTTGTAAAACTTATTAAAACTTTTTAATTTAAAAAAAAAGCCTCTGATGATTGCGCGGCTCAGCTGGGTATGGGGGGATGCAGGATGTTTGCTACCGGTTCTCCGAACCACCTGCCTTCATTGCTACTGGATTGGTTTGTTTTAATAAATTTATATTTTTGCCTACTTCATAACTCTAATTTTGGGCAGCTAAGGTGCTTGTGAAGTCTTTTATCTCTATTATGAATTAAAATCCTACTTTCTACATGCATTTACTGAAAAATATTCCAAATTATAACCACAAGATGGCAATCTTCCACCAACTTTGCTGCAGACTCAATCCATGTGTCCAGTAATATTGCACTCAGATTAAATAAAATGCTTTCAGAAATGATAATGTAAACTTTTCTGCTTTGGTGATCAGCAGACTTCTCAAAGTTCAAGTACAAGTGGAAAAATACCAGTGAAAGTGAAAGCTTGTTCAACAGAGAAAACTCTTCCAGAGTATACTACTATCAGACTCAAGTTATGTCTACTCAGAAAAAAAATTCTACCGAATTCAGTGGATTTAATCTAATGAACAAGCAAAGAACTGGAAAATGAAGACTGGGGTTTGACATCTTAATTTAACTAACCAATGATAAAAACATGCTTTTAAAATCAAGAATACTGCAATTCTATCCTTAGTTTTATATTCTTAAAATGTGGAGCATACCATTGCAGATGACTGTCACAGGACACAGACACATTAAAATATCTAGTGTAGCTAGAAGCAAACATAGCAGAGAGGGAGAGGAACACAATTAACCAGAATGGGTAGGTGGGAAAGACATCAGTAACAGAAAAACTATATAAGAAAAATATAAGAATATTGCTGAACATGCTGAAATCAGTTTTCTTCATGTTTATATTCCTTTTTGTTATCTATAGTCATTACTGCCACCAGCTAGCATTTTACATCATTTCACAGAATAATATAGAATAATATGTCAATAATACACTTGACATCTATACATGAGCTTTGATTTTATTACCAAATGAAAACTAGCTTAATGGTGTACATAACTGGCTTGGAATAAATAACATTGGTTAAATGACATATATACCTTGCATCAAGACTGTTTTGTTGCCTACACAAAAATGCTGAAAGTCTTCTTTATTGCTATGTTTATTTTATTCAAATATCTGCCTTGAGATGTATGCACTGTACAGGTAATTTTGATTATTCTGGTCTTTGGTTATAAATAAAAATTGTGATTATGATTATATATCTTGGAGTGGGGGACTGAGAAAATCCACTGAAAAGGAACAATAATAGGAATAACAAGAGGATGAAAAAGAAAGAAATCATCTCAAAGAAAAATGCAAGGCACAGCAAACTTCACTGTTTGGGATGAAGGACCACATAGGATACTATTTATAGATATTACTGTAGCAAGGCTACCTAGCTAACTGAATTGAAAAATGAGGCTATTAGTGCCTGTCAGCAATGATAACCATCTGTTAGCGATGATAACTATCTGGAATTGCAGACTGAAACCATACTTCCCGCAGCTAAGAAGAAACAGAAGGCAGCCATCAAACTCAAGTGGTTTCTATTGGCCAGTTTGGGAAATAAGACATTGCTAGTTTTAATGTAACAAAGTCTTTCTGTTCTTGTAAGGCCAAGTTAGATGATGGAGAACTTGGGAAAGTGATGTAACTAGATAGAAAAGTTGGGGACTCCTTTCCTCCCAGTTTGGGTAATTCCAAAACTGTAATAACACTTAAATTAAAAAAAAAATAAGTAGATATTATTGAACATAAAATCCTCACCCCTTTTTGTCTAGCAAGAGTGACCAATTTACATGCCAAGGATGCTGCTCACGTATGGCCAAAATTGAAGCCAATGGGTAAGACTTGATGCCCAATAATTTGAGCAGGATTTTATAGGTCCAATTTATTAATCCATAGTCCTTATTTTCAGTTACTATTTAACAGATGTAAGTCTATTTAAAAGATGTAAATCTACCCATGTAGATTTAGCTGTTGCTATTCACTATTGCTAAATGTACAATAGCTCATTTCCAATTACTTTTGAATTTAGCAGCTATATTCTTCCAGTGGTGAGATTTTAGGTTGATTAACATGGGAATTTTTTCTCTAAATAACATAATGAAAGTGACTACATGTTCTAGCATGCATTATCATTAGAAAAGAGTACACAGTATACTTAAACTGTTTTGTTGTGCTCAATTGCAATATTTCTTAATGTAAAAGTTAAGCCATTGTCTTTAATTCCATGTGTAGAACTTAGCATGAATGGAGATTGCATCTTGTTTCATAGTTGGGTTTCATGTTCTGCAATTGAGCACAACATGAAACCCAACTATGAAACAAGATGCAATCTCCATTCATGCTAAGAAACCTCTCTGTGTCCTTGATGTTATTCATGGACTTAATAAAGCAAGTTAACTTTTTATTGGGATGGTGATGCTCAAACATGTGAATATGGGTATGTAGGAAGTTAGCACCCACTCCTCTCCTAGAAGAATGAAATATTCTAGGAAATATTAAAAAGGCAGAATATTATATTTTCCCTAAAGGAGAAACATGTTTCTAAAGACAAACTCAGAGCCTCAGCTCCCTGCCACTCCCCAGCAGATATTTTGGTGCCAAACTATCTACAAGACAAAGGCTGGGCCAGCTCATCTACAACACAAAAGACATAGCCCTCAGGACATGATAGGATTAGCCCTCACTCAAGATCCAAACCAGGACAAAGCCATTAAGGCATAATAGGAATTGCCCAAAGCCCCTTCATTATATCATCGCCCAGCAAGATTCAACCAAGCATGGGAGTCTGACAACCAATCAGGATACATTTCTTGCCACAGGAAGAGGAAGCAAGTTCAAAGCCCAACAAAGAATATAAATCTCTACCTCTCACCTATGTGCTTTTTTTTGCCCAGGACTTCAAACCATGTGGTCCTGTCCACCATTAAACCATCTTTCCAAGCAGTCTCCATGTTACCAGTGTCTTTCTTCCTACTTTGAACTGAACGTAGAAGGACATTTCTTCTAACAGGTATTTTCTAGAAAATTGTTTCATTATTTTAAGAGACAATTTCTTTCTTCCACATGGAGCTACAGAACCTGGAAATGTCCAATGTTCACTTTATGTGTTTATGTGATAATCAATTTTGAAAGGCAATAATGTTGTTATTCTAAGAGATACCTGCAGAATAACTCCCATTCATCATTTTTACAAGCATTGAAATGACATCCATACCATTCATCTATTTCATTTAGATGTAGTATATTGCTTTGGAGAAATTAAGTTGCAAGAAGGCTTAAAAGTTATGTGTAGTCTAATCAAAATTCACAGCAACCCTTTTATTTGTATATGAGCAAGATAAAACACACTTCTATGACTCCACTTCTTCTGTGGGTACTTCATTTTAAGACCATTATAATGAACTCTTGTAAAACGCAGAATGTTTAGAAAAATTTAGCAACAATGCTTCCACTATATAAGATCATATTTGAAAAGAAAACAGTGATTAAATCAAATCCTTCTGTTCTGTATTATTTGACATTCTCCTTAACAATAATTAGGCAGCAGAGGTGAAATCCTACCAGTTTGGACCAGTTTGGGTGAACTGGTAATGATGATTGGCATTGATTCGCCGAACTGATAGCAATCATCCCTGACGGCCCCGACCCCACCTGCCCGCTTGCCTGCTCAACAGGTGCACCAGGACTGTCTTGCCCACCACCTCTGTGCACTGCACTTGGAAGGGGCTGCCGCTGCTCTACCACTCTCACCACCCTCCCTCCCCACCTGGCTGCAGACATCTGCTGCCCTCCTCGAGCACCACCACAGCTCCACCATTTGCTTTCTTCCTTCTCCCGCCGTGAAATGAAAACAAACGGCGGCAGTGGTGCTTCAGGAGAGCAGGTGGATGTATTCATTATAGTTTTCAGCTGTAGATATCTGCCTGCCTTCCTGAAGCACCACCACAGCGAACAAAGCAACCTCATTGCACCAAGCCTTCTCCTGTAGTCAAACGCACCCAGCCATGTGTGCCCTTTCCTCAAATGGGCTGTTCATGGGGCGCTTGGAGAGAGAGAGAGAGCAAGAGAGCTCTCCAACATCTGTTTTTGTGCGTGTAAGAGAGAGGGAGGGAGAGAGCGATCTGAAGCTGAGGTACCCAAACTTTTGGCAGTAGTGGAGGCAGCTTCTGAGCAGCCCTGAGTCAGCCAGCTCCACCTGACCTACTCCCTGAGTCTTGCCGTTCTCCTCACACACACGCACACACCAAGCAGGCTCTGCGGGACAACAGGGCTTCAGAATGTGCAATTCCTGGCTGTAACAGTGAGTGACTTGAGTGATGTCAAGTTGGCCATGACCACCAGTCACATGATCACCAAGCCACGCCCACCAAGCCATTCCCACAGAACCAGTAGTGGAAATTTTTAGATTTCAGCATTGTTTGGCAGGATGTATTCTTTTTTTCAATATGCAGAATTATTTTAATGAAGGCTGAGAAGAAATTAAGGTACTAGCACCTTGCAAATATTAGGCAACTTCGGAGTCTAAATTAATGTAAAACTCTCAATTTTGCCATATACTCAGCTTCTCAGTACTTGAGCAAGCTCTTCAATCCCTTTATGCACAGGTGACTTGCAGGGGGAGGGGCCTTTTTCCTTTTTTTTTTTTTTATTTTTAATAATTTTTATTTATACAAATCGGCAATACAATAAAAAACATTTTCGGTTCCGTGATGCATATACAGATACACAAACTTTTAACTTGCCATACATATATATATACTATTACTTCTTATAAGTAGATTTTATCTTAATAATCATTGCATATAATAATACTCAGTAATATATATCTTCATTAATTGGCTAGTAATTAACATCTATATACTATCTCATTTTTTTATTTCTTCTCTCCATCCACTCATACCACATGTCCCACACGCCATAATACTCTGAATCTGTTCTGTCATTGATTTCTAGGGATAATTTATTCATTTCTGTGCACTCCAATATTTTCTTTATAACAAATTCTTCTGATGGTAGCTGTTTTTCCTTCCAATACTGGGCAAAAGAAATCCTTGGGGCTGTCACTATGTGTATAATCAGATACCTTTTCTCTTTTACATATTCTGTTTTCAAGATTCCCAGGAGAAGTGCTTTGGGGTCAAAATCAAAATCCTCTCTTACAATTTCCAAAATCCACTTTGATATCATCTTCCAATATTTTTGTGCCTGGTTGCAGGTCCACCAACAGTGAGTATGTTAGGGAAACAGCAGAATGAGAGAGACGGGCGGGGGGGGGGGGTGAGGAAGAACAACACAGACCTATCACAAGATCATGGGCAAAACAAATGGGTTTAGAGGAGGCAACGTGTGTGCCTAAAAGGGAAAGGCATAACAATGAGGGAGCGGGAGCCGGGAGAAATACCTTCAAAGCAATGCCTGATAGCCCTGCTACAGGCAACACACAATGGGAAAAGAGGTAAGAGAAACTGCATCATCATCTGTCAGCATGATTAAGGCAGAAAAAAAGATAATTACAGGGGGGGAGGAAGGGTGTGGGCCTGTTACACGTGCAATGACCAAATTGATCAGTATTACATAAAAGCAAGCACCTCTTCAATGGGGATTTTATACTCTGACGAAGTCGGTAGGGGCCGACGAAAGCTTAGCATAAGTTTTAAATAAATTTTTAAACTTTTTAAACGTTCCGGACATCATGATGTCTATCGCCTCGTGTGTGTGTGTGTGTGTGTGTGTGTGTGTGTTGAGAATGCAAACAGTTTCAATTCCATAACTATGGCTGTTCTGAGATTGGATATCAAAAGACAGACTTTGAGATATGCTGTCTAGAGAGACTTAGAGTTTTGTGCTACGTTAAGACTTGTGCTAGGCAAAATGGAGATTGTCATGACTAAAGGAAAGTGTTGATTGCAGAGAGCCACCTTCTGTTTGAAAAAGAAACAATGTGATTTATTTGTTCATTTTGGATTACTTTGAAAACAACCAAGGGTTTTTGGTTTTGGAGATTCTTATTCTGTCTACAGGTGGTTTTATTGGTGAAAAGAAAGAAGAAATATACCAGAACTATTAAAATTGAAGCATTGGCACAGGAACAAAAGAAGGCAAATTGCGCAGGAACAGAAGAAGAAAAGCTGATCGACTTTGCATGGAATAGAAGCAACTAAAGAATTAAAATGACATATAGAATTCTAAATTTGGCAACACTGAATTTGAAATGGAATATCTATGGACAGATAAGGAAATGAAGAAATAAAATATATTTGGTTTTGAAATAAGAATATAAAATAGTTTGATTGAAAATGAAAATGTTATATTTAAATGAATTTTGAATTTAAACAGGAGGTATTTATAGAATAACAAAGATGGAAAATAAAATAAGGTAATTAAAATAGAAAATTAATGCAAAGGTGGATAAAAATGATACTTTTATGGAAGAATAAGAACATACATGAATATATGATAAACCTAAGAAAATGTATTAGTTTATAGGAGAATATGTGGATAATATATATAAATATGTTTGATGCAATAAATCTCAATGTTAAATTGTAAACAAAATAGAGAATGGTAAATATGATTAAATATGAATGTTTAATATATTGTTGGATGGTAAAATAAGATACACAGATTTAAGTAGTAAATTAAGTTTGAACTTAATGTATGTTGGAAATGGTTAACATTTTGAAATATGCTGGGAATCACCCAGGAAGAATATATTGGGAAACAGTGAAAAACAAATATGTTGAAAATTAGCCAAGCAATAATTGAAGATATGGAGGAGAATATGCTGAAAAGCAGCCATAGAAGTAGGTGTGGAGGAGAATATGCTGGAAAACAGCCAAAATAAAATATGCTGGGAATCAGCCAAACAATAGCTGGAGATATGGAGGAGAATATGCTGGAAATAGTCAAAATAAAATATGCTGGGAATTAGCCAAACAATAGCTGGAGGTATGGAGGAGAATATACTGGAAAACAGCTAAAATAAAATATGCTGTGAATCAGCCAAAATAATAGACAAAACAATAGATATGGGGTGAAGAAGAATATGTTTGAAGATTATTAAAATGAAGTGAGATGAATATGAAATGATTCTGTGTAAAATTAAAAGGGTAATTGATGATAAGTTTAAGAAAATTATATGTAAGTTAACAGAGTTTAAGATTTAAAGATTTGATGAAATGGGTCCAGGGATGAAGGAGTATAGCTAGAAATTTGATTTATAAATGGAAGTAAAAATAGAGTTGTGTTTATTTGAAAATTAAGATTTGTGGTAATAAAATAATAAGGTAAATTTATTATTATTATTTATTAGTTCGATTTATATGCTGCCCTCCTCTGAAGACTCAGGACTGCTTACAATGCACTTATAGCAACAGCCTTCATTCTTTTGTATATACCTGCTTATTAGGGCTTTTGGACCCCCATAAGTGGTGTTTCTACAAAGTCAGCTTATTGCCCCCACAATCCAGGTCCTCAATTTACCTGCCTTGGAAGGATGGAAGGCTGAGTCAACCTTGAGCCTGGTGGGATTTGAACTCGCACTAATTGCAGGCAGCTGGCAGCTAAGTGCTACATAACAGCACTTAGTCCGCTGCACCACCAAGGCTCTTAAAGACTTAGATTAAGATGTTAGAGTATTTGGTAAAAATTTGTGTTTTGATTTTTACGTTAAAAGATATAATGGAGGAAATTCAGGAAAGAAATGTTAAAGAGTTTTAAGCAAATGTACCTATTCATGACTGGATCAAGACTTCATTCTTAAAGGATGTATTTTATGTTTTATATACATACATACATACATACATACATACATACATACATGTCTTTGGTTATTCGGGTCTTCTGCATAAAATTGGAAGTGTCTTGGCAACGTTTCGATGAAGTCTCATTCGTCATCTTCAGGCTGGTGTTCTCGGCTTCGTGCTTCCAGGAGCAAAAGGAAGCAGGAAGCTGAGAACACCAGCCTGAAGATGACGAATGAGACTTCGTCGAAATGTCACCAAGACACTTCCAATTTTATGCGGGAGAAGACCTGAATAACCAAAGACCTACATACAAACACCCACGAAAATCTCATAAAACAGATATAGATATAGATATAGATATAGATATAGATATAGATATAGATATAGATATAGATATAGATATAGATATAGATATAGATATAGATATAGATATAGATATAGATATATATGACTTGCATTATACATACATACATACATACATACATACATACATACATATATATATATATAACTAGCATTATGCATCTAATTCAAATTTATTCTAACCATCTTGGAAGGATGAGAGAGAAACAATAGTAGAGAGTAGTAATCAGGAACAACACAGAGGGACTGGATATTGGAATCCCATGTCCTTTTCGTAATAAATTACCTTTTAATTGTATAGTGACTTCCTGAATAATTGCTTTAGAAAAAAAGACTATTACATTAGTGTAATATATTATTCTCCAGTTTGGTTGCAGGAGAGTCCAAGAATGGGTTGACATGTGTCCTTTCTTCCCAGAGACTGAGTCATCAGAGTTGTAGCCATGTCCCTTTGCCTCTCTCTGGTCCAGTTTTCAATCCAGTCTTGCCCAAGAGAGACGTTTCAAAACTAGCACCATCAGATTGGACAGATTCTTGGACTCTCCTAACATCACTCAGGTTTAAAGTGAGCGCTTCGGTTTAAAGATTGCGGATGCAGTGAGGGCTTATGGCCATGCATTTCCTGCCTGCCAGAATGCTGGTTTCTTTTTGACAGATCATGCTGCCTACTCCAGTCCACCTGGTCTGGCACAGCCCCCGACAAACAGAATCTCAGGCAGTTGAGGCTGGTACTCCCAGCCTGTCACGGAATAGCTGCCCCAATCTATTCCTACCTGCAGCCATCTGTGAGTGTGCTAGCTCACCCGGTCCATCTGGCATGGCTGCTACCAGCAGCAGCCCCACAGCCAACTCAGAACCTCAGGGAGAGGATCGGAGTCACTGCCTAGCTTGTTCTAGGCATATTTGTCAGGGACAGTGATCCCGTATCTTGGCAGCGGCATTTCTGTCGAAATCAGCTCTGTCTGTCACTGGGGCTGCATTACTAAAATGGTGGAGTGCTCAGCCACAATAGAGAAGTGGGTGGAGAAATGATCCCCTGTGCCACTCCAGCCTGGGGCAGAGGCAGTTGACAAATTTAAATCGGCTAGCAGTCAAACAGGCAACTTCAAGGCAGTCTTCAAAAGCAACAGAAAAAGATGCTAAGAGGAGACAAAAGGCTCTGGAGAAGCAGATCTCCAGAGCTGAGAAAGAACAAGTAGCTCGTGGAGGACATTCAAATTCCCCTTTGACAGCTCCTCTAATTTCCTGCCATTTATAGGCTAAACCATTGACTCTCTCAGGAGATGCAGTTCAGCAGGCATGGTCATCAGAGGGAGCAAGTGAGCTATCTTCTCAATTCCCAGGCAATAAGGAGAAAGAATTAAATCCATTTTCCTGTCTAGCAACAGCAGGATGGCAACAAGCCTCTCATACAGAGCATCTGCTCCTGAGGCAACATTTACTCCTACTGCGGTGGGATTGCGCCCCAGGGAGGAGATGGGATCTGAATTGCCTGAGAATGTTAGACGGATTATTTCACATGCCATATCACAAGGCATCACTGCAGGCCTGTAGCAAAGCCACCACTCAGCATCTCTGGCATCAGAGACTTCAGTATATTTACACCAGCAGCCTCAACTCCCTGCTGACCAGCTTGCCTTTTAGGGATCTCGATCCCACAGTTCCTCCCTGGTGAGTGAAGACTCACTTTTGGGTGGTGAGGGACAGAGGGAATTAGATCTCTCTGAGGATGAGAACCTGACTCCGGATCCCCCAGCATTTACAGGTCTCTTCCCTCCAGCCTCATTCAAGTCTCTCTTCCACAAAACAAGAACCACAACTCATCTGGGAACGCAAGCAACGTCATTGGAAACACCCTTGGGCCAGGGATGAAATGTAAAATTTGTTAATACCGGTTCGGTGGGCATGGTTTGGGGGGTAATGTGACAGGGTGGGCGTGGCCAATTTTTTTAAAAAAAACTTTTCAAAGCATTTTTTCTAAAATGAAAAGCCTCTGCGGATCAGGAAACTCAGCTGAGATCATCAGAGAGACATTTAAAAAAATAGCTCTCTGCTGATCAGGAAACTCAGCTGGGATCATCAGAGAGGCTTTTTAAAAAATACCTCTGTGTCGATCAGGCAACTCAGCTGGGATCATCAGAGACTTTTCAAAGCATTTTTTTTACCACCTCTTCAGCCAAGAGGTTGCAGGAAAAAATGCTTTGAAAAGCCTCTGACTATCCCAGCTGAGCCACACGATCATCAGAGGCTTTTTTTTTTACTTTTAAAAACATTTTTTCGTCGGAAGAGGTTGTAGAAAAAATGCTTTTAAAAGTTTAAAAAAAGGCTTCTGATGATCCTGTGGCTTAGCTGGGCATGGTGGGTGGGGGGGTGTAGGGATTTTTGCTACCAGTTCTCTGAACCACCCACCGCCATCACTACCAGATCAGGCAATCCGGTCTGAACCAGGAGCATTTCATCCCTGTCTTGGGCCCTCAGGACCCAGGGCAAGGTCTCTTCTCTGAACCAACTGTGAAACAGGAGGAGATCCCTACTCCAAAGCTGTTCCTGGATGTAGTCCAGAAACAATGGGCTCATCCTGGTTCATTCCCCACTCCAAGTGGGAATGATAAACATTTTTACAATGTGGGCCCTGCCCTTGCCGAAGTGCTTCACCTGCCAACAGTTGATTGCCCGGTGGCGCCCCTTGCCTCTTTCTCTTCCATCCTGTCCAGTGACATAGTGGATAGTTTGAAGGCTGAGGACAAGAAGGCAGAACTAACTAACTCTGAGTAAAATGTATCAAGCAGCAGCCTGGGAAGTCAAGGCAGCTACTGTCACCTCCTTTTTTAATTGTATGTCCTTGCTTTGACTTTGCCAGATGCAAGTGAGGATGCCACCGCAGGAGTCTCGGCTCCACCAGGTTATAAACAAATTGGTGACTGCCACTCAATTCTTACAAGACGCCACCTTAAATGCTACTAAGTATGCCTCCAGAGCCCTCTCATCCTCAGTAACATCTAGGAGAATGTTGTGGCTCTGTCATTGGCAGGCTGATGCCAGATCAAAATGGAGGCTAGCCTCTGCCCCTTACACAGGTGGCATGCTATTTGGGGAGGCCCTGGAACCAATCCTTGTCAAAAATAAGGAGAGAAAGAAGATTTTGCCTGGCACATTCAGATGAGCGGACCATCAGCCTTCACCTTACTATTGCCGGACTACATTTTGGTTTATCATATTTGATCTCCCTCAACAGCAGAGGTATTTCTTGCAAAAGCCAGCTGGACAAATCCAGCTTTCGCAACAGACCCAGGCAACAGTTTCAAGCCAAGCAGCCCTTTCATGGGTCAGGAAGTCACTCTTTTCGTAGACCAAAGTGACTGCCTGACAGATCATCCCATTGGTGAACACTTAGCTCTCTTTGCAGATTGATGGGAGGTGATCACGATGGACACTTGGTCCTCAATACAGTGAGGCTAAGCCTCACACTAGAATTTCTCTCCACACCCCTGAATCACTTCATTCGTTGCCCTGTCCCCAACGTGAAAAGAGGCCTCATGAAGACCCCATCCAACATCTGTTGGAAATTCAAGCCATCGAGGTGGTCCCAAAGGACCACAAAGGACAGGGATTTTATTCGATCCTTTTCATGGTTCTGAAGAATTTGTGGGGGGGGGGGTCTCAAAAAATTGAACACCCATTTGGTCTACAAAAGATTCAAGATGAGCTCCTTCTGGAGCGGAAGCGGCATGACAGTACTGGCTAGGACAAATGTCGGGCTCCAACGAGCTCGGCAAAATCCAGCCAGACAAACTGTCACCAGGGGGTCTTCAGACCGAAGCTGTCCCGTAGGGATAGTGAAGAAAAAGAGGCAGCTCGGTGTCTAAAGAGGGACAGGCTCAGGCCCTTGGATAGCCTGAGAAACTCTCTCCGAGCTGGTGATGGGGGGAGGGTGGCGATCAGAGTGAATCGCCATGAAGCTGGAGCCTCTGGAGCAAGCGATGTGCAGGAGGGAAGATTTGGACAGAGTGCTGGTGTTGGGTGAGTAATTGGCTAAGCCACTGACAATAAAAAGAAAATTCTAAATATTTTCAACTACTAAACAATTACTAAAATTATCCCGGCATGAAAATTGCAGCTAAATAGCAGTGGGGAGAGATGGTGGATCGAAAGAGAAAGTGAGAATGACAAGTGTGCCATAGAAGAACCCGAATAAAAAATTAAAAGTGATTGACAAATGGTAATGTAAATCTGGAACTTGGATTCAGTTTGGATTATAAACTGATTGGTGATGTATAAAGGTGAAAGAATATGTGAAAACTAAATGTTTTCTCTTTTATGACTCAGTAAAAACAGATGTGGATTACAAACAAAATGGCGATTTGTTAATTAGAGAAGTGGAACTGAGGATTATAGAGAGACATCTGCAGGAGAAGGAAAAGCATGACATAGAATTGTTTTACTTTTAAAACCTTAAACTTTTTTTAAAAGATAACTGACGAGAACTAAGGAGGATATGTTTTGCCTACAAGAGGACAGACTTTGATGATTATAAAAGAACCTTAATGTGATTTAAAACTGGAATAACTCAACTCAGAAAGAATAAAATGGAACAGGAACTTAATGAACTGATAAAGATGATGTGTTTGGAAATAAAAGAAATGATTATAAATTTGCATGGAAAATCGAAATCTGAAGACTCAAAGACAGAGCTAGAATGCACTGAACGTGAAAAGGAAACGACTAACAAGAAACAAGAAAGAGAGACGGATAATGAAGAAAACAAAAACAAAGAGACTGACAATGGAAAATTAAACAATTGTAATATTAAATATGGACAAAAAGAAAAGAAAAAGAAGGAAAAGAGGTGGAACAGGGAAAATACAAAAAAGAGGGTGGAGGAGAAGGAAAAATATTTTTAGAATAAATGATTACACTGGGGTTTACGGTGGAAATATAAGAAAAAGGGAAAAGAGATGGAAAATAAACGGAAATAAAGGGCAAAGATTTCACGATTTTAAGATACAAAATATTAATAATGAAAAGATATGAAAAAGGAAAAGAAAAGTAGAAACAAAGGGAAAATTGTAATAAATGTCACATGCTCAATAATTTTGGAGGTTTATAGAATGGTAAGTTTTAACAATATGAATAAATCAGTTGGGGGAAATATTTGGAATATTCCAAACTATATATTTGAAACATAATTAAAAAGAGAAAAGAAGATAAATTAAGAATATTTTAAGAACTAATTGGATTGGGTAAAATGAGAAAGGATTAAGATGCGCTTTATAAATATACATTTGAATAAGTGGAAATATATTGTTAAAATATTTTGAGAAATATATTTAATGATTGAAATTGAATGTAAAACTAAATGAAATTGAAATGATAAAAATGATTTAAATGTTATACTTGCAAAAAGTAAAGTAGAAAAAATATATTGGTAAAAGTAAAACAGACAAGAGATTAGAAAAGTGTTTGAGTACAGACTTGAAAGAAAAAAGAGAATAAGAAGAAATATATTGTTAATAGTTAAAAAGATAAGGGATCGGGGCTGCCTGAACTCCACAATGAAAAACATTAAATTGAAAATGAATACAGCAATAGAGAGAGATGAAGGAACTGGAGAGGAATAGGAAGGAGAGAGAGGGATGAAAGAGTAAGGAGGAAGGAAGGGAAGGGAAAGCAGAGTAGGAGAGAAGGTAAGACAAGGGGGAAGAGAGGAGGAGAAGGAGAAGGAGAAGGGGAAGTAGAGAAGAGAAGAAGAAGGTGGGGAAAGAAAATTGGAAGGAGAAGAAAGAGAGGCTAGGTTTGAGGAGAAAGATTGCTGTACAATAAAAAAAAAGTGAAAGAAAGGCAGCTCTGAACAAACAAATATAAGTATATTAGGAAAAAGAATGAAATGTTAAAGAATAAAGGTGGATAAATATATACAACTCGCAAAGTTAGAATTTAAGGATAAATGAAGAAGGTGTTTATATATGCAAGTATAGAAATACTGAGGTATATTTTTAAAAAAAGGAAAGGGGGAAAGACGATATTAACAAAAATTTTAATTGAGTAAAATGTATTTGAATTTGACTAATTGTATAAGATAAGAAATGACCAACACCCTGTTCAACAAAAAAAGAAAGAAAGAAAGAAAGATGTGGGTGAAGGAAGGAAAGGAGAAAAGAAAAAAAACCAATAAAACTTTTTTTTTAAAAAAAAAAGATGAGCTCTGTTCTAGTTTGAAAGAACAGGCTGGGAAACTGAGGCAATGGTTAACAGGAACGGTTTATTAACATCCATCAAACAGGCACTAAACTGAACGAACTCCAGCTCTCAGTAACAGACGCTATATATATATAGTGTTTATATATACATCTGCATCTGACAGCCACTTTATATAGTGGCTGTCAGATGCAGCAGCCAATGACAGTGGCCTAATTCTCCCGCCAGCTGAGCTGTCAAGACTCAGCCAATCGGAAGCGCTTCCGTGTTGCTGTGAAGCAAAGCATCGCATCTGTAACAAGCTCCCTCCAATCCATCCTGGAGGGGATCCAGGAAGGCGACTTCCTCATCTCCATAGATTTGACAGAGGCATACTTCCATGTCCTGATAACACCGGCCCATCATTGGTTTCTCCGATTTTCTTACCAAAGACATCACTACCAGGACACAGTGTAGCTGTTCAGGCTGGCTTTGGTGCCCAGATTCTTTACCAAAGTACTGGCAGCACTGGCAGGACACCTCAGGTCCATACCTTTGCGGCTTCAGTGTTACCTAGATGACATTCTCATACAGGCTCCCTCCCCCGTGTGGGCAAACAAGGACCTACAGACTACGATCCAGGCCCTGCAGGACCAGGCTTCTCAGTGAATTTTGAGAAGAGCCACCTGGTTCCCACTACTTGTCTATTACACCTAGGAGCAGTGATCGATACCAGGTTGGGAGAGGTGTACCTGTCCCAGGAATGTTGGGACAGTTTAGTGGCCCTTGTGACTCGAATCTGAGAGGAGTGCAGGGTATCCATAGCCCTTCTATTACAGCTACTGGGGGAAATGGTGCTCTGCATATCCGGACCTCTTCAGAGAGCTGTCCGAGAGGTTTGGCCATCCCATGGTTGACCTGTTTGCCTCCCCGATGAACTCCCAGTTGCCAAGATTCTTCTCCAGATTTGCGACACCAGAAGCAGAAGGGGCCAATGCTCTCCACAACCCTTGGCCCAGCGGGCTGCTGTACACCTTTCTACCTCTCCCTCTCACACAGAAAGTATTGACAGAGAGGGCGGAGATCTTACTCCATGCTCCCCACTGGTCCAGATGCTCATAGTATGCAGATCTAGTCAGCCACTCATTATCCCAACCCTGGAGGATTCCCTCAGGAGAGAATCTCCATCAGCCAGGTGGTCTTGGTCCATCCAGAGCCACAATGGCTTCAATTGACCATCAGGCATTTGAGTGGAGTCTCCTGAGGAGGGACAAATACTTCTCCAAGGTGATACAGATGATTTAAGTTGCCAGATGACCATTGACCATTAGAATTTATAATGCCACCTGGACAACATTTGCCAATTGGTGTTCCAAGGGTCACATTGACCCCACTTTGGCTTCAGTGCCACAAGAACTGGAATTTCTCCAGGAGGGACTGGATAGAGGACTCTTCCATAACACCATTTGCAGAACAAGTGGTGGCTCTCTCCACATGTTGGCATGTGGGGAGCAGGAGTCCCTTATTCAACACCCAGTTATCCAAAGGTTTATCAGAGGTGCAACTAACCTGAACCCTCCTGTAGTACATAGGTATCCAACCGGGGACTTACCAAAGGTACTGCAAGCCCTTACCTCTGCACCCTTCGAACCACTAAGAACAGTCAGTCTGTGCTTCCTGACCCTCCTAACCCTCACGGTCATCACTTCAGCCAGGCGTATCTCAGAGTTGGTAGTCCCATCTGTCAGAGAGGACCTTTGCATCTTCCACGTGAACAGGGTGGTCCTCAGACTAGTCCCTCCTTCATCCCCAAGGTGAATTCCTGGTTCCATAGGGCCCAGGAAATCATATTGACAGACTTCTGTCCAGGGCCATCCCATGCCCTGGAGAAGAAATGGCACACCTTGGATGTAAGGAGGGCCCTCTGGATTGACATCAAAAGGACATCCCCTACTAGAAAAACAGAGTCATTCTTTGTGTCTTTTCAACCATCTTTGATGGGCACAAGAGTAACATCATCAATTGTAGGTCGATGGTTAAGTGCGTGCATAGAAAAGACCTAAAAGACCCAGGCCCTGCCACTACCTGGAGGGATAACTGCTCATTCAACTAGGAGTTTAGCCATGATGGTGGCGTAGGCAACTCAGGCATCAGACATTTGTACGGTAGTGATATGGGCCTTACTGTTGCCCTTTGTTAGACACTACAAGCTAGACGCCTTCGTGTCAGTGGAAGTGTCCTTTGGAAGGAGGGTCCTACAAAGGGTTCATACTGCATTGGGGACTCTGGACCAAACGACTCCCAACCCATAGGACAGCTGGCTTTGATATGTCCATTCTTGGACTCTCCCACAACTACACTGGAGAAGAGGGGTTGGTCTTACCTGACACGCTCCTTCTCTGTTGGTTGTGGGAGAGTCCAAACCCACCCTGGAGACCATATGGTCCTGAGTCCAGGAGCGATCATTTTACACTGGAAAGATCTTTTATTCATAGCTACGCCTTTGTCGAAAACTGGGCCAGAGAGAGAGGAAAGGAGCATGGCTACAACTCTGGTGACTCAGGCTCTGGGCAGAAAGGACACATGTCAACCCATTCTTGGACTCTTCCGCAACCCCAGAGAAGGAGCGTATCAGGTAAAACCAACGCCCCTTTGCAGAGATGGGTAAAATTAGAATTGCGTTCAAGGTTGAATTAGCAATTGAATAATTCATTCTCTCAATGTTTCATAGCCACTCTCAGCTGTCAAGGAAAGTGGCAATTATACCTGAAGTTTTATGGAAGAATCAGGAAATCATTAGTGTTTATCAGACAGTAATAGTTAAGAGTTGGCCACATTTTAGTTGTGTAATATTTTTACATAAATGAGTATGAGAGAAAGATAATATGTATGCATATGTATTTATGCATATACAGATGAAACTTGAAAAATTAGAATATCATGCAAAAGTTCATTTATTTCAGTAATGCAATTTAAAAAGTGAAACTAATATATGAGATAGACTCATTACATGCAAAGCGAGATAGTTCAAGCCTTGATTTGTCATAATTTTGATGATTATGGTTTATAGCTCATGAAACCCCCAAATTCACAATCTCAGAAAATTAGAATATTGTGGAAAGGTTCAATATTCTAGGCTCAAAGTGTCCCATTCTAATCAGCTAATTAAGCCTTAACACCTGCAAAGGGTTCCTGAGCCTTTAAATGGTCTCTCAGTCTGGTTCAGTAGGAATCATAATCATGGGAAAGACTGCTGACCTGACAGTTGTGCAGAAAACCATCATTGGCATCCTCCATAAGGAGGGAAAGTCTCAACAGGTAATTGCAAAAGAAGTTGGATGTTCCCAAAGTACTGTATCAAAGCACATTAATAGAAAGTTATGTGGAAGGGAAAAGTGTGGAAGAAAAAGGTGCACAAGCAGCAGGGATGACTGCAGCCTGGAGAGGATTGTCAGGAAAAGGCCATTCAAAAGTGTTGGGGACTTTCACAAGGAGTGGACTGAGGCTGGAGTCAGTGCATCAAGAGCCACCACGGACGGATCCTGGACATGGGCTTCAAATGTCGTATTCCTCTTGTCAAGGCGCTCCTGAACAACAAACAACATCAGAAGCATCTTACCTGGGCTAAAGACCAAAAGGACTGGTCTGTTGCTCAGTGATCCAAAGTCCTCTTTTCTGATGAGAGCAACTTTTGCATCTCATTTGGAAACCAAGGACTCAGAGTCTGGAGGAAAAATAGAGAAGCACACACTGCAAGATGCTTGAAGTCCAGTGTGAAATTTCCACAGTCTGTGTTGATTTGAGGAGCAATGTCATCTGCTGGTGTTGGTCCACTGTGCTTCATTAAGTCCAGGGTCAACACAGCTGTCTACCAGGAGAGTCTGGAGCACTTCATGCTTCCTTCCGCAGACGAGCTTCATTTTCCAGCAGGACTTGGCACCTGCCCACACTGCCAAAAGTACCAAAATCTGGTTCAATGATCATGGGATTACCGTGCTTGATTGGCCAGCAAACTCGCCTGACCTGAACCCCATAGAGACTATATGGGGCATTGCCAAGAGAAAGATGAGAGACATGAGACCGAACAATGCAGAAGAGCTGAAGGCCACTATTGAAGCATCCTGGTCTTCCATAACACCTCGGCAGTGCCACAGGCTGATAGCATCCATGCTGCGCCGCATTGAGGCAGTAATTGATGCAAAAGGGGCCCAAACCAAGTACTGAGTACATATGCATGCTTATACTTTTCAGAGGTTTTTATTGTTCTATGTACAATCCTTGTTTTATTGATTTCATGTAATATTCTAATTTTCTGAGATTGTGAATTTGGGGTTTTCATGAGCTGTAAGCCCTAATCATCAAAATTATGACAAATCAAGGCTTGAACTATCTCGCTTTGCATGTAATGAGTCTATCTCATATATTAGTTTCACCTTTTAAGTTGCATTACTGAAATAAATGAACTTTTGCACGATATTCTAATTTTTTGAGTTTCACCTGTATATTAGTATAGTATTTATAGTTTATACTGCTATTCCAAATTGCTAATTTTAATTTCTTCTAAGCCCTTTAGCATATCTTGATTTATTGTGGTCTTTTAGCCATTTTTAAAAATGTACTTTTCTTAACAATCCTGACAATTTAGTTATGGATATTTTGAATACCTGAAAGCAATTCTCTAATGCTGGTTAATATCTGCAATAAAGGTAAGTTAGAAAATAAATGTGCTACAATATTAACTGAAGGCCTCTAGCATAATTCATAATTACTGCCAATTTGCTGCAAGAAGAATGTAAAATATTTTCTCAATATTGTTTCACCACAACAGAATTCATAGGGACTAGCCACTTAGAGTTAGGATATGGCACTTTCTACACCAAAGATACACTGTGTACAAAAGTCTTCCAGAGTTCATACTGCCTAATATTTGCACGGCATCTGCTACTATTTTATGAAAGCTCAAACATGACAGGATATAAATTGATATTTAATTACATTAATGAATCTCCAACTCCTTAATCTTTCTGCCTCCACACTATAATAAAAAACAGATACATCAAATGTGCCATACTTTTTAAAAAAATCAATCAATCAAACAATCAGAATAGAGCTGGAAGGCACCTTGGAAGTCTTCTAGTCCAACCCCCTGCTCAAGCAGGAGACCATATATCATTTGGTCATTTAAACAAGTGGCAGTCCAGTGTCTTCTTTAAAAACCTCTAGGGATGAAGCATCTACAACAGGGGTGGGTTCTAAAAACTTTTACTACCAGTTCGGTGGGTGTGGCTTATTTTGTGGGCCTGACTGGGGGGGGGGGGTAATGTGACTGGGTGGGCATGGCCAACTTTTTTTTATTACTTTTAAAAGCATTTTTTCTACAACCTTAAGAGGTTGCAGAAAAAATGTTTTCAGGAGCCTCTGACAATCAGGCAACTCAGCTGGGATTGTCAGAGGCTTTTTTTTTTATTGAAAATTTTTAGCAAACATTTTTACATATATTTCCCCTTCCCCCCACCTGTTCCCCCCATACCCTCCCTAACCCAACCCCAACCCCCACTTCCTAAAGCAAAATACAGAGTATCACATTAAACAATCATAAACTAATTTAAGCTAACAATCTATAGTCTCTTATCACCCTCTTAAGCTTTTAACTCCCTTTAACTAATCTAACCTAATATACTTTATAACACTCTCTTAACCCATTCCTTATTCAAAAAACTATTGTAATTTTCTGGTCCTATATTTGCCTTGAATATATTCTATCCATCTTTTCCACTCCGACCTAAATTTCTCATTTGAATGGTCTTTTAAATATACCGAAATTTTTGCCATTTCTGCTAAATTCATTACTTTTAATATCCATTCTTCAATAGAAGGTAGATCTTCCTTCTTCCAATACTGCATCACCAGAAGTCTCGCTGCAGTTATTAAATTCAACATCAACTTAGTTTCTATTACCGTGCAGTTTTGTACAATACCTAACAAAAACAGCTGTGGAGTGAATTCTATCCGTTTTTTTCAAAACATTCTGTATAATCCACCATATTTTAATCTAAAATGCTTTAACTTTTTTACATGTCCACCAGTTATGAAAATAAGTAGCCTCAACACAGTCACATCTCTAACACTTAGATTGCAAGGTAGGATACATACGAGCCAATATTTTTGGATCCATATGCCATCTATAAAACATCTTATAGAAATTCTCTCGTAAATTTTGTGCTTGTGTAAATTTTACATTTCTCATCCAGATCGTTTCCCAAGTTTCCAGCATTACTAGTTCTTCAAAATTTTGTGCCCATTTTATCATGCAATCTTTAACCAACTCTGTCTCTGAGTCAATTTCTATCAATACACTATATAATCTTTTTATATGCATTGGTCTCTGGTCTCTGATCTGTTGTATCAAATGGTCTTCACTTTATGCAATACCAATTTTTTTGGTCTTTTTTCCACCTATTCTGCAACTGTACATATTGAAATCAAGTTTGAATTGCCCTTTCCTGTCTTAATGTATTCAAAGACTTTAACTGTGATATACTCTTTTCTATAAATAATTCTTTATAAGTAACTATATCCTGTCATTGCTCTATACTTTGCATGTCTGGAAACCGTCCACAAAGGTATCTTATCATTTAGTTTGTATTGATATTTTTTCCAGACACGCAAAAAAGCATTCCTTAATATATGGCTTTTAAAAGTCCTATCCACCTTTTTATCATAAATCAAGTAAGCATGCCAGCCATATATCAAGTCATAACCCTCAATATTCAATATCCTTTCTTCTGTTAAATTAATCCAATCACTGATAGTCGATAGAACAGCTGCTTCATAATACAATTTAAGATTTGGCATTTTCAAGCTCCTCTTTCACATGTATCTTGCATTATTCTTAACTTAACTGGTTTCTTTCCAGCCCAAATAAACTTGTAAGTACCTTTCTGCCATTCTTCCAAATTTGCATCTTTTTTAAGTATTGGTATTATTTGAAACAGAAATAAAAATTTAGGCAAAACACTCATTTTAACTGCTGCAATCCTACCCAGTAATGACAATTGTAATTTTTTCCACTTCTCTAATTCTATCTGTATTTTATGCCATAGCACTTCATAATTATATTTATATAACTTCCCATTTGACGTTGCAATATAAACTCCTAATTATTTAACCTTCTTCACTATCTCACAGCCCGTTACTCTCTCCAACTCTTGTCTTTCTTTTATAGTCATATTCTTAGTTAACATCTTTGTTTTCCCTACATTTTTTTAAAATCCTGAAATCTGACCATACTGCTCGACTATATCCATTAAACTCATAGCTGATTTAACTGGTTGAGTTAAAGTTACAACCACATCATCTGCAAATACTCGTACTCTATAATCTTGTTGTCTAATCTTAATATCCTGTAAACTATCTGCCCCCCCCCCCGTATTTTATTCAACAACACTTCCAAGGTTAAAATAAACAACAATGGTGACAGGGGACATCCCTGTCTTGTACCTTTTTCAATTTTAAATGTTTCAGTCAAATTTCCATTCACTATTATTTGTGCTGTTTGTTTTTGATATATTGCTTGAATTGATTTTATGAAGTACTCCCCTAATTGCATCTTTTGAACTACCTTCTCTAAAAATTTCCAGTTCAGACGATCGAACACCTTCTCTGCATCCAAAAACATGAGCACTGCAGGGACCTGGTTGTTCCTTCCCAAATATTCCAGTATATTAACTATTTGCCTTACATTGCCTTTCATTTGTCTACCTTGTATGAACCCAGTTTGATCATTGTTAATCACACATTGCATAACTGACATTAACCTATTTGCTAAAATTTTTGCAAAAATCTTATAATCTATATTAAGTAAAGATATAGGTCTATAATTCTTTGGCTGAGTATGATCCTGATCTTCCTTCGGAATCAAAGATATAAAGGCTATTCTCCAAGATGGTGGAACCTCTCCTCCCATTTGTATTTTAACAAACAACTCTTTAAGCGGTTCCACCATTTCAAGTTGGAGATTTTTATGATATGCTGAAGTCAAACCATCTGTTCCAGGAGCCTTTCCACTTTTCAATTGATTGATTGCAAGGAGAATTTCCTCTATAGTTATCATTGAATTCAATCTTTCTCTTTGTTCCTCATTAATTATAGAGATATTCTCCTTCTGCAAGAATCTATCTATATCACTGCCCTGTATATTATCACCAATATAAAGCTTTGTATAAAAATCTAAAAAGGGTTTTTTAATCATGCCCTGTTGATATACCTGTTTACCTTTATAGTGTATTTTATCTACCATGCATGATTTTTGTTTCTTCCTTAACGTATACGCTAACCATCTACCTGGTTTATTTGCATTGCAAAAAGTATTATGCTTAGCATATTGCAAGTTTGTTGCCACCTGATCTGATATCAATATACTAAACTGCCCTCTCAGTATTGTAATCGCCTCTTTTATATTCTTGTCATCTGGTTTCCTTACTAATGCCTGTTCCTTCTTTTTTATTTCCTCCTCCAATTCCCTCCGTTTTCTCCCCTGTTTTTGCCTATATACATTATTTAAATTCATTAACATTCCCCTCATGTACACTTTACTTGCATCCCAAACCATTTCTATGGATGTGCCCTTATACATATTTAATTCAAAAAACTCCTTCATGGGGTGAAGTACCATCAGTATGTTGATGACACTCAGCTGTACATCTCCACCCCAGACCACCCCAATGATGCCCTCGAAGTGATGTCCCGGTGCTACTGTACTACTGTAATGCTCTCTACATGGGGCTCCCCTTGAGGAGCACCCAGAGGCTCCAACTGGTCCAGAATGCGGCCGTGCGGGTGGTGATGCGAGCGACGTGGCGCTCCCATGTGACCCCCCCTCCTGCGCGAGCTGCACTGGCTCCCGGTGGTCTTCTGGGTGTACTTCAAGGTTTTGGTTACCATCTTCAAAGCGCTCCATGGCTTAGGACCAGGGTATCTTCGGGACCACCTTCTGCCACAAACAGCGTCTCACCGACCTGTCCGCTCCCATAGAGAGGGGCTCCTCAGGGTGCCGTCGGTCAAACAGTGTTGACTGGCGGCCCCCAGGGGGAAAGCCTTCTCTGTGGGGGCACCTACCATCTGGAACGAGCTCCCCCCTGAGATAAGGATGTTACAGGACCTGCGTACTTTTTGCTGTGCCTTAAAAACATTTTTATTTGAACAAGCTGGTCTGGCTTAACCTCCTTTCATATTGGGTCTTAAATATTGTATACAATTGGATTTTTAAATTGTTCGAGCCAAATTATTTAATTTGTTTTAAATGATTTTTAACTTTTATATTATTGTATCTTATTTTGGCTGTTCACCGCCCTGAGTCCCGTCTGGGAGTAGGGCGGTATATAAATTTAATTAATAAATAAATAAAATAAATAAATTTATTTTTTACATTCATTTATATTTGCCTCATATCTAAACAAATTCTCGTTCAGCCTCTAAGACCTCCTGGATTTTTCTCCAACCTCTAGCTCCATCCATACCGGATTGTGATCTGACAAAGTTCTTGGACAAATCTTGGTTTTCTTAACCCTGGAAAGAAAGTCATTAGTAATTAAAATAAAATCAATTCTTGAAAAGGATTGATGTCTGTCAGAAAAAAAGGTAAAATCTTGTTCATCAAAATTTCTTTCACGCCATATGTCTCTTAGCTCCATATCATCCACCATATCAAAAAAAGATTGGGGTAGTTTAGCCCATGTATGTAAATTTGGCACTATTCTCTTCTTATCCTTCTTAGTATCAATTACCCCATTCCAATCACCCATCAGTATACATGATGTATAATCCATTTGTACTAGCCTTGCATGCAAAAATTTATAAAATTTCTCTTGTTCTTGATTTGGTGCATATATTCCCATTAGAAGAACTTTCTTCCCTTCTATTAATAATTCAATTGCTATATACCTTCCTTGTATATCCGCTTCAATTAATTTAGCCATTAAGTCCTTTCTAATATATATAACTATTCCATTTTTTTCTCCGGTGCAGCTGCTACAAAATGTAGCATGTATGGAAGGGAGGACCACGGGGGTTGGTGGAGTGGGGGTGGGTCACACATGCATGCACGGGGGGGCAGGACATGCAGGAGGGCCTACCTTAATGACGGGTTTTGGGACCCCGAGAGGTGGCATGGGACAAAGAGGAGGGTGAGGGGTTTTTTAAAAAGGGTTTTTAAGAAATTTTTAGGGGGTTCCGGGGAGGGAGAGGGTGGGGGTAGAATTGGACCTGGGGGGGGTCCTTGGAATGTCATTGTTATGCAATGTCAGGTCTGCCATAACTAAAGCCCCCCTCATTAACGATCTAATCCAGGAGGAAGGTGTGGACCTGGCGGGAATTACGGAAACTTGGTTGGGCCAGGAGGGGGGTGCCCCTCGTTGAGATGTGCCCACCAGGTTTCTGCACATTTCATCAGCCGAGGGCTCAGGGGAGGGGCGGAGAGGTAGTGGTAATTGTTAAGGAAGACCTAGATCCGAGAGAGGCCACTGTTCCTCAGGTTGCTGGCTGTGAGTCACTCCTTGTGAAGTGGGGTCGTGGGGTGCAGATGGGCTTGCTGATCAAGTACCTGGCTCCCTGCCATGTGGCAGCAGCCCTGCCTGAGTTGCTTGAAGTAATAGCTGGGGTGGCGGTTGGTACCCCCAGGCTTATGGTTATGGGGGATTTCAATCTGCCATCCATCGGCGAAATGTCGGAGGCGGCTCAGGAGTTCATGGCTTCCATGACGGCCATGGACCTGATCCAGTTAGTTCATGGCCCCACCCACACAGGGGGACACATGCTAGACTTGGTTTTTACCTCTGGTCAGTGGCTGAATGATCTTGATTTAGGGGAACTAGTCATCAATCCCTTGTCATGGACAGATCATTCGCTCCTTTGGCTAGACTTCCATACCGCTTCCCTTCATCGCAGGGAGACGGAACCGACTAGGTGGTTCCGTCCCAGGCACCTGATGGACCCTGATAGGTTCCTGACAGAGCTTGGGCCTTTCCCAGAGGCTCTGGCTCACGGCTCAACTGAAGAACTGGTAGCCGCCTGGGATAGGGTGGCTGCCGGGGCTTTGGACCGCATCGTGCCTTTGCAACCTCTGACCCGGTGCCGACCTCGATTAGCTCATTGGTTTTCCAAGGAGCTGAGAGAGATGAAGCACCGGAAAAGATGCCTAGAGAGCAATTGGAGGGTCAGTCGCACTGAATCTGACCAGACACTGGTAAGAACTCATATTAAGACTTATCTAGTGGCAATAAAAGTGCCGAAACGTAATTATTTCTCCGCTCTTATTGCATCAGCAGATAACCGCCCAGCCGCCTTGTTTAGGGTGACCCGCTCCCTCCTACAAATGGGAGTGCGGGATGACCTCTTGCAGGGGAGAGCTGAGGAATTTGTGCAATATCTGCATGATAAAGTCGCTCAGATTCGGGATGGCTTGGACTCCAATTGGGTAGTTTCAGATGGGATGACAGGAGTGGATCTTGAGAATGTTACCTGGGATGAGTTTGACACTGTGACTCCCGAGACGTGGACAGGATTCTAGGGAGGCTAAACGCTACCACATGTTTATTGGACCCGTGTCCCTCTTGGCTGGTACCGGGAGGTTACACGAGGCTGGCTCCAGGGTATTACTAATGCTTCTTTGAGTGAGGGTGTCTTCCCGGCCACCTTGAAAGAGGCGGTGGTGAGGCCCCTCCTCAAGAAGCCTTCTCTGGACCCGGCTATATTAGGTAATTATCATCCGGTCTCCAACCTTCGCTTCACAGCGAAGGTTGTTGCGAGTGTGGTGGCGCAACAGCTCCCTCCTTACCTGGATGAAGCTGTCTATCTGGATCTGTGCCAGTCGGGTTTCAGGGCGGGTTACAGCACGGAAACGGCATTGATCACTTTGGTTGATGATCTCTGGAGGGCTCGGGACAGAGGATATTCCTCGGTCCTGGTCCTTCTTGATCCCTCAGTGGCTTTTGATACCATCAATCATGGTATTATGCTGCGTCAGTTAGGGGGCTTGGGAGTGGGAGGCACCATTATGCGGTGGTTCTCCTCCTTTCTCGCTGACCGTATGCAGTCTGTGTTGGCGGGGGGGCAGAGGTCGGCCTCGAGACACCTCACTTATGGGGTGCCACAGGGGTCTGTCCTCTCGCCACTCCTGTTCAACATTTATGTGAAGCCGCTGGGTGAGATCATCCGTGGTTTCGGGGTGAAGTGTCAACTGTATGCTGATGACATGCAGTTGTACATTTCTACCCCGGATCACCCCAACGATGCCCTTACCGTGATGTCCCACTGCCTGGAAGCCATACGGATCTGGATGGGGAGGAACAGGCTCAGACTCAATCCCTCCAAGACAGAGTGGCTGTGACTTCTGGCGCCCCAATATAGCCAGTTGGTTCCATCACTGGCTATTGGGAAAGAGATCTTGCCCCCCTCAGAGAGGGCTTGCAACTTGGGCATCCTCCTGGATGCACGGCTGTCTTTAGATGATCATATGATGGCCGTGGCCAGGGGAGCTTTTTATCAGGTTCGCCTGATCGCCCAGTTGTGTCCCTTTCTGGATCGGGATGCCCTACGCACAGTCACTCAAGCTCTCGTCACTTCCCGTTTGGACTACTGTAATGCTCTCTACATGGGGCTCCCCTTGAGGAGCACCCAGAGACTTCAGCTGGTCCAGAATGTGGCCGCGCGAGTGGTTATGAAAGCGACTCCTCGCTCCTGGGTAACTCCCCTCTTGCGCGAGCTACACTGGCTCCCGGTGGTCTTCCGAGTACGTTTCAAGGTGCTAGTTACCATCTTCAAAGCGCTCCATGGCTCCATGGGATATTTACAGGACTGCCTTCTGCCAATGAATATCTCCCACCGCCCGATATGCTTTCATAGAGAGGGCCTCTTCAGGGTGTCGTCGGCAGACAATACCAGTGGGTGGTCCCCAGGGGCAGAGCATTCTCTGTAGGAGCTCCAGCCCTATGGAATGAACTACCCCCGGATATAAGAAAGATTCCTGACCTCCGTGCCTTCCGACGAGCCCTGAAGACTCTACTGTTTCACCAAGCCGGTCTGACTTAAATTTGTGTTAAATTTTAATAGGGTTTTTAGTAGTGGTTTTAATTTTACGGCCAAACAGTTTAATTATTTTATTAGTTTTAATTTTTATATCTGATTGTTTTAATATGGTTGTAAACCGCCCTGAGTCCCATCCGGGAAAAGGGCGGTATATAAATGCAATAAAACTGAAACTGAAACTCTTATTTCATCATTGTTAGTTTGAATTGTCTCTTAAATGCCCTGCAATTCTTCCTGCACCTCTTTTAATTTTCCTTCTAAACAAGTTGTAATTTTTTCTTCCAAATTGTCAGACAATTTCTTCAGTGCCCCCTCCAGAACTTCCAAAGTTAAGGCTTGTGATTCTGTAGCGGCTTGGGGGGGGGGGACAAAAGACTGTATTCTTGAAATCTGAGCTGGGGATGATCCAGCACTTTTCACCACCCCTGGCTTTGCTTGTCTAGCCGCCATTTCCAGGTTCCACTTTCCCCCAGCCTCACCCCAGCAAAGCCAGCAGAATTCTTATTTTAAATCCTTTACAGTTATTACAACTGATCAGCAAATAGTCCTGTCTCTTTAAACTTCAAGCCTCTCTCCATTCAGTAAGGTCTTAACTGTTGACAGCCTTAACAAGTGCTAACGAGCGTTAACGATCACTTTCTTCTTTAAGTTTTGATTTCACAGTCTAAAACCAGCCAGCGCCATCTTTGAAAACTTTCTCTAGTTTCTTAAAGGAAGTGAAAGTTTTTGGAATTAAAGTTGTTATACTTGCAATTAATGCCAGGTCTTCTGTCTTTGCTTTGCCTGCGTCTTGTAAAACGTTGATCTCATTAGGCTCACAGGGGTGGTCGCGGTGCCTTGTTCTGTCGGAGACAGAAGCATGCCCAGGTCCAAAGTTTCTATAGGCGTTTGGGGAGCTCTCTCTCTCCACATCCCAGGATTAATCCTGGGGAGATTTAGGGAGCTCTACCCACGCCTAATAGCTCACTCTCCCCTCTTTGCCTGAGGGGAAAGTTCTGAGCCGCTGGAGCAGCTGATTTTCGCTGCTTTGGCGGCTTTTACAGTTCCCAGGGGATCGCAGCTCCTGAAAGAGCTGCTGCGGTGCCAGCGGTGCCACTGGAAGTCTTGTCAGAAGCTTTTAAAGGCATTTTTTTTCTACAACCTCTTCAGCCAAAGTGGTTGGAGAAAAAATGCTTTCAGAAGCCTCTGATGATCCCAGCTGAGCCGCAGAATCATGAGAGGCTTTTTTAAAATTATTTTTAAAAGCATTTTTCAGCCAAAGAGGTTGTAGAAAAAATGCTTTTAAAGGTTAAAAAAAAAAAGCCTCTGATGAAGTGGGTGGGTAACCGAGTGGCGACCGGGCTGGGGACCGGTTTGGGGGTATGGCCAGCCAATGTTATTACCAGTTCTCCGACTACTAGAAATTTTTACAAACCGGTGCGAACTGGGAGCAACCCACCACTGATCTACAACTTCTGAAGGCAAGCTGTTCGACTGGTGAATTGTCCTCACTGTTAGGAAGTTTCTCCTTAATTCCAGGTTGCTTCTCTCCTTGATTAGTTTCCATCCATTGTTTCTACTCCTGCCCTCTGGTGCTTTGGACAATAAGTTAACCTCCTCTTCTTTGTGGCAGCCCCTCAAATACTGAAATACTGCTATCATGTCACCCCTAGTCTTCTTTTGTCTAGCCTAACCAAACCCAAATCCTGCAATCATTTTTTTAATGTTTTAGTCTCCAGGCCTTTAATCATCTTAGTTGTTCTTCTTTGCACTTTTTCCGAAGTCTCAACGTATTTTTTGTAATGTAGTGACTGAAATTGAATGTGGTATTCCAAGTGTGATCTTACTAAGGTTTTGGTATATGATTTTGATTCTATGCCTCTGTTTATACAACCAACTATTGTGTTAGCATTTTTTGGCTGCTGCTTCACACTGTTGGCTCATATTTTCACCCCAATAGTTGGCCCAGTCTTGTTCATTATCAGAAATGTCTTAGACATTGAAATAGAAAGTTCATTAAATCAGAAGTCACAAATTCAGGAAAAGTAGTTGATACTTTAGAATGCATGAAAGATGAAAGAGTCCAGCTTGTCTGTTAAAACTAAACCATGTTTCATATCTGTGGCTGAAAACAACATAGCCACAGGATTTCTGTAAATATAGTCTGATTTTTTCAATACTTCCTTTATTCATAGCAAAGAAGCAGTTTTAGGTGCTGGTTAAGAAAGAGATTTGAATACATCATTTGTGTTATATATTCCTGTGTTTTGAGTAAATGATCCAACAAATGCTTCTCAAGAAAAGCAGTACATCAGAATCAAAATTATTCAGTGCTATTCTTAGTCCCCTAGACTTTCAGATTTTCAATATAAATTTACAATGGATAGGTAATATTTATTTTTATCTTGTGGGTACATTTGTAATTCTTAGACTAAATTTTAGGGATAGAAATTATATCTTGAAGTTTGTTTTATTGTATAGGTGAAATTATAACTACAGTAACTCATCATGGAATTTGTATGTCATAACAGAATAACAGAGTTGGAAGGGATCTTGGAGGTCTTCTAGTCCAACCCTCTGCTCAAGCAGGAGACCCTATACCATTTTTGACAGATGGTTGTCCAGTCCCTTCTTAAAAGCTTCAAGTGTTGGAGCACCCACAACTTCTGAAGGCAAGTTATTGCACTGGTTGATTGATACAGTTCAAATTTAATTTAATTATTACATTTACCTCAAATTATTAATATGACACTGCTAGGAAATACACATTCTTTATTAAAATTAAGAATATTATGTTCTTATATCAGGGCTATTTTTTCTGCTTTTCATTATCTCTCTGTCAAGCAAAAATTAATTTTAATCAGTCATTTCATATCCAATTTGGGAATTTTTCAGCTAGGGATACCCATATAGTTTTACACACACTGTGTCCCATATAATTTACAAACTATCACCAACTGCTATATCTACCCTATGCTGGGGTGTGGGTGTGGGTGTGGGTGTTATATAATAGATTCTTGTATTTTAGTAGTGAATTCATTGGTAAATCCTTAACCATTGATAAAATGTATGTCGGATATATATTGATGGTCGTGCTCATTAGGTTCTATGAGGAAGTTATTTGGTCAATACAGCTTCAGGTTCAAACAGTTATTTTATTATTTACAAATATATACATGCATACAATAATGAACAAGGTGTCCTTTGTATTTTTACCCTAACTGTATGACTCAGATGTTGAGAAGAGAGAGAAGTTCACGTGTTGTCTCGCTGAGAGACAGATGAGAGAGTGGGAAAAAAGGGAAGATATCCAAGTGGTTTCTGGGTAAGAGTCCAATAAGAGAGTTCATTGGCTGATATAGTCACATGTGATGTCTGTAAAGACTTAACCCCTTCTAGTCTCTAGTGCATCATATGCAGGCAATATCTGACAATGTAAGCTTTTTTTAAAGTTTTCTTTTTTCTTTCTTAGTTTGTACTTTGAGATTGTAATTTTTTAATTTCCTTTTTTATATACCAGTAGCACTTAGCACTTAGACTTACATATTACTCCATAGTACTTTACAGCCTTCTCTAAGTGGTTTACAGAGTTGACGTACTGCCCGTAACAATCTGAATTCTCATTTTACCAACCTTGGAAGGCTGAGTCAACCTTGAGCCAGTCATAATCAAAGTCCTAGCAGCTAGCAGAATTAGACTGCAATACTGCATTTTAATCATTGTGCCACCATGGCTCTTTGTAAGATTTTTATATTAAGATTAAATATTATCTTATTACAAAAATAAAAATGGATACTCTTTTTAAAATTTTGCTACAAAATTGGCTTAATGCTGTAAATTGTCTTCAAGTTATCTTGAACAAGAGAGACAGTTTAGATTGTTGCTATTTCACCTAAAGATGTGATAAATTCTGAACACTGTACATCAAAGGCTCTGCTCTCTTCTCTCTCTCTCTCAGACACACACTCACACAGAATCTAAATCATACACAGTGCTACAGTTAGAAGAAAAACACAAAGTCTGATGCAATGTTTGAGAGACTCAAGCTAATACAAAATTGAACTAAATTAATTATATAAAGCTGATGTGATGTCAGTCATGATTTGGATATATGGCTCAGTATGACCACTCAAAATCACTTTCTTATAATTGTTTTAATGAAGTGGACTACTCTTTCAAAAAAAGAGACCATTTTTAAAAAGTTGCATTCACTAATAAATTGCATGGGACATTATTGGAAATATTGTGAGCAGTTTCATCTGTTTCAAAAACATGTATACTTAGACAATTAAATCTTGGTTGAGTAATTATCATGCAGGATATCATATGAGTACAAGATTTGATATATAAGATGAGGTGACATCTTAGCTGCCCTATCCTTAGGATTCCAAGTATTTAATATAATTTAATAAAGATTAAACTACTCCAAGATTACTTGGAAGTTAAAAGAAAATTTGAATAAATTCACTAAATAAATCACTAAAATCACAGAAATAACTGAATTTGAGTTGACAAATGGAACTCTAATTTATAAGGCAGTCTTTAAAAACACATTCTTGCTGGGTTTTAATGGTGGTGTGATACTAGGAGAAGGAAACAGCAAAACATATGTTTATGGCATTAAATTCATCTATCTCATAATTAGCAGTTTGAATATCACAGAAATAATGTAACTTTCTACACATCACACCCACACTCTTCTTTAGAAGACAATTGTTGCATAAACTAAGATTTTGAGTTATCCTAGTAAACAGATGGAGTACATAAAAGTGCAATGATTTCCTAGTTTATATTTGAGTAAAAATATTTATTCAGTTGTTTCTTTTAGCTTCCATGGTAGAAGGGAATGTTGTTAACATTTATAACTGAGTCTTTCAAGGACAATAAATCCAGCAGATCAAATAGTGAGCATCCTGGGGTCCTGGTGCTATTTAACAGACACATTGGTTTGGATGATAATAACACAAGGGTGTTAATACCAAAGCGTTTTTCATAAAAATCAAGACTATTTTGAAGTAAAGTCTTGCTTTGGGTTCCAAATACTATTTTGTATCATTTGTTTTGTTGCAATGATGTTTGTAAATATATGTACATGCCAAATTCTTATTTGTCTATGATTTTATCACTAGTACTAATATTTTTACTTTAAAATAATTTATCAACTCACCTCCTTCTCCATCTTCTTCTTCTTCTTCCTCTTCCTCTTCCTCTTCCTCTTCCTCTTCCTCTTCCTCTTCCTCTTCCTCTTCTTCTTCTTCTTCTTCTTCTTCTTCTTCTTCTTCTTCTTCTGGTCAATGAGTTGAAGAGTTTGGAGACTCTTGTCATAGAAAACCAACATTTAAAAAAAAAGTTTTGGCTGCAGGTTATAATAGCTTGCAGGTACTTTATTTTTACAGATGGGGAGTAACATAGCAAGGATAAATAGATGACTGCAAAGTTACAAGCAGATGGTTTCAAGCAAAAGAAAAGGAAAAAAAGAAATATTAATTTATATTTGTTTTAAGGCAGATTCAGTTGATGAGGAAAGAGTCTCCAAGTGACATAGCAAAAAAGCTCTGGAGTTTGGGGCAAGTCTATCATGTCTGGATTACAAGAGGTTTGCTAATCACTACAGATTAACATATGAATTTTCTCTTGTTTTCCATCTAGTTGTTCAAATTTGTGCAGCACAAAGAAGATAGGGCTAAATTGTGGTGAACCAATATGGAACTTCAGATAGTTGGTGTTGTGGTCCGCCAGCAGCCTGCAGAGCTGGCAGCAGACTTGGACAGTGATGAGGCTGAGGAAGGCCTGGATGAGGGCTCTGGGTCGGAGGCAGAGATGGGGCCAGGGCCATCAGGGAGTGATGTGCGGACTTTGAAGCCTCCAGAGGCTGAGAGTAGAGAGGCAGAGGAACAGGAGGAGCCTGTTCCTAGTGCACTTATGAGAAGAGCTGCCAGAAGGCAGGAACAAAGCTGCCAGAAGGCAGGATGACTCAGGAGTAGGGCCAAGAGATGATTGGCCCCTCCCATAAGGCTTACAAGGCCAGTAACGGCTCTTGGTCTCTTTGCTGGAAAACAACCATTGAGAGAATTGCTCTTGTTTGGCTGTAGTTATTTTTTCTGTTCCTGAACTGTTTCCAAGAAAAGCCTTTGGCAGTTTGCCTAATTATCTCAAGGTCAGAGATAAACTAAAGACCAGTGTTTTAAGGACTTTGCTTTCATTTCATTTAGAATATGCTGAAAATGAATTAATTCTCAGCTATTTTAATAAAATCTGTTTGTTTTTTGGAAATTTTTTGCATATAATATCAACTGCGTGGGCCTGGGTCACAAGAGTGGGTGGACCTGTTTTGTTTGCCCTGCTGCAGGGGTGAAATGCTCCTGGTTCAGACCAGATCACCCGATCCAGTAGCGATGGTGGAGGGTGGTTCAGAGAACTGGTAGCAAAAACCCCTGCCCACCTACCCCCCATGCCCAGCTGAGCCGTGTGATCATCAGAGGTTTTTTTAAAAAAATTTTAAAACCATTTTTTCTACAACCTCTTTGGCCAAAAAAAATGCTTTTAAAAATAAAAAAAAATGCCTCTGATGATCACACGGCTCAGCTGGGATCGTCAGCTTTTAAAGCTTTTATTTAAAAAGCTTTTTTTAAAATAACCTCTTCGGCTGAAGAGTTTGTAGAAAACATGGCTTTAAAAGTTTTTTTAAAAAAGTTGGCCACACCCACTCAGTCACATTACCCCACCACACCCACAAAACCGGTAGTAACAAATTTTACATTTCACCACTGCCCTGTCTACACTCTTTCACTTGCAATGTTGATCAGTACCATGACAGATTTTCTAGGGTAGTCATTGCCAAGAATTCTACATCTGGGATTGCTGGACAGTGCTTCTACATCCTCAGAAAGGAGTGCAGTGTCAGCATTCATTAGAGAGGTAACATCAAGAAAAGACTCAAAGAACCTGCTTCATCATACTAAAGGACCAGTAATCTAAAGATAGTGTTTTGCCAATCTCTGAGTTACCTCAACTATATGACTTCATACACATTGAGGTAGGTTTGGAGAAATGGAAAAATTTGCAATTATCTTTAATAGGAAGAATAGCTACAATTAAGATGAACATACTACTGAGATTATTGTTTTTATTCCAAACAATCCTGATAAAATTGGAGAAAAAATACTTCAAAGATCTCAATAAAATAATAATGAAATATGTTTGGCAGGGGGAAAAAAGCGAGAATTAATTTAAAAATGTTACAAGATACAAAAACTAGAGGAGGGTTTGGATTACTAAATTGGGAATTATACTATCAGGCAACAGTGTTAACATGGATAAAAGAATGGACTGTATTGAGAAATACATGGTTATTGACATTGGAGGGACATGACTTGCAATTGGGCTGGCATGCATTTTTATTATATGGGAAAAATAATGTACATAGTTATTTTCAAAGACACTTTGAAAAAGATATTTTCAAATGCTTTATTATTAGTATGGGAAAAAATTAAAGAACAACATTATTTGAAGATACGAGTTTGGCTTTCGATGATGGAAGCACTTATACATCCAAATATTATTATTAGGGGAAATATTGTTAGATATAAAAATATTTTGCCAGTGAAGGGGGAACTTAAAACAAAACAAGAATTGGAAAAACAGGAGATTGCTATGGTTTGGTATACACAACTGCCAATACAATCTAGATATGAAAAAGATGCTAAACTATATGGGTTTTATATGGAATTGACAGAATTGGATAAGATATTAATAGGAATAGAAGAGAGGACAATAAAAAATTGTATATTTATTTATTGCATTAAATTAGAAGAAGAACATGTAAAAGAAACAATGGTAGCATGGGTGAAAAACTTTGGTTATATGAGTTATATAAATGGCAGCAACTATGGGATAGAAATTATAAATTAACAATGTCAACTGCATACAAAGAAAATTTATACAAGATGTTTTATAGGTGGCATTTGTCACCGGAAAGATTGGCAAAAATGTTTAAAGACAAATCAGCTAGATGTTGGAAATGTCATCAGATACCAGGGTCATATTATCATATGTGGTGGACACATGTAGAAGCAAAAAAATATTGGGCAAACATTTGTATGTGGTTGGAGAAGATGATGCAGCAACTTATCGATTTAAAAGCTGAACTATTCCTGATGGGGATTCTACCAGAAGCTTATAGTAAAGAAAATGTATACTTGATTATTCATGTAATAACTGCAGCTAGAATTGTATTTGCACAAAATTGGAAAAGTGAAGAGATCCCTAGGGATAAAAATGTGATTAAGAAAATATTAGAATATGCAGAAATGAATAGATGAACACTCACAATTAAAGGAAAGAAAGAATCTGATTATTACAATATATGGGAGTTATTTTATCAATGGTTAGAGAATAAGTATGAAAGTAATGTATTATAAAGTCAAATAAGTTAAGAAGAGAAATGTTACAATAGTAGGTATGTTAAGTATTAGTAGTAATATAAGAATAGATACAAATAATGAATATGATGGTAAATTTTAATAGTTATGACACAAATATATGTGGTCAGATGACACACTGTTTAATGAAAGATGAAATGTTTGTATTAAAAGAAAATTTTAAAAAAATTAACAAATTTATACAGCCACCCATCTCACAAAAAGTGACTCTGGTTGTGTACAACAAAGATATAAACCATTAATATATATATATATAAAACAAAACATTAACAGTTTAAAAAGCATAAAACGACATTAAATTAACAATGGGGTCATGGGGTCCAGATGGGTTTGCTGATCACGTACCTGGCTCCCTGCCACATGGCAGCAGCCCTGCCCGAGCTACTCAATGTCATTGCTGCGGTAGCGGTTGATACCCCCAGGCTTATGGTCATGGGGGATTTCAACCTGCCGTCCATGGGGGAGATGTCTGAGGTGGCTCGGGAGTTCATGGCTTCCATTGCAGCTATGGACCTGACCCAGTTAATTCATGGCCCTACCCACACGGGGGGAAACATGCTGGATCTGGTTTTTGTCTCTGGACAGTGGCTGAGAGATCTTGATATAGGGGATATAGTTACCAAGCCCTTGTCATGGTCAGATCACTCTCTCCTTCGTTTCGACCTTCAAACCATGGCACCCCGTCGCAGGGAGGCGTAGCCGGTAAGATGGTTCCACCCCAGGCGCCTGATGGAACCTGAAAGGTTCCAGATGGAGCTTGGGCCATTTCCTGAGGCTCTGGCACATGCCTCAACTGGAGACCTAGTGGCTGCCTGGGATAGGGCAGCTGCTGAAGCTCTGGATCGGGTCGTGCTTTTGCGGCCTCTAACCTGGCACCGACCTCATTTGGCTCCTTGGTTTACTGAGGAGCTGAGGGAGTTGAAGCGCCAGAAAAGAGGCCTAGAGAGTAATTGGAGGGCCAGTCTTTCTGAATCCGTCCGGACACTGGTAAGATCTTATATTAGGACTTATCTAGTGGCGATAAAAGCAGTGAAATGTAGCTATTTTGCTGCTCTTATTGCATCATCAGATAACTGCCTGGCTGCCCTGTTTAGGGTGACCCGCTCCCTGTTCCACCAGGAAGCACAGGAGGACCCCTTGGAGGGTAGAGCCGAGGATTTTGTTCAGTATCTGTATGACAAAATCACTCAGATTTGGGAAGATCTGAACTCCAACTGGGTAGTCTCAGGGGAAGGGACTGGGGCAGGTCTTGAGAATGTTATCTGGGATGAGTTTGATCCTGTGACCCCTGAGGACATGGACAGGATCCTGGGCAGACTGAATGCAAACATGTGTTTGTTGGACCCGTGTCCTTCCTGATTAGTGCTGGCTTCCCGGGAAGTGACATGAGGCTGGCTCCAGGGTATTATAAATGCTTCGTTGGGTGAGAGTGACTTTCCCGCTGCCTTGAAAGAGGCAGTGGTGAGGCCTCTCCTCAAGAAGCCTTCCCTGGACCTGGCAATGTTGGTAAATTATTGTCCGGTCTCCAACCTTCACTCTGTGGCGAAGGTTGTTGAGAGCGTGGTTGTGCAACAGTTCCCCCAGCACCTGGAGGAAATGACGTATCTAGATCCATTCCAGTCGGGCTTCAGGCACGGGTACAGCATGGAAACGGCATTGGTCGCATTGGTTGATGATCTCTGGAGGGCTAGGGACAGGGGGTGCTCCTCTGTCCTAGTCCTGTTAGATCTCTCAGCGGCTTTTGATACCATCGACCATGGTATCATGCTGCACTGGTTGGAAGAGATGGGAGTGGGAGGCACTGTGTTGCAGTGGTTCTCCTCCTTTCTCTCTGACCGGTCGCAGTCTGTGTTGACAGGGGGGCAGAGGTCGACCCCGAGGCTCCTTATATGTGGGGTGCCACAAGGATCGGTCTTCTCGCCCCTCCTGTTCAACATTTATGTGAAGCCGCTGGGTGAGATCATCCATGGTTTCAGGGTGAAGTACCACCAGTACGCTGATGACACCCAGCTGTACATCTCCACCCCAGACCACCCCAGACCACCCCAACGATGCCCTTGAAGTGATGTCCCGGTGCCTGGAGGCCGTGAGGATCTGGATGGGGAGGAACAGGCTCAGGCTCAACCCATCCAAGACTGAGTGGCTGTGGTTTCCGACATCCCGATATAGTCAGCTGGCACCATCACTGACTATTGGGGGCGAATCATTGGTCCCCATGGAGAGGGTACGCAACTTGGGCGTCCTCCTGGACTCACGGCTGTCTTTAGAAGGGCACTTGACAGCCGTGACTAGGAGGATTTTCCATCAGGTTCGTCTGATTCGCCAGTTGCATCCCTTTCTGGATCGGGACTCCTTACTCATGGTCACTCATGCCCTCGTCACTTCCCGTCTGGACTATTGTAACACTCTCTACATGGGGCTCCCCTTGAGGAGCACCCGGAGGCTCCAACTGGCGCAGAGTGCGGCCGCACGGGTGGCGATGGGAGCAACATGGCATTCCCATGTAACACCTCTCCTGCGCAAGCTGCACTGGCTCCCGGTGGTCTTCTGGGTGCGCTTCAAGGTTTTGGTTACCACCTTTAAAGCACTCCATGGCTTAGGACCTAGGTATCTGCAGGACCGCCTACTACCACCAATAGCCTCCCACTGGCCGGTACGGTCTCATGGAGAGGGGCTCCTCCGGATGCCGTCGGCCAAACAATGTCAACTGGTGGCCCCCAGGGGGAGAGCTTTCTCTGTGGGGGCACCTACTATCTGGAATGAGCTCCCCCTGGAGATACGGAGGATCCCTTCCGCCGCGCTCTTAAGACCTTTTTATTTCACCAAGCAGGCTTGGCCTAACCTTTCTTCCTCTTTTAGCGTTTAAATTTTAATCTGTTTTTAAATTGTTTGGGGTGTTTTAATCTGTCTGGGCCAAATCTATTTAATTTGATTTTATCTGGGTTTTTAAATTTTGTATACATGTATTTTTATTGTTGGCTGTTCACTGCCCTGAGTCCTTCGGGAGTACGGCAGTATATAAATCAAATAAACCAATTAAACCAAACCAACCAACCAACAAGGAAGTGACAGCAAGATCTCACCAGTCTATATTTTATATTCTGATAAAGTTTTTCATAAGACCACGTGAAATGTCACACAGGAATAAACAAGTTTTCAAGTTGTCTAGAACTGTTTTCAGATGAGATGAGAAACAAAATGAAAAGATATTAGGATTTACATTTTCATACTTTGTCAGTTGTGCAATACCCAAATTGTTGTTGGTTGGTTGGTTTTATCCCAGCAGAATCAAATGTAACTAGTATTTTATTCTCCTTATGTACACTGAGAGCATATACATCAAAGACAAATTCCTTGTGTGTCCAATCACACTTGACTATTCTATTCTATTCTATTCTATTCTATTCTATTCTATTCTATTCTATTCTATTCTATTCTATTCTATTCTATTCTATTCTATTCTCTTTCATGCACTTCATTTTAGGGATGTTAGAAATGGCAGATTCTGAGCTTCATCATCACATCTTTCACTCACTTGTAAGAAGCAGTGAAGTTGGAAGATGAGATCTGTTGGAATTTAACTGGGAATTTAACTGTGTTCCTCCTAAAGTTGTGGACCGAGAACTGAGGAGTACGCTTGTAGCCCAATGTGCTTAGCACAGGACTTGATACCTTCCTAAAATATCCACCATTCCTCTGAAATCAAACATTGAGTTTGGGGAAGGAGTTTGCCATTCTGTGGAGGAGGAAAATGCCAATAGATGCCAACAAAATGTCATTTCTGCAAATACTTTGCAAAATATTTGAAGAAGGGAGGAGATAATATAAGATTATACCAAAGAGTGTGAAGCCAATCATCAGTTATTTTGTGTAAAATGAGAACTCTTGCCAAGGAAAAAGAGATTACCAGATGTTAGAAAGCTGCAGTACCTAAAGAAAAACAATTGCTGTGATTTTATACTAGTATACCAGTATAAAATGTAGAATAATATTTTATACCAGTATAAAATGTAGAATAAAATGTAGATGTAGAAGTCCATCCACAGATTAATTAAGTCCCTGAATGTAATCATTGTCATAGAAGTTTGAATGATTGAATGGCAGGACTCTTGCCCATATAATCAACATTATGCTAAGGGTGAAAGGAAGGCCTCACAATTGCATATTGAAGAGATCAGTTAGACTTACTTCTCTATTCCTTCCTCTTGGGTAGAATACCAAGAGTTAAGTTGGTAGCTTCAGTGAATTGTGTATGGCACCAAGGCTGTGGATTTTGTATATTATCGAGCCAGATTGGTAAAAGATGCTGGTGTGGAATCAGCAGTATGATGCTTGTCTACACTGATGAGATGAAGCAGTATAACAGTCTTGGAAGCTAAATTTGGAACTACAGGTTGAAATATGAGAGGGCTTCTTTTGATACCTTTCCTAACAATGGGAGATACTTAGGTATCATATTATGTATAAGGCTGGGACACTCCCTTCTGATGGAGGAGTGGGGAGGAGGTTATTGTGGCTGCATTCTCTGCATGCTCTTAACAGTCCAAGTTCCCATCCTAAAACAGCATTAAGACACCATGCATTTAGAGGCTTACTGGATTTAATGAGCCAGAGTCTGGCATGCAATGAGTTCCAAAAGCACAAATCAAAAGTAGCAAGGATGTAAAGTCAGCACTGGGAATTTCTGCCTCCCAGTGCATTTTATCTAAGCGAGCCACACCCTTCTGACAGCACAGTCCTGGCCCATCCCTCTCAGCTGTTCATCAGCAATGCCGATCAGATGCCAACTAGCCAATCTGTGGGCCTACTGAACAGCTGATTGTTGGCTCCTCGCTGTTGCCTCAAATTCTGGCAGACATCTGGCCTCGCAGTGGCCTGCCTCCCCGCCAAACAACTGATCCACGGATGGCTCCCTGCCAAACAGTTGATCCTTGGCTTTCTTCATACCATGGATGCATGCCGCTGCAGCCTTCAGACTCCCACCACCCATCACCAATGTAGGACTCCTTTCCCTCCCCCCTCCCCCTGTATGGCTGGCCCTGGGGAATTTGGGCTTTGACAGATAGCTCCCCTCTACCAGGGCCACACCAGGAAGACAGTAAGCATAAGCAGTGAGTACATATGTCAGCAGACCATTACACCTAACCTCCTGAATCCCCCGCCCAGGTTTCTGTGAATGTACTTTGTGGAACTTCTTAATCAGGCTTCCCTTACATCCCTACTAGCTACCCAGGAGTCCTCTGTGAAGGGATATCCTTTCCATCAGACCAGGTATTGCAGCCGACTCCTATGTAATCGGGAATCCAATACCTGGTCGATTTCATAATGGGTCTCCCCTCCATCTCCATAGAGACAGGTAATGACAGTGGTCATGGCTGACTGGAGGCCTCCCCTTCAGGTTTTAGTAGAATGCTGTGGAACATGGAGTGTACTTTCCCCTTCAGTTGGGGTAGTTTCAGTTCCACTATCACAGGATTAATTACCCACACAATGGGGAATTGGCCAAGGAACTTCGGACCCAGTTTCTGACAGGGTACCTTTAATTTCAGGTATTTGTCAACAGGTACACCCTCTCCCACACCTGGAATGGCTTCTGTGGAACCCATTTCCTGTCAGCAAGTACCTTCTGGGTTTCTGCTGCTTTCCTCAGGATCATTTTCATGGCTCCCCACATCCCCTGCAAGGTTTCTATCCACTCCTTTGGGCTAACATGGGAAGGGGCTTCTTGAGGATATTCAGGTATGGGAACAAAGTCTATTCCATGCATTACCCTGAAGGGACTAAACCCCGTACTGCTGTGGACAGCATTGTTATATGCCATCTCTGCAAACATCAGGAGTTCTGCCCAATTGGTTTGCTGGTAGGTGACATAGCACCTAAGATATGTTTCTACTATGGCATTGGTCCTCTCTGCTGCCCTGTTAATACTTGGGTGAAATGCCAAGCTTAAGTCCTGGAAAGACCCTATCATCCAGATGAACTCTCGCCAGAACATGGCTGTGAACTGTACCCCCCTGATCCAAAATTATCCTCTATGGCACGCTGTGGAGGCGATAGATGTGTGAGAGGAACAGTTTAGCTAATTTCTGTGCTGATGGCAAATGGGGGCATGGTACAATGGGTCTGTTTTGAAAACAAATTGATGACCGTCCTATGACAGTCTGGCCATTGTTCTCTGGAAGCTCCACAATGAAGTCCATGGCTATCTTCTCTCCCGGGTTGGGTCGGCCATGGACTGTAAGAGGCCAGGGGATTTCCTTGTTCAGGTTTTGTGGTCACGCAGACCAGACAGCTTTTGACATAGTCCTCTATTTTGTGTTGCATCTGGGACCACCAGAATTACCTCTTGACTAAATGTCTAAATGTTTAAAGAACTCAAAGTGTCCTGCCTGTTTAATGTCATGGTACCTCTGTAGCACCTGTGGCCTCAGGGCATGTGGCATGTAAAATTTACTGCCTTTCCACAGCAACCCATCCTATTGGGTGAGCAATTGTGGGTGCTCTAGGAACCAGAGGTCTGTCAGTAGTTTGGTCTGTAAGTGACGAGTTAGTTAATCTGCACCTACAGCAGACCTCTGGGCTGAAATCCATGCAACTTGCTTGTGGAGAAGAGGGAATGATAATGTGCACCACCTCCTCCTGGTGACAATTGAATTGAGGCATCCTTGACAAAGTGTCTGCCAGGATGTTTCTCCCCACAGGGATGTACTTCAAGGTAAACCAGAAGCGTTGGAAATACTGCGCCCACTGCACCTGTTTGGGCGATAATCGTCATGGGTCCTGGTGTGCCTCAAGGTTTTTATTGTCTGTCCATACCTTAAACAGCACTTTACTCCCCTCCAGGAGGTGATGCCATGTCTGGAGGGCCCACCGGACTGCGAAAGCCTCCTTTTCCAAGATAGCTCACCGCCGTTCAGTCTCAGTGAGCATGTGGGACATAGTTGCGAAGGGCTGCAAGACACCTTGTTCATTTGCCTGGAGAAAGACAGCAGCCACCACCATGTCACTAGCATCCACCTGGACTACAAAGGCTTGTTCAAGGTTCAGGTGTTTAAGTACAGGTTCTTTGGTGAACAAGGCTTTTAGTGTTTCAAACCCTCGCCGGCATGCCACTGTCCAGTGAAGAGGCTGGCTTGGTCAGGTGTTAATCTTTAGGAGGTCTGTCAATGGCAAGGCCACCTTGGCAAACTAGGGGATGAATTGCCAGTAAAAATTTGTGAAGCCTGGACTTCTGGTTTGATATCGCTGCGATATCAGACACAGGGAACAGGTCTCCACAGGCCCTGTGCTGAGTTCTTCCTGTTTGTGGGCTCCGTAGGGGGCCAAAGCCACCCTGGGGGGGGGGGTGAAGCAAAGAAGGGCACCCTGGGAGGTCAACGGAAGTCACAAATCTCCTACCAGACCCAGAATTTTTCCTCCCTCTTAGCCACAGCAAGAAGAAGAGACAGCCTAAAGATGGCTGCCACAAAGCTGGGACAAATCAAAGAACAACTAAGCCAGGTACTGGAGTGAAGTAAGTGGACTATGTTGGAACTGGGGGGAGAAGATTTTCTTTTTGCCTTAAATCTAACCCCAAGAAACAGTTCAAAACTATTGGCTCAGAACTATTTGTTGAAGCCAAGCCCAAGCTCTCTGAGTACTCTGAATAAACCACCAGACCAGAAATGAAAGTAGGAGAGAAAAATAATGAATTTTGAACTATATAGGAGATTGAACTCTTAAATTGAGAAAAGTGGTATGGGAAGGCATTTTTAAATGCTGGAATTACCCATGAAGTTTATTCTGCTTGTACAATCATTTATAATCGTTTTATAACCAAACGCTGTTAGAGTAGCAATACTGAAATTTAAGTGGAGAGTGCCACCTACTGACGAAAGGGAAAACTACAACTATACGAAAAACTGTGAAAATATATATTAGATTGTTTTTAGCTATTTCATGATTATTGGAGTCCCCAAAACATAAAATGAGGAAACTATTTAACTAAAGGGACACCTGAATGTCATATAAGAAGACTGAATGTGTAAAAGGGATGCAAAGAGGCTTTTGACAACTTCTGGGACTATCTTAGTGGAACTGATCACTTATATACATAAAGAACTGGGACTAATATACCCCCTGAAGGGGAATTTAAGGATTGAATAAATAATTTTTGGACTGTTACATAAAAGATGAATCTCCTAAAACAAAATAAGATATTTTATAAGGAGAAATGAGTGGAATTTGGCAGGAGATGGACATACTTTTTCAAAACACAAAGGACATCATGCAGAAATAATTTAAGGAGATTATGGACAAAGTGGAAAATATTATATAGGGGATGATGAGTGAAGACCAAGCTGCCCAGGAAAGGGAACAGAAGAAATGAAGGATGAAGAAGACAAAGAGGAGATAACAATGGAAATAACAGTGACTGATGAATTAAATCAGGGGGAAACATACCAAGAGAGTTGGAAGATATGTTTGAAAGGGAGACAGGGGCCTGGGTAGAAAACCTAGGAACTGGGCAGTGGAAGAGGGTAGAGGTGGGAGAAGTGCTTAGATTGAATAGTCAAGAAGCAGATGAAGTTAGAGATAAAGATCTAAGAGAGGAATTGGAGAGGCAAGTCAATAGAAAAAGCATAGCAATCAAAGTATTGAAGCGGGCAGGGGATGATGGATAGATGATTTTTCTTTTTTTATTGTTCTGGTTTGTTTTTCCTTCTTTTCCTTTTTCTTTTCTTCTTTCTTTCAAAGTGTAGCATTAAAATATCGAAGCGGGCTATAGAAGATGGAGGGATGATCCTTCTATTTGTTGTTCTGATTTGCTCTCCCTTTTTTCTCTCTCTCTTCCCTTTTTTTTCTTTTAGGTGGATGACATGATTAGAAGTTAGGATAGACAGAAATAGTTTCTTAATAAAATGTGATATGATTAAAAGCTAGAATAAGTGATAGAAACAAGAGAAGGGGAATATGAGTGTATACACTTTATAATAACAAAAGTAATAACAAGATACAACATGGAATAATTGAATGATAATGGATTGTAATCTAATATAAATGTGTATTATTGCTAGAAATACATGAGTTGACTGAATGTAATCATTACAATTAATTTCATTAGTTCTATTTGTATTAGAATGTGTGACACCCAGGTGCCACACTGTTCATGCATTGATTTGATTTTTTTAAAAGAAAAAAAACTGGGGGAGGGGGGAAAGAAATTTGTGATGCCCAGAAAACTCTGCAGCTGCCTGCATGTTTTCAGTGCCTGCCACCCCAGGACTGCTTGGACCTTGGTTGGATCCATTTCTACTCTGGTAGTGGATATGCAATATCCCAAATAATCCTAGCCTCCTACCATCACCGCTACCGGTTTACCTGATCCGGGGCGAACCGGTAGCAACCCACCAGTGGTAATATGTTAATTTTCATATTTTATTATGTACTAATTCTCAGACCTCAAAATGCTCCCAGGTACTCCAATAAACCTCGCTGCAGTCAGAAGATGATTAATCAGGTCAAGGCTTTATTTCGGTCTCTCTGGTAGCTGCGGAAAACACTGAGTTCAAGGTATGGATCACACAAAGTCAGCGTTGGGCGTTTCCCCCATCCGCCCCCTTAAATAGCAACACTAAACGGCCCTCCAATCAGCTGCACTGACAGGCTAAGTAACCCTGATTACTTCAGTTGTGGTTTCAATCTGTGAAAGTATAACTCCCTAACGCATCCGCCTGCAACATGTCCGCCTGCCTAAACGTGACATACCCCCGCCACCATTAGTGAATTCAGTTTCCTTCCTCCCAGGTCAGTAGTTCTTCCTCTGTGCACTCCATCCTCCCAGGTTGGATTTCTTTACTGCTCTGGGTTTTCTCATCGCCCTGGAATGTCGAGCAGAGGTGCTCTCAACACTAATCTTTGATCACAATAACAAAAGTATCAAAAACCTATTTAACATGTTCCCTCCACCTCATACATTTTACTCTCCTTTGAAGCTCTTCCAGAAATCACATTTGCTAAAACAAGCCATCAATTTATGTTCTACTCATCCAGAAATTCTTGGCAGCTGCTCTACATATAAGTTCCATTACATCAATGGGCTAAATAGATGGAATTGTTCATGGAAATACAGTTTTGTATATTTAGAATAGGTCTGGTAGAAATTATCATTATCAGGTAAAAATAATATTGATTCTTTCTTATCAAAAAATAACATTGAGCAACTTTTTAAACAATGCATGACATTTCCATTGAGTCCATAGATTCAAAGGATTAACATGAAATTATACAGCATTCTTACAAGTATGGCACAAAACATTTATTCATACAGGTTTGGATAATGTTACAGTCAGCTGATGCCTGATAGTTTCTAATGTCCTTTAAATGTGCCATTAAAAATACATTATATTTCTTGGCACTTGTTCTTCAATCAAGGCAGGCAAAGCATACTTACGAAACATAGCTTTAAAAAAAATAAAATTTTGTATTATTTAAGGCTTACATAACAAAGGGAAATGGTAAATCTAACAATTTTCTATATGTCTCTCAAAACCTAATTGATCAAAAAGAAAGGCTGCATATAGAATGCTAATGTAAGGACCTGCTCTAGCTGGTCCCTCAGGAAAGCAAGATTCTTGACTCCATTGAAGTGAATCAACAGAACTTTTACTGAGAGATTATAGTTGCAGTAAAGTCAGGCGAAATCTGAAAAAGTCCCCACAAAGTACAAAGCAATTCTTTCTCCCAAACCCAGCCTGGTGTTAAGGGGAATTTATGCTGGTAATAAAGCAATGCTATTGAAGTCACAGAACAGATATTTCAGTTATATATGGAATTAGAAAGAGATGTATGTTCTAATGCCACTATTGGGTGATTCTTCAATGGTTCTGATGTTCAAGTTTTGAAGTTGTAATTGAGAATTTAATGTTTTCACTGTAGGGTACATGATTTGGAATCTACAAGAAAATTTATTAACAAAGACAAAAAATATAGTCCTCAATTTCAGTGGGATCAAAACCAAAAGAAAGATTGCTATTTATTAACAAACCTGAAGTGTTCTAAAGAAAATGGTTTCATTGTATTAAATATAATAGAATCTATAGCTATCTATATTTTGGACTATTGCCTGAATAAAAAAATGCCTGATACTGATGGGCGACTGTGATTTTTATATATATAACTTTTTATATATAGTATATTCTTGAGTCTCGGTGTGTGATGCTAGTTCTCCTCCTTGTGGTATACCCTGGATAGCACGGAAATGTGAACCAAATGACTAGCAACAATTGGCAGCCAGACTACATTGAAGAATTGACAATTAATGACAGTTGGCAGTCATCTTTGTAGATCTCCTGGCTCTCTAAATACATGGCAATGGATAAACAACATCAGGAGCTTACATCTGCCCAATGTCTGGGTTTTTTTTGGCATGGACCACAATGTCCAGTCCAGTGGACTGGACATTAGCATTTGAACTACTATAAGTCCATGTATTTTCCACAAACGAAATAAATAAATATTGAGTCTAATCTGTCACTTTCCAAAGTGTTTTCCAACTTCTAAATTTATTTTGGGGTTTTAAGGAAAGGCACGCTACTTGAAATATAAATGATGAAATAGTCTGGAATGCTGTTTTTTAGGGTCTTGCTGAATTATGAATGGAGCTTTTGTTAGGCTCAAGTGAAGATGAATGTGGCTCTTCAGGCCATTTCACTCAACACAAGAAAACCCAGTGGTGAGATGGGCTCAAGCACACAGGTATAAAAATAGCCCACAACCCTGTTTTCTAATCTTTGTTAAGCTCTTACCTGTTCACATGAATAGTGCACAGTCTTAGAGAGTTAGTTTAGCTTGCAGAACTTTTGAAGCACAAAGTATAATACAGAGTTGAATTCTTAGTAATGCCACCATTACTTACTCTGTTTGTAGATCAGTAACAAAACCAGGATTTTAAAAAGCATAGACTCAAGGAACAGGCTATTTTTGGCCCACACACCTAACTTGGCCAGCCAATCAGGGTCTAATGTGAAATCTTTACTTAAAACTCATTCTACCAGCAAGAAGAGAAAAGCTGTAGGGAGTTGGAAGCATCTCTTGAAACACCACTGCTTTCAAGAGTTCCTGATTAAGATACCCTGAAATGGATGGGTCCTATCTTCTTTGGTCACACAGACTAAAAGCCTTCATGTCATTCGAGAAAAAGATGACAAAAAGGAACCCAAGCTTTCTAAGCCCAAAATATCATCTACTCTGTAAAGACTGCTTATTATGTTGAACACTGTTATGTTGGAGCGGAAAACTTCAGTTTTTGTGACAGAAAGGTAGATTAAAAATCTTTTAAATTGGTGAAATTATTTTGCTAATTAATTATTGCAATCAGATTTATGATTTTTTTAGTGAATTGCTACAAAAGATGTATAAATATCCCAAATAAAACTAATGACATAATGATTTCTGACAGTTACAGCCCATTGAATTTTGTCTTATTAGAAAACTGCACTGTGGTAAGTGGTAGCAAACAGATGTAATAGCGGCAACATCATATTCTAATTAATGATTGCAACATATCAAATAGGTTATTTATAAAACTGACAACTAGGTCTGTAAGTTTAATTACTCATAACACTTTAATTGACTAAAAGGTGTTTCTAACTAATCAGTAAGTAATGATTATAAAAAATATTTTTAATGCATGTCCTATTCTAAAAGCAATTTTCTAGTTGCTCACAAAAGAAAGAATATTTGTTCTAAGACAGGGATGTCTGATTTCATTGAGGACCAGATCAGGATTGTTGTTGCCCTCAGGGGGCTGGGGTAGGCACAGCCAGGTTGTTCCAATCAACTAGGTGGATGTGGCCAGGGTGGGCATGACCAGCTCGATGTTGCTTGTGTTGGGGTAGGGGACCAGGCCTGGCTCCACGCCTGATCCACTGGAGGAGCCTCACCAACCCTCTCGGGTCATACGGGGGCCCCTGGAATGCAGAATGGGCTGCCTGGGGTCCTGGGCAGTGGGCACTTGGCCCTTGAGCTCCCAGGCACTGGGACCATGCAGCCCGGCCCCACTTCCCTCAGCAGATGCCTGGCCACGTTTACCTCCTACTCCAGGCTGCTGCTGCTGTGCTCACTCTCCTTGCCTGGGCTGGGCTTCCCAGGCTCAGGGGCCTGAGGTGTGGCAGGGCTCCTGCTGGAAGGGGCTGCTGTTGCCAGTGTCACCCTCACAAAGTGAGGCAAGGTGAGGCAGGGGGTAGGGTCGGGGTATCCTGATTGTGGGGTTGTGAGGTGTGGGGGTGTAGGGTTCATGGGGCAGCTCTGGGGCTAGGCTCAGGCAGGGCGGAGTGGAGAGGGGAGTCCTGCCTGCCTCTTGGGAACAGGGACTCCCCACCCTTCCCATTCACTGGGGTTATTGTCCCATGTGTCTGGCAAAGCTGGAAGACGAGGTTTGGATGGTGCAGGCCGAGCCCCGTGGTGATGGCAGCAGGCAAAGGCAAGAGGCATGGAGAGAGGCATGCAATTCAGTCCATCAGGGAGCTGCATGGCTACCTGCCATGTCCCAATTGCAGTGGCCGCGGGCAAGTAAAAACAAATGGTGGGACTGAGGAAGAGGTGCAGGGGGAGGCATGTGATTTGGCCAGCTGGGTGGCCACTCACCCCATCCTGGCTGCAGCAGCCATGGGCAAGCAAAAACAAATTTTGTAACAGCATGCAATTCTGTCCTTCGGGCAGCCACCTGCCGTGGCAGCTGTGGGCAAGCAAAAACAAATGGTAGGATGGAGAAGAAGAGTAAGTGAGTGCCTGCCCAGCACATCCACCAGGCTGGATCATGTGCTTCCCCCTGCCTCTGCCTCCACTTTCTGCTGGGACAGCCAGCCTGGTGGTCACAGCGCTTGGACCCACCTGTGCTGTGCAGGCAGCAGAACCCCAGAGTGTACCAGCGGGCTGCAGCTGCTGCTGGACACCATCAACCCCTGCACACTCACTGTGTCAGCCAGCCTTTTGCTTGCTGCCATAGAATGGGGGGAGGGAAAGGGGGGGGAATTACATTGCAGCTTTGCAACTGCTCTTATCTCCAAGGCCGAATCAGTTGGCTCTGGTATGTGGTTGCCTAGTTACAAGGGGGTTCTGGCTCTGAGGGGTTGGGAACTCTGACCAACTCGGGTGAGGTTGACAGTGACGGTGATGCTGATCCCCTGGTAAGTCAGTGGGTGACCCCGTAATCCTCCCTATGGAGTTAGTGGTGTCCTCTTCAGGGGCCCAAGGGAGAATGCTGGCTTTACTGTACACAGGCTGCACTAGGTGCATAGTCAGCCCTGAAGTCGTTGAAAAGCTGGGACTGAGACTCAAATGTCTGAGAGTGCCCAGCTCACTTTATAACTGAACCAGTAGAGATTGAGAATGAGAAAGCATAAAGAGACTCTGAGTTTTATAGTAGCACCAGGGATGGAGAGGCCCCTCCTACTTGGATTGTCATGGTTGCAGAAATGGAAACCTGAAGTGAATTGGAGGAGGAGTTTTTTAAAGATTTGGCAGAAAGTGACGAAGGAAGAGGAAAAGGTCCATAAACCCAGCAGTGAGAGAAACAAAGGGCAAAGGGAGCTGGGGGCGGCAGCTTCTGATCACTCAATAAGCGAATCCCAAATCCCAAGGAAGTACTGGGACTTGAGAGATGCGTTTAGTGAGAAAGGCTCTGATGCACTCCCGCGCATTGTTCAGTGTTTGACATGTCTGTTCTAAGATGAAGCCAGTAATAACATATTCTAATATAGTATCGTGCAAAGCAGGGGAGAAGTTATTTATTTTTGCTTTGGTTTGCAAATCAACAAATTTATTGTAAATCAACAAATAAAGCTCACATAATAAATGAAATGACATTTCTGAAACCTGCTGATATTACTTACCCATAGCTCTCCAAAGCAATAACAGTTTGTAGGAAAATTAAGAGGTTTATGTACAATAATACATACAGGTTATACACTATTTGGATCTTAAAAACCAAAAGGTGATAAAAGCATATGATAAAGGAAATGTACATTTTTTCCCTAACAGTTCTCATTAAATTTAATGCTAAAAGATTTACTTTATAAATATATTTCCATGGAAAATAGAATTTTGGAGAAACTCTTCTGGCTAGAATATAGTATTCTTGCAATTACAGGTAGTCCTTATGACCTGCTCATCACAATTCTAAGTCATAAATTAGTTCATAGTGTGCCTGACTCAATTTTACAACCTTTTTGTGGTAGTTGTAAAATGACTACATGGGTTGTTAAGTGAACCAGTGGTTTGTTATGGGTCAGTTTTGCTGAAAACTGGAAGTAAATGCTGGTTTTTAGCAAAAACGTCAAAACCGGTCACTTGACTGTGGGATGCAACAAATGACCATAAATGCAGCCTTTTTGCCAAATGCCTGATATGCAGTCACATGACCACAAGGGTCGTGTGAGGGAAACCCATTGGAACTTCAGAATCAGGTAATAAGTATTACCTGGGAGTAATAAGTATCCAGGGAGGTCTGTTGTAACTTCAACTGATCGTAAGTCAAGGATTACTTATAATTGTTAAGGAATTATGAAAGGACACATGCCATCAAAGACATGACACATTCTGCCTTTCACTGTATAATCATCATTCCAATGAGCTATCTGTTTCATGGCTTTCTATTCTTCAGCTATTCCAAGAGAATATAGCATGAATGACCTTGTCCCATTTGGTTTTATCAGTTGCGTGTTACTGTCCCTGCTAAAGAACCATGCCCTTGAGAAATAGGTGTATGATTAATTTTTCTCTGGAAGAAATTCAGACAAATTATTCAATCATTTTTTCTGTTGATCAATTGGATAAAATTGAAAGATAATTTATACCCTGCTCATATATAACTTGTTCCAACCCATTAACATCTGGATTTTGTTTTTAAGCTGCTGTAGTATTCATTTGTCAAACGGGAATTAACTGTGACTGGAGCTAACAGCATAGAAATATATTCCATAAGGTATTATCTGATTTAAAACCAGTTCCTTCTGTTTGTTGATGCATTCAACATTAGAGTTCAGCAACCTCAACAGTCCCTCCAGCAGCTGTACTTGCTAGCTGCCTCAGACCTCATTTAGGATGACTTTCAGGACAATTAAATGATATTATTTCAGAGAATAGAAGGGAAGGGGAAAAAATTAGCAGCTCTAGCAGCAACCAAACAACAAAAACAGCAGGGAAAAAGGCCAGAAAATAGAAAAATGAAATATCTAGCTGGCTGACTAGACAGGCATTTATTGCAAACACCTACAATAGGTCAACATTTCCTTGCTGAAATTGATCTGAGTGGATATTTATTATACATACAAAAAGATTTTGAAGGAAACCATTTATAGATTTATAGGCACCCTTCATTCAAGCAGTATACATATTGTTTCTTCCCACAGCAAAAATCCTTAGAGCAGCTCAGCTTCCATGCTGATGGTAAACTAAAACCTGGGCTTTCCTACCATTAGTTCAACACCTCAGCCCAGTGTCTCTCAACTTTGACAACTTTAAGATATGTGTACTTTGACTCCCCAGGAACACTGCCTTAGTCACTACATCAATTAAGTGCAATTAAAAAAAAACCACCATGGGGTCTTCAGCGCCTCGAGGTTTTTGTGGTCAGTCCACACTTTGAAAGCCTCCTTCTCCCACACCGCCCATCTGCGGTCAATGTCCGTTAACTTTCTCAATACGTAAGCTCACAGTATTAGTTCATTTTGGGTGTTCCTTTGCAGTAGAATAGCAGCCACTGCCACATCACTCGTGTCAGCCTGGACCACAAATAGTTTATTTGGGTCAGGGTGCTGGTGGATCGGCTCCATCTCAAGACATCACTCCAACCACTCCTTCTCCAGATGCAGGATCACCCTGACCTTGACCAACAAGAAGAATGTTATTATGTCTACAGACAACCCCTCTACTAAATCCCCTCTCCTACTTTCCCACACAAGAAGGTGGCAGCATGGAAGCTTCCAGCCTAATATGGCTTCCAAAGCTGACAGGATGGCATTCACTCTGTGCTCCATCAGTTTTGGGGTGATGGGCAGATGACAGACACACCTGTGTCTGCAATTCCATGAGTAAGGTCTGCCAAAAACGTGCCGTAAATTTCACACACACCCCAGTCTGACACTACTCAGTCTGGTAACCCATGAAGCTGAAGCACATGGGTGATCAATAACTGGGCCATCACCTGCACGGAAGGGAGACCTGCACATGGAATAAAATGAGCCATCTTGGTGAGCATGTCCACCACCACCAAGATGGTTGTAGCACCCTTTGATGGGGGCAACTCGGTTATGAAGTCCAATGAGACTGCCTCCAGGGTCTTTCTGGCATGCGTAGTGGCTGCAAGAGACTAGAGGGGACACTGGTAGCATTCTTGACCTGTCGACAGATCCCGCATATCCCAATACATCATGTCAGAGTCACAGTCATCAAAACATCCTGGAGTTGAGGTACAGCATTTTGAAGACCCCAAAGTGACCTTCTGCAGGGCTATCATGACACTGCCGCAGAATGAGGCCATGAACAGGCCCTCCAGGCATGTAGTTATGGTCACAGAAACTCAACAGTCCTTCGTATACATCCAAGAGCTTTCCCATCTCCCATCACCTTCCAGCTCTCAACAATGAGCCACCACGAATGGATCCTGCCACTGTGCCTCCCGAATCCTAACCTGGAGGTTCACAGGCTCCTTGGTGCCTGTGGGAGCATAGGCCTGTAGGAGTACTGCTCCACCACAAACAATCAGAACAGATCAGGATGCTTGAGGATGGGCTTGGAGGTGAAGGTGGCCTTCAATGTATTAAAGACTTTCTGCTCCTCAGCACCCCAAAGGAACTTTTCCCCTTTCTTGAGTAGATTAGAAAGGGAAGCACTCAAGGCAGCAAAGTGGGGAACAAACGTGTGGTAATAGTCCATGAATCCCAACAGGGGATTGACCAGCCATGGCAGTTGCCATGCCTGCAATGACTCAATTTTCTCATGGTTCATCTCAACTCCGGCAGGCAAGATATAATGACCCAGAAAGTCAATCATTGTTTGTGCGAACTGGCATGTCTCTCACTTTGCAAATAGGTGGTTGTCCCGCAAGCGTTGTAACACCAGCAGCACATTTTTCCAGTATTCCTGTGGGGATGATGAGTAGACCAGGATGTCATCAAGGTAGATAACCATGAATTGATCCAACAAATCCCTGAAGATGTTTTGCATAAAATGCTTGAACAAGCTGGGCACATTATTCATGCGCAAATAGCATCATGATACATTCAAAGGGACCGTAAAGTGCGCCCAAAAGGCTTTCTTCCACTTGTCGCTGGCATGAACTCAGACCAAGTTGTAGGTCCCCCATAGATCCAGCTTCATGAAGATCTTGGCCTGATGAAGCCACTAGATCAGTTCAGGGATGAGGGGAATGTGATTCCGTACTGTGATTGCTTTCAAATTGTGATAATCACAACACAGGCACAGCTCCTCTGACTTCTTCTTGATGAAGAGAACCAGCGCAGCCAGTGGGGAGGTAGGAGTCCGGATAAACCCCTTCCAGAGATTCTTCTCATTAAAGTCCCACAATGTTGTCAACTCCGGTTCCAACAGGGAGTAAAACCGACCCAGTGGTAATTTGACATCAGCACAAAATCAATTGGGAAGTCATAAGATCAAAGCGGGGGCAACCAATCTGCCTTCTTTCCCCCAAACATGTCAGCATAGTTCACCAATTCCATATGTAGGTCCAGGTCCATGTGGGTAGCCACAACCCCTGCACAGGCATGCAGGTGATGGTGGAACACTTCTTCTTCTTTTTTTTTTTTTTTGAAAATTTTTATTTTTATTTTTAAACAAACATACATAAAAACATAAAAACATCTTCAATTACAGTGTGTTGGTTGGTTACAAGTCTTTTGTGCATCTTTACCATATTCATAGTTTATAATTTATCTAAATTCTTATATTATCGATCTAATATATATCTATGTATTATTATCCTCATTAATCATTTATTTGACTATAGCTATTCTTCCCTTATTTTGTACAAAATATTCTAAGATTTGAGTTAATTTATATTGGAGGTGAGATTTTGGCCCCCTCAGAGAGGGCTCGCAACTTGGGTGTCCTCCTGGATAAACGGCTGTCTTTAGAAGATCATATCGCAGTGCGAGCTGCAGTGGCTTCCGATGGTCTTCTAGGTGTGATTCAAGGTGTTGGTTACCACCTTTAAAGCACTCCATGACATAGGACCTGGATATTTACAAGATCGCCTTCTGCTACCGATAGCCGTCCACTGGCTGGTACACTCACACAGAGAGGGCCTCCTCAGGGTGCCATCAAATTATGTCGACTGGCAACCCCCAGGGAGACAGCCTTCTCTGTGGGGGCTCCCTCCCTATGGAACGAATTGCCCCTGGAGATACATAGGATCCCGACCTTCATACCTTTCGCCTTGCCCTTAAAACTTTCCTATTCCAACAAGCTGGTCTGATGGAATGATGAATTTTAATGGGTATTTTAGCTGGGGTTTTAAAAATTTATGGCCAACCATTGAATATGTTTTATATTGTTTTTAACTTTTGTGTTTATGTTGTTTTTATTATTGGCTGTACACCACCCTGAATCCTTCGGGAGAAGGGCAGTATAAACATTTAATTAAATATAAATAAATATAAAAATATAAATATATTATAACATTCATTTCATCATCCTGAATCAATCCAATAATAATACATCTTTATGTTATATTTATATAGTTCTACAATTCTTGTATTATAAAAATCTCTATCATATTTCATTTCCATATTTTTATCTAACCATTGATAAAATAAATCCCATATCTTATAATATTGTTTATCTTCTTGTTCTCTAATTTCAAATGTCAATTTACTCATTTCAGCACATTCCATTATTTTCTTAATAACTTCATCTTGTGTTGGTATTTTCTCATTTTTCCAATTTTTAGCAAACACAATTCTAGCCCCTGTTAATACATTCACAATCAGATATCTCAATTCTCTATTATATATTTCAGGTACCATCCCCAATAAAAAAATCTCAGGTTTAAAATCTATGTGTTTTTTTATCATTTTTCCAACCATGTGTGGATTTTAGTCCGGTATCTTTTGGCTTTTGCACACGTCCACCACATATGGTAATCTGAACCCAGTATCTGATTTCATTTCCAACCTTTTTCAGATTTATTCTTGAACATTCTGGCTATTCTCGTCGGGGGTAAATGCCACCTGTAAAACATCTTATGCAAATTTTTTTTATATGCAGTTGACATTGTCATTTGATAATTTTGTGACCACAATTTTTGCAATTTTTCTAAATCAATCCCATGTCTAAAATTTTTTCCCCAAGCAATCATTGTTTCTTTAACTTGTTCTTCTTCCATTTTAACCTCCAATAAATACCCATATAATTTTTTAATTACTGTTTTCATCAGTAACTGTTAAAATTTTATCTAAATTAGTCAAATTATCATAAAAACCTTCTGTCTTAAAATCTTTATCGTATCTAGAATGTTTTTGCAGATAGCAAAACCAATTTATCTTTATACCTTGTTCTTCTAATTCTTGCATAGATTTAAGTTCACCCTTTTCATTCAATAATTCACTATATCTAACAATTTGTTCCTTTCTAAATGTTATTGAATATGAGAATGCTTCAATAGTTGATAACCAGAATGGAATTTTTAAATAATGTTGTCTTTTAATCTTCTCCCAATTTAATAGCAATGCCTCTCGTATAAAATGTGATTTTGTTACCTTCTACCATAAAAAAACGTGCTACCCCAACAACAAATAATGTCTTTCTAGAGTCAGTAATCTAGTATTTCTTAACATTATCCATTCCTTGATCCACATCAAATTTGTCGCTTAATAGTATAATTCCCAATTAAGCAAGCCAAATCCCCTTCTTATTCTAGCATCTTGTAACAATTTTAATTTTATCCTCACTTTTTTTCCCTGCCAAATATATTTCAACACTATTTTATTTAAATCTTCAAAATAATCTTTCCCCAATCTAATTGGAATTGTCTGGAACAAGTATAGAATTCTAGGTAGTATATTGATCTTAATCATTGATATTCTCCCTATTAATGATAATTGTAAATTTTCCCACTTTGCCAAATCTGTCACTATCTTTTGTTTGAGTTTATTATAATTGTTCTCTTTGAGTGTACTACATCTTGCTGTCAAGTATATCCCCAAGTACTTAACCTTATTTGTGACCTGTATCTTCAATACTTCCACCAATTCTTCTTTTTGTTTTGTTAACATATTTTTTGTCAAAATCTTCGTTTTGTCCTTATTTATTTTCAAACCTGCTACTTTTCCATATTCTCCTATCTTGTCTATCAATATAATTGCTGTTTCTAATGGAAAACCAGGTCATCTGCGAATGCTTGCAATTTGTATTCTTCCTTTTGAATTTTCATTCCTTTTATATCTTTTTCTTCTCTAATATTTCTGTTTAGCACTTCTAATGTTAACACAAACAACAGAGGTGACAGTGGACAACCTTGTCTCATTCCTTTTTTTATTTCAATAGACTCTGTCAATTCTCCATTTATCATTACTTTTGCTGTTTGTTTGTGATATATGGCTTCTATGGCTTGAATACATTTTCTACCAAAGCCCATCTGCTCCAGCTGTAATAACATAAATCACCAATTCTCATTGTCGAAGGCTTTCTGTGCATCTAGAAATATCAAAGCCATTTGTTTTTCAGGATGTGCCTCATAATATTCCAAAGTGTCCAGAATTATCCTCATATAGCGTGTATATTGCTATTAAAAGTATTTTCATATTATTGTCTATTATTTCCACCATCAAAATTCTTCCACAATCATCTGAATAAATTTGCTCCACTGGGATTGTATCTCTAATATACAGAACAACTCGTCTTTTCTTACATTGTGGCAATGAAGTGAATGTTTTCCCTACTTTTGGCTATATCAATATTTCTTCATGCTGCTTTTTAATGTGTACTTCTTGTAAACAGATTATATCAAACTTTAATTTCTCTAATTTATGAAATGTCTTTCTTCTTTTAATAGCTAAATTAAGTCCATTTATGTTTATTGTGATCATTTTTTTCTCTTCCATATTTATATTTTATAAGAAGAGTTTATTGTTCTAGTAGATCTCGGTTCACGTTGTTCTCTATACTCCACGTTTCCACCCACTGTGCCTTCTTCTTTTTAAGTTGTTGTAAGGCATTCCTCATGTAGTTCAATCAATGTGTCTTCTCTTCTTGTCTTCTCTTCTTTCTTGCTAAAGTATTCTGCACAGAATAATTCTGTTTTGTTGATTGAATCTATTCTATATTTTTGTTGTTGCCATGTAAGCGCACGGCCTTCTGGTATCAGCCATCTGTAATTCACATCTTTCTTAGGTAATGTTTTGGTCAGAAAATGATATTCTTTTCTCATCTCCCTCACTCTTCTCTGTATTTGTTTCAGAACCACAATATCCTTATTTTTATATTTCAATGTTTTCTCTCTTGTGATCTGTAGTATTTGCATTTTAATTGATTTCTTAGTAAATCTTATGTGGACTTCTCTTGGTAGCTTGTTTTTCATTGCATATCTTGTATAGACTCAAAATACCTCATCTATGCCATCCATCATCTTTTCTTTAGTAATTTCTAGTGCTTCTACTAAAATTTCTATCGTTTTTTTCTGCCATGTTTTCTCCCTTTTCTTCTTCTTTATTTTGAAATCTGAGGTAAAATTCTGATCTGTCCATCTCCCATCCCAGTATTCCACTCTTATCTCGTTCAACCTCATCCAATCCACTGTCAATATCTCTGATTTTTTTGTCCCTTTGTTCTTCCTTTTCTTCAATTTTTTGGACACTATCCTCATATTTCTTCATCATTTGGTGTATGTTCTCCACTTTTTCATCTGTTTTTTTTCTGTTCTTTGTTCAATTTTTTCTGTTGTCTGTTCAATATTCTCTACTCTTAATTGTATTTTTTGAATTCCTTGCCCAATCATCTGCATTGTCACTTCCTTTTCCTTCTCTCAATCCTTCTCTTTTTCCTGTTGCAACATCATCTATATTGATCGTTGTCTTCCAGATGATGAAGAGGAAGGAGTCCATGTAGAAGAACCAATAGCTGTTGCCTTTCTACTCATTTCTGTGTAATGGTTGGAAAAAATTCAAACAAATAGAAAATCTTCAGGTTCTTCTATACCTTAATCCACTTATATGGAGGACAGATATTGTCCCAGGTAACAATAAGAAAAAAGAAAGAAAAAGAAAAAGAAAAGAAAGAAAAGAAAGAAAAAAGATCTTCAGGCTCTTGTATGCCTTAATCCAATTAAATAGAGAGATATTGACCAAATTAACAATCACCAATCAAAGAAAAAAAAAAGAAAAGAAAAGGAAGAAAGCCAAAAAAGAAAAGAGGAAAAAACAATAGGAAAAATCTATATATGTATAGAAAGTTAAAAATCCTCTAATAGGCCAAAGTCCAGCTAAAAGTAATTGAATAAGGGGGAAGTGGAGAAGTAAAACCAATAAAAGAAAAAAAAAAAAGAAAAAAAGAAAAAAAGAAAGCTTTACATCTGGAAGGAAGATCCACCACTGTATAGTAACCAAAAACTCTTTTGTTAAATATCAAATAATTATTTATAGCTCTCTTTACTGAGTCACTGCAATCTTCTTCTTTTCAATCTCAGACTCCTGCCACTGATAGCTTCCCAGAAGAACACCTGAATAAACAATCATGTAAACAGTCTTTGATGCTCTTCCCACTATCTTATCTGTAAATAGGTGCAGAGTCTTGAAATGTAACACAGTAACACAGTTGTTAGTTTCTTAATCTAGAGGAAAAAAAAGAAACAATATTTCCAGTCCACTAGATGGCAGTGTTACTTATTACTTCCACTTTCCCTTCCCTTCTTATATTCAATACACAATAAAACGAGACAGAAAAAAGTAAACAAAAAGTAGAACAATGGAAAATTTGTACAAAAAGGCACTAAGAATTTAGTAGTTAAGTAGATAAAAGGCACTAAGAATTTAGTAGTTAAGTAGATAAAATGACCGAGCCTGTGTAGCGTAGGGGGCTAATGCCTCCTACTAAAGGCAGCAATTAACACCAGCTGCCTGTAATTTCTGTGAGTTCAATCCTAGCCAGGCTCAAGGTCGACTCAGCCTTCCATCCTTTCTAAGGTGGGTAAATTGAGGACCCAGTTTGTGGGGGTAATAAGCTGACTTTGTATAAATATACAAAAGTATGAAGGCTATTGCTTAACGCATTGTAAGCCGCCCTGAGTCTCCGGAGAAGGGCGGCATATAAATCAAATTAAAAAAAAATAAATAAAAATAAAAATGGAAAACTCCAATCCAATCCAGTCCAGTCCAGTCCAAATTAAAAAAATAAAAGCGTTCATAAACATCCACAAGTAAAAATATTTTTAAAAATAGGGACTCAAAGTCTCAAAAGAGACTCAGGCTTAATTCCGCCACTTAACCTCTTCTGTCTTTGATTTTAATTTCCTTTTAACCTCAGAGTGTTCTCTCATATAATATATTTAAAAATTATCTCACCAAACCAACACACTTTCTTCCCAGCTTCTTCTGTTTCGGAGCTGTCCCAACTTCAGCAGCTTCAATGGCTGCCCCTTTGCCACCAGAAAAAAAGGGCTTCTCCTGGATCAACCAGGGACTTTGTAGTGTCCCTGGGATCAGCAGGATGTGCCCTCCACTATCACCATCTCTACAGGATGGTGAGGTCCAAAACGGACCATCTGGCGGTGAAGATATCAACGGCGATCTTGGAGCTTCAAGATTTCCTGTCATACCATCGCGACGCCAGCTCCACCTTCTCTGGGTGGCACACTTCTTAACGGGGAACCACACTGCCCCAGATAACCAGATAACCTGTGGATCATGAACCCGTAACCACTCCAGACCCAGCACTACCGGGAATGCAGCCTGATGTGTACGTGAAGGGTCTTGCCACTGCAACCACAGGGCCTGAATGAAGGGCCGGCCATCAATCATCTCCATCAGGACCGGTGCTGACACCTGCTGCTGGGGGATGGACCACTGCATGGTAAAGGCTGAGTCCATGAAATTGGCTGTGGCCCCCAAGTCCACCAAAGCCTGGATCTCCACCACTCTCTAACCAGGCACGAACACGCTCACTGATAGCACAAGGTGCTTCACAAGAGTCAGCTAGGGTGAAGATGGCTAGCCCATTGCCCAGCAAGCCTGACCTAAGGGAGCCCTCTAGGCTGGGCCATGACCATTTCCTGCCACTGCTCCCACTGCTGCTTTGGGTGCCTTAGCAGGACACTTGGCCACCATATGGCCTTGGCCACCGCAATACAGACAAAGGCCTCTGCTGCGGCACTGACCCTTTTTTGCTTGTGTCAGGCGATGTCATGCAGCCCCCAACTGCATTGGCTCGTCTGCAGGTGGTGCCGACAGGTGCAGGCATGGCCTCTGTCCCTCTTCGCACCTGTCACGGCTGGAGCCTTGCATCCATGAGCTCCTGCAGAGTGTCACGGCATTCAGTGCATGTCAGCTCATCCAGGAGACCTTCCTAGAACTGGTCCATAAGCACCGCCTTGTTCCATTGCAAATCCTGGCAGACCTCTCAGAAGTGAGCAATATAGTCTGCGAGTGAGCCATGCCCCTGGAGAAGAGAGTTGCCCCTGCCGCAACTCTCTCAGCTGTCTGTTTGCTATTTGGGCCCTAACAGGATCCTCAAACATGGCCCTTAGCTGTTGGCAAAACTCGGTATAATTATCTAGCAATGGGTTGGGCTAGGTCAGCAGGGGCATCGCCCAATGTGCCGCTGCCCCTGACAAAAGGCTAATCAAAAACCATTGCTGGATCCTCTGAGAGAGTCTTAATGTAAACTGAAATTGATTTCTAGCTTTTTTCTATTTTATAACCAGTGTTCATTATTATCATTACATTATCAGATTTCCATCCAACAAAGTGAAGCCATACGTTTTGCTGACATTTTTGTGAAAAATATTGCATTACTAGCCACGCAATTGCTTGAAAACCTCAAAAATGAGTAAAACCTCAGGATTATGCCATTGGAGTCCTTCTTCCAAACCTTAAATACATTATCATCACCTTACTCAATCTCTTTAACCTTTCTGGATTTAATTTGAGATATAATGTCATAATGAGTTCCAAAGTTGAAAATGTGAAATGAGTGGGAAGTGGCAAAAATGGAAATGACTTTAAACAGCTTAACAGACTGTTCTTCTCTTGGCAAACTGCCCTCACAATTGACAGCAATGATGTAGCACACAGTGAACAAGAACTAGGCTGCCTAGAACATTGACACAGATGCTTCAGGGCAGGTCTGCCATACCAAATACAGCATCCGTGACATTACAAGTGCTCCAAAACTCTGTGTGGTTTGCCATCTGAACTAGGCAGCAAAAATAAATCTTCAGAGCCTTTGCAGACTGCTTATTTCATTTGGATGATGAGCTAGTCTGATTGTAATTCACAAGTGGTGCCAGGTATCCTGAAGCAGCTTTCCTCGGTTTGGCAACTTCTAAATATTTTCGGATACAACATCAGAACCCTAGCTAACACTGTCAATAGTCAAGCTGCATTTACCACTGGTTTGAAAAATAAAAAATGATCTCAAGAAAGTATGAAGTGTTTGAGAAAGATGAAGGAATTTGAAACCCTTGTAAAAAACTCATATCAGTTACTTATATAATCATGTATAAATGTATATAGTGATAATAAAATGATTAAATTTATATGCCATCCAGCTTTGGGGACTCACACCAGGGGTGGGTTCTACTTACCTTTACTATTGGTTCACACCGGGATCGCGTGTGCCAAAAGTCTAAATAGATTCTTCCATTTCAAAAGTGCTGCAATAGATTTTATAACTTGTACTCAAAATTGCAGACTATTTGCTGTAATTGCCTATGGTTTTTTTTATTATTTTATTTTAAAAATTTTAAAATACATACATTCCATCTTTCCTTAGCAGTGTGTCATCTGGGTACAACTATCTCTGTGCAAAATCCTTCAATATTTGCAACATCATTCACATTCACATTCACATTACTTCTCTAAACTTTAAAATTACAATATATTAAATAATTAAACATTATAAAACTTAATTTTCTTCTTACTATCTTCTAACAATAGTACAGTAAGAATATTGAACATAGTTATTTTTGTTATACATATGAACAATTATCTTATTTATATCTCTATCTTAATATATTTTCTATTTTTCTTTAGTCTTCTTCATTTTGAAATTCCTTTTTTATTCTCTAACCATTGATAAAATACTTCCCATATCATATAATATTCAGTTTGTTCTCTCTCCTTAATTGCTTGTGTTAATCTGTTCATTTCTGCACATTCTAATATTTTCCTAATCACATTCTCATCAGTAGGGATCTCTTCACTTTTCCAATGTTGTGCAAATACAATTCTAGCTGCAGTTAATATATGAATAATTAAATATGCATCCTCTTTATTATAGGTTTCAGATAAGATCCCCAGCAAAAATATTTCTGGTTTTAACTCAATACATTGTTTTGTCATCTCTTCCACATGTCCACCACATATGATAATAAGATCCAGGTATCTGATGGCACTTCCAACATTTAGCTTTAAACATCTTTGCCAACCTCACTGGTGCAAAGTGCCATCTATAAAACATTTTATACAAGTTCTCTTTATATGCAGTTGACATTGTTAATTTAAAATTCCTGTCCCACAATTTCTGCCATTTATCTAGTTGGGTCTAGGACTTTTCGGCTCAAACTCTTGGTGCTGCCTGTTTCTCCACCTGGGTTTTGCCTCCACGTTATTACGCCTCGGCACTCTGGGCCATGGCCCCTCCTTCCCAGTCCCTTCGTTGTGGCCCATTTATCACAGTACAGTTTGCATTGGGCTTTTGGGCACAGAGGACAGTTCGAAGCCAGCCAATCAGTATAGGGGCTTGGGGTTTTGGGAGTAGAGTCGGGGCTGCAATTCAGAGGTCCTCCTGAGTCAGTTCAGTCCTCCTGAGCCGAGAGGAGCATGAGGGAGGGATCCAGCCACAAAAGATGGGGGAGGGGGTGGTAGAGGTTCCCAGGGCTTCTTTCTGTGGAAGAGGGGGCTGGGAGGCGGCAAAGGTATTTCTACCCTGACCGGGGCTGCCCTAGTTAGTAGCATTTGGGGGCTCTGAAACCCCCACTCCGCCCTGGCCAGGAGCCCGCCTGTCAGTTTGGAGCCTCCCGAGGTGGCGAAGAGCAGCGCAGGGGGGAGGAGAGCTGTAGAGGACAAGGGATCCATCAGGTGGGGCTTTTGCAACCAGCTGGTGAGAATGGCTGTCCTGATCTTTTGCTTTTCCTTGTGGTTTCTGAAGATCTTTTGCTTTTCCTTCTCCTGGTTTCTGAAGACCTACCTGTCCCAAGAGCCCTGCTCTCTTCTAACCCCCATCCCCACCTCTGCGTTCCCTCTCTGCTTCTCCCAGGTTTCTCTTCATTCTGGGAGTGAAGTATCTGACATTTGTCAAAACATTTGTGTTAGATTCGATGATGGAAGAGACAGACACAACTCTCTAGTGACAACAGCTTTCTATAATACCCATTAATAACCCTGAACTTAAACATGTGTAGGTTTATAAATTTGGAGGGAACTAATTAGCAGTGACTGTGCAAAATCAGTTGTAACAGAAGTTGTAGTATGCAAGTAGAATTGGAGTATAATTATTTCCTCTCTAGCAACTTTTGCAATAATCATTTCTCCATCAGTGTTTACAACCTACAGTAGGGCTGTCAAACTCGCGGGCCATGGGCCAAATGCGTCATGTGCTGGCCACAGCCACACCTGGTTTAGCAAAGGGGAAAAAAGTCACAATACATCATGTTACGCCACCGCGATGATGCAAGTTTGACACCCCTGATCTACAGTATTTAATTTTTAGGCAAATAATCTCAATACCAGAGGTTGGTTAATAACACTGAACCTGACCTAATCTTATAACCTACATTTTTGCCCCCTTAATACACACCTCCATGAGCATAACAATATTACAGCTCTCTACAGATATTGCGATTGTTTAGCATTTAAAATATGTTATGTTTTTAAACCTCTAAATTTAGAAGATTGTGGTGTCTTTTATTTTACAGATTCTATGAGATTTGGATTTCACCATTTAGTTTCGTAGAAAAAAAATGGCTGCAAGACAAACATCTGAAGTGCCCTCCTTTCATTTAAAAAATGGTCATGCCTTTTTCTTCAGACTCTGTGGCTATCATTTGTTTCTCTATATGTCAATCGTAGCTGTGTCCTCTGTGATTAGTTCAGTGCAATGGAAAATGAGTGTGAGCTTATTTCTTCTGAAATTACTGTTTATAGGGTTTGCTTTGTTTTTATGATTACGTAATGGCTCAAGGCCAGCCCCTCATTTGCAGACAAGAGCCATCTTCTTGAAGCTCTGGATCCATGGAGCAGTTCTAAGAGGGGAAAAGATCCCTTTCTTGGCAGAGTTAAAACATTTTGAAATTTTGTTTTGTCTTAATTAATGCAACCTGTGTTATAATTAGAATTTGAAATGTGTTTTTCCCTGCATTTTAGCTGAAGAGGCAAATAGTCAGTGGGGACTTAGAAAATGTTTCCACTTTGTTTATACAGGATTATTTGAAGTTATTTTAGGCCGCTGAAAACTAGGTCATTTCTATTTTATCTTGCCCGAGTTGCTGAAAATGTCAGCCTCCAACAAATTCCTTTGAAGCATTTACTTCTAATGCTGGAAGTATATTAGAAATATATTAGCAAAGGCCTTCTGGGCTGCTGTGGTAGTTGACTTTCACTTTCAATGACTTAAAGAAATCATTGATTAAAACTGTAGGTGATTCATTGCATATCACTTTTGACTGCATGACATGCTGCTATTTCACAAATCAGGTTAACAATAACAATGGAGAAAACTTACCTGTAGTTCAATGTTTTTCAACCTTGACAACTTTAAGATGTGTACACTTCAACTTCCAGAATTCCCTGGTCAGCATTGCTAAGGTTGAAAAACACAAGCAGCAGTATTTGTTGCTTTTCTTTCTTCATATTGAAAATATCCATATAAATCTCAGGTGCAAAATGAATTGTTACATTGCATTTTAAACTTGCCGGTAAAAAAAAAGTGTTGCTAGTGCACCCATAAATAAAATATGGCATGCAATGTTAAAGGAGAATGTATTTAATTGCATGTCATTCATATGCAGTCCTTTTGGCATTATAAACTGCCAGTGTTCCTCTCTGTAACATGAAAACAGGATGCTCAAATATTGGAGAACAAAACCCTGTCGTGCTACATTTAGTATTTTTTCAGCATCATGGGAATAATTCATGCTGATGGAGATTGCAGGCAAGTACCAAAATTGGCTGCTCTATTAGCCAAATTAAATATTGACAAAAGAGAGCAATAACTAGATCTACTTGTGGTCATTCATTTCTGAATCATTTATATCAGACATGTGGAGATCCTGCAAAAATTACACAATCAGAATTAACCAATTTTAGGGCCATTCAACAATGTATTTGTTATAATGGAAAATACTTATAAAAGAACTTATAATTGACTTCAGGAGGAAGAGAGATGTAAATTTACCATTGTACATAAATGATGAGAAGGTGGAGAAGGTTGGTAGTTTTAAATTTCTGGGTATTTATATCTCGAAGGACCTCTCATGTACTATGAATGTTATACTTCTGAAGAAGGCACATAAGAGGCTCTACTTCCTGAGAATGCTCAGGAAGATAAATCTATCTCAGCATCTACTTCTGTCCTACTATCACAGCACCAATGAGAGTGTCCTGACATATGGCATTCTTGCATTGTATAGGAGCAGCTCTGTAGCAGACAAAAATGCTCTACAAAGCATCATTAAAACTGCCCAGAATATCATCGGGCTCCAGCTACCAGCCCTGGACGACATCTTCAAATCTCGCTGTTTGAGGAAGTTGCATAACATTCTCAGAGACTCTTCCCATCCTGCTTACAATCTTTTTGGACTGTTGCCTTCTGGCAGAAGATACAGAACAATTAAAACTTGGACCACATGTTTTCTGAATAGTTTTTATCCCAGAGCTATAATTGCACTCAACAATGACTAAAGGGCCACCATCAGTGAGCTGTTGGACAGTGTTATTTGGTCTGTTGTGTGGATGTTTGGGTGGTTTAAGGGTGGGGAATTTGTGGTGGGTGGGGGGGTGTTTGGGGATTGTTATGTGTGTTGGGCCAGGTCTTCGGTGTTAAGTGAATTTCATTATATGGTTATACTGTGTATACATGTACAATGACAATAAAGTTATTATTATTGTTGTTGTTGTTATTACTAGTAGTGATAAAAATTGAGGTTTCCAACATTTGCTGATTCTACCCACAAAGCAAAGAATAGTTTTGAAGGGAATAAAACAAGAGGTTATGAGGATTAGCAATAATCTGTGCTTTGATTTGTAACAACAACGGAAGCATTGTTCACTATACTGTAGAGGAAGATTCACTTATTTTATTTGGAAAGATTAACATGATTAATTTTCTCTTTTTCAATGAAATAGAATAACAACATAACTAATATGAACTTGATTTATCTCTGTGTATTGTTTTAATTGCTGTTTTTATTGTACACCGCCCAGAGTTACTTCAGGTGAAAAGAGCAATTATATAAATAAATACATTTGTAATAGATGCAAAGAATATATTTTTGTTTTTTGTATCTAATCATATTTATGACTATGTCCAGGTCATTATTGTGGAGAGGGATGTTAGTATTTAAGGCAGAAGTACACATTCATCACAGTGAAAAAAGTCACAAAAGAAAAACAGGTTACTTCCTGTAACTAGTTTGCTTTGATAACAATCTGCTCATACAGTATATGCCTCATCAACCTATATGGAAGATTGTCAGCGCCTTCTATAATTGATGAGGTTGTTTGAAGATTATCAGTCCCATGTTTATCCTCCCACGGACAATTCATGTTTCCCTTTGTGTTACAAAGAAGTAATGTGGGCAGTCTTAGGCTCCAGAATACCTAAGTAAGCACTTGCACAGGAAACAATGCCAGAGTTTTATGGATGCTCAGCTGACCACTTGAAAGAGTTCTGTAAAAGGTAGGTAAAATTTGTTTCTTTGATATGGTTTCTCTGAATCATGCTTATCTAGAATAGGATGTAGGGCACTTGTCTTCTATTAAGCCATGGAAAACAATATTGCTCTAACTTTTCACAGACTGTCACAGTAAGAGATTTGCCAACTAATAAGACAATGAAGCATTTTCTTTAATTCAATAGGCAGATCTGCAGGTCCCTTCCTATAGCTAGAATAACACGTTTGCTATATATTTCACATTTAGTATAACGACAATACTGAAATGTATTGTGTGAATAAAGAATGAAAAAAATGTTCCAAATTTGAGGTTGATACAAGGGAAAAGTGGGAAAAGCAGTATTGATTGAGATAGAATGTAGCATACTTTCTTAGAGACAGGTACTGTAAGTTCAGGCTATAGAACCATCTTAGTTGGAACTAGAGGAAAAGGGACTCCCAGTGAAGAATACAGAGTTCTTACACCAAACCAGGGATGAAATGCTCCCAGTTCGGACTGGCTCAGGTGAATAGGTAGCGATGGTGGCGGGCAGTTCGGAGAACCGGTAGCAAAAATCCCTGCCCCCGCCCCCCATGCCCAGCTGAGCTGCGTGATCATCAGAGCCTTTTTCCCCCTTTTAAATGGCTCTGAGGAGTCAAGCTCTGACAATCCCAGCTGAGTTGCCTGCTGATGGTTTTACATGTAAAAAATGGTTTTAAAAGTAAAAAAAAAATTGGCCACACCCACCCAGTCACATTACCCCCCCCCCCCACCAAGCCACACCCACAGAACCGGTAGTAACAAATTTTAGATTTCACCCCTGCACCAAACACAGATATTGATTACCAGAAATACCATCTTAAAGAAGAAAAGATCTGCGAAAAAGATTTAGAAGGTAAAATGCATATGGATCCCAGGCTGAAATAGGAAGTTTGATTTATGGAGAAATACTAGCAAATCTAAAGATAAATTCCTCAGGAGCTGTTTGAAAAAGAAGTTATTTCTAGATATGTTGAAATAGGAAAGAAAATAAACCTTAAGGAAGATTAAAGACTGGCTCCAAATGTTAAGAAAACAGAAGAAAGTAGAAGATTGGACAGTAGGAGACTGTAAATCAAGCCCTAATGAAATAAGATAGATGCTAAGGACTAATATGAAGGCTCTAATATATGGACTTTGGCCAGGAGCATTTGAAATCAAGGATCTAGACTATCAGATCTGATGGAAGGTCTGCCTCATATTTGGACAGGTGATCTAGTTGCATCAGAAACCAAATGTAAGGCAGTTTCCTTGTCCCTGAAGGAATGAAGGAAAGTCTCCTTGGTATGTGTCATATTGTTTGGAGAATTCTGATTATAAGTAGAATCAATGACACACATATATAAGAACTTCTGGCCAGTCTCAAAGGAAAAAGTATCCATAGAGGCAGGATGATTTGTTGAAGGCAATAGTGCCATTCTCTGAGGTCACTTGTATCACTTTATCTTGAGCACCAAGCTAAAAATATAGTTTTTTGAAAAGATGATATACTGTACTTCAAGTAGTTAATATGATAATGATCCTCTGCAACCATTTCAGGGCCCAAATAGTAAAAATGAGCTCCTGAGGCTTTTATTAGGACATTTCTTTAACAGTCTTCATGGGAGGTTGATAGATTTCAACAAAGGTTTTTTTTAAAAAATTCTGCCTAATGGAGGTAGGCAGAATTTATACTGTGATTGGGGATATAATGACATAGTCTGGTAGTCTATTTCAGGGCTTTCAAACTCCCGGTCCACAGGCCAGATGCATCACATGCTAGCCACGCCCACACCTGGTTTAGCAAAGGGGGGGAAAGTCCCGATACGTCACCGTGACACCACCATGATGACGTGAGTTTGAAACCCCTCATCTATTTCATATACTAGAATCAAAACCAGCATTGAAAAAATGTTTCTGGTTATCATTTAGCTATGGCTAAGAATTTTGACTATGATAGCTGCCGTGTGGCTAAGAAGTTGATCTATCATGTGGGCTCTAACTTGTTAATATTGACTGATGTTATAAACCATATTTGATAGAAGCAGAACTCTATTATTAGGAAAGTTGGGAGTTCAAGTTGCCAGGATTGAGAAACACTGCTCTACAGTCTATACAATTAAAGAAAAGGATCCCAGGCTGAAGGAATTACTGATTACTGCAAAGTAGAGAAACATTGTATGTCAGGATTACATTGTCAAGTAAAACTAAATCATTGAAGTCTGTAAACATGTGTTAATTTCCCTAATAGAGTTTTCAAATATGCACAGAGTACAGTATATTGGAGTTCAGGACAGAACAAACTTGCAAGTAGTGGAATTACAGGATGTTGATTTCCAGCAGTCTTCTTGAACTCCACAAGTCCACTCAGTTCTTACCAAAGGAAAGTAGATTGCTTTGACAGCAGGAGGGAGAGGAGAAGGAGGGGGAGGGGAGGAGGGGGAGGAAACAACAATCACCTATTTGGTGATCCACATTATTCCTCTCTGAGTAGTTCCTCTCAATATTTCTTAAAATTGATGCCCAGAACCTGATGCAATACCAATTAATACCGAATTATTTCTGTATATCAAGTAATACAGAATTATTACTTTCTGTGATTTGAAACCATATTATTATTGTTGCAGCACATTTACCTTTTTTACATCATACTCTTATTTGGTTTGCAATGAACTTCTGTTTCACGGTGATTGCAAGGTGGTTTTCATTGAAACTGTCACCAAGCCAAACATCTCTCATCCTATAATTAACCACCCATTTCTCTAACCCACCATGATTGCTTTGAAATTTATTTTTGACTTCTAAGGTATTAATTATCCTATCTGCTTATTTGATGAGCATTCCCTCTACCTTCTTCTCCAATAATAAAAATACTGAAAGCTTCTGATCTAAGGATGAATGTTGTGGTATTGAGGTCATTGCTGTAGTTCCACTTTAGTTTAATTAGAACCACTCATACACAATGTTTGAGTTTAGCTTTCCAGTCAATCCATATAGCTGCTTAATTATTGTATCATCTAGACTACGCATCATGGTAGGAATTTAAGATAAAAATCAAATGCTCTAGATGTTGACATATAACTTCTGAAATGTCTATTGATAGTTTTATATTTATATTTCCATTACATTCATGAAATTATAAATTCACATTCTACTTTAAGTTCTACCTGGAACATAAAGGCTGACTTGCCCTAGCCAAATTGAATGAATCTCTTTCAGAAGCAGATGCAAACCCTAAAATGTGTATTCAATGATCAGATAAATACTAGAATTCAAATTCTTATTGAATAAATTGGAAATCCTGGCTCAGTCTTCTTATTACTGTGACTAAAACAGAATTGTTTCACCTAGTATTTAACTTGAGAGTTATCAGTTCTCCTAGGTAAACCAGACAAAAATACAACCAGACACAACATTTATTGTAGAACTACATTAATAGCATCTTTCAAACCTGAAAGTATAAATCTTCCACAGTGACTTTAACTGCTGGCCCATTATGGTTGGTCTTTCCTAGGTTTCTTTCTGACCATTACAAAATGGTGAGGGCCCTCCTCTCTAACCTGATCTTTTCCCAGAGAACATTTCTTCCCTCTCTTGAAGGTCATTCTCATAAATCATTACAACAGTTTAGCTTTTCCTGTTTTGACAGTATTAACACTAATACACTTTTGAGGCTCTGCTTTTGCCAAAGGTGACATAATTATTTACAATTACTTGAGTTTCAACTCTTTAATTGTCAACAATTATTTCACCCAACAGCAATCTTCAAAGATATTAGTGCCACCCAGCAAGTCAATACATTATGTAAGAAAGAGGAAGATAATTCATTCTCCTCATGTTCTTGTTTCTTAACTATGCTTCTATGTTCTCTATGTTCTGGAAGGTTTGGTAATTTTACAAAACAGATGCCTTTGCCACTGGATTTGGTCCTGCTTTGAGCAGTTTGTCAGTTGTTTTCTACTAGCAAGATGAATGAAAACATAGGCATTCTACTTCTACTCTCTTCGTCTTTCTTTGTGTTCCTGCCATCTGTTTTTTCTCTTGACTGATAATCCTTATTTCCCCAGAGCTTGTGGAACAAGTGTTCATCTTGCTTCAAACTATCTTTACTTAGAATTTTTAAGAAAAACATGGAAATTGAATCTGGGTACACAGGTAAGTGTATTCTTTTTAAAATTCTTGTCAATAAGTGTTTTTATTTACAAATTATGTTTAAGATAGTCCTTATTATGTGTCCTTAATTGAGTTTTTGGCTCTCCATCTCACACTCTCACCTCTTCTGCTATATGTGGCACACGAAACATTCACTGTAACTAGACAGTGAATAAAATATTTGCATTTGCTTTACAAAAGAAATGAATATACAAATGTTCAAAACAAAAAAACTAAACAGACATATAAAAGTTCAGTTTCTTGCAGGAAACAAGATTTTAGAATAAAACTCTTTTAAAATCTAAAGATGATTATGTGTAAGGCTCTACTTTGCAATCAGTGTTGCCTTTTTTTTAGTACTTGTTGGGTCCTATCTCATTGCCCTATGGGATACTGACATCGTTCTTTTAAAATTTGTATTTTTTTAATTTCTTTTAATTTTCTTGCCTCCTTTTTTTAAATTCTCTCCTTAGAATGACATTTGGTCTCCAGCTGCCTGAAGAACTTTTCTGTTGGTTGGTTGTTTCTTTTATTACCCTTCTTTGTAATTTAATCCTTTGCTTTCTATTCTTCCATCATTGCCTTTTCCCTGTCTCGTTCAACTAGGTATTAACAACAATTTAATGGCACATAATCAATTCAGCAAACTGGGCACATCTAGAAAAGATTATTTTAATATTACAGGCACATATTAGATACACTATTTCAGTAATGTATGGGTATGCAGACGCATACATAGAAAAGTAGGTGCACCAAAAAAATCACTTTAAATCATCCTGTTTTAACATGTTGCACATTAATGTAGAGTTTCAGTTTTATGATCATGGCTACCACCTTGACATTTTTGACCTCCCACTGTGACTGCAGAAAAATATCCTTGTATTCCAATCTGTTAGCATTAAAAATGCTTGAAATGGTAATTGTTCGGGTTGATTGACTTTACATACTAGCAAAGCCAAAAGCAGTAATTGTTAAATAAGCAATAGTTTTGTACAGTGCCTGAATCCAGTCTAAGACTATGAATAATACTCTCTTGAGTTATGGCTTCACTTGAAACTTACTGGTATATCCCAAATTCCTAGATCTGTCTTTGATATATTAAAGGAGAAATGTCCCAGAATATTCTTTTTAACTCCCAGATTTTCAGGGTGCTGAATTTAGCATGTAGTCATTCATTTTCTGATTTCATGACTGATTTTTGAATGAAACCTACAAAAGAATAAGTAGCCTATTGTATCCTAACATAGTGTTTGTTTGGACTACGACTTGCTTGTGCTTCTGAAGTAAAAGTAGCAGTTCATTAACTCCTGAATTCTGTTTAATATCACAAGTTTTTCAGTAAAGTGGACCAGTTATGATTTTTGCATCGCAAAAGAGGCACTTTCCCCAGATCTGGTAAGGTAGATATGCAAATAAGGGTGGAAAATAGTCCCAATTATAGGAATAACTATGTGCTCTCCAATATTCTGACCCATCTCTTTAGATATTACTAGTAATCTAAAGTTGATTTTATGAGTAAATGAGATAGTTCTCGTTTTGCAACCACAATTGCTTATGATAAAATGATCACTAAATGATATGATTGCTAAGTTAACTCCATGCTAGAGAAAGAGAGGAAGAGAGAGACATCCTATAAACCAGGCTTGGTTGCTGCTGTCTTATTTAGACAAAATTCTCACTCCAGCATGCATTGCATCAGGCATAGAAATGTGGGCATAAATGCATGCACAGACTGGAAAATTATTTTTTTACTATGATTTACTACTCTTTATTTCTGTCATATTTGCAAATGGTTATTAAGGAGTCAGTTGTTAAATTAGAACTACTTGTAATGGCCAGTTACGAAGTAAAATTACAAGTGCCTAGTTGCCAAGTGCTTCTTTTTTTAGCTACCTGTGGCTGGCCAACACTGCATTAGAAAGTTCTCAGTAGGAAAATAAAGGAATCACAATTTAAATCTCCCAATATTTATAGAAATTTTAGTTCTTTATTGAGGACATGATTCAACCTACTATTACTGAGGTATATAAACTCAATGTAAAAAATACTAGTGGCCTGTGCTAATTTTGAGTGGTTAGTTTTTACTGTGATTTTCCTTCCTCAAAACTTAAATGGCATAGTCCAAAGAATTTTGCAAAGCCCCACCAATAAAAACACACTTATTTTTTGCAGATAAAATAAGTATTCTTGCCTCCTTGAAGAGTAGTTGAAAAGAAGCTTGAATAATTTGAATTTGTTGACTTGAATTTAAAAGGAGGGAAATTATATATTTTAATCTAAATATCCTTTAGTAATTGGACAATTTAAGCCTTGGAATTTATTTACACCCTTAATGCCTACAGTGACTTAAATTTAAAATAGTAACAAAGCAAAACAAACAAACAAAATCATGGATTTCTTTACTATAATCACATATTTTAAAATTACTAATTTAGCCTTGATTTCAACAGGTTCCATGTGGTATGTAATAATAAAAAAATAAATGAAAAGAGTTTCATTTGCACATCTGCACTGTCACATCTGCACTGTGACAATAAAGGGGGTTCCCTGAAAAATGAAAAAGCAGAGAAAACATGAGGAAAATGTGAGCAGGTGCACATATATTGATTTTCCATAGTATGTAATAATGACTGCAGAATATATAAGGGCAAAAGGAGAATGAAGAATTATGTTATTGAAAGGAATGAGATCTGTAAGAAGGGATCAAAAGCACAAAAGGCAACAAGAGAGAAAGTTTGCAATCAGAATCAAATTGATCCCCCCCCCCCCAAATTGGAAGCACAAATGTGCTGATTCTTGAAAGACAAGAGGACAAAAGGTGCCCCAAAATAAGACTTTTCAAATGTTCAGTTGTGGAACCTGTAAGCATACAACCTGGAACTCCAGATGAACAAGAGCAAAAATGACAGAAAATTGGCTATAAACCAAAAAGTAAGCTTTTTAATATATATGGAAAATTAACATTTCAAGTAGAACAAAAAATAGTCTTTGATTTTTACAGTTGCTATATTTGGGAGGTTAATGTTTTAATACTTTAACCAAATTAATCAGCTAGGATATGACTAGCTGTTTTTCCTTATTTAAAAGTTCAGTATGTGGTGCAATTAATACTACTTGTAGGCAGAGATCACTTTCTAGTATATTTAGCCTACTTTGATACTTGTCTTGATTGCAGAAGCAGTGGATTTAATTTTCCATTTTTTGTACTATCTGCAATTGTACCAGTTTGTAAGCCAGTCATCTACAGATAGTCCTCGACTTACAACCACAATTGAGCCCAAAATTTCTACTGCTAAGTGAGACATCTACATGAATTTTGTCCCATGACCTTTCTTGACAGATTTGTAAGTGAATTACTGCAGTTGTTAAGTTAGTAACATAGCTGTTAAGTGAATCTGGCTTCCCCATTGATTTTACTTGTCAGAAGGTCACAAAAGATGATCACATGACACCAGGACATTGCAACCATCATAAATATGAATCAATTGCCAAGTTTCTGAATTTTTATCACGTGACCATTGGGATGCCGCAACAATTGTGTGAAAAACGTTTATAAATCACTTTTTTCAGTGGTGGTGTAACTTGAACGGTCACTAAATGAACTGTTGAAAGTTGAAGACTATCTATCTGGAAAAAATTTGACATTATATACATAGTTATTAAGCTTTTTAAAAAAGTAATATGCATATCTTGGGTGTATTTCTAAAGGCATGGATACCACTAAAGTCACTTAAGTACCCATATTTCTCCTGCCTGCCTTGAAACATGATTCTCATGGATGTTTACTCAAGAGAAAATCTATTTCCAAAGAAATTTCAGGCATATGTGCAGTGCAGCGAAAGAGAACAATTTTCTTCATTAATTTTTCAACAGCTTAATGGAGTTTATTCCTAAATAGGTGTGCATGGGATTCTATCCTGATTATGAAGCAGTCCCCTTGGGGACTGCAGAGATATACATTTTGTGTGCAATATGAAAAGTGAAGAGGCGGAGTAGTACTCACAATTGCTCTTGCAGAGTTAGAAATATAGGCAGTCCTTGGTTTACCACAATTGGGACTAGAACTTCCATTGCTGAACAAAGCAGTTGTTAAGTGAGTCGCACCCAATTTTATAACCTTTTTTGCCCCAATTGTGAAGTGAATCATTACAGTTGTTAAATGAATCATGCTGTCATTAAGCAAATCCTGCTTCATTTTGCTTGTTAGAAGCTGGCTGAGAAGGTTACAAATGGCAATCACAAAGCCCCAGAATGCTGCAATTATCATAAATACATGTCTGTTACCAACATGTTGTGACAGTCTAAATGCAAGGACTGGTTATAAGACACTGTTTCAGTGTTGTAACTTGAAATAGTTGCTAAATGAATGGTCGTTAAGTCAAGGGATACCTGCATTTATCTGAGTTGAGGGACAGGTAGGGTTGAGTTTTGTGTGTCCATGCGTATGTGGCAAGGAAAAGCTATTCACCTTCTGCATAGAGCACTTGCAAACAATGGTCATGTACAGTCAGCAAGAGAGAAAAAGCAGAGTCAAGGCAGGGATGAATGGTTAGGTGTGTTCAGGCTTTTTCCCCATAAGCCTTCATAAAACTCATTCAGCTCCCTGTGGAAGTCTTGGGTTCTGCATAACCAGTTTACAAAATCCTAAATGCAGAATGCTCTATTGGACTCTGTGAATCACATATATATGGGTTATGCACCTGCATAGCTTCCACTGCCACAATATTAACATTTTATTTGTCCTTCACCTCCAATCACCCTCAAATGTTTGCCAAGAATGTGCTTAATATGCTTATTGCAACCATTTATCTCATTTGTGAGTCATACTTTGGAAGCTACTCTGAGAGTGGTAGACTTTGAAGCTATTGTAGCTTCTCCTTTCAAAGCTTCCATTTTTGACTTGACTCATCTCCAAATGTGCCACTCTTGCAGAGAATCCTGCTCCACTACACTAATATTGGCATCAAGGAAACAGTACAACCATTCCATTCCTCTGGGTTCAGATATGAGGCAGATTTTTCTAGATGATTTTACATGATCTCAAAAGAAGTGTATACTTCATATCTTCCACCACCTATATCCATGTGACGTTCACCTCTGAAGCTTTCTTCAACTGCTTTACAGACATCATTTGAGAATTAATATTCCCAGCCAATGTGACTCTTAAGAAAAACAGAAGGGCAGAGCACAATGCTTGAAAGAGGCAAAGAAATCAGTCAGATAGAATGGGAATAAAACTTGAATGCATGAAATTTGGAATGTGATTTATATTTCTTACATTTGCAGGCTGCAGCACTCGTCTGGATAAACTGCTATGTTGAGGAGACCTGTGGTTGAGACATTGATCTTCATCCAACATTATTAGTTGGATATTTGCTTCCAAAGGGAAGTAATATTTAGCAGGGCATCTTCTCTTCAGTCACTTTAGGACATATCAAACCTCCTATAGATAAGAATTATGCTGTTCATGTATGAATCAGAGGCCATTGAAGAGATACAAATTGCTTAATCTCAGTTCTGGAATCCTTGATGCTCTCTGAGATTGTTTGCTTGCAGATGTTTCATTAACTTACTAGGTAACATCTTCAGTGCTAGAAGCAGCAGGGCTTGCTCTGTTGATATACAGCAGCTTGCCCTGTCTGTTGGTGGGGGTGTTAAACTCTGAGCTACATATATGCTATTCTATTGATAATTTTATTTCTCTGAGTTGTCACTTGTGAATTCATACCACACACACTCCTGTCCAGTTAGGTACCTTCAGATCCACTGCATCCATGTTAAGTACAAGGGCTGAGTAGGAGCTTTGCTTAGTTGCCTGGTGTTACTGCGTTATGTGTTTGCCAGCTGAGTGTCCATTCTGAACAGTACGGTAGCCTGCCAGAGGACTTTATCAAGTATCTATAGCAACAGAGATAAGACTGGTTTTATGTTTCTTAGAATATATTCAGGTTTTCTTTCTTTAAAGTATACAGCATGGAAAAACAAGATCCATCCGTCTCTAATCAAGTGCAATTACCCCAGGGGGGGAACAGGTCTGATTTATGCTCCAACACCTGGAGCGTATGGAAGGGGGTACGTCTGTCAAATGATTCTGTAAACTCTAGAAGACTACAAACACACCTTTGTATCCAACCAACCAACCAACCAATACTGCTTCACAGATAAAGAACTGCAGTTAAAGGTAAGTAACCAATTTGGATCTAGCATAATAGAAATTTATTATTTATTTATTTATTACATGTATTTATATGCTGCCCTTCTCCCGAAGAACTCAGGGTGGCGAACACAAGTTAAGAAACATGTACAATAAAATCGTATTTTAAATCAAATAACTAATTAATGATAAATAATAAAACCCAGAATCAGAGTCAGCCTATTTGCTTGAACAGCCAAGAAAGATGGTCATTCTTCCAAAGACTTATGTTTACAACTGCTTTGTCACTATTTTGATCATTTATAAGCCACTTTAAAAACTTACCCTACTTCTCAGCCCTCACATGTTACATGGGCCATCTGTTTAAAAAGTACTGGTAAGTTTTAACTTTAGAAACTTCTCTCATCCACTTTCTTTCATTTTGCTAAAAATGGATCATGGTAAAAATGGAAAAGGAGAGCATATTTCAAGAAAATTTGTAGGCTCAAAACACATCAATTTTATTAAAAATAACTTAACCCTTACAGTGCTTTTTAAAATTTTTGTTGCAGTATAATGCAATTCCTTTGATTGGCAGCAGAATAAGATATTAATTGTATGAAAGACAAAAACAAATTAAAAATAATAGGTATCTGAAATGACATTTTATAAAAAAATGTTTAATCATTTTTTGCAGTTAGGCACTTAACTGGTGTTGCAGTAATCATTTCAGAATAGTAGTTTTACTCTCAAGTCTATTGAAATTTGGAGGTTTGTCATTGTGCTAAATTTCATGTAAAGTCACTTACCAGAACTAACCTAATTCTGATTCTGAAGCATTTTATCCTATTTCCATTTTTAATAATTCATTTTAAGTATTTTATGAAATACTTTGAGGTACCTTTCAGCCACGAATATAAAAAAGCAAAGAAAGAACAATACTGAGTTTATTCATTTATAACCTAAGCAGATGCTACAATATTGATGTCATACCTTATAGTAAGGACATTTATTTCATTTAAATTTATTGACTGTTCACATCCAGTGAACTCTGGACTGCAGACAAAACTAAGAGCCTTAAAACCAGCTAAAAATATTAAATAGATAGTTTGAACTATCATGCTTTCATGACTAAATTCATAACTGATTGACCAACTTAATAGACTTTACACAGGATGATTTGGGATAAAAATGTAGTTTGAGTTGTGACCACTCATTCAGTGACTGTATACATTTAAAACACTCCATGAGTGGTACCTATGAACTGGTCCTTGAAGTTCTAGCTATTGCAGCACCCTGCAGTCATGATTGCAATTTGGGCACTTGGTAACTGGTTCACACTTATGACAGTTGCAGTTACATGATTGCCATTTGCGACCTTCCCTGCTAGCTTCCCACAAGTGAATGGGAAAGCTGGCAGAGAGGGTGGTTCTCTCCTCCCCTCTTCTCAAGGAGTCCCAATATGGAGAACAAGATTCCAAGGATGTCATACTCCATACTTTTTTTAAATTTGAAGGATTTTGCATACTTCTAAACATATGCTTATGAAATGGGAATATTATCCTAGTCCAATTATGTACTACAACATCCAACAGACTTCTTATATTATTAATAGGAGTCAGATGACTGAACCCATTTACCTTCATTCTTTTAAAAAACTATACTGTCACAAACCTACAGTTTCCTCCCATTGTGTTCAAACATTGCATCAAGTAATAGTCCAACAATCTGCATACTATGGTTAAATTTTCACTCAAATCTATTGAAGTAAATTAATAATTCATGTAGACTTCTTCTGGGGCTATAAAGTATAAATAACACAAAACCAGTCCTTTGATGACAAACAAAGCCAGGTACAGTGGAAGGCAGTTTAATACTACATTTTAAATACAGATTATACTGAAGTGCAAGAAAAGGGTTATAGCTTTGAAAATGTATTAAAATTGTAGTTTTTTTTAAAGAACTGCAGTTAACACTAATTTATTTCACAATTTGAATTATTCATCTGTTACATATTAAAATAGAAAATACTTACTAAATTTCACATAGAAAATATGACAAGTTATAAAATACTGAAAATATTTAAGCACCAGAATATCAATATTTGACATTTTTATGGATATATCAGGAAAATATTCAATAAAGTGCAATTAATTTCATTCCAACTTATGGTAAGCATTTTCTAAAAATATTTTTAACATTTAAGACTAGAATGATCCTCTATTTTATAATTAGTTATCTTACTGAAGAAATTTTATGGCAGAAATTTATTGAAAGCATACATGCCTCAGATTCGAGATGAGAAACAAATGATTCAAACAGTTTGGCTTCCTTGTGGAAATGAAAGTGGTATATATATATTTAATAGAAAAGATAACCTGAGTGAATCCCAGAGAATTGTGTAGCTTGTGATCAACAGCTAAACATGACAAATCAGTATAGAATAGATCCAGGAACACAAAAGGTAACCTTGGAAATATATTTCATTATTACACAAGTAATTGTTACACAATTAATTGTTCTGGGTTGAAATTGCCCTGCCAATTATTATGTCTTTTAATAATATTCTTACTGAGTTTCAGTATTTCTCTAGGAGTAAAAATAAGTTGAACTGGACTCAATGACAGCAGGGCAGTATTTTTTAAAATGCGGTCTTCCAAATTAGTCTTCTGTTACCAGCATGAACGAGTCATAATTATACCCATTAAAGATGCACCTCCAATATAGTTAAGTGCACAAGCTTTTTGAAATCCTATATACTTGCAGGAATGCATTAAAAGTGTCCTAATTACAATGGCAATGACTAATAGAGAAAAAACAATGTAAGCAGTACTATCAAGATGTACATTTTTAACAGCAGTTGCATTTTATAACAAAAATGTGTTCTGCCCTGAATCCCAGTTTCCCTACATATGGAGAATTTGGGGTAATCTGAGATTTTTAAAATAATGAATACTCTGACAATATAACAAAATTCTCTGTGTACAAAAGTTTACTTTATTTGCATAATGGCAAATGAGAATTTCTTAGATATGTTATACTCTAGATTTGTTTTACAGGGGTGGGTGCCTTCGTTCCCCACCTCTGTTTTACAATATTTTGCAGTGTGACAAAAACATTGAGAACTGATTTTAAGGCTTGCTTTGAACCATATATCTACATTTTGTCTCAGCTTGACATGAACAAAAAAAGATTCCATATTAATAAGTGTGGGTAGCTGATATATATTTATCAGCTTCCATTAATTTTCATGAAATGTTGAGCCTAATTAAGTGCAAGGAATATTTGAGAGATATTTATTCATATTTTAAAATGTTTCAGAATTATGCTTGTTTTCATGAATTTTCATATATATCTTTCATTCCAAAATGTAGGAATCATAATTTATAATATTCTAGCAGTTATCCCAAGATTACTCCAAAATGTATTCAGTAATACTGCATCAGGAAATTGAGATCAAAGTATGACCGTTATAGACACATTTTCACTAAAAAGGATACTGAAATCATAGTACTGTATATAGCACTTTTCTACATGAAACAAATTACAAGAGTCTTATAAGGATATCTTTGGAACTCTGGCAGCCACCTCTGGGTAATAGGGCTATATTGACTGCAAATAGTTGGGGTAAAATAGGTGCAATATTTCTGGAAGATACGAATAAGAATTAGGAATGAGTTCTTCAGTTTTAAACTGTACATTCATGGGCCATGATGGTAGTTAGATGCCAGGACATTATGGTAAATGAAATTCTAGTCTGCTATTCCCCAATTACATTTCAAAGGAAATTAAGCAATTTATCTGCATGACAGAAATAAGTTACTACGGTGTCCAGTGGAAAGACTCTCTTATTACCTTGTTTTTTTAACATTGTAATAAATTAACAAAATCATATGTGCTGATTAAAGGCAAAGATCACATTATTCCTTTTTTATTTTTTAAGAAAACCTATATACATCTCACTTTTGGCCAATAAGGAGGGCCCATAGAGTAATACTGGTTCTTTGCCTTTTTACAGCACAATTGCATAAATGTGACATTATATTTAGCTTCCTGGAGCACACAACATAAAGAAGCAAACAATAGTGACTAGGATAAAGACTAAGAAAAGTGTAACTTGTTGGAACCAGACACAACGGTCAATCTGTTCTTGAAGTCTTTTATTAGCTTGTAATAGTTGCCTTAACTGGAAAAAAAAAGGGGGGGGGAATAGAAGATGTTATCAACAAAGAAGCATTTTTCCCAGTTGATTTTGTCTACAATTTACCAACATATAGTTGGGATACACCGTAAATAGAAGCAATTGTAAATCTTTTTAAAAATCACCAAATCACACACATAAACCAAACTATAAAAGAAACAAAAAATGTTTTCAGTCACATGTATCAAAAATATTTTAAGGAAAGGCACGATCTTACAATTTAATAGTTTGAATATGTAAAAACAAAAAACTAGTTTGGATTTTGCATATCAGAATTATTTATTCATTTTAAAAGAAAAACCAAATGCAACAGAAAAGACCAGTTTTAAGGATTCCTCGCGTAAACATAACTAAGATCAAAACTTCTTACAGTATGGTTCTTCTAAGTTTCTGTTGCTAAGAGGTGATGTTACAGGATTTAGTTAGTACAAAGAAGTACAAAGTTACTTCTTTGTACTAACTAAGAAGTACAAAGAAGTACAAAGTTTAGTTAGTACAAAGAAAGAAAGAAGCTTACAGGAAAGTCTTAAATTTCATAATAAAGACCAGTGTATGTGTGAATGAAAATGCTTGTTTTGAACATTCAATCGTCTTAGAAAGAATCTTACTCTCAGGAGGAAATCAATTTCAAATTGAACAGGGGAGGCAATTTTTTAATATAAATGTATGTTTAAGAATGAAATTTTATAGAAATATATCTAATATCAATTATGGAAATTAGTTAAGAATGGAAACTGATAATCTAAAAGTTGTATGTGTGTGCATGTAATGTATAGTACTGGAAAGCAGCTGGTTTTCTATTAGGTTTGAAAATGTCAACAGCTTTTTGGAAACCTGCCTTTTCAAGAGATTTTGGTGGATGGGTAATAGACTAAAAAAATCCCAATTTTTTATTTCCCTTGCTATGACATACTTAAGGAATAGTATAGCGCAATTGAAAGAAAAGTAATAATAATGCATTATCATATGCGTTACCTGAAAGTGTAAATCTTCATTGGTTTTTGAAGGATTGTTAAAGGCATTTTCATTTATGGTTAAAGAAGAAGGCTTGCTACTTTCTACAACATGGCATCTTAACCTGAAACAGAAAGCAATTATTTTGAATTCACTTCTGCAGAATTATAGTTGTTTATTCTCTGGGTTTCCATTTTTTTTATCTTAATGTTTTTCATATTTTATGTTTTTATGTTTCCCTTTATACCCTGACATTAAAATCAAAGTGAACAACATCCAGAAAATCACTGCATGAACAAAATAATAATAATAATAATAATAATAATAATAATAATAATAATAATAATAATAATAATAATAATAATAATAATAATAATAATAATTTTATTTCTATACCGCCCTTCTCCCGAAGGACTCGGGGCGGTACACAAATGACACTGAACCAGTATGCCAAGCAGGACATGGGAATGGGGCAGGACACTGCACAAAATAGAAATATTCCTTTTGTAAAAGAATGTACTTGATGAATATAAACTCAAATATAAAACATATGTACATACATAAAGTGTGAGCAAAACAGTGTAGAAAACAGTGTAGACATTTAAATGCAATAAGAACAGACCAGACAAAAAGGAAACTGCAGAATGTTTATTGATAGGATATACTTGTACATGGAAATATCTCCCTTCCCGAAAGTTTTTTCTTTTTCCCCTCCACCTTTTTTCTTTTTTAACTGTTTACAGCTCTGGCCACGGTTTTGTTTTTTGTTTAGCAATTTACACATGTTTGGTTTTATGCAAAACTAGTTTTGCAATATTTAGCCAACTTTGACTGGTCTCAGAAGGTAAGTAAAATCCAGCCTGGTTAATACTTGAATAACAAACCACCAGGAAATTTTAAGAGAAGAAGAAGAAAACGTTCTGGAAGAAGGCATATAATGATGTCAATTTGAAAGTCAATATAAAATGTTTACCTATGCTCCATCACTTTGTTTCTAGGAATTTCTTTCCAAAAGTGTGATAGTTCCTGTGCTCCTATTCCAGAGCACTGTTCCATTTCTGCTGCCATGATTAGAAAACGGTCTTGCAAAGAAGCAGCACAACCTATTCAACCAACAGACAGCTTAATAAAAATTATTGTATTTCATTTAGATATAATCAATAGCCTGTAGGGGGAAATATTACATTTTAATAGATGTGTACATACTATGTACTACATAGTTAATTTACTACTACAAATGTAGCACAGCAAATACTGAACACAAATGTGCAACTCCCAAATTTCACAAAACTCTTGAGAAGAATAGAAGATGAAAAGAAAAAAAAATGTGGAGACTTTATGGACTCTAAACTTGACTATGTATTTAACCAAGTGCAAAACTTCAGAAAGAATATTCTGAGTGGATGATCTTACAAGACTCATGGACAGTAAGATAACTTATGTTCAGAATTTTTAAGTTAATTGAATTATAAATATTTTCAATGTAGAAATCTACTTAGAACAAATATAACTGGGATTAAACTGGATTATTTTATTTATTTTGCTATTATAATGTCCTAAATAATTTTTAATCACTAAGATACACGTTTTGTATTTTAAATTTATCCATGAGAAAGTCATGTGAAATGCTTTAAACTAAAATTAAGTTACTATACATTTTAAAAATGAGCAGGGCATATTTGCACACAAATATTTTATATTTTTATATAGTATTTGGCAATGAAGGATATTTAAAAATATTAATCAGCATTAGCATAATTTAATAAACTCTGTAGAGTACAACAAATTTATTTCTCTAAGTTTAATGTTTTTCAAATTTCAAATTGTTTTAAATAGCTCATAACTTGAAAATGCATGAAAAATTAATGGTTTATTTTTATGAACTTGGAAAAACATTGGATATATTTTAAGAAAGATATTAGAAGACAGTAATGTGTAAGTAAAAAGACTGAGAGTTTAGATTTTACCATTTTGTGACTATTTTATTTCGAGATTAGGAGCAATTTTGATGCTCCTTCTCCCGTCCAAACAAACATAATATGGGGATAATTGAACAAAGTTATTTTAATTAAGGCGGAATTTAAAAACTACCATTTAAGTTTAAATATACGATCTGATTTAAACAGCACCTTCTTTCCAGAACTTGTACAAAAATTATCAACCTTCTCAAGGCAAAGTATATTAGACAATGACTTCATTCTGGGTGTAAATAGCAATGCAATTTGTTACTTACCCCCATGAAGAGATACAACAATATCTACTGAAGTACCAGGTTCACAACTGCTGTTACTCGGTTTTACTCTGTATTTGTCAGGAGCAGTTGTTCTCACCTATACGAAGGACATTAACAACAGTTCTCCCATAAACCATTTTATATCTGAAACCTATTTCTATTTTTAAGGAAGCCATGCAGAGTTTTGATTTTTTTCATGTCTTTATAAGGAATGAAGCAAATATTTTAGGAATACTTTTAAAACATGAATTTTGTAGTTTAATATTCAGTTAATTGTAATGTATCCTGTTTAGCTCTGTGGTTTAGCTCCCCATTGTCTTAAGACTGACAAAACTCAGTGCAAGAAAATAAACCATCTCTTTGCATAGCACTCATTTGGTTTTCCTTGAAATGCACTATCATGACAAAAAGATAATACTTGCCCCCTTCAGCCCAAAGGGTTCTTCCAACTAGGGATTATTACTCATTCATACTGATGAATATAGAACCACCTAAGGAACTACAGAGAAAAATCAGATTTCTGAACCCCATTACAAGATACTTTTTAAAAGCAAACATGCAAATATATATTTATATGCCACCTATCTACCCTCTAAATAAGTTAAACATAAAAACTGTATTATTTACCTTAAATGCCACAACATTTTTAGTAACATTTGTCAGAACTATCAAACATTTCTTCTCTGCAGTTTCTTTGGACCCAAAATGCAATTCCTCTGCCGGACTATTGAAAAACATAACATTTTCTACAATAACTATTTGAAAAGACTGCAGACATACATTATTTTCTTTAAAATAGTTAAGAAATTTATTTAAAGCAATTATATGTGATTTATCAGGCTCAAAGATAATACTTCAAAAGCTTTAAATTTTAAGGAGTATGTTAAAGGCTTTTAACAATACTTCAGATAATTTTTTACAATACACAGTATAATGTGCAATGGAGATGAAATTCTCCTTTGTGTTCCAAAATATGAAACATTGCTAAAATAATGCAACATTTGAAAACATGCATTATTTGAAAAAATACAACTGGACTCCAATGAATCGAGGATAAAGCAACCATAATATTTAGAACAAGTAACAAAAAGTCTTCTCAAGTTTGTTTGGTTTTTGTTTTGTTTTTAAGTCACCTGTCCTGTGCTTCACAATAGGGTCAGTATCTTGTTGAACAAGAATGATGGATGTTATACTTTGATATATTAGTGTGCCTTATTGGAAAAGGCTAGCCCATTAGCTTTAATATAGCAGCAGCTCTTCAAAATCTTTCCCTATCCCATGAAATAAATGTTATAAAAAGTAGAAAAGAACTTGAATTGAAGATGTGCAAATTGATCTTCAACATCTGAAGTTAAATTACTTTTTTATATCATCTGCCAGTCTATAGCAAAAATACTGGTAATTTGCATACTGAATCTATTGGCTTTAAAAATATACCTTATATGGGACCAAGGAATTTGCAATAAGATTTATAATGTATTTAATTTAAATGTAACTGTCCATACCATCTTAGAAATGGCTGCCTAAACTTGTTATATTTAAAAAATGAATTCTCGTTCAGTAAACACAAACCCATACTTTGTAACACATACTGTTATTAGAATAATTTTTCACATTAGTTTTTATAAAGGACTACAAAAAGCTTATAGAAAGTGAGGCATAATTACATTTTTTGGTTCCAAACTGAGAAAATGTTTTGCAACCCAGACTTCAGAGGCTGTTCTGTCCAAAATAAACTACTTCTTCAACTGAGGCTGTGCTGCTATTAAAACGTAAAAGTCTACAATGTGAAGGTGATTATTACTGTCATTTACCTGATATGCAATAAAGATCCTTTAAAAGTGGTAAGTGCTTTCTTGGCATTTTTTGTTTTAGAATCTAATTTGTCACACTCTTCTGATTTTGGAGTTTGTTCTGAAGTATTTCCCTAAGCAAGCAAACAAAAACAGCAGCTATGTATATTCAGGATTAATTATTTTGTACAACAGAATAGAATGGTACAACTACATTTTCAGCTACTGAATTACAGTACATCAAAAATAAGAATACCAAATATAAATAGGGTCATATAATAGAGAGAGGAGGCGGGGGGAGAAAAATGTAGGATATATAGTCTATCCTAATATGTACTGATGTATGTTTCAAACCCTGCAAAAATTTATAGAAATAATTATCTTTTTCACAATCTTGAAAAAAATCTGGTTCTGCTTGGTATTGTAAGTAACACATTATATATCCTAAACCTTCAAAACAAAGATGACCTTCTAATACACATGGAAATTCTTTAGAAAAATTGTTACCATCAGCATTTATAAATAATTGTTACTCTCACTTTCTTTTCAAAAAAGATTGATCATTTATACTTTGAGTATCATGATGGTTTTACATGAATCTTGAACAGCTACACATGGACAGTTTTGTTTATTGTACTTTAGAAAGCATTTTATAAAGCTGGAAAAGGCTTGCCAAAATGATCAGAAGATTAGCATAATTCTATGTGGAAAGGGTACAAATTTAAGGTACTATTTCATTTTTTTAAAATACAAAATTTTAGTATATATATAAAAATCCAGGATCATCCAACAAGAACAGTGGAGAGAAAAGACAAGAAAATGTACAGAATTTGCTACATAACCTTTGATGGAGGCTACAAATTTAGCTTTGAGAAGGGGATAAGAACATGTAAGATAAGGCCACTGACACCTATTAGTTATGCATGACTCGGACCACATGTTTTCTGAATAGTTTTTATCCCAGAGCTATAATTGCACTCAACAATGAACTAAAGGGCCACCATCAGTGAGCTGTTGGACAGTATTACTTGGTCTGTTGTGTGGATGTTTGGGTGGTTTAGGGGTGGGAAATTGTGGTGGGTGGGAGTGTGTTTGGGGATTGTGTGTGTAGGACCTGGTCTTTGGGTGTCAAGTAAATTTCATTGTATGTGTATACTGTGTATACATATACAATGACAATAAAGTTTATTAAAATTATTAAATGACTGAAAATCATATTTTTTTTCTGAAAATATGACAAGCAACAAGAGCAGAAGATAGTATAGTATAGCTTTTTATGTCCTGTGCCTTGTTAAGTTTATACACGGCTATATTAGGACACAAATTTTGGTCTAATATAGCTCTTTTTAAGATAAATTACTGCTACTATTGTTATGTTTTTCTTTATTTTAATGGAATACTGAGTACAATACAATATGTTAGTTTGGTCTCACAATCTTTGCTTTGAATTACTAGCAACTGTAGGTGGATTTTGATGATAAGAAGACATAAGCAAAAAATGACTGCAGTTTTATATATCTTACATCTAACCATTTGTACATTTAAATGAAACTAGTGAACATGTACAAGTTAAAATTTTGGCAGATAGTAAAGTGATAGTAAAGTGGCAAAATAGTCCGTACATCTTTCATAGGCCTTGGGGAAACTAAAGGTTTCATGCGCTGCTCCAAGGCTTTCAAATTCGGTGTCATCTTTACCTTCCAACATAATGCTACACTTTATTAATTAATGAACATATATGAATATGTATGGAAGGAAATTTAAAGTATTGCAGTAAAATATTTCCTATAGTGGTTAGTATACTTTGACCTGATGAATTAATGAAAGCCAGAAAGTATAGTTATCTGTCTCCATGATCATAAATGAAAATCATGTTAAAGTGTGATGGAATATATTTGTAAGCCAAATGCCCAAACTATACTTTGATGAGTGGAAAGGCTGGTTTGCCAAAGAGAAAACAAAAGCAGAAGCACAGTTAATCCTCCATAATAGCCCATGCGTTGCATGGTAAGAAATACAGGTAGTCCTTGACTTATAACCATTTATTTAGCAGCCGTTTTAAATTACACTGAAAAAAGTGACTTATGATCATTTTTCATACATACAACTGTTGCAGAATCCCCATGGTCAATGATCTAAATTTGGGTGTTTTGCATGTATTCGTGATGGTTGCACTGTCCTAGGGTCATGTGATCTATCTGTAACCTTCCCAGCTGGCTTCCAACAAGAATAGTCAATAGGGGAAGCTGGCAAAACTCAACAACTGCCTTGATGAGCAACAGAAATTTTCGGTCAATTGTGGTCAGAAGTTGAGTAAAGTACATATAGATGAAATAAAGTAGGGACAAAGAGATGGCAAAGATTTTCAGCACACACTCTTGATATGGATAGGACTGTCAAGTTACTGAGATAAAGAAATAAATGTAATAATGTGTAGTATACACACATTCACACACCAGTTTAGGTTCTAAATGTAGAAATTAGATGTCACTTTGTGAATATTTTGGAGGACAGGACTGCAGCTTAAGTTCCAGTCAGTATTGGTAGGAATACAGGGCATTTTAGCTAAAATATTCTGATGATGCTAGATTGTCTTTCCTTACGCCAAGTAGAAATATGAATCTTGGAATAGCTCGAGTTTCAATACTTCTTTATTTTAATCTATATTTTACATGTGGGCAACAATTTTGAAATACAGGTTATCCTTGGGCTATGATTGGGACCAAAATTTCAACTGTTCATGGGCACAAAACACAGTGTCACATGACTGCCTCCCTTAGCAACAGCAGTCCTGGCAGTTACAGTTGTCATTGTAGCTGGAAAACTGCATGGGTTATTAAGTGAGTATTTCACACAACTTCTTATAAGAGACAAAAGAATCAAAAGTTATGTATCAGAAAGTGAAGCAGAAAACTGAAATTCCACATCAGAACAAAAATGTATTCCTCAGATGAAATTTGACAATATTAACCAGGAATTTAAATTGATTGTCTGCAGTTTGTTTCTAACATGGACTTTAGATTCTGACAGCAAGATATGATGGTCAAATACTTCTTAGGCATTTTTATTAGGTACTGCAAATTAACAGTAACATGGGAAATATAGACATGAAACAGTGAGAGATGTCATTCTCTTATGTAGCCTTCAGTTGAGGGGTACCTTTTTTGTATTGAGTGCTTGGTCTTCAGTAGTGTCTAAATTGTCTTTGTTATCGGTGTCTACTTCTTTGCATTCAGCTTCATCTTCACTAGTAATAGGTCCGTTTTCACATAATGGAGTTTGGAAATCATCATCAACTAATGGAGGATAACTGTATTTGAAAGCATCCTATAACAAAAAGTAACAAATACATCATTTGTGGCTATGAAAGACAAGACTTGTGGGTGGACAGGATATGAAATTTTATAGAAAAGAAACTGGATTCAATTAGAAACAATTCCAAAAGTGATGTGGGTGGAACAGTCAACTTGATTCGTTCTTTAAGTGGCTCCATTTCAACTGATCAGTTTTTGATGCAGCAGAAGCTGAAATTATTTGTTTGTTCTGGTTTTCATAAATCTAGAATCTACAAGATTCTGAGGATTTGGTGGACTACCAAATGACAGAAGAATCTCTCTTTGCTGCTAACACTGGAAAGGAAGTGCTAGGCTCTTTAGAACCCTGACTGAGTGTTTAAAGGAACATATATCTTTCACCAACTGCACTTTGAGGGAGAGAACAGCGAAGCCTTTAGTAAGCTGTCCTGAGAAATTGGCAAGCTTGAGAACTGGGTTGAACTGTGGGCTGCAGTTTCTATCAGATAAAAGATTTGATCCTAAGAAATACACTATGATTGCCAGCACTATTTCCTTGTGACAACTACAGATTTAAATTGCAATGAAATACCACATCTGAATACTTTTTCCCCATTTGGAGAATCATACTTTCAGATTCCTTCCAAAGCAGCCATTCCTAGTGCTGAATCTGTAAAGAATAAAGGATATGGATATGCAGATTTTGGAGATATTTGCACATCCCTAACACACAATGACTGGATATTTCAACCATCATTAGTCTTCTATCTTTTCTTATGCAAATATGAAATCCTGTAATAATCACAAATGGTATTTGAAAAATATCCGTATAGGGGCTTACAAAACATGACTTTGGAGCTGCCTAATTTAATTCATTATTGTTAGCCCTGCAGCTAACTAATTAAGGTTTTTTTTTTAAAAAAAAAATCATATGTCAGAGAAAGCAAAAATAGAAAATTATAAAGATTGAACAAAACATTTGTTTTCCCATTAATGACTAATTCAATATCAAATATATTGAGTGAATATATCAGAAAAGTAATAATTCCTTTATTATAGTTATTAATAGTCTTCTCATACAGATAATAGTAATAATTGCACAATTGCATACTTACAGTCCCACCCATATAAGGTGGTAGGTATTCAGCAGTTATGTACTCCTGGATTTCATTCTTATTGGTCAACTTCAACAAGGTGGCTGCTTCTGGACCCAGCCAATTTTTTACAATTTTAAAAGCAGCTAGATAAAAAGGCAGGAATAATCATGATAGTAAAAGCTTTTTCCAACCTATTTTTATTAATATGAGATATAATGTAAATTCACTTCAGATTAGTGCCATTACTTAAAATGGGAATCATATAAAATAACAGAGTCCCATGTTTGGGAAAACATGTTCAGAATCGACTGGAACATATGTAAATTTATTTAAATAATTTTTAAGTGACTTTTGATGCCTCAGATAAAATAAACATAGAAATCTAAAATATATGTTTTTAATTCAACTGTTAATCATAAGAATATCCCTACCACTAATGAAATCAAAAATCTTTAAAGAAATATTAACTTTTCAGTTTTTAAGATACTCTCTAAAGATAATTTAAAACTGCAACTCACCATTCATTACCCAAGGCAATTCAAAAATCACAATTTTTGCTGCAAGAACAAAAGAAGAGTTTTTATTTATCTATTATTTATTCATAAAAGTTATTTGCTGCCCATCTCATATCCAACAACTCTGGGAGGTTTTTGTTTCCATGAGCTTATTACAGAAAGTGTGCTTTGATAATTTTTAACTCCTACATTTTTTTCAATTTTCTCTTCAGAGGTATTATTTTAATAATTCTTTTTTTAAAATAGTTTTTAAAAATATATTTCCTGGAACTATGGAGTAGTATAAACAATGCCTTTAGCTAAAATTAGCTTTTTTTCTTGGTGGGTCTGGCTCCTAAATCTGAACGATGAAATTAAATCAATCTGGTTAAAAAAATTAAACTTCAATCCAAGGGGCTCTCATTGAAAATGTCACAAGTTTTCTTCAGCAGCATATCTATAACACTATTCTTCAACTCAATCATCTGCAACATATGGAATCTTCCAAATTGATTAAAAAAAAGTGCTAGTTTCTTACCTCTCTTCTCTAACAGGCCAGAACTACTTCTGGTTATTCTGACTAGGCCAGATCCACTGCTTTCTGTCATGCTGTTGGAGCATTGCAAAAATATTCCTATACATCAGCATAGATGTCCTCGGAGGACAGCTCAGTAGTCTAGTCCTTGAGGTATATGCTTCTCTTTGCTCTTTATACAGGGAATGATAGATAACATTTATCCATCCTATCCTAAAGAAATTATCTGACAAAGAGTATGGCTTCTATCTGTCACTTCTCCCATCTGACCATTGTTTGGTTCTAACATCCTGGGTTGCCCAATTTGATCGTATGTCTCTGCTTGTGATTGAAAACTTCTTTTTGGCTTCATTTTTTTCTATTTTATCTTTATTTCAGTCATCTCATTAGTGGCTTTAAGCTCTTCAGAAAGATTTGATATGGATGGCTTCATACTTACTGAGAAAATTAGGATAATATACTTTAAAACAGCTAATGATATACCGGACAAAGTCGAAGTCCTAAAATAAAAACAGATTATTTTTATTATTAATAAGAAGTTAGCAGATATTTTGCTTAGAAATCACCTTTAAAGCTATAGAGTATTTTAGACATGAGTTAAGAGTTTCAAGCATTTTTATGTAATATATAATATAGAAAATTGTATTTCCTTACTAGAAAAAATATTCAAAGGTTAAATCTTAAGTAAGTTTGTAAAGTTTATACCCACTGAAGCAATCTATTCAAATTGCCTATAATGTAAACTGTGTATGCAGTTTTAATAAAACCTTCTCTGAGTTTGTATTAGTTGCAATGTAACAAAAACCAATCCATGTGGCATCCTGCATGCACTCTCATGAGGTTCTTTACTGACTTGTCACAAGAAAACATTTGACTGCTTCATCAGAAGACTGATACAAATGCATTTTCCCAATAGCTATATAATGCTGAATTGCTGTTACGTCTTAAATAGATTTCCATGGGACTTTGCAAACCAGCATACATTATTACATAATTTTCTCCTATTAAGTAAATAGAATACTTATGCTAGCTTTTATTAAAGAGCTAACTTTGTGATTCATAAGCCAGTCAATCCAGAATACTTAAGATGTATGCCAAAGAGCAAATAATTAATTTAAATTCCAGTACTCTACCTAGAGGATTATCTAAGGCTGTTAAGTATAAATTAAATTTTCAAGCCACAATAATATGAAATAATTTAAAAAATGCTTACGATATTACTCAGTCCAGTATCAGCCATGTCGAACACCACTGTCAATGGCTTTCCATTTTCTCTTTTTGCATAGCGCTCTAACCAAAAGGCTACTAGTTTCTTTTTTTCAAATTGTGTTTTAGAATCTTTTGTATGTAATTTCACTCGGAACCAAACTAATGTGGGGAGGGGAAAATACATATAAATGTGTCAAAAAGATAAGAATAGCTTTCAGGCTATCTCTAAATGAAGATACTATTTGTTTGTTTTTTAACATGTATGTTTCCTTTTTTTCATATGTCTCTGTAACTTCTTTATTCTTTTAATTTAAAATCTTACAAGATAAAACATTACAAATCAAAAATATTTTATATAAAATCAGGTAAAATTAATTTTTCTTTACTAGTGTGACATTAAAAATCAGTGTTACTGAATTTAAAACAACAATTCAATGTGGATGATTTGACAAATATAATTGTCTATTTTAAGTTTCACAGTGTCTGTTGTGCACCTTAAAATAGGACCAGAAAACCTTTGAAAATTGCTATTTGATTATGTACCACTACTTCAGAAAAGTTCTGTATGTTTGATCCTTTTAACAATATTTTGTCACATACTATACCAGTGATGGCTAACCTTTTTGCCATTGCATGCCAAAAGTGGGGGGGAGCGCGGGGGGTTGCGCGTTCCACACCCATAATTCAATGCGCCTGGCCCCTGCGCATGACCCCGGCTTTGCCACACAATGTTACAGTGGGCCCAGTAAGCCTGTTTTTCTCTCTCCACAGGTTCCAGAGGCTTTCGTGGAGCATGGGGAGGGCAAAAACAGCCTTCTCCACCCCTCAGAGGTCCTCTGGAGGCCGGAAACAGCCGTTTCCCAACTTCCGGTCCCACCGGAAGTCAGCAAACAGGCTGTTCTGGCCTCTGGAAGAATAGCGAAGGCCATTTTCACCCTCCCCAGGCTCCTAGAAAGGCTCTGGAGCCTGGGGAGAGTGAAAAACTGGAGGCTGGAAACAGCCTGTTTCCCGATTTCCAGTGGGTCCAAAAATCAGCTGGCCGGTGTGCAAATGCACGCAGGAGCTGAGCTAGGACAACACTTGCGTGCCCACTGATATGGCTCTGCGTGCCACCTGTGGCACATGTGCCATAGGTTCGCCATTAAGGCACTATACTATCACTTTCCCGGAAGTATTTTGGTTCACATTTCAACCTAAGTGTGACAATTTCTGCACTTTTTAGATATTCCAATTACTATAAAGGCTATTCATTCTAAATTAAAAATATACACTTTAATATCTAAAATGCCTAAAATTATGCTCCTCTAGCATCTTATAAAAGTATAGATTTCAGAGTCAACCATGCTGGGCTCCACAAATGTTCAGAAGCTCAAATTAATTGAGTTTGTCCAGAATGCAGTCTACCCTTTTTATATCCATCAAATAAAATTGCTAACACTGCAGTGACAATATGGCCTTAATGCATATCAAATTTAATGAGAGTAATTATTTATTTTCACTGAATTGGATTGTACCAGCCAGGTCTGAAGTAGGAAGACTGAAAACAGACAGAAATTTAATCAGAACAAGGATCTTTGTATATGAGCCTCAAAAAGCAGCATTATGCATGGAAAATCTACAGACCTCTGAATCCACTTTTATGTGATGGCGACAGTCAGTGTTACATTTTTTATCACTTCTGTGATAGATTTCTTTTTCTATATAAATTATGTACAAAACTATTCTGTACATAATTTAGCCTCTTGAATTGCAAATGATATCACAATCGTTCCAAAAATACCAAATAAATATCAATTCAATCCACAATCTAGCCCAATTCATTCTGAATTATCACGCAAATCATTACAGCCCTCAATTCAAAACAATTACTGAACATGTTCATACATGATCCTCCATGGTTTATTTCATTATTGTTTATTGAATAAACCACAATTTGGCTTATTTTTAAGTCAAGCCCCAAGAAACCATGTTATGGCTTAGTGAACAAAAGGTTTAACCCTGAACTAGATAGAATAGGGAAAAAAAAAACATTAGCACTTTCAAATTTAAAATGAAATCTAAAATATGTTATGTTAAAGTTATATCACCTCTAAATTAAATATAGTATTACTTAAAGCTCTATTTTTATACCATTAAAATAAAAAATGCAATTGTTTTTTTAATACAGATATATACAGATTGCATTGCTCCTCTTAAATGTGTCAGAAGTTGTAAGCAATTTTAAATGTCTATCAGTACTAAAGAAATACATGGGTTTTGTTAGACACCTTCACCACCAATGTCACTCATTTCAATGACTTTATACCAATCCTTGTATTACTTTAAATTCTTCATTCTGATTGCATTGGTATAAATGAATAAGTAAATAAAATTCTAAATTTGACTTACATATTTTATAGCCCTCCTTATCATAACCATGTAGGTAAATAGCACCAACATCAAGCATCAATTTTGAAAAAGAAGATTCAGTCAAATCTGAAGAAAACAGTCTTGTTTTATTATTATAATAATTATTTTAGTATATCACATACTGTAACAGCAATCTAAAATCTTAAATAAAAAGGGAATATAAAATTGTTATTTTTTAATCCAAAGAAAAGAAAATGTTTTAATCCAAAGAAAAGTTATTTCCGATCATTATATTTTAGACCAAAGATTATCGGTAATAGTTACAACCTAAAGGGTAATGCCAAATTTAGATACAAATTTTTAAATCTAAAATGGAGTTTAAAATATTAATTCAAAGTTAATTATATAATTATTCTTGTTCTCATGTAATAGCAGAACCCCTGACAATTAAAGAATTAGGCAACCACATTGAAAATCTGCAAGCAGAGTTCATGGTTTGATTCTTGGATGCTGCACAAAGACTGCTGTGAATTAGATCAACAGTCCCCAACCTTTTTGGCGGCAACAGGGGGGAGGGGGAGAAGAGATGGTTCTGTGCGAGCAATGGGTGAATATGGGCAACTCCATTTGCACAAGTGGTGGGCGCACATGCACACTGCTTACACAAATGGAACTTCGCTTGCACGGGTGCTTGCCCACTGCTTTTGCAGCCTGCTACCAGGCCGTGGCTCAGGGGCTGGGGACCTCTGAATTAGATGATAGAAAGAAAGGAAGAGAGAGAGAGAGAGAGAGAGAGAGAGAGAGAGAGAGAGAGAGAGAGATATTTTAATTTATTTAACTCTTCCATTATGTCATTAAAATATTAATTTATAATAGGCACACTTATTATATGAAAATAAGGTATTATATGTGCAGATGGCTCTCGGGTTATCACAGCAATTGAAACACAATGATGTGGTCATAAAGCATATTATGTAACCACATCACTTAACAATTCTTAGCAACAAGCAGTCCTGGTTGCTGTTGTTAAATGAGGGCCATGCAGGTTGTTCAGCAAAGACCTCACAGGATTATGATTTCAAACTTCCTGCCAGTTTCTCCATTGACTTTACATGTAGAAAGCTGATGGGGAATGTAAGAAATCACAATCATGTGACTACTGGGATGCTGCAATGGTTGGAATTACAAAGACCTGTCATAAATACCATTTAGTCAGCACCATGTAACTTTGAATAGTTTGAACTTTGAACTTGAGACTATCCATATAAACATAACATTTAATAAATATATTTATTAAATTTTTATGCCATTCATCTGATTATAGTTATACCCTTGAAATACCTAGTTTCATTTTTTTCCAGTTTAGAATACAATTTCCTCTGGCAACAGTTGCTTTCAGCTGTTTCTTATATTTTTTTATCAAATGCATATCAAAACATTTTTCAAACTGATAAGAGATATTTTACCATGAACTGCATATTCTTTCCTCCACTGAAAGCTTTCATCAATCATCTTCAGTGTATCATCCACAATATCATCTCGCCATATTAAGAAATTATCAACCCAGGTATCATCTTGATGCAATCTTTCTATATCCCTGGAATCATATTTATCTTTTTTTGCTAATCAATATGAATAGAAGATAGTTATTTAATATATGTTCTCATAAAAACTGGGTCATAAAGAATATATTTTAAATAAGTATATGTAGCAAGCTAGTATTTAATTTATAAAATAATTAAACAAAATAAATATCCTTTTTCTTGACTTGATGTAAACCCCCTCCCCAAAATTGCAAATGAATTCTAACCAATTTTCAAGTCCTTGAATATTTCAAACCTAAATGCCTGCAGAGGAAATGCTTTTTCAAAATCATATTTGAGCTAGCAGTAAAAATGCAGCCTAGCCTTTTTGCTATTGAGAGGGCTGCACAACTGAACTAGAAAAATCATATTTTTGATTAACCACAGAACTTTCTAAATTTGGCTATCCATATGATTCAGTTTTTTTTATAAAGAACCGATATTCTGTGAAAACCTAGACAAGAGCACAAATTCAATATGAAAAGATTAAATTTACAATAGGGTAGTGTTAAGTGTTGTTTGTAACCACAATCAGTGTATATTTTTTATTATAATTGTATAATAGGGACAGGTCAATAATGCTTCTTTACTCTGCATCTGGTTTTTAACTTTAGATTACAGATAAGTAGTAGTATAAGCATGAAAGTAAATGAAGCTGAATCAAGGAGTACCATGATGTAATGGGCAGATTGTTACAATAAACTTATTTCATTGGGAGTGTATGAAGATAAGTGGAACCAAATGTTTACCTCTTAAAAACCTTCTTAATCATGAGGATTTTCAAACTTAAAACTGTAGTCATTCACACAATCTTTAGAATACAAATGTAAAGAAATTAAGCTATGTACCTCTGTCAATCAATATGTTTTCTTTCCTATTGCAGACAATCTGTAATGTTATAAATGTACAGGATAAACTATATTATGAACAGAATATTCATATTACCAACCTGATAAATATTCTGTCTCAAAACGTTGTCTGATTTCACTTATTAACGGGCCCCTGTTGCCCTGCTGAGAAAGAACACAAACTCATCAACACATTAAACATTTCTATTTTTTGACTGAGCAAACTTCACACTTTTTCAGTCTACTGTATTTTGGTTTTTTACCGTAGTTCAAGTTCAAGTAATAAGTGCTAAGTAAGCAGAGTTTCTAAGCACATGCAAAGCTCAGGAACGTGTTCTGTTATTATAAACATTTCATGCATAGGGTGGGTTGTTTCATTTGAGAGTCATTCTACTATTGTTATTACCAGAATTACAAGTCCTAGAGGACAGGACTATTACAACTCATTCTGTAAACTGGGTTCTGCAAGAGATCTAAATACATTCCTCTTATAAATAAGTTGAGTCTCTGCTTAAAAGTCAGTTTTAAGCCAAAGTTTCTTTGGTTGGCTTCCTCAAAAAGGAATACCTGGAGCCCACTGTTCTTTGGAAGAATGTGGTAACTTTTTAAGCACATCTGGGAAAGGAAGGGGGGACATTCTGCACCAGTTTCACAGGATCAGATAGTCAACTGTCCCTATGAATGAGCTTCTCTCTATACCTGTGTACAATTGTTCGTTTCTGACCAGTATGGTCACAGGTTGTGGGAAGAAGAGTTGTTCCTCAGCACAGTCTGTAGAAACCTGTACTAAATTATCTTCTCTGAAGATCTGCTTTACTAGACTCTAAAAAGAGGATGCTCTTTTTTTTAGATGTCTTCTTATCTCAGCCATCTGGCAGTGGAAACATACACTACTATATTTGAATTTTGTTTTATTTTATTTATATCCTGTCTTTCTGTTTTACCCATCTCTACAAATGAATTAATCGCATTCCCCTTTCCCTAGGAGGGGAAAATACGAAGAGTATTCTTTTCCACCTCTTGTGGTCTATCTGGAAGAGAGCACGCAACTACTCACATCCGCCATGGTCCTGCTCACACCAGATTAGGAGCCGCAGCAAGGCGAGCGAGAAAAAGGGAAGAAACGCACGAACCAAAAGCAAAGAGCGCGTGACACAGACTGAAGTAAGAATTGACACCAGCCGGCGCTGGGTACCTTCGGCGACAACCGTCGCACAACAGGGGTTGCTGCCAGCCAATCCCCGTCCTTTCCTTCAGCAACAGCCGCCCTCTAAAAGAAAAAAAAATCAGCGAAAAAAGTTCCCACCCTCTACTTCCGCATCCTTTCAAAGCGCGTCCAGCCCTTTCCTTGCGTAATTCCGCTGCCTGCTAATTGGTTGCGTTGGCGTCTCCTCAGGGAATTGGCATCTTGACGCTCTGCAATTTGCGAAACAGGAAACAGCCAAGAATCAGGTCCTTTCAATCCGCCCCTTGCGTCGCGGGCAAAGCGGTTTCGGGAAGATCGGCGCAAAGCCTTGCTACGTTGCCTATGAAAGGGATGAACGCACGCTGGTGTATAAAGTAATTGCGTGGTATGTTTTAATACATTTTTGTATTGCCATGCCCTGCTACAGTCTGCTGCACGTCTAAGTCTTCGATTGGGAAGATGGGATCCAGATCCTAAACACAGGAGGTGGGTGGGTAAAACCATTTTGTAGCCTGGATTATCAAGAAAAGGGTGTCCCTAGTAGCACCAACCAGCTTGTCATGGAATCTAGGATTTAAGCATCTCAATGTAGTATGAAATCTCTTCAGCAGGATCTCAGCCCACAAAGAAAAAAGCAAGTTGAAGCACAGACTTGTTAATTAAAATGGGCTCTGTGACTCCCACTGAGCCTTGATCCAATCAGAACAGAGCTGGAAGGGACCTCAGAGGTCCTCTAGTCCAACCCCCTGCTCAAGCAGGAGAGCCTATACCAGTGATGGTGAACCTTTTAGAGATCGAGTGCCCAAACTGCAACCCAAAACCCACTTATTTATCGCAAAGTGCCAACACGGCAATTTAACCTGAATAATGAGGTTTTACTGCCTGAAATAATGATAAACAAGCCAGAGTTCAGCTAATTGTTCTAAGAAAAACGTGATAAATGCACTTTTATGCCCTTTCATTTTTTGCCCTGCTTTTGAAATATTGCGTTTAGCAACAATAAAAAAACTTTTGTAATACCATTTCTCTCTTTCCCCCCCTCCCTCTTTCCCTTCCTCCCTTTTTCTTTCCCTCCCTCCCTCCCTCCCTCTCTCTCTCTCTCCTCTCTCCCCCTCCCACCTGGGGAGTGGAAGAAACCCCTGAACTTAATAAAAATTAAACATTAAGAGTTACAATTAAATGTGTCAGGGGATTGGAGTAGAAATAAAATCACCCAAGTTCAAGTATGCAGTACCAAACATTTTAAAGCTATATGCAGCGAAATTAAATGTGCCAAGTTCACTTTCTGGGTCCATTCTCCTAAACTTCTCCGGATTGAGTGTAATTCCTCAGGCATGAAATCTCACTTCTCCTCAACCCAAAGAAAATTCATAATTTCTCCTCCCTCATATTTGGGCAAAAGCCCTCATATTTGAGTTTGTAAATTTTTTTTAAATCCCCAGCTAACTAGTAGATCACTTAAAATTCAGATTCAATTTGTAACTTTCTGCATTTCTTTAATTTCTTAGTGGCCTGTTTAAAGAAAAATCAGGTGTTCCTCCACCAGGATAAAATCCAACCACATTTCCCACATTGTGCCCTTTGTCACATTTGTATCTTTCAGTCAGAATTCTGCCCAACAGCAGTGAGATGCACTTCTCCAAGGAATTCCCAGTAATTGTATTTGTCAGATACGTATATCTGCCATTACTTCAGGAAAAAAATGTGCCGTGGCATTTTTGCACCTTTGAGGGAGGGGCCATGTGGGTTACGTTGCTCGAAAGCCGGCAGAGGATGACGCTGAGAAAGTTCCCTTATCATTTTCTCAGAATGGCCGGTAGAGTAACATCTTCACACCTACGGATTGTCTGAATTCTTTATTCTAACTATGGCCTGAGGTCCTCTTAGAGCCTGCTTTCTTTTCGCCCTGCTATCACCCCTGTTCAATAAAAGGTTCTTTTTGAAATGCTAGTTTCGAGAATACTTTCTTGAATAATGGGGAGAGGCTGGGCCTTACAGAAAGCAGGCTCTGCAAACGTGATCAACCCGGAGAGAAAAAATTTACCGAGGGGATCCTTCAAGCTATATCCGAACACAGCAGCGAGCAAGGGGAGGCTGAATGCTGGGGGGAGACCTCTACAACCATCCAGCCGGATGCAGGCCCCATATGCCCCATTGAAGACATCCAAGCTGTCCTGGAAGGCCCCATGAAACCCAGGTGGTCAATTGGCATGGGGAAGGAGGACAACTAGGATGGGAGAACCAAGGGTAGCCGAAAGCCAGGGGGGAAGATGGAGTTGGAGGCCCTATCCGACCAGGAAGAGCTGATCAAAGAACCACTGGGCAGTGACTGACTCAAACAGCATGTCACCTGGCTCGTGATGCAGACTCTGGGGGACCTCAATGTCTGAAGGGAGCCGGATCGCCAACAGAGGAGGGCAGATGCAGCACCAGCAGCTGATGAAGCCAGAGCCATCACTCCAGACCCTGCAGCAGCTGACCAAGCCTTCACTGCCGCCAGAACAGCAGCCGCACTGGAAACCCTCCTCTCATAGCACCAGCCCAGGCGAATGCCCCGGGCCAGCTCAGGGGACCTCAGTTGTAGAGGAACCCCCCTGGGAGTAAAGTATGAGGGAGACACCCAGAAGTCGGGCTTTTTCTTAGCCCAAATCCTCATGCATATGTAGGAATATGGCCGAAACTTCCCAACCCAGGGGGCGTGAGTTCGAGTCGTCACCCTGGCCCTGGAGGGGGCAGCTGCCCGATGGATGATAACCATAATGCCAACACCCTGGAGCTGCGAAACTTCAACCATTTTATGATGGCCTTGTGACAGCATTTTGAGGGCCCACTAGCTAACCGCAAAGCCCGCAATCGCATCAGGGTCATGAAACAAGGTTGCCAACCAGTAGCAGAATGCACAGAGGAATTCCGCGATTTAGCCTGCCATGTTGACTGGCCAGAAGACATCCTAGTGAGCTGGTTTAAGGATGGGCTGAATGATGACCTGTACATTGCTTGCTTAGACCGAGGAGCTCCTATCCACTTGCATGAATGGTACTTGATGGCAGAGGAAGCCGAGAGTGATATGACCTGAAACCAGTACCGAGCAGGTAGAGTGTGGAAAAGATCCCTACCCCAGGGGAAGAGGGAACCATTCAAGCCACAAACCGCCCTGGCACCGAGGCCATCGGGCTGCTTCAAGTGCAGAAAGGAAGGGTACTGTGCAGCAGAGTGCCATTTGGAAACTCCCACCAGGAAGCCAAAATGCCTGTCCGGAGGAAAACCTGCAAAATCGACTCCCCGAGGAAAAGAAGAAGAGACGACGTGGAGTTTCCGTATATGCCGTTTCTTCAGGGGAAGGGGAGGGATTTCTAATTACTTTCTTTACTCATTACTCTCTTTCTTGTGTATCCTGCAATTTATTGATTTATAACTTTAGGCCTGGGGCCTAAGCGCCCTGGCATTTTTGCACCTTAAGGAGAATGTAAGGGGAGGGAGGGCCATGTGGGTTACATCTCTTGAAAGCTGGCAGAGGAAGACCCTGAGAAACTTTCCTTATCATTTTCTCAGAGCGGCCAGTACAATAACATGTTCACACCTACAGATTGGCTGAATCCACATTGGACTGTTGGAAGTGGTTTCTAATTTCTTTATTCTAACAATATGGCTCTTCAGAGCCTCCGCAGAGCCTGCTTTCTTTTCACCCTGCTATCACCCCTGTTCAATAAAAGTTTCCTTTTGAAATGCTAAGTTTCGAGAGTCTGTGCTTTCTTGAAGAAGCGGGAGAGGCCGGGCCTTACAGTATTACTCATTCTTTGCCTTTGTTTTGTTACGGCATTCTTCCAACCATTCTTCCAATGCCGTAAAGGCATCCTTCGTACATATGTACACATACACACACAAAACATAAGCTCCCAACCCCTTTATCAGCAGAGAAAATCCCTATTTTAATATTTCTATGGTTTCATCATCCAGGTCTGCAGCATTTCTTCATTTCAGTTTGCTAGCAACATTTATTACTGTTTCTCTCTATATACACACAACACCTCCTCATTGTAAGTGTCCCTCTTTCTCTCCCTCTCCCTCCCTTCCTCCCTCTTTCTCCCCGGTGGGGGAGGGGGGGGAGGAAATCCTGAATGGGTGGTGGGAATCTAACGTCTGGAGGCCGATGAGCCCAGGAGCAGCGCATCAAAGCTCAGCTGGCTGGGAGGGAGGTGGCGCATCCCAACACAGGCAGCTCTGCAGGAAAAGAAACTGATATCTGAGATGACGCAGGGTCGCATTGTGGCTTCATGCTAAATTTCACTTTGAAACTTCACTGTGAGAGTAGGGGGCAGGCCATGGAGGCAGCAACAGCAAATGTACCACAATGTTTCACATATTTTTTTTAGTCCCTCAAATTTTCGTTTCCCTGCAATGACAGCGAGAAACGTGATAGAAACACGATGGAGCTGGGCTGGGGCAATGGCATGTGTGCCCACAGAGAGGGCTCTGCATGCCATCTCTGGCACACATGCCATAGCTTCGCCACCACGGCCCTATACCATTTCAGACAAGTGGCAGTCCAGTCTTTTCTTAAAACCTCCAGTGATGAAGGCCCTACAATTTCTGAAGGGAAGCTGTTCCATTGGTTAATTGTCTTCATAGTTAGGAAGTTTCTTCTTAATTCCAGTTGTTCTCTCCTTGATTGGTTTCCATCCATTATTTCTTGTCTTGCCTTCTGCTGCTTTGGAAAATAAGTTGATCCCCTCTTCTTTGTGGCAGCCGCTCATAAAATAGAATGCTACCTACTGTCATTTCATCCCTAGTTCTTCTTTTCTCTAAAATAGCTATATCCAATTCCTGCAAATGTTCTTCATATGTTTTAGATTCCAGGCCTTTAATCATTTCAGTTGCTCTTCTCTGCACTTTCCCCAAAGTCTTAACATCTTTTTTGTAATGTGGTAACCAAAATTGGATATAGTATTTCAGGTATGGTTTTACTAATCCACATTTTTCTTTATTTAGAATTGACAACTAAAAAAAATCAGAAAATGGATTTTTCTTAGTTTCCTAATAATTTGATCTACAATCCCCTGAAGCTGGCGAATAATTATACATATAATAATTGTCCAGGTTATTATTTATGTGGACGATATTACCTTGGCTTGAAAGAGTGTTACATTCTGTGGCATGATACTGGAATGAGGAAATTCTAGTGTAAGTCCTAACCGTGCCAACTTCCAGGTAGGTTAACCAACTCCCAAAATTATTAAAAATGGTCAACCACCTTTTGGAATTGTGAGAGTTGAAGTCCCAACACCTAGAAATTTCTTTTTTAAAAAAATACTTATTAAATTTCCAAAGATTAAAATACACAGTACAAAAAGAAACATAATACACACAAAAAAGCAAGAACACACACACACACACACACACACACACACATAAACAAAACATATAAACAACAAAAAACAAACATATCAAAATTTCAATACTAATAACTTTTCTGCATCGTTATCTCTAACCTATTTAACTTCTTTACACAAATTCTACTTCTAAATATCTCTACCTTAAACTTATATCTTTATCTAAATTATCTTGACTTCTGTTTATAATTCAATCTCGTAAGAAAAACATCCTTTAAGTTTTATGCTTACTCTCCAACCAGGAATACCATTTATTCCATTAAATAGTACTCAGTGTCCTCCCTCTCCTTCATTTCCATAGATAATGTGTCCATCTCTGCACATTCGTATATTTTTTTTATTATGATTTGATCTGGAGGGGTGTCTGATTGTTTCCAATTTTGTGCTATCACAATTCTACTTGCCGTTAGTAAGTGTAATATGATATATTGTATACTTTTCTGCATTTTCCCTTCCAGAATACCCAGGAGAAACAATTCTGGCTTTCTTTCTATCTTCTGCCCTGTTATTTCATCCAGCCATTTTTTAATCTTGCCGCAAAATTTCCTAATCTTAGGATAAGTCCATGTGGTAGAATGTCCCTTATTTGTGTCCACACCTTGAACAATTCGGAGACCTATTCAAGAACATCCTGGCCAATCTCACTGGTGGCAAATGCCATCGGTAGAATATTTTGTAAATATTTTCTTTATAAACAGCTGACATCGTTAGTTTGTAATTTCTCTCCCATAATCTATCTCATTGATCCAAATGAATATTACGTCCAAAATTTTTTGTCCAGCTAATCATTGTTTCTTTCACAGTTTTCTCTTCCATTTTAAATTTTAACAAAAAATTATACATTTTTGTGAACATTTTTTCCCCTGGATCCTAATAATATCTTATCAAGTTCCAATTGCTCCTTGTATATGCCAAATTGTTCCTTATCTTTTTTATATTCTGTTTTGATCTGTAAGTATGGCCACCAATCAATTTTTATTCCTTGTTTTATTAGATCCTGTTCTGACTATAAATTTCCAATTTCATCTAATAGGTCCGAATATCTTACTATTTTATTTAAATCCAATACATTGGGATAGATTGTGGCCTCCATCGTTGATATCCAAACTGGAACTTTCATATAATGATTTTTCTTCATAATATTCCAAATATCGATCAAAGCAGGAGAAGGTAGAGGAAGAGGATATAAAGAAATATTTGAAAGAAAGAGACCTCCTGATGGTACCAGAGGAAATGAAAGAAATGTTAAATAATAGAATTACTATGTCAGAAATGAAGGAGACTATTCAGAAACAAAAAAATAATAAAACACTGGGACCTGATGACATCCCCTCTGAGTTCTATAGGGAAATTCAGGGGCCACTGGAAGTATTACTGTTGAATTTATATAATGAAGCACTGGAACAATCTAAACTACCACAGACATGGAGGGAGACACTAATATCACTTATCCCAAAGAACGGCATAGACATGCAACAAATCAAGAACTACCGGCCAATCTCGCTTCTTAATGTGGATTATAAAATTTTTGTAACAACAATAACTGAAAGAGCCAATATTTTTTTTAAAGGAAATTATTAATTCAGATCAGAATGGATTGTTGCCGAACAGATATATAAGAAATTATATAAGGATGATCATGGATACATTAGAATATTATAAGGCCCACCCGGATAAGCACTCGCATTAATGTTTGTAGACGCTCAGAAGGCGTTTGACAATCTGAACTGGAACGTTCTTATATATAATTATATCATCAGGCAGCTGCAATAACTTGATTAAAAGATTGGATTCAATTAAGAAATAAGAGAATATTAATATTGGAAGGCCATGATCTCCATTTGGGATTACATGCGTTCCTTTGGGAAGGGAAAATTAAGACACATACATACTTCCAGAGACATCTAGTACAAAATGCTTTCACCTAGAAATTTCTATAATTCAGATATAGAAATTAAGATATGAATAATAATGCTAACATCTTTAGTTTTGCTTAATTTTAATAGACAATTGACATGTTAAAAAGTTGATAATGGCAAGATGGATTGTAGCTGCTGCACTTTTACCATTTTTTAGCTATATTAGCTGTAGATTTTGAGCAAATTAAGCTTGTGTTTCAGCAACATATTATGAACACGGAAGAACAATGCAATGTATTTTGGAGGAGCCAATTTTAAGTACACTCAGAGACTTCAAAATATAGAATCTATAATACCAGTCCTTTTTAAATGGGTTACCACTATTTTTGAAATAAAATTCCAGACAATTTCATATGTAATGTCACCCCATCTGCATGATTGGGATATTATTGATTGAATAGTTTTATACTGTATCTCCTACAATGATATTCATGCATGCTTCATAATTGGAGATTTAATTTTTTACTCTTGCTTTTCATCATTTATTAGTATTTATCCAGAAAGGTTTAACTTCTTTAAATATTACAAATGTTTGTTCTGTTACTTGCTGAACTTGACCACAGCTTGCTTAACTGTCCATCTTAATTCAATTGCTTATACTGTTTTATCATCTGTTTTACTGAGATTTTGGGGTTTACTATAATATTTATTCAGACACACTTTTTCATAAATAAGGCTCCCATTTATAGCCATAATGTAGACATGTGTATTGTTATCTTAGGGGAACAAAGACTTAACTCCATATATTCATTATATTTTGTAAGTCTTATAAATAACATTTGTTTATATTGATGTAAATACTTTATTTGTTCTGCCCTATTTCAGCCAATTTTTTTCTGTGTCTGGAATTGTTTCTTATTTTAGAAGAATATTATAATAAATCCCACTTAAGTACAGCTGCAAAGGATTTTACTATGAAACATTTTAATGACAATAACATCGGTGGTTATTGGGGGCGAATCATTGGCCCCCACGGAAAGGGTGCGCAACTTGGGCGTCCTCCTGGACCCACAGCTGTCTTTAGAGGATCACATGACAGCTGTGGCCAGGGGGGCTTTCTATCAGGTTCGCCTGATATGCCAGTTGCGGCCCTTTCTAGATCGGGACTCCCTACGCACAGTCACTCAGGCTCTCGTCACTTCTCGCCTGGACTACTGTAATGCTCTCTACATGGGGCTCCCCTTGGGGTGCACTCGGAGGCTCCAACTAGTACAAAATGCAGTCGCATGGGGGATTATGGGAGCGACAGGGCGCTCCCATGTGACACCTCTCCTGCGAGAGCTGCATTGGCTGCCGGTGGACTACCGGGTGCGTTTTAAGGTGTTGGTAATCACCTTTAAAGCGCTCCATGGCTTAGGACCAGGGTACTTACGGGACCGCCTTCTGCCACCAATTGCCTCCCACCGGCCGGTTCGCTCCCACAGAGAGGGCCTCCTCAGGGTGCCGTCAGCCAGACAATGCCGGCTGGCGACCCCCAAGGGGAGAGCCTTCTCTGGCAGCTCCTACCATCTGGAACGATCTTCCTCCAGAGTTGAGAACGATCTCCGACCTCTGGACTTTTCGTCGGGCCTTAAAAACATATCTTTTTCAGCTTGCCGGCTTAGCCTGATCCCTGCTAAATTTTTTAGAGTCTCTTAGAGTTTGATATCTATTTTAATATTAATTTGTTTTAATTATCAGCTAAATTTATATTTGCTTTTTTATAATATTTTAACTTTTGTGTACTTTGTTTTTATTTGGCTGTTCACCGCCCTGAGTCTGCAAGGAGAAGGGCGGTATATAAGTCAAAATAAATATAAATATATATATAATTTTGTTGTGAAAAAATATGCCTTAATGATTTCACTCTTTCTTATTCTAATAGAGGAGTATAATATTGGGCAGCACAAAATCTGCTGGCTGCCAGAAGGAAAAGAAGGAAAAGAAGAAAAAAAGCCCAAAAAGTAGTGAATGTGATTTCACTCAACTAGGCTTGCAGAAAAATCTTGGTTATGTAGGAAAAACCTGGCTTAAAGAAAAACACACATAAAACCTACGAAAAGTAAGAATGTGTATGTATGTATGTATGTGTGTATGTATATATATACATACATACATACATACATACATATATGTATATGTGTGTACAGGTAATATCTTGGGTTTCTTCCTGTGTAATTGTAAACATATCTTTAGAAGGATAGCAGCGACGTTTCGATGAAATCACATTCATCATCTTCTGGCTGATGTTCTCGGTTTGGTGCTTATGGGATATATATGTATATGTATGTGTGTGTGTATACTCCCTCTTCTTTTTGGCAACCAGTTCCCAGTTTTAAAAATACTGTATATTGTTTTCTTTTGGACAACCATGTTCTAGGATTAGGCTGATTTTTTTTTTCAAAATTTGGTACGTTAAGTTTTTAAAAGTATATATTCATAATATTTTGGCTTCTTCTCAAGTACTGATTGCTATTTACTGAAGGTAAAATAATTGCTATTTATTGAAGATAAAATAATCAAAATCTTTTGCAGTATTAATAAAGCTCTTTACATTTTCAGATTTAAAAATGTTCTCTGGATCAAAAATTACAGAAGAATCCTTGTAGTGGAATTCAGAGAAACACCAATCTTAATATAATGGAATCTAGTTAAGAAAAGAAAATGTGGATGCATCAGCAAGAGAAACTGTTGTCTTATAATGGGATACTGCTTCTTTTCCAATTATCAAGAGGGAACAATTCACAGAGCGATGATATCACAATTACTACATTGCATGTGAAAAGAATGACATTTGACAATGGCACTAAATTGTTTAATGAGGTGTCCACTGGATCATTTTGCATATATGGTGAAGATATTGAAATTATTCACTGCAGCAATGCATCTGATTTCAGAACTGGAATTCTTCACCCTTGCATTCTTTTGAAAAAGAAGAAAAAGAAAAAAATTAAATATATGCTATTGTTGGTTCATACCCATAATAAATTTGAACTGGTTCTGCAGTTTAAATTAGACTATGCAATCAAAGAACCTGTAAAATTATTGGCTGGTCCAACAATACTATGGTATTATGAAGGACATCTGTTACATATTTCTCCCCAAACTGGCACTGTTTTATGTGCCCCTATTCAGTTTTCTTCTGTCCAATGGGCTGGTCAAGTGAAAGGTGTGGGTACAGTTGTTTTAGGAACCAGAGCTGCTGGTTTTCCAGGAGACAATAAGCGAAGTAGTGCTAGGTCAGACCTGGCCATCTGGGGATATGAGTGTTTTGCATATGGAGTTGACAAACAAAAAGTACTATTGAATGCTAGTTTTTTGCCTCATGCTTATGGCAGTGTGGTGCGTTGTGTATATGTTTGCAAAACTGAAATAAAAAGAAGCAAATATAAGACATCACTGATCGCAGTTACTTGCAAAGGCCAGTTGATTTTCTTTCAAGATGGTTGGCCTAAACACTTTCTGCAGCTTCCATATGAAAATCCTTTTTCAGTACAAATAGCTGCAGTGGATGGAGATCGCAAATTGGTGATCGTGACGTTTGCTTCCGGAGATGCATGTGCTATATGGAAACATAATTTGCAGGTATTGAACTGATGTTCTAAAACAATTTTTATTACAATTGTGAAGATTCTGTCTCATTGTTTTGGTAAAATATTACATGTCTAGTTATTCCAGTCCAGATTTATGAAAGAAATGTGGATGCATGTTCTGTTTTTTTGCTGATGTGTTGAACATTCGATCAAACAAAATCTGTTTCCTGCAGTTATGATATAGGACAGCCATTGTTTACATAGGAACTTAATGTGTATTATGGAGTTCTGACATATGAAGGTATTCTTGGTCCTTGTAGATACTCATTTTTTCATTTTTTAAAATGAGTGATACAATTTTGACATAATTTAATTGATTCACTCCTTTTTAATTTTATATCTGTTCTGTGTCGTTAATTAAATCCTTGCTCTTTATATCAAACCTGACTGAACATATTTATTGGTAATGGGCTCTGTACAAGCTCACAGATAAAAAATTTGTTTTAGAGCTGCAAACTATCATTAAGTTATACAAGCACAAACACATACATATATACAGGGGATAAGCCCAGGTTATTCCGGGCTTAAATGAAATTCTAACCAATTTATAATTTATTTTGATTAGATTTAAAATATAAGCCATGGGAAGGATCATAGATTTTAAAAGAACAAATTTATAAATTAAATACAATATTCACAGTTAGTGCATAGTAGATTGTGTTCAATCTTAGATTTACAAATCATGTTCCGTGTAAATTGACATTATGACAGCAAATATGAATAAAATTATTCTTATGCAGTGCGATCTTGTAGTTGCTGTACTATGTATCTTAAGCTGCCTTTTCAGTAAGTACAACTAACATATTTTAATAAATGCAAATAATGCCTATCACTGCCAAAATTTCAGATAAAATGCTGTCTTGCATATTTTAATCATGCGCTGTATGTATATAACTAATTTTTAAAAATCATTACAATTCTGATTTATGTTCTAGGTGGCTTTTTGCTGGAAGAATGTGAAATCTGTTCTGGTAGATGATTTTGCTGGTATTGGAACTGAACAAATCTTAGTTTTTTTAAAGAGTGACTCTATTTCAGAAACATTAAAGGCATTTCAAATAACAGATTTTGGAAATATTAATTATGAGGTAAGATATGCTACAAATAATTGAGAAATATTTATTTTAAAAAGAATTACACTGATTATTGCTTTAATGTTTAATGTTTAATCTATTTAATTTAAATTTAGTTTAAAATTTAATTAATAATTTAATATTTAAGTTCATATTTCAGTACAGATTGTAGCATTGCATGCAGGATTTCAGTGAACATTTTGATTCAAATTACTGACTTTGGTCATGTCAATATCTTACAAATCAAAACTTTGACTCAATTAGTTACAAAACAGACAAAAGCCTTCCTACGTAAGGCTTAACATGGTTTATTATTCCAGTACAAAATACTTCTAAGCATTGGGCTTGTAGATTTCGGTCACCATCTCCACTAAAACTACAAGTAATTTAAAGCTTCCAGGTTCTCATATTATTTCAGTAGCATAGTGAAATAAACCACATATAAACTACACTGGAATGGATCACACACGTTAAGTTAAAACTAACAGAATACATTATGGCACCTTATGGTACAGTATATAAACACAGCCTGTGTTTAATCTTAACTATGATTTATTGAATACCATAAAGTCAATTCTGCAACTTATGCATGAGACTATCATGATTTTATCTCATCTGATTCTAAAAATTAGGGTTTGAATGACATACTAAACTTTGCTTTTTGTTTCTAAAGGACAAGGTTGGATTAATTTGATGTAGATATATAGATGGTAATACATAAGTCCAAGATGCACTGTGTTTACCAGTAGTTTTGTGTGATTTAGCATTCTGATCAAACTTGGCCACTGTGTATGCCTCATTTTCAAGCTTTTAAATTACTATACCATCTTAGCAGTGTGATTGACATCTTTAGAATATTTTTTTAAATTGTGATCCCCTCACCCCACCCCACCCCCACCCCCACATCTAATCTATGTTACATCAAAAATCAGACTACAACTACATACAGCATATTTCAACAGTTCAGAAATATATATATAAGCTATATCTGATGTAGAGGTGGGTGGGATATATATTATTTTTTTGTCTCCTCCTCTAATATACAGGGTTGCATACAAAGCAGTGTCAGTCTCTTCTGCTGCCTGACCAGGAATGCGATTAGTTTCAGTTTTCCTATGGAAAGATCTTAAATTTATGTTTGGATTTTTGTGATATTCTCCACTTCACAGAGTATTCTGTAAATCTTTAGTGTTTAATTGGTATGTGCATTGCTTTTTCTTAGAGTAATATAAACTATGAAAATGATTGTTCTGCTGAAGAGATACAAGAAAATCGCCTTCTTACTATCAAAGCCCTTGAAGCACGATTACAGGTTGGTGTATAGCATCTTTTTCTTGGAAATAAATTTTGTTTTATTTAATGAAATTTATATTTTGACCATCCATCTACTATGTCCGTGTCCAGTAGATGTCAGTCCATCTACTATGTAGGTATCATTACAGCAGAACATTAGCAACTATTCACAATTATAAGCATGACAAAATATGTATTATTTTAATTGAATTTGGAAATACATTTCTGGAAGTCTAGAAGTCAAATTTCTAACCTAAGTAATTTTTAAACCATATGAATAAAAATAGATCTTTAGCATCTTTCAGGAAGAAAATACCATGATGCTTACAAGAGTATCATCACAAAGCCTCTGTTCTTTTATATAGGCTGGTTTTGCATCTGTTCGAGCCATTCAACAACATTTACGCCTCAAAGAAAAAGTTTTGATGGAAAGCTGTCGTGCATTATTAGATCTCGTTCAAGACTGGAAACAAAGAATTCCTAGGATCAAAAAGGTATTTTGCAGCAATGTTAAAAGTGGAATGTAATTTTTTCTCTGTTATATAGGTATAGAACTTACCATTTCTAGTAACAGAAACAAAAATAATAATGGGTCCGGTTAAACAAATAATGTAATTATTTTTTAACAGAATGCTGGTTGAAAAATTGTTGCTATAGTATTTAGAGATCACTGAAATATTCAGCTTGCCAATAACACATATTTTTATAATATTCAAGATAATTGTAACTTCTCAATAGTTTATATGGAAGCATATTACTTGGGCACTTGCATAGTGCAGTTTACTCAATTTGAAATTGAGGGGAAAAATCAGAATGGGTATAAATACTTGATAAGGATCTACTGTAAATGTGTACCATTCTGTGGTAATTTTAGTTGATCCTCAAGTTTATATATTAGTTAAAATGCATTTTGAGTTCCATGATTGTCTAATCGGTAACAACAACAGATTTTCATTATACAAAAAGTTATTTGGCTTTATATTTAAAAATATTCATCTTTCCATCTAAGGAAAATCTTGTTTCTCTTTGGGATGAAACAGAGGAAGAATTTCATAATGGTGTATTGACTCAAATTGAAGATGAAGAACAAATTGTAAAGAAGGTTTGGTATCGTGTGGTGGATGACCAGTTAATAGTTGGAGTAGAAGTCATGGAAACATTTGACTTGTGAGTAGTTTAAATTCTATACAATCATGTTGAATTATTGGCAAAATATATATGGTCGAAACCTGAATTCCAAATTGAGCATATATAATTGGTGGCATTTATATGGTCGAAGCTTGAATTCCAAAATAGATACAATGATACGTTTTATGAATAAAAATTGAAGACATATTTAATTACATTGTATTTAATATAAAGTTAATACAAAGCAATTGTAAATTATAAATATCAAATACAGATAGTCTTCTACTTACAACCACAGTTGAGTCCAAAATTTCTGTAACTAAGCAAGACAATTGTTGAGTTACATGCCAGTTGCCAAGCGACCAAATTTTGAATATGTCATCTTGGGGATGCTGTAACAATCGTAAACTGTGAAAAGCAATCATAAGTCACTTTCCATTTGAACCTTGAAAGTCACTAAATAAATGGTTGTAAGTTGAGAACTACCTGTACACAAGAGCATAATACACTACAAATGTTGAAGCAATAAATATATTTGTTTACATTGTGTTCTTTGTTTTGAAGCAGGCAACTCAATGGTGCCAGTTTATCTCTGATAATTGGCCAGAAGTGCCATTTACTTTCTCCATCAAAATGCTACTGTAGAGTAGTTACAGTGATGAAAGCTTCAGAGGCTGAGCCTCTATCATGTTGGCACTTGGAACCATTGCCTAAAAAAATCAAGTTAAGTCGCCTTAATGAAGAAAGCAAGTGCAATGGAAAAGACTCAGAAGTGAAGAGCAATAAGGCCATTACAGCAGTTACCCAACTGTCCCCTTTCTTGGCATGGCATGAAATAACTTGCATGGTACTGCTTCATGTGAAGAAGAGCAGTAACAGTGAAAACTGGCAGAAAAGCAAAAGATTGACTTTGCTATGTGGAGATTTTTTACTAAATCTGGTAGAGATTTCTACTGGAAAGTTTTCAATAAATTTGAAAGAGTATCCAGGTAAATATATATTTACAATAAGAAATCTATACAATAAAGAATGAAACTTTTTTTCAACTTAAGATTTCCATTAGTGTTTTTATACCGTATACAGTATAGTCTGTATGTTATAATTGTGATCAAACTCAATATTTTTGTTTCAAAAGAACCTTTAAAAAATATTTAGAATAACATTTTCTATAACATAAATAAGACAACACTGTGTGTGTGGGAAAAAAATATTGGATATAATTTAAATTTTTATGATTGGGAAGAGGCATGGAACAAAAATTATAAGTTGACTAGAACCGCATCATATAAAGAGAATCACTATAAAATGCTCCATAGGTGGTACTTAGCGCCTGCTAGACTATCAAAGATGTTCCCTAATATGTCCCCGAAATGTTGGAAATGTGGCCACGGTCAAGGCACCTTCTTTCACATGTGGTGGACGTGCCCCGAAGCAAAAAAATATTGGACCATAATTGGGAGATGGTTACAGGAAATAATCAGAGAAGAAGTAGAGTTGATACCAGAATTATTTCTCCTGGGAATAGCGAAGAAGAGACTTGGAAAAACAAAGACCCACTTAACGATACATATAACTACAGCTGCCAGGTTGGCCTATGCCCAATATTGGAAGGAAAAAACCCTGCCACCAGAAGAACTCGTACTTAGGAAGGTATTAGAGTGTGCAGAGATGAGCAAATTAACTTATGAATTAAATAATGATGAAAACTCAGAGTACTATACTGTGTGGGAAAGGTGGTACGAATGGATGAATGAAAACCAAAAAACAGGAGTAAAAGGTGTGTTAAATAAATAATAACAAATGGTAAAAGTGACACCAAGCAATTTTATGTATATATGTATAAACACTGCGTATCCAATGTAAATAGAAATGAAAACTTTTTGTATCTATAAAAAATTAATAAAGTATAATTAAAAAAAAAAGACAACACTTTTCTATTGATCCCTGTCCTAAGACCGTGTCTCAACCCTTCTTCACTCTCCCTTTATAGATAGTCCTTGACTTATGACCACAATTGAGCCCAACATTTTTGTTGCTAAGTGGGACAGTTAAGTGAGTTTTGCCCCATTTTACAACCTTTCTTGCCACAAAATCATTGTAGTTGTTAATAACTTTTTTGTTAAATGAATCTGGCTTCCCCATTGACTTTGCTTGTCAGAAGATGGCAAAATATGACCTTGGGAAACTGCAACTATCATAAATATGAGTGAGTTGCCAAGCAGCTGAATTTTGATTATGTGACCATGGGGATGCCCCAATGGTCATAAGTGTGAAAAATAGTCCTAAATCACTTTTTTCAGTGCTGTTTTATCCTTGAATGGTCACTAAAGAAATTGTTTTAAATTGAAACTACTTGAACCCAGTTTTTATAGGCTTTTGAAAGAAAGTTTAGAATTTCCTCATTTATTGCAAATTTGCTTCATAATTCTAAGCAACCCCTAGTTGTTTTTTGTTAATTCTAGGAATTATCTGGAAGATGTATACAAGCAATATTATATATGGGTCTATCAGAACATATGTTTCATTAAATAATTTCTTCAGTTATGACCCCAATATTCTGAACATCAAAAATATGACACTTTCCTAAACAAAAAAAATGCAATAGTGTGTACTTGCTATTTTATTAGATGCTTTCATTATATTATGTAAGAGTGCATTTTTGTATGCCACTTAAAGTTTGTAATGTCTGAAATGGTATCTAAACATAATAAAAATACATTTTAGAAACAAAATTAAGTAGATATCGGTTTTAAATATATTGCACTGCTTAGCTTCATTAAAAAAAAATTGTGTTGCAGGTTCTACAGAAGACCTTTTGGCACTCTGTGCAATATCACACAAATCCTCTTTCCAAATAATCTCCTCTGACTGCACATTGTTTCCAGTAAACAAGCGTCTGTTGGAACAAATGGAATGTGCACCAATCGAGAAATATCCGGATTATATGGTCTGCTGGAAATCTGGACTTCTGAATGGCACTCTTTTCAAGTGGAATCTAAAAACACCTTTTGAAGGATTTTTAACAGTATTCTGCAGGTAGCAACCATTGAAAGGCTGAAAAAGACTATGTTAGCTTCTTTTTGAGTATTAACAACTGTCTTGAATTATTTTGTAGAGGTAGTAATTGTATATGTTGCTGAAAGAGTATCCCTAAATGACCATTTTTTTAATCATTGTACTCCTAGTATCTGCTAGTTAAGCAAAATGTTTTATTTGTTTATTAAAGAAATTTAAATAGTTTAAATAAGATGCCATTAAAAAAACTTAACTAGTGGCTTAAGGCAGTATCTGATACACTAAAGAAGAATTTGAAAAAAATACATTATTTTTTCTCAGAATTAATATTAATTTTTTTTTTTTTATTTTTAAATTTGATTTATATGCCTCCCTTCTCCGGAGACTCAGGGCGGTTTACAATGCGTTAAGCAATAGTATGAAGGCTATTGCTTAACGCATTGTAAACCGCCCTGAGTCTCCGGAGAAGGGAGGCATATAAATCAAATTTAAAAATAAAAAAAAAAATTAATATTAATTCTGAGAAAAAATAATGTATTTTGTATATTTATATTTATACAAAGTCAGCTTATTGCCCCCAACAAACTGGGTCCTCAATTTACCCACCTTATAAAGGATGGAAGGCTGAGTCGACCTTGAGCCTGCCTGGGATTGAACTCACAAGTAATTGCAGCAGCTGGATCTTAAATGCTGCCTTTGTAGGAGGCATTACTCCCCTACACTACTCAGGCTCAATAATCAATAATAATAATCAATCTTTAATTTTTTTAAATTATGTAATGTGTTGGAAGTGAAGCAATCTCTTCAGTATCATAATGCTGCTAAGTAAATGTCAAATGAATCTTAGAGAACAAGTCATGAGAACATGGTACATAATGCTGCCTCTGAATTTTGCAAGTTTTAAATGTATAAGACAGGTGTTTTCAACATTGTTTTTATGCTTGGCATTTATTCGAAAGATTTTTTTCCCAGGCAAAGTAGAGTCATGAGAATTTTCTTTGTCATGAGAATTTTGTTTTCCATGTAAATCTTTCCATTGAATACATAGTGACAACTGTCTTGTTCATCTATTTCACAGACATCAACTTGCCTTATTCCAATGCCTTCATGCCTTCATTGGATTGCTACCACCAACTTGCAAGATAAAATTACTGAAGTTAGGAAATAAGAATCTACTTGCTGAACGGCTTGGACTGACTTTAATAAAAGAAACAGAATTTTTCCAACATGTTTTATCATCAGCTCTGAGACAAATTGAAAATAACTTTTCTCTGAAAAATGAAGGAAGCAAAGAAAATAGTAGTGCCTCCACAGTTGAACATTTCAAAGAAGCATTTATAAAAGAACAAAAACAAACTATGCTGAGTATGAATAGAACAGTGAGTGGTTCCTTATTCAGAAAGCATATTTTGAATGTGTTTGATTTGCAGATGAATTCTGATATAATATCATGGTTATGCTCTTCATTCTGACTTTACTTTGCAGCATTTATTAACTAGAAATATAATTTGTTTGCAATATATTTAAGTCTACATTTAATTAGTCTGTAAGATTAAAAAAAAACCCAAACCCGCTTGTGTTTTAATTCTATTTCTAGGAAGTTTCTGTTACAAGAAAATTATTGTGCAAAAATTTCAAGGGCTATGGGCAATTATTACTTGGCTAAGCAGACATACTTTTACCAATATATATGCATTTCTCACAATTCTGTATTCACATATTACTTTGTTCTAGAATAGCAGTTAGGAGTCTATAGGAGAGGAGAGGTTAGTGTGAAATACTTGATTTGATATCATTTACAGATAAAGGATGGTATAGTGATATAACCTGATATTTACTGTAATCAACATTGAGTTTCCTAAGATGTGTTATCTAGGAAAAAATCTTGCAGCAGAGAGCTATATTAAAATGATTGATAGGTACCTTGTTGCAATGAGATACTAAGAGCAGCTATCAATTGTTCACTTATTTTTGTATGTCACAACAGGAATGATGCAAGAGTGCTTTAGATTCAGCATTCAGGATATTTTTTTCCAGTTAATATTCAATATGGAGTTTTTATCTATGGAATGTTTTGGGTGGCCACTGATAATTATATTAAGGATATTCTTGAATGCAGTTGAACAAATCTGAGAACCTGCAGAGTTCTGCATGAGAACCTACTGCATGAGTAAATTAAATTATCTCATGAGTATGTTCCGTATATATCTGTTATATTCACTACAAATATAACAAATATTTTATCATCATGTTCTGTTTTAAGATATTATGTTTAATGTTAGCATATAGCGTATATTTAGGTTCATACTGTACATACTAACAGCAATCAGCATTCAAAATTGATCCTATATTAGTTTACCTATAGCTATAATACTCTTAAAAATCTTTGGCTGTCGCTACAGCTTAGTAATAAAATATAGTATGGAAATTGGCAGTGTGCTTTTTGTAATCCTGTGCATAGAATAATAAGACATATTATTCTGGCAATTATAGAACTTGATAATTAAATTTTTACTTTTTCTTGATTACTCTTAGATTGCTGTAGGCAAAATGCTAGTCAGACCTTGCTTCAGATAATTACAATTTGTTAAAATACATTCAAAACATTTGGCACTACGAAGGAAATAAAATGCAAATGTATGGTCTATAACCGGGGTGTCAAACTCATGTTGCCACGGTAGCATCACATAACGTATCGGGACTTTTTCCCCCTTCGCTAAACCAGATGTGGGCGTGGCCAGTGCTTGATGCATCCGTCCCATGGGCCGGGAGTTTGACATCCCTGGTTTATAGCTTAAAGCATATTTATCAGACCCTTGATTTTAAAATTATTTTTCAAAAGAATAAGTGGATTGAAAAAAGCAAGTGATTGTTGTGATGAGGGGGAACCATCATTTCAAAAGCAGCTAGCTGCAGGTTCCAGAATGTCTTTGGGAAAATTAACTGGAAATACTAAACTTTCCAACTGTTCCTATAGTATCCTTACTTTTTTGTTGTCTTCTGTTTCATGGCCAAAGAATATCTTTATACCTCTATCAATGCTCAAGCATTGGCCTCTGATTTTAAGGATCAGTTGGCAACTGATAAGCAAATTTCACATTCAGAAAATAATTTCATGTTTTCTGTGATTTCAGCCTGCAAACCTATATCTTTTAATATTTCTCTTAGGATAATTATACTAAGTATTTTCACTTTAGCAACTGTTTTCCATTTATTATATATGATTAGAACTATTACAGCCATCCATATGTAATAGTAATGATTGCATTTTTTAACTATAGATGTTTATGTAACTAAAGTAGCATCATATACATACAAGAAAGAGGGAAATTTCTTGGAATACTTAATACTTTGCAGAAGTTTTCCCTAAAAATAGAAAAATGCTAACGATAGTATATATCTGAAATATATGTAGAACAGCCCAGTGCACATATTCTGGGGAGTGAGAAGTTCCCTGATGATGGGCTCTAGCATGAGCCTGAAAGCTTAGAAGAATAAAACTTTGGTCCTGGTGACCGACTCAGATTGGATCCTGCAACTATCCTGACACATATATATTTACCTTCATTCATGACACTGAAAATAGTTTAATAAGAACCAGATGTACACAGGATATAGCTTGCAGCAGTGATGAAATCTGAACTGGTTTAGTACTGGTTCACTGGATGCGCATGTACACCATGCATGCCATGCGCCAAATGTGTGCTGCATGGGTGCATGCACAGTGCCCACCAAAAGGAGGCTTGGGAGGTTTGAGCATTTTTTACTACCGGCTCGAGCGAATAGGTAGTAAAAAAATGCTTTTAAAAACTTTTTAAAAGACTCCAACGATCACAGCTGTGCAATCATCGGAATCTTTTTTTTACTATCTATTTGCCTGAACCGGTAGTAAAAAAAAGCTTTTAAAAGGTAAAAAAAAGGCTCCGACGATCACAGCTATGCCGTGTGATCATCGGAACATTTTTTTACCTTTTAAAAGCATTTTTTAACTACTGGCTCAGGCAAATATGTAGTAAAAAATGCTTTTAAAAAGTTAAAAAAAGGCTCCAACGGTCACACGGTAGAGCTGTGATCGTTTGAGCCTTTTTTTTTTTTACTTTTCAAAAACATTTTTTACTACCTATTCGCCTCAACTAGTAGTAAAAAAATACCTGAAAAAAGTAAAAAAAAAGTTCTGATGATCAGCTGAGCGATGCGTGATAGTCGGAATTTTTTTTTTACTTTTTAAAGAACCAGTAGTAAAAAAATGTTAAAAAAGCAAAAAAAAAAAAAAAAGTTCCCACAATCGCACGTCGCTCAATTGATTATCGGAACTTTTTTTAAAAAAACATTTTTTAGTATTAGTTTGGGTGATTCTGTGAAACTAATTGCAATTACTGTAATTTATCTGGAGACTTCATTATTTTCTAAATTAACACATCAATAAACCCAACATCTTGAACTGTGCTTTTAATGGACTGCTTGTCTTATTGTTTTCCACTTTAGTGCAAATAAATATTTTTGCAGACTGTTATCTCAATATGTGAGATTAAGTCCCAGATAATAATTATTTAGACGTATAATACCCTTATAGAACTTTCCCATTACTCGAAGTAACTTAAAACAATTTAAATATAGAACTTCCATTATTAAGCAATACAGGACAAAGAATAAGATTTTTATTAGTTTTTGGAAAATGGAAATGTTACTAAATATTTGGTACAATATTAGTTAAATCTTATTGTCTCTGGTCTTTGTCAGTAGAAGTTGAGCCAATTTTGCTTTTTATTAATCTATGAAGGAAATTCACCCCTAGCATATTAGTTATAATAAGCCAGTAACAACTTGTCTACTACAAAGAACATTGTATGTATCTTTTGTAAGTTGGGTTTCAATCATATTTTTAATTTTTTTAAATAAAAGTTTTATTTTGTTTATCCTGTGTGAAACTGATTCATAACTAAAAGGAAGCATGAAGGGTTGAAACATTTCTAGATATATGCAATCATATGAAAAAGCAAATATCACATGTAAAGTTTTCTTTTTCAATATATGTGGACATCAATATTTTATATTCATTTAAACCAGAGGTTTCCAGCCCTGGGACATGACCTGTTTGGAATCCGGCCACATGAGCAGTGTGCTGGTGCATGCATGTGCACCCAGCTCGACTTGCACGAGCAGCGGGCTGGTTCCCCCCTCCCTCCTACCAAGCTGCCAAGTTGTAAAGGTTGGGGAATGCTGATTTAAACAATATATAAAGATAATAATGATGTACTTAAACAAAAAGACTTATGAAAAAATAACTGCAATAACTTATTCAGCATAAAATTGCAGGCATGGCATTTCCTTCTGTGGGGAAAAGTAAGTACATCTTTGGCTCTAGTACCTAGTATTGTCCCTTTTAGCAGGAACAATCTTAAACAGGCATTTCTTATCATTGTCTACCAGACTCTCACATCAACTAGGAAGATTTTTCTGCTTCTCCATGCAGAATTCTTTCATCTGTGCAATGTCTGAGGAGTTACATACACAGCCCATTTCAATTTCAATTCACCCCACAGTACCCCATGACTTTGAAAGGAGATTTAGATATGGGCTTTAAGTGGCCATTCCAGATCCTTTCATTTCTTTCTTTCCCTTTTTTCCCTCCCAACCATTCCCTGATAAATTTAATGGAATGTTTAGAGTCATTGCGATGCAAGGTTCACTTTTAGTTGAGTTTCAATCTTCTGATAATAGTCACAGTTCATCCTTAAGCACCCATGGATACAATGAAGTATTCATAGTGAGTTCTATGATGGTGAGCTGCCCGGATTCTGTAGCAAAGCAGCACCCAAACCATTACATTTTCACCATCATGTTTCGGTATCAGATTTTTCCTTGTGAAATGCTGTCTTTCGTTTTGTCAAATACATCTTCTGATACTATGGATAAATAACTCTATCTTGCCCCATCTATCTAGAACACATAGTTCCACAAGTCCTAGTCTTTGTCTATGTGTCCATAAACAAATTATTCTTACTTGATGTGCCTATGTTCTGTTCAGCATAGGCTTCCTCCTGGCCCACTTTCCAAGTAGATTTAATTTATGCAGCTCTTTTTAATGGTATACTCAAGTACTTTGTCATCAAGAGCAGCAAGAGCTACCCATAGGTCACATAATGAAATTCTAGAGATGTTAGAGACACTTCTTTCAGTATCTTGTATTCTGTACTCAGACTGAATTTGCTGGGACTGCCTGGCCTGGACAAATTGGCAATTTGTAATCTTTACATGTAGATGATCTTACAGACAGTGACATGATTGATATCCAATTGTTTGGGGTTCTTTTTCAATCATTTTCTAGTTTCGGCCATCTATAGCGTTTTTTCTGAAGGTCCAGGGAGCTACTTGGATGTAGGCATGGTGATATCAAACACCAATATAAGAAAATAAACTAAATATCTGAGTTTTAAATAAGACATGCCCCTTCCAGATTCTTTGTAATAATGTTCTGATTGTTTGCATCTGATTGAGTGCAGTTAATTTTAAACATTTGAAATAGTGATAAATATGGGGCTGCACCAGGGGTGAAATGCTCCCAGTTCAGACCAGTTCACCTGATCCAATAGCAATGGAGGCAGGTGGTTCAGAGAACTGGTAGCAAAAATCCCTGCCCCCCCCCCCCATGCCCAGCTGAGCCGCGAGATCATCAGAGGCTTTTTATTTTTAAAAACATTTTTTCTACAACCTCGTTGGCCAAAAAAATGCTTTTAAAAGTAAAAAGTAAAAAAAAAAGCCTCTGAAGATCGTGCAACTCAGCTGGGATCGTCAGAGGCTTTTAAAAGCATTTTTTTTACAACCTCTTCAGCCGGAAAAAAAAAAGTTGGGCACACCCACCCAGTCACATTACATCACCACCCCCTCCAAGCCATGCCCACAGAACCGGTACTAACAAATTTTAGATTTCACCACTGGGCTGCATAGAACATTTATATTTAGATATATTAACTTTTTCTACATGGAACATTTATATTTAGATATATTTAAATTACACAATGGACTACAAAATGTAAATGGTGCATGATATTTGTAATATTTCACTTATTTATCAATACTGTTGAAATGAAGATCAAATATCTATATTTTGAAATATAATATAATTAAAAATCTCAATGGGGTATTTTTTCATAATACTGTGTAACTAGTACTTTGCTATTTTATAGCATAGTATATGCTATACTATAGTAGTATGCTATGAGACTGATATAAAATCATCCCACCCTTCTTTTTACCTTTTGTATGCCAGGACAGTGTAGAGAGTAAAGAGGATTATCTTGACAGAGAAAGGGATTATCTTGAAAGAACAATGAGATCTGTTACAAAAACAAGACAACTTGCAAGATTCTGTTACTAGAACCAATCTTAAGGGTAATGTAGTCTTCTGGTGGAGTTGATTTCTAGGTCTCGTCTACACTATTTACATCAATCTTCCATGTCTGATTGTGATTTACCACTCCATTCTTATACTCCTGGGAATAAGAGAGGTTTCTGTCTGAAATGTTTTTCCTTCTTTGTGCATGATTAGGGCTTAATATTTTTCGCCTTGTTGTTTATTAATGGATCTTGCTTATCTCTGCTCTCTACAGATAGTACAAAATCTCAACAATTTGGTGTGAAGGATGCCAGGTGAAATATTCCTACAAAATAGATGGTGCTAGCAATAAATACCAAACACATCTATCAAGGCAGAAAGCAAGATCAGATGTGTAGTCCCGAGAGAACAATTTTGAAACTTTCAGTCTTTCACTTTATGGGATCATCTGTGACACTGTAAAATTAAGCTGATTATAATGAATTTGTTTCTATCTATCCACACCTATTTACAATTTAGCAACATATTGTATATGATCAAGAAGAAAAGAAAAACATGTATTCTCTGGGAAGCCAAGGTCGTGCCTCATAACTCCTGTTTCTAGGAGGCTAGATATATGTACAGCAGTTGTAAGAGACTTAAGCTAAATTTGTTCTCAACTAGATTTTCTTTGTTTTAAAATCAGAACTGCATTCCTTTAAGATATCTTTTCATTGACCAACATGAAAGCATCAATCCTCCTGAGGTTGAGGCTGACTTTTTTTCAGCTTTACTGCATGTGAAAATAAATCTGTTATGCCCTGCTTGGCATTGAGGACTCCTGTTCCTTTTCATTTACATAAGCTTTTGCGCTAGTGTAATTGTTGAGTTTCCAACTAGAAATGATCAAGCTCTAGCATGCCAATTCAGTAAAAGTTCTACTTTGCCAATAAAAATATAATCACTATGATTGCAGATAGGTTTGAGAAGTATACATGTCTTAACTATAGATACTTCTTGATTTATGACCATAATTGGGATTGGGAAATTAGTTGTTAAATATAGATAGTCCTCAATTTACAACTGTTCATTTAGTGACCATTCAAGTTACAACAGCACTGACTTTTCACACGTATGACTGTTGCAGCATCCCCATGGTCATCTGATCAAAATTCCGATGCTTGGCAACTGGTTCATATTTATGATAGCTGCAGTGTCCTGAGCAGTGGTGAAATGTAACATTTGTTACTACAAATTTTGTGTTGTGGGCATGGCTTGGTGGGGAGGTAATGTGACTGGGTGGGCGTGGCCAACTTTTTTTTTTTACTTTTAAAAGCAAAATAAAAAGTTGTATTTTTTCTACAACCTCTTCGGCCAAAGAGGTTGTAAAAAAATGCTTTTAAAAGGCTCTGAAGATCCCAGCTGAGTTGACTGATCGTTAGAGACTTTTGTTTTGTTTTAAAAGGAAATATTTTTTTTGCTTTTAAAAGAAAAAAAAAGCCTCTGACAATCAGGCAACTCAGCTGGGATCGTCAGAGCCTTTTAATAGAATTTTTAAAAAATGCTTTAAAAGACTCTGACAATCCCAGCTGAGCCGCATGATCATCAGAAGCTTTTTTTTTACTTTTAAAAGCATTTTTTTTGGCCAAAGGAAAAATGCTTTTAAAAGTTAAAAAAAAAGCCTCTGATGATCACACAGCTCAGCTGAGCATGGGGAGTAGGCAGGGATTTTTGCTACCAGTTCTCTGAACCACCCGCCTCCATCGCTGCTTGATTGGGTGATCCGGTCCGAACAGGGAGCATTTCACCCCTGGTCCTGAGGTCATGTGATCAGCTTTTGCAACCTTCTGACAAGCAAAGTCAATGGAGAAGCCAGATTCACTTAACAACCATGTTACTAACATAACAAATACTATGATTCACTTAAGAACTGTGGCAAGAAAAGTTGTAAAATGAGGCAAAACTCACTTAACAAATGTTTCATTTAGCAACATAAATTTTAGGTTCAATTGTGGTCGTAAGTCGAGGACTGCTTGTAGTGTGGTTGTTAAGGGAGTCATCACATGACTGCTTGTTTTATGATCTTTTTAAATGCAGTCATGTTGCAATTCCAGCTTTTCCCATTGATTTTGCTGGTTGAAAGCTGGCTGGGAATGTCACAAATGATGATCATGTGATCACAGGATGCTGCAATCATAAGTGTGACCCAATTGCAAAATGTCTGAATCATTATCTATAGAGATATTGCAATACTCATAAATGCAAGGACCAGTTGTTATGTCACATTTTTCAGTGCCATTGAAAATTTTGAACAGTCACTAAATGAAAGGTCATAAATCATGGATTACCTACTGTATAAAGCTATGCCTTTGAAGCCTACAAAAAGTTTGGTCACCCATGAATGTGTTTTGATGTTTCAGGGTAACATAATTTTATATAGGATTGTACTTTCTAGATGTACTGGACTTCATCTCATATAGTTCATAACTGCACAGCCTTTAATATTGGTAGCCAATAATTAGAGGAGTTAAACATATTTAGAGAATATCATGTTTTCCAAGAGTGTTATAGAAGTTGAGGATGATACTTGCACATCTATCTTCCTAACCCCTTTTGGACTTTTTTAGGTGAAACAGGAAAAAATGAAATTCTGATATATGTATTTGATGACTAGAAAAAATGGTAGATGAGCAAAATTGAAAGTTATGTTGAAAGTGATGAAAGTATAGAAATCCTGCTGGATCCTGTTTCCGGGATGACACCACACAACTTCTATGTAGGCAGGCTGCTTGGCTGATTGCCTGCTTCCCAAAGGAGACCTATGAAAAAGGTTAATGGATTGAGCCCAAGGCATGTGGGGCATGAAATAGTTTGGGAGGCTGCTACAACACCCCTGGAGTCAATCGTAGGAGTATTTGTGTATTGCCAATGCCCAAATTTTGTTTATGTGACAGCTGGGGCACTGCAGCAATTTAAACTTTGGGCAGTGATAGTAAGTCTTTTTGTTCAGCTCTGTTGTTATTTGTAATGGCCACTGAATCAATGGTCATAAGCTGAGGAGTACCTGTACCAGGCAGCATAACTTCTCAAATATTGACTCAGCTCACATGCATAAATAAAAGTTTACACTGTTTCTGAAAGAAAAGAAGTCTTAGCTACTGTCAGTTTTATGGCTTTGATGTTCCAGAGTAAAATGATGCAATTTTCCACAAAATTGGAAAATATGAAATATGAACTTTCATAAAGCAGAGGAGAACTGTATTTGTAAATTGCAAACAATATTTGTCAAACTGATTTGATTTGTCAAATCAAATGCTGGTATATTGCGTCTATTAGGCATGGGCATTTGTTTTAATGAAGCACATCCTGCTGCAAAGATGATGTAATTACCTTATTTTAGTTTTGTACCAGCTCTTTGCTTCTACCTAGCTTGTTGTGGCACTTGAAAGAAACTAGGAAAAGTGAGGCTCCAGCTCTGCATCTTTACAGGTAGTCCTCTACTTAGGACGGGTCATTTAGCAACTAATCAAAGTTCCCCAAAAAGATATTTATAAATTTGATTTGAAGTTCTAATGACCACCTTCCTAATAGTCATGTGATCACAAGTTGGGCACTCAGCAACCAACCCACATTGATGGCAGTTTGCAGCATCCCCAGTCACAAGATAATAATTTATAACATTTTTTTGAGGGAAACGAGCATTTTGCCTTTGAGAGAGAGAGAGAGAGAGAGAGAAAACAGTACCTCAAAAAAATAAATAAAATAAAATACAGGAAGTCCTCAACTTATGACCACAATTGAGTCCAGAATTTAGGTAAGAAATTTGTTAAGTTTTGTCCCAAAACATAAGTTTACATCTTTTCTTGCCACATTTGTTAAGTGAATCACTTCAGTAGTTAAATTAGTAACACTGTTAAGTGAATCTGGCTTCTCCATTGACGTTGCTCATGAGAAGGTTGCAAAAGGTGATCACATGACCCTGAAACACTGCAACTGTCATAAATATGAACCATTTGTCAAGCTTCCGAATTTAAATCACATGACCATGGGAATGCTGCCATGATCATAAGTATGAAATTTGTCATAAGTCACTTTTTCAGTGTCTTTGTAACTTTGGTCACTAAATGAACTGTTGTAAGTTGAGGACTATCTGTACTGAACAAAGTAAGTGAATGCATTAATATTAATATTCAGGAGGTATTTTCTATAACTATACATGACAAAAATATGTGGAATGGATATGCTGATAGTTTGGAAAGCTATTTTTTTGTAGAACACACTTCCCAACTTTTATAAAATGAAAAGTCTTAAAATTAGAATAGGTTAAAATGAACTTTTAACACACACACACACACACACACACACACAATACACACACACATCTACTTCACAGCTGCATACCAGGCTCATAATATTCTTCATTGTAATTGGACTGCCAATAGGCAGGAATATGGAATAAAGCTGATGACTTCAGTGGGAACCTCTGGGTGCCACCAGAGGTGAGTGAATTAAGCATTTCCTGGGCTGCCAAACTGTATTGCAAGGAGATATACTTCTGTCTGCAGCCCTTGTAAGACTTCACTAAGTACCATGAAGGGACACCTGGAGCTGTTTATCTGTGACATGTAATGATGCTCATTTTAACCACCGATAATTAACTGGATTGCATACAAATTTATCTCTAGGGACCTTCTAATTTGTATGTTGCTATTAATTAATGGATATGACCTAAGAAAAAAGGAAGGAAAGGAAAAATGATGTATCAGAAGTTCTTTTTTATGCTAGACCAAATAATTTCATTTGCTTGTAATACTAAATTTCAAACATGTATGAAAAGACAAATGATTGTTGACCAAAGCAACTAGTTTCTCATATGGACCACGTTTTATGCTTCAGAGATACAATGAACAAATAATCTCAACTGTTTTTAATGATATCATAGTACTCTTTTATAGTGAAACAGATTCACTCTTGGGAATTGTTAATATTTTCCCTCTGTGAATATTTGGAAGTATTCAAGACAAAATCAACAAAATTTATAATACCATTAAAGCTTACAAACCTATTACAGGGTAATTATTGTTATTTGCTGGATTAGTGATCTTCTATGCAAGTTTATTCTACCTTAATACACATTCCATGTGTATTACATACACATTCCATGAAGAAAAGAAAATGTAATTGCATTTGAATAACTACAGTATAAGGTTTAGTTGGTTTATTTATTATTTATAATTCACTTGCATAAGGTTGCTAATTCAACAATTCTGGGCAATGTGCATATAAAATTATAACTCAATACAATAAGACAGTAAAACAAAATAATAAAAGATGACTATAACCAGGGAATCAGTATAACCCAATATATTAATGTCACTTCATTCAGGTGGACTAAAGGAAAAAGTAAGGACTTCAAGGGTTTTTTGAAGGTTGGGAAAGCTGAGGTTCTTTGGATCAGGGTCTGTGACAACTCATCACAGCCAACTCACCACAGTCAACTTGCTACGGCCAACTCACCATGGCCAGCTCACTGCGGGATAACTCGTTAATTAGTTACATTTGTTAATGGTGGAATAAAATCATTAAAGGATGCAAAAGGAAGAACAGAATGAAATATGAATGACAATTTTTTTAAAAAAATATTTATTTTAAATAATTAAATAGAATTATTACATTGTCCTTTGGTGAATTGTTCCATAGCAAGTTGGCCATGGTGAGTGTCCCGCAGTGAGTTGGTCATAGCGAGTTAGCCGCAGCAAGTTGGCCGTGGTGAGTTGGCCACAGCAAGTTGGCTGTGGCGAGCTGTCCCATTCTGCTTGAGAACCATTTGTGGAGATACTGTTTTGCTGGGCATCACTGTGACAAATAAAATAATCGTCCTGGGTCTCATCAAATAGCCTTCCTTGAAATATGGGGCCTGGAGTATGCCCCTGTTTTGGATCTTTCAGGGTGAGAATGAGAGACAGTCCCTCAGATAGCGTGGCCCTATGCTGTAAAGGATTTCATGGGTGACAACCAGCAATGCAACTCTTGCAGTAGAGGTGTCATAGGGCTATATTGATGCATGCCAATATCTGACCACACTATTGCATTCTGAATACATTCTCATCCTATTGGAAAATGAAAAACCTTTCCTGCCTAAGTACTGTGGAAGTTGTCGTTCTGTTATGCCCAACAGGTTAGAAAGCCTAGAAGGGGTTGGGGGAGCATGTGACCAACAATAAATTCAGCTCTTAACCTGAAGAAATATTTTCTGCCTCCAAATGGATTTACTCATTTAGGAAATGGGAATTAGGTTAGCAATACTAGTCCTCTGTAATTTCCTCAGTTGGGGACCACTAGTAGAACCAGATAAACTAGTTATTATTGCAAGCTTGTCATTTTACTCATTTGAGATAAAGTCATTTTTTAATAAGAACTTTGTGGATGGAATTGAATGATAACACTGGAATCTTAAAAACAGGAATGTTTTTTCCACAGATAATGGAACTCATGCATATGAATTGATTTCAAGGGCTTGCTGCTTCTTGCCAAACTTTTAATTTCATGCTATGAAAGTAAGGAGGGAAGGAAGAAGAGAGAGGCATAATTAGGGCATTTATCTTATAGCACATAGATTGTATTTTAGACACAATGCACACAACTTCCTGGCACTATAATGTCAATATAATGAGCGGACAAGAGATTTGGAAAAGTTTATATAAGTTCAGAATCTTCTGAATGCAGATATTGTCTGAAAATAAGATAATAAATAAGTATTTTACTTGCTACATTTTAGTTGACAGTATAAGGCAATGTTTTGTCCCACATCTTGATAACTTTGGAAAGGAAGTTGGCTTCTGTGGCCTTCAAAGCTGAACTACTGTTTCTAAAGTTCGTGTTTTCCCATCTCCTCCCTGACATTTATCTATTGCTTGTGCAAAATAAAACTGATTCTCATCCAAAAAAATCTCACCTACTTTTGCAGTTAAATCTGCAAAACTGTTAAAATTACTAAACCATAATATTTTTTTTAACAAAAGATAAAAATTTTTAACAAATGGGAAACTGTTTAGAAGTTCTCACTGTTGGTGGGCTCCGAAAGGAGCCAAAGCGGCTCTGTAGGAGTGGCAAAGCAAAGAGGGGTGCCCTGTGAGACCACAGAGAATCGCAACTCTCCTGCTGGACCCCAGGTTTCTTTTCCCTCTCAGCCACGATGAGAAACAGCAGCCTAATGATGGCTGCCACGAGGCTGGAGCAACAAAGCAACATCTAAGACTGGTGTTGGAGCAGAGTTAGTGAACAGTGTCTGGAACTTGGTGAGAGGAGTTTTTCTTACTTAAAACCTAACCACAAAAGGAAACAGTCCAGGAAAAGAGAGGCTCACAACTGTTTGCTAAAGCAATGACTAAGCACTTTGAGAAAAACTTCAGAATTGAAAGGAAAGAATTAAGGGGAGAAAAGCAAAAAAAAAGTTAAAAATACAGAAAATTGGATTTTTAAAGTGAGCAGGCGTTGTTCTGGAAAGACATTTTAACAATACTGGAACTATTTACCTAAATACGAACTTTGTTTCTATATTTCTATATTTATCTTATTAAACTGGTTAACATTGAAATCTAAACTGAGAGTGCCATCTGCTGACGAAAAGAAAGTATAACATATGCTTAAATCCTGGAAAATTCTCACAAGGATATGTTTTATGCACCTGCTGGAGATTTAAATATGAGAATAAGGAAGATTTTTTCATTAAAGAGACTCCTGTATGCTATGATACAAGATTGAACGCATAAAGGGGATTTAAGGAGGTTCTGGAAAGCTTTTGGGATTATTTAAAGGAACAGATTGATTAACTATGGAATACAAAAATTGTGAACATTGAATTCTTTTTGGAGACTTTTTGGAGACTGACTTTAGGTTTGAATATATAGTTTTTGGATTGCTGGACAAAAGCAGGACTCATTAAAACAAGGCAAGATGTTACATCAGAGTGAAATGAATGGAATTTGGAAAGAAATTGCATCAAAGTTTCAAGACATCAAGGGCATTCTGATAAGAAACCACAAAGAGATTAAGAACTTAATACAAGTCATGGATGAAAAACTGGGAAATATTATAGAAAAAACAATGAGTGATCAAGACGCCCAGGAAAAGGAGGAGCCAATTGAAAGAGCAGATGAAAAAGCAGAACAGATTAACCAGCAAACAAAACAAGATGACAAAAAGGAGACAATAGCAAAATCAACACTGACTGATGAAATAAACCAAAGGGAAAACATTTCAAGAGATTTAAAAAGGGAACCGGAGATGCAGGAAGACATTTTTGAAAGGGAGATAGGGACAGGGGTAGATATTTTGGAAGCTAGACAACGGAAAAGGGCAGAGATGTGAGAAATGTTTAAAATAAATAGTCAGGACATAGATGCAAATAGGGATAAAGATCCAAGAGAGGAATATGGGAGGCAAATTAAAAAATGAACAATTAAAATGGGCAAGAGATGATGGATAGAAAGGATTTGTTCTTAAATATAATGGTGGCATGATTAAAAGTTAGAATAGGGATACAAAATAGGAGATAAGGGGAATATTAGTATACACATGTATATACAATAAGATAAAAGCAATAATAAGAGGGAAGATTAGAAATTGAACAATGGTATTATTATGTATGTTTAAACAATATTGTGATTGGCATTGGAATAACGTATTGAAACATTGAACAATTAAATAATGAAAGTTTATAATTTAATACAAATATGTGTATTAACTCTAGAACAGGTCTGCAAAGAGCGATTTGGACCCGTTTCCCACAGAAAAGAAAACACTGGAAGCCACAAAACCTGGTGGGCGTGGCCAACCCAACATCACTCCCAGCCAGTCACATGACCTGCCCCAGCCATGCTTACCCGGGTTTTGTGGCTCTCGGTGTTTTCTGTGGGAAATGGGTCTCTCTCACACACACACACACTCTCTCTCTCTCTCTTCTGTTTTTCTCTTTTTCCTCTCCCTCTTCCTTCCTCCTTCCCTTCCTCCTTCCTTCCTTCCTTCCTTCCTTCTTTTCTCCTTCCTTCCTTCCTTCCTTCTTTTCTCCTTCCTTTCTTCCTTCCTTCCTTCCTTCCTTCCTTCCTTTCTCTACCCTTCTCTCTCAATTTTTCCATCTTTCCCCTCTCATTTCTCTCTCTCCCCCTCTCTTTCTCTTCTCTCTCATTTGTTTCTCTTTTTTTCTCTCTCATTCTCTCCATCATTTTCTCACTTTTTTTCTCCCTCATTTTTCTCTTTCTCTCCCTTTCATTTGCTTTTATCTTTTTGTTTTCCCTCTCTCCCTTTCTTCTTTCCTTCCTTCCTTTTTTCTTTCTTTCTTTCTCTCCTATTTGTTTCCCTCTCTTTTCCCTCTCTCATTCTTTCCCTCCCCCTCTCTCCCCTCTCTCATTTGTTTCTCTCTTTTTCTTCTCTCTCATTCTATCCCTCCATCATTTTATCATTTCTCTCTTTTTCTTCCCTTTTCTCTCTCTCATCTCTCTCTCTCTTCCCCCCTCTCTTCCCCTCCCTCTCTCTCCTCGCCACTCTGTGTGCATGTGTGTGTGTGCTCCTTCTTGAACCATTTCCAAAAACAGGCAAGGGTTGGGGTTTTTTTTTCTAACGTTATTTCTTCTTCTTTGGGTGCTTTTTACCATATGATTTAAAATCAAAAGTCATTTCAGGTTCCCAGATAAATGAAACTAGAAGGCAAGGGCAACGGCGGGGATGGAGACTCACTCCAAACAAGAAGGAAGCTCCCCTGTACTTGCCTCTTATCTCGTGGAGGCTTTTTCTGGTACTTCTTTGTCTTGCCCACACCTTGGTCACTCGGGGAGATGCGCGACTTGCTCTCCTCCTCGGGGAGATGCGCGACTTGCTCTCCTCCCTGAGACGCTGGCTCGGCCTGGCTGCAGCAGATGCTCCGTGTTGTAATGGGCTCCAGGAGAAGGAAGGGACGCCATCTCTCCCATTGTGAAGAGCGCGCTAAATCTAACTGCTGTGCACAGTGCTTGCACAGTACTTAAATGGCCTCCAGGAGGAGAAGGGGACACCCTCTTCCCCATTGTAAAGCACGCTTTTGCTGTGCTGCACAAGGCACCTGAGAGCAGTGAGCAGGCCCTTGGGTCTTCCTCCCACCACATGCCAAAGGAAAGACAGCTGGGATTTCCTTCCCCTTCCTTCAACCCACTCAATTCTACATTGAGATAGAGGAGTGCATGCTGGAATGCATGTGGGGCGATGTCAGAGCACGTCTTCTGACTCTCTGGCACTCACCTGCAACTCGGAGGAAAGAAACCCTGATGCCTCTGCTGCCCCCCCCCCCCAGCCCCAGCCATTGCTGCCTGGTGAAGGCACAAGCAACAGAAAGTGAGCAAAAACATAGCTTTTGCTGGGGCGAAGGAGCTGAGATCAGGAAAGTCACAGGAAATAGAAAGCGGTGGCAGCTTGTGTCTGGAGGTGCCAAACAGCATCCCGTTGCGAGAGCTGGGCCACACCTCTCTGCTGTTCAATTCGCCAACGGGGGTGCTTCTGTTGGGCCATCTCCCCCTCCCACTGGGTTGTTGTGCTTGGTGTTCAACAGGGTAGGGGAGCTTCCCCACGCTGCCTTCTACTTTTGGCCCCACCGACAAGGGAGGAGGAAGGCCAGGCTTGGGGGATGGCCTCCACCCCACAAGATCTGCCTCCACCATTAGATATGTCATATTGGCACATCTGTGAAAACCTGAATCTGAAAACTTCCAAGTCCACATATCCATCACATGGACCAATCAATGCACTGTCCCAACTGGACAAAAATGGCCTCCTAGTCACGCCACTCTAGGTGCAGGCCCGAATGTCCTTGACTCTCAGAGAAAGGAATATCTCCACCACTCTATCCTATCCTCCCTCCCAGTTTCCCACAGTACTAAGTGTGGCAGCGCTGAAGATCCAAAGAAAAAAATGGCCTCCAGGGCTGATAATGTGCCCATCCCCCACAAGCTCTGTTTTCACTGGCAGAGTGCTAGCAAAACAAACTACTAGCAAAAGTGGCATTTGATCACAAGGCAAGGAGGCATCAAGAAATGTTTCCCTTTTTGCATTTGAGCATCCAAGAAGGGAAAGGAAAGAAGAAAGAGAAAGAGGAAAGACAAAGAAAAAGAAAAAGAAGGGAAGAAGGAAAGAGAGGAAGGAAGAAGAAAGGAGAATGAAGAGGGAAAGAAAAAGAAGAAAAGAAAAAGGAGAGGGAGGGAGGGAGGGAGGGAGGGAGGGAGGGAGGAAGGGGATTATAATGAGAAGGAGGGAGGGTATGAGTGAAGTCCTGTCTTAGCACTTGGCCATCAGCAGCCTTGCTGCCTTTTCGCCATCCACTTGTCTCCTACTCTGGTAAATTCCACCTCTGACTGGCCTCACCCCCATCTATTCTCTGCCTTCTGAGTCCCACATGATCTGGAGGAAATGGGGATTTTGCAGTAACCTTCCCCTTGCCATGCCCACCAAGTAATGCCATGCCCATCAAGCCACAGAACTGGTAGTAAAAAAATTTAAATCCCACCACTGGCTAGGAGTAACCTGGCCAAGGACAGCAAGAACAGCAGCACCAGTCTTAAGGAGGAATTAAGTGCAGCCTGAGACCCCCTCAGGGAAGCGGGGCTGGACTGGCTTGGTCTCTGGGGTCCTGGTGCCCTGGGAGCTCGAGGGCTGGGCTGGGCACTTGCCCTTCGCTGCCTAGGGCTTTGTCAGCCTGCACTGCCATCCAGGAATCCTCCCCGTGGCCTGAGAGGGACAGTGAGGCTCTTCTGGAGGACAACGGTTTGGCACTCTTCCTGGACTGGAGACAATGGATTCCTCCAACCCTTCCCTGGCTACCATAGGTGCCCCCAACATGAGTGATGTTGAGCTGGCCATGCCCACCCGGCATGGTTAAACACAACCCTGATGTGGCCCTCAATGAAAATGGGTTTGACACCCCTGCTTTAGACCATTCCTACATAACATTAAAAGATGCCTATCGGTCTTTACCACAAGCAGCAGTGGGACACTCTGATCATTGTATTTTGAATTAACTAATGATTATGTTCTATAGGGTTCCATGCAGAATGCTTGGAATTGAACATGGAAAACAACAGAAACATGGCAATAAACTAGAGTAAAATGTGCAATTCCATTTGATGTGAAGCTTAAGTCCAGCATTAAGCAGCTTGCCATCTATTGGCACCAAAGTCTGAGTCATAAACATTAAATTAACATTTATGAGGATCCAGTGACCCATTACTGTAAAGGTTGGCAGCATTACTAGAAATGCCTTTGCAAGCAATGCTTGTTATGAACTCAAGGGGAGTCTGGAATCAAGTGAGGATGATGTTGCACAGAAGAGCTGTTTCCAGGGATAAAAGCTTCATTCCATGCGGTTACATGCATAGTTTTTGTAAGCAGACTTTATTTCCTTGCTTCTACTAGGGGATCAAGATGAGAGACTTAACAAAACAAAATAACTGCCCCCAGGAAAAGAGAAGCAATTACAGGTATGCATAATCTCTGAGAAGCAGTTGCTGAGTTTGTTTTGGACCCCCATGACAAAATGTGCACAGCTATGTGGTTAAGAGACAGTATGAAAATATAATTTCCTTGGTTTCATATGCTGATCCAATTATGTTTACCAAGTTATTCCATGCTACCAGGTTTGTAGTTTACTTAATTTCTCCAATGAAAGCAAATATAAATGTCTTTGGTAACGATGAGATAATGAATTTGGCTTGGTCACCGAGACCAGAGATTTACTCTTCCGAGGTTATTTGACTCATGCTGGAGCCCATCTTCAGGGAATTTCTCTTTACTGGAATACATGCTTTGGGGTATTCTGTGAAGTTGTGTTTATGTGGTGCCTTCCTATTGGCTGATTGGTATATTGATGGCTGGCGATTGGATATAGTTTCCTTGTGCTGCCAAGACCTTGGCTCCTAAGTATTTGATAAACTGGTGGTAAATCAGCACTCCTTTTTTTTTGAAAAGTTTTTCAGCTTTATTTCTTATACACATAACATAAATGTTCATTTTCTTATATATAATTAATCATACATATAAATGTTTTCCTTAAAGAAAGCATTAAAGTAAGGCATTTTAATTACATTTAATTGAAGTTGCTCTTCTACCCTTTCTTCCCTCATTTTGCAACAACCCTTCTTCTTCTTCTCTTTCCCTTCCCTCCCTCCCTCCTCTCCTCTCCTACTTTCTCCTTCCTCCTTTCCTACCTCATCTTTCTTCCTCTTCATTTCCCCCACTCCTCTCTTTTCCCCCTTCTCACCTTCTCCTCCTACTCCTGTCCCCTACTCTTCCTCCCTCTCCTATTCCTTTCTTCCATTCCTCTCCTCTTCCTCTCCTCTACTCCTCTCTCCTTTCTATCTTCTTTGCTGTGGCATATTCACCTTGTTTGGTATCTGAGCAACTCCTATATTCTAATAGTATATACTTTCTTTCAATTTCTTTTCAGATTTATTCTATCTATCAGTATTATCATCATAATTGTACATTTATTCTTATTATCTTCTTTTTTTCCTCTCCCATCCCCCCTTTTCATTTACTCTGGTGTGATCTGGACTTTTATTTCTTTTTTATCCTCTTCCTCGTTTAACTTTCTATTATCTAAATCATTTCTCTATCATCTTATCTTCATATTTCTTTTCTAACCATATATAAAATCTTCCCCATGTCTTGAATTACACTGATTCCTTTTTATCTCTTATCTGAATGAAATCTATTCATTTCCACAGAGCCTAAAATCTTTTTTATTACTTCATCTTCTGATGGAATTATTTCTGTCTTCCAATTTTGTGCAAATACAATTCTTGCTGCTGTTATTATATGCATAGTTAAATACACATCTTCTTTACTATATCTCTCTGTGAGAATACCCAATAAAAAAACCCTCTGGTTTTAATTCTATAGATTTATGTAATATTTCTTCCAACCATTTCTGTATTCTAGACCAATTATTTTTTGCTTCTAAACATGACCACCACCTATGATAGTATGATCCTGGCAAATGCAAACATTTCCAACATTTGGCTGATTTATCCTTAAAGATCTTTGCTAATGTTTCTGGTGGGATACAACACCTATAAAACATTTTATATAGATTTTCTTTATATGCGGTTGCCATTGTCAATTTATAATTCCTTTCCCATAGTTGTTGCCATTTCTCTAATTCTATTGCATATCCAAAAATTTTCGCCCATGTTATCATTGTCTCTTTTACCTCTTCATCTTCCAATCTAATTTGCAACAAATATACAGTCTTTTAATAATTTTTTCCTCCTTTCCAGTCATTATCTGACCCAACTCTGATTTCCCCAAATTAAAACCATATTGTTTCAAGTCTTTATCATATCTTGATCATATCTGCAGCCAGGTATACCAGTCAATCTCAATCCCTTGTTTTTCTAAGTCTTGTTTCTGTTTTAATTCTCCCTTCTTTGTTAAAATGTCTTTATATCTTACAATCTTATCCATGTTAATCATATTTGGGTGTGTCAACGCCTCTATTGTTGAAAGCCACATTGGTACTTCCATATAATGTTCATTTTTTATTTATTTATTTGTTCTGTCGATCTAGTCATTCTTATCTCCCTATCTCCCTTAGTTCCTTAACTTCTTTCACCCTCGCTCCTTCTCTTAACGCTCTATCTTCTTGTTCTTTCGTTGTCTTTTTTTATTGTTCTTTCTTCTCCTCCTGTTGTTCATCCCCTTTTCCTTCCCTCAATCTTCCTTCTGCTTGGACACCTATGTATTGTGTTATGTATTGTTTATAAAATAACTCTTCTTTCTCTACTGAGTCTAATCTGTATCTTTGTTCTTGCCAGTTCACCAATATTCCTTCTGGAATCAACCATCTAAAATTTATTCCTCTCTTTATCAAATATTTCATGAGAAATTGATATTCTTTTCTCAGATCTCTCACTCTTCTTGGAATTTGTTTCAGTGCCACTACTTCTCTCCCTTTGTGTTTCTCATCAATTGCAATATCTCTGTTCTCAGTGTTTTCTTGGTGAATCTGACATGAATTTCTCTAGGTAGATTATGTCTCATCGCATATCTTGTGTGCACTCTGTATAGCTTGTTAATTCCACTTAATTTCCCTTCCTTATTTTCTTCCGTTGCTTCTGCTAGTATCTCTGCAATTTTCTCTGTTAAATTTTCTCCCTTTTCTTCTTCAATGTTTTGAAATCTTAAATAAAAACCAGCTTTATCCATCTCCAAGATTATAATTGTTTTTCCTGGTTTTTTATCAGTAATTGTAAGTCTATAGTCCATCTCAACTTTTACTCTGTTGCTTCTACTTTTTCTTCCATTTGCTGCAATCGTTCATTTTTCCCTATCATTTCTTTAACTTCTTTCAATTCTCCTTCCATTTTTTCCATTCTCCCATCTACCTTATCTAATCTTGTCTTAAGATCTTCATATATAGTCTGTAGCATATTTTTTAATTCTGTATTTATTTTCTCTTGCTGTGGCATGGGTTCTGTTGTCTTTTGCCCAGTAGTACCAGATACTGCAGATATTGATGGTGATGATGAATGTTGTGTTGTTCATCATGTTCATGTTCATCTTGTTTTTTCAAATCTTACTGCCCAATTTATAATCCAAATATTTGATTTCTTCAAATTCAAACTGCCCACTCAGACTCTTCAGGTTCTTGATTCCCTAATCTACATAGATTTGATCCATAAACCATACAAAAAGCCAAGAACAATCAAATAGCCCAAAAGGGCAAAAATAGAAAAAAAATAGAAAGAAAGGGAAAGAAAGGGAAAAAAGGAAAGAAAGGGGAAAAGAAAAGATAAAACCAGATCAGTGCAAAAATAAAAATTCACGAGTCCAAGACCCAGGTATTTGCCCAAAATATCAACCAGGCAATAAAAAGATGAAAAAAATATATCTCCACCCTCCAAAAATTAAAAAATAGAAACTACTAAAACTTCCTGCCAATGTCCAGGAAGAGGGAATTTCTACAAGGAAAAAGGAAAAGGAAAAGGCACAAAAAAAGAAAAACCAGAAAGGAAAAATAATATTTCAAAATACCACTATTCCAAAATCTTACAAAATTTATAACTCCATCAAGCGAAAGGAAAAAACAGCTTTCTTTCTTCTTTTTTTCTTCTGTATCTTCCCCCTTCTGTTACAAAGTCACAAGACCACTTCTTATCAAAATCTTCTTGCCAGTTTCCAAAACATTCCAAGGTCACTCCCTTCCCATCTTTTCCTTTGTCCAATATATCTCTTTGATTTCCTCTGCAATCCAAAATAGTCTTAAAAGAGAGAGAGAAAAAATAAATCCCCAGCTTCAAAACTCCAAATTCAACTTTTCAAATTACAGTTCTGTAACCAAAAATGCCTCTTTTCCCAATCTGCTTTCAGTTTGTTAAATTACTTTTTCAGCTTTTGTTAATTAGCTTTTATTAATGGCTTCCACTTCTTCATAGCTGTTTCGGAGGTGGGAAGGTAGCCTTTTTCCACTCCCTCCCCTCTCTTGTTGCCAATTTTCTCGAGTAAAATAGTTTTAAAAGTTCAGGAGTTAAATATATAAAGGAATCTTGTTTCCAAGACCTCTGTTTCTCACCCAGATGATCACCTCGTTCTTTGGATTATACTGGATTATATTATTAAATAGAGGGAAGAAAATGTTTCAAGTTGTAGAGCAGATGCTGAGAGAGGAGAAAGCTGAACCTTTGTTTCCTGCCATCCAGACTCAGTGTACTTAGATAAGACATGGAACCAGTGGTGGATTGCTACCAGTTCACCCCGGATCAGGCAAACCAGTAGCAGCGGTGACAGGAGGCTCCACCTACCCACTGGGATGCTTCTGTACATGCACAGAAGCATTACGCATGCAAGCGCGCACACGCCCACAAGCGAACCGGTAGTGACGGGTTTTGAAAGCTACCCCCGCATGGAACCATATCTAGTAGTTTGCTAAAATAGATAAACAGATGATAGACAGACAGACAGACAGACAGATAGAGGATGATAGGTGTGTGTGTGTGTGTGAGAGAGAGAGAGAGGCAGAGACAGAGAGAGACAGAAAGACACATGTGTTAGGTTAATTGAAGATGAATATCAATAGTGCTTCTTCCAGGGAAGAAATACACACAAAATAGTAGATTTTTTAAAAAACTCATTCATTATGTTCTAGATATGAATGCCATACAACAGTTACAATAAATATTTATAAGCGTCTCAATTTTCAAAGCAAAACTATTCTAATTTTTTTTAAAGTTATTAGATACATTCAATTAAAGAAAGTTTTAGATGCATAGTTTTAGTTTATGGATGGATAACTTAATCTATTAAATTTGAACAAATTTTATGGATGGATTACTTAATCTATTTGAACAAATCGGGCTCCCTCTGTTCCAGCATTAGAAATTCTTGAATGAATGAATATTTTTATTATCGTCTCTGACCAGAATTATAAACAAAACTAATTAAAAAGAAAAAATAAAAACAAAAGAAGAAAAAATATTATAAATGGCAGTGTATTTGTCAGTGGATAATAAAAGTCTGTCTAATTTTACAGGCAGAAAAATAAAATGTAGCTCGTTTGAAGGAGACTAAATCATCTGATAACAACTGTACATACAAAGATCAGAATTTCCTAAGTATTTTACCAGGTAAGGAATTATAAGGCAAATCTTTGAGTCTTTACGGCTTACAATAAGAGAGTACATTAAGAGGACAATTGATTCATAGAGACAGAAATAGTGTAATGTGTGTACCGTGTATGTAATGTATTCTATGTAAAAGAATATTGACAAGTTTACAGAAATTAGTGAAAAATCAATTATTTACAAAAGTGTTTCCAAAGTTTCAGACTTTTAACTTTCTCTACCTCTTTCACAGACATATTTTTGAGTGTCCTTAAAGATATTTATTGTGCTGTTTCAAACCTTCTTCCTAGGCCTTCTTAAGCTAGAACATGTCCAAGGACTCAAGCATCCATCTGCAAATACCTGTCTCCACCTTTCCCTGTCTGCTTTTGATCTGGGGTATAGTATGTCTCTTTCTCTTCAGTTTTGCTTCTCTTTGCCTGCTATCAAGGTCTTCATTCTCTTCGCCAACTGGGGCCAGGAACTGCCACATGTATACCGCAACTGCTCAGTCACTCACAGCAATGACTCTCTCACCGGCCACCAATTTCCCATCCAATATCTCCAAAGCTGCATAGGCTCAAATGTGGCAATGTCTATCTCGTCTTTAAGTATCTCTAGGTCTTTCCATCTTTGTCTTTGTGTGTGTGTGTGTGTGTGTGTATGTGTGTGTGTGTGTTTCTCTTTCTATCTCCCCCTCATTTTATATCTCAAACCAGCAGCAGGTCCCCCAGCAACTGATGAGGTAGGTTCCCCTCAACACCTATGTAGTAGGTTTGGCCAATGAAAACATCCCTTCATCTACCCAACAACAGTACAAGTAGTCATTGACACATAATTGTGACAAACATTTCTGTTGCCTCTTACTCTTGGCCGTGCCTGCTTCTCCGCCAGGCTTCCGCTTCAGGGGATTCTCCTCTAGCTTTTCTCCTCGGCTGATATGCCCCTGCCCATTTGCCACGGCCAGTCGGCCATGGTCCCTCTGTCCCACATGCTTCAGCACAGTCCATTTGACACCACACTGTTAGTCCTGGGCTTTTCGCCTCCTGGGACAGTTAGCTGCCAGCCAATCGGCTAGTTGCCAATGCTGGCATCCAGAAGCCAGCTTCATCCAAAGTAGTTTTTGTTTTGAGTGGGTATCCTAGCCTTGGAAAGAGAGAGGGAAGAAGGAAGGGAAGGGGGAGAGACAGACAGAGAGAGAGAGAGAGAGAGAAGAGATGAGTGAAAAGGAAGGAAGGAAGGAAGGAAGGAAGGAAGGAAGGAAGGAAGGAAGGAAGGAAGGAAGGAAGAGGGTGGGAAGGGAGGGAGAGAAAAAGGAGAGGAAGGAAGGACACAAACCCTGGCACTAGACGCAGCTTCAGTGGATGCTTTGAAACTGGACAGCAATCCAGGGCTGGAAGGGACCTTGGAGGTCATCCAGTCCAATCCCCTGCTCCAGCAGGAGACTTTATATCTTCTTGATATAATTAGATGTGCCTCTAACACAGAGGAGAAATTACCAGAAATGGGAAGGAGTTTACTAGGCAAGGCTGCCATGCAGAGGAAGGCAGAGATAGTGCACGACAACAATTGAGCCCAAAATTTTGGTTGCTAAGCAAGAGCATTGTTAAAGTGAGTTTCGATGATTTTACTCAATCCATCCTTGATTTATGACTGTCATGGCCAGCCATCACCAATGTTGTATGTCCATACCTAAGATTCTGCTCTCTTCCCACCCCACACCTGATCCTGCAGTTGGGCTGCTGTTCCCTCCCTCCCACCTGCCATCTTAGGTACGGACATACAACATTGATGACGGCTGGCCATGACAGTGGTAAGTCAAGGATTGCCCTCAAATTGGAAAACAGTACAGATAGTCCTCAACTTGTGACCATATCATATAGTGATCATTCAAAGTTGCAGTGCCACTGCTGTCCATTTTTCACACTCATGACCATTGCAATATCTCAATGGTCACATGATTTACAGCTGGATGCATAGCAACTGACTTGCTTTTAAGACGGTCGCAAAATCCTGGAATCATGTGACGTGATATCCCTTTTGCAACCATCTGATAAGCGAAGTCACAGGGGGAGCCAGCTTCATTTAACCATCGTCTGACTGACTTAAACAACAATCCACTTAAAAGTGGCAAGACGGGTCGTAAAGTGGGAAAAAGTTCACTGATCAGCTGTCTCCCTTAGCAACATAGATTTGGGGAAGCCAGATTCACTTAGCGACTGTGTGACTGACTTAGTGACCGTTCAAGTTACAACGGCACTGGAAAAAGGGGCTTATGACTGTTTTTCACACTTAATGACCATTGCAGCATCCCCATGGCCAGGTGATCCAAATTTGGATGCTTGGCAACTTACTTATGGCAGTCTCAGTGTCCCAGAATCTTGTGATCCCCTTTTACGACCTGACCAATGAAGTCCACGGGGAAGCCAGATGGGTGGGGCTGCTGTTGCTGCTGGAGCATGTTTGCAGCAGCTCCTCTTGGTTTTATTTTATTTTATCAATTTTTAGTATACTCATTGGAGTCTTTTTATTTAAATAATATTTTTCAGAGACGATAACAGCATAGACCACAACACAGACAATGTTTTGATTGCTTAGGACTTATAAGGCATGGGGAAAAGAAAGAAGCGCCATGGCACCATCCCGGGATCTCTCCCGCCAATGAAGAATGCAAAACAACCAAAGATCGATGAGCACTTTGCTGACAAGAGATTTGTAAGTACAAATATCTCCCCTTCATTTCCAACAATCTGGAGAGGTTAGAATGGGACCTGCAAAGAGATTTGACAAAACAGCAGATATAGACTTTCCTGATCTGGGGGTAGGGGAGCAAAATGACAGCCAGCTGTTTTCACAAACAACAAGCTACAACTACAACCTGTATGGAACCCAAGATAAAGTCTAAAAAGTTTAATAACAAACTAATTCAGAGTGTGGAGAGCTTACCTACCGTGGGAGAATACAACAGAGTTTATGGCAAAGCAATGCCTTCTTACAGCACAAATGGTTGTTTCAATATTTGAGCAACTAATAACCATCCAACATGATGTAGAGACACTGAAAAAAGATATATCTGTTTTTCTGCAAGCACAACATCAGGCTACAGGCACCCCCACTAAAGTCCAAACAGCAGACTTGCAGACTCAGGATAAGGAAGAGGAAAAAGAGCAAATACCGAAGGAAACCATTAAAGAGCCTGCCAAAAAGTGGCAGTCCACTCGGAAAAACAGTCCTTCTCCAGACAAGGCATCAAGAGGATGAGGTATTAATAGAGAAGTTTCATTGGAAGACTGTAAGCATCTCCCCCACAATTACAGCAATCATATCACTCACTACAAAAACATCAAGTTGTGCTTAGAATCCATATGAACAGAATTAATTACGGATGCTGGATTATCAAGAGTGCTATACTAAATTCCCTAAACCAGCTTCTTCACTGACACTGGGGAGTGATTCCGCACTGTGGAGTGGCTTCCTGAGGCCCCAACTTGGAAGCGAATACTTCTGTCTTTCAAACAACCCACAATACCACAGATGCTACTCAAGATGAAGGCACATCTAGCCCAGGGGTGAAGTCTAAAATTTTTCCCTACCGGTTCTGTGTGTGTGGCTTGTTGGGGTCCTGTGACTGAGTGGGCATGGCCAACTCAATGTCCCTCAAAGCCACGCCCACTCAGTCACACGACTCCCTCCCACACCAAGCCACGCCCACAGAACCTGGTAGGGAAAAATTTTAGTTTTCTATTCTGCCATCCACTCGCCACCTGCTCTCCCTTCGCTTTGGGTCAGGGGCCGGGGCCCAGGAACGTGCCATTCCTTGGGGCCCTGGAATCATTGCCCACTTCAACCGGGTCAGGGAATGCACCATTCCCCAACTCCAGCCTTGCCTGGAGCAGCCACCCGCTCGCTGCCTGCTCACCCTTCACCTTGGGTTGGGAGACACCCAGGGACGCATCATTCCCCGAGGCCCCGATACTGCCGCCTGCTTGCCACCTGTCTCAACCGGGTTGGGGAATGCACCCTTCCCTGACACTAGCCTTGCCCCAGAGTTGCTGCCCGCTCTTCCTTTGCCACACGGTGTGTCCTTACCTTTCTTCCATGGTTGGCTACCAGGGAAGGCAAGCACCTGAAAGTTCTGGAGCTGCTCTCCTCGAAGGTGCACCACCATCGCCGCCCTGTCCATGTGCTGGCTGCACAAGCACATACTCAACCTGCCGCTGATGAATGAATGAAATAAATGGTGTGCTCTTGCGCAGTCGTGCTTGGAACAGGGCAGCGATGGTGGCGCACCTTTGAGGAGAGCAGCTCTGGTAACTTTCAGGTGCTTGCCTTCCCTGGCAGCCAACCATGAGAGAAAGGTAAGAACACACCACATAGCGAAGGGAGAGCGGGGTGGCGGCTCCGGGGCAAGGCTGGTGTTGGGAAATGGTGCATTCCCTGACCCAGTTGAGACAGGTGGTGAACAGGCGGCAGCTCCGGGGCCTCAGGGAATGGTTTGTCCCTGCGCATCCCCCAAGGCGAAGGACGAACGAGCAGCGAGAGGGTGGCAGCTCTGCAGAAAGGCTGGAGTCAGGGAATGGTGCATTCCCCAACCTGATTGAGGCAGATGGCGAGTAGGCAGTAAACAGATGATTCTGGGGCTTCGGTGAATAGCGCGTCCTTGGGCCCAGGCCCCCGACCCAAAGCGAAGGGCAAGCAGGTGTGAGCAGGCTGCGAGTGGATGGGTGGGTGGAGCCTCCAGCTGTCATCGCTACCGGTTCTCTAAACCACCTGCCACCATCGCTATCGGATCGGGCAATCTGGTCCAAACAGGGAGCATTTCATCCCTGATCTAGCCTCCTTTCAAATCTTTCCCACCAGAGTTTTCTGTGAAGAAAGGGTTAAACCCTTAATTGTTAACATGTGAGCTTCCAAAGTTGCTGTCTCTTCCGCATTCTCAACCTTGGAAAAGAGAGAGGAAGAAAGTGGAGGTAAGCCAGCCTTGTTCGGCAAAGATGTACTTAACAGCACAGAAACTGGTCTCATTAATGCTTTTGGCGCTCTCCCAAGGAAAGAACAAGATAACATACTATTCAAGTTAGAAAATTTAAAGAAAACCTTATTGGACATAATTGCCACAGCTGAACCACTTATTGATATGTTTTCCTCTATAATTGAGCCTCTTACTTCTCCAGGGGGCAAGTGTTTGCATGAATATGAGATCATGGAAAATAGAAGCCAAGACACACAGGGGCCATTAGAGGCCCCTGTAGAGAAGGAGATGTTTGCATCTTTATGTGATTATCCTATGATACCTTTAGCACCACATCAAGAAATCGAGAGAGGACCCACATCAGTGTCATCGGTTCAAAGCTGAATAGAGCACAACTGAATAACTCCCTGCTTTACACCTAGAGAAGAGGCATCAGAATGGCAAACCTTGTTAGCTGTGCTAAATCCTCTTACCCTGAACAATTTTACCAGGAGTCGACACAGAATTTAGATGGGGCACCCCTCCTTTTACAGAAGACCAATTTTGTGTGTGATGACACCGCAAGCCATTGCAACAACCATACAACTTCCCTTTGTATAAATCAAATTTCCTGATGAGCTGCAAAAGAAGATCCCTTCTCCATCATAATCTGGAATATAGCGGGTTGGACTGTTCCATCAAAAGACCAAGGTTTTTTTGACTATATATCACAACTTGACATTCTCTTCTTACAGGAAACCTGGGCCTCCGTAGAGATACAGTTAGATGGTTATTGGGTTAACTCTATCCCAGCTGTCCCAAGTGAGGTGGGGGAGGGGGAGAGCTAAAGGGGGTATTGTGACATTAGTGAATACATCCTTGCAATTTAAATGTGTATCACTGCCACCTTTGCAGCCATGGGTTGTGACTACCTTACTCTTATTTAAACAGGTGGAGATTTTGCTTTTTAATATCTACATTCCCCCACTCAGTAAGAATAATTTGATCAACAAGATTTGGGACAGCATAGAAGATTTTATCGTGGGCTGCTTAGCTAAATACCGTACAGTAGCAATAATTATTGGTGGGGGGGGGGACTTAAAGACTTAAAGACCTTGACTTTGTGTCGGAATGGTCAAAAAATTGGCAACTCCAAATCTCAACCAACAAATGCTCTGTCTTACACATTGGCAAAAAGAATTAGAACACTAAATACAAGCTGAGTGGATATGACCTTGTAGATGACCCTCACTCTGTCAAGGACCTTGGAATACTCATATCAAATGATCTAAGTGCCAAAGCCCACGGTAACAACATCACCAAAAAGGCATTAAGGGTTGTAAACCTAATCTTGCATAGCTTCTTCTCCGGTAATATTACACTACTAACCAGTCTTGGCTTTCCATTGTAACTGTGCTCACAAACTCACGCCTTCACTCAAAATAGCAGGTAAGTAACGTGGTTTATTTGGTGCTAACAGCTCTTTTCATGAGAAGCCGGAATGTGTGAACAACACAAAGACGCAGTTAGCAGGCGCTCTGTCGAGGCACCTTTTATGTTAGACCTTAATGATGGGTGCGCCCCGAGTCCCCAATGAGGAGCATGTGGTCAGCTGTAAGTCCTCAGTTAAATCGCCCGCCGTGGCAGCTCGGGCGCTCTGTGATGTCGTCACTCGCAGCACTGGCACCAGCTCTGTTCTCACCGGATCCTGCTGGCCGCGGGCTGTGTCATCATGGTCAGTGCTCCTCCCACACATCCCACGCACCCTGAAATACTGCTCACCACCCCGTGTACTACAACTCCTAATCGGAAAACCGAACCCCGCTACCAACACCCATGTAACCCATCACCTGCAGGTAGTTGTCCCCATTCTTCAGGTTGTAATGCCGCTCACAGCATGGGTGGTATGTTGCGCTGTGTTGTCGAGCGGTGGCTGTGCTCGACAGGTGCCCCCCTCACCAGGTGTCTGCCTAGGAAAAAGGAGAGAGAGTGATTAATGCTTAGTTACCATATTTCCACAGATGTTTCCTATGAAACCTCCTTACCCACCGTGGAGCATTCACATCCTCTTTGGGGACTCAGGAGGCGTCAGTATCTGGATAACCTGTCCAACGAACTAAATACTGTAAGCGGCCCCTGTGATATCGAGAGTCAATAATGTCCCGAATTTCATAATGGGACCCCTGTACTGGCCCTGGTGTGGTCTGTGGAATTGTAGGGGTAGCAACCGGTTTTAATAAGCTAGCATGGAATACTGGATGGATTTTTCCGTAAAGAGGAGGGATTTTCAACCTGACGGTTACCGGATTTATGATTTCTATTACGAGAAAGGGCCCTATGTATTTTGGGCCCAATTTTTTGTTCGGTATCCATAGTCAAGATGTATTTTGTGGAGAGATACACATGATCCCTGACCTTGAATGATGGACAGTCTACTCGTTTTTTATTTGCTTGTTGTTCATACTTGATAGACGCCTTCTCCAAGGATTGCTTTATATGAGGCCACGCTTTCAGTATATTTGACACCCACTCAAAAGGGGTGGTAGTCCCTGAGTCTTGGAACTCTAGATGGCCACAAAATCCCTGCCCGTCACTACTTGGAAAGGAGTATACCCAGTGCTATGATGTACAGCGTTATTATAGGCGGTTTCTGCAAATGGTAAGAGATCCACCCAGTCTTGTTGTTGGTATGAGACATAGGAATGGAGGTACTGTTCTACCATAGCATTAGTCTGTTCTGCCGCTCCGTTCGTACTAGGGTGATATGTGGAACTGAGGCCCTGTGTTGAGCCGATGTGCTTAATAAATTTCCTCCAAAATGCAGCCGTGAACTGCACTCCCCGATCAGATATGATATGTTTAGGTACTCCATGAAGTCTATACACATGGTGTAGGAACAATTTTACTAACTGCTGGGCAGACGGTAGTCCCTTACAGGGATTGAAATGGGCCTGCTTTGAGAACAGTTCTAGCACTGTCCAGATCACTGTGTATCCCTTGTTATTTGGGAGGTCTATGATAAAATCCATCGAGATTTCATCCCACGGTCTTGTGGGTTCAGCTACCGTCTGCAAGAGATCAAAGGGTTTCCCAGGTCTCGCCTTGGAGACGGCACAGACATGACAATTATGAACATATTCCTCAATCTCTTTCCACATTCTTGGCCACCAAAACTGCCTCCTGGTGAGATGAAGGGTTTTTAAGAAGCCAAAGTGACCTGCTGCTTTAACGTCATGGCATTGCCGGAGCACTTGGTGCCGTAGAACAATGGGGATGTACAGTTTATCGCCCCACCACGCCAGTCCATCCCTATGGATGACTACTGCCTGATTCTGTAAGAACCAATTATCTGAAGCTAACCATTTTCGTAATTCATGAATCCAATCTAGGTGGTGGGGTTGTTTGTCGGGTTTTTACACATAGGCCTGCCTGGGGGGCTGGCAGTATGGTTTGTAGGACTTCACTACGTTTGCTATTATACTGGGGCATACGGGACAGGGCATCGGCAAGGAACATTTTTCCCCTGGGTTTGTATTTTAAAGTGAAACGAAACCGTTGGAAGTATTGGGCCCATCTGATTTGCTTTGGGGACAGTTTTCTGGGTATGTGCAGTGCCTCTAGGTTTTTATGGTCTGTCCAGACCTCAAAAGGATGGGCGCTGCCTTCCAACAAATGCCGCCACGTCTGTAACGCCCATTTCACTGCAAACACCTCCTTTTCCCATATAGCCCAGTGTCTCTCTGTGGCCATGAACTTCTTTGAGGTGTATGCACATGGTCTTAGATCCCCAGAGCTGTCCGTTTGTAACAGAATAGCACCCACGGCCACATTGCTAGCGTCTGCCTGTATGATGAATGGTCGTGTGGTGTCCGGATGTTTCAGAATGGGTTCTTGGGCAAATAGCTGCTTTAGATGTTCAAACGCCCTCTGGCACTCGGGAGTCCAAGATAAAGGTTGGTTCGATTTGGGTTTCATGCCAGTAGCGGATTTCGTCTGTAAGAGGTTCATCAACAGAAAGGCCGTCGCTGCGAAAGACGGGATAAAGTGTCGATAGAAGTTGGCAAAGCCCAGGAAACTTTGCAATTGTTTCCGTGTTCGTGGGGCTTGCCATTCCAACATCGCTTGTACCTTTTTGGGGTCCATTTGGATCCCATTGTTTGTAATCCGAAAGCTGAGGTAATTGATTTCTGTGCGATGGAACTCACATTTGGAGAGTTTGACGTAAAGGCGTGTCCTTAACAGCTTGGTTAGTACCTGTCTCACTAACTGTACATGTTCTTCCATCGTGTTTGAGTAGATTAGGATATTGTCTAGGTAGACCAGAACTCCCCGGTATAAATGTTCGTGTAAGACACCGTTAATGAGTTGCATAAAGACAGCCGGAGTCCCTTGTAGCCCGAAGAGCATTACGAGAAATTGATAGCTTCCCAAGGGACAGTTGAACGTAGTTTTCCATTCATCCCCCGGCCGTACACGAATGCAGTAAAACGCTTTGCAGAGATCGAGCTTTGTAAATATTTCCCCCCCAGCTACAGTGGTTAAGAGGTCGGACATAAGAGGTAGGGGGTACAAAGGTTCGACACACAAGGCATTCAGGCCTCGGTAGTCGACACAAAGACTTAACCGGCCATCCTTTTTTTCACGGAACAGTACTGGTGCTGCTAAGTGTGACCGGCTGGGACGTATGAAACCCCGAGCAAGGTTCTTGTCGATGTAGGCCCGTAACTCCTGCAGCTCCCGTTGGGTCATTGCATACATTCGAGGTTTTGGTAACTTAGCCCCTGGGAGCAATTCGATACCACAATCAGTATCTCGGTGAGGTGGTAAGACATCACACTCGTCCTCACTAAACACCTGGGCAAGATCACTATAAACAGCAGGATACTTCTGGGTGTTCCCTTTTCCAGGTTGGAGCACTCCACATGGTTCTGGACCTACTGGTAGCCTCAACTTCCAAAAAACCCCTCCCACCATATAACCGGTTTCCACTTGTCTAACCATGCCAAGCCAAGGATTACAGGTTCAATCATTTGTGTTATGACCACAAACCGTATCTGTTCCTGGTGTTCTCCTATCGTCAATATCACCGGTTCAGTAATCTGTGCGGTTGGTTTACCGCCTAAAACTGAACCATCTACCTGCTCGAATTTTATGGGATCCCGCAAAGTAATAAGACGTAGCCCCAGTCCCTCTGCTATGGAACGGCGCATAAGACATCTCGTACACCCGGTATCTATCAGCAACTCCTGGGTGCTCTCCTGTCCTGTTAGAGGATGTTGCAGCAATATTGAGACCAGGAAGGGACATATCAGGGCACTTACCATGGGATCCTGAACGTCCTCATCATTGTCGCTGGTCTCAGTGGTGTCAGGAAGATGAACCGTCCCTGAGGGGCCTGGGACAATGGAACAGGAAGACGTCTCCTCCAACGGGGTTTGAGTAGCCGCCCTGGTCCATTCCGGTGTTCATAGGGGTCGCTCCTTTGTAGCTATGCTTGTGGCCGGCCCTGTCAGTTTGGGAGTGGACATGCATGCTGGCGGCAAGGGGCAGTCAGCGGCCCTGTGCCCCTCCTGGTTGCAGCGGAAACAACAAAAGGGTCGTCTGCCTGGCCCAGTACTACCAGTCCCCAAGCCAGGGACTGGCTTAACCGTCCTGCTGTCAATGAACTGGCGTGGGGTTCCCCGTTTTTGTTGGCTCTGACCTGGCAGCCCTCGGATTCTAAACTCCCGTAAGCCAATATCTAAATCGCCCGCTGCCCTGTACCAATCTGATAAGCGAGGTCCCAAACCGCAGCATTCGCAGGCCTGTCTGATCTCCCTATCAAGCTCGGTCTGAAACTGGTGGACAAGGAGCCGGTCAGGCCATGACCGCAATTTGCCAGCTAATGCGCGGAATTCTCTGACATAGTCCTCCACCAGCCTGCCACGTTGTTTGAGGCTCACCAGGTCTCCCTCTATGACCTGGGTTCGGGTCTCATCCTCGAACCGGAAACATAACGCCTCGAAGAACAAGCCCAGGTCGATTAATTCACGGGCGTGTTCGCTATGCAGATCTGCTACCCAATCTGCTGCTTCGCCCGTCTGCACCACTGTCACTGAGACTACGGGAGACCAACGTGGCCTGTACTGGCAGTAGGGTCTAACATAAAAGGCGCCTTGGCAGAGTACCCACTAACCGCGTCTTCCTCTCAGCTTTCTGTTCCAACTGTGCTCACAAAGTCACGCCTTCACTCAAAATAGCAGGTAAGGAACATGGTTTATTTGGTGCTAACAGCTCTTTTCATGAGAAGCCAGAATGTGTGAACAACACAAAGACGTGGTTAGCGGGCACTCTGCCGAGGCGCCTTTTATATTAGACCTTAACGATGGGTGCGCCCCGAGTCCCCAATGAGGAGCGTGTGGTCAGCTGTAAGTCCTCAGTTAAATCGCCCGCTGCGGCAGCTCAGGCGCTCTGTGATGTCGTCACTCACAGCACTGGCGCCAGCTCCGTTCTCGCCAGATCCCGCTGGCCACGGGTTATGTCATCATGGTCAGTGCTCCTCCCATGCACCCCGAAATACCGCTCACCACCCTGTGTACTACAACTCCTAATCGGAAAACTGAACCCCGCCACCAACACCCATGTAACCCACCACCCGCAGGTAGTTGTCCCTGTTCTTCAGGTTGTAACGCCACTCACAACATGGGTGGTATGTTGCGCTTCGTTGTCGAGCGGTGGCTGTGCTCGACAACCAGAGCATAAAAAACATTTCTAGACCAATTCTCGGATACAGGTCATCTGTCTGGAACCCTGCATATCGGACATTAATACAATTGAACACGTCCAGAAATATGTCACAAGAAGAGTCCTCCACTCCTCTGCTCGTAACAAAATAGCCTATGCCACCAGACTTGAAATTCTGGGTTTAGAAAATTTAGAATTACGCTGCCTTCGGTATGACCTAAGCATAGCTCATAAAATCATCTGCTACAATGTCCTACCTGTCAATGACTACTTCAGCTTCAACCACAACAATACACGAGCACACAATAGATACAAACTTAAAGTGAACTGCTCCAAACTCGATTGCAGAAAATACGACTTCAGCAACAGAGTGGTCAATGCCTGGAATGCACTACCAGACTCTGTGGTCTCATCCCAAAACCCCCAAAACCTTAAGCTAAAACTGTCTACTGTTGACCTTACCCCATTCCTAAAAGGTCTGTAAGGGGCGTGCATAAGAGCACCAGCGTACCTACTGTCCCTGTCTTAATGTTCCCTTTAATTGTATTCATTTTATGTATTCAATTCATGCTTATACTTATATATATATATTATCTAATATGTACTCAACAAAATAAAATAAATGAAAAAAATAAACGTTAGGATGGGACCAAATGATCAAGCATTATTTAATCAATTAAAGATCCATTATAATGAGAATGTACCAAGAGAACCCCTGCATCCCAGACAATTTAAAGACACTAAGGCAAATCGGGCAGGTCTGTGTGTAAGTCAGATGACTGTATGCTTGGACCTTTGTATCCTGAATGGTTCCACTTGGGGTGACTACCCAATAGACTATACTTATTGGGCAGCAGGAAGAAAATCCACAGTTGATTACTAGATAGGACCACCTGAAGTTCTTGCAGAAGATGGAAGTAGACTCACGTTTGGAAAGCGATCACGATTCACTTATCTTTACTCTTACATTACACCAGAAATTACTAAGGGTTGGCTCAATCTACCTACCCAGATTAGAGAGCCAAAATACCCAGGTAAAAATTACATGGACCGAGAAAAATGCAAAGGAAGTTACTAAATGGATGTTAGTTCCATAAACCATAGAATTACAGACATCTGTACTAAGAAATAAGTTTGAAAGACCATACTTAGAGGAGTTTGAAACTTTAATTTCAAATTTGAAATTGGCTCTCACTAACAGAATATGAGCTCACTCCAAAAAGCCAGTTTTAAAGAACAAAAAATGGGTTGATAGAGATTGTCTGCAATTAAAAAGGATATATAATAAGGAGTACAGAAAAAGTAAAAATGACTCTTCTGAGGATCACACTCACTTCTTAAAACAGTTAAAGGCACAATATAAGACCCTTTTCTTCTAAAAGAAAAGAAAAGCGTGGCTTTTACGGAGTCTTAGCAGAGATTAATTACATCAGTCAGGACAAAAAATACATCCCTTTTTTGGTACATCACCAGAGGACTGTGGAAATTCCCCAAACAAATCAGGCCTGGGAAGAATATTTTAGAGAGTTATATACAGACCCCAACTATGTAACTAATGAGAGCCAAATTAGCTTGGACCAAACTGCTTACTGGCCCCCTGTTACACCAGAAGAGATATCCCGGTTGATCTTAAGGCTAATAAGGCACCTGGTGCTGATTTATTTATTTGTTTGTTTGTTTATTTATTTATTTATTTATTTATTTATTTATTTATTAGACTTATATACCGCCCTTCTCCTTACGGACTCAGGGCGGTGAACAGCCGAATAAAAAACCAATATACAAAAGTTAAAAAGATTCTAAAAACAAATATAAATTTGGCTGAGAAATTTAAAACAATCGGTATTAAAATAGAACAAATCTAAAAACTCTAAAAAATTTTAAAATTTGAAGGGATCAGGCTAGACCGGCAAGTTGGAAAAGATGAGTTTTCAAAGCCCGACGAAAAGTCCGGAGGTCGGCGATCGTTCTCAGTTCTGGAGGAAGGTCGTTCCAGAGGGTGGGGGCTACCACAGAGAACGCTCTCCCCCTGGGGGTCGCCAGCCGGCATTGTCTGGCTGACGGCACCCTGAGGAGGCCCTCTCTGTGGGAGCGAACCGGCTGGTGGGAGGCAATTGGTGGCAGAAGGCGGTCCCGTAAGTACCCTGGTCCTAACCCATGGAGCGCTTTAAAGGTGATTACCAACACCTTGAAACGCACCCGGAAGTCCACCGGCAATCAATGCAGCTCACGCAGGAGAGGTGTCACGTGGAAGCGCCCCGTCGCTCCCATAATCCCCCGCGCGGCCGCATTCTGCACCAGTTGGAGCCTCCGGGTGCACCCCAAGGGGAGCCCCATGTAGAGAGCATTACAGTAGTCCAAGCGAGACGTGACGAGCGCCTGAGTGACTGTGCGTAGGGAGTCCCGATCTAGAAAGGGCCGCAACTGGCGTATCAGGCGAACCTGATAAAAAGCCCCCCTGGCCACGGCCGTCGTATGATCCTCTAAAGACAGCCGTGGGTCCAGGAGGATGCCCAAGTTGCGCACCCTTTCCGTGGGGGCCAATGATTCGCCCCCAATAACCAACGATGGAGTCAGTTGGCTATATCGGGACGCCGGCAGCCACAGCCACTCGATCTTGGAGGGATTGAGTCGAAGCCTGTTTCTCCCCATCCAGACCTGCACTGCTTCAAGGCACTGGGACATCACTTCCATGGCATCGTTGGGGTGGTCTGGGGTGGAGATGTACAGCTGAGTATCATCAGCGTACTGATGGAATTCCACCCCAAAACCACGGATGATCTCGCCCAGCGGCTTTACATAAATGTTGAACAGAAGGGGCGAGAGAACCGACCCTTGTGGCACCCCACACACTAGGCGCCTCGGGGTCGACCACTGCCCCCCTGTCAACACAGATTGCGACCAGTCGGAGAGGTAGGAGGAGAACCACCGTAAAACAGTGCCCCCCACCCCCAGTCCCTCCAACCAGCGCAACATGATACCATGGTCGATGGTATCAAAAGCCGCTGAGAGGTCTAACAACACCAGGATAGAGGAGTACCCCCTCTAGAGATCATCCACCAACGCGACCAATGCCGTTTCGGTGCTGTATCCAGACCTGAAGCCAGACTGGAGCGGGTCTAAATAGACAGCTTCATCCAGGTACCGGGGAAGCTGCCACGCCACCACACTCTCAACAACCTTCGCTAGAAAGGGAAGGTTGGAGACTGGACGATAATTTGCCAAAACAGCTGGGTCCAGGGAGGGCTTCTTGAGGAGGGGCCTCACCACCGCCTCCTTCAAGGCGGTCGGTAGGGCACCCTCACTCAAAGAAGCGTTTATAATCTCCTGGAGCCAGCCTCGTATAACCACCCGGGAGGCCAGCACCAACCAGGAGGGACACGGGTCCAACAAACATGTGGTTGCGTTCAGTCTTCCCAGGGTCCTGTCCACGTCCTCAGGAGCCACAGGATCGAACTCAGCCCAGATAACACTCTCAAGACCTGGCTCAGTCACCTCGCCCGAACTAACCCGGTCAGCGGCCAAATCATCCCGAATCTGAGTTATTTTATCATCCAAATATTGAACAAAGTCCTCAGCACGTCCCTACAAGGGATCCTCCCGCGCTCCCAGATGTAGGAGGGAGCGGGTCACCCTAAACAGGGCGGCTGGGCGATTATCTGATGATGCGATAAGAGCGGCAAAATAATTAGATTTCGCCGCTTTTATCGCCACTATGTAAGTCTTAATATGAGCTCTTACTAGTGTCAAGTCAGATTCAGAGCGACTGGCCCTCCAATCGCTCTCTATGCGTCTTTTCCGGCGCTTCATCTCCCTCAGCTCCTCGGTGAACCAAGGAGATAAGTGAGTTCGGCGCCGGGTCAGAGGCCGCAAAGGCACGACATGGTCCAAGGCCCCGCCGGCCGCCCTATCCCAGGTGGCCACCAGGTCCTCAGCCGAGTCGGGATAATGTCCTCCCAGAAATAATAAAAAAGGACACCAGTTGGTGGGTCCCACTTTTAGGATCTCTGTTTACATTTATAGATAAAACATGTTGTACGCCAAGAGATTGGGGACTAGCAATTATACCAATCTATAAAAAGAGTAATAGAAATGATCCAGGCAACTATAGACCCATTAGTCTTCTGAGTGTTATTAGTAAATTGGATGCTAAACACCTAAGCTATAAACTTCAGGATTGGCTAATTTCAGGGGGAATAATCAAAGCTGAACAAGCCAGTTTTAGAGAAGGAAGATCTATGGTGGATCATATACTGATACTTCACCATCTGGTGCAAAAATATACGTACAAAAAAAATCCTCTCTCTACATGGCCTTCCTTGATTTTAAGCAGGCCTTTGATTCAATATCCAGGAAGCACCCTATGGGAGAAATGAAAATGCACTACAATCGATAAACGCCTCCTTTTCCTCATACAAAATCTGTATGCCAATTCCACCTTGAAAGTGAGGTGTAATCCTCAAGGGACTTTAACCAGCCCAGTAAGGGTTCAAAAAGGGGTATGGCAGGGCTGCATCCTGTCCCCCTCCCTTTTTAACTTCTATATTAACCCCCTGATTGATCTCTTATAGAACCCTGATCTATATCCTCCTAACATAGCGCAACACAAAATCCCGATTCTCCTTTATGCCGACGATGCTGCTATTATTTCACAAACTCCCGTAGGACTGAAGGGAGCAATTAGGGCAACACTTGGCTTTTGTAGACAGAACAAATTGGTCCTTAACTTTAATAAATAAAAAAATTTAGTTTTTGCTAAAAGACCCAGACAATACTCCTGGAAAATTGAAGGACACAGATTGGAACAGGTTAGGACATTTAGATACCTTGGGGTGATCTTCCACTCGCAAGGGACATGGAAAGCATACCTGGAGCAGACATTGAAAGCAGCCAATAGGTCCTGAAATGCAATTAAACATTTCATTTATACAGGCAGAGGGCAATTATTACCTGCTGTCTTAAAACTTTTTGAGGCCAAAACATTGGCACAAATTCTTTATGGGGCACAAACAGGAATCCTTGCAAAGAAAAACTTACTAGAAACTATACAAACCAAATTCCTGCGAGCCATCTTAGCTGCACCCAAAGGAATTCCAAATGCGCAGCTAAGAATTGAAACAGGTATGCCTCAAATTCAGGTAAGAGCCTGGAAGATGATCATCATTTATTGGCTAAAAATGCATTTCTTTCCAGAGGGACTGTCCCCATTAGTGCTGACTGACAACTTCCCCTCCCCCTGGAAATAGGCGATAGATCACAAGCTGGGCTCTTATGGGCTCTCATCGGTATTCTTAATGTTCTTCGGCTTTGACAAAACAAAGGAAGTAGTAATTGATAGAATGAAGCGCATGGAGTTCCAAGAAGAACTAAATCAGTTGCCTCTCCACAGTAGAGACAGAATCAAGCAGGGTGTGTGGGAATCAGCAGGTTATCTAAATGATCTGATCTTCCCAAAACAAAGAATAGCTTTCTTCAGAACCAGATTTAATATTCTCCCCTCAGCACTTCTCCAGGGTAGGTACAAGAGAACACCAGTAGCAGAACAGGTATGTATATGTGGAAAAGGAGAAGTTGAAGATATCTCACATGTTTTATTGGACTGTGAGTTATACAGAGTATGTAGATCAATATATATTCTCCCTTTACTAGAAAGATCGCCAGGGAGGACAGACAACTTTTATGTAGGCTTTCTCCTCCAAGACTCAAATCTGGCTACCATGCGTGCAGTGACAAAATTCTGTTTCGCTGCAATGTCCACAAGAAAAAAATTGGTTACAGAATTATAGATGTCAACTGGTGCCAATTTTTTGGAGATATCTATAACAATTTTTGGAAAAATACATTTACTCACATACTTATCGGCTCTCCACTCATGTAAATTAGGGAGTGACCCTAACAGTTTGAGATCATGCATTTTCATAACAGGGATGTTATTATTCATGATTACTGTATTTTCCTGTGTATAAGACTACTTTCTAACACACAAAAATCTTCTCAAAAGTCGGGGGTCGTCTTATACGCCGGGTATCATTCTCCTGTAACCAGGCAGATCAGCCCGAAAGGCTCTGACAAGCCTTAAATGGCTCTGAGGAGCCAAGCTGAATTGCCTGCTGAGTTGCCGCTAATCAGCTGAGTTACACGCCAGAGCCATGTAAAAGAAAAAGTTTTTTCCTTTTACATGGCGCTGGCGATCCCAGCTGAGTTACCTGATTGGCAGGCAACTCAGCTGAGATCGCCAGAGCTTGGATGGCCAGCGCCATGTAAAAGGAAAAAACTTTCCTTTTACATGGCTCTGGCGATCCCAGCTGCTAATTTTTGCCTGCTAATTGGTAGCAAAAATCCCCTCCCTCCAGGTTGCTTACCTTAGCTGCTAGCCACAACGCTTGCTTTGATTCACTTGCCTGCAATCCATTGCATCAGCAAGCAACTGAATCTCCTGCCTGCAATCAAAAAGGCAGGGAGTTGTGGACTTCAACTCCCAGAATTACTCAGCCAGCAAAGCAAAGCTGACTGAGGAATTCTGGGAGTTGAAATCTACAAGTCTTAAAGTTGCCAAGGTTGGAGACCCCTGTTCTATTGGGTAAGTTTTTTTTCCCTTTTGGGAGCTTTAAAAAAAATAGTTAATTGGGGGTTTTTTTTAGTTGTTCTTTTTTAGACCTAGCCATTTAAAGGCTAGGTCTAAGTTTTAGGCTAGGAAGTTTTAAGTTGAGCTTTCATATAAAAATAAAAATAAAATAAAATAATATTTGTGCAGATTTTTGAGATTTAGTGTGTTTCTGTAGTGTTTCACTCTAACTACACAAACGCACAAAATCTCACAAAGCTGTATGTGGAATAAAGTGTGAAAGTTGGGTTTTTGGGCTTTTTGTGGCTGTGTGAGGTCCCTGCTTGTTGCAGGGGCCATTTTGGGTCTAGCACAGCTGCTTTTACATTGTGGGTGAGCCAGTTGATGTTTTTTAATTTTTATTTGGTGTGTGTTGGAAGAGGGGTCATCTTATACAGCAAGTATAGCCCAAACCCTATATTTTTACAGGAAAAGTTGGGGGTCGTCTTATACGCCCAGTCTTCTTATACGCCGGAAAATACGGTAGTATTATTTTTAATTTATTGTATGTCTATTGCTGGTCGATGACCATAATAAAGTTTATATTCTATTCTATATTCTATTTCACAGAGAAACCAGATTCACTTAGCGCCTGTGTGACTCACTTATGAGCTGCAACTACTCGCTTAACAACAGTGGCAAGACAGGCCATAAAGTGGGAGAAAGCTCACTGAACAGCTATCTACCTTAGCAATGGAGATTTGAGGCTCAATGCTAGACATACAGTAAATTGAGGGATATCTTTATCCTTCCCTTACCAGTAATCCAGCAGGCCTTTGCTTTAAAATTCTGAATCTGGCCCACAGTGATTGACATCCACTGTTGGAGGATGGATTAAGTAAGATGCATCAAAACTCACTTTAACAATGCTCTTGCTTAGCAACCAAAATTTTGGGCTCAAATGATATAAAGTCCCCTGCTGGAGCAGTGGGTTGGACTGGATGACCTCCGAGATCCCTTCCAGCCCTGGATTGCTGTCCTATTTCAAAGCATCCACTGAAGCTGCGTCTAGTGCCAGGGTTTCTGGTCCCTCTCCTTTTTCTCTCCCTCCCTTCCCTCCCTCTTCCTTTCTTCCTTCCTTCCTTCCTTCCTTCCTTCCTTCCTTCCTTCCTTCCTTCCTTCCTTCCTTCCTTCCTTTCTTTCTTTCTTTCTTGTCTCTCATCTCTTCTTTCTCTCTCTCTCTCTCTCCCTTCCTCCTTCCCTCTCTCTTTCTAAGGCTAGGATACCCACCCAAAACAAAAAGTCCTTTGGATGAAGCCGGCTTCTGGCTGCCAACATTGGCAACTAGCCAATTGGCTGGTGGCTAACTGTCCCAGGAGGCGAAAAGCCCAGGACTAACAGTGTGGTGTCGAAACTAAACAAAAACTAAAGAACTTATAATTGACTTCAGGAGGAAGATAGATGTACATCTACCATTGTACATAAATAGTGAGGAGGTGGAGAGGGTGGGTAGTTTTAAATTTCTGAGCATTTATATCTCGGAGGACCTCTCGTGGACTATAAATGCTAACATGCTTGTGAAGAAGGCACAGAAGAGGCTGTATTTCCTGAGAATGCTCAGGAAGATAAATCTATCTCTGCATCTACTTCTGTCCTACTAATCACAGCACCATTGAGAGTGTCCTGACATATGGCATTCTTGCATGGTATGGGAGCAGCTCTGTAGCGGACAAAAATGCTCCACAGAGAACCATTAAAACTGCCCAGAATATAATCAGACTCCATCTTATAGCTCTGGACGATATCTTCGATTCTCGCTGTTTAAGAAAGTTGCATAACATTCTCAGAGACTCTTCCCATCCTGCTTACAATCTTTTTGGACTGTTGCCTTCTGGCAGAAGATACAGAACAATTAAAACTCAGACCACATGTTTTTGAATAGTTTTTATCCCAGAGCTATAATTGCACTCAACAATGAACTAAAGGGCCACCATCAGTGAGCTGTTGGACAGTATTACTTGGTCTGTTGTGTGGATGTTTGGGTGGTTTAGGGGTGGGGAATTATGGTGGGTGGGGGTTGTTATGTGTGTTGGACCTGATCTCTGGGTGTTAATGAATTTCGTTGTATGTGTATACTGTGAATACATGTACAATGACAACAGTTATTTATTTATTTAAATGTAGAGGAGAATCCCCCGAGGCGGAAGCCTGGCGGAGAAGCAGGCACAGCCAGGTAGGAGGTGAAAAGTGCTAAATTCTGCTGCAATGGTCCTAAGTGTGAAAAACAGTCATAAATCACTTTTTAAAGTACCATTGTAACTTTGAATGGTCACTAAATTAACTGTTGTAGGTCGAGGACTATCTGTATTGTCTTGCAGCTAGGGCAGCTCATTTGCTCATTTGATGGCTCAATTGCACTCCAAAGACACACCTGAGCTTGTCTCCCCATTTTTTATTCTATTTCCACTGACCCAGCACAACAGCCAGCCTGGCCTCAAAACCCATAAACCATAAACCATAAGCCTTAAGTTTGCATTAGTCTTATATGGTCAGTGCTACAAAAGACAAAAATTGTCTTGACAAGAATTGTGCATGCTAGTAATAGATTTGCTAACCCCAATAAGGAATTATGCTTCTGGAGATTCCTCAGAAGCGCACTAAAAGAGAGTACTAAATTTTGCAGTACAATAGTAATTTAATTATACAGCAACCAATTGAAGATATAATTTATTATCAATTGACTAATTAAATTATTCCTAAAGAACTGTAAAAAGAAAGAAACTGCTGTTTCATTATATCAGAGCTGCTTTGCTGCAAGGATGATCAGAACATTATGTTTTTTATTTCTTTTACATAATAAAAGTTTAATGTTAGTTTTTCCTTTAAGGCAACATATTTAAATTACATTGTTTTCGATTCTATACACAGTAATTTAGCTCATGCTGAATTTAAATAAATTCAAGAAACCTTTCCCCCCCTTTCTTAGGAACATCTATGCAAATATAAATATCTCTGTTCTGGATCTGAGATGGGTGGATAAACCTATCCTAAATTATAGATATGAGATATTTAATGTGAGACAATATACAAATGTTTCAAATATATGTGTAACAAAAGCTTTTCATTAAAAGTATTATTGCTCCTATGTTACCACAAGTAATTCTTAATGAAAAATATTGGTTTTTCCAACCTAGAAAATTATAACCTCTCTAGCTTAGCTGTAGAAAATAAATAAATAAATAATTAGATAGATAGATAGACGAATAAAAGAATTTTAAATTTATTTTTTATATCCCAGAAACCATACAAATGTTTAAAAATACTTAAACTTTCCATTTTTAATTTAAAAATAAACTTTCTGGAATAATTGAAAAACTGCCATGTAGTTCTAAACCCGGGAAACTAAACCAATTCCTTATGTGAAGGAATTTCTTATGTCCCTCAGAGAGTCTACAACAGGGATGGCAATCTCAGAGGGCCATGGGCCATGGTGGGTGTGGCCCTGGTGGGCGTGGCCCTGGTGGGCATTTGACATAGGCTCAAGATGCATTTTTCCCCTTTGCATTCAAAACAGCTATTCCAGACAAAGGGAGATTTACTTTCTGGCACAAATAGTCTCAATTCCATAATGTAGAGATTAAAGACATGTAAACTCCCCAGCTGCTATGGGGCTTTTGTATGGAACATAAATGAACTGACAATTTTTCCGGATGTCTCTAAAAACTGTCTGTCCAACAGTCTATCAATCTTTGTTACTATCTCTGGCATAGCCCTAGAGGAAGCCTTAATATTAGTAATAATTTACAAAATTGATATACCACCCAATTCTCAATAATCCTGGGTGGCTCACAACAATAAAAAAAAATACAATTAAATCAATCACAGGTAAAAGATTAAGATAAAAGACGACAAACTCAGTGATATGAGGGGGCTCACTCTCTCTCATCAAAGACCTGGGTGAAGAGCCAGATTATTTTTGGCTCTTCTGAACAACAGCCATCCAGATCTTGGAGGATACCTAGTTCTAGTTGGCAGATGCTGCTAAAGGGAAGGTGAAGAAGGTGCCCCTGGTCTACAATATCAAAATGTTTAGCAAGACTGGAGCAATGAAAGCTCTCTCACTTCTTACAAGTGTACAATGCAGGCAAAACAATGTTAAGTGTTGAGTCATTCATTATGGTGCTGTTTACTTTGCTGTGAATGATCATATTCCTCATGTGAGCAAAATTTACTCAAGAATTTACAAAGAATAAAGCCACATGTGGAAAGAGAAATGGCAAATGAACAAGTTTCAGAAAAGAAAAGATAGACACTATAGTAATTCAAATAGCTATAGTAACTTAACGCAAATAAAGGGGAAGCCAAGAAATATAGAAAAAAAATAATCCTAAAAAGAAATATGAATTTTGGCAAAATCATGAAAGATAAAACATAACAAAGAACCAAATACTAAAGACAGTGGTCTATCCAATGGTAAAATATGACTGTGAAAGCTGGTTTCTGAGAACAGATGAGGAAAGAAAGGTAGACAGTTTTGAGTTTTGAATCTAGAGACTTTTATTAAAAGTATAATAAAACCAAGCAATTAATCCTCAAAGAAATCAAGACTGATTATTTCCTTAAGGCACTGATTAACAATCTGAAATTAACAGACTTTGGTCATATGATGCACGTAAATGATGGGCTAGAACAGGGATATTGGCTCAGGAATTCTGGGAGTTGAAGTCCACAAGCCATAAAAGGCCATCATTCTTCACCCGTAGACTAGAACAAACTCTCAATTTGGCAAAATTGAAGGAAGTAGAGAAAGGGAGATAACAGATAGAGCAGAAGGAATTCATGGGATGTCATTTGAAGGACTATAAGATATTGGTGGGAAAAAGGTTATTGCAGGGGTGAAATGCTCGCGGTTCAGACCAGATTGCCCGATCTGGTAGTGATGGTGGCAAGTGGTTTGGAGAACTGGTAGCAAAAATCCCTGTCCCTGCCCCGACCATGCCCAGCTGAGCCGCACAATATTCAAAGGCTTTTTTTTTACTTTTAAAAACATTTTTTTCTGCAACCTCTTCCAATGAAAAAATGCTTTTAAAAGTAAAAAAAAAAAACCCTCTGATGATCATGCAGCTCAGCTGGGATCGTCAGAGGCTTTTCAAATTTTTTTTCTGCAACTTCTTGGCTGAAGAGGTGGTTTAAAAAATGCTTTGAAAAGTATCTGACAATCCCAGCTGAGTTGCCTGATCGGCAGAAGCTTTTCAAAGCATTAGAAAAAATGCATTGAAAAGTTAAAAAAAAAAGTTGGCCACACCCACACAGTCACATTACAACCCCCACCAAGCCACGCCCACAGAACCGGTAGTAACAAATTTTACATTTCATTTTACATTTTACAAATTTTACATTTCACCCCTGGGTCATTGCCTCCTGTTTGGTTAGTATTTGTCCAGGCAATCACAAGAAATTCCAAATGAGTTAATAGATAACTACTGAATAAAAACATGAATGTTGTGGAATAAGCTGAATTTGAAAGAAAGTCTGGGAGAATATGCATGTTTTGCTAGGGTGTTCATAATAATAATTTGAAAGAGTGCTTAAAAATAAGACTGTGAGGATAGTACTATTTGTAAGCCAGGTTTTTCTTAACTACATTTCCACTAAATATTTCTGGATGCATTTTGTTTATATTAGAATAGGTTAACATTTTTTCCAATCGAAAAAAATACTAGCACCTAGTATTTGGGTGCTAATTTTTTGCAGGGTACTTTCAGATGCAGGTATTTGGTGGAGAGGTACATTTTTTGGCTCACATAAAAGGAGGTCTGTGGTCATCTCTTTTCGTCAGCTTGGAATTTGTATTTTCCCCTCACTTTCTGCAAGGCTTCCCTAACATTCTCCCACACATGTTGCATACGTGATATCCATTCCTGTAATCCTAGATCCGCAGGCCTCTGTTGGGGGCACTCTAGTATAGGTACAAACTCAGTCCCAGTGGCTATTTAGAAGGGAGTGAATCTGGTGCTACTATGGATGGCGTTGTTATACGCCAACTCCGTGAAGGGTAGTAAGTCTGCCCAGTCCATTTGCTGGTGTTTGACATAGCACCGGATGTATTGCTCCACCATGGCATTGGTCCTTTCAGATGCTCCATTGGTAGCCAGGTGGAATGCTGAGCCAAGCCTCTGAGATGACCCTATCATGGCCAGGAATTTACACCAGAAATTGGCAGTAAACTGAACCCCTTGGTCAGACACGATCCTTTGTAGTAGCCTCGTGTAATCAATAAACATGTGCAATGAAAAGCTTAGCTAATTTCCTGGCTGACGGTAACCCTGAATAAGCCACGAAATGGGCCCATTTTGAGAAAAGACTAATGATTGTCCAGATTACTGTGTTTCCCTGACTGGTTGGTAAGTCCACAAAGAAGTCCATGGCTATCTCCTTCCATGGCCTAAGAGCGTGCTTTAACTTTGCTTTTCCTCTTGGCTCATTAGACCAACCGAGGCTTGGTTTGGCTTGGCTCTGCTCAGGCAAGGCCCCGAACTTCAGCTACTTCTGGGGCCTGCCTCTCAGCTATACAGCAGTGGCTCAGGCTTTGGTGGTGATCACAGCGGCGGCAGGAGGCTTCTGACGCCTAGGCTGGGTGACGTAGGCATCAGAACTCAGTCATACTTCTGAGTGTTGCCAGGTCAGCTTCCGGTCCTGCCTGAATGACAGCCCCAAGCCATGAGACGCAGTGCAGTGGGGCTGACAGATGTGTGTAAAGATTATTCTGCAGTTCCCTTCTCTTGCCAAAGCTTATACTTCTAAAGCTGATGTTTGTAATAAACTGGGAAACCCATGATTCAATAATACAATGCAACTAAGGTTCATGAGAAAGGCTCCCAGTTTACCATGATATACACTGGGCTCAGCTAACAAGCTGGCCAGCATTCCTTAAAGATTTATGGAAGGCTATCAAGGCTATAGCCATCCAAACTGGTTCTCTAGGGCAAGTGCAAACAAGCAAATATCCTATCTCCTGAATTCTATTGGAATAGAATGGAACAGAGCGGAACAGAACAGAATGGAACGGAAAAGGACAGAACAGAACAACAGAACAGAACAGAACAATAGAGTTGGTCGTGACCTTGGAAGTCTTCTAGTCCAACCCCCTGCTTAGGCAGGAAACCCTATATCATGTCAGACAAATGGTTATCCAATCTCTTCTTTAAAACGTCCAGTGTTGGAGCTCCTGGTGTTATAGTGGAGTGAGTGGGCAAAAACTAGTCTATACCTGTGGGGAGTTACTAAAGATTGGATCTTCTAGTTGACTAGATATTACCAGCGACTTCCAGCAGTCTCATAATATACTGAGTGACATAGTAAGACTGCCGGGCTGTTCATGGATCGTTGTTGGGCCTGGGAGGTGGCGCTGAGGTGAATAGAGCGGAAGCAGAGATGGGGATGCAGAGCTGGTTTGCTAGCTCAGTTACAGAAGCAGCATCACAGACCAGCATTACCATGTATTTTTCTAACTAACACTAGATCCTTTGTCAACAAAACTGTTGAACTAGAGTTATGGATGGAGCCAAATAAGCTAATTCGCAACTGCTGTGTGATGATTATCATGGAGACCTGGCTTCACCCACTTGTACCGGATGCGTCAGTGGAACTAAATAACTACACCACACACCATTTCAACAGAAATGGCAACTCTGGTAAAAGTAAAGGTGGAGGACTTTGCATTTACACACATAATGACTGGTGTAGTAACAGTAGAGTTACTTATACACACTGTTCTCCAGATGTGGAATTAATAACTGTTATATGTAGGTCATTTTATTTACCTAGAGAGATTTCTGTGATGGTTATCACTGCTGTCTATATTCCACCTGATGCAATTATAAGGGAAATATGATGAAAATAGCCAATGCTGATGCCCTGCTAGTGGAGGAGCTGAATAGCTTCTTCACCTGCTTTGAGATTAAAAGACCTGTCTCTGTGGCTCTATCTCAAAGGCTTCTAATCTCCAGCCACTCACCTTGCATGAACATCAAGTGAGAACTGTGCTGAAGGCCATAAATCCCAACAAAGCTGCAAGTCCAGATGAAATTCTGGGGAAAGTGGTAAAAACCTGCACTGACCAATTAACAGAGATCCTGACAAGGATTTTTAACTTCTCCCTGTAATTGACTAGTGTCCCATCATTCTTGAAAGCAGCCACAATCATCCCAGTTCTGAAGAAAGCAGCATAAACAGCCAGAATGACTATAGGCCCATTGCACTGACATCTATAGTGATGAAGTGCTTTGAGAGACTGGTCCTACAACACCTCAGGTCCTGTATTCCACCAAATTTCAATCAACTGCAGTTTGCTTATAGAAGCAACAGGTCAACAGAAGATGCCATTGCCAAAGCTCTACATACTGAACTAAGACACCTTGAGAAATCTGGGAATTATGTCAAAATATTTTTATAGATTATAGCTTGGCCTTTAATACCATCTACCAGGCATTCTCATTGAAAAACTGACTGATCTGAATTTCCCTCCCCTCGCTTGTGACTGGATCAAAGACTTCCTGACAGACCATCCACAAACAATAAGGGTTGGATCCTTGACATCTTCCACCTTGAAGCTCAACAGAGGCTCCCCTCAGGGCTGCATGCTCAGCCCCTACCTGTACTTGCTATATATACATGACTGCATATCCTCAAATCCACCCAACATCATTGCAGATGACACAACAGTGCTGGGGTTTATAACTGGAGGGTATGAATCAGCATGCAGGGAAGAAGTCTAGAAGGTATCCACATGGTGTTCAAAAAAACTCCTAACATCTAAATACTAGCAAGACAAAAGAGATGGTGCTGGATTTCCGGAAGCACAGAGAGGAACCTGCCCCACTATATATCAAGGGGGGCCATGTGGACAGGGTTTCCTCTTTTAAATTCTTGGGAGTGCTCATTAGTCTCACCTGGAAAAACAACATGGCCCTGGTGGTTAGTAAATCTCAACAGAGGCTTCATTTCCTTAGAGTCCTGCAGAAAAATCAGGTGGAATAATGGCTGATGACTTCTTTCTATCGGTCCATGATAGAAAGTGTCCTCACATACTTTATAACAGTATGGTATGCTGGTTTAACAGCTGTGGAAGGCACTACAGAGAGTAATAAATTCAGCACAAGAAACCATTGGTTGCCCTCTAACACCACTGGATGATATTTATTTATTTATTTATTTATTTATTTATTTATTTATTTATTTATTTACTTACTTACTTACTTACTTACTTACTTACTTACTTACTTACTTACTTACTTACTTACTTACAAGATACATTGCCAGATCTCACTGTTTCAGCAGAGTAAGGAAGATACTTATGGATGATTCACACCAGTGGTGAAATCTTGCAGGTTCTGTTCAGCTCACATGAGCCGATAGCACCAGTGGATTGTGGTTTGGTGAACCGGTACCATTGGCAGTGCATGGTTTGGCGAACTGGTAGCAGTGGCAGAGCAAGGCTCCGCCCATCCGCCCGGATTTCATTACCTCCTGGTTTTTAACCCTCTGCGCATGCGCAAAGCCTTCTGTACGTGCGCAGGTCAAAAACCGGATGTGACAATGGCGTGCGCACTACCGAACCGGTAGGGAAGGTAAGTAGATTTCACCCCTGATTCACATCCTGGCCACTGTCTCTTTTCACTTTTTCCATCAGGCAGAAGATATAGAAGTATAGCCAGTTGGACAAACAGTTTAAAAACAGCTTCTACCCATGGGCTGTCAGATTCCTAAACACAATCATAATCAGTCTACGTATATATGGAAACATATGACTAGTTTTTTCCCCCTAATTACTCGTATAGGGATTATTCTGTATACTATTCATGTTGTCTTGTATTTTCCGTTATGGATTGCACTAGTGGAGGCTAGACCAATTTCGTTGTATACATGATGCACATGACAATAAAGGTTGTTGTTGTTATTGAAAATAAAAAAAATCCAAATATTACTTTGCTGGCTCTTGGTAAACAAAATCCACTGATCACTAGTATTCAAATGATACAGGTAGTCTAAATTAAAAGCTCAGTTTAAGAATGGAAATTAAATGGACTAAGCTTTTAAGTTACCTTTATTTTAGATAGACAATTGTAGTCAGAAAAAAAAATGAATTCTGGCAAAATGTATTACACATACACACACACACATACATCCAATTGTTTAAAAAGTTTTCAAATTGTAGTAGAATTTATTATTAAGTATAAAAGGTACTTTCAGGAAGGCAGATGGCACTGAATATATTGGGATCTCTTGAGTTAATTACATGAATAGTAATACACTGTTCCAGCTAACCTGAACAAATAGAAATACCACATTATGTTCTATTAAAGCAAATTCCATTAATTACAGTATACTTCACACCTGCAAGAGATCACAACCTGTGCTCAATATTAATGGAGGGTATTGGTTCCATTGTTTTTAGTTGGTCAGGTGAAGGAGTTTCTGTCTACCACCTGAGTAACTCAATACAACTCACATAAAAGTAGATGATTAGAATAATCATGGATAATACATGAGCTATTCTTATTTTTCTTCAATTAAAATAATACTCTGAAAATTCTTGTTCTTAAGCATTGTTATTTTACTTCCTGCAGTTCCAGCTATATGGAAGCAAACCTCCCATTGCACCTTCCTAATTTCTGTTTTAGCACCTGTCAGAAGAAAATTGACACATTTTTACATTAGTGTAAATATTTTTACATGATTGCTTGAAGATCCCATTTCCTATTGTTTGATCATAGACACTCTATGCTTTCTTAAAGATAGTGTCATTTTTCCACTTGATCACATGCTAGAAATAGTATTTATGGTTACCATTGCCATTGAAGATTTATTTTAAAGTACTATGGTATTTAGCACTTAGCACTTAGACTTATATACCATTTCACAATGCTTTACAGCCCTCTCTAAGCGGTTTACAGAGTCAGCATATTGCCCCCAACAATCTGGGTTTCTATTTTACTGACCTCGGAAGGATGGAAGGCTGAGTCAACCTTGAGCCTGGTGAGATTCGATCTGCCAAACTGCTGGCAGCCAGTGATCAGCAGAAGTAGCCTGCAGTACTAAACTCTAACGGATGCGTCATTGCGGCTCTTTAATATTTAATAGTTATTTTACTGGAACAGTAGTTAAGAAGTTAAGAAGGGACCTCTATTCTAAAATGTTTCAATTCAGGGCAGAGAGAGGTTAGAGAATAGGTTTTTTTCCTCTTTTATCTGGTGCTTGTAACTCTAAATCAACTCTAACATTAGATAAAGTGAGATTACCTCAAAATAAAGTTATTTTGAGCATCAATTTCTTGGAAGCAATAATAACAGTGTTGCAATTGTTCTCCATAAGCAATCCAGCTTCTGTTGGTTGCAGAGTTTAGGTTTAGAGATGTATGTGTTAGATGGCATTTTCTGGGCTCCCTAAGAAGGTATGTTGCATTGCAGTGCAATGGAAGGAAATGCTCCATTGCCAGCAATAAAGAAGGAATGGCTCTATTGCCAGAAATGAAGTTTATTGTCATGTGGCCAGGGCGCCACCTTGTCTTTTGTCTCATACAATAACTCATTACAAGCTTGCTAACATCTTGTTTCCTTTCCTTGCATAACCTTATTTTCCTCATATTTCAGAGACTAAAATAGATTGATGGAGATGTGAGTAAAGAACACTTTATTCTGTTCAAAACTATCTTGGAGTTGAGATCAGCAGATGATAGAGAAACTCAAGTGCAACCCAAAGCTGTAATTGGGATTTCATGGTTTTCCCCATTTTTTGTTTGTTTGTTTGTTTGTTTTTGTGTCTTTAAGTCATTGTTGACTCCTGATGACTATCTGGACCAATCCCTGCAGGTTTTTTGGCAACATCTGAAAGTGGTTTGTCATTGCCTCATTCCTAAGGCTGAAAAAGAATGACTGGCCCAAAGACACCCATCTGGCTTTGTGTCCAAAGCAGGACTAGAATTCACAGTCTCCCATTCTCTAGTCCAGTGCCTTAACCACTACACCAAACTGGCTCTCTTTCAGAAATTAGTTTTGAACAATTCATTCTATTCAAAAAAACTTCATCATGAAACTATCTGAATCTACAGATATGAGCAAGAACTTTTAGATCAGTCTTCCCCAATCTGATGGTCCTTTGTTGGCATTAATATAGTGGTTGATCTAACATACTTAGGAGATACTAGATTCAGAATGGATGAAGGGTATCATTATTGTCTGTATAGAAAAAAAAATTCAGCTGAGCTAAACTGAAAATTTACTAATCAGCCTTGTCAAAAATATCAATTTAAAGAAAGACTTTTAATATTTTTGATAGCTAGGCCAGATGCATTCTGGGAAATTTGTTGTGGGTGTGATGTGCCTGAAGGCTTTATTTCACAAACTTGACCTGCATTTAAGATGAAGGGAAGAAACTGTGAAGTCTAATAGCTGTGACTAATATTTCACATTTCTTTGGAGTGGTGAAAAATTGATGCTATTGTCTTTTTTAAAAAAACAAACAAACAACACCACTCCTTTATTACTTTCCAGCTATTTTATGCACATGAAGTACTGTACAAAGAATCATGTATAGAACTGCTACTAGTACATCCCAGGTGAGCTGTGTTTCATTTTTATACCTGCTTAAAATACTGCATATATAAAAACCCACTTCCGTTATCCTTTAACAAAAACAAATACTGCCAATATCGGTAATTAAAGATTCTGTATACAATAGTGGTAAACTAGTGTAGGCTATATTATTCCTTGAACAGCAGCCCATAAGCATTTTCAACATCAACTAAATCAACCGAGGAAGTCACCTGAAATACTATTCACACAGTCCTATTATAAGTGGTCAGATTTGGGGAGGAGAAGAGGTATTACGGAATGGCACCTGCACTGTTAACAGGAGTACCCAAGTGGAGATATCAGCATGCAGCACTTTCGGGCAAGGTATGCATATTTCCTTTTTTAAAAAAATATAACTCAAGAGAGGACAGCTCAACATTCACAGAAGCTGCATTTTTGTAGTTTTGATTTTCTGATCATTTAGTTAAGTGTTTATATCACTGAGAGAGATTGGCAGGTACAAACACTCTTGCCAACATGATGTCATCCAGGTATGGTTTAACTAAAAAATCTGGAATTTCTAGCTGGAGGCCATGCTAGCTAAGGAATTCTAAGAGTTTCAATCTTTTCTCTAGGCAAAGAGTATCTGATCATTATTGTGTATCACTGTGAACTCTGATGCTTCCCACAAGTGAATTCTGGTGCTAGCTGCATCATTGGTCTTTCATTTTTAATATAGATAATCCTCGATTTACAGCCACAATTGGGATTGTATTCTGTTGTAAGTCATTGTGGTTTTAAGGTGACTAGGATGTAATTTTACAACCAACTTTACTGTGATCATTAAGAAAATCACATGGTTGTTAAGTGAATCCAGCTTCTACAATGGCAATTTTTTTGTTGGAAATTGTGATCATGTCACCCCAGAATTCCACAACTGGTTTTTAATGTGAGCCAGTTGGCAAGCACCACAATTGTGACCACATGACGTAGGAATGGTGTGACAGTTGTAAGTGTAAGGTCATTTTTTCCAAGGCTGTCATAGTTTTGAACTGTTGTTAAATGAATGGCTGTAAATAGAGGATTACCTAAAAGGCCTGCTGTCTCAAGAGTGGCTATGTAGTTGGGTTTCTCAGAAGAATAATATTTCCTTTTCTTCATGTTCTGTTTTCAAATGAAAGATTCCCAATTTGTAATTGCCCATTAATGGCAATACCTGATATGAGCTGAAAAAGTATCATAAAAGAAATACTAAAAATTCTTAACATCCATAGTTTTGCACTCTAGATAGGATATTCCTGCTATCACAAATGTATTTTAAAATTTTAAAATTCATTTTAAAATTCTTTGGGTGGTATTAAATGTATCAGACTCCTTTTCTCAAGTTTGTTTCCAAGCCAAGTATTCGATATCAATCAATCAAAGCGCGATCCCGTTCCGAACCGGTAGTAAAGGTAAGTAGAACCCACCCCTGATTTGGGGACTCCATAGAAGGAAAAAATAATGAACAAAAATGAATTCTACACTTAACTTTATTGAAATTGAATAATTAATTTTTCTGTAATAAATTCTTACAGCAAATGTAAAATCTTAATGTTTCCTTTGTTTTAAATATTACAGGTTTTTTTCCTGGGTAAGCAAAAATACCTCCATTTTCTGTTTGCTTTCTTAAATTGTTTTCATATGTACTTTCAAACACATAGCAAGGATTTAAACAACAAAGCGCTGGCACCAAAAGGTTAACAGGTTATGAAAATCACAGTACAGTTTAAAACTTTTTAGTAAGTTAATGTTATTTAAAATGACACCCACCTGGGTATTTTTTTAGTAAAGATATAAAGTCAAGGTCTGTAAACAAGTCATGTTTACCTACAGAGTTATCAACTTGCAACTACAAGGAGATCAGTAATAGAAATTCAATGCTAAACTGAACTACTCTTGGACACAAATTCTTAACCAACAATATGGTGTAGAATTATGATAGGTAAAGTACGGTTTGGCACCTTATGCTGCATGTAGTTAATTTTTAAAAAAAACTAAATTGAAAGGAGTGCACCATCTTAAAATAAGAACATTATCCATAGCACAAGCCATTTCCGTAGATGAAAGCAGTGAAATTAATCAGTCTATGCAAGTTGGACTTCAGTTCTAAGAAAGCAAGAATATTAAAATGTACACCCATAAAGATAATAAAGTATAAGGCTCTTCTTCCCATGCCCTATTAGTAGAAATAATTTACCATTGACAAGGAGACTTCTGGGCTAACCATTAATTACAGAGATTAATGGAATGTAGCTTGTAGTGTAGATACTTGTTTCCTAAAGGAAAGCAATGTTACCCTGAAAAAAATTTGGTCCTCTTAAAACTTACTGCAATGCAACCATTATAGACAATCCCATGACAGATGCTTTTAAGAATTCCTTAAGTAGAGCTGAAACACACTGACAACTCAGAACAAATGTGCCCTGTGTGTGTGATCTTGGCAAGAATACTGGAAGAACCACATAGAGAGTACCTTTTCATTTTGCAATCTTATCAATGTAATTTATTTTGTGCAATGATTACTGTTCCCCATTACTTGTTTAGCATTACAAGACAACAAACCTTCAGTGCCAAGGACAAAAAAAGACACTTCACTATATACAAGAAAGTCACTTTGGCTAGAAAATCCAGCTTGCAAAGAGTTACTTATTTTTTGTGAATATCCTCATGACGTATAATTTTGTATGTGATCCAGTAAAATATGTTGAAGATGAGAAAGGCAAGTGGGAAGGCAGCTCGGGATATTGTATCAATCCTTTTGGCACGGTCCACAAATTTCTTTTTGATGGAATCTGAATCTTTTGGCATGGGAGGTGGTAGAGGATTGGGAGGTGTAGCTTTGACTGCAGTACCATCTTTTACCTGTAGGCAGTGACCCATCCCATAGCCACCAAAGTTAAATCGGCTGTCACGAGCTCCATCTTCTTCCTGAAGAAATAACAACAACAAAAAATTAAGAGAAATAACAAAAGCAATCAATTTGACTAAATTCCATTATATAGTATACTTTTTGCTTTTAAGATGTCCTTCCATGGAATGGGACAACTCACCATGGCCAATTCACTGTGGGACAATTTGGTGCAGGATAATTCAACAATTCTATTTGTTTAAAATAAATTTTAAAATATTTTACTTTTTGTCATTTACATTTCATTCTGTCCCTCCTTTGGCATCATTTCTTTAATGACTGTTCTATCATTTCTTTAATGTTAGTGTAACTCTTGTTCCATGGCAAATTGTCCCGCGGCACCTCAACAAATTAGCTGTGATGAATTGGCCATGGCAAGCTGTCCTAGACCCTCCTCAAGGGTTGAAGAGATTGGGTTTCTGGTTGTCAAATGGGATGGTTTTATGAAATCTCTTTGCTTTGATAAGACCAATATATTTTGATAAAAGAACAGACAGATAACTTAAAACTATATTGTCATCTTGCTGAGTGCCAGCGGTATAAGGGATGCTAATCCAGATCTAATAGCCTTAAACCTGTGTGGTAAATGTACAGGTATTTTTCACAAATAGTTTGATTAATGTAGAGCTTAGCTAGAAGTAGATCTAATAATGATAAATTCCACAGAAAGCTGTAAATTTGAATGTAATATAGCTCTTTCTGGAAGATTTTTTTTCCATTCTAAAATGGTAACAGGTTTATATAAAAAAAATACTATGATAAATCTGGAATGTATGTTCCTTCTAAACTTTTAATTACAGTTTTGTAAGAATGTGGCGAAGCAATGTTCCCAAGATGCTTTCTTTTTTACATGCAAAAGGCAAGCAGATTCAGGTCAAAAGATTAATTAAAGAAGTAAGGAGTCCATGTTTTGTATTTTAAATTTATTTGCATGCTGTCTGCTATGGTAATAATTTATTATATGAATTACACTTCTGACTTTTTAGCTTTTCTCAAGAATGATGAGTTTCTGCTTTCCACAGGGTCGATTGAAGTTCCTGATGAATTGAATGATTAAAGGTGGTCTAGAAAAAAAAGATAATAAAGGCTAACACAACTTTATATGATCTCCTTCCTTTGCTTTAAAAAAACATGAATTCTGAAAGTTCTGTGCTACATATACAGTATTATATGTACTACGTATAATAAGTATTATACCAGTGGAACAGTTTTGCTTCCTCCTTTAGCCACAGTAATTGTAATTTGATAAGGATTTTGGAAATATTCAGTTACAGATACATGCACACCTTATTTATTTATTTATTTATTAATTATTGTGATTTATATGCTGCCATTCTCTTTGAGGACTCAGGGCGGCTTACATATAACAATCATCGATACAAATCACAGTAAAACAGTTAAAATAAAATTAAAACCCCCATTAAAACCAATCTAAAGATTGTAAGATTATAAAACCCCACGACCAGATTATTGTTGGAACAGCCACGTCTTTAGTCCGCGGCGAAAGGAGAGGAGGTCGGGAGTCGTCCTGAGCTCGGTGGGCAAACTATTCCAGAGGGTTGGGACTCCGACAGAGAAAGCCCTCCCCCTGGAGGCCGCCAGCCGACATTGTTTGGCCGATGGCACCCTAAGGAGGCCTGCTCTGTGGGAGCGCACCGGACGATGGGAGGAAGGCAAGAAATGGTCCTGTAAGTACCCCGGACCTAAGCCATGTAGGGCTTTATAGGTAAGCACCAGCACCTTGAAACGGACCCGGAGAGCAACTAGTAGCCAGTGCAGCTCGCGCAGGAGAGGTGTAACATCAGATTTATGAAGAGCCCCCGTAACTACCCGCACGGCTGCGTTCTGAACTAACTGGAGTCTCCAGATGCATGCCAAGGGCAGCCCCATGTAGAGGGAGTTACAGTAATCCAACCGAGAAGTAACTAGGACATGAGTGACTGTGGCGAGGGCATCTCAGTCTAGGAAAGGGCGCAACTGGTGCACAAGACGTACTTGTGCGAAGGCCACCCTGGTTACGGCCGTCAGATGGTCATTCAAGGATAGTCGAGAATCCAGGACACCCAGATTGCGAACCCTATCGGATGGGGTAAGAGTCTCCCCACCGATCACTAATGATGGTATCTCTAGATCCTAAGATGCCGGCACCCACAGCCACTCAATCTTGGAAGGGTTCAGTCTGAGCCTGTCCTTACCAATCCAAACCCGCACCGCCTCCAGGCAGCAGGACATCACGGAAAGGGCATCCCCAGGGTGGCTTGGGTTGGAGATGTAAAGCTGGGTATCATCCGCATATTGGTGATACCTCACCCCAAAACCATGAATGATCTCACCCAGCGGCTTCATGTAGATGTTAAAGAGCAGGGGAGAGAGAACCGATCCCTGAGGCACCCCACATGTGAGAGGCCTCTGGGAGGATCTCTCACCCCTCGCCGATACAAACTGCAAGCAGCCTGAGAGGTAGGAGGAGAACCACTGCAACACAGTGCCTCCTATCGCCAACCCCCTGAGTCACTGCAGTAAGATACCATGGTCGATGGTATCGAAAGCCGCTGAGAGGTCAAGAAGGACCAGGATGGAGGAACAACCCCCATCACGGGCCTGCCAGAGATCATTCACTAGGGCGAACAATGCTGTTTCCGTGCTGTGGCCACGCCTGAAGCCAGATTGGTAAGGATCCAGGTAGTCCGTTTCCTCTAGGAAATGAGGGAATTGCGGTGCCACAATGGTCTCAACAACCTTCGCTAAAAAGCGAAGGTTGGAGACAGGACGGTAGTTGTTAAGGGAGTCCGGATCCGGGTTAGGCTTCTTAAGGAGAGGTCGTACCACCGCCTCTTTGAGTACAGTGGGGACAAAACCCTCCCTCAGCGAGGCGTGAAACTTTTTTCTAGTGAAAATATAAAGGTGATTTTTAATAGTTATTCTATCCATTAAGAAAAAGGATGTAGTAGATTGACATAATTATATTTTTGAATATATTACCTTATTACCAGTTATATTTTTAATGTTTCTGTGCATTAAAAAATCAAGAATTTGTATCCAATAATTACTGATGTGCAAGCAATATGTTTTACATCATGTATTAATAACATTATATTATTTACAAACCTGAAAACTAATAAGCATAGTGCAGGAATGTGACAGGAATGGTCTGTTTTTCACATTTTCATTTTGAATGGCAAGGTACCACTGAAGGAAACTAAACAATCCAACCGAGTTTAAACATTAGGACTTGGCTGTCTAGCTTTGGTTGAGCTATACCTTTATTTTTAAGACATAAAGTACACGGTAAAGTTTTGAATAGTAGCAAAGAAGTAACTCCGGTTCCATGATTTTTCCAAAGACTGGATATGAGAGAATGTAAGTTTGACTGAAAGAGCATAAGTTTGACTTGGTATTTGCCTTTTCCAGAGAAAAGTGATGAAGGAAAGTCTGAAGAAACATGACATCCAGGATGCCCTGGTGTGTGAATAAAAGCACTGAAACTTCAAAGTAATGGATGAAGGCTTATTTAAGTCTCCATGGCTATATGGAGCAGGCAAGAATACAGCCTCGGTTGCAAGCATCCAGATGCCCACTAGATGGTATTAAAGAGATATATGATAGCCACCCTTGAAATAGAGATTCCCACCCTTGATTCTGGGCATAACAGAAGTTCTGTTGAATAGAATCAAATCAAATTGAATTGAATTGAATCGAATAGACTTTGGAGGTCTTTGAGTCCAACCCCTCATTTCAGCAGGAGACCCTATATCTGTAATGGCGAACGTATGGCATGCATGCCAGAGGTGACACACAGCGCCCTCTCTGTGGGCACATGAGCCATCACCCCAGTTCAGCATGCATGCGTGCCTCCCACCGGTCAGCTGGTCTTTGGATCTCTTCCATGCATGCGCAGGGGGCAGGCCACGTGCAGGAGGTGCATGCGCATGGGTGGGGGTCTGCGTGCCCATGCACGGGAAGTGGGACATGTGTGGGGCACAAGCATGCATGCATGGGGATGGGACACGTATGGGAGTGCGCATGCATATGTGGAGGCGGGGCATATGCAGGGGGCCCCAGGGGCCCATGCATGGGGGCAGGGTGTATGAAAGGGCATGTGTGCATGTGCAGGGACCGTGAACGCCTTGCATTTTGGGGGTTTGACCTTTTAACAACAATATCAAAACATAATTTTAAAAAAAAAATTCTAGCCCTGTTCTGATTGTTTACCTTGCAACTTTAACATCACATATCTTAATTTCAAATTGAATACAGTTCTATTTTTGTTTCAATTTATACGTAAAAGTTCTATCTATATTTTTTAATATCTAGACTCTTTCAACAAATCTCTGAATCTTAAACTTTAACAATTTACCTTTAATTTTATACATTTCATATTAGACAAGTTTATCTCAACATTAAAGGGTCTTTTCCTCCTGCTAATTGTTTTACTGAGTCATCTTGCCTTGATAGTTTGTAGCTGCTAATTAAGGCTAGGGGCACACGTGTTAATAGCCATCATTTGAGCACTGCTCCTGCCTGGGTTGGATCTCACTCACCCGGCTTCTGAACTCTTTGCTCTTTTTTCCTGCTTCTTCCTCCTACACAATGCTTTCCTGGTTGGCCCTGGCTTCGAGACAGCTGCCATGGCTGCTGCTCCCCTGCCACCGGCGCAGAGGGCTTCCTCCAGTCCCAAGATATCACTGTGAACTCTGATGTTTTCCACAAGTGAATTCTGGTGCTAGCTGCATCATTGGTCTTTCATTTTTAATATAGGTAATCCTCGATTTACAGCACAATTGGGATTGTATTCTGTTGTAAGTCATTGTGGTTGTAAGGTGACTAGGATGTAATTTTACAACCAACTTTACTGTGATCATTAAGAAAATCACATGGTTGTTAAGTGAATCCAGCTTCTACAATAGCATTTTTTTTGCTGGAAATTGTGATCATGTCACCCCAGAATTCCATAACTGGTTTTTAATGTGAGCCAGTTGGCAAGCACCACAATTGTGACCACATGACGTAGGAATGGTGTGACAGTTGTAAGTGTAAGGTCATTTTTTCCAAGGCTGTCATAGTTTTGAACTGTTGTTAAATGAATGGCTGTAAATAGAGGATTACCTAAAAGGCCTGCTGTCTCAAGAGTGGCTATGTAGTTGGGTTTCTCAGAAGAATAATATTTCCTTTTCTTCATGTTCTGTTTTCAAATGAAAGATTCCCAATTTGTAATTGCCCATTAATGGCAATACCTGACATGAGCTGAAAAAGTATCATAAAAGAAATACTAAAAATTCTTAACATCCATAGTTTTGCACTCTAGATAGGATATTCCTGCTATCACAAATGTATTTTTCAATCTGTCCAAAACTGCGCCTGTAAGTTCAGTTTTAAATGTTCCATTTTATTTCTTCTTTCTAGCCATCAATAATTCTCCAATAGACAGGTTGGATATCTCCAGAAATAAGTAATCCAGTTTAAATAGCAAGGCACATAGTTTCTCCTTCAAACCGCAAGCAATCCACAATTTGCATTTTCACTTCGTCACAGCTAGTATCCATTTTGTCTATTACTGCGTGTCTTTTCCCTTGCTTTCCTGGTTGGCCCCGGCTTCGAGACAGCTGCCATGGCTGCTGCTCCCCTGCCACCGGCGCAGAGGGCTTCCTCCGGTCCCGAGGAGCCTGCCCATTCTCTCGGCCATCCAAGCGGTCCCTCTCTTTCCTCCTGTCCCTCCAGAACAGGGTAGGTCTGCAGATCTGTCGGCGGCAGCTCGATAGATGGGGTTTTCATTAGAGCCCCGCTATTTCCCCGTCTGGATCGCCGCAGCGCCAACCCAAATTTCCATAAATTTCTTCTTGTTTTGCCTTCAGATGCTTTGGAGAATAAGTTGGCGCTCTCTTCTTTGTGGCAGACCCTAAGATATTGGAATACTACTATCATATCAACCCTAGTCTTTCTTTTCATTAAACTAAATATACCCAATTCCATCAACTATTCTTCATGTTTTAGCCTCCTGTCCCCTCCTCTGTTGCTATTCTCTGTACTCTTTTTGAGTGTCAACATTTGTTTTACATGTGGCAACCAAATTTGTTTATGTCACAGAAATGCAGGTAGTTGTAAACAATTGCAAATAAATAATAAGAGCTAAGCAAATCCCTGTAATCTAAATTCAAATACAGATGCCATGGTAATTAGTGATTGCCAGTAGCAAGCCATTCTAAGCAAGCCACTCTACTCACCACTTTCAGCATTAAATATTTTCCAGTCATTTGAATATGAGCAGAAACTGTTTCTTACAAAAATATGTCTTAACAATTATTTTATTGATTCATCCATCCTTAGCCTGGAATAATGGCTCATTCTGCAGTGAAAAAAAATTCACATACTTTTAGATATTGCTAGATATGTTGCAACTAATAATGTACACTTTAGTTTTTTCCTTCCCTTCCCAAGTTTGGTATTATGAAATCCTATGTGAATTTGCTGTGTAAATCATAATTATTTCCTCCATGTAGCCTTTATTTTGAGGCATAGAAAATATGACTTGTCATCTGCAAGTTCTGTAATTTTCATCCATCACAATCAATTGTTCAGAATGTCTGAAATTGAAATCCATCTGTAAAACAGGTTTGGAAAGAATGCTTCAGTTGTTAAGATAATTCTTACAGACTGTATGTCATTACTTGCTTCCAGAAATTATGGGTGCTCCAGCACTGGAGGTTTTTAAGAAGAGATTGGACAGCTATTTGTTTGGAATAATATAGGTACTCCAGTTTGAACAGGAGGTTGGACTAAAAGACCTCCAAGATCCCTTCCAACTCTGTTATTCTGTTATTATAATCCTCTTGCTATTGCAGTCCAGAATAAAATGACTCAATATTGACTCAGTTTCAGAAGGAATGATGACTTTGAACTGAGTGCATTCAAGGCACTGTTTTATTTTTAATTTCTTTACATTTGAACTGCTATGGAGAGCAAACAACTTTATCAAATACAGGACTTAATTGAATTTCAAGGACAAAAATGCAAATACTAGTTTTTTGCCAAAGGACTCAGTAGGGTATCTATTAGGTTTCAGTATATGTCAGCACAGAATAGAAAATGTGTTTTATCATTTTAGTACTGAAATAGGACCACAATCTGCCATATAGTTCACAAAATAGGGGCTCACTTAAATGAATGAAATATTTGCCACATTGTGTTCCTGTGTGGTTCCCATACATTGAAATGGTGGTGACGTCTGGGTGGATGATGCCTTTAATTTGTAATGATAGAATTAATTAAAAAACATGTTGCTATAAACTTTATTTTTTCTGCTTTAAAGATCTGTAATTTAAACATTTGAGTGTTAATAATCTCTTGTCAATATTGTATAAATATCTCTATATCAAAATAATATATTGTATAATATATTATATTATAAAATAAAATAATATAATGTATTACTGTACTTACAACTTATAACAATATAATAAAACACATTTTAAAAACTACTTAAAAATACATTTAAATCTGTTATCTAAAGGCATTTTTATAAGAAGCATTTTATCATAGTTATGGCTGATATATTGTATCTATATATTGTGAAACAGAATGAGACAAATGTTAGGAGACTGAGAGTCACATTTCTATTTTTATCATCTCAGAAGTCTTCAAAGACTGCACAAACATTCCTACAGGCAGTCCTCGACTTACAACAGTTCACTTAGTGATTGTTCAAAGTTACAACAGCTATGAAAAAAGTGATCTCTTACTTATGACCATTGCAGCAATCCCAAGGTCACATGATCAAAATTCAGACACTTGGCAACTGACTCACATTTATGATGGTCTCAGTGTCTCAAAGTCATGTGATCACCTTTTGTGGCCTTCTGACAAGCAAAGTCAATGGAAAAACCAGATTCACGTAACAGCCATGCTATCTTAACAACTGCGGTAATTCATGTAACAACTGTGGCAAGAAAGGTTGTAAAATGGGGCAAAACTCACTTAACAAATGTCTCATTTAGCAACAGAAATTTTGGGTTCAATTGTGGTCATAAGTCAAGGACTACCTGTAGTCACTTTGTGGGGACATGTGTATCCATTTAGTAGCAAAATAACTATGTTGACCTTTTTTAAAAAGATCTACAAAATGAATGCTACCAAAAATTTCTACCAAACTTCAGCTGTTTTAAAGAGTCATAAACATAGCATGAAAAGCTGCACATTTCCTTTCCTATTGTTACTTTAAAGTTTTACCACTGTTTAAAGAAAAAGCTTCCTCAGCTTCACAATGGCATTTACCTTTATACATAGAGTATACTTCTGTGTATTTTACCATACCGCATGTATTTTTGTACTTACATTTTTAGTTACCTACATGACAAATTTCAGACAAAGTGACTATTACTACATAGGTGTATTGCACCTTATTGAATTTCCTGTATTATAAATGTTTGACTTCACACTGGTAATTGCCTTAAACAAATTCACTGAATCTCTCCTCCACTCTCTCCTTTTTGTTCTGCCTGTGTTAGCTCGGCGCCGGAAAGAAACGCGACTCAGCTGTCCGTTCAGAACCTTTATTAGAAGAGCACAACTGAACTGCCGGCTGGGCTGCTGAGCCTCCTTATATCCTGCTCAGGCATGCCTGCTGGCCAATGACAACAGTTTAAACCTCCCGCCGGTGGAATCTACCAATCCCCCGGCGGATGTCCTTATAAGGACATAACACCCCTCCCCTCCTAGTCCTTAGTCCATCAATCAGTGTGCGCGATCACATACTCGCGCAGGTAGGCGGGGCGCCTTACAGTTCTACCCGACCTGCGTGGCCCAGTCGGTGGGTTGATGTTGCTCCGGACGGGTCGAGCCCCTGCTGGCTCCGGTTCCCCCGTCCGGGAATCTCCGGACTCCGCCGTCGAGTGCGCGGGGCCTTGCCTAGCGCCTCCGGCTGGAGTTGACTCCATCTCCAGGTGCTGTCCCCGGGTTTCGCCGCCGTAGGTCCGGTGGTCCTCCCGGCTGTTCCCGTCGCCGCGGTCGGGAGATGGTCGTCTGATACTCGGTAAGGTCCCCGGGTCCTCGTCCGGTGTCCAGGGTGCCCCCGGGTCAGGGGGTGCAGCGGCTGTCACCGTGGGTTGACCCCCGGGTGGGGGTGGTTGTGTCGGTCCCGCCTTGGCCCGCCCGGGTCGGCCTACCTCGCTGGGGTAGGGTAGGACTCTCTTTCGGGGTTGTTGTTGGTCTCGGGGTTTGTGCTGTCGGGTGCCACCTTGGTTGTCAGGCTGGCACCCTCGCCGGTGGAGCAGGTCCCGGTCTACCGTGCTCGCCTTTTCGCTGGTGTCAGCGTCTCTCGTGTTGGCAGGCAGAGGTCCTGCCTCGCCGGGTTGGGGCAGCCCACCTCTGCCGGGGTGTTGTAGGCCCTCGCCTTCTGGGTGTGGTAGGTCTACCCAGCGGGGTCGTGGCTGGCCTACCTCGTCGGGGTGGGGTAGGCCTACCTCGTCAGGGTGTGGTAGGCCTACCTCGTCTGGTCGGCGCAGGCCTACCTCGTCGGGGTGGGGTAGGCCTACCTCGTCGGGGTGGTTTTCCTCGACTTCCTCGATTCCCCTCCACCTTTTCCGGAGCTGGTCGATGTGTCGCCTGCAGGTGCGGCCGTCGTCCAGCTCGACTTCGTAGGACCTCGGGCCGGTCACTCGCATGATCTGACCCTTGATCCATTTGGGATCGCCCTGGAAGTTGAGCGTGAAAATCAAATTGCCGCACGCAAAGCTTCTTGGCGGCGGTGGTTTGTTCGGCTTGTCTTTCGGGTTGTACATCGGGTGCAGGCGATCTAGCGGTGAGCGCAGCTTCCTCCCCATTAGTAGTTCTGCCGGGCTTTTCTTTGTTGTGGTGTGGGGAGTGATGTGTTGGGTCAAGAGGAACTGGTCGATTTGTTCCTGCCAGTCCCCGTTGCCCATTCTGGTCAGTGTCTCTTTAGTTAGTCTCACCATTTTCTCGGCCTGTCCGTTTCCGGCCGGTCTGTAAGGGGCGATGAGTGCGTGCCTGATGCCGTGGCCAGCCAGGAACTCTTCCATCGTCTTCGCCGTCAGCTGTGGCCCATTGTCGGAGACGAGGGTGTCCGGAAGGCCGTGCGTGGCGAAGAGTCGTCGTAGGGCTCTGATGGTGGCTTCCGTCGTTGTGGAGGGCATGGCTATAACTTCGAGCCACTTGGAAAATGCGTCGACCACGATCAGGAGGGATTTCCCGTTCATCGGCCCGGCGAAGTCGATGTGGATTCGTGACCACGGTCCGGATGGTTGTTCCCACTCTGTCGGGTGTGCTTGCGGGGGTGCTGGTCTCGTTGCCTGGCACGGGTCACATCTGGCAATCCACGCCTCAATGTCTTTGTCTAAGGCGGGCCACCAGACGTAACTCCGCGCCAGGGCCTTCATTCTGACGATTCCCGGGTGACCGCAGTGGAGGGTTTGCAAAGTCCGTTTTTGTAATGATGGGGGGATGACCACCCGGTCGCCCCAGAGGAGGCAGCCTTGCATGGTGGTGAGTTCTTGCTGCCTTCTCTGGTATGGGGCAAGTTCTTGCTTCTGTGTTTCTTCTGGCCATCCCCGCAAAACCCAGGATACGACTTGCCTGAGAATCCTGTCTTTAGTGGTGTGCTGTGCTACCGTGGATGAGGACACCGGGCTGGACTGGTCATCGTCGATGTGGTGGAGGCCGAGTGTAGGTGCTGGGTCCTCGATCTGCTCGTTCAGCGGGCACCTGCTGAGGCCGTCGGCGTTTCCGATGACTTTTCCGGGCCGGTGGACCAGGCGGTAGTTGTAGCCCGACAGGAATATGGCCCAGCGTGTCATCCTGGGTGACATGAAGGTTGGGGTGGGTTTGTCCCCCGCGAGGAGGCCCAGTAGGGGCTTGTGGTCGGTGACAATTGTAAAAGCTCTTCCATATACGTATTCATGGAATCGCTTTACGCCCGCCACCATCGCCAGCGCTTCCTTATCGATCTGGCCATAGTTTCTCTCCGCCGGGGACATCGTTTTGGAGAAGAAGGCGATGGGTGCTTCCGTCCCGTTCGGTAGTTGGTGGCTTAGGACGGCCCCGACCCCGTAGGGTGAGGCGTCGCAGGTCAAGGTTAACGGTAGCTCTCCGTTGTACTGGATGAGGAGGCTGTCGGAGGATAGGAGTCTTTTGGCTTTCTGGAAGGCTTCCTCTTCTTCGCTCCCCCACTTCCAAGGTGCCGCCTTCCCTAGGAGTCGGTGTAGTGGTTCAGCAACGGTGGCTTTCTGTTGTAAGAACACACTATAGAAATTAAGTAGTCCCAGAAAAGCCTGAAGCTCCGTTTTGTTTTTGGGGGCTGGAGCCTCGTGTATAGCCCTCACCTTGTTTTTAGTGGGGTGGATGCCCTGGCTATCAATTAAATAGCCCAGGAACTCGACTTCCCTGACTCCGATCACGCACTTGTCCCGTCGGACTCGTAGTCCCTTCGCCTGGAACCGCTGCAGGGCAAGCCTGGGCCGTTCCAATAGTTGGGATTCCGATGTCCCTGAGACTAGGACGTCATCAAAGTAGGGCACTACCCCTGGAATGCCTTGGAGAAGACGTTCCATCATCGATTGAAAAATCCCCGGGGCGGCACTGACTCCGAACTGGAGCCTGTTGCATTTAAAGGCGCCCCGGTGCGTGACAATCGTTTGCGCCTCCGCAGTTGTCTGGTCCACTGGCAGCTGCTGGTATGCCTGCGCCAGGTCCAGTTTGGCGAAAATTGATCCTTTGCCTAGTGAGTGCAACAGGTGTTGCACCACTGGCACCGGATATGCGCTCTGCTGCAACGCACGGTTGATGGTGCACTTATAATCAGCGCAGATGCGCACTGATCCATCTGGCTTCATGGGGGTCACAATGGGAGTCTCCCATGCAGCGTGATCGATCGGTTCGAGGATGCCCTGGGCGATTAGTTTATCCAATTGTGCATCCACTTTTGGTCTAAGGGCAAACGGGACTCTGCGGGGCTTTAGCCGAATTGGATTGATTTGTGGGTCTAAATTTAGCGAAATGGGTTTCCCCAGGAATTTACCTAAGCTCCCGTCAAAGACGTCCTGGAAGTCTTCTAGGAGTTTGTCGAGTTGGCTAGTCCTGATTTGATTAATTCCGCCAATTGTGAGCCCTAGTGGCCTGAACCACTCCACTCCCAGTAGGGTCGGTCGGGCGTCCTTGACGACGGCGATGGGGAGGTCTCCGTTGAAGTCTTTGTATTGCACCCTGATGTTTGTTCGTCCCAGGATGCCAATGGGGTGGCCGCCGAAATCCACCAACTTTGCCTGGATTGGCTTCAATTGTCCCTTAGAGATGTTGGGCTGGAGTTTCTTGAGGTTATGCCAGGCAATGATGGAGAATGGTGAGCCAGAGTCTATCTCCATGGGGCATGGTGCCCCTTCCACGTTGACGGTCACGTGGAATTTTTCGGATCCCTCAGCTGCGGTGTGGGCGATGGTCGTCTTGTTGACTTGCCGGCCGTTGGATTCCGCTCGTCGTTCCGCCTCGGCTGCTGGGATCGTCTAGATGACCTTTGGTATTCATGGTCCGCAGGTCTTTGCCGCTCGAATGTTGGTTCTGCCGCTCTGCAGGCCTCGGCGATGTGGCCTTTCCGTCCGCAGCGTCGGCAGGTTGCGTCTCGCCAGCGACATCTGGCGCGAGGGTGGTCCCCTTTGCAGCTGGCGCATCTGTCCTCCCGGCTGCCATCTTGGTGATTTTCCCGCCTTTGGGGCCTCGTGACCTTATGGACGGCCATTTCCCCATCTGACTCCGAGCACGTGGAGATGTCTTCGGATGACTGCGGGTGGTCTCTGTGGATCTTGTGGATCCCTTTTGATCGTCGCATCGCTGCTGCCGCTCTGTCGGACGTCTCCGCCGCGGTAGCCTCTTCGATGATGTCCTTGAGGGAGATCTTTTTTTCGGCTGAGGAACTTCTTTTGGACTGTACAGTCCCTCATGCCGAAGACGATCCGGTCTCGTAGCTGGACGTCCACGTTTTCGAACTCACAGCTGGCCGCGATCTTCCGGAGCGCCGATACGAACTCCTTGAACGTTTCCCCTTCGTGCTGATTCCGTTGATGGAATTCGAAGCGGTTGGCTAGAGGAGTGCTCGTGGGCGCGTAGTGTTCTTGGAGAACGTCTTGGAGCTCGGACCATGGCATCTGTTCGATGTCTCTGGGTGCCACGAGGTCCATCGCCATCTCCAGAACTTCGGATCCGCAGTGGGCCAGGAAGAGAGCCCTCTTCCTGTTGTCGTCCAAGTCTGTGAAGCCGCTGCCCGCCAGGAATTGTCGGAATCGCACCATGAAGGACTTCCATTTTTCCTGGCTTGGATTGAATGGAGCCAGAGAAATTTGGGGTCCCGACATGGTTCAGTGACTTGCTCAAGTGATTCAGCTCTTGGATGGCGGGTGCGGTCGTGCTGGCTGTTCGTCGGTTCTTCTTCAGTCCTTCGTCGCCAGTGTTAGCTCGGCGCCGGAAAGAAACGCGACTCAGCTGTCCATTCAGAACCTTTATTAGAAGAGCACAACTGAACTGCCGGCTGGGCTGCTGAGCCTCCTTATATCCTGCTCAGGCATGCCTGCTGGCCAATGACAACAGTTTAAACCTCCCGCCGGTGGAATCTACCAATCCCCCGGCGGATGTCCTTATAAGGACATAACAGCCTGCCCAATCTTAAAGCAGTATGCTGTTTGTAAGGAAAACATGTTGAACAGATAAGCAACTTATCTTCCTAAATGTACGACCTTTTTTCAATTACCATCATCTCTTGCAGAAAACAGATCATCAATAATGATTGCTGCTCCTGTAATTTTTCAGTCATCTCAATTCAAATGGCTATATGTGGGTCACCCTGAAGGATAAGGCTGTGCATTCTTTCTATTGTTAAATTTATGTCCCTGTCAAAACCAGCATTCTGTTGTTTCAAATGAGCAAAACAGTGTACTGAAATTGAGGTTAAAAATTAATTGCAGCAAGTTTCCATGCAAAATCTCTCTGTATCTAAGTTTACTAGCTGAAACTTTCCTTCATAGTTTGAATTCTTTATTTTCACATGGCCCTTCTGAATTTGGAAAGCAAATTGTTTTTAGCTTCTTCATAATCTATGAAAGAATTACTGGTAGTCCTTGACTTACAACAGTTCATTAGTGACCGTTCAAAGTTACAACAGCACTGAAAAAAGTGACTTATGACTGTCGCTTTTTATTATGATCAAATGATCAAAATTCAGATATTTAGTAACTGGTTCATATTTATGACAGTCACAGTGTCCCGGGTTATGTGATCACTTTTTAAGACCTTCTGACAAGCAAATGGGGAAGCCACTTAACAACAGTGTTACTAACTTAACAATTGCAGTGATTCACTTAACAATTGTGGCAAGAAAGGTCATAAAATGGGGGTAAAATTAATGTAACAAATGTTTCACTTAGCAATAGAAATTTTGGGCTCAATTGTGGTCAAAAGTCAATTTTCCATTTGTTCTCAATGATAGACTTTGAATCTGTTTCAAAAGTCATGAATTGAAAGTCTATGCCGTATTAGTCATGATTATTTAACATCAATGAAATTTAGATGGGCTATGATCTTTATCAGCAAGTTTCTTCTATGATTTTGATTATTTTCTTAACTTAGTCTTCTAAATTTTTCTTAGTACTTAGATGCTTAACTTCGATGATGTATAATTGTAATGATAGGTTTGCAAAGGAGCTCCACTGCTATATGAAAGTCAACAAGGTTGAGAAAGACAGGTCATTCAGAGAACTATAGAGCAAATATAAATGAGAAATTGTTACAGGGCTATATCTATAGTTTATGCCTGCAATATGGATACTTGTTAATCAGAGACAATGAGTTTTGTCATTTTGTAATTTCTTTGTTCTCTTTTATGATGGCCACTTCTTCCTCCTGCCATCTGCACACTGCAGAAAACAATGCTTGGAAGAGACTGAGAGAAAGAGAGGAAAAAAAGTTGTGTATGATATTCAGCAATGATTGCATGTATGAACCAACTGCAAATCAACCATATGATCATGGAGATGCTGCAAAGTTCATAACTGTGAAAAATGGTCATGTTATTTTTATTAATGCCATTGTAACTTTGAACTATTGCTAAATGAACTATTGTTAATCAAGGACTACAGATAGATAGATAGATAGATAGATAGATAGATAGATAGATAGATAGATAGATAGATAGATAGATAGGCAGGCAGGCAGGCAGGCAGGCAGGCAGGCAGGCAGGCAGGCAGGCAGGCAGGCAGACAGACAATATGAAGATGAATTGCATGCATTTAGTGCAATGCTCTGTGGGAATGACCTTGGGAGGTGGGGTGGGGGATATATTTAGGGAATGATCAGATGAGAGAGGACATATCCTGCAGCTACATAATGGGAGGACAAAGAGGTTAAGAAGGGATCCCCCATCCCAAATTTTTAGATTGGAAAGGCAATGGCAGATTTATATTTTCAGACTTGCAAGATTCTGCTAATGTAGTCTTACAATAAAATAGAATTAGATCATTTGGTTGTGTTTCCTGTCTAGTTTATCTGGGAAGGCTGACATTTAGTGACAATAAAATAAGAGCCTCTAGCAGGAGAGTAATTCAAGGAGCCTGTCAGAACCACCAGCTTTGGTTTCATCCCTCACTGGCATTCTGCCATCAGTGGGGGAAGGGAGGGGGACAAGAGGGGAACAAATGATCAGGCTGCTGTATACTTTTATGATGGGAAATTGAGAGAGGGAAATTGACAGGTGAGGAAGAACAGAGACATCTGGAATCCAATTCGTGCTGGCATCTTCAAGGCTATTTGCCCTGAGTGTAAAATTTCACCAGCCCAAACATCTCAGAGTTTCTCATAACATCTCAGCAGTGCTGGATTGACTTCACACAGACTGACTATGAGGGGAGGCTAAGGGAACCAGGGGTTTTAGCTTTGTGTTGGCATGTGGGAATTTTAAATTCTGCTTGACTTTACTGCAATCAGTATTCCTTAGTAAAAATAGTTTTTCACTTCTAATGGAATGAAGAGTTTTACTTCCCTAAGGGATCAAACTGCAGCAGGTCTGACAGAGGCTCTACCCACATTCTTGTACCTGTGTATGCATTCATTCTTCACAGTAAGTAATCTAGACAACATTTTCTAGGTCAAGAATAATGACTTGCCTCAAGCACATAAAAGTGTGATATTGTTGTACCTGCATTTTAAAGAACTATACTATTGATTTCCATCGCATAACTATAGTAAAGATGTAATATAAATACAACATGTGTGTTTGTGAGTGGGCATATGAAGAAATAAAAGGTATTAGTTGCTTGATATCAAAACAAAAACAAATCACAGTCTTTAAAACATCATAATGGAAGTTGTATAGAAATGGATATTCTTAAATGCATCTGCATTTTGCACCAGCTGAAGTTTCCAAATGCTCTTCAAGAGAAGCTTTATGTAGAGCATGTTACAGTAATCTAAGTAAGAGGTTACAAGGACATGGGTGATGGTGAACATGGCCTCCTGGTCTAGGAATGGATGCAACTATCCGGAGATATGTAAAGGCTCTTCTAGCCACAGCTGCCATCTGCTCTTCCAGCAGCAGAGGACCCCCAGACTGTGCACTGAGTCTGGGTTTGATTGTGCTACCCCATCCATAACTAGAGATGGAAGAACCTGGTCTCTGGAAAGTCCAAATACCCACAGATTCTGAAACATCTGACATTCAGTTAGCCTTGTAATGTGTCTACAATTAAATTAATATCCTATACAATCTTGTGAAAAATCACTCTTTTTTCTTCTTCCTTCCTCTTGCTCCATACAGTGTTGCCTTTTGGGACATTATACTTTAATTAGTAAATAAAAGTATAAAGTAATTAGTAAAATTAATGATGTAGCTGTTCTAATAGTCACCAAATACTTCATTAACCTTAAAATTGAGTCATTTTGTCTACATGTAAACAACAGCAATCTGGATTAGTCTTGCTATATTGAAGAGACAGAGCAGCTGCTGGGTAATTGTACAACCAGTGTGAAAGTTGATTTGACACATTTGAAAAAGCAGGACATAGGTAAAAGACAACACACCTAGCATACACTCAGCAATACATTCTGCAGTCTAACTCTGAAAAATAATAATACAGCCTATTTCCTTTAAGCTGGGATAAAAGTCCCTTGTAACATTATTAACAATGCTGCTTTTGAGCAGTGATGAATAAGCAATTATACAATCATACAACCGTTAACTTTATTTTTGCTTCTGTATTAATGTGAATAAAAACTATGCAAACTATGCAAAGGAGTTGATCTCACAAACAATTTATTGAGGCAAAAATTCCAGTTTCATGGAATTTCCACTAGATTAAGATATTTTCTGCCTCTGGCAGTACAGGCAAAAGTCATCTCCATCTGAGCCAAGACAAGGAGCATAGAACTCAAAAAGTAAGCTAAGTTGACATATGAGTGGAAAATCCAACAAACATTTGCCGTGTCTATCAGTTACAGCACAAAAATAGAAGACAACTAGCAAAGTAGTAAGTCATTTTATTCAGAATCCTTTCATGGCATCTGTTACTTCTGTCTTTGATTAATTGGAGGGACAAATTTGCTCACATTAGTTAAAAATGTTACTCGTGTGTATATTCTGCCATGGATTCTCAGTTACAAGATAGCTATATAGTAGTAAGATTCTTGGGAATATGTGTACAATACTGCAATTGCTGTCATCTCCCTCCACCCCCACATGGTACAAAAATAGCTAGTAGTGTATAATATGTTCATATGTTCACCTTAAATTCATAGGAATCTAGTAATTCCTTGTTGGTGCTAAAATAAAGATGATAGGATGTTGTGTCCAGCAATGATGCTGTATTCTAAAACTGAGATGTCCAGCAATGATGCTGTATTCCAAAACTGAGATGTTTCCAGTGAGGAGAAAGTATAATCGAAAGGAGAGCAATAAGGACTGACGAGAAGAAAGGAGACAGTTGAAACTAGTATCCTTTCCCCACCCTGCCTTTTTCACAAAAAGTATTTGAATTCCCAGGAAACAGCCTCCCTTGATACACACTTGCCTTTGTGATTATAAACAAAAAATGAACAAAATCTTCACTTATTTATCACTTTTCTTCTGCAAATGATCACATGACCATGCAACATTAGAACTGTAAGAAAACAAAAGACCAGAGAAGATGAATCACAAGCCCTTCAGTCTTCAGTGTGTGACCATGCTTTTTTTTAAAGTAAAAGGGAAAAAATATATCAAAGATCATCAACAAGATGAGGTGCTTGAAGTGTCCCTGTCTCCCAGTTGGTTCTTCTTCTTTTTCTCTTTTTGTGTTCCTCTCCTTTGTATATTGCTTGGCTTTAAAGTCAGTCTTCCCCAATGAATGTGGTAAACTTAAAAGGGAGAAATTATTTAACATAATATAACTGCAAAACATCAGCTAAATCCTTCTTCTTTCTTAAACATTATGAAAGATGAAACATCATCCATTCAGATGATACTCAGGCCACATTTGGGAAAAATTTGACCAAATCCTATTCATAGAGAATTCATAGGGAAATGACATGCAATAAAATTTCAAATCCTTTTGCAATCAGATGCACTGTGTTTAAAAGCGATGGTGAGATGATAGTCAGACCAACCCCAAATTCATTATAATATATACAGTAACTAAAAATAAAAATATAAATTTATATTAACTACCATATTTTCCGGCGTATAAGACGACTGGGCGTATAAGACGACCCCCTACTTTTCCTGTTAAAATATAGGGTTTGGGCTATACTCGCTGTATAAGACGACCCCTCTTCCAACGCACACCAAATAAAACTTAAAAAACATCAGATTTGATTTCAATATGGTAATTTTAATTCAAATGCTTATGACATGCAGGTACTTAGCAGGAAAACTGTCACTTATAAACATACAGTCATGGCCGTAAATGTTGGCAGCCCTGAAATTTTTCCAGAAAATGAAGTATTTCTCACAGAAAAGTATTGCAGTAACATATGTTTTGCTATACACATGTTTATTCCCTTTGTGTGTATTGGAACAAATCTAAAAAAAGGAGGGGAAAAAAGCAAATTAGAAATAATGTCACACAAAACTCCAAAAATGGGCTGGACAAAATCACTGGGATGGAAGGCTGAGTTAACCTTGAACCGGTAAGAATTGAACTGCCAAAGTGCAGGCAGCCAGCAGGCAGCAGAAATAATCTGCAGTACTGCATTCTAACTACTGCATTACCACGGCTCTAGCTGCACAGATACAGAAGGCTGAAACTCTTGCACTCTTAAAAGAATAATTCCAGGTAATATTTCTCTCTCCCCCTGCCCTGCTCCCAATCCTTGTTGGAAGAAGAAAGTATTGACTCTTTACACCACTATACCAGAATCTGCTAATATGAGAACAGAAAACATAGCAAATGCCATTAGCTTCCAAATACTGCTGCAAAATATCCTCCTTCCAAAGTGAGGTAAGGAAATTAATTCAGTCCTAAATTAGTTCTCCAATATCAAAAAAGGACATTTAACAGCTCTCTGGAGATGGTTGTAATGCTGGAAAATGGAGGGGAAAGAGAAGAGGATGACAAGCAGCAAGGTGGATAGACTCAATTATAACGGTGATTGGGGTGCTATGGGAAGATCTCAACCACCAGATTAGGTACAGATCATCATTGACAAAATCTATGAATGTGAACCCTAAGAGTTGGCAATAACTTAATGGCATGAAATCAAAGGTCAGATCTAGCATCTCCCTTCACTACACTGATGCTAATATGAAGACAGTAACGAAATAATAACCATTACATTAGGAACTTCTACTCAATGACAATTACTTCTGTGATTCAAAGTTCCATCTAATAAACCAGAGGTTGGTTCCTTTTGATCCTTCTGATTTTGCCCAGCCTAATGCTATTTTCTCAGGGAGGAAGAGCAGCATGAGAACTGTTGGTATTCTGGTAGAAATGCCAATGAGATCAGCTACTGGCATTATCCCAGAACTATAATTGCACTCAACAATGAACTAAAGGGCCACCATCAATGAGCTGTTGGACAGTATTACTTGGTCTGTTGTGTGGATGCTTGGGTGGTTTAGGGGTGGAGAATTGTGCTGGTTGGGAGTGTGTTTGGGGATTGTTATGTGTGTTGGGCCTGGTCTTTGGGTGTTAAATGAATTTTGTTGTATGGGTATACTGTGTATACACGTACAATGATAATAAAGTTATTATTATTATTACTGCCCATTATATCCATGTGAAAAAAGATGAATATGAGTAAAGCAAAAGTTACATTGCCAGTTGGAGATCTAGCACTGGAAAGGAGCAGTGGGACTCATCAAATAGGGGCAAGCTAGCTAAACCAGATTAAGTCTGCAAGCTTCATATTTTCCCATTCCTGTTCTAAAGTGGATGTTACATAACCATACAAATAATACTATTGTTAATTAGATAGCATAATTAATTGTGGGCAGGGGAATATTTTTTAAAAAATGAGTGTTAAATTAAGTATTGGTTCATAATGTATACAGGGAGAACAGAATTATAAAAGTATGATAGCAAGTATTAGTCACATATTGTGAGGAACTGATATCTTTTCCAAAATATTTATTAAAATTATTTTCCCATGTATTATAATAAGTTGGATTCCCAGAAGTTTACTAAGGCTCTTTGTGATTTTCCTGTACATACTTACAGATAACATGCCATAGGGAAAGATTTCAAATTTATTCAAATAAATTACATTACACCTGTAAAAGCAATTTAAAAATAATAGTTCTACTAATGGTCCTTATTGTTTTTATGTTCTTATTAGAGATTTTATTCCTCAGTTCTGAGGAATAAAATGGCAACTCAAGATTCGGGAAGCTGTGCCTACCTCATCAAGGGTGCAAGCCGCTTAATGCTGGACTCTGCGGGTTGCTGCACGGAGCTTTCGCCACCGTCCCAGGCATCCACGTGGACGCTCCGACTTCCCCAGACCCCCGGTGATGGCGAGCCTCAGCTGTATGGGGAAGTTGGAGCGTCCACAGCTGCTTAATGCTGGACTCTGCGGGTTGCTGCATGGAGCTTTCACCACCGTCCAGGCATCCATGTGGATGCTCCGACTTCCCCATACAGCTGAGGCTCGCCATCACCGGGGGTCTGGGGAAGTCGGAGTGTCCACGTGGATGCATGGGATGGTGGCGAAAGCTCCGTGCAGCAACCCGCAGAGTCCAGCATTAAGCGGCTGTGGACGCTCCGACTTCCCCATACAGCTGAGGCTCGCCATCACCGAGGGTCTGGGGAAGTCGGAGCGTCCACGTGGATGCCTGGGACGGTGGCGAAAGCTCCGTGCAGCAACCCGCAGAGTCCAGCATTAAGCGGCTTGCACCCTTGATGAGGTAGGCACAGCTTCCCGAATCTTGAGTTGCGGGCACGAAGCTGTGCCTACCTCATCAAGGGTGCAAGCTGCTTAATGCTGGACCCTGAGGGGTTGCTGCACGGAGCTTCCCCCACCGTCCCAGGCATCCACGTGGATGCTCCGTCTTCCCCAGACAGCTGGGGCTCGCCATTACTGGGGGTCTGGGGAAGTTGGAGAGTTCACGTGGATGCCTGGGACGGTGGGGGAAGCTCCGCGCAGCAACCCGCAGTCTTATACCCGGCGTATAAGACGACCCCTGACTTTTGAAAAGATTTTTCTTTGTTAAAAAGTCATCTTATACACCGGAAAATACGGTACTTGCTGATCGTTTGGCAAATATTCCTTCTTCCATACTTGTGCACTCGCTATTCTCGCCGCTGTAATTATGTGGTGTATTAAGTATATCTTTTCTTTTCTAATGTTTTGTTTGTAAATTCCTAATAGAAATATCTTGGGGTCTAGTTCAATTTCTTCTCCTACTATTTGTATTATCCACATTCTAATTTTCTCCCAGTATGCCTTAGTTTTGGGGCATAGCCATCACATATGGTAAAAAGTTCCTCTAGCCTGTTTGCACTTCCAGCATTTTGAGTCTAAGTTGGGATACATTTGTGTTAACCTCGAGGGGGGTAAGTGCCATCTATACCATATCTTATATTGGTTTTCTTTATAACTTACCGATTTTGTCATTTTAATATTATTTTCTCAAATTCTTTCCCACTCTTCTAATTGGATATTTCCGCCTATGTTTTTATTCCAGGCAATCATCTGCCCTTTAATTAAATTCTTACTCAATTCCAATTCTAATAAATATTTCTATATTTTAGATATCATCTTCCCTTCTTTTGTTTCCATAATTTTATCTAATCTATTTGGGTTTAATTCAACTCCTCCTTCATCCCTATCTTTTCTGTATCTATTTTGTATTTGAAGGTAGGGCCACCAATCTAATTCTATTCCCCCATCTCTGAGTTCCTGACGCATTTTTAATATCCCGTCTGAGTCTAATATGTCTCGGTATCGTATAATTTTTTGAAAGGATATGGTGTTTGGGTGCATGACCGCCTCCACAGTGGAAAACCACCCCGGAACTTTCTTATAACATTTTTTTTTTATTTCCAGCCAAGAATTGATTAAGGCACCTCTAATTATATGGTTCTTAAAATGATGATAACTTTTGCTCCCGGCAGTCCACAGGAAGGCGTGCCACCCCATCATTAGATCATGCGCCTCTAATTTTAGTAAACGTTGGTTCTCTAAGTTAACCCACTCCTTTATCCATAACAGGCTTGCTGCTTTGTAATATTTGTCCCACGCATTTAATTTGGTAAACCAATTTATCATAATTGTTTTTCTTTATATCTATATTTTTATTTGTCAAATTTATTCCTAAATATTTTATTTTCTTAACTACTTTTAGTCCGGATTGTTTCTCTAATTCCTCTGTCTGTTTTATTGTTAGGTTTTTTGTTATTATTTTTGTCTTATCCTTATTAATTTTCAGACCAGCTACTTTTCCAAATTTTTCAATTTCTTTCATTAAGTAGGGTTCAGTTGCTAAAGGATCTTCCAGAAAGAATATAAGGTTGTCTGCAAAGGCTTGGACCTTGTATTCTTCTTCTTTTATTTTAAGCCCCCTGATATCTTCGTAAGCTTTTATCCTTTGAAGCAAATTTTCTAAGGTTAAAATAAATAATAGTGGTGAAAGAGGACAACCTTGCCTTACTCCTGTACTTATTCCAAAAAAATTGGTTGCTTCTCCATTAATTAATATTCTTGCCTTTTGGTTAGTATATATCGATGAAATTAATTCTTCAAAGTTCTTTCCAAATTTCATATTTTTTATCTGCTTGGTCATAAATTCCCAATTAACTCGGTCGAATGCCTTCTGTGCATCTAGGAAGATTAAGGCTGCCTGTTTTTCTGGGTGTTTATCATAATATTCAATTATATTTATAACTGTCCTCAGGTTATCTTTTATTTGCCTACCTGGTAGAAATTTGTTCTGGTCTACATGTATCTTTCGATTTAATATTATCTTTATCCTGTCAGCCAATAGACTCATAAAAATTTTATAATCCGAATTCAGCAACGAGATAGGTCTATAATTTTTTATATGGGTAGTATCCGTCTCTTCCTTGGGGATCAATGAAATATATGCTTCCCTCCAGGTCTCTGGTATTTTTGCATTTCTCAAGGCTTCATTATATACTTCCAGGAGAATTGAATTCAAAATCTCGCCTAAACTTTTATATAATTCTACTGGGATCCCATCTGTTCCTTGTGTCTTATTATTTTTCTGTCTTTTAATTGTCTCCTGTAATTCTTCTTTAGTTATCTCTCTGTTTAACATCTCTCTATCCTCTTCCGTAATTACTGAGGTCTCATCCTCCTCCAAGTATTGTTTTATTTTCACATCTGATGTCTCCTCTTGACTGTATAGTTCCTGAAAATACTGGATTGCTATCTCCTTTTTCTGTTCGATATTTTTCTGTAAGTTTCCTTGTTTATCTTGTTATTGATGTATAGTCCTTTTCTCTTTTTCTTTTCTTAATTTGTAAGTCATCCATCTCCCTGGTTTGTTTGCATGCTCAAAATATTTTTGTTTTATATATTTCAAAGAGTTGATAGTTTTTTCCTGCTCTAACAGGTTCAATTTGTGTTTAGCTGTTATCCAATTAATTTTTATCTTTTCATCTCCTGGATGGCTACCTAATTTTTCTTCATAGGTTCTGATTTCTTCTTGTATCTTATTATACTCCCTTTCCCTTTCTTTCTTCCTTTTACTATTATAGGCAATAGTTATGCCTCTAATATAGGCCTTTGTGGTATCCCATAGGGTCTGTAAGGATGTTTCTTCCTTAGTATTATCTTTAAAAAACCCTTTCAGTTCTTTTTCTAACGTTTTAGTATATTCCTCCTCCTTAATTGTTCTTACGTTCATCATCCATCTTCCTTTTTTTTGGTATCTGCCCTTTCCATTCTATTAATATGGGATTATGGTCCGCCCATTCATTTATTCCAATCTCTACCGCTCCAATTTCCTGAACTAAGATCTTGGAGATCCATATCATGTCAATTCTTGACCAGGATTTGTGTGGGCTAGAGTAATACGTAAATTTCTGCTCCCTTGAGTTTTGAAATCTCCAGATATCTATCAAATTTAACTCTTCTGTCAAATTGAAAAATGTCTTAGGCAATAAGTTTCTCTTCTTTATATTTTTTTGATTACTTATGTAATCTTTTCTCCAGTCAACTATTGCATTCAAGTCCCCCAGTAAGCAAATTGAATCAATATTTTGTTCAATTATTTTCTCATGCACTTTTTGGAAAAATTCTCTTTGACCATTACTTGGTGCGTATAATACTACCAACAATACTTTTCTGTTTTTAATATTTATTTATATTAACAATACTCTTCCATCCAGATCAGCATATATCAATTTGCTTTCTACCTTCTCATTCACATACACCACTACCCCTCTCTTTTTTTCTTCAGCCGAAGATGTATAAATCTTTCCTAATTTTTTGCATTGTAGATACTTTTCATCTTGCCTTCTTATATGTGTCTCTTGTATGCAAATTATGTCTAATTTTTTCCTGATTTATTTTTTAAATATCTGGTGTCTTTTAATTGGCGAATTAAGACCATTAACATTTAATGAGATGATTTTTATATTTGAGTCCATCACCTATTTTAACTATACTTCCTATTACCTCTTGTCTTTCTTTTTTGCTTCATTCATTGCTCTCGTTGTTACTCCTTCATCCTCTGATTTTCCACTCTCTTCTTGTGTCTCTTTTCTATTATTCCTCCCCTTGTGAGGTCTATCCTGCTGTTCTGTGGCTATTTTAGATCTAACATTCCCTTCTAGTTCTTCTCTTCCACCATTGGATCTTTCTGTCTCACTTATCTGCTCATACAAGTTTTGTACTTTCTCTATTGTATCCACCTTTATCCTCTTCCCTTGCCACGTTATTAGCACCCCTTCTGGAATAATCCATCTGAACAATATTTGCTTCCTATTTAATATCGATGTAAGGAATCCATATTCTCTTCTCCATTCTCTCACCCGTCTCAGAATCTGTCTCAATGTTATTATTTCCTTTTGTTCATAATATACCGATTTATCTTTTGTTATTTTATATATTGTATCTCTAACTTTTTCTCTTGCAAATCGGGGGAGTTTATGTTGTCGGGCATAATTGGTGTGCACACGATATACCTCTTCAAATTCCTTCATTATCTCTTCCTTATCACACTGTAGTATATTTACCAATATCTCTGCCATTACATTACATAAATCTTCATCCCTCTCTTCCTTAATATTTTGGAACCTCAAATACAAGTCCGCTTTTTCCATTTCGAGTTGTGCCACCGTATGCTCCAGTTCTTTATTGAGACTACCCATTTTTCCATCTATTAATTTTATTTTCTCCTCTATCTGTTCTGCTTTTCCCTCCACCTTTGTAATCCGTTGTTCATTTTTTAAAATTAACTCCTGAAATAAATCTACCTTTCCATCTAGTTTTTGGATATCATCTTTAACTGCATTTTTAACATCGCCCATATCTTTTCTCGTCTGTTCATAATTCTTTACCATGCATTCCTGCATTTTTATCATAGTTTCCTGTATCGATACTAATGTTGTCTGTACAGCCTGTATTGTCATCATAGTGGATTGCTTTTCTGTTGGAAACATTGTATCTAGTGTTTTCTGTGCTATTGGAGAGGCCGTCATTCCACTTGGTATTGAAACAATTTTCTTTCCGGTTTTCCCTGTTGTTGTTATGGTTGATGTCATCTCTTTCAAAATTTTGTGCTGTTTCTCTAATATGTTATCTATTCTTTCCCAGATCCACATCCACTATATTCTGTATCCTATGTTCTTAATATATATAAATATCTGTGTCTACCCTAATACTGGTTTATGATCCACTAACTCTAAACTTTGTACCTAACAAAAATATTAATACAATATAAGGATCAGATATAAGTTATAGGTATTAAATATTAATTATAGATATTAAGAATAAGGTTGTAATATAACTCTAATCAATTACTCCTAAATAGAATGTTATTACTCCAGAGCTCCAAACCAAAGCTATTAAAATTACTATATAACTCTAGTTAGGTAATCCTAATAATTAATTACTTTCAAATTATTAAAGTTGCTAAAAATGCTAAAAGTTACAATGGAATTACTTAATCTTTCTTAACAATAATTATTGGAAAAACAAAAATAAAGGAAGGAGAACAAGAGAGCAATACAATCTAATCAATCAATCAATCATTTCATTAGTATAAATTAATAATCTTAATCCTCTACAGTTAATTTATCAATCAATCAATCAATCTATTAAGGCTATATATGGCATTATGAGATTTTTACCGTATATAATTTATATAATTATCAGAGGTCAAAATATAATGTTGTAGGTTATTTCTCTTGTATAATCCCAACTATGCTTTTAGTTGACTATATTTGTGTAGTTTATGTATTCCAAACAATACGTTATTGCCTATAGTTCCAATCTAGGTCCAATTGCTGTTTTCAAATGTCACTCTCCAGATGAATTTTACTCAAATTATCTCCTTTTATTCTTTAAAATTTCAAAGTCTAAAACAGAATTCTTCTTTTGTTTATATATTTTCCACTAGACCCGTGTTCCAAGATGTCCGGCACAGTCACAGTGACGATCTGTTTCTTCTTTTCTATCACTTTGCACTTGCACTTTGTCTTGCCCACTAGCCCTCTCCTTCAACGGAGCTTATTTAATCAGACAAACTCTCTTTCCAATATATTTATATATATATTTTCCCCCCCTACGGAGGGGGAAAGCTTTAAACTTACTGCCACCAGTTGTTAAAGTTCAGTTCTGCTGAGTCACTCTGGCCGATCTTACTGCTGCCGCTTTTTTCCTCTCATTGTGCCAATTCTCCTTTTCGCTGCGCTTCAGGAGTTAAAATCCTATCCTCCTTTCGTCAGCTCCTCGATGCTAAACAAAAAAGAAATCCTTTGTAACGCTGGATCTTTGCTCTTGCCGCCGATTCTCACCGCACTCCCTTCCTGTCTTCCTGTTCTAAAGACACGGGCCGTCAGGTCTCTGGATCCACCGTATGGGCTTCTTTCTTCTATGTCCGAAATAAGGGCTCTCCTTGGTCCGATGGAAGATCGCACCTCTCCTCAACGGACCTCCGAAGTCGCCCTCCTTCTCACAGTCCTCCCCCGGACTGATCGCCCTTTTTTAAGGGCACCGAAACACAGAAAATCAGCACGGGAAAGCAGAGCTCTCTTTCCTCGTGCTGCTCCGACCTGTGCCTCCGCTGGAAGTCCCCAGCACTCTTTATATACACTTTGGCTGCTGGTCATCAACCAATCACAAACAACCCCTAGTTTGAATCTCCCGCTCAAAACAGTAACAACGTAACACCCAGAACTGAATATAAGTTTGTAGTCTGCAGTCTGACCAGTCTCAGAATAGAGAGAAGCAATGACCTTTTTAATCTTGGCACTGCTCTTCTTTTGATGCAGCCTGTTAATTTTCTGCAGCTACATCACATTGCTGGCCATGTTCAGCTTGTGATTCACCAAAAGATCCATATCTCTGCACATGTGCTACTGTTCAGTGATCAGTATGGTCCTTCCTCCCAATTCATGGCTTTGATTTTTTTTTTCCTTTTCTAAACATAAAACTCCTCATTTTTCTTTGTTGAAATTTATCTTACTGAGCTTTGCACAATATTTGTTAAGATTCTCCTGGCTTTTGATATTGTTGTCTCCCTTATTATTTTTGTCCTCTGAAAATTTGATAATCACATTTTCTAAAACTCCAAAGCGTGTATGTTGAACAGTTTCAGGAATGAATAAGTTTACTAATGAACAGGTGTGATTCATTTCAAAACATGGTAATAAAGCTTTTATTCTATAAAGGTCATTGGCTTTTTGTTGTCTTCTTTCCAGTTATGAGAATTGTCAATATGACTAATACTGTGTTGCAAGTTTCTTTTGCATTTTTCTACCATTCTCATTTAATTTGAAAAAGTATTGTTTCAAATGTTGAAGTTTTCATTTAGGAAAATGAAATCAAATGCAGAGATATTGCTAAGAGTACAAAAGAACAGATCTTGGATCATAAACTGAATATGAATCATCAGCTAAACAGACAAATGTAATTTTAAGCTACATCCATCTGCATCTACATGTGGGGGTCAATAAAAGTCAAGATGGCAATCACAAGTGTGTGATCAAATCCTTACTCCTTTTGTAAATCATTATATATATGAGCAAAGGTGCAGAGCTTCTCTGGAGAGCATGCCACTATTTTGAATTTTTTTTACTTCTCTCTGGATTTACAACTGCCTGAACCAATGCAAGTCCAGTTGTCAAATCGTGGGAAGTAAGAGTTCCCCTGTATTCTGCATTGGCCAGATCCAAGTTCAAACACTACTCATGAGCATTACACTTCAGCAACTGGAACAGGTATGGAAAAACTAAGATGAAAGATGAAAGAACTAGGAGCTAATTCTAATGAGGAAAAGCTGGATTACTTTTAAATCTGACAGCTCAAGAGAGTCATGATAGCACTTTTAAGCACATAAAGATATATTACACAAAATATTGCCAGGAAATAGGACATGGAATACAGGAATTATACAGATTCTAGCTGAATGTTAGAACTAGTGGTAATGTGTCTCTTCTCTTCTCTTGCGGTAAGCAGAGCTCAGTAGCAGTAAGTAGGCAGAAATAAAACAAATCAAAAGCAGCACTGTTGTCTTCAATAGTCAAGTAAGGATGGAGGGATGGATGAAGAGATGTATAGGACAGGATAGGAATTCACCCATATCCACCCCAACATACAAAAGCCCTTTTTTAAAAAAAAAGAGGAAAACACTTGGAAAACTGAAAGCTAGATTAGGCCCCAAATTATGTACAGGTACTCCTTGATTTATGATAACAATTTAGCTCAAAATTTACATTGCTAAGCAGGATAGTTGTTGAGTTTTGCCCCATTTTACAACCTTTCTTGTTAAGTGAATCTGGCTTTTTCATTGATTTTGCTTGTCAGAAGTTTGCAAAGGGTGATCACATGATCCCAGGACACTGCAACCATCATAAATACAATTGCCAGTTGTCAAGCATCCAAATTTTGATCATGTGACCTTGAGGTTGTAACGGTTGTAAGTGTGAAAAACAGTCATCAGTCATATTTTTCAATGCCACTGTAATTTTGAATGGTCACTAAATGAATGGTTGTAAGTTGAAGACTACCTGAGTATGCTCTCTTTATTCTTGGAAGGGGAATAAAGTGAAGAAGAAAAGATTCAATACCAGTCTAAGAACTCAGGGAATGGACAGAACATTGGCAAATTAACAATTTATAAGTTCAAGCTTGAAGCAGCAGCAGTAACAGCCCTTCAACAGTTTACAAACAAAAGTTTAATTGAGGTTTGCTGCAGCAAAATTCATAAATATTTGGAGGAGTCAGCATGGATGATAAAAGATTCTTGTAACTTATGATTGTCCATTATAAAACAATGGGGAATTGCTGGTTCCAAAGTATTTCCTAAGAGAACCAACACCATCATTCCTTATCCAAGCCTGAGTATTTCCTGCCCTAGGCAGTCTTTGCATATAGGAGTAGTAATACCTATCTAGATTTGTTGTTTGGCCACCTGAGAGTTTTGTTAAACTTATAGATGTCATAACAAATATTTAAATGGGTTATCATAGTTCGCAACTTGTATGATAACTATTTTGACATATATGAAGCTTGCTAAGACTTTACTTTTCTCTTGTTCTTAGATGTCACATGCTCATTCTTTTCCATTATGGTAAAGATTGTGTTCCCCTGGTTTACTCTATAGGGCAGACCATGACATGCTCAGGAATATTCCATTTGTATGATTTGGTGTCTAGGAAAGTAATGTTTTGTTTTATGTTGTTCTACCAATAGATCAGCAAGTCACAAGTCATCAAGGTAACTCAGGGAAGAATTGGTACTTGTCCTTCCAGAACATTGGCTGGAACACCCATTCCTCATTCATATGGATGTATTCAGAACATGTTTTATTAATACAACATCAATTAATTTTTTTCCTTTCTGCTCTTGTTCTGATGTCATCAGTCTCAAGGTTTAGGTACATAAGTGCTAACATCAGAATAAACACTGTCAGGTCTAATGTTGTATGAAATGTTGGCTCTCAGTGTTGTGATGACTTTTTGTCTTTTAGAAAGAGATGGTATCCTGCTTGACTTGTGACAAGTGCTTGTTAAATTATTCAGAAGAAACAACAAAACATGCATGACATGTTTGCGTCATGCACTGTGTTTTATGTTTTGATCACAAGCCTGACACTTTCCTTACAATACAAAATGCCAATAATTTCAAAAGAATCCTTTTAAAATGACAAATTATAAATTGCAATAAGTTGAGCGTATAATATTTAGACTCCATCCAGATATGAATATCTCCAAAAAGGAAATGTGACATTTGTTGTTGTTGTTGTTGTTGTTGTTGTTGTTAGTTGCGGTCGCATCCAACATGAGCATGGGTCCATGTGACCCATGGACAACGTTCCTCCAGGCCTTCCTGTCCTCTACCATCCTCCAGACACCATTTAAGCTCACGCCAACTGCTTCAGTGACTCCATCCAGCCACCACATTCTCTGTCGTCCTCTTCTTTTGCTCTCAATCTTTCCCAGCATTAGGCTCTTGTCCAATGAGTCCTTCCTTCTCATTAGGTGGCCAAAGTATTTGAGTTTCATCTTCAGGACCTGGCCTTCTAAAGAGTAGTCAGGGTTGATCTCCTCTAGGACTGACTGGTTTGATCGCCTTGCAGTCCAAGGGACTCGCAGGAGTTTTCTCCAGCACCATAGTACAAAGGCCTCAATTCTTTGGTGCTCAGTCTTTCTTATGATCCAACTTTCACAGCCATACATTACAACTGGGAAAACCATAGCCTTGACTATACACACTTTTGTTGGCAGGGTGATGTCTCTGTTTTTTAGTATGCTATCTAGATTTGCCATAGCTTTCCTCCCCAGGAGCAAGCCTCTTTTAATTTCTTGTCTACAGTCCCCATCTGCAGTAATCGTGGAGCCCAGGAAAATAAAATCTGTCACTACCTCCATTTCTTCCCCATCTATTTGCCAGGATTTGAGAGGACTGGATGCCATGATCTTAGTTTTCTTAATGTTGAGTTTCAAGCCAACTTTTGCACTCTCCTTCACCCGCATCAAGAGGCTCTTTAGTTTTTTTCCACTTTCTGCCATTAGAGTGGTATCATCTGCATATCTAAGGTGGTTGATATTTCTCCCGGCAATCTTAATTCCAACTTGTGATTCATCTAGCTCTGCCTTTCTTATGATGTGCTCTGCTTATAAGTTAAATAGGCAGGGTAGCAGTATACAGTCTTCCCAGACTCCTTTCCCAATTTTGAACCAATCAGTGGTTCCGTGTCCAGTTCTCATTGTTGCTTCTTGACCCGCATATAGGTTTCTCAAGAGAAAAATAAGATGGTCTGGTACTCCTATCTCTTTAAGAACTTGCCACAATTTGTTGTGATTCACGCAATCAAGGGCTTTAGCATAGTCAATGAAGCAGAAGTAGACGTTTTTCTGTAACTCCCTAGCTTTCTTCATGATCCAGTGTATGTTGGCAATTTGATCCCTAGTTCCTCTGCCTCTTCGAAATCCTGCCTGTACCTCTGGTAGTTCTTGATCCACATACAGCTGGAGCTAGCTTGTAGGATTTTAAGCATAATTTTACTAGCATGTGAAATGAGTGCAATGGTGCAATAGTTTGAACATTCTTTGGCATTGCCTTTCTTTGGAATTGGAATGTAAACTGACCTTTTCTAATCCTGTGGCCACTGTTGAGTTTTCCAAATTTGCTGGCAAATTGAGTATAGCACTTTTACTGCATTGTCTTTTAAGATTTTGAATAGCTCAGCTGGAATACTGTCAACTCCACTAGCTTTGTTGTTGCTCAGGTTTCCTAAGGCTCGTTGGACTTCACATTCTAGGATGTCTCAGTGATCACCTCATTGTGGTTATCAGGGACATTAAGCTCATTCTTGTATAGTTCTTATATGTAATTTTGCCACCACTTCTTAATCTCTTCTGCCTTGTTAGGTCCCTGCCATTTTGGTCCTTTATCATGCCCATCTTTGCATGAAAAGTTCCCTTAATATCTCCAATTTTCTTGAAGAGATCTCTGGTCCTCCCTATTCTATTGTTTTCTTCTAGTTCTTTGCACTGTTCACTTAAGAAGGCATTCTTATCTCTTCTAGCTGTTCTCTGGAATTCTGCATTCAATTGCATGTATCTTTCTCTTTCTCCCTTGCCTTTTGCTTCCCTTCTTTCCTCAGCTATTTGCAAAGCTTCCTCAGACAGCCATTTTGCTTTCTTGTATTTCTTTTTCTTTGGGATGGTTTTAGTTGCTACCTCTTGTACAATGTTGCAAACCTCTATCCATAGTTCTTCAGGCACTCTGTCTATCAGATCTAATTCCTTAAATCTATTTGTCACCTCTACTGTATATTCATCAGGGATATGATTTAGTTTATACCTGAGTGGCATAGTGCTTTCCCTACTTTCTTCTATTTAAGTCTAAATTTTGCAACAAGAAGCTCATGATCTGAGCCACAGTCAGCTCCTGGTCTTGTTTTTACTGACTGTATAGAGCTTCTCCATCTTTGGCTGCAGAGCACATAGTCAATCTGATTTCTGTGTTAACCATCTGGTGATGTCCATGTGTAGAGTCGTCTCTTGGGTTGTTGGAAAAGAGTGTTTGCTATGACTATCGTATTTTCTTGACAAAATTCTATCAGTCTGTGCCCTGCTTCATTTTGTACTCCAAGGCCAAACTTGCCTGTTATTCCAGTTATCTTTTGGCTTCCTACTTTAGCATTCCATCCCTCATGATGATAAGGACATCATTTTTTGGTGTTAATTCTGTAAAGTCCTGTAGGGCTTCATAGAACCGGTCAGTTTCATCCTCTTCAGCACCAGTGGTTAGGGCACAGACTTGGACTACTGTGATATTGAATGGTTTGCATTGAATTTGAACTGAGATCATTCTGTCATTTTGGGCATTGTATCCCAGTACTGCTTCTCCTATTCTTCTATTGACTATGAAGGCTACTCCATTTCTTCTGAGGGATTCTTGCACACAGTAGTATACCTGGTCATCTGAATTAAATTCACCAATTCCTGTCCATTTTAGTTTGCTGATTTCTAAGATGTTAATGTTCAGTCTTGTCATCTCTTGTTTGACCACATCCAGCTTGCCTTGATTCATGGATCTTACATTCCAGGTTCATATGGAGAATAGATCTTTACAGCATCATACTTTCCTTTCATCACCAGATGCATCCACAGCTGAGCATCCTTTCAGCTTTGGTCCAGTTGCTTCACTCTTTCTGGCACTACTAGTACTAGCCTCTGCTCTTCCCCAGTAGCATATTGGACACCTTCCAACCTGAGGGGCTCATCTTTCAGTGTCATAACTTTTTGCCTTTTGGTACTGTCCATGGGATTTTCATGGGAAAGATACTGGAGTGGGTTGCCATTTCCTTCTCCAGTGGATCACGATTTGTCAGAATTCTCTGCTATGACCTGTCCATCTTGGGTGGCCCTGCACGGCATAGCTCATAGCTTCATTGAGCTATGCAAGCCCCTTCGCCATAGCAAGGCAGTAATTCATGAAGGGGAAATATGACATTATGATGTAACAATGATTATGAATGTAGATAACTCTAAAAAATGATGAACTCAGTCACAGAAGATAAAACATTAAAGACTATTTGCCATTTCATGAAATCTTTATATTCAGAGAGAGTGGCCACTAGAAAACATTTGATTAAAGATGGATATTGTTTTTAAGCTCTTTTAGAGATACTCATAGAAATATTTAGTGGACTATTAAGGAATGTGCACTTCTGTATTTGACTCAGCAACTTCTTGAACCAAATAAGATGACAAAAAGGAACTTCCCCGCTTTCTGAAGGCCAAACTTCAGATAATCCTTAATTTATGACCAAAGTTGGGACTGGAACTTTTGTTGCTAAGCAGTAAAGTTAAGTGAGCCATTATGCAACTGTGCCCAATTTTATGAACATTTTTGCTACTGTTGTTAAGTGAATCCAGCTTCCCAATTGACTGACTGTTGTAAACTGGTTGGAAAATCGCAAACGGTGATTACGTGAACCCAGCATGATGCAACTATTGTAAATACATGCCAATTGCCAAGCACCCAAACTATGATTATGGGGACACTGTGATAGTCATAAGCGTAAGATAGGTCATTTTTTTCAGCACTGTTGTCACTTCAAACAATTGATAAGCAAATAGTCAAAAATAGAGAATTATCTATAAACTGAAAATGAGAATTAAGTTCATGTTTTCTGTGGAGTAAATATTTTCCAATGTATCATTTTTGTAGTGAAAATCACACCCTAATCCAGTGAATTGCATATAAAACTGCCAAAAACAATAGTAATAGGCGCCTTGGGTACAATCCCAAAACAACTGAACCACCACTTGAACACCATCAGCATTGATAAAACCACCATCTGTCAATTACAAAAGATAGGTTTACTTGGAACTGCTTACATCCTGTGATGATACTTTTAACAACATCTGTCTATTCCAGGTCTTTGATAAGAACTCGGTAAGTGGATAAAAATGCCAAAACTAATATAAACATCTGGCTGACTATGTAACAAACCATTGTAATAAAGGTAGGTGAATTCTCGCATACATATATATGTGCTTGGATACTTAGGAAATAAGATTTGGAGGCAGTTACACTATAGACTGCAAAAAGAATGATTCATTCAATCTGAATATAGACAATGTAATAACCAGGAATTGAACCTGATTTAATGTTACCTGTTACTATCTAATTACTGCATAATGTTTTCAATAACAGTGCACTGTAAAACTGAACTACCAAAATCCATATCAGTCCAAATGGAATGAGATACTGAAGTTGCCATTGAACTAGGTTGATGGAAATCTAAAGAAATCCAGGACAAAAGAAGTACACTGACAGTTCATGAAGCTTAGAAGAACATTTTGTCTAACAGAAGAACTGGAATATATATATGATCTCATAAATAATGGTGATTGCCAGTTTATAATATCATGCATATATTAGCTTCTTGTCTCCTTGTCCATTTCTCAATTTATCCAGAAATTTGGATTGGTGCTCTAATTTCCATTGTTCCATATGTTGATGATGCTTTTACCCTCAAGCCATTCACTTAATGAACTGATATCCTCATTTCCAATGGTCCCAGCCTGTGGTCTGTTTTCAAATTTGTTGATCAGCAAATAGCAAAACAATAAAATAAAAATGGAAATGATGCAATAACATATGGAACAAGGTAAAATAACAAAAAGAATGACATAATTAGTGAATGGCATCAGAATGAACTGCAGGAAGAAATTTAGAAGAAAATCAGTTGGAGCTGACTATGAAAATTAAATAATAAACGAATGGCCAAAATAATAGAGTTAAACGACCTGGTAAATATCAAAGGAAATCCAAGACAAAACCAGCTCAGAATAAATAGATTATTTTTAGTAGCCCTTCCATTCCTTTACATTAAAAAAAATCTTAGCTGATACTATGACTGATTCCATTGCAAGTGAAGCAGAATTAGAAAATTTTCATAATTATCAGAATAATGGTCAAAGTATCAGTTAAGGACAAGTGCTGAAAAGTCATTTACATTAAATAGGAAAGTAATATTCAAAACTAGTTTAAAGTTGGTTAAATGTCATAAGTTTGAGTACAAAGACCATTTAGTCTGAACATTGACTAAATGTGGGTATGATTGTGCTCATTTGTATGATGCCAATTACAAAGGCCACTGGCAGTAAATGAATTTCTTTTATATTCTCAATTCCTTTCATTGAATATATGAGCAGTTATAATTATGCTGAAAATTGGATATTATACCTTGTGTTGCCTCCTTTGCCTTCTTCGAAGCCTCAAAAATTCTTTGTGCTGCCTTGACACAAAGTTCACTGCCGCATATTCAAGCAATGCAGCGAAGACAAAAAGAAGACATACAGCCATCCAGATGTCAATAGCTTTTACATAAGACACCTGCAAGACAAGGAAGCAAGAAATAAAATCATGACATATGTGCTTGGGAATAAGGTTGGCAATGAATACAGAGATATAGGTTGTACACAGAATAATTGTTCTTAATATCTACAAGGGCCCCTCTGAATATTTTTATATTTTATTATTGATTTTGAAAGTAAAGAATTTGATGGTATTCATCAGATAAGCACAAAACATTCACATTTCATCTACTTTGTTATCTTTTGCCATTCTTAGGTGCTCATTTGTTCCATTCCTCTGGGTACCAGTTTTAGGAATACATTTAATCCTTGACTAGAATATCAAAATCAAAATCCTCGATTGCAACTGAACCCAAAATTTCTGTTGCTAAGTGAGACATTTGTTAAGTGAATTTTGCCCCATTTTATGACTTTTCTTGTTAAGTGAATCATTACAGTTGTTAATTTAGTGACATGTTTGTTAAATGAGTCTGGCTTCCCCACTGTCTTTGTTTGACAGATGGTTGCAAAAGGTTGCAAATGGGAGTCAGATGCCAAGCATCCAAATTTTGATCACGTGACCATGGGGATGCTGCAATGGTTGTAAGTGTGAAAAACAGTCATAAGTCACTTTTTTCAGTGTCGTTTTAACTCTGAACAGTCACTAAACAAACTGTTGTAAATCAAGGGTTACCTGTATGGGAAACAATTTCAAGATTTTGATCCTCCTATTTGGAAATGTGAGGTATTGAGCCTGGGAGCTTTTGCATGCTAAACATGTGCCCTATGTTGATCTGTGGGCCTTGTTCACCCTCATTGGGTTGATTGAAACTATTCAAATAGTTTATCAACAAAATATCAAAGAGATAAAGTAAGATAGGAGGAAAAACAAAAGGGCGGAACTGTTTTTCAGAATCAACTATATTTATATTCCTCAGAGTCAGTCAATTTACTTCCTCTAAATTGTCCAAATTTGTAGATCTTGTTCAACTTTTCTTCTTTTGCTTCATAGGATGTTCTATCAAACAGTATTTATAATCCAGAGCGGCCCATCAAATTCCCCCATGTTTCATTAGTCCACCCGCATCAATCATTCAAACTGAAGAGCAGTTCAAAGCAATTCCAAGAAAAGACCATGTTGTAAACCATCTGCACTACTTTGAAAGTCTTCAAAAGGCTCACCATTTACTCCCAAACTGCCAGAAAGCAAATCTTATAGCTACTGTCTTTCTCTTGTCTGCCACTTGGTATCCTCCCTGCTCTTTCTCATTCTACTTGTACTAAACTCTATTCAAAATAATCCGTTATTTCAGGTGTTGTTTACCTTTCTTCATTTTGTTTCCCTTCTTTTTATCAATCCTGGCTTCTTTTCAAGGTCTCTTCCAGCTATGTAATGGTATAATATCTTTTTTCACTAGTAGGAGTCATCCCAGTTCTAGCTTCCAGTATTGAAACAAAATCAAAGATATACCAGCTGATTGTCAAATAGTCAAAAAGGTCATTTTTCTTTATAATATTTCTTCCAGTAGTCAAAAAATATTGCAAGTTTAAATCACTTTTCACAATACTATAAATTCCAGTCCAGTCTTTCTTATAGTTTAACCTTAATAGTCTCCCATTCCAGTTCCATTTCTCTTTTGGGTCTGTAATCTATCTCTGTGTATTAACTCGCCGCTTTCTCTATGCTTTGGAGAATCTTTCTTTCAGTAATTGTTTTATTTAGTGATAGAAGTTGAAAATCATCTCACCCAGTTCCAATACTCCATCACAAACAGCTTATTAGTGCTTCTTTCTTCAGTTTCCCAGGGTTCAATCCAGCCATAATGGCTGTATCTCTTCTTTGTTGGTTGGGAGGGTGCCTTGGATTGAGTAGGAGAACAGCTGCTCTCTCTTGATCAGCAAGGGGTCCCTCCTTTCTTCATCACCCCTCTAGGGTGACTTTAACCTCATTGGAGCCTCCCAAACGAAGAGGTATCAGCTGGAATTCATGGAGCCCCGCTATCTCAACCGTCTCGTCATGACGCCAAACCAGAAAATCGCAAATCTGAAATAAATTCTGACTTGGCCTTTCTTCATCTCAAAGGTCCAGTTCCTATTTTAGCTGGATAATTTTAACTCTTTGGTAGTCTTTGACATATGACCACACACTTAACAACCATTCAAAATTATAATGGGCTCAAAAGAAGTCACTTATGACCTGTCTTCAGTTATGGCTGCTGTACTAATCCCCGCAAGGTCATGGCAACCGCCTCATATTTATAACCAGTTGCAGTGTCCTGCAGTCTCATGATCACATTTTAAAGCTTTTTAACTTTTAAAAATGTTTCTTGGCAATGGCTTGTTTAACAGCCATCATAAAAATAGCTGTAAAATTAAGTATAATAATGTGGTTCTTTCACTTAGGACCATGATGACATACGTCCAAAATTCTGGCCCAGTTGCGGTTGCAAGGATTATCTGTATTGCTCTGAATGGTGAAATTCAAAAATAGTAAGATAACAGTTCTGTCTAGTAATTCTTTATTACTTGTACTATGCAATTGGATATTTGGCTTCACAGGTGGAATGATTTGACAAGAAGCAATTTTACATATATTCAAATCTGTAACTTTCAGAGTTGTAGTACATGTGCAAAGTAGACATACTTATTTTATCCTCTTTTCCATCTTTTTCCAGTGCAGATGGAGAATAAAATCAACGCACAACATACATCGATATAAAATGCTTCAAAGATAGCTATACCAGAGAATCACTTTCGTACATTTGCATTTTTCTAAATAATCAGCATTGTATATACATTCTTCCCAAAGCAGACCTACATACAGACTTATGCAAAACAAAACTATATTTTCATTGCTATATAATAAATAAAACATGATATCCAGGGTATGAAGCCCTGCATCCATAGCAACCATCAGCAAAACTCCCACTGGTATCAACAAGATAAATATTGTATCTCTCAGATCTGGTGGAAGCAGCTATCATACTGACTTTTAGTTACTCAAGAATCAAAGTTAATTCTCTTGACCAGTATTTGTAGGTGGTTCATTGTGTGACACCATTTATGTATGCTGCTATTATATAAATAGAAGTTGTGTTATATTAAGAAGAAAGAGAGAAAAGGATAAAATAGTAGATACAGGCAACATAATCCAGTTTGGGATGCTGGCAGGTGGTATTAAGAACCACAGAATATTTAACTCTGCTCTGGAGTTCTAAATAAATCTCCATGTGGAAAAATGTATTTTATAGCCAAACGATTTGGAAAATACAGAAATTTTCTATTCATCCTCCCCAAAGTATGCAATTTGTAATGTAAATTTCCTAAACCCATTTTTTTAAAAAAAAAAATCAAATTCATCCTTTTATTGTTAATATGTTGCACAAATCTATATCAATATGTTGCACAGGAATCTATATCATTTTAAAGGTTTCTATATTAAATATGCTTGTTACTATAAATATATAAGTGAAAGATCACTATGGTTTGTCTTGCTCCATACCTTTTTGATGACCCCAAGTATTTCCTTTAATAGTATTCTAAAGGGAGTACACAAACACACAGTCTTCCCTCCATCTTGTGAATACCACAAATATAATGCAGCTGTTCATTTCACAGCTTATTAGGAAATAGTTATTGCCTAATTGGCAATATATATAATTAGCAATATATAAGCCAACATTGTATGTTTTATTATGTGAATGTATTATGTAGCTTTAAGAATTGTGCTGAGTCATTCTGCATCCTCATTGGCTGAGCTCTGTAGCCAATGTATTTAAGGAGAGCTAAATTATGGTTAGTGTGGACACTACACCATTTTACCTGCTGCTACGCTGTAACTCTTTTTGATCTCTCTATGGTCAATTGTTTGAACATGATTATTTATTTACTGCTTTCTGATATTTATTGAACTGTTGTTATATTGTACCTGATTGTTCCTTGTATTTTTCTACAAACTGGTAAAAAGATTTTATATCCCTGGATTGATCTTATATTGCACTTTATATGGCTAAGACTTGGATTGTTAAAGGACTATGATTTTGCTTTTCCCGAAAAGTAAAATACTATAAAACCCAGTTTGTATGTTATTCACAATTACTCTCAAACATTTCTGTGCATAAAACTCTTAACAGTACTCTGCTTTATAAGCCACTTCAGGTGTATCTCAAAAATACCCTTAACACAGCTAAAGAAGTATCTTTTCCTCTGCCATACCTGTTACCTTAACATTTAATTGATATTATTGTAGGACTCCTTTCTACTTTATAAGCATACAATATTTACCATAATCTTTAATGGTCATAGGTTCAAAGATCATCTCAATGCCTCAACTACATCTGTAAATATGTACTTGCTCATTCCAAACATTTCTTCAGAAGGCAATCCAGGGGTGAAATGCTCCCGGTTTGGATTAGATCGCCCGATCCGGAGGCGGGTGGTTCAGAGAACTGGTAGCAAAAATCCCTGCCCTACCCCCCATTGCCCAGCTGAGCCACGCAATCATCAGAGGCTTTTTTTTATTTTTAAAACCATTTTTTTTCTACAACTTCTTTGGCCGAAAAATGCTTTTAAAAGTAAAAAAAAGCCTCTGATGATCACGCGGATCAGCTGGGATCATCAGAGGCTTTTAAAAGCACTTTTTCTACAACCTCTTCGGCTGAAGAGGTTATAGAAAAAATATTTTTAAAAGGAAAAAAAGCCTCTGCCGATCAGGCAAGTCAGCTAGGATCATCAGAGGCTTAAAAAAAAAGCTGCTGTTGATCAGGCAAGTCAGCTGGGATCGTCAGAGGATTTAAAAAAGAAAAGAAAGGCTCCGCCAATCAGGCAAGTCAGCTGGGAGATTGTAGAAAAAATGGTTTTAAAAGTAAAAAAAAAAAGTTGGCCACGCCCACTCAGTCATATTACCCCCCACCCCCCCCAGCCATGCCCACAGAACAGGTAGTAACGAATTTTACATTTTGCCACTGAGGCAATACTATTCATTTCTATCATGGATTATTAGTACCTTGTAGTGGTAGCGGTGTATAATGGTTGCAATTACACTATCAACTATCAGGACTGTAAGCTCCCCAAAAAGGCTCCCATAATGGGGAGGCCATGGGAGTAGAGTTAGGATAAATATGATCCACTGAGGAAGGAACTGGTCATCCACTCCAATATTTTACTAAGAAAAGCAAATGGACATTCACAACCAAGACAATGTTAATTAAGATGATTGTGGAAGAGGAGCTGTTCTTAGTCAAAAAGTATCTAATCAACTACTGGGGAAGAGCAAAGGTTGAAGTGCAAATAGTATTTGTTTCTATGCTGTGATTGGATTAAAGCCAAAACAGATCCAGCTGCTGATATGGTCAGAGACAAAGGAATGTTAAATGTTACAAATGTATGTATATTATACGTAGGTAAATCAAGTGTCAGAACCATAAGCCAAGTAAAAATATCAATACAGAATACTGACATTCTGGGAATCAGCAAACAGAAATTAATTGGAATTTTATTTTTATCCATTTATTAAATTTATAAGTCACTCCATCTCCCTGATAAGAAATGGGTGATTTCAAACCAGAAAAACCACATAAAAAACAAGTAGTCGTGATTGTTAGGAAAACAATGTAAAAATCAATTTTCAGGTGCAAAATGATAATAGCTCAATATCACATCCAACAGAAGCCAATCAATATTATTATGCTCTAGAACAGTGGTTCTCAACCTTCCTAATGCCGCGACCCTTTAATACAGTTTCTCATGTTGTGGTGACCCCCAACCATAAAATTATTTTCATTGCTACTTCATAACTGTAGTTTTTTACTAACGGTTCTGTGGGCGTGGCTTATTTTGTGGGCGTGGCTTGGAGGTCATGTAACTAGGTGGGCATGGCTATGTGTATAGGAACTACTCAGAGGGCTGAAAAAAGTCATTTCTGACAGATCCTCGCGCTTTTGATTGGTCCTCACACTTATGACCATCCTCACATTTATGCCCGTGCAGCATTCTTAACAACCATATCAGTCATTTCACAACTGCTTCTCTTCCCCATGGTGATAAGATAGAGCAAAAACATAAAATGTGAGGACAGTCATAAGTTTGAGGACTGGTCAAAAGTGCAAGGACCAGTCAAAAATAACTTTTTCAGCCCTCTGAATAGTCCATGTGCACAAAAGGACTACCCACAGGGCTGAAAAAAGTGATTTCTGACAGGTCCTCGCACTTTTGACCAGCCTTCGCACTTATGACTGGTCATCATTTATGCCCATTGTAGCATTCTTAACATGTGACCAGGTGGGCATGGCTATGTGTATAGGGACTACTCAGAGGGCTGAAAAAAGTCATTTCTGACAGGTCCTCGCACCTTTGACTGGTTCTCACACTTATGACCATCCTCACATTTATGCCGGTGCAGCATTCTTAACAACCATGTCACTCATTTCACAACTGCTTCTCTTCACCATGGTGACCAGATAGGGCAAAAACATAAAATGTGAGGACAGTCGTAAGTTTGAAAGTGCGAGAACTAATCAAAAATAACTTTTTCAGCTCTCTGAGTAGTCCATATGCATAAAAGGATACAGCAATAGAGAGGGATGAAGGAAGGGAATAGATTGGGAGTGGCCGGGGGTAAGCGAACGGGACCAGTGATCCAACAGAGGGTGAGGGTGAGTGAAGGTGGGGGGGGGGGCAAGAAAGGGCTTTGGCGACCCCTGTGAAATGGCCATTCGACCCCCAGGTTGAGAATCACTGCTCTAGAAAGAGATGCAGAGAAAGTGTAATAGTTCTATAGCAGTTTGTAACAACTTCTCATAAAACAAAACAAAAAGACATCATGCTAATTATGACAGACTGTAATGCTAAAGATAAAAGGGAAATAGTATCTAAGAATGGAAAAATTTGGCCTTTGAGTATGAAATAATATTTCTGCCAAGAAAAGTCAATATTTATAGCACATACCGCCTTCCATCAGGAAATCTAAAAAATGAGTCATATGTAGATATCATTGGATTGGCAATATCAAAATCAAGTTGACCATATATGCATTTATTATTTATTTATTTTATTTATGTGATTTATATGCCATCATTCTCCCTGAGGACTTAGGGCGGTTTACATAAACAATCATAAATACAAATCACAATAAACATATTAAAATGAATTAAAATCCGTATTAAAATCATTCTAAAATGGAAACTATACAACCCCACAATTGAAATATTGTTTAAATAGCCATGTCTTTAATCCACGGCGAAAGGAGAGGAGGTCGGGAGCCATCCTGAGGTCGGTGGGCAGACTATTCCAGAGGGTCGGAGCTCCGACAGAGAAAGCCCTCCCCCTGGGGGCCACCAGCCTACATTGTTTGGCTGACAGCACCCAGAGGAGGCCAACTCTGTGGGAGTGCACTGGACAATGGGAGGAAGGCAGGAGATGGTCCTGTAAGTACCCCAGGCCTAAGCCATGTTGGGCTTTATAGGTAAGAACCAGGACCTTGAAACAGACCCGGAGAGCAACCGGTAGCCAGTGCAGCCTGCGCAGGAGAGGTGTAACATGGGAGTAATGAGGAGCCCCCGTAACTACCTACGCGGCCGCGTTCTGGACTAACTGGAGTCTCCGGATATGTCCTAAGGGCAGCCCCATGTAGAGGGCGTTACAGTAATCCAACCGAGAAGTAACTAGGGCATGAGTGACCATGGCGAGGGCATCTCGGTCCAGAAAAGGGCGCAACTGGCGCACAAGATGAACTTGCACAAAGGCCCCCCTGGTTACGGCCGTCAGATGATCATTCAAGGATAGCTGAGAATCCAGGAGGACACCCAGATTGCGAACCCTATCGGATGGGGTAATAGTCTCCCCACCTATCACTAGAGATGGTATCTCAGGATCCCGAGATGCCGGAACCCACAGCCACTCAGTCGTGGAGGGGTTCAGTCTGAGCCTGTTCTTACCCATCCAAACCCGCACCACCTCCAAGCAGTGGGAAATCATGGAAAGGGCATCCCCAGGGTGGCCCGGGGTGGAGATGTAAAGCTGGGTATCATCCGCATATTGGTGATACCTCACCCCAAAACCATGAATGATCTCACCCAGCGGCTTCATGTAGATGTTAAAGAGCAGGGGGGAGAGAACCAATCCCTGAGGAACCCCACAAGTGAGAGGCCTCTGGGAGGATCTCTCACCCCCCACCAATACATACTGCGAGCGGCCCGAGAGGTAGGAGGAGAACCACTGCAAGACAGTGCCCCCTATCCCCAACCCCCTGAGTCGCTGCAGTAGGATACCATGGTCGATGGTATCGAAAGCCACTGAGAGGTCAAGAAGGACCAGGATGGAGGAGCAACCCCCATCACGTGCCTGCCAGAGATCATTCACTAAGGCGACCAATGCCGTTTCCATGCTGTGGCCACGCCTGAAGCCAGATTGATAAGGATCGAGGTAGTCTGTTTCCTCCAGGAAATGAGGGAATTGCTGTGCCACCACAGTCTCAACAACCTTAGCTAAAAAGCAAAGGTTGGAGACAGGATGGTAGTTGTTAAGTGAGTCCGGATCCAGGTTAGGCTTCTTAAGGAGAGGTTGTACCACCGCCTCTTTTAATGAGGCGGGGACAAAACCCTCCCTCAACAAAGTGTTAACAACTGCCTGGATCCAGTCTCCAGTCACCTCTCTGGCTGCAGAAACGAGCCAGGAGGGACACGGGTCCAAAACACACATGGAGGCCCCCAGCCGACCCATAATCCTGTCCACTTCATCCAACGAAAGAGGCTCAAACTCAGAAGACTTCATCAAGACTAGCCCTAGTCTCCTCAGTGGATTCTGCCCAGTCGGAGTCCAACTCAGTCCGAATTCGATCGATTTTATCTTGCAGAAACTGTGCAAAATCCTCAGCTCGACCCTGCAAGGGGCCATCCCTCACTCCCTGATTCAGGAGGGAGTGGGTTACCCTGAACAGGGCAGCTGGGCAATTTTCTGCAGATGCAATGAGAGCAGAAAAATACTGACATTTCGCTGCTTCCATCACCACAAGATAAGACCTAATAAAGGTTCTTAACTCTGTTCGGTCGGATTCAGCTCTGGAAAATCTCCAACCACCTTCCAGGCGTCTTTTCCGATGCTTCATTTCCCTGAGCTCTACGGTGAACCAGAGAGCCACATGGGATCTGTGCTGGATCAGAGGCCGCCTAGGCGCGATTCAATCCAGGGCCCCTACTGCAGCCTGCTCCCAGGCCGCCACTAAGGCCTCGGAAGAATCGTGGGTTAAGGAGGCAGGAAATGACCCAAGCTCCGTCAGGAACCTTTCGTGTTCCATCTGGCCCCTGGGGCGGAACCGGTTCTGCAACCCAGCGAAGGGGTAAGGCGATAGGAAAGTCTAGCCTAAGGAGGGAATGATCGGTCCATGATAGGGGGTTAATAGATAAAGACCCCACCCCCCGATCATTTATCCACTGCCCAGAGAGAAAAATCAGGTCGAGTGTGTGTCCTCCATTGTGAGTTGGGGCCTGTACAATCTGAGTTAGGTCCATGGCCACCATGGAGGTCATGAACTCCTGCACCAGCTCAGGGCAGGAGTTCCCCGGCCGAGGGCAGGTTGAAGTCCCCAACAACCAAAAGGTTGGGGAGTTCCACCGCCAACTCGGCCAAGACATCTAGCAGTGCGGGCAGGGCTGAGGTTACGTAGCTGGGTGATAGGTTCGCAACCAACAAACCCAACTGAACTCCAGGATCCCACTTCAGAAGGAGTAATTCACACCCACCTATCTGAGGGACAGTGACCTCCCTAGGACAGAGACTTTCCCTAATCACTACCGCCACTCCCCTGCCCCTCCCCTGGAGTCGTGGCTGAAGTACCTGAAGTACTTCATGAAGTACCTGAAAACCTGGGGGACATAAATCAGAAAGGGAAACACCGCCCTCCGTCCCAAGCCAGGTTTCGGTGATGCAAGCCAGGTCTGCATCCTCCTCATCAATTAAATCCCGGACGAGAAGGACCTTGTTCGTCATGGACCTGGCATTCAGGTACAACAGCCAGAGTCCAGGGGACCGCACTCCATCCCCCCTGGGGGAACAGGATGGGTGAAGGGGGCTGGAGAGCTGCACCACCTGAACAAGGCGGTGGGGATCTCCAAGCCTCCTCCTCCCAACACCCCTGCCCCTCCCAACCATCACCGGGATTGAAAGACCCTCACTCCACCGAACCTCAACATTCCCTCCCCCTCCCCCCTCCCACCACAGACACCCGATGGGCCTAATTGCCGATTGGGGGGAACCGCCCCCTGCTCATCTTTCACCACCCGCCTCCCGGATCCCCTTAAAATTTGGTATAAAACCCTGGTTAAAAAACCCTTCAGACCACGCTTAGAGGCATGCCACCTCTCGGGGTCCATTGAGATAATAGCTCTTATCTTAGACTTCATCAGGGTCATAGCAAGGGTGAAAAGGGCCCCTGGAAATAAATGCAAAGTGGGGGCCCATGACATGCATTATCCTTTTGTTACCTTGACTTTTTAAATTTAACTCTATTCTATCCTACATTTTTATACAGTATATTGTCGTATAATTTTATACAGTTTTATATAGTTTACTTTTATTCATTTTAATTACTTCTCATCTACTTGCCCTACTTTCTTCTTCACTCACATTTCCTGCTGCTCCAAGTGCCCATCAGAAAGATTGTCTTTTGCCAACATTTTCCATTGAGGATAAACTGATAAGGACTTACAGATGGGAAATGCAAACACAACAACAGGAGGAGCAAGAACTGTCTGAAATTTTGCAAAATAAATGCAAAGAAACACTGATGGATAAACCCTGAATCTCAAGTCATGGTCAGTTGACAAGTGAGAACTTGTTTTGCTTCAATATACAACAACAGCTTATAAAATGTATCAGTTACCTGCTCCATAATCATGCCTTGCTCAATTATGAGAGCGAGGAGTTGACAATTTGGGAAGATAAACTCTAGAGAACAAGCTTCATCTTAATCTGGGTGATAAAGCCAGATTCCAAGGCTAGTTATCGACCTGGTGGCCAAGAATCACCTCCTGACTATGGTGTTTATGCTCAGCTGCTAATGGGTAATATACTAAGGTTGATAACATCTCTAATGGAGTAATTTATGTCTATAGTGATAGATAGTCCCTTTGTCCACTTAAAAGTAGGCCAGATCAGGCAACAGATATCACAAGAAACTCTACATTCTTAGAAGAAGAAGAAAAAATAAAATTCTTTCTTGACCTAGGCTATACAATAACAGAAACTTGAAGACTTGACGTGTTCTTTCCTTTCCTTTCCTCCCTCCTATACCAAAGAGAATCATTAGTTTCTTTCTTACATTTTCTCATTTTCCCCAAATAAACTCTAGTTTTATTAGTGATCCTGATATATTTTCTCTAAGGTCATCTTTTTGTTCTTCTATACCACCTGACAATAAATCCATTAGTGAGCAGGTGCAATCACAACCCTGTCAGACAGATACCCGAGATGCCTTTGTGGTACAAGAAGCAGTGACAAGCTCATTCTCCAACTGTGGCAGAGGGCACACTGGGAGGCTATAATCTGTTCACTCTCATAACTGTTGTCCTGCTAAGTCTCCCCTAGTGAATTCAAGGAGATCAGGTAGATGCTAAATTTACAAAGATGGAGAAAGTTTTGTATTGTTTGGTGTTTCTCTCCCCTGCTGCAATGTAGAAAGACAGAGTGGGTGGGGGTGAGGGGAGCAAAGTAACCTGCTTAGCAAGGTTACTAAGCAACTATCAAGTTCTTATAGTGGTTGGGTTTATGTTAAGGTTATAAATTGTTGATATTTTTTAGGGTAAGGAGATAACTCAAAACAAGATCAAGAGTACCTAGGCAGACAAAAAGAAAACACTAGAATGTATCTGTAATGTGGCACATACATGCCTTAGATCAGGGGTTTCCAAACTTGGCAACTTTAAGACTGGCTGGGGAAATCTGGGAGCTGAAGACCACAAGTCTTAAAGTTGCCAAGTTTGGAGGCCCCTGCTTTAGATAGAAAAAGAAAGGGAAACCAGGGGTATGAGGAGTATATTTCACATGCTGCAAATCACATTGCTGGACAGAACATCACCTGTTCTGGAGCAAAGCTGGCCAGAGCTTCTATCCTTGAGATGTGGAAGACGACTGGACGCAAAGTCTGGAGCAGTTTATGGAAACACCAGGAGGATGGACTGTGCACTGTGTGCATCTGTGCACAAGTCTCAGATGCTAGACCAGGGGTCTGCAACCTTAAGCACTCAAAGAGCCATTTGGACCCGTTTTCCACAGAAAAGAAAACACTGGGAGCCACAAAATTGGGGTGGGCGTGGCCAACTCAACATCACTACCACCCAGTCACATGACATGCCCCAGCCATGCCTACCTGGGTTTTGTGCAGTGGTGGGATTCAAGTAATTTAACAACCAGTTCTCTGCCCTAATAATTTCTTCCAACAACCAGTTTGCCAAACTGCTCAGAAAGTTAACAACCGGTTCTCCTGAAGTGATGCGAGCTGGCTGAATCCCACCACTGGTTTTGTGGCTCCGGGTGTTTTCTGTGGGAAATGAGTCTCTCTCTCTCACACACACACACTCTCTCTCCCTATCTCTCTTCTGTTTTTCTCTTTTTCCTCTCCCTCTCCCACTTCCTTCTTTCCATCCTTCTTTCCTTTTCTTACTTTCTTTTTCGTTCTTTCTCTCCCCTTCTCTCTCAATTTTCCCTCTTTTCCTCCTCTTATTTCTCTCTCCCTCTCTCTCTCCCCCTTCTCTCTCATTTGTTTCTTTTCCCTCTCTCATTCTCTCCATCATTTCTCATTTTTTCTTCTTTTCTCTCCCTCATTTTTCTCTTTTTCTCCCTTTCATTTGTTTTTCTCTCTTTTTCCTTTCCCTCTCTCTCTCATTCTTTCCCTCCAGCTCTCTCTCATTTCTCTCTCCTTTCTCTCTCATTTGTTTTTCTCTTTTTCCTCTTTCTCATTCTCTCCCTCCATCATTTTCTCATTTCTCTCTCTTTCTTTTCCTCCCCCTCCCACTGGGCTGTTGTACTCAGTGCTTGGCAGGAAAGGGGAGCACTTTCCCGCTGCTTCCTTCTTTCTCTTGGCCCCACCGACAAGGGAGGAGGAAGGCCAGGCTTGGGGGATGGCCCCCACCCCACAAGCTCCACCCCGCCATTCTCTCCCAGCCTGCAAATGTACTGCAACAAAGGCGGAATGCTGTTACCGCATAAAGGCAAATGCAGGGGCTCTTTGCTCTCACACTAAGGCTCTGGCCATGCCACCGCTGCGACAGGGAGACACCTCTTTCATCTTTTTGCTGCGACAGGGCAACAGGGAGCCACAGCAGAGGGCCCAAAGAGCCGCAGGTTGCCAACCCTTGTGCTAGACAATGAGTTAAATGTCTACAGAGATTCTCAGATATCCAGTCATGGTTGTCCCAAAGATGCCGTTTCGAGAGGCAATTGGACTTTCTGGTTTTTCTTTGAAGACGTTTCACTTCTCATCCAAGAAGCTTCTTCAGCTCTGACTGGATATTGGGGAATGGAAGAATTTATACTTCTTGCAGACAGCTGGTCATTTGCATTCTTTTATCGGGTCATTAAGGTCACCTGGAGGTTTATCTGTGTCATCAGGGTCACCTGAGTGGTGCAAATGAGTGTGGAGCTTCTTGGAACTGTTGAAAGTACTGTTTTGTAGATTGGAGATAGATGATATCGTATCCCCACCCCACACCCATTTAGAGAGAGCTGTTCAGCTCTTTAACCCCTCTTTCAAACCAGCGGTCGTCTCTGTCCAAAATGTGGACTTTGCTGTCTTCAAAAGAGTGGCCTGTGTCTTTCAAATGCTGGTGGATTGCTGAACTTAGTCCTGATGTGTTTGTTCTTCTAGGTTGTGACATCCATTCATAAACATTTTGGAGACCTGGTTTGAAAGAGGGATTAAAGAGGCTATCTATGTCAAAATTGAACAGCCCTCTCTCAACAGAGGGGGAGAGATATGACATAATCTATCTCCAATCTACAATGCAGTCCTTTCAACAGTTCCAAGAAGGCTGCACACTTATTTGCAGATAACACAGATAAACCGCCAGGTGACCTTAACAACCCGCTAAAAGAATGCAAATGACCAGCTGTATGCAAGGAATATAAATCCTTCCATTCCCACCATCCAGTCAAAGCTGAAGAAGCTTTTTGGATGAGAAGTGAAATGTATTCAAAGAAAAACCAGAAAGTCCAATTGCCTCTTAAAAAAGCACCTTTGTATAAATTAAAGACTTTTTATCAGCAAGATGATTAGGGAAAAATTCAGAGATATTCCAGGACCAATAATTGAGATAAAGAGAGGAAGAAAGCTAAATTACAAATTGAAAGAGAAGGAAAGAGACATAAGAGGGAGAAAATGAAGTAGGACCTTATTTCTTATGTTTCTACTGTTCTGTACATATATTGGACAGCATATTGTTTTTGTAAATAACACTTTCACTTCTGTAAAGTGTAAAGTGTGAATAGGTCACACTACTACATTAGTATAATGATCTTGTCTCTAACCTAGTTGTTCATTTTTTCTCATGGTGCACCCATTACTGTTGTAATTGAGTCTATTCACCCTGTCTGATAAATTTCTTTAAAGAGCTATTAGAGATAATTTGAGCCTGGTCACTTGGGCCTCAATTGAGAACCCTGGGTTGATTTATCTGAAGATTCATTTGCTTGTTTTCTTGTTTATTCATGGTTTTTAAAAGGAGTTTTCTCCAATGCAAAAGTTCAGAAGTGTCAATACTCTGTCAAAGTCCAACATTTGCTTCTATAGTGTGTCACAGAGAAACCATTGCATTATTCTGATCTTTGTCAATATAGACACATCCCAGCATCTGATTATTTTACCAAGACCTTCATAGCTAGTCTGCTAAATACTAGTCTGTGACATACTTCTTCTTTTTTTTTATTGAAAAAGTTTTACAAATACAAATTCCGCCCCCCTTCCCCTCCTACCCTCCTATCCCCCCTAACCCATCCCTCCCCTCCCTTGGCTTCCCTTATAACCTTAAAAATTACTATTCATATTAACTCCCCAGATATTAAAAAAAAGATGAAATCCAAATCATATCATATCATACAATTTCCTCATCTACTCTACCCCCTGTCAATACTAAAAATTTCTAGATAACATCCAAGTAATAACTATCTATTCCTTCCTTAATTTATAATATCTACACATAATCTATCCCAAATACTACAAAATAAAATCCAAATCATAGTTCCCCCCAATTACTCTACCCCCTATATATACTATAACTTTCTATTTAGCATATTCTACATAACATTCTACATGTGAATAACAACTTTTGTTTAATCCAGATCAATAATTTTACACCCTATATACTATAACTTTCAACACAACATAACATTTTCTACATAGCATTCTGCATCTATATAACAATTCATACTTAACCTACTTAACATTCAACTGAAAACTATCTGATATTTTCTGCAATAGTCTTTCCATCACACTCTGGAAAAATCTCAAGGCAATGGTAATGCCAAATTGTAAATGGTGACGTTTGAACGCCCCTCCGTGCATTACAATGGTTTGGGCCTCAGCAGTAGCGCCATCTAGAGGCAGCTGCTGATATGGATAAAATAATCCCTTTGCAAATCCATTCTGTCAGAATATGTTAACCATATATAAAAAGTAATGAATCATATATCACTATACTAATGCTGGTATATGATTGTTAGCATACAGTGATGATCATTATATAATGCTATGATATTGTGATAAGGTGCAGCTTTATACTATGAATTTGTGTGAATGGATACTTGTGAAATATTGAGAATGTGACATTCATTCAAAGCAGATCAAAAAGACAGAAAAGTTTATTCAAGATTATAGATCAATGGAAATAATGACCTTGAGGAGTACAAACGATAAGGGAGATGCAGTTTGTGCAGCAAAAGATGGTCCACAAATCAACATTCAACATTTCCAAGTCTAGTATATGAAACATTCTCAAGTCCCAAGAGCTGGAGAAAAATGCTAGTAAACCTCATTAAGTACTGTACTTGTTGAAAAGGGTAAAACTGAATGGGATGCCAGTTTGGCATCTTCATTTACAATTTGGTTATGTATGGTGTGCAACTTGCCTCCATTCTTTTGGAATTCAATCCTGGGCCAGACACTTTGAATTGGTTAGGCATGCATGACTGTGTAAATATTTGAATGAGTGGAGATTTACTTCAGAAACTGAACAATATAATTTGTAACCCTGCATTTATTTTTACATGTCTTAATCTCTGAATAAAAGACCAATAAACATCACTACCAAGTGGAACTGAAGGTACTTTCTGACCTTCAGTGTAACAATTTTTTGGTTGAAAAACTGGACAGGAGAGAGGAGATATTTTTATATTCTTAGATGGCCTGCAGAAAGTACATTAATGATATTTGTGGAAGGAATGAAGTTAGCAAAAGGATTTACTTTTTCTTTTAAACCTTTACTCTTGTACTTGTTTTTTTTAAAAAAGAGTATTCATAATCAATATGTTAATACTGGTAGGATTATGGTTTAAAAATGTCCCTAAGAAAAGTTCAAACATCTTTTAAAGCTCGTTTAAGGATTTGTAATGTACCCAGGATGTAGTCAGAAGCACTTTCCTATATGTGGAGAAATAAGGGCTATACTCAGTGGTGGTATTCAGCCGATTCAGGCTGGTTCGGGTGAACCGGTTGTTAAAATTGTGTGCTGGCCTTGCCCTGCCCACCCCGCCCCACCCGATGCAGTCATTCCTCATCTTGCCCACTTGCCCAGCATAGCTGCTGCTGCTCTCTGTCTGGCTCTCTCGCTTGCCTCAACCACATGGTCTCTAACCAGTCAGTTTGCCTGTTTCTGATGCAACCCACATGGCACTCTGCACACGGTCCAGCAGAGCTGCCCTGATAGTAAAAGGAGGCTAGGGTGAAAAAAAGAGAAGGGCCGATGGAAACACCCCCTTTTCTGCCTCCATTGGGCTGTCTGCACCACACTGTTTTGGGATGGGTTGGTGGTAGAAAAAAGCAAAAAGCCTACTTGGTCTGTACTTATTCACCAGCACAATGGCGAATCTCTCTTCCAGCTCACCAGTTCAGGCACTGAGAGCTTGAAGAGTAGATTGTTTGCCTTGAAGTCCTTCTGCTGCTCTTCCAAGCCCGGCTCTGGCTACAGCCAACCATTGCCCAATTTTCTTCCAGCACTTGTGCAGGGAATCCCAGGAGCTGCTTTTCACTCCAAGCAGCCCGGACTGAAAAACACATGGCTGGGGGTGGAGGAGCAGTCCTCCTTGCTGCTGCAAGCCTGGGTTCTCCACATGAGCACTGGAAGTCCAGTACTCCTTCCCCACCCAGTCAACCCATGCTCCCCTCTCACTCCAGGGACCCATTCCCTCAGCGTCCCATGCGTGCAAACCCCCCAAAATTTTAAGAATTAGAGCCACGGGGAGGAAATGTGCACTGATCTCTGTCTCCCTCTAGGACCAGCCTTGTAAAAGCCTGCCCTCACAATCAGATTCCCTTTCTTCCAGCATTCATCTGAGAACCCAATTTTTTTAAGAATTAGAGCCATGGGGAGGAAAGACACACTGAGGCCACTGGCAGGCTTGTTAAGGCATGCAATATGCTGCCACTAAGCTCCAGGGTTCCTTGCACGAGCGCTGGAATAAAGGGAGTTCAATTTTTTTAATTTTTTTTTTAATTTTCAATTTTCATAACAATAAACATTTTTAACAGTACTGTGTCATGTGTCTCTTACAGGTATTTACATTTATTCCTATACATTTTTGTTTCTCTTTTCTAACCAGTTATACCACTTATCCCACACCTCATAAAATTCTGCTTCTTCCTTGCCTTTCATTTCTAACATGAGCCTATGCATCTCAGCACATTCTAGTATCTTGTATATAATCATCTCATTGGCTGGTATATTTTCTAGTTTCCAACATTGAGCATAGACAATTCTCACTGCTGTTACTATGTGTAAAATAATGTATTGGAGTTGCTTCTTGATCTTTTGGTTAATCATTCTTAATAAAAATAGTTCAGCTTTAAATTCAATTTGTTCTCCTATTATCTCCTGCGGCCATCTCCTTATCTGTTCCCAATATTTTTTTTGCTTTGGGGCACTGCCATCACATGTGATAAAATGTTCCATCCTTATGCTTGCACTTCCAGCACTCCAGTTTCATACTTATATACATTTTAGCCAATCTTGCCAGTGTTAAATGCCACTTATAAAACATTTTGTACAGATTTTCTTTCTATGCAGTTGACAGTGTTAATTTATAATTTTTGTTCCATAATTTTTCCTATTCCTCTTATTTTATATTACGGCCTATATTTTGTACCTATGCTATCATTGGACCTTTCACTATTCACCCAGCAGCTGGGAGGGAGAGGGAGAAGGTGATGGCATTCCTGTGTGCTGCTGCTCCTGCTAGCTCCACAGACAATGATAGTGGCTGCTGCTGCCCCCTTCTCCCTCTCCCTCTCCGCTGCTGGGCAATCTTGTGTGAAAAAGTGAATGGCAGCTTTAGCAAAGGAATAAAAATTGATTTTGCTGCTTCTTCTTAGCTAACGCCCAATGAGAAAGAAGTTGCTCTGCTACAAACAGGCAGAGACAGGCGGGGAGGGACATGCCCGAGTGACACTACTGGGCTGATAAAACCTTCCCTTCCATTGTGCAGATTGCACACACACACACACACACACACGTTGGATCTTTCTTTCCTCCCATCCCCCCCACTGGAGACCCCTGGATTCCCTCCCCAATCCTGCCGATCCCATACAGGCACCACCCACGTGAGTGACGTAGAGTTGGCCACACCCACCCAGTCACAGGACCACCTAGCCATGACCACCCAGTCACATGACCACCTAGCCATGACCACCCAGTCACTTGATCACCTAGCCACACCCACCTAGCCACACGCACCTTGCCATGCCCACAGAACCTGTTATTAAATTATTTGTATCCCACCACTGGCTATACTTAATATTTGAGAGAAATGAGAGAAATTGTACATAAAAATTGAATAGAAATTGAGTGGGGCCACCCAAGATTTTGTTAGAGTTTAATTTCTATATCTTTACAGTTTAAAAGTTTACACTGTTAGCTGTGGAAAATTGTGGAATATAGTTTAACTCTGTTACAGTTTTATGTGTTTCTCATCTCAGATTGCAAGATCATGTACCATCTATTTTTGGCAATTGCATGCTAAAATTCAATAGTGTGGCCAGATGGGGCTTGGAAAGACACACACACACAAAAAAAAATGAATAAAAAAATGAATTTTTCTCTTTCTGATATACAGTCAATAGAATTGTTTCTGAACTGAACAGAATATATTTCCATTACAGTGTCTTGGAAAAGAAGAAGCACAGCATCCATCCAATTTGCAACTGTATTTTGCAGTTTGCTGTTTGATTTATTTATTATGCATTTATTTATTAAATGAATATGCGACCCATCTTCCTGATAAATTGACTCTGGTTTGGATGAAGAAGTGGGTGTTGCTGAGAAATAGAAAGTTATAGAACAGAGATAAATCCAGGTTGTGTTGAAGAAAAACATCTTTGCAACTCTCAGCAAAAGAAGCATTTTATAGACAATAATAGGCAAGCACAAATGGACATCATTTATTGTGAATTTTGTCAAGGAAAATGTAAAATAAAACCAAAAGAGTAACTGGTGGCAAAGGGATAATTGTCAATGATTTTCAATTAAAATTTTGGAAAGATTTAAAATACACAAAAAGAATTTTGAACATTGTAAGTCTGAGTTTGAAACAGAATTGTGTACAAATGATGATTGGTAAAATGTATAAATTTTTATTGAAATTTGAAACAGGAGAAAAACAAGTAAAAGAATGTATGATAAAGTGGGCTAAAATTTGATTATAATATACAGATAGAACAATGGAAAAAATAGGACTGAATTTTACACTATCTTATAATTTTATAAAAAGATACCTCATTAGCATATGCTAGCAGAGAAATTTTCTAAAATGTAAAATGTCAATTTCATATTGAGAAAAAAAAACAGGAAAGAAATTTATCATGTTTGGTCAATGTGTAAAAAAGCTAGAAAATTCTGGATTCAAATACTACACTTAATATATAATTTAGACCAAAGATTTTTCTTTTGGGATTGATGGACAAACAGTTGAAACAAAACCATGCACCTTTTTTTTGTACATGATAATTGCAGCAAGATTATTTTATGCACACAGATGGAAAGATTCAGCACTACCCACAATGGAAGAATGGTTGGTGAAGAAGATAAAACTTGCTAAGATAGCTGAGATTTGAAAATTGAATATATATATTTCAGGGATGAAATCTAAATTTTTTTCCTACCGGTTCTGTGGGCGTGGCTTAATTAGTGGGTGGGGCTTGGTGGTAAGGTGACTGGGTGGGCGTGGCCAAGTCAATGTCACTTCTTTGCCCTTTTTTAACCTACAAAACACAACACAACACAACTGGCTCACCCACAATGTAAAAGCAGCTGTGCTAGACCCAAAATGGCCCCTGCAACAAGCAGGAACCTCACACAGCCACAAAAAGGCCAAAAAAACAACTTTCACACTTTACACACACAAAATTCCATATACAGCTTTGTGAGATTTTGTGTGTTTGTGTAGTTAGAGTGAAACACTACAGAAACACACTAAATCTCAGGAAGCTGCAGAAATATTATTTTAATTTATTTTTATTTTTATATAAAAGCAGCTAAATTTAAAACTTCCTAAACTTTAAATGGCTAGGTCTAAAAAAAGAACAACTAAAAAAAAACCCAATTAACTATTTTTTTAAAGCTCCCAAAAGGGGAAAAAACTTACCCAATAGAATAGGGGTCTCCAACCTTGGCAACTTTAAGACTTGTGGACTTCAGCTCCCAGAATTCCTCAGCCAGCTTTGCTGGGAGTTGAAGTCCACAAGTCTTAAAGTTGCCAAGGTTGGAGATCCCTGCAATAGGAAGGTACAAGGCAGGCAGGCAGATAGAGCTGCTCACCGATGAGCTTGATTGCAGGCAGGGAGATTCACTTGCTTGCTGATGCAATGGATTTCAGGTATTACAGCAAGTGGAGCAAGGTAGGCGTTGCGACCAGCAGCTAAAAAAAGGGCTTTGATGATTGTGCGGCTCAGCTGGGCATGGAGGGTGTGGGCAGGGATTTTTGCTACCGGTTCTCCGAACTGCCCACCGCCATCGCTACCTACTCGCCCAAGCCGGTCCAAACCGGGAGCATTTCACCCCTGATGTATTTTAACAAAAAGTAGATAAGGTATGCTAACAGCCATCCATTTTTGGCCCATGGTGGACTAAAATATTTACATTGTTTTCTATTAATTTAAATCTCAATTTTTGAATTTTTAAAAGTGACAAGTTAACAACTATTACTTCTCACTTTTGACACTTTAATAAATCATCAGAGTTGTTGCAATTCTTATATCATTGACTCTGACATTAAGATTGCCAAAGATGTCACTTAACTTTATCCTCCCAAAGTAACAGATGGCATTCTTGGGTAGTGTAAGGTATAGATTGATTGCTGGCCTATATGTTGTTATTCAAAAAGATCAGGATTTTCATGATCTACTGTTGCTGTAGTCTTTTCAGAGCTTAGAGTCTTCCCCTTTATCCTTTTTCTCTCCTCTGTGCAGTTACTGTTTTGAGAATACTGCTTCAGGACACATAGCAAATCCAAGGCTGGATATGGAACACAATGGCATCATAATACAACTTAGAAAATAGGATCCAGTGAGGTGCTGCATTATTTTAAGTGTACAATTGGCAAAGAATAGCAAATTCCTCAGCTTCGTGGCAAAGCTTCAATTGGCCAAGGAAACTTGCTGTTGCTAAAAAAAAAAAAAAAAACACCAGCCAAAGCTCTCTGCTTCTATAATTGAGCAAATTCTATCTCTCTGCTTGGACATATTATTACTTCCTTTTGAAATAATTTCTCTTTAAAGTAGCCTAGAAAATATAAGAGGCTACATTGATTCTTCTGCTGCTAGCTTCTTCTCCTGTTTTTTTTTCTCTAGCAAGTTCAGAATCCTTTGAATGTAGAACTAGAAAGTCTGACATATGCTAATATTGGGGCATTTATTACTTTTTTAAAAAACTAAAGAATGAATCTGCTTTCATTCCAAGGAATTTCCCCAGGGATGCTGAATGTTTTGTCTTACTTTTAGTTGTTCTTACTGTCCAATAGCCATGAAATCTTCCAAGTTCAGTGTTCAAAGAACTGACAGTCCTACCACAGCTAGGCAAAGATAATTATGGACATTTTTTTACATTTTTGGAATGTCAGTAGAATCTCAACTGTCATTGCTATTTAGAATTATAATGATGAAATACTTGTCTCACCAATGAATTCTTTTTCACATTATTATTACTACTGACCTTATTATTTCCATATAAGTTGACATTTATTCACCTATCATCTTGAATTTAGAGCCAACAAACATCAGGCAAACAAACCCAGGGGAAGATTATCAGATTAAAAGAAGAAAAGGTGAAAGGGGGAATGTTCTAGATCATTAAGTTATAACTAGCTCATGAAATCTGAGTTAGACAAGGTGGCTTCAGGTCTGTTTGGCTTGCCTTCTTCTTTTTTTTTTTAAAATCCCCACATTTTGAATAGTTACATTAATGCATGAAATAAGCTGGAAAATTTAAAAGGTCTTTGCCTATTGCCAGGAGGTTTTTGGTTTTTAATTATTCACTGGCTATTTGTTTATTTTGCTTATTTATTACACCACATTTTCTATCATCATATCCTAAGCTATGAGTGGTTTACAGCAGTAACAGTAAAATTATATTGTCAATAAAATTAGCAGTCAATAATCAGTGAAAATAAAAGTGCTCATTAAGGCAGTCAAAAAACAAAACAAAACAAAACAAATATACTTGGGAACACAATATAAGCTGTAGGACCTGTCACAACTTAAACTTATAGATAGAAATAATCCTTGGCTCTATTTGTTGAGAAAGATATAGTTTTATTAGAGGACAAGTGTATTGCAATATTGCAAAGCCAAAACTAAGAATCGCATGCCAAAATTCCTAAATTCAACTTTTTCCTCCCTTAACTGCCTCCCATTTTCCACCCCTGTGTAACCAATCAGGCTCAGGTAAGATGTTTTATGTAATGGTCAGTCCAAATACAGTTTAGTATACAGCACTCTTCTTCTTCCAGCCAGAAGAGGCAGCATTGGAAGGAGATACAAAACTTATTTTCATTTCCCCATGCATTCCCCCTTTCATTCATCCTCCCCACAGTTCATGGCAGTCTGTCATGGCATAACAGCAAAGCACAAGCAAATATAAAATGGCAGCTGACAGTAAGCACTCCAAGGCAAAATCCAAGCAGCCCAATTCTCCTACTTTCCAGACACCCATCAGAATATGTACCTCTTACAAAACCAGAAGAGAATAGGCTGATCTGACCTTGGGTGGAAACTATCCATAACAATGGAGCTGCACTACCTTAATATGGTGTAGGAACCCAAAACAACCCTCCCTAGAAAAATCAACAGGATAAATTCATTCTGCTCAAAGACATGGTCCTGAAGCCAACTGGGACCCCAAGTCAGTGGTGAAATTCAAAATTTTTCCCTACCAGTTCTGTGGGAATGGCTTGCTTGGTGGGTGTGGCTTGGTAGACATGTGACTGGGTGGCCATGGCTTGGTGGTCATGTGACTGGGTGGGTGTGGCCAACTCAATGTCATTCACATCAAGGGGTGCCTTGCCTGGCCCCTCCCCTACCAGCTATTCCTTGTCACACCCAGCCTCAACATATCTATAGTACTGTAAAAACATTGTTCACCTTTTTTTGACTTTATTATCTACATACTATAGATTTACTTTCATGGACCACTGAAAGGAGGAAATGGCTCACATGCTTTGCCCAAGAGTGGTGATAGGCAACAGGCTTTTAAGGGGCTGCCACAAAGAAGGGGTGGGGGAATGTATTTTCCAAAGAAGCAGAAGGCAAAACAAGAAGCAATGGAAGGAAACTGAACAAAGAGAGAAGCAACCTAAAACTAAAGAGAAACTTCCTGACAGTGAGATCAATTAACCAGTGGAACTGGTTCTGGTTGCTTGATCACTGGAGGTTTTTAAGAAAAGATTGGACAGCCATTTCTCTGAAATGGTATAGGGTCCCCTCCAAAGTCCCTTCTAAGTGTTATTCTGTTATTCTAACACCTTTCCCAGGCCCTGCACTCAGATCCAAAATGTGGCTGTGATAGTTGATCAGAGCTCCTCTGTTTTTTATGTGCAACAGCTTTAGCGTTTAGGATCAGAGCTAAGTTAGTTGCTTTTCTATTAATACATAATCCTTAAAAGCGCTCTCCTATAGGGACCTTGCATGGTCTAATTCAGAGGTCCACAACCTTTCTGGCACCAGGGGCTGGTTTCATGAAAGACAATTTTATCGTGGACCTGCGTGTGTGTGTGTGTGTGTGTGTGTGAGAGAGAGAGAGAGAGAGAGAGAGAGAGAGAGGGAGGGAGGGAGGGAAGAGGGGAGACAAGTATACAGTTTGGGAAAGAGGTACAGACAGAAGTGGTAAATTAAATAGGGGGTGGGCCACGCATGGAGTAAAATAAGTGTGAGATTGTTACTTAAGGCCTGTCACCAGATGATTTTGTTCCAGTCCAGACGAAAATCAAAATAAACACACAGGGAAGACTTCACTAGAAAGGGCTTTCTTTTGCTCCAGGAGAAAATCAGAATAAACAATTGGAAAAACTTTCACAGGAAGAGGCTTTTTTGTTTGGCTCTGGAAGAAAATTAGAAGACACAGAGAAATCTGAATTCTAACTCACCCTTTCAGCAAAACAAACATCTGGGGTAAGGCAGTTTCTCAATGGCTTCATTCAGGCAAGTGCTGAGCTGGTTTGCAGCTTTGCATCATTTTAATGAGTTGATTATTGCTCTTGGCTGAACACCCAGTCATCTCATTTAAGCTAGTTAAAGTTAGTATTACTTTCCCTGCTGCTGGAGGGAAAGGAAAAAAAACAGCAAAAAGTGTCGGTTTATTATTCTATCTGCAGGCAAATGAGACTAAGACCGACCATCAGCCGTTTCTTAGCTCAACTGAGGCACGGCAATCCACTCTGCTGTGTGAATCAGCTGAGCTAATAAACAACATAATACAGGAGAGGTGAGAGCGGGGGCAGGTGAGCTGGGGCAATCTAAAATTTCCTACCGATTCTCCAAACCAGTCAAAAAATTCCCTACCCGGACACCAGAACCAGTGCGAACCAGCTGAATTTCACCTCTGCCCCAAGCTATGTAAGAGTTTACAGACGAACACCAATGCAGAGCCAACAAACTTGGTATTATTCTGCTAGTGCAGCTTTCATGAGCCCCGCTGGTGCTGTGGTTAGAATGCATACTGCAGGCTACTTCTGCTGACTGCCAGCTACCTGAGATTTGGCAGTTCAAATCTCACCAGGCTCAAGGTTGACTCAGCCTTCCATCCTTCCATGGTCAGTAAAATGAGGACCCAGATTGTTGGGGGCAATATGCTGACTCTGTAAACTGCTTAGGGAGGGCTGTAAAGCACTGTGAAGCAGTATATCAGTCTAAATGCTATTGCTATATTGCTATTCATCCACTAGCTGGCAGGCAACTGCATTCTGTTTCACTTGTTAATTTCTTGGCTTGTTTTAAAAGTCATCCCAAGAGCAGCAACTTATAATAGTCTAACTTAGAAGTTAGGGAGGCTTAAATTGCAATTAGATTCAGATTTGCCATCTCAAAAGCTAAACTCTAAATAAAATTTTGATCTTAGAAAGATACACAGACTAAGGATTCCAAGAAAATTGGAGTATTGAAACATTTATAATAAGATTTGGAAGTAATGATAAAATACAAACAGCTTCTTGGGAGAAATACATTTTTACAAGACAAAACATAGATAAGCAATTTCATAATTTCACAAATGGCACTAAATATTTTAGGTAGAGGAAAGATAGAATGGTGCAAGACATTCAAACAAAAATGCTGAAGGATACTTTTGAAGAACTCAATTAGAAAATAGCCACAATTTCAACAATGTCAGTAATGATGTCTGCTTCTATGGATAGATTATGTCCAAAGATTGTTATTGAAGAAATGTCAGATGTAGAATAAATTTTATCTGACAAAATAGAGATGGTATTGAAAGGGGACTTGCATCTGACAGACTAAGATAATGATTTAGAAAAATATGTTTCACTGGATCTATAAAAGAAAGTGGTTGAGGTTTTAAAATTTAAAAGGAAAATATAAATGACAAACCAAAAGATTGACCTGCTATTTTTTTCCTATTGGATTTATAAGAGGGGCGTCTTACAGTCTTGAAGAACTTTGTGCAATGGGACAAAGAACGAATCAAATCTTACAGCAATATTTATTCAAACTAAAGATTAAGACTATTAGAAACAAAATGAAGGAAAAGATAATAGGTTTCTTTGATCAAGATTAAAATAATATCTGTTGTTACTTCCAGTTCCCCTTTATAGGTGTTCAGCTGACCCCAGGTCTGAAAAGATGGTGTTTTATGGATTTTCTTATTGATAAAAGATTAGATATGGAACAAAGAGATAAATATGTGCAACTTTAGAGAGGGTGAAGGGTTACTAAATTTGTTTATATGTTTTGTGATGGTTGGAAGGTTTTCTTTATATATTTATTTTCTCTTTATTATTACTTTTTTATTTTTTCTTTCTTTTTCCTTGCACTTTTTTCGTCTTCTCTCTATTCTTCTTTCTTTCTTTAAAATTAGTTTGCATTAAATTTACTATTACTAAGGGTTTGGGAGTTCTTACATCCTATTAACCTGACATTTCCAGTTGGTAGTGTCTATGTTTGATCGAGCCCATGCGGTTTCTGGCTTCGTCCTTCCTGAGCTGACATTCTACAGGCTCAGCTGGAGCAGCTTCTTCAGGATCAAATTCAGATGTAGAATCTGAGTTCTGTGCCTAGATGAGGGGTGTCAAACCTGTATCGTCATGTGACATAATTGGGACTTTTTTCCCCTTCGCTAAACCTGGCGTGGCCAGCGTATGACACATCCAGCCCCATTGGCTGTAAGTTTGACAGCCCTTGCCTAGATCACAACATTACTCTTCCTTATCAGCCTTCAAATATCCTGTTAATTTACTCAGATTTCATAGGCTGAAATGAGTTCCAGTTTACCTACTACAATATTTATTTGGGTTCATGTGGTGTCATTGGCTTCTGTGAGGGAGTGAATGTTTACTCTGACTTTAAGGTGACAGTGGATCCCATTCTCCAGATACCAGAACTGAGCCTAACAATTCTGGAATGGCTTGTGTGGTCTTTTTTGCTGAGAATGTGATTAGGCTGCCATTCCAGAGGATCCTGGAGGAAACAGATTATCCAGACTAATTTCAGTTGGATTTCAGATGGGGCATAGTTTAAAAACAGCACTGATCACTGATGATCTTTGTCAGAGCTGAGATGGAGGGGGGATGCTATCAGTGTCTTGTCCCACTGACTGGAGGCTATGAGGACCTGGATGGGAAAGAATGGACTCAGGATCAATTTTTACAAGATTGAGTAGTTATAGGTATTTGCCTCTTCTTCTGCCACAACTTTAAGAAGTTTCTATCTTTAGTCTTGGATGAAGTAGCAATTCTCCACACAAGAATGGTACACATTCTGGGGAGGGGGTTTTTCACAGTCCCTGCTCAAAGAATAAGTGGCAGCTATGGCCAAGAACTTGTTTACACAGATTCATCAATTACTCATGCCTTAGTCACCTCACAAATGCAATACATCCAACATGAGTCTATCCTTGAAGCTATACAGTAACTATACAGAAACTTCAGTAGATGTGGGCAATAATGGGTATGCCAATTAATACCATTATTTTACAAGCACTTCTCTGCTGTGTGCCAATCAGATTCTAAATGCAATTCAAGGTATTGGGCCCAGCAATTTGAGGGACAACCGACAGTCCCTCAAATTGCTGGGCCCAATACCTTGAATAGATACTGCCTATGCTATATAATTAGCCAGAGTGGGTCATTGCAGTTCTTTTCTTTTAAACAATGTTACCTAGGAAATGTGCCTGCATTCTGGAACAGATTCCCTGCAGAGTTTTATATGGCTCCTAATCCAATGATGGTCAAGAAATAATTGGAAAAAACCATTGAAAATATGGTTGCTTGCCCCAAGCCTAAGGTTAGAATTAAGCTCCTGTGGAATTCTAAGGTTTAAGAATCTGAAGTATTTTTTACCGCTATATTGTTTACCATTCATTGTTTTTAAACATTGTAAAGTACCTGGAGTTTTAGAGAATTGGGCATCTTACAAACCTTACTAACAAGCAAGCAAATAAATAAATTACAAGCTTACATATTAAACCACCAAATCCACGAGGGAAATGTTTGATGTAAAGTTAGGGAAAGAATCACATGGATTGAGGCTAAGGCTGTGTCTTGGAGAACATGTTCTTAAACAATGTTGGTGATCAGTGAGACATGGAGAATTCTAATTATATTTTGTTGAATTTTCAAAGGTCATAGTTTGGTTCACCTCTTTGTAATGATTATGTTTATTGTTTTTGAACAATAATAGAGGTGAAAGTTGTAATCCGTGATTTGGTGATAATGAAATACAGGAGATGTGCTGATGTCTTGAACTACTTAACCAGAAAAACATTTCTTGAAATTCAGCTTAATTAGTCATGAGCAAATCAATTGTAAAACATTTAATTAATTACATTTCTGTTTTTCCTCTATTCATCTTCTTTTCAGCCCAGAAAGAAAGCTTTTGTCCCTTTTTACAAAATCTTCCATCCTTGTACTTCCCCTTTTAAAGTCTTCCAAATATAAATACTTTATTCTTCAAAGTTTCAATCATTCAGTACAATTCAGTATAATACCATTAAATGTAAATCTCAGTTGCAATTGAAGATAGCTGTCTATCAATATTCACTTCCTCCTTTCTTCTAGCATGGCTTTTCTTCATCTTAATTATTATAAGAACTTTAATCTTAACTTTAAAAATCCTGGATCCCTTTTTCATTTGAAATTATATCTTCTCAAGAATATGGGGAAAATCACCAGATTTTCATGGAAATGGATAATTCCATCTTCTCTTCCCAATGAGTCATGGCCACAAAAAAACAAAACAAAACAAAAAAACCACCAAAACCCTCTTGGGCATTTTGAAGAATAATTAAGAATTGTAAATTCTGTTTAGAAAAAGGTCTGTTTTAATCTGATCTAAACATAAATGTATCCATGGATACCTATGATAAAAGAAAGAACATACTTAAAACATGATTGTTTAGCATGAAAGCTTAAGGTAATTAATGAATGATATAAGGGTAATGAAAGCTTTTGAATTTGAGTAATATGAAAAATGGATCTTGGGGGAAAATGGACATTTTTTTTTTTATTAAAAGTTTTATAAAGATACAAACATATAAACCCCCCCTTCCCCCCTTCCCCCCCCACCCCTCCCCTCCTTCAACCCCCCTCCCCCCCCCGGACTTCCCAGAGTGAAATACAGGGTTTCTCTTTTTCAACAAAAATTTTAACCCAACCAATAACCTATCCAATTTCTAGTTTACAAACACTATCAAAATCTTAACTCCAATCTAATAAAATAAAAAACAAAAATTACAACTCTTCCTCTTCATTCATACGCGATTTGATGTCTTCTTATATGGTATTTGTTCCGAACATAGACAATCCATTTCCTCCACTCCAGAATATATCTTTCTTGCGTATGATCCTTCAAATATGCTGAGATTTTAGCCATCTCAGCTAAATTCATTACTTTTACAATCCATTCTTCTATTGTAGGCAAAGAGTCTTTTTTCCAGTGTTGTGCAACCAACAGTCTAGCTGCTGTTATTAAATTTAAAATCAGCTTAGTCTCCAATAATGTACATTCATTTATAATACCCAACAAAAAGAGTTTCGGTGTAAATTCCAACCTTTTTTTCAAAATATTTTGCATTACCCACCAAATCTTTATCCAAAATGCTTTAACCTTCTTACAGGTCCACCAAATATGAAAATAAGTTGCATCTTCACAATCACACCGCCAACATTTAGCTTGTACATTAGAATACATACAGGACAACTTTTTTGGATCTAAATGCCATCTATAAAACATCTTATAAAAGTTCTCTCTAAGGTTTTGTGCTTGAGTAAATTTAACATTTCTAACCCAAATCTTTTCCCATGTCTCCATCATTATTGGTTCCTGAAAATTTCTAGCCCATTTAATCATGCAGTCTTTAACCAGCTCTGATTCAGAGTCTATCTCTAATAATACATTATATAATCTTTTAATATGCATAGTACCCTGGTCCCTGATTTGCTTTACCAAATTTTCTTCATTTTCCATAAAACCTGTTTTTTGATCCTCCCTCCATCTTGCTTGAAGTTGACCATATTGAAACCAAGTATAAATTATCCCTTCCTTCTTCAAAACCTCTAAGGATTTAAGTTGTAGTTTACCCCTTTCTTTAAATAAAAGTTCTTTATATGTGATCACCTCCATCTTTTGTTCTATACTTATGTTTTCTATTGCATGTCTGGGATTTGCCCAAATAGGTATTTTATAATCCAATTTATATTGATATTTCTTCCAGACTCTCAACAAGGCATTTCTAAGCATATGACTTTTAAAAACTTTATCCACTTTCTTTTCATACAATAAATAAGCATGCCATCCATAAAGTAAATCATGTCCTTCTAGATTCAAAATTCTATCCTCTGTTAAATTAAACCAATCACTAATCTGAACTAATACCGAGGCTTCATAGTATAATCTTAAATTTGGCATTTTTAAACCGCCTCTCTCCCGAATATCTTGTATAATTTTTAATTTAACTCTGGGTTTTTTACCTGACCATATAAAAGTATTAAGACCTTTTTGCCATTCCCTCAGTTGTTCATCCTTCTTCAGCACCGGTATCATTTGGAACAAAAATAAAAACTTAGGTAATACATTCATTTTAATTGCTGCTATTCTACCTAATAAAGATAATTGTAACTTTTTCCAATCCTCCATTTCTTTCTGCACCTTTCGCCATAAAACTTCATAATTGTTTTTAAATAACTTTGTATTTGACCCAGCAATAAACACACCCAAATATTTAACTTTTTTGAGTATTTCAAATCCTGATATTTGTTGAAGCTCTTCTCTTTGATTGAAAGACATATTTTTAGTCACTATCTTGGTCTTATGTTGATTTATTTTAAATCCCGAAACTTTACCATATTGTTCTATCAATTCCAACATATATGAAACTGTATCTGTAGGTTGCGTTAGTGTAACAACTAAATCATCTGCAAAAGCCCTCAACCTATAATCTTGCTGTCGAATCACTATTCCTTTTAATTCTTTAGATTCACGTATCTTTTTCAACAAGATTTCTAAGGATAAAACAAACAATAAGGGAGACAATGGGCAACCCTGCCGCGTTCCCTTTTCTATCTTGAAACTATCCGTTAAACTTCCATTAATAATTATTTGTGCATTTTGTTCCCTATATATTGCTTTAATTGAGCTCATAAATTGCTCCCCAAATTGCATATTATCTATTATTTTGAATAAAAATTGCCAATTCAATCTGTCAAAAGCTTTCTCTGCATCCAAAAAGAAAAAAGCTGCGGGAATCTGATTATTTTTCTCCAAATATTCAACCAAATTTATTATTTGTCTCAAGTTATATTTCATATATCTGCCCTTTATAAACCCTGATTGATCATTATGGATTATTTGTTGCATAATTGGCATTAATCTATTTGCCAATACTTTAGCAAAGATCTTATAATCAGTATTTAAAAGTGAGATGGGTCTAAAATTTTCAGGTTTAACACAATTTTGGTCCTCTTTAGGAATCAGTGATATAAAAGCTGTTCTCCATGAGGGTGGGGTTTCTCCCCCAGATTGAATTTTATTAAAAAGCATCCTAAGCGGTTCCACCATTTCCATCTGTAAGTTCTTATAATAAATAGCTGTCAACCCATCCGTTCCCGGCGTTTTACCTACTTTTAACTGTTTAATTGCTAAAATAATCTCTTCAGAATTTATTGGTTGATTCAAACCTTCTCTTTGATCCAAATTCAAAGATTAAGTGATTTCGGCAGCAGACGGAGTGGAGCAGGAGAGCTTGCAACAGGGGAAAATGGACATTGAAGAAAAGAAAAAATGTGAAATAAAGATAATGAAAAAAGAAAATTGCAGAAAAAAAATACAAGTTGTATTAAAAAATTAAAATATATATTAATCATCTAATGGAATTAATGGAAAATGAATATAGCAAAAGATGATGTGGAAAGTGCTTGAAAGAGACTAAAGAGAATTATGATGCCAAGCATTACCAAACTTTGAAAATGTTACTATGAAAACTATGAAAAAAGATGCTTCATGAATAATAAAGTAAAAGAGGCAAGAAAGCTAGTTAAAATAGATAGATAGACAAGAAAAAATTATAATGTAAAAATAAAATTATAAGAATGAAGTCAAAAGGAGCTATGAATAGTTAAGACTTTAAAAGAAGGAGAGGCAATGCTGATGGTATTGTTTGGGAATTGTTGTTTTGGAATTAGGTGAAAAGGACTGCACAAGGAGCTTCCAACCAGGTGAGTAGAATTAAGATAGAAAAGATAAAATGCTTTAGAATTTAACCAAAGTGAAGAAATACTAGCAAGAGTATTTTAGAGATTTGTATGAGAATGATAGTGATATGTTAAGGGGTGGAACAGAAATGTACACTATACATATTATTGTTAAAGATAAGAAAAATTAAGCATAAATAACGTGAGTGTAGAAAAATAATAAGATTATATCTGCAGATAGTATAACTAGAGAAATGTTAAAATATGAAAATAGTTGGCTGAGGACAGCCAGTTTGATATAGTGGTTAAGGTATGAGGCTAGAAACTGGAAGACCGTGGGTTCTACTCCCTCATAGGCATGAAGGCAGACATGTGACTTTTTTCACACTTGCAACTATTGTAACATCCCCATGATTAAAATTTGGATGCTTGGCAACTGACTGACATTTATGATAGTTGCAGTACCCCAGTATCATGTTATTCCTTATGTAACCTTCTGATGAGCAACGTCAGTGGGGAAGTCAGATTCACTTAACAACTAATTTAACAATCATAGTGATTCACTTAACAATTGTAGCAAGAAATGTCATAAAATGGGGCAAAATTTCTTTAACAAATGTCTCATTTAGCAACAGAAATTTTGCACTCAGTTGTGATTCTAAGTCAAGGACTACCTGTAAAATTCATATATCAATCTTATGCTTGTGTTGGAATAATTATGTTGCAAATTCCTAGGTAAATATATAACTTTTATTGTTTGGAGGCTCTAGCAGGATTGCACAGCAATCCTATATCCTTGACGAAAGATTGGTACACTATTATCTAGGTTGGCTGTCCCATTCCACTGAGTGTGCTAGTTTTGGGAAGGATGCACATGGAGCGACAAGGGAAGAAGGGGATTCCTGTCTAGCCAGCTAGATCAGCCAAATCAATCCTGATGATCAATGGGATGATAGATGTTGCAGCCAGATCATCCTTCACATCCATAGCTTTTATTTAAAGGGGGGAAAGTAGATAGAAGAGTAAATAATGCTATTCTGCTTCTGAGCCAAACATCTGCTTTTGATAAAGCAAATTTGCTCTATTATGATGTGTGGTTGATGAAATAGACATCCAGAATTATATATGGAACATCATTATATTTCTTTTAAGCAAGAAAACATTTTTAGAGCTAAAACTTAACAAAATTAAAACTGGGTTTTAGAGCCTCTGAGAACATTTTTTTTTAATGAACTCTTTATGAGAAATGAAAACAGGTAATGAAAAATGTGTTTTCTGCCAAAATGATAACTTCGTTACTTTCATAGTAAACCAAACTTTCTGTGACTACAGTAATTTTTCAATGTAAACAAGTATCCAGTGCTCTCTAACAATTTGTGTGTGATAAACATACAGAGGAGGAAAAGATGGCCGCCCTGACATGCTAAGCCTCCTCTTGGGGCTAGCGGCGTTTGGTGTAATAAGGGAATACCGGGGGTTTATTTTCACGCTAACCCCGGCATGGATTGGAGAGGGATAACAGGCGGTCCCAGTGGTCTTCGTGAGTCCTCGTGAGTCTACTTGCTGAATCCCAGGCAACTGGAAAGACAGGCAGTGGTTGCGACGGAAGTCATTGGGGCACCCAGCGCTTGGTGTTCGGCTGTAGAGCTGTGGCGCTCGGCTGTGGAGAGATTGGAGCGGCAGAGCCGAGGTTCCAAGGTTCCGAGGAGAAGCTGGAGAAGCTAGAGAAGCTGGAGCCTGCCCCGGTGATACCCAGTGACACCGGCGACGCTAGCCCTCCCCCTGTGATCTGGGAGAGGGTTACTGGTTACTTGGAGATCCTGGAAAGCCTGGGGGCCTTACGCCAATTGGCATGGTGGTCAGCTGTGGAGACGCTGAGTTGCGGAGCAGAGGAGGGGCTGGAGCGGTGGAGCCGGGGAGAAGCTGGTGACGGCTGCACTTAATGCCGGTGGCACCAACAGTGTTGGCTTTCTCCCTGGGGCTGAGGCCTTGTAGAATGTCATCTGGAAAGCCAAGGGGGCTTCAGACCAGGTACCAGTTGCTGCTGACGCGGCTGTGGGGGCCCCGAGGTTTGGATCCCGGGGGTTGCCGGGCCGGCATTTTGGCCAGCATTTTGGGGGTTAGACCTGAATCAGCCCAGTGATGCCCTCAATGTGATGTCCTGGTGCGTGGAAGCGGTGTGGCTCTGGATGGGGAGGAACAGGCTTCAGCTCAACCCTGCAAAGTCAGAGTGGCTTTGGATACCGGCATCTCAGTTCCAAGGGAATATTCCATCGCTGGTTATAGGGGGTGAGGTGTTGCCCCCTGTTGATAGGGCGCGCAACTTAGGCGTCCTCATGGATTCACGGCTGACTCTGGAAGCTCATGTTATGACCGTGACCGGGAAGCATTTGCCCAGATTCGTCTGGTGTGCCAGTTACACCCCTACCTGGACCGTGATGCCCTATGCACAATCACTCATGCACTCGTCACCTCCCGGATCGACTACTGCAATGCTCTCTACATGGGGCTGCCCCTGAAGACCATTCAGAGGCTTCAACTGGTGCAGAACATGGCTGCACAGGTAGTGATGGGAGTGTCCTGACACTCTCATGTAACACCCCTCCTGCGGGACCTGCATTGGCTACCAGTTGCCCTCCGGGTGAGATTCAAGGTGCTGGTAATCACCTATAAAGCCCTACATGGCTTAGGCCCAGGGTATTTGGCGGACCATCTGTGGCCAGCAACAGCTCCTTATTGCCCAGTGCATTCCCACAGGGAGGGCCTCCCTGGGGTGCCGTCAGCCAGACAATGTCAGCTGGCGACCCCTAGGGAGCGGGCCTTCTCTGTGGGTGCACCTACCCTGTGGAATCAGCTCCCCCTGGGGCTCCAGGTGGCCCCTGACCTTCGCTCTTTCCTCCATGGTCTTAAAACATGGCTATTTCGCTTGGCCGGCTTGGACTGAAGGGACTTTAGAGGGGATTTTAATGGTTTATATAGTTTCATTGGGTATTTTTACAAAAAATTGAACTTTGTGTGTTTTATTATTGTGAGCCGCCCTGAGTCCTTTCGGAGATAGGGTGGCATATAAATCCAAATAATAAATATATAAATAATAAATTCTTACTGTGTTGGGAGGCTGTTTTAGGCATTCATTTCCACTTAAAGCAGGTCTTTTTAACCAGTAATTGTGCTACTTTTTGCATCATTATCTGATTAAAAACTACAGCTAGAATAGAGATGCAAGTAAAGAGAAACAGTATTATACACAAGAAGATGGATGCAAATAGTCTGATTTTAATTTTATTTTCTATTCAACTATGAAATACAATAGGCTACCTTGGGCAAATTATTCTTTCTCTAACTTTCCTATTTTATTTAACATTCACTATAATAAATTGTGCATACTCTAAGTTATTTGAGCATAGGATTTTAAATTAAGGCATCCTTAGGCTGTAATCCTGTCTGCACAAACTTACTTCGAAGTTCTATTTCTGGATATATACCATATGTAGAAGTCCAATGTTAGTTCAATATTTCAGAGATCATTGCTGGAGAAAAACAAACTACAAAGAATCTTGTACATGTGTAAAACCAGTATATAAACATCATCACTATTCAAAGTGGCCCAACTGGAAAATTATAAAATGCAAATAAAAGTCTGAGTTAAAAGGAATTTTAATGAAATGAATTAAAAATTCTCTTTATCACATTCAATCCATGACAATTGTTGAGAAGCTAGACAGCACATACTGTGTAAACAAAATTTATAGTATATAGAAAATCCAGGATTAAATTCAAATTTGACCACAGACTAAAAACAAATGTTGTATCTTAATATTTTTGCAGAGATATATTCTATCAAAGAAATGTAAATATTATAGTTATATTCCTTTCCCCCCAAAATGTGTTACTATTTAACACAAAAAGCTTAAGTTCAACATTTCAGTATTAGAGTACAAGTTAACTTATAGGCATCTTTTCTTTAAAGACTCACATAACTAAACAATGAGAACTATAATGGTTTATTTGAGAATCACCCAGCACATATTCAAAGAGTTGAGCAGGATTCATAATATAAAAAAAACTTCTTTATCTACAAAATACAAAATACAAACAATATGCATGCATCTCTTGCAGTGGTAGAGAGAAGAACAAATTCTGAACACAGAATAGCTAAGCCACACCCAGACTAAAACCAGCTCACATGGCTCTCACAGCAAATCCTGTGTCTCAGTCAAAAAACATTCCCATTGGCTGGCTCGTTGCTATGACTATTCCAGTTCATAAATTCTTTACACACTGACATTACTCCCTTTATGACTGGAATAGACACAAAACCAAATCATTGAATAATCTTCCCATGGTTCACTCCACCCAATGGCTTGGTCATTGCATCTGCTAGATTGTCTTCTGAAGAACAGTGAAGCAAGTGAATTAGTTTACTTTTATAGCTTCTCTGACATTACAATACTTAATGTCCACATGCTTGCTTCTATTTTTCACTCTATCACCTGTTGCCATTTTAATGCAAGCTGCATTATCTTCAAACTCTGCTACAGCTTCATTAACTTCTATGTTTAAATCCTTTAACAGCTGTACATACCAAGTTACTTCTGAACAAAGTTCAGATAGAGCAATACATTCTGCCTCCACAGTAGAAATGGCCACAATAGTTTGTTTTCTGGACTTCCATCCAATTAAAGCCCCTCCAAATAATACCACAATCCCAGAATTGGATTTTCTGGTTTGCACATCATTGGCATAGTCACTGTCAACATAACATTTTAACTTTAAATCTTCAGAGACCTGTATTTGAAGGCCTAAATTCATAGTTCCCATCAAATACCTGAGAATTCTTTTTACACCCATCAATTGCAACTGTGTTGGTGCAGCAGTAAAGCAACTTGGGATGCTTACTGTACAAGCTATGTCTGGACCATTGTGACAGATATAACAAGCATCCTATTGCTGACTGATATATCTCTTGATCATAGGCTTCACTTTTGTCCTCACCCAAATTGTTGTGAAAATCTGTGCTCATAGGTGTTGGAGCACTATTACAATCCTTCATGTTATATCTCTCCAACAGCTGTTCAATTTTCTTTCTTTGACTGAGAATATAACCACTTTTCTCAGTTTTTTGCATCTCTACACCAAGATAGTGTTGTATTTCACCCAAATTTTTCAATTCAAACTTTTTCTCCAACTCATTAGCAAATTCCTTTACTTGTATCAGATCTTTTGCAATGAAGCAAATATCATCCACAAATGATACCGTGTAACCTTGCAGTATATATGCAACCATTAGCCTTGCAACTCTTGAACCCAAGACCCTTCAACAGATGTCCCAGTTTCTGGCTGACTGCTTCAGCCCATATATGGCTTTGTTCAGTTTATACAAAGTGATATACAGGGTATGAACCAGTGGTGGGTTTCAAACATTTTTACTACCAGTTCTGTGGGTGTGGCTTGGTGGGCATGGCATGGCTTCGTGGGCATACTATAAAATCTCCATTCCCACCGCTCTCCAGAGGAAGGATACTGTAAAATCTCTATTCCTACCCCACTCCAGGGGAAGGATACTGTAAAATCTCCATTCCCTCCCCACTCCAGAGGAAAGTTACTGCAAAATCCCCATTTCCTACTGATTAGCTGGGACTCGGGAAGCAGAGAATAGATGGGGGCGGGGCCAGTCAGAGGTGGTATTTTGTAGGTTCTCTGAATTACTCAAAATTTCCACTACCGGTTCTCCAGAACTGGTCAGAACCTGCTGAAACCCACCTCTGGCTTGAACCATGTAAATTTCTTCCTCTAAATCTGCATTGAGGAATACTGTGGTTATATCAAAGTGCTAAATTTTATGGCCAACACTAGTGCCAACCTTATAGATTATCTTTTTACCATTGGTGCAAACACCTCATCATAGTGCACGTTTTTCTCTTGCAAAAAACCTTGTGCCACCAATCTTGCCTTATATTGGATTTTCTTGTTGGGTAATACTTTCTTTTTATATACCCATTTACATCTTATGATCTCAAACCCTTGTTTGTAAAGATTTGAGATACTCAGTAAATTACGCTCCATTTCAGGCACACATAATATATTATTAAACTTTTCCTCCAGGCATGGAATCATCACACTGCCTTTTCCTTTGACTTTAGCCGCCTGGCCATTTGCTAAGGCTATTGCATTTCCTCCAGCTGGATCCAATCTGAAAAACAACTTAGAATTATTAACAATTATTTGACTAGCCCCACTATCTATTAACTATTTGTCTCTGCTCTTATAATTGCTAAATTTTGCAACAGCAGTTTGTCCATTTGTTTGTTTTCTTTGTTGTAAACAGTCTTTCTTTAAATGAGTTTTATCCCCACAGATCAAACATCTCTGTTTTTCCTGTTCTTTCTTCTTGGGAATTTTTTGCTGGGATGTAATCCAATCTCTTCTGTTAGTCTTCTGTTACTCTTGAGATTGATCTCCCCCCCCCCCCCGCGCATGCTCCAAGATGGCGGCTTACAGTGGATCCTCTGAGGCTGAGTGACGATGAAGGAGACCTATGGATTCCCAAGTGGGCCGAATTTCAGCTCTTGGCCCGGTCCCAGCAAAGTGGTTGTTAGGTCGGTCCGGCGGTGGGTTTTTTAGCCCTGTGGGACATTCTGACGAGCCGGAAGACTGCGAGAAATGATTTGCACTGCGGAGCTGAGGAACGCATTGGAGGACTGTGTGGGCGTTCGAGGCTCTGGCGGCGCTGACGGAGCACTTTGGAGCCGAGGATGGTGGTGGCTCTCGGCTTCTTTTGCAGCAACGGCGGGAGTGGTGGTGGGGGGATGGCAACGGCGGTTTGCTGTAGCCTCGCCCCCCCCCGCGAGCCTGCGGCTGCCTTTCACAACAATGGGCGGCTGGCACGGCAGTTTTACAGCGCCGGCGGGAGAGGTGGAGGGAGGAGGGCGATGGTGGTTTGTTGTGGCCTCGCCCCCCCCCCATGAGCCTGCAGCTTCCTGCAGTGATGATGGCAGCGGCAGAAGACGGCACTTTCTACAACAACGGGCGGCCGGCTAGGCGGTTCTACAGCGCCGGCGGGAGTGATGGAGGGTTTGTTTTGGCCTTGCCCCCCCCCTGTGAGCCCGTGGCCACCTGCAGCGGTGATGGCGGGGGCGGAGAACGGCGTCTCTTACAATCATGACGGCCGGTCCTACTTGATTTATGACAATACCCCCTCTCCTGGACATCATCATTGCTGCATTCCTGGCTCTGGTTATATTAATTTAACCACCTTTACCATCTTACCATCTTTATTATCTGCCAGTGTATTTGTACCAGCTTTACCTGCAACGCTCTGTTATGAGAAGAGGTTCCGGCCTGGGTGCGGGCATCGAGGGAGTCGATTTACTGCTGCTGCCACTGGACAGGACTCCATCTATTAATGCCAGTTGCCGTGAGAGGGCGACTAGGTATTATTTTCCTGCGGGCAGCGGCCTGAGACTCCTCTTCACTGCCGTGAGAGGACAGTGAAGCCTGATGGACTCACTCACACCGGAAATGGGCGGTCTTTCTCTTGGACCTCTGTTTTTAAGATGCTTTGTGAATCCTTGGCCTTATTTATTCTCTCAGATGAATTGTGATCGTGATGTATCTATCAGCCAATCTCTTGGCACTGTGAGACTCCCCCCTCTCGCAGGCCTGGCCCTCTACATTATCGAGGGCCTACCTTAATGACGGGCTTTGGGACCCCTGGAATGTCAGAGCGGCAGAGTGGGTTTGAGGGGCAAAATGGAGGGAGTCGGGGGGAAGGTTTAGGAAAGGTGCCGGGGGAGGAGAACCCATCTGTACTGTGGGTGGGAGAGGCAGATATGACGGGTGCAGGGGGCCATATCAGGTTCGGGGAGTACGCACCCACTATTTGCGAGCAGTGGCGTGCTCCAGCCCCCAGAGCGCTTCCTGTAACCCTGGTTGTCCAGAGCCTCAGGGCCCGAGCCTTCGGCTGATGCTATGCAATGTCAGGTCTGCGGTAACTAAAGCCCCCCTCATTAACAATCTAATCCAGGAGGGAGGTGCGGACCTAGCGGGAATTATGGAAACTTGGTTGGGCCAGGAGGGGGGTCCCTCTCGTCGAGATGTGCCCATCAGGTTTCCGCGCATTTCATCAGCCGAGGGCTCAGGGGAGGGGCGGAGGGGTAGCAGTGATTATTAAGGAAGATCTAGATCTGAGGGAGGCCACTGTTCCTCAGGTTGCTGGCTGTGAGTCCCTCCTTGTGAAGTGGGGTCATGGAGTGCAGATGGGTTTGCTGATCACGTACCTGGCTCCCTGCCATGTGGCAGCAGCCCTGCCTGAGTTGCTTGATGTAATAGCTGGGGTGGCGGTTGGTGCCCCAGACTTATGGTTATGGGAGATTTCAACCTGCCATCTATTGGCGAAACATCGGAAGCGGCTCAGGAGTTCATGGCTTCCATGACGGCAATGGACCTGACCCAGTTAGTTCATGGCCCCACCCACATCGGGGGACACACGCTAGACTTGGTTTTTACCTCTGGTCAGTGGCTGAATGATCTTGACTTAGGGGAATTAGTCATCAATCCCTTGTCATGGATAGATCATTCGCTCCTTCGGCTGGACTTCAGTACCGCTTCCCTTCGTCACAGGGAGACGGAATTTGTCCAATATCTGCATGATAAAGTTGCTCAGGTTCGGGACGGCTTGAACTCCAATTGGGTAGTCTCGGATGGGATGACAGGAGTGGATCTTGAGAATGTTATCTGGGATGAGTTTGATGCTGTGACTCCTGAGGACGTGGACAGGATTCTGGAGAGGCTAAACGCTACCACATGTTTATTGGACCCGTGTCCCTCTTGGCTGGTACTAGCCTCCCGGGAGTTACACGAGGCTGGCTCCAGGGTATTATAAATGCTTCTCTGAGTGAGGGTGTCTTCCCGGCCACCTTGAAAGAGGCGGTGGTGAGGCCGCTTGCATGAGCTGCACTGGCTCCCGGTGGTCTTCCAGGTGCGTTTCAAGGTGCTAGTCACCATCTTCAAAGCACTCCATGGCTTAGGACCAGTATATTTACAAGACCGTCTTCTACCAATGAATATCTCCCACCGCCTGATACGCTCTCACAGAGAGGGCCTCCTCAGGGTGCCGTCGGCCAGACAATGCTGGCGGGCGACCCCCAGGGGCAGAGCATTCTCTGTGGGAGCTCCAGCCCTATGGAATGAACTACCCCCGAATATAAGAAAGATTCCTGACCTCCGTGCCTTCCGACGAGCCCTGAAGACTCTGATGTTTCATCAAGCCGGTCTGACTTAAATCTGTGTTAAATTTTTAAAAGGATTTTAAATTTTATGGCTAAATAGTTTAATTATTTTATTAGTTTTAATTTTCATATGTGATATGTGATTGTTTTAATATGGCTGTAAACCGCCCTGAGTCCCATTCGGGAGAAGGGCGGTATATAAATGCAATAAAACCTTAAACCTTAAACTCTGTTCTCTGCAGATATCTAGTCTGTTGCTTTGCTCTCTCTGCTCCTTGGACCCCCACCTCAGGAATTTCTCCTCATGGTTTCTTCTAAAATGGCGTTTTTGTTCTTCAGAAATCAAACAGGCTTTAAGGGCTTCCAAATGTAATTCTTGTTTTGATTTACATTCAAAAATGGCTGAAACGATGTCCCACTTTTCATTAAGACTATTTAACACCAACAGCACCTTCTGAGATTCAGGAATTTGTATTCCACACTGTTCTAATTCAACAAACAGTGTCTGCATGTGCAGCAGATGCTTTTCTATGCTGTCTTGTGTCTGTACAATTGTCTTGATAATTGCACAATATTGCTTGCTGACGCACTCAAATGCACACTTTTCAATTTCAGTCAAACTTCCTTTGCAGTTTTTAAATTGGCTACATTTAAGAATTGTTCATCTTAATTTTTTTTTAAAAAAATTGATTTATATGCCTCCCTTCTCCGGAGACTCAGGGCAGTTTACAATGCGTTAAGCAATAGCTTTCATACTTTTGTATATTTTATACAAAGTCAGCTTATTGCCCCCACAACCGGGTCCTCAATTTACCCACCTTAGAAAGGATGGAAGGCTGAGTCGACTTTGAGCCTGGGGAGTTTCGAACTGGTGTAATTGGAGGCAGCTGGATGTTAAATGCTGCCTTTAGTAGGAGGCATTAGTCTCCTACACCACTCAGGCTCTTAAATGATGTAAACCGGTGCCTTATCATGCCGTTATTGATCTGCAGTTAATAATGGCCCCAGGGATGGATTAATAATGATATCCTAGAGCTTCTTAGCCTTCAGGAAGCATTCAAATTTGCAGCCCAATAAGATCATTCTTCTATCCAATTGAGGCAGAGAGCTTTCCTTGAAATCAACAGCCATCCTGCAAACCTTCTCTGCCTTATTTCCTTTTGTTCATAACACAGGCAGTCTGTCAGCTTCATTACAGTTCTGTGTTGAGTCTCAATCCTTTTTCTTCAGTTTGACTGTGTGCATGGGCGGGCTGGCTGGCTGGAATCTGGGCCCATAACCTGTTGATTTATTTGAGAATCACCCAGCACATATTCAAAGAATTGAGCAGGATTCATAATATAGAAAAAACTTCTTTATCTACAAAATATAAAAACATGATACAAACAATACCCATGCATCTCTTGCAACATGGTAGAGAGAAGAACAAACTCTGAACACAGAATACCTAAGCCATACCCAGACTAAAACCGGCTCACATGGCTCTCACAGCAAATCCTGTGTCTCAGTCAAAAAACAGTTCCCATTGGCTGGCTCGTTGCTATACTATTCCAGTTCATAAATTCTTTACACACTGACATTACTCCCTTTACGACTGGAATAGACACAAAACCAAATCATTGAATAATCTTCCCATGGTTCACTCCACCCAATGGCTTGGTCATTGCATCTGCTAGATTGTCTTCTGAAGAACAGTGAAGCAAGTGAATTAGTTTACTTTTGATAGCTTCTCTTACAATACTTACAATAAGTGTTGTAAGCTTCTCTTACAATACTTAATGTCCACATGCTTGCTTCTATTTTTCACTCTGTCACCTGTTGCCATTTTAATGCAAGCAGCATTATCTTGTTGCTAATAAGAGTAGAGAATTCTCACATAAAGTAACAGTTCTGCTTAGGGCAATCTCTACTTCCTACTTGCTCCAGTGCAAGCACAAGCCACGATCATTTCTGGAAGTCAAGAACACATGATGTCCTCTTCCCTTCCTTATCCCAAACAAATCTTATTTCATTCTTTGACATGAAATTCTTTGACATTCTTTGACTAAATTAGTAGATCAGTGAAAAGCAGTGGACATAGTATACTTGGATTTCAAGTAGGCCTTTGACAAAGTAGACCACAACCTACTTCTTAGTAAGTTAAAAAATATGGGATAGACAGCAACATCACCACATGGATTCATAACTGGCTGACAAATTGCACTCAATGTGTAGTCCTTAATTGAACTACATTTACCTGGAGGGAAGTAAGCAGTGGAACACCCCAAGATTCTGTCTTAGGCCCAATACTTTTCAATATCTGCATAAACTATTTAGATGAGGGAATAGGGGAACTCATCAAATTTGCAGATGACACTAAGCTGGCAAGAACAGCCAACACCCCAGAAGTCAGGCTCAAGATCCAGAAAGACTTGAACACTAGGGCCTATCTAACAACATGAAATTCAGTGGTGAGAAAAGTAAGGTTTTACACTTAGGCAAGAAAAACCAAATGTGCACCTGTAGAATAGGTGGGACAATCACTTAAATATGAGCCAGCAGTGTGCTACAATGGCCAAAAAAGCTAATGCGATCCTAGGCTGTATTAACAGGGATTAAAGTCAAGTTTGTATGAAGTGTTAGTATCACTTTATCATGCCTTGGTAAGACCATACTTACAATATTGCATTCAATTTTGGTTGCCACAATATAAAAAAGATGTTGAGACTCTGTAAAGAGTGCAGAGAAGAACAACTAAGAGGGGGTTGGAGGCTAAAACATATGAAGAAAAGTTGCAAACATTGGGTATGTTTGGTATAGTGAAAAGAAGGATTGAAGTGCCATGATAGCAATCTTTCAATATTGGGGTGGCTTTCACAAAGAAGAGTAGGACAACCTATTCTCCAAAGCACCTGAGGATAAGGCAAGAAGTTGGAGCCTTATCACAGAGAGATCCAGCCTAGAAGTAAGGACAATTTTTCTGACAGTGAGAACAATTAACCAGTGGGTTGCCTTCAGAAGTTGTGGGTGCTCCATCATTGGATGGTATAGTGTTTCCTGCTTGTTCAGGGGATTGGACTAGAAGACCTCCAAGGTCCCTTCCAACTCTGCTTTTCTGTTAAGCCATGTTTCCAAAATTGCTCCAAAACTAATAAATTCCTCCTTCTGATGGAATAAGGATGACAACCAGTTCATCTTCTGCCTTTGATGGGGCAGATGCCACTGCTCCAATGGTTAAGATGCTGTGCAGCAGGAATGTCTCCTCCTATCTTGTCTCTAGTCATTACTCACCAAAATCATTCTGCCCTTTTTTGGAGTGGATCTTCCTAGATTTTAATACATTGACTCATTAAAATTTTTATTCATGCTACTGGTTACATATCATCAGAATAATCTTTGTTTCTGGATATTTAAAAAATATTTTGTTTGTGAAGTGGAAATATCAAAATATACACATGCATGCTCAACTTGCTTTAAAAATAAAACTTCCCTTTATATATTTTCACTAGAGGCAGAGAAGGAAATTGGCAGAAACCTACACTGTTTCAGCAGTCCACATTCCATGCTGCCATCTGGTCTACACAAGACACATCTTTCTTGAAAGATTTACAGTCAGGTCCAGAAATATTGGGACATTGTCACAATTCTAACATCTTTGGCTCTATACATCACCACAATGGAGTTGGAATGAAACAAACACAATGTGCTTTAACTGCAGATGTCAGCTTCAATTTGAGGGTATGAACATCCAACTCAGGTGAACGGTGTCGGATTTACAGCAGTTTGCATATGTGCCTCCCACTTGTTAAGGGACCAAAGGTAATGGGACAATTGGCTTCTCAGCTACTCCATGGCCAGGTGTGTGATATTCCCTCATTACCTCAATTTCAATGTGCAGATAAAAGGCCTAGAGTTCATTTCAAGTGTGCTATTTGCATTTGGAATCTGTTGCTGTCAACTGTCAAGATGATATCCAAAGAGCTGTCACTATCAGTGAAGCAAGCCATCATTAGGCTGAAGAAACAAAACAAACCCATCAGAGAGATAGCAAGAACATTAGGCGTGGCCAAAACTATTTTTTGGAACATTTTCAAAAAGAAGGAATGCACCGGTGAGCTCAGCAACACCAAAAGACCCGGGAGACCATAGAAAACAACTGTGGTAGATGACCGAAGAATTCTTCCACTGGTGAAGAAAACACCCTTCACAACAGTTGGCCAGATCAAGAATACTCTCCATGAGGTAGGTGTATGTGTGTCAAAGTCAACAATCAAGAGAAGACTTCACCAGAGTGAATACAGAGGGTTCACCACAAGATGTAAACCATTGGTGAGCCTCAAAAACAGGAAGGCCAGATTAGAGTTTGCCAAACAACATCTAACAAAGCCTTCACAGTTCTGGAACAAGGTCCTATGGACAGATGAGACCAAGATCAACTTGTACCAGAGTGATGGGAAGAGAAGAGTATGGAGAAGGAAAGGAACTGCTCATGATCCTAAGCATATCACCTCATCAGTGAAGCATGGTGGTGGTAGTGTCATGGTGTGGGCAGGTATGGCTGCCAATGGAACTGATTCTCTTGTATTTATTGATGATGTGACTGCTGACAAAAGCAGCAGGATGAATTCTGAAGTGTTTCGGGCAATATTATCTGCTCACATTCAGCCAAATGCTGCAGAACTCATTGGACGGCACTTCACAGTGCAGTTGGACAATGACCCAAAGCATACTGCAAAAGCAACCAAAGAGTTTTTGAAGGGACAGAAGTGGAATGTTATGCAATGGCCAAGTCAATCATCTGACCTGAATCCCATTGAGCATGCATTTCACTTGCTGAAGACAAAACTGAAGGGAAAATGCCCCAAGAAAAAGCAGGAACTGAAGACAGTTGCAGTAGAGGCCTGGCAGAGCATCACCAGGGATGAAACCCAGCGTCTGATGATGTCTATGTGTTCCAGAGTTCAGGCTGTGATTGTCTGCAAAGGATTTGCAACCAAGTATTAAGAAGAGAAAGTTTGATTTATGATTATTATTCTGTCCCATTACCTTTGGTCCCTTAACAAGTGGGAGGAACATATGCAAACTGTTGTAAGTTGTATACCGTTCACCTGAGTTGGATGTACATACCCTCAAATTAAAGCTGACAGTCTGCAGTTAAAGCACATTGTGTTTGTTTCATTCCAACTCCATTGTGGTGATGTATAGAGCCAAAGATGTTAGAATTGTGACGATATCCCAATATTTCTGGACCTGACTGTACATAGTCTAGGGGAAGAAAAGTAATGTTTCCAGAAAAGAAGCTCTTCCTTATTGAACTTTTGTTCTTGAGGCAAATGTGATTCCTGTTACACAATTGGATGCTTTATATTGGAAATGGCATTAAATTTCTTGAAAGGATTATATAAGTAATATGTTTCCCAGACTCCACCCCACAGGGAATTATGGGGTTGTTAAAAGAAGAAGAAGAAGATGATGATTACCATATTTTTTGCACTATAAGACTCTCCGGATCATAAGACTCATCTAGCTTTTGGGGAGGAAAACAAGAAAACAAAAAATCTGCCTCTGCCTCCCAGCCCCAGCATGTGGCTTGTCATGGCTCCACTCCATTGCGCCCACCACTGCTGATTGGCGGTGTTCCGGGAGGATGATCCAAACGCCAATAGGTGGTGATGGCAAGCAGCAGCAGCAGCAAGCGGTGGCAAGCGGCAGCAAGGGGCGGCAAGTGGTGGCAAGCGGCGGCAATAGGCAATATTTGCTCCATAAGATGCACAGACATTTCCACCCACTTTTATTGGGAGGGGGGAGTGCCTTATAGTGCAAAAAATAAGGTATATAAGTAATAAAATTAAGAGCTACACTGATGCAAAAAAATTGATTACCACTACATTTCTACATTGTTGTAGTGCTGAAGCTAGACATTTTGGGAGGACCTTTGAGGGACATCAGGTACCCTGTTTCCCACAAAATAAGACATCTCCTGATAATAAGCCCATAAAGTTGTTTATTTTTATTTCTCATAAACATATTTAAGTATACAGTCTCTTATCCACCATTAATCATTGATTATTCATCTGATCCTTTAACTTTCATTTTATTTGTTCAGGGCTGCTCTTTTACCATTTCCTCTTTGTTTTACCACAACCTTTCCCCTTCTTCTTCCCTCCTCTTTCTTCTTCTGTCCCTTTCTACTTTCTTCATTCCTCCTCTCCTTCCCTTCTACTTCCCCTCCCCTTCCCCTGCTCCTCTCTTCTTCCTCCCTTTCTAAACCTCTTCTTTCCCCTCCCTTTTCTTCCTCTCCTTTTCCCTCTCTTCTATCCCTATCACTCCTTTCCTCCCTTCTCCCTCTCTCTGTTCCTCTCTCCTTTCCCACTCCTTTGTTGTATCCATTTTCAATTTAATCTAGAATGGTATTCGAGCAACCTCGGTTTTCTATTTACATATATCTTCATTTCAAATTCTTTTTTGTTTAATAATTACATCTGTTTTGTCATTCATGTATACTTTTATAGTAATACTTTTTCTTTCCCCCCTTCCCCTTTTTCCATTTACCTAGGTGTCAACTGAGTTTCTATTCTTTTTATTGTCTTTTCTCTTATTTGTCTTTTCCCTATCTACTTCCTTTCTCTATCTTTATATTTCTTTTCTAACCAATCATAAAAACTTCCCCATGTCTTGAAATACATTGATTCCTCTTTATCTTTTATTCTCAATGTTAATCTATTCATTTCTGTACATTCTAAAATTTTCTTTATTATCTCTCCTTCCGATGGGACTTTGTCTGCTTTCCAGTTTTTTGCAAATACTATTGTAGCTGCTGTTAGTATGTGAATTATCAAATATATATCTTCGTTGCAATATTTCTGGTGGTATTCCCAATGAGAATATCTCTGGTCTTAGCTCTATTCGTTATTTCAGGGTTCAAAAAAATATAAGACAGGGTCTTATTTTTAGGAAAACACGGTAGTTATCCTAACTGTGGTTTGAACAAATCATCTTCATTAGGAGGCAGAACTTGAAATCTGAGAGGGATTTTTTATACCAGTTTCATTGCCAGCTGGTTTAAGCATAAGAGTCAAAGATGTCATGAGAAATTGCCTCAAGAGGCTGTTCCAGACCATATTTCTGCTAGTTCACTGGGTGAAAATGATACGGACTAGATTCAATCTGCAATTTTTATTTTAAAACCAAAAGGAACCAAATTTCAAGTTTTATATACCTAAGGTATGCTTTTATTTGGGTATATAGTTTTCTAAAGTACATTTTTACTTAACCAAACCATATCTTGCATATGAAATTTCATAGAGTTTTTGTTTTGTTTTTTGAGCCAATGTTTGGAGAATATTGAGAAAACTCATATAAGAGTATAGTCTGAATACCTAGCTCTATAAAATGGTTTAAAATAAAAGCCAAATGAAATCCTTGAGTATTCTTAATTCTATTTAAGAAAAAGCAAATGTATACTTTTATATATGTTCCTTGTGCTGCTTACAAAGATATACAAGAACACTATATAAAATCCAACACCTTATTGTTTTCATTTGAAATCTCTTATTCTTAAAACATGAACACTAATAAATGCAGATTTTTTTAAAAAATGAAACCTATCTTGTCATACTGATCCCAAGCCTTTGCATTACAAAGGATTATCAAATTTTTTTTAGGATGAATCCAATCATCTAAGTCCTCTAGCTCAATATTATTAAATCTGATAAGAAGCAATTTCCCAAGTTTTGAAACAAATGTATTCATAGGATCTAAAACAAAACACAAAATCTTATGGAAGTTCTTACAAACACACAAAGGGACTTCTGCAAGTAAAACATGTGCACAGTGGATGATTACTGAGCTACAGCTCTTTAGTCATTTGAAACGTGTTGGAATTATGCTGGATGTGAAGAGGATCCTCTGGCTAGGATTAGCTGAGCACTACAACTGCACAGCAGGGAGTAGCAAGCAGAGAGATTTTTGGCTGAGTATGAAAGATTCAACATAGATACAGAAAGAGAGGTGAAAAGAGTTAAGTAGACTCATCTGAAGCTAGAAACAAGCAGAGACTGAAGACTGAGAAAGAAATACCAAGGGAAGCAGTCAGGATGCTTAGGTTGGCAAAAAAAAAAAAAAAAAAAAACAGTGGAAAGAGAAATCATCCAGAAGAATAAAAAGTCCAGAAAAAGGAATTTGAATCAGAGCATGGGGAAGACAAGAATTAATTAATCATTTTCAGGAGTTACAAATTGTGGAGCAGTGAAAATTATGTAATCATTCCTCAAAAATAATTAGTATTATTTTGTAAAAGAGCAAAAGTAACTCTCACTAATGAGAGAAGATGGCAAAAAGTAATGGACAGTAAAGAGAAAGCAGGGCTGCTTAATTCATTCTTTGTATTGGTCTTCACACAAAAAGATAACCTACCAATCTATCAAAAACAGGACCATAAAAGACAGACTAGGAATACAAATGTTATTTGTATTTTCATTTTAAAAGAATCTAGTCTGATTTGGCACTTTCCAGTTCTCTGAATGTTAGGCAGTTCTCTAAAGAAATAAATCTAATCAAATAGAAAATTGCATGTCAGAAATGTGTATGAATGTTTGTGCTGATCTTTTAAGCCTGCAAGCTAATGTGGAAATGTGAACAACTGGGCTTGTATAGGAAAAATGTTTCCCTTCTAGGAAGCAAAACAGATGTGTGTGTTTATCTATCTTCCTTGTCTATAGAAATATAAAGCAAGCAATTACTGTCAGGCAAAACTGGGTTACTGATGCCTTGATGTGGTATGGTGGGGAATGCTTGCATGCATGAAAGACTCCAAAGGCAATTCTAAAGAATGTCATTCACTGTTCTTCTGATGTGTTAGTATTTTGCACTGGGACAAAGGAGAGCAGCTTTCCTGTTTTCTGTAACTTATTGAAACTATTCAAGGCTCTTAGTGTCACACAGACGTAACATCTCTTGAGAAAAGGAACAAACGAGGATGTTTGAGGCTCTTTTCTCTCCAGTCAAGCTGGAAAGCCTGAGGATACTCGAGGATCCCAGAAAAGGAAATGTGTGAAATCAGTGATGCTCACACAGATGGAGCCTTATATGTGCATCTTGTGTACTGTGCCTGAGCCTTATGTTAAATGTGTAATTTTATAGGTCAAAATTACTCCAAATATAAATGTAGATTATACATTTATAATCTACATTTATAAATGACAAAGGTGCAATCTGACAATCTTGGAGTCCTTGTGGATGATCACTTAAACATGAGCTAGCAATGTGCAACAGCAGCCAAAAAACCTAATATAATCCTTGGTTATATAAACAGAGGCATAGAATCAAAATCATATGAAGTATGTGAAATATGTAGAATTTGAAAATGTGAAAATGTGTGAAACTATGTAAAGTATGCGAAACTCTGAAAAATGCGATCATAAAAAGTCCAGTCCAGCACAATACCACTGAAAAAGAAAAACAAGAAATTCAAGAAGAAACCAGCATGGCTACACAAAGGTATCTCTGACAAACTGAAAGACAAAAAGTACAAGAACAAAAAGTGGAAAGAGGGGAAATGAAAATACAAGACTGATTACCAGCCGATAGCCAGAACATGCAAAGATGAAGTCAGGAAAGCAAACGCTCAGAATGAGCAAAGACTTGCACACACATTCACACATTCCACATTTGGGGACTTTTATCCACAGAGGAAGGAGAATGCCTAGACATGATTGGCAGTTTGTAAGCTCAGATGTGGATAAAGGTCTCCAAGTTTGGAATGGTGTGTGTGTGTGTGTGACACTGTGACTGTGTGTGCGTATGTGCGTGTGCACAGCATGCCAAAGGAGACATTTTTCTCCCAATCCTAGACATCATTGGTGTTTCCCTGTCTCGTGCCCCTTCCCACAAAGCAAGAGGCAGAAGATGATGATGCTTTGTGTGGAAGTGTGAAGGAGGAAGGTTGCAGGAAGCAGTTTCCTCTGAGTTTAGTTTAGTTTAGTTTAGTTTATTAGATTTATATACCGCCCTTCTCCTGACGGACTCAGGGCGGTGAACAGCCAAACATTAAAACATTAAAATACAAGCAATATAAAAGTTAAAAATAATCTAAAAACATAATTAAATCAAATTTTGGCTTCCCCAAATTTAAAACCCCTCCTAAAATTCACCCATTAAAATCTACGTTAAGCCAGCCCGGCTTGCTGGAATAGAAAAGTCTTTAATGCCTTGTGGAAAGTACAGAGGTCTGGGATTAATCGAATCCCCGGGGGTTACTCGTTCCAGAGGGCGGGAGCCCCCACAGAGAAGGCTCTCCCCCTGGGGGTCGCCAGTCGACATTGCCTGACCGACGGCACCCTGAGGAGGCCCTCTCTATGAGAGCGTATTGGCCGGTGGGAGATTATCGGTGGCAGAAGGTGGTCTCATAAGTACCCGGGTCCTAAGCCATGGAGCGCTTTAAAGATGAGAACCAAGACCTTGAAGCGCACCTGGAAGACCACTGGGAGCCAGTGCAGCTCGCGCAGGAAAGGTGCCACATGGGAGCGCCAAGTCGTCCCCATAGGAGTCCAACTCCTGCCTTGACAGATCTCTGGAGAGCAAGAGGAGGAGGTAGGGGAGCAATACTCCCTGGTCCTGCATGAGGGAGGCTGGCTCTTCTTGAAAGGGAATCCTCATTTCTAATCATATGTGGTAAGGTTGCTGGCTTCTTGGGCAGCCTTCCCTCAAGCAGGTCCCCTGCCATCCCCTTCTCCTCTTCAGAGATCTGTCAAAGAGAAGTTGGACTTGGAGGAAACTGCTTCCTGAAAACTTTCTCTTCCATGCTTCCACATGCAACAGCATCATCCTCTGCCTCTTGTGGGGGGGCCAGGCAAGGCTGGAAGTGGGGTACAGAGGCCTCCAGCAGAGGAAGGCAAAACCAGGATGAGCGCCAAAGCCTACTCCACCAGAGTAGTCTTGCCATCCCTCTCAAGCCATGCAGAGGACCCCCGGACGGTGGTGCAGGCTGCCTGGAGCCCTTGGCAGTGGAGGGCAAGTGCCTAGCCTGACCCTTGAACTCCTGGGACACCAGACCCTGCAATTTACCCCAGCCCCACTTCCCCAAGGGGGTGCCCATCTGCACTTATTTCCTCAAGGCTGATGCTGCTGTGCTCGCTCTCATTGGTCAGGTTGCTCATGGTGGGTGTGGGAAGGGGGAAAAAGTTGTGATATGTCACTGTGATGATGCAATTTTGACACCCCCAATCTATGCTATATATCCCTATTTGCTAATCATTTTGGGGGATCAAAACCATATTATACTTAACAGTTTAATCTGCTTTTATCCTGTGCTTATAGTGGATTAACTCTAAAGTGCCTTAAGAAAATCCTATCCAGACTCACCTGCTTTGGCTACAGCTAGCAAGGCATTCCATCTGGGTTACAGACTAATATGTCTTCCCACTGGATAATTCCTCTGTCCAGGAATTATCCAGCGTCATACACCACCCATTTTTCTGTTTTAGAACAAATTCCAATCACTTTCCTTCCTGTTGGTGGGTTGTACTGGATGTATCTATTTTTGTCCCTCTCTTTGGCTCTGTCTTTGTCTGTGTATACAAACATGCACAGCACAAGTTTAAATTGAATTATACAGTATATACTAAGTTAGAGCATCAAGGCCACATATACATGCAGGCATAAACCAATTTTCTTATTGATCTGTCTTTCAGGACTATCTTTCCTGAGAGTGCTATGACAGTGCTTTTATTACTCCTGCTTTATAAATAGAAGATTGCTGATTTGAAACCCAACAGAGAGCTGTGTGAGGGGGTGCTCTCTGAGCTAGCTTGTTTTCTTGCAGACATTTCATTACCCTAACTAGGTAACATCATCAGTACTAGCATAAAATGTCTGCAAGAAAATAACTCATTTCAATCCTGAGCTACAAATGTTCTCTTTTATTAGAGGGATGTATATTCCTTTAATTCAGTGGTTCTCAACCTGGGGGTCGCAACCCCTTTGGGGGTCAAACAGCCATTTCACAGGGGTCGCCAAAGCCCTCTCTCGTCCCCCCCACGCCTTCACTCACCCTCACCCTCTGCCTCTGTTGGATCGCCGTTCGCTTACCCCGCCCGCTCCCAATCTATTGCTGCCTCCTGAGTCCCAGCTGATGGCTAGAGGGAAAAAACCTGTTTAAATTCTTGCCGCGGGGCTTCAAAGGACCGCCCTACACTGATCAGTGTTAAAAGAAAACAAATGAGTAGACTGGTGCCTGCAAAAATAGAAAAAGCAGCCCCTTTCAGCTTCAGCATAGGTTAATTACCATAAATTGATTTGATCAGCCTCCCGACTCTCAGCTGATTTGCTCTCAGCTGTTCTGCGCAGGGCTCTGTTGCTATCTAGCTGCAAAGAGATAAATTGCTGGAGCAGATTTTTTTTCCCCTAGCTATGCTGAAAAAGCGAAACTGAAAGTAAAGCAGGGTCTTTGCTGCAACATGACAAAATGAGAGAGATTTCTTTTTCTTTTTCCTCACCAAAAAAGGTAGGTGCAAAACTGCAAACAATGGGAAATTTAGGGCAAAAGAGGAGAGTTCAAGATTTTAAAACACAAAAGAAAAAAAGCTCTATTTAACTAGGGAATTGTAATAATTGAGAAACTATTAACTGTATTATTGTGTTGAAAGCAGAAATGGTTAAGTTGTGGTTTGGAGGAATATATGGGGGAAATTATTTGGTTTATTACTATTGGTAAATATAATTAATTGATTTGTAAGAAATTGGATTGCATGGAAATAATTGGAATATTCATGTTCATATTGATTAATATACAAAAAAGATAGTTATATAACTAACTGATTTATATTAAAATGTTGAATTTGTATTAAACAACTGTATTACATAATTACATAATTAACCAATGTGAGGATGGATATAAAAATAGATGACAATGCGAAGGGGTATAATATAGAAGGGGAAAATTGAATTTGATTAAGATTAGAGATGAGGATGAAGGGTAATATTGGTTTTTTAAAAAAACAGATGAGGAATAAATATGGCAAAAAGGAAATATAGAAATTGTAAATGTAATTGAAATGACTAAACACTGTTTAAATTTGTGAACCGGCTTTGTTCTTTGAACAAAGAAAATACAGTGTATGTTTGTGTGTGTGTTTCTAATTATTGCTATTTATTCATATTTGTTCTCTTTTATTCTTTAAAGTTTAACAATTCATTCTTTATCTTAATATCTTTATATTTGTTTGGGGTTGGTTTTCTTCCCTTTCATCTCTTTTATTGTACATAAATCTTTCTCCTCAAAACTACCACCTCTCTCTTTTCTTTCCTTCTTACTTTCTCTCCCCCACCCTCTTCTTCTCCTCGCTACTTCCTCTTCCTTTCTCCTTCTCCTCTTCTCTTCCTCCCTCTCTTTCTCTCACTCCTACTCTAATTTCCGTTCCCTTCCTTCATCCCTCTCTATTGCTGTATCCTTTTATGCATATGAACTACTCAAAGAGCTGAAAAAGTTATTTTTGACTGGTCCTCACACTTTTGACCAGTCCTCGAACTTACCACTGTCCTCACATTTTACGTTTTTACCCTATCTTGTCACCATGGTGAAGAGAAGCAGTTGTGAAATGAGTAACACAGTTGTTAAGAATGCTACAATGCTAAAATGTTTTATAGGTGGCATCTAGATCCTAAGAAATCATCGTGCACGTATCCTAATGTTCAGGCAAAATGTTGGAGATGTGATTGCTTAGATGCTACATATTACCATATATGGTGGACTTGCAAGAAAGTGAAGGCTTTTTGGATTAAAATTTGGTGGGTTATGCAAAATGTTTTGAAGAAAAAACTGCAATTTTCTCCTCAATTGTTTTTACTGGGCATAGTTAAGGATTTCTTATTGACTGAAACAAAAATGATATTATATATGGTCACAGCAGCTAGATTATTGATTGGTCAATATTGGAAAAAAGACGTTATGCCTACTATTGAAGAATGGACTTTGAAGGTGGCCAGTTTGCAGAAATGGTGAAGATATCAGCATATTTAAAAGACCGGACTCAAGAAACTTATATGTGGGAATGGAAGAAATGGATAGATTACGTGCAGAACAAATATCAAACAAGGAAGTATCAGATGGCTTTCAGTTGAATGTTATGCAGAGAGTTATAGTATAGATAGATAGGGGCTAGTGCTGTAGGAATGGGTAGAACAAATATTAAACAAGGATGTATCAGAGCTTTTAGCTGAGTGTTAGGTAGAATATATATTATATAGTGTAGATAGGGGGTGGAGTTATATGAGGGAATGGAAGAAATGGATAGATTATGTGCAGAACAAATATTAAACAAGGAAGTATCAGATAGCTTTCAGTTGAATGTTACGTAGAAATTTATAGTGTAGACGGGGTAGAGTTATATGATGGTATTGTATGATATGGTATGATTTGGATTTCACCTTGGGAAGTCGTGGGGGGGAGGGGAGGGTTGGAGGTGGAAGGGGGGGAAGTGGGGGGGAAATTTGTGTTTGTAAAACTTTTTCAATAAAAAAAAGAATGCTATAATGGGCATAAATGATGACCAGTCATAAGTGCGAAGACCGGTCAAAAGTGCGAGGACCTGTCAGAAATCACTTTTTTCAGCCCTCTGGGTAATCCTTTTGTGCACATGGACTACTCAGAGGGCTGAAAAAGTTATTTTTGACTGGTCCTCGCACTTTTGACCAGTCCGCGAACTTACGACTGTCCTCACATTTTACGTTTTTGCCCTATCTTATCACCATGGTGAAGAGAAGCAGTTGTGAAATGAGTGACATGGTTGTTAAGAATGCTACAATGGGATTAAATGATGACCAGTCATAAGTGCGAAGACCGGTCAAAAGTGGGAGGACCAGTCAGAAATCACTTTTTTCAGCCCTCTGGGTAGTCCTTTTGTGCACATGGACTACTCAGAGGACTGAAAAGTTATTTTTGACTGGTCCTCGCACTTTTGACCAGTCCTCGAATTTACGACTGTCCTCACATTTTACGTTTTTGCCCTATCTTATCACCATGGTGAAGAGAAGCAGTTGTGAAATGAGTGACATGGTTGTTAAGAATGCTGCCCAGGCATAAATGTGAGGATGGTCATAAGTGTGAGGACTAGTCAAAAGTGCGAGGACCTGTCAGAAATGACTTTTTTCAGCCCTCTGAGTAGTCTCTATACACGTAGCCATGGCCACCTGGTCACATGACCAGCTAGCCATGCCTACCCAGTCACATGGCCTCCCAGCCACACCCACAAAATAAGCCACACCCACAGAACCAATAGTAAAAAATTACAGTTATAATTTTTATAACTTATAATTAAGTAGCAACGAAAATAATTTTATAGTTGAGGGTCACCACAACATGAGGAACTGTATTAAAGGGTCGCGGCATTAGGAAGGTTGAGAACCACTGCTTTAATTACTTTTATTTTCTTTTAGTTAATTTCTTTTCTATTGATTTTTTAAAAAATAAGTCCAGCAGTGCCTCATTTCACCATTTTCCAGTCATTTAATAGATGCCCCTGGGCTCATTAAAAAGAAAAAGTTGAGGGGAAAATCACTAGCTCAGGAAAAGAAAAACAAATGCATTATAATGGGATTCAAACCATCAAACTTCAGTTCACAATGCCAATTTTATAAACCAGGGGTCAGAAAACCAGAGGTCAAACCTAATCCACTGCCTGTTTTTGTACAGTCCACAAGCTAAAAATGATTTTTAAAACATTTTTAAATGGTAGAAAAAATTGAAAATAAAAATATTTCATGATTGTTTCATTTTATGAATTCAAGTGTCAGTCCATTGATAAGGTTTCATTGGAACACAGCCACATGCATTTGTTTATGTATTAATTACAATTGCCTTTTTACTACAATGGCAGAGTTGAAAATTTGTGAGACTTTATGTGGTGCTCTCATCACTTTTCCCTGCTCTTCCACACACAACAAGTTGCAATAACTCAACAGCATTTTGGGTGCCTTGAGTATTGGAATACTGGAACATTTTATTTATTTATTTTCATTACCTGTACATACACCATATTAAAAAGTAATAAAAAAGATAGAAACATGGATTTTGAATGCCTTACTTTTAAGAGAAAGAGAAGGGTGGATTATTTTAGATGGCAAAGCATTCTATTTCTTATGCAACAACAGTACAATCTATGTCAACATTACCAAACTAAACATTTATCACAACATTCCAATTCGAAGAAAACCAACGATCAGAATAATTAGAAAATTTAAAATGGAATATTTGATCACAGCAGAATTTCTTCACAATATTAAAAAAATGACACTGCAACCAAAGTAAGACTTCCTTGTTAACTGAGCAAGGAAAGCTGTTTTGGGGGGGGGGGCAAGTTAATTAAATTGTGTTTGTTTGTAGCAGCCTAAGAAATGTGTCCAGACAAAATAAACCTGTTTAAGACTATTAGCCTTTTGGTGAGAACAGCTGTAGAGGGTTGAGAACATTGGGAGCAACATCACAAGGCAAGTGATTGTGAGTGATTTTCCTTAGCTCTTAATGAGGTGTTACTAATATTGCTCAGTTTATTTGTAGAGTCAATGGTAAATTTGAAGTGATTGAAAATTAACACCTCTGTGAATAGTTTCCATGGAACAACTATGGGTGAGAATATTTTCAAAGAAGTTGAGAAAACACTAATTCAGTACAACTGAAGTGGAATCTGCTAAGATATGTTACAACTGCTGGCAGTAAATATATGCGTGAAGCAATAAAAGCCTTGGTTGGACAAATTTACATAGCTTTGAAAATATAATATTATATATCCAATGGTCATTCATTGTATTACATATGTACTCTGCAGAATTTTTTTTGAATCTGTCGTGTTGTTGAATCTGTAATGTCAGCAGTGAATTCATTTACTCTCATGGATTTAATCATTGTCAGATCCATGAATTTTGTCAGAAAAAGAAAGAATATTCTTACTTGAATTATCACATAGCAATTTGATGATTTAGCAGAGGTAAAGTTTTTTCGTGATTTTTGGGCTCAGGATTGAGATGGATTTTTTTCTGAATAAGAAGAAACACCTTAGCCATTATTCTGAATATGAAGGGCTTTGGAAATTAACTTTTACTGAAGACTTGATAATATTTCTTAACACGTTTAACTAAAATTACCTCTGTTTAACTTTCACACATACTATAAGTACTCTTTTGCCTTGCAAAGTCATTTCAACAATACAGAATCATTAATAAAATTAAGCTGAATACATTCATCATTGCTATCAAAAGTTAGAATGAGAAACAAAATCTCCATACCGTCACAAATTTGAAGCAGAAATATTTTTCACCTTCAAACTACATTTTCAGCAGCATTTTCCAGATTTTAATCTTAGTGCAAAAGAAATTTCCATTTTTCAAATGCAAACTATGCAATTGTGGAGCATCCCTCTAACCTTCAACTGAAAGTGATTAATCTGCAATGTAATGACATGCTGAATGGCAAATGTCAAGAGAAAAATCTATAACTGCCATCTAAGTGATGCATATGCTCAATTAAAATCACATGCTCATGAATTGATATCAGTATTTGGCAGTACTTATCTGTCTGAAAAGACATTTTTAAAAATGAGATATTATGGAATCTCATTACAGATCAACATTAATACATTAGAGTTGCAATAAATTTGAATGATAAGATGCTGGATGCGGAAAAGGCCTTCGATCGAGTCAATTGGGATTTTCTAAAAAAGACTTTATTTAAAATGAACTTTGGGGATCAGTTTATACAGGCGATATCAGCAATTTATCAAGAACAGACTGATCTGCCCCCCCCCTTCAGAGACCCACAAAAACACAGCCAGCCGAGGGTTAAGAATCACTTGGCACACTCCGCAGTTCTTATCTCAACCTTGGCAGCGATATGCACACCGTCTGCCAAGGACTTTATTGGTTTACACAAACAAGAAAATCACCTATGTAGCTTTGCCGTTCATCCAGCTTCCAAGACTACGAGGTTGCTCCGTTTGTTTAGCTTTGTTCGTCACGAACTTCGTGACCCACCGTACTGTCTTATATAGATATGTTTCTGGGTGTGGTCCAGTGAGTCATTGATCCTGTGACTCCAATCCAATGACTCAGGATTTCCTCATACGCCGCAGCTGCAGTACCCTTTTCTCTCGCCTTCTTTGGCGTGCGTCCAGGAATGACGTCTCTCCCTCACTCTCATCTGAGACACCTGTTTCCCCACTACTTGGCTCTCTTTCAGCTGGCACCTGAGCCAGTGCCAGAGGGGGAGGGCTGGGAGATCTGGCTGGCTCCTCTTCCTCCTGCTCAGAGCTGCCTTTCTCCAAAGGGATAGGCTCAGAGGACGGGTCCACAACACAGACAGCACAAATTGTTATCAATGGGAGTTTAACAACTAATTTCAATATACAAAAAGGAACAAGACAAGATTGTCCGTTATCCCCACTGCTGTTTATTTTAACCTTAGAAGTTTTGTTGAATTCAATACGGGATTCGAATATTTTGAGTTGAATAGTTATAAGGCAAAAGGACTATAGAACAAGGGCATTTGCAGATGATCTGGTTGTTACCCTAACACGACCTTTGGAATCAATCATCCAGATGAAAAACATTATAGAAGAATATGGTTTGGTTTCAGGATTTAGATTAAACCAGAAAAAGACTAAGATGATAGTTAAAAATATGTTGGAACCACAAAAGAGTGAACTGGAAAGGTTGGCAGGTTTTGAAATAGTCTCAAAGGTGAAATATCTAGGAGTCCAGGTTGCAGCTTCTAATATAAAACTTTTTTAAAATAACTATGAAGTTTTGTGGTGTAAGATTCAAAAAGACTTGGAAATTTGGAAAAAACTGCAACTATCTTTACTTGACAGAATAGCAGCAGTTAAGATGAACGTTCTACCTAGATTTCTGTTTCTGTTTCAAATGATTCCGGTGCTTAAAAGTGATAAAATCTTGGCTGAATGGCAGTCAGAACTGAATAAATTTATCTGGAATGAGAAAAAGCCAAGAGTCAAACTGAAAATAATGCAAGATGTTCGCAAAAGAGGTGGCCTTAAAGTTCCAAACCTACGTTTATATTATAAAGCAGCAGTGTTGACACAAGTGAGTGATTGGTTTGGAATGACAAAGACTGAAATTTTGAACATAGAAGGCCATGATTTGGATTTTGGCTGGCACACATACTTATTTTATGAAAATAAGTTGGACAACGTATTTAAAAGTCATATATTGAGAAATGCTTTGATGAGAGTTTGGAAGAAGCACCAGTTTAAATTGGATTACAAAATACCTTTGTGGTTGGATCTTGGGCATATTATACGGAATATAAAGTCACTCGGGGGGATTTTATACAAAGAGATGCTTTTCAATGATGGGGCAGCTGGAGTTTGAAACCTTTGAAAACTCTGTTGGAAGAAGGGACTAATTTAACTTGGTTGCAGTATACTCAACTTCAATCGAGATGGAGAGAAGATCAAAAAATTGGTTTAATGCAGCATGAAGAAGATTTGGTGATACAGATAAAGCGGAAAGGGCCGATGCATATTAAAAGGGTTTATAATTTATTGTTAGAAAGAGATTCAGAGAGCGAATTGGTTAAAGACTGCATGATAAAGTGGGCACAAAATTTTGCAGAACCAGTTATGTTGGAAACATGGGAAAAGATTTGGGTCCAGAATGTTAAATTTACTCAAGCACAGAATTTGCGGGAAAATTTTTATAAAATGTTTTATAAGTGGCATTTAGATCCCAAGAAATTGTCATGTATGTATCGAAATGTTCAATCTAAATGTTGGAGGTATGATTGTTTGGATGCTACATACTTTCATATTTGGTGGACTTGCAGAAAAGTGAAAGCATTTTGGATTAAACTTTGGTGGGTTATGCAGAATGTTTTGAAAAAGAAGCTTCAATTTTCTCCGCAATTGTTTTTGTTGGGTATAGTTAAGGATTGTCCACCGAGTGAAACGAGATTGATTTTATACATGATTACTGCAGCTAGGTTACTGATTGGACAATACTGGAAAAAAGATAGTGTACCCACTATAGAAGAATGGACACTGAAGGTGGCTAATTTTGCGGAAATGGCAAAGATTTCTGCATATTTAAAAGATAGGACCCAAAAAGCCTTTGTTAGGGAGTGGAAGAAATGGGTGGATTATGTGCAGAATAAATATCAAACTAAGAAGTATCAATTAGTATTTGACTGATAATTAGTTTTACTATATGTTTATATATATGTTTGATTGATATTATAGTATATTTGAAAGAATAATCTTATTTTATATATATGATATACTAGAATTGTTAAATCATTAATACAGCATATATCTGATCGAATGATTTTATTTTATATATATGATAGTTAATTGGGAGAAAATTAGGATTACTTTTCTAGGCATGAAGGGGGATTGACTAATTATAATTAGCTTCATTATATCTACTATATTGATATGTAGAAAAATTTTAATGTTAAAAATATTTGATAAGCTTATAGACATGTTTGACTGAATTTATAGACATGTTTGCCTATATTTGATAGAATAATTTTACTTTATATAAAGAATTGTTATGACATTGGAATATTATAATGTATATGTTATATAGGGATTAGTTAATGTTTAGGGAATGTAATAAGGGGGATTAATTAGTACTTAATGTTAAAAATATATGATATGTTATTTGGATTTCACCTATACTTTTGTTTAATGTTGATAGACATATAAGAACAATATTTTTTTTGGTAAGGGAAGCCAAGGGAGGGAAGGGAGGGGAGGGAAGGGAAGGGAAGGGACGGGGGGTGGGGGGTGGGAGGGGGGGAAATGCGGGGGGGGGGGAATGATAAACTTGTATTGTAAAACTTTTTCAATAAAAAAAAAGAACACTAACTTGAACTCCAGTTAAGCAAAATGTTATCTCCCAAACAAAAATTCCATTTTTCGTATTAGTACATGTGTATTACAAAAATCATCCTCATCACTGTTATCAATTTTTTAAAAATTCATTTGTTCTCTCTCTTTTGTTTAATAAGCATCTTCAGGTGAAACTTAAAAAATTAGAATATCGTGCAAAAGTTCATTTATTTCAGTAATGCAACTTAAAAGGTGAAACTAATATATGAGATAGACTCTACATGCAAAGGTCAAGCCTTGATTTGTCATAATTTTGATGATTATGGCTTACAGCTCATGAAAAGCCCAAATTCACAAACTCAGAAAATTAGAATTAATAAATACTGTCTTCAAATCAATAACGCTCGTGAACTGGGTTCTCCTTGCTGAGGTAACTTCTTTAATGAACTAACAACGAAACTGTGGTAATACATGTATGGAACAGAACAGAGAACTGGCTCTGACATTTCTTATATAGTACTGTCAAAACATAAGTAACCAATCACGTAACTGCTCATATGTTCAACCAATCACGGGCTAGTACAATAGGGGGCGCTTCTCTGGATCATGCTCAGTATACAACACCCCTTTATCCCTGGAATGCGCATGCATAATCCTTAAGGTATGCTGGGCGGCGTCGGAGTCGGGTCGATCTGCGAGGGCCCTCCGGTTGTGATCGCCCTGCTTCGTTGATGTCCGCTCCTGCTTCTCCTAGACCTGGACAACGCTCTACAGGTGCCGGTAAGTACACTCCCTCCTTGGGACTGCTGGTTAGGGGTGCGGTTGAGGGTCTCCCTGAGTTTCTTTGGGCCGTGGCCACACCTTTGCTGTCTGAGCCCAGTGAGTGAGGATTTGCCTGTACCCCAGGCCTTACTTGGTTTGGGGGTTCTGGAGTATTGAGTCTGTCGTTTCTTGCCTGTCTTAGTGGTACATTTCTCTCTGGTTCCCTGTCTAAACCCGGCATGTTGGTGTCTGGCACCCATCTCGTTCTTAACTGATCTAGGTGCCGTCTCCAGACTATTCCTTGCCCCATGTCTACTTTATATGAGCAGGGTCCCGTAGTTGTGAGTATCTTTCCTGGCCACCAGAGAAGTTGGCCTGCATGGTTATGGGCATAGACCAGCTCACCTTCCCTAAACCCTCGGTGAGAACTAGAAGAAGCTAGTGGTTTTCGAGGGGCGTAAGAAGGGTGCAATCGGTTGAGCACCGTCCTCAGTCGGCGGCCCATAAGGAGCTCGGCTGGGCTACGGTTGGTCAGTGGGCAAGGGGTAGAGTGTTGGACTAGTAAATATTCCGCAACCCTTGCGGCCCACCCCCCAGGGCCCATGCGTCTCAGTGCTTCCTTAGCCTATCTTACGGCCCTCTCGGCCAAACCATTGCTGGCCGGATGGTAAGGGGCGATAAGACAGTGTCGGATTCCCAAACCAGCCAAGAATAATTCAAATGCAGAAGCCGTAAGTTGTGGCCCATTGTCCAACACAATTTCATCAGGCAAACCGTGGGTGGCAAATAACCTGCGTAGAGTCCTAATGACGACATCTGTAGTGGTTGAATTCATGGGAATAACTTCAACCCATTTGGAGAATGCGTCAACTAGAATAAAGAACATTTGGCCCTGGACCGGTCCCGCAAAATCTATATGTAAGCGAGACCACGGTCCCCGCGGTTCCTCCCACTCCCAAGGCGTCTCTCGAGGGGGTAGAGGCCTAGACTCCTGACACTGGGAGCAGGTGGAGACCCACGTCGTTATGCATTCATCCAATTTCGGGCACCATAGGTATGCACGGGCCAGGGCCTTCATCCGGACTATGCCCGGATGACCCGCATGCAAGGTAGACAGGATAGAGTCCCTTAATGGGGAGGGGATCACAACTCGATGCCCCCACAACAAACACCCATCTTGCACTGCTAATTCTGATTTCCGGAGAGCATAAGGTTGCCAGTTTGGGCTGACCCCCTCGTTTGGCCACCCTCGGAGGACCCAATTAATGACCGGGGAAAGTTCTGAGTCGCAGCTTGATGCCTTGGCAATGTCCGCGGCTGTCACCGGAAAAGGGGAATCCTCAATTAGAAGAACAGAGGAGGCAGGTGCTGGGTCATACAGGAAAGTTTTGAGCGGACAGCGGCTTAAAGCGTCAGCATGCGCTAAGTGTTTGCCAGGGACATAAATCAGGGAGTAGTGATAGGCAGACAGAAAGACAGACCATTGAGTCAGTCTGGGGGACAGGATTTGTGGAGTTTGGCGGTCTCCTGACAAAATGCCCAAAAGGGGTTTGTGGTCTGTCACTAAAGTAAAATGACGACCATAAATATAGTGGTGAAACTTCTTAACTCCTGAAATTAAAGCCAATGCCTCCTTGTCCAGCTGAGAGTAATTTCTCTCTGCTGGCGCTAGGGTACGGGAGAAGAAAGCAATAGGAGCATCTTTGCCATTAGGGAGGGTATGACTTAAAACAGCACCAACACCGTATGGTGAGGCGTCACAAGTTAATACCAGAGGAAGGGTCTCAGAATACTGTACAAGCACAGAGTTAGATACAAGCAAACGTTTGACAGCGGTGAACGCTGAAGAAGCCTTAGCGTCCCAGGTCCAAGTCGCTCCACGATCCAACAGCCGATGGAGGGGTTCTGCGATGGAAGCTTTATGTGGTAGAAAGACAGAATAGAAGTTAAGTAGGCCCAAGAAAGCCTGCAGTTCAGCCTTAGACGTTGGAGGCGGTGCGTCTATTATAGCTTTGGTTTTGGCTTGGGTCGGATGTATTCCTCGGGCGTCGATCAGGAAACCGAGGAACTCTACTTCTGGAACAGCTATAAGGCACTTGTCCTTCTTAACGGTGAGGCCCACACGGCGGAATTCCATTAGTACTCGGCGTAATCTGGTTAGCAGTTGGGGCACAGAGTTCGCTGAGACTAGAACGTCATCGAAGTATGGTGCGACGCCGGGAATGCTGTGGAGCAGCCGCTCCATTAAGCTTTGGAAGATTCCTGGGGCTACGGAAACCCCAAATTGTAGGCGGCGGCACCGGAAAGCCCCTCGATGCGTAACAATGGTCTGCACTTCGGCCGTCAAGTCGTCAACTGGCAGCTGTTGGTACGCTTGGGATAAGTCCAACTTAGCGAAAATGGATCCTTGCCCCAAAGAGTGCAAAAGGTGTTGGATGACCGGAACAGGATAGGCATGGTCCTGCAGGGCATGATTGATTGTTGCGCGGTAGTCAGCGCAAATACGGATGGAGCCGTTGGCTTTCATTGCGATTACTATGGGGGTCTCCCATCTAGCATAATCTACAGGCTCTAAAATGCCCTGCTGGATGAGCTTGTCCAGCTCTGCATCTACCCGTGGCTGTAGTGCGAAAGGCATTCTGCGCGGTTTGAGGCGCCGTGGTGGTACCTTTGGGTCAAGACTGAAGGAAACAGGAGTTCCCATGTATTTTCCTAGTTTATCAGTGAAAACTGTAGGGAATTCTTTAGTTAGCATATCTAATTCAACGGAATGGATGGCATGGATGCCTTGAATCGTAAGACCAAGAGCAGCGAACCAATTAAGGCCAAGGAGGCTTGGGAGAGGGCCATCCACTATCACTAAAGATAAACGTCCAGCAAAATCCCTAAATTTAACTCGGAATCTCCCGATCCCCACAACTGGTATGATGGCACCTTGATAGTCTTTTAACAACAGGGAACAGCGGTCCAATTTGCGTTTGGATATGCTTGGCACCAGTCGCTTAATAGTGCTCCAAGACACAATGGAAGTAGCGGAGCCAGTATCCACCTCCATTTGACAGGGGCGCCCTTCAATTTGAACTGTCAAAGTTATTTTCTTGCCGTCTGAATCCCTGGGCGGAGTCACCAGGTTGATATCTGAAAACCCTCTCTGCGCATGCGCACGCTCCCTTGATGGGCCTGACCGGCGCTGCTTGCTCGCCTCAGCTGGGAATCGCTGACCCAACTGCGGCTGTGCCCCCCGGCATACCCTAGCGATATGCCCCCGGCGGCCACAACGCCTACATGTAGCCTCTTTAAACCTACAGGAGGCCCGTAAGTGGCCACCTCCACAGCTAAAACATTCAAGAGGTGAGCCGGACATGTTTCTCTGCCCCGTAGCCTTGTGTCTCGCTTCTCTAATACGGCAAACATCTAGCCCCTCCTCCTCTGACTCTGACAGTGCCTCAGTCTGTATCTCGTTTGTGCTGCTGTCCTCTTTCCTCACTTTTGGCGGGCTCCGGCCATGGGGTAGCTCCGCAATAGATAAAGCGGCTAGCTCTGCTGCACACGCCTCGTCCAGCGCCGCTTGGAATGTCAACTCCTGCTTAGCAATTAATCTTTGTTTCAAATTCTGGTCTCTCACACCACTAACAAGGCGGTCAAGTAAATAATCGTTCAAATTCATGAACTCACAATGCCGGGCAGCTTTACGTAATGCCGCAACATATTGATTGATTGACTGTCCCGGAGCCTGGTCGCGGTGATAGAAATGCTGCCGCTGAGCTATTCTGGAAGGTGCCGGCGCATAATGCCGTTTGAGCTTGCCCATAAAGTCCTCCCATGTCCCGGAATGAATTGATTGCAGAGCCATCAATGTCATGGCTGTTTCGAATATTTCTGTTCCGCAGAAACTCAAAAAATAAGCTCTTTTACGCTCTGGTGACAAATTAGTATAATCATTGGCTATTAGGAAACACTCGAATTGTGCCACATAGGTATCCCACGATTCTTTGTCTTGGTTAAAAGGAGGGAAATTGTGTGAGGCAGCCATGATAATACTGCTTTCACTAAGCCGTACCTTCAAATCACGTTTTTTTTTCTCCTTCGTCGCCAATAATAAATACTGTCTTCAAATCAATAACGCTCGTGAACTGGGTTCTCCTTGCTGAGGTAACTTCTTTAATGAACTAACAACGAAACTGTGGTAATACATGTATGGAACAGAACAGAGAACTGGCTCTGACATTTCTTATATAGTACTGTCAAAACATAAGTAACCAATCACGTAACTGCTCATATGTTCAACCAATCACGGGCTAGTACAATAGGGGGCGCTTCTCTGGATCATGCTCAGTATACAACAAGAATATTGTGAAAAGATTCAATATTCTAGGCTCAAAGTGTCCCACTAATCAGCTAATTAAGCCATAACACCTGCAAAGGGTTCCTGAGCCTTTAAATGGTCTCTCAGTCTGGTTCAGTAGGAATCACAATCATGGGAAAGACTGCTGACCTGACAGTTGTGCAGAAAACCATCACTGACATCCTCCATAAGGAGGGAAAACCTCAAAAGGTAATTGCAAAAGAAATTGGATGTTCCCAAAGTACTGTATCAAAGCACATTAATAGAAAGTTATGTGGAAGGAAAAAGTGTGGAAGAAAAAGGTGCACAAGCAGCAGGGATGACCGCAGCTTAGAGAGGATTGTCAGGAAAGGCCATTCAAAAGTATTGGGGACTTTCACAAGGAGTGGACTGAGGCTGGAGTCAGTGCATCAAGAGCCACCACACACAGACAGATCCTGGATATGGGCTTCAAATGTCGTATTCCTCTTGTCAAGCCGCTCCTGAACAACAAACAATGTCAGAAGTGTCTTACCTGGGCTAAAGACATAAAGAACCGGTCTGTTGCTCAGTGGTCCAAAGTCCTCTTTTCTGATGGGAGCAACTTTTGCATCTCATTTGGAAACCAAGAGTCTGGAGGAAGAATGGAGAGGCACACGCTGCAAGATGCTTGAAGTCCAGTGTGAAGTTTCCACAGTCTGTTGATTTGGGGAGCCATGTCATCTGCTGGTGTTGGTCCACTGTGCTTCATTAAGTCCAGGGTCAATGCACCCATCTACCAGGAGATTTTGGAGCACTTCATGCTTCCTTCCACAGAGAAGCTTTATGGGGATGCTGACTTCATTTTTCCAGCAGGAGTTGTCACCTGCCCACACTGACAAAAGTACCAAAACCTGGTTCAATGCCCATGGGATTACTGTGCTTGATTGGCCAGCAAACTCGCCTGACCTGAACCCCATAGAGAATCTATGGGGCATTGCCGAGAGAAAGATGAGAGACATGAGACTGAACAATGTAGAAAAGCTGAAGGCCGCTATTGAAGCATCCTGGTCTTCCACAACACCTCAGCAGTGCCACAGGCTGATAGCATCCATGCCACGCCGCATTGAGGCAGTAATTGATGCAAAAGGGGCCCAAACCAAGTACTGAGTACATATGCATGCTTATACTTTTCAGAGGTCCGATATTGTTCTATGTACAATCCTTGTTTTATTGATTTCATGTAATATTCTAATTTTCTGAGATTGTGAGTTTGGAGTTTTCATGAGTTGTAAGCCATAATTATCAAAAGTATGACAAATCAAGGCTTGAATTATCTCACTTTGCATGTAATGAGTCTATCTCACATATTAGTTTCACCTTTTAAGTTGCATTACTGAAATAAATGAACTTTTTCACAATATTCTAATTTTTTGAGTTTCACCTGTATATAATATCCTCAATTTGATCCCTTGATCTAGAAAACCTAAAATATTTACTATCTGGCCCTTTCTAGAAAAAAAATGTTGACCCTATTATAAACCATATGATGATAGTAGGGCATTTTGATGAAGGTAGCTGACATTAAGTGGGCCTAAGACATTAGGCCCACTTGCAGCAGAATTCCTGCCTTTGGGAAGTAGCCAATTCTGAGATGGCCTTGCAATGAAGCAAAGCATAACAGCCATAATGGACATGAGTTGTTGAGGTGACATAAGAGGGAAAAGGTATTTCAGAACCCAAGTACCAAAAAAAGGTATCTGGAGACTGTAATTGCAATAGGAGAAGAGTGGGTATAGCAGTGGTGGGTTTCAAAATTTTTTACTACCAGTTCTGTGGGCGTGGCTTGGTGAGCATGGCTTTGTGGGCATGGCAGGGGAAGGATACTGCAAAATCACTGTTCCCACCCCACTCCAGGGGAAGGTTACTGCAAAATCCCCATTTCCTCCCGATCATCTGGGACTTGGGAGGCAGAGAATAGATGGGGATGGGGCCAGTCAGAATTTTTACTACCGGTTCTCTGAACTACTCAAAATTTCTGCTACCAGTTCTCTAAACTGATCAGACCCTCCTGAAACCCACCTCTGGAGTACAGAGGACTCCATAAATCCAGTAAGTATAGTGGGCCCAATTGGCAAAAGAAGGCTCAGGATCAGGGATGAAATTTGCTTTCCTTCACTACTGGTTCACAAATGTAAGTGTGCGCGCCTCCTCCACGCATGCGCAGTGCCTTCTGTGCATGCACAGAGAGTCAAAAATGAGATGTGATGACATCTGGGAGGGTGGGCAGAGCCTCCCGCTGCCTGTGCTACCAGTTTGGCCAAGCTGAATAGAACCAACTGAATTTCACAACTGCTCAGGACTGTATAGACTAGAAACATGTGAAAGAGGCCTTCCTCTCCAGTAGATAGACAATGGCTAAAAGGAGGAGGAGGAGGAGGACAAGTATACACAAGATGACATCTTTACATTCAAATTATTTAAAGCATTTTAGTCTTGTGAATATTCAGTTAAACATTCCATTCCAAACATTCCAGGCAGTATTGATCTAATCCAGCAAACTAGGATGAGATTTGAGTGAATCCTTCCTATAAAGTTAACTTTGTCAGTAGAAAACAGTGGTTCTTAGTCTCAGTAACTTTAAGATGCATGAACTCCAATTCCCAGCATTTCTTCCCAGAAAAAAATTTAAAAAGCTGGGTTAAATTTTAAAAGAAAAGGAGAACTCATTTAATTGGCAGATAACACCAAGCTAGGGAGAATACTCAATACCTTAGAAATGGGCTCAAGATTCAGAAAAATCTTGACAGACTTGAACACTGTACTCTGTCCAACAAATTGCAATTCAGTGATGAGTAAGTGAGTAAGCACTTGGGGGGTGGGGGGACCCAAAAGCATAGGTATAGAATAGGTGGTACCTGGCTCAACGGCAGTAACTATAAGAGGGATCTAGGACATCCACTTATATATGAGTCAGCAGTGTGCTGCAGCTGCCATATAAGCCAATGCAGTTATAGGTTGCACCAATAAAGGAATAGTATCAAAATCATGTGAAGTATTAGTACTTCTATATACTGCACTGATGAGGCCACACTTCCAGTTCTGGTCACCAGTCACCATGATACAAAATAGAGGTTGAGATTCAAGATAGAATGCAGAGAAGAGCAACAAAGATTATTAGGAGTCTGGAGGCTAAACATATGATGAATGTATACTGCACAAGTCAAGAAAAGGGCTGTGAAAATATTTACAGACCCCTTGCACCCTGGACATAAACTGTTTCAACTCCTACCCTCAAAACGACACTATAGAGCACTGCACACCAGAACAACTAGACACAAGAACAGTTTTTTCCCAAATGCCATCACTCTGCTAAATAAATAATTCCCTCAACACTGTCAAACTATTTACTAAGTCTGCACTACTATTAATCTTCTCATTGTTCCCATCACCCATCTCCTTCCATTTATGACTGTATGACTGTAACTTTGTTGCTTGTATCCTTACGATTTATTTTGATATTGATTGTTTCCTGATACTGATTTGTACCCTATGACTATCATTACTGTATTTTTCGGAGTATAAAATGCAGCCTAGTTTTGGGGGACAAAAAAAGGGGAAAAAATCTGCCTACCAGATATTCATCTGGCTAGCGTCCTTAGTCTGGTCAGCTTCAGCACATTAGTTTGCTGTTTTTTTATCCCCTGCTTTTATCACCTGCTTGGGGATTTAAAAAAAGCTTCTAGTAATTGAAAATACTTTATAACCCGAAGGACTGAATTGCAAAGGGTGGCAGGATTTGAAAGAATTTTAAAGGAACATCTGGGAATGCAGCTTCTAGTTGGTTTTTTCTTTTCTTTTTTTTTCTTCAAGGTTTGGTTAAGGCTGCGAAAGCCTATTTTTAGGTTTAGCACAAGTTAGTTTGAATGGATCTTCCTAGAAGTGTGAATACCTTCGTGGTTGGATATTATTTATACAAAGTCACTCGGGGGGTTGTGTGGAGAAATGTTTTACTTTGCTGATGGGGGCAGCGGCAAGATGAAGATTATTGATGCAGGATTTATCTGAGGAAATTTGTTTGACTCCAATCAAGTTGAAGAGAAGATTGAAAATTGGATTATAGAGACTGAGAAATGAATTAAACAAAAGATAATTTTCTTAATGATATAATTGTATGATTATAATCATATATGCATATATATTTCTTATGTTTTATGTTTTTGGGGGCTTTTCTTTAGTTAAGGGGTGTAGTTAGGATAGAATTATAATGGTTATTAAGGGTTTTTTTTTATTTACTACAATATTGTTTATTTTAGAAATATATTAATGTCTGTTTTCTTTTACCTTTCTTTTTCTTCCTTTCCTTCCTTCTCTTTCTCTTCCTCTTTCGAAATTTGTTTAATTTAGAATTTGAATATTTAATAATCCTTTTCTTTTTCCCTTGTTCTAAACCTGGTTTTTTTTAAAACTTGTAGCGGAAGTCAGGGAGGGGTGGGGAGGGAAGGGATTGGAGTTGAGGGAGGATGGGAGGGGTTGGGGAGGGGGGATAGGGGAGGGGGGGTGAAAATGGAAAAAATTCTCGTATTGTAAAACTTTTTCAATTAAAAAAAAAGCTTCTAAGGCACAGCTGAGAGGAAGCAGCAATGAGAAAAGCAGGCAAAGCATGGGGAGATCGCTTCATTCGGCTAGCACCTAGTTAGGGCTGAAAAAAGCTTCTAAAGAACAGCTGAGAGTCGGAGCAAAGCATGGAGATCACTTCACTCGCTAGCACCTTGTTAAAGCACAGCAGAGAATCGAGGGAGCAGGCAAAGCTGGGAAGATCACTTCACTCACTAGTGCCTCGTTAGTGCCTCATTAGGGCTGGAAAAAAGCTTCAAAAAAGCTATATTCGGAGTATAAGACACACACAAATTTTCAGCCTCTTTTAGGGGGGAAAAAGGTGCATCTTATACTCTGAAAAATACGGTAAGTGTTGTACCTTATGATTCTTGATGAATGTATCTTTTCTTTTATGTACCTTGAGAGCATATGCACCAAGACAAATTCCTTGTGTGTCCAATCACAGTTGGCCAATAAAAATTGACTAAAAAAAATTTGTCTGTTTGTAGGAACTGGATATGTCTAGACTAACAGAAGGAATAAGGGTGACATGATAGCAGTCTTCCAATATCTAAGAAGCTGTCACAAAAAGAGTAGGACAACCTATTCTCCAAAACACCTGAGGACAAGATAAGATGTTGAAAATTTATCAAAGAGAGAGCCAACCTAGAACTAAGGCGAAATTTCTTGGCAATGAGAACAGTTAATCAATAGAATGACTTGCCTCCAGAAGTGGTGAGTACTCAGTCACTGGGGTTTTTTAAAAAGAGATTGGACAGCCATTTGTCCAGAACATAAGAGCACCAGCGTGCCTACCGTCCCTGTCCTAATGTTTCCTCTGTTTGTATCTATTTTATGTATTCAATTCATGCTTATACTTATATATGTTACCTAATATGTTCTTGACAGATAAATAAACTAAATAAACTAAATAGTAAATCTCCAAGATCCCTTTCAACTCTGTTATTTTGTATTCTGTACTACAATTGATTTGTTTATAAGAGTGCATGAAACTGAAAAGCATATTCAGACAATAATTACAAATAATGACCTACTGACCAAATTTATTTTAAAATGTGTTATTTTTTGTTACAAACTTAAAAAATAATAATCTGAAGTTCTAGAAATGTAGCATCTCTTCATTTTATCTATTTTAGAAAAAGAGCAAACAAAAACTGAACATTGAAAATAGAAGAGACTGACAGCAATGTAGTAAAACATACTTATATATTCTTGATTTATTCTCTCTATATATCAAATAGTTCAAACAGTAGATTAGATTCCAAGGGGAATAAATGGAAAAAGCAAGATGGCAAACCATGACCTAGAATACACATTTTGGCATATTATAAGAATATATCAAATCGGTAAATAACTTCTCATTTTCTGAAATATTACGCCTTACCATTTTCTATAAATTTAAAATTAAGACTTTCGTTTGTATTTAAGCTGTTTCTCTACCCTTCTAAAATAATTTATATACCTATGCGATATATTTTGAAACATTGGCCAATCTATTGCACACATTCATACCTTATACTGTATATTATTTAAAATGAAAAAATTATTGAACTATTTCAGTCTTTTTTGTATTTTTCCTATTTGACAGAAGAAGAATATTTTAGTAGGAAAAAAAAATAGGAGGAAAAAGCCCCTCTTTATTTCTGGTTACTTGCCTGGCCTGAACACCTATAGTTGTGAATGTTTATTGCTAAAAAACCAAAACCAAAATCCAAGCTGCATTTCCAATTCTTATCACATTGTAAAAAGAAGCCAATTTGCCATCTTGACCTGTGTTACATAGACATAGACTCACATAGCTATACTTATACCCTTGCTTCTCCAAAATCTGGGCAGAATCAAGAAGTAATTCAGTCTATTTCTTATGTTACTGTTTTTGTTCCAAGCCTACACATTTTCCTGGTGGATGGGGATAACATATAAGCCCTGATTAATGACTACTTCTTTCAAACCAAAATGTTATTAAAGACTATATTTTATTGAATTCTTGGTTTAGTAGGGTATAGGTCTCAGTGGTACTTTCCAAGAGTATTATTTCATACATGTTATTTATAATACATAGATTACATTACTAGCAGAATACCCCTGCTCTGCTATGAAACTATGTGATCAGGCTTGGTAAATCAACACTTACAGCTTGAAAATTAATGAGTAGTTATGATCAGCCTATCCTCTCTCCTTCTCTCCCTCACCCTTGCCTCACAGAAGCCTCTCCTCCTCTCTTCTTTGCAGATTCTGGCTAGATATCCTGCCTTAGTTGTGTGTTCCTCTTTCCATTTTCCATTTCCTTCTTTCCAGGTACACAAATATGAGAGACTATACTGTGTAACAGCAGTGTTCTGGCCCCATGCCCAGAAAGAACCTCCCCTCAGACAATCAGAGTCTAATGAACTGGCAGGCAACCTAGTAAGCTGATAACAAAGGTCGGCAGCAATCCGCAGCTGCTTGCCAACGTCTTTATTAATAGGTCCGTCACATACACACCACCAAAGCTGAGACGCAGGGCCGATTCAAAACCGGGATCCATGAATCTTTGTTTTGTTCGTCACAAAGATACGGCTACAATCCCTCACTTACATAGTCTGGGAGGCGTGGTCCACCAGCTAATCACGACCACGCCTTTTCCTCTGCTGGGCTCTCCTGTCTCTCCGACGCTGGCAAGGATCCAACCAAAACTCACTCCCCTCGTCAATGTCCTCCTGTGGCTGCGGGGACGAGCTTGGCTCTGGGCCTATCTCCTGCCCTTCGGTGTCCTCCGGAGGCATTGGAGAGTCCTGGAGGAGGAGAGTCCTGGAGAAGGAGGCCTTGCCAACTCCTTTCCCTCACTCTCAGAGTCCTCCCCTGCTGATGACGCAGGCTCAGGCAATGGAGCCACAACAAGCAGCTAAAAAAGCCAACACGATCCTGGGTTGCCTTAAAAGCGGGATAGAATCAAGATCACATGAAGTATTGGTATTACTTTATAAAGCCTTAGTAAGATCACATCTGGAATACTGCATCCAGTTTTGTTCACATATTATAAAAAAGATGTAGAGACTCTGGAAAGCATATAGAAAAGAGCAACAAAAATGATTAAGGCTAAAATATATGAAGAACAGTTGCAGGAGTTGGGTTCGTCTAGTCTAGTGAAAAGACTAGGGGTAACATGATAGCAGTGTTCCAGTATTTGAGGGGCTGCCACAAAGAAGAGGGGGTCAATTTATTCTCCAAAGCACCTGAAGGCAGGACTAGAAACAATTGACGGAAACTATTCAAGGAGAGAAGCAACCTAAAACTAAGGGGAAATTTCCTAACAATGAGAACAATTAACCAGTGGAACAGCTTGCCTTCAGAAGTTGTGGGTGCTCCATTCCTGGAGGCTTTTAAGGAGAGACTGGACAGTCACTTATCTGGAATGGTATAGGGTTTCTTGCTTGAGCAGGAAGTTGGACTGGAAGACCTCCAAGGTCCCTTCCAACCCTGTTCTTCTGGTAAAAAATGAAGAAGTGAAATTGCAAACAAATATTATTTCTTCCCACCTACTCCAAACAAAATGAGTTATTCATCAACTGACATTCCAGTTTTTGAATAATCATTACTAGAAAACTCTTTGAAAAAGCACCTGAGAATTGTTTATAACCTAGCAGTGTTTCTTACAAATTCTCAGCATGCACTGACTTCTTGTATAACACATGATTTTTTAACAATGCAATAAATATTGAAGCTAGTATCAAAGACAGGCTTCATCAAATTGGCATCTTTCCAATGTCTTTGGACTACAATATCCAACAGTACTGAATCACCATGATAGATTGTAGATTGGTACCCAAGAAGGCCAGTCCAGAATAACAAGAAATGCCAGTGTCTCCATTCTTTCTCTAAAATCTTAAAAAGGGAAAAAAAGAAAAAGAAGAGCCATTAATTCTTTGCTCTTCTTTGTGCACCATGTAAAAACAGAAGAATAAATCTCTAGATAGAATCCTCTCAAGTAAGAATTAATGCATATTTTTGCTAAACCCAGCTAAATTATTTAGTACACACGACACACTAAATTTATTATGTTCATTCCACATTTACAAGCCCACTGCATTCTACCTGGGTTGTGTTTCAATAGTGACAAAAATACCTCAGTGTAGTCAATTGACTATGATTCACCCAGTAGCGGGATTCACCACTGGGTGGTTCTGTAGGTATGGCTTAGTTGAGGGTATGGCTTGTTGGTCATGTGACCGGATGGGCGTGGCTATGTGCATAGGGACTACTCGGAGGGCTGAAAAAAGTCATTTCTGACTGGTCCTCGCACTTTTGACTGGTCCTCGCACTTATGCTCATCCTCACATTTATGCCTGTTGCGGCATTCTTAACAACCGTGTCAGTCATTTCACCACTACTTCTCTTCACACAAGTGACAAGATAGGGTGCAAAACGTAAAATGTGAGGACAGTCGTAAATTCAAGGACTGGTCAAAAGTGCTCTATCGGGAATTCTGGAAGTTGAAGTCCACAGGTTGTAAAAGAGCCACAACTGCCCACTTCTGGGCTAGGGTAGGCTGACGCTGTGTGGGTGGGAGGCAAGGGGTGGGCGAGCCAGCAATTTGACAAACAGTTTGGTAGGGTTTTTTTGTAATTTATTGGCCAATAAATTACCAAAAAAACCACCGAACCGTTTGTTAAATTACCGGCTCGCCCGTCCCTTGCCCTGCCCAGCCCCCACTATTTATTGGCAAGAGGTGGGGTGAGGCAGCAATTTAACAAAAGGTTCAGCCAAACTGCCTAGAACCAGCAGAAACCCACCACTGGATTCACCTCTGAATCTCATCATTTACTGAAGCTATTCCAAAGCTTTGAAAAGTCTCTAAGACCAGGCTCTAAAGTGTCATACAGGTTTTGCAAATGACATGACAGTTTTCACAATGGAAAAAATGTGCTTGGGACCTGCTTCCACTGGGGGATGAAAATACTTTCAAAGAGGTTGTGTAGCAATACTTCATATCATGCTTCAGATTACTTCCCTGGGATATATCTAGATTGTATCAGTTAAAGAGGCAGTATTCTTGCTTCCTACATATAGGCTTTACTATAGGTTAATATCTTCCTCACCTATTCAGTATTTACACAACCAGAAACGTATGAGTTCCTAGCAAGAAATTAAAAAGATTTAAAAACCTGTGTGTAGTACAATATGTTTTAACATTTCATTTGACTGCAAATATAATATAATTGAGAAATTCTCTTTGTTGAAGTTTGCAGAATACAATTTAAAGTTACCAGCAATACTTTGATTTTAAAATGCTGCTGCAAAATGAAACACTTTGAGCCTGGATTCCATTTTTCTCTTCAAAGCCCTTGATTCAAAATAGCTTGGATACTAATAGTCAGAATATATATTTGCTTTGTGCTTTGGAGGAAAAGATACAGGATATTATTATGTGTGAGTGACTGTTCCTTAAAAAGAATAACAGTATCACTAGGACTATACATGCCTGAATGATCCACTCATTAAATGTAGAAAAGACAGTAATAACAAAAGTTGACGGTATGAATAAACATCAGTTTAATGGGTGAACCTCCAGAACAAGGGGTTACTTGGATTAGAGGGCTATGAATTAAGCTTTGGATGGGACGGCTATCTATGGTATGATAAAATTAAAGTTAATGTTGATTTTAATAATCATTTTGTTAGATGTGCCATACTAAGAGTTTGGAATAAATATAAAACAAGGCTGTCTACGAAGTTGCCTCTTTGGCTATCACCCCAGAAAGCTTTCTTTAGAAAAGAAATGGTGGCAAAGCCAGACTGGTGGATCCACAGCAAAATTTTATCTTTCAGCTATGGTGACCCTATACTAAAGCCGAGGGAAAAACTTGAATCAGAAGGTTATGTTCACCATTGGTTTACCTACCAACAACTGAAAGAAAGATTTAAATTGGATAAAAAGAGTTATAGGTTTGATTTTGTTAAAAATGAACTGGAAATCTTACTATGTGGAAACGATAAACATACTTCATCGTTGCTAAGATTTATAAAATGTTATTGAAATTGAATTTGGAAAGTGAAATGTAAACTGCCTGATTCAGTGGGTAGGAATTTTGGATATAATGTGATGTTTGAACAATGGGAAAATATGTGGATGAAGGGCTAAAAATTTACACTAAATTATAATTTAAACGAAAAATTTTATAAGATGATGTATCTCTGGTATCTAACATCAGACAAGTTATCTAAGATTTATAAAGGTATGTCAAATGTTGACATACCTTTATACCTTTATACCTTTATGAATGTTGGAAGTGTAAAAGTACAGAAAGGACTTTTTATCATTTATGGTGGACATGTGATAAAGCAAAGAAATTTTAGAGCATGATTCACATTTTAATATAGAAAATTCTGAAAATGAAAATAAAGATGGAACCAGAAACTTTCCTTTTGGAAAGGAAAGAGATTAATGGGAAAAGATTTGGAGAAAAAAATTGGAACTTTGACCCTATATATGTTGACTGCAGCAAGATTATTTTTTTTTTATTGAAAAAGTTTTACAATACAGAAATTTTTTCATTTTCACCCCCCCCCCTCCCCAGTCCCCCTACCCAACCCCTCCATCCTCCCTCAACCCCAGCCCCTTCCCTCCCCATCCCCCCCTGACTTCTGCTACAGATTAAAAAAAACAAAGTTTAGAACAAGGGAAAGATTATTAAATCTTCAAATTCTAAATTAAACAAATTTCGAAAGAGGAAGAGAAAGAGAAAGAAGGAAAGAAAGAAAAAAAAGTAAAAAAACCCAAAAAACCAGACATTAATATATTTAAACAATATTATAATAAAAAAAACCATTGATAGCCATTATAATTAAGAACACCATTATAATTCTATCCTAACTACACCCCTTAACTAAAGAAAAACCTCCAAAAACATAAAACATAAAAAATATATATGCATATATAGTTATAATCACACAATTATGTCATTAAGAAAGTTATCTTTTGTTTAATTCATTCCTCCGTCTCTATAATCCAAATTTCAATCTTCTCTTCAACTTGATTGAAGTCAAACATATTTCCTCACATAAATCCTGCTTCAATAATCTTCATCTTGCCTCTGCCCCCATCAGCAAAGTAAAACATTTCTCCACACAACCCCCCGAGTGACTTTATATAAATAATATCCAACCACGAAGGTATTCACACCTCTAGGAAGATTCATTCAAGCTAACTTATACTGTACCTAAAAATAGGCTTTTGCAGCCTTAACATTCAAGCCTTGAAGAAAAAAAAAGAGAAGAAAAAACCAACTAAGAGCTGCATTCCCAGATGTTCCTTTAAAATTCTTTCAAATCCTGCCACTCTTTGCAATTCAATCCTTCGGGTTATAAGGTATTTTCAATTTCATAGTCTTCTCCTAGAAGATAAGTTCCACAAAAAATATATAATTGGGTAACCAGTGATCGCTGCTAATTTTGCAGCAATCTATCAGGACTCAGGATATCATGTCCAATCCAGGATAAACTTCATAGTAAAAAAATTTTTTTTTATAATCCATTATAATATATAAGTTTAATGTTAGTCCAACTCAGAATAAACTTTTAACAAATTGTTGTACATCTTAAAAGAATTTTTATAATCCATTTTTTCCAAATCTTTCAATGCTTTCTGATTCAGTATCAAACAATTCACGATGCTCTTTAAATTTATCACCTGTGGTTTCCAGTTGGATTTCTTCATTGACTTCTAGTTCCTGTCGATTAGCATCACCCCCCATGTCTTGAAGAGTATTGGACCTCTGCTGCTGGTCATCTCGAAGTAAAACTTTGTTTTTTGAATCTTCCTCCAGCAGTTCAAGGTCCTGTGATCCCCCAAGGTCACTGAGGTGTTCAATTTTCTCATCAGAAAAATCCATAGTAGAATCCTCTGGACAACCACCAAATTCTCCTTTTACTTTTAACACACTTTGATTTTCTTCTTTCTGTTCACATTTTGTAGACTCTGTCTTTGACTTTTTATTCTTGAGATATTTCGGTGCTCCCTTAAAGATATTTTGGTAAAAATATTCTGCTTTTTCAATAGTATTCAGACAATGTCTCACACCATGATATCTAAAAATTATACCAACTGGAAAATCCCATCTAAATGGGATATTACTTCTCTTCAGTTCCTTGACCAAAAAATCAAAATCTTTCCTCCTCCTTTAAAACCTTCGATGGTAGCTCTTTAAAAATCCTGATTTGTGTACCTGCTACCTGCACTCTATCAGAATAAGACTTTTGTAAAATATCATCTCTCAGTCTTTTATCAGTGAAATAAACAACGACGTCTCTAGGCAGATTCCTTTGTTTAGCCAAACGTGAGTTAACTCTGTAAACTTTCTCTATAGAACCCAAAATTAATTCATCTTGTAGCTTTAATAGTTCTGCAAAGGCCTTTGCACAAGTTGTTCTTAAGTTTTCTCTGTTGTTTTCTTTTATCCCTCTTAGTCTAATTGCAGATTCCATAGCCTTAATTTGAAGCATAATAACATCATTCTGAATGTTATGGTTTTTGGCCTCTGCTTCCAGAAGTTTCCCTTGTAATTCTTGTATCTGAGATTCAAATTTACTACTCATCTCAGTCACTTTCTTCCCCATTGCAGCCACCGCAGTTGAAAGATCTGAAGCTACTTGAGCAATAGTTTGACTTAGTTGGTCATATTTCCCAGAAACCGATTCCTCAAGATCCTTCTGTGATCCTTTTATCTTATCTACCACACTCTCTAAGGACCTTGTAATTAACTCTTTTAAATCCTGTTCTGTAAGTCTCTGCAAATGAGACATTTCAACTTTATTCATCTGACTCAAGGGGGAGCCCCCCCTTCCTTTAAGTTTAGGCATCTTTACTTTTAAAAAGGACCAAAAAAAAATCCTTCTTACTTCAATAGAGAAAAGAAAAGAAAAAAAAACAGAAGAAATCTATTTAAATCAGCCTCTGTTCCTTTAAGTTCTTTTTCTGTGACAAAACATTCCTTTCAAAGTCTTTCAGGACTAAACTCTGCGCTCCATTTCCGCTCTCACTTTTCTTTCAAGCAGAGCCAGTCGCCATCTTAAAAAACTTTCACTTTTCTTCCTCTCCTTCCCCCTTCCCCCCCTCCTCTTCCAAAAAATCCGTTGAGAAAAATCCATACTTGCTTAAATTTATCTTCTCTCTTTTCCAGCTTGCTCCAATTATCATTTCAATTGTGGTGTTGCTCCCAGTGTCTGGCTCTGCTAATTAAGTAATTAGTGGAGGATCCTCTCGGCGCGGAGCATACCCTGGGGGTATGGAGGGAGCCATCCCTCTGAGTCTTCCCCAGGACAAAGGAAAAATTCCTGGGGCAATTCAGGGGGCTCAACCTCACCCCCAGAAGCTCTCCCTGCTCCTCCCGTTAAGGAGCAGGTTTTTCGAGCCGCCTGTCTGCTGTAAGGCGGCTCTAACGCGCCGAGAAACCGGCGGGCATGAAAAGCCCGCCGCCAATGAGGAAGGCGCCACCAGAAGTCCCGACTGCAGCAAGATTATTGTATGCACAAAAATGGAAGGATACTTTGATTCCCACCACGGACAAATGGTTGAAGAAACTGATGGAGTTGGCAGAAATGGCAAAATTGACTACTTTTTTTTTTAATTGAAAAAGTTTTACAATACAAATTTTATCATTTCTCCCCCCCACTTCCCCCCAAACCCCCCACTTCTCCCCCAACTACCCCCAACCCCCAATCCCATATCCCCCCCATCCCCCCCCTTGGCTTCCGCTACAAATTAAAAAAGAAAAAATACATATAACAAAAGTAATATAACAAATAAACCTATAAGAAATAAAGTTCTCCTAAAACTAATAATATTATAATAAAAAGACTAATAGTAGTAATATTTACCTCATTTATCAACCATCAATACGCATTTATCAATCAATACCACTCTTATAATATTTAAGCCCAGATAAAAAATATCATACCTTTCTCTAATCCAATATTAATAATCATTTACCTAAGTCAATCCCCTTTATTATATAATAATAAAAAATAAAAAATAATATATAGCATCTATATCAAATAATTTTCTTTATCAATAATTTTCTTTATCAGTAAACCAATTTTTAACCTTCTCTTCACCTTAATTAAAGTTATGTATATTATAACCCAATTAAGTCAATTTCTTTTTCCAACATAGTTGTTATAAACGTCATATTCCAACTGCAGCCATCAGCTAAAAAAAAAAGAAAAAAAAACCTCGAACATTTCTCTAATCTAATATTAGTAATTATTTTACCTAAAACAATCCCCCTTATTATATAATAATAAAATATAATATATAATATATAACAATTATATCAAATGATTTTCTGTCTCAATAATCCAAATTTTAGTCTTCTCTTCATCTTGATTGAAGTTGAATATACTATCTTCCAACATAGTTTTTATAAACTTCATATTCCAGCTGCCCCCATCAGCGAAAAACATCTCTCCATATAGAAATCCCCCCGAGTGACTTTATATTTGTAAAATCCAACCACAAAGGTATTTTTAATCCTCTAGGTAGAACATTCAATCTAGCTACTGCTGAACCATCTAAAAAAAAAAAAAAAACAGATGCAGCTCATCCCAATTTTCCAAATCTTGTATAAAAACTACAAGCTGCATTCCCAGATGTTCCTTTAAAGCTCTTTCAAATCCTGCCAACCTTTCCACTTCCTTCCTTCAGGTTTCCAAGATGTTTTCATCTTTATTTTCTTCATCTAAATGAATAGTTCCAAAAAGCTATAATAGGGTAACCACAGATCGACTGCATATATTGCAGCGATCTGTTTACCTTTCTCAAAATGATAAATCCAACTCAGGATAAGTTTTGCAAAAATTTTATAATCCATTTTCGTATATGAATCATATATAATCAAGATTATCTTTTAAACTATTTCAGGTAATAATACCTGAATAATATTTGCCATCCTTTCTGTAAAAAATTCAATCTGTTCATAAATGTCCTTTAAGTTTCACGAAGCGATTCAAGCAATTCAAAAAGTTTCTGTTGCACAGCAGTGGTTTTCAATTTAATTCCTCCCTTGACTTCTGCTTTCTGTTGCTTGCCATCATCCCCCTTTTGCTCTTGTAGAGTACTGGGCCTCTGCTGTTTCTGCTTTACTGGAGTTTGCTTCTCATCTCGAGTTATATGTTTATCATTTGGTTCTTGCTTCAACAGTTCAAGGCCCGGTACCACATCTCTTGAATCTCTGGGATGCTTTATTTTCAGATCTAGATAATCCATAATAGAATCCTCTAGAAAACCACTTAGTGCTCCTTTTTCTTCTAACACACTTTGATTTTCTAATTCCATCTGTCTGCATTGTTCCTCAGTCTCTCTTTCAAGTTCTTTATCTTTAATGTCTTCTTCCATGGTTAACAACATTGGTGAGGATGAAAATATGGGGGCTCCCTTAAGTATATTGTTATAAAAATGTTCTGCTTTTTCAATAGTATTTAAACAATATCTCACATCTTGATATCTCAAAATTACACCAACTGGTACATCCCATCTAAATGGAACCTTACTTCTCCTCAGTTCCTTCACCAAAAACCCAAAATCTTTTCTGTCTCTTAAAATCTTAGGTGGTAGCTCTTTATAAACACTAATTTGTGTACCTTCTATCTGGACAGTAGCAGAATAGGATTTTTGCAAAATATCATTTCTCAATCTTCTATCAGTAAAATAGATAACAACATCTCTGGGCAGATTCCTTTGTCTAGCCACACGTGAATTCACCCTATAGACTTTTTCAATACAGCCAAGAATTTGATCATCTTCCAACTTTAGTAATGCCGCTAATGCCTTAGCACAGACTGTTCTTAAATTTTCTCTATTATTCTCTTTTAGGCCTCTTAATCTTAACGCAGACTCCATAGATTTAAATTGAAGCATCATCACATCATTTTCAATTTTTTGATTTCTGGCATCAGCTTTTAAAATTTTTTCTTCTGTAACTTTCATCTTGGAATCAAGCTCTGTACTGATTTCAGCCACTTTCTTCCCCATTTCCAACACCGCATTTGAAAGATCAGAAACTACTTTAGTAATAATTTGGTTCAGTTTATCATATTTTTCCTGTACCAGTTCCTCAAGTTGCTTCTGTGAGCTTTCTATCTTCTCAACAACACCTCCCAAAGATCTAGTTATAAAGTCTTTTAAATCCTCATTTCCAATTCCCTGCAACTGCATTTGAGTCTTCTCTACTTTTTCCTTTGTCTGATAAGTCAGGGAGCCCCCCCCCTTGATTTTTGTTTTGGAGTCATTTTTATGGCAAAATTGACTACTTTGACTAAAGATAAGAATATAAGTACCTTTGATTCCACATGAAGACCCCTTCTGAACTTTGTGCTTGTGGTGGAAAAGAATGAAACTTTGATTTTAGGTTTTATCAATTAGATTGATAGATCCTTATAGAAATGGCTAGTTTATATTATTATGAAAAAACAAAAAGTTGTGGTTTGATGTTAATGTTTTATTTTACAGCAACAGAGGGAGTCGGAAGTCAGCACTTCTTTTTCCCAACCCTTCCTCACTTTTCTTCCCCGCCTTTCCCCCCACTGCTTTCCTATTTACTTCTGAATTTTGTATCTTATCTTATAACTCAATAATATATTAAAATATTCAATAAACAAATAACAAACAAACACCAGTTTAAAAGCTTTAAATAGTTTAGTCATTGCATATGCACAGCCATTTGCCAACCAGATTGAAAAATTGTAAGTATTTATAATTGTACAATCTGATCTTTTGTGAAAATCTAAAATCCAGGAGCCTAAAAGCTATAATGAGATGATATAAGAATAAGATGTAGAAATTAATACTTGTAAATGTATTTCCATGTAATTGATGACAGTTTTCCACACAAAACTCACTAACAAAATATTTAATTAAATGATGAACTATCAACAATTAGTTAGCTAACTAGTTAGAACTAGTTAGCTGCCCAACAATTATTCAATCTGATGATTGTAACTTCCATGCCATGTTAATGTTACTCTCCAAATCATTTCACTTTTAAATGGCATTAATGAAATAAAATGTAAGGTGACAATGTTAACCAGAATATTAACCTAGGGAAAAAAGCCTACTTTGCTTCAGTATTAGAGGATGAGATTATTAGTAATTCTAAAGTGGAGAGGGAGAGGGAAAGGGAGAAAAACAGGATTAGATACGTGCAGACAGAAATGTAACTTGCATGCTTGCCATTGGTTCAGAACAATATGGCCAATGGTTAGAGATGATAGGAGGAGTGGTCTGGTGTACAGATTCCCCATCGCTGTTTAGAAGTATTTCACAAGTTTTTAATTGCTGTTGTTGGTCATTTTAATAGGTTCCAATTTTAAATATTGTGATTCTTCTGACTTTTGACTTCTTAAGAACTTGAAGGGAGCTACCTACTGGTATATTGAAAAGGCAAAAATGTTTATCTAAAACTTTTTTGGTGTTGCAGAAAAGCATGTCAAAGGCAAAGACCCCTCAAGTACCTATTAGCAAGATAAGTGATTATAGTTATAAAATAATAGTTATAAAATAACAATTGAATTGATAATTGGAGCAAGCTGGAAAAGAGAGAAGATAAGTTAAAGCAAGTATGGATTTTTCTCTACTGATTTTTTGGAGGAGGAAGGAGGGGAAGGGGGAAGGAGAGGAAGAAAAGTGAAAGTCTTTTAAGATGGCGACTGGCTCTGCTTGAAAGAAAAGTGAGAGCGGAAATGGAATTTAGAGTTCAGTCCTGAAAGACTTTGAAAGAAATATTTTGTCACAGAAAAAGAATTTAAAGGAATAAAGGCTGATTTAAATAGATTTCTTCTGTTTCCCCCCCCCCCCTTTTTTTCTCTATTGAAGTAAGAAGGAATTTTTTTTTGGTCCTTTTTAAAAGCAAAGATGCCTAAACTTAAAGGAAGGGGGGGCTCCCCCTTGAGTCAGATGAATAAAGTTGAAATGTCTCATTTACAGAGACTTACAGAGCTGGATCTAAAAGAGTTAATTACAAGGTCTTTAGAGAGTGTGGTAGATAAGATAAAAGGATCACAGAAGGATCTTGAGGAGCTGGTTTCTGGGAAATATGACCAACTAAGTCAAACTATTGCTCAAGTAGCTTCAGATCTTTCAACTGCGGTGGCTGCAATGGGGAAGAAAGTGACTGAGATTAGTAGTAAATTTGAATCCCAGATACAAGAATTACAAGGGAAACTTCTGGAAGCAGAGGCCAAAAATCAGAACATTCAGAATGATGTTATTATGCTTCAAATTAAGGCTATGGAATCTGCAATTAGACTAAGAGGGATAAAAGAAAACAACAGAGAAAACTTAAGAATAACTTGTGCAAAGGCCTTTGCAGAACTATTAAAGCTACAAGATGAACTAATTTTGGGTTCTATAGAGAAAGTTTACAGAGTTAATTCACGTCTGGCTAAACAAAGGAATCTGCCTAGAGACGTCGTTGTTTATTTCACTGATAAAAGACTGAGAGATGATATTTTACAAAAGTCTTATTCTGATAGAGTGCAGGTAGCAGGTACACAAATCAGTATTTTTAAAGAGCTACCATCGAAGGTTTTAAAGGACAGAAAAGATTTTGATTTTTTTGGTCAAGGAACTGAAGAGAAGTAATATCCCATTTAGATGGGATTTTCCAGTTGGTATAATTTTTAGATATCATGGTGTGAGACATTGTCTGAATACTATTGAAAAAGCAGAATATTTTTATCAAAATATTTTTAAGGGAGCACCGAAATATCTCAAGAATAAAAAATCAAAAACAGAGTCTACAAAATGTGAACAGAAAGAAGAAAATCAAAGTGTGTTAAAAGTAAAAGGAGAATTTGGTGGTTGTCCAGAGGATTCTACTATGGATTTTTCTGATGAGAAAATTGAACACCTCAGTGACCTTGGAGGGGGATCACAGGACCTTGAACTGCTGGAGGAAGATTCAAAAAACAAAGTTTTACTTCGAGATGACCAGCAGCAGAGGTCCAATACTCTTCAAGACATGGGGGGTGATGCTAATCGACAGGAACTAGAAGTCAATGAAGAAATCCAACTGGAAACCACAGGTGATAAATTTAAAGAGCATCGTGAATCGTTTGATACTGAATCAGAAAGCATTGAAAGATTTGGAAAAAATGGATTATAAAAATTCTTTGAAGATGTATAACAATTTGTTAAAAGTTTATTCTGAGTTGGATTAACATTAAATTTATATATTAAAATGGATTATAAAAATTTTTTACTATGAAGTTTATCCTGGATTGGACATGATATCCTGAGTGTTGATAGATTGGTGCAAAATTAGCAGCGATCACTGGTTACCCAATTATATATTTTTTGTGGAATTCATCTTCTAGGAGAAGACTATGAAATTGAAAATATCTTATAACCCGAAGGATTGAATTGCAAAGGGTGGCAGGATTTGAAAGAATTTTAAAGGAACATCTGGGAATGCAGCTCTTAGTTGGTTTTTTCTTCTCTTTTTTTTTTCTTCAAAGCTTGAATGTTAAGGCTGCAAAAGCCTATTTTTAGGTACAGCATAAGTTAGCTTGAATGAATCTTCCTTCGTGGTTGGATATTATTTATATAAAGTCACTCGGGGGGTTGTGTGGAGAAATGTTTTACTTTGCTGATGGGGGCAGAGGCAAGATGAAGATTATTGAAGCAGGATTTATGTGAGGAAATATGTTTGACTTCAATCAAGTTGAAGAGAAGATTGAAATTTGGATTATAGAGACGGAGGAATGAATTAAACAAAAGATAACTTTCTTAATGACATAATTGTGTGATTATAACTATATATGCATATATATTTCTTATGTTTTATGTCTTTGGGGTTTTTTTTAGTTAAGGGGTATAGTTGGGATAGAATTATAATGCTTATTAATGGTTTTTTTTACTATAATACTGTTTGTCTTAGAAATATATTGTCTGTTTTTTTTTACTTTTTTTTCTTCCTTTCCTTCTTTCTCTTTCTCTTCCTCTTTCGAAATTTGTTTAATTTAGAATTTGAATATTTAATAATCTTTTTCTTTTTCTCTTGTTCTAAACTTTGTTTTTTTTTAAAAACCTGTAGCGGAAGTCAGGGGGGGATGGGGAGGGAAGGGGTTGGGGTTGAGGGAGGATGGGAGGGGTTGGGGAGGGCGGATTGGGGAGGGGGGGTGAAAATGAAAATTTTTTTTGTATTGTAAAACTTTTTCAATAAAAAATAATAATAATTATAACTATTTTATAATTATATCTGTATAAATTATACATAATTACACAATAATTTATAAACTATATATAAATTGTTAATGTCAGAGTGTGCATAGCTTTACTATGTGAAACAACCCAGGAGCAATAACAGCAAATAGAGGTTTGTTATAAAATAGTGGTTTATCTACAAAAGAATATATACTATATATACATGTATTATAGGCAGAGGTCAAGCAATCAGCAATTACAGCAATTACCCTAAGCGGATGATACCCAGCTTTATATCTCCACCCCAGATAACCCTAGGGATGCCCTTTCCGTGATGTCCCATTGCCTGGAAGCAGTGCGGGCTTGGATGGGTAGGGACAGACTCAGACTCAATCCATCAAAGACTGAGTGGCTGTGGATGCCGGCATCTCGGGATCTAGAGGTACCACCTTTAGTGATAGGAGGGGAGACTCTTACCCCTTCCACTAGGGTCCGCAATCTGGGTGTCCTCCTGGATTCTTGGCTGTCCATGGATGACCATCTGATGGCCATAACCAGGGGGGCCTTCACACAAGTACGTCTTGTGCACCAGTTGCACCCTTTCCTAAACTGAGATGCCCTCGCCACGGTCACCCATGCCCTTGTTACTTCTCGGTTGATTACTGCAACACCCTCTACATGGGGCTGCCATTGCAATGCATCCGGAGGCTCCAGCTGGTCCAGAATGAGCCGTGCAGGCAGTTACGGGAGTTCCTTGTTACTCCCATGTAACCCCCTCGTTACTCTCCTGCGCGTGCTGCACTGGCTGCCAATTGCTCTCCGGGTCCGTTTCAAGGTGCTGGTGCTTACCTATAAAGCCCTACATGGATTAGGCCCGGGGTACTTGCAGGACCATCTCCTGCCTTTCTCCCATTGTCCCATGTGCTCCCACAGAGGAGGTCTCCTCAGGGTGCCGTCGGCCAAACAATGTTGACTGGCGGCCCCCGGGGGAGACCGTTCTTTGTTGAAGCACCAACCGTCTGGAATTATTTGCCCACCAAACTCAGGATAGCCCCAGACCTACTCTCCTTTCACCGCAAGCTGAAGATGTGGCTTTTCTGTCAAATAACTTGATCTGCTAGGGGTTGCACAAACTGTGATAATTTTAAATATGATTTTAAAGGGGTTTTTAACTTATTTTGTGATTTGTATTATTGATTATTGTTGTAAACTGCCCTGAGTCCTTCAGGAGAATGGCAGCATATAAATCACAAAAATAAATAAATAAATAAATAAATGGGCCTCTTATTATTACACAGGCTCTTAAAACGATAACAGCTAAAACCTTGCTAACTCATTCCCATCATTACATCAGTGTATCATTGCATAATTGTAGCAGCTGGTCAACTCTTAAATCCCTACCCTGACAGTTATTATTACCCTTCACAATCTGCAATCATATAGTTACTATTTTTCTTTTAGAACACATTCTTTCTTCTTTCAAGTCAGTACAGAATGTTTCTGATCACCTTGCAAATAAACTGGACACTGAAATAGAAAGATGATTATATTTGCTGTAGAAAATGTTTTGTTCCATTTAGTGATTTTCTTAGGCTGAGTAAGAACTAGTGCCTATAATTATACAGCACACCTGTTGTCATTAATCTTAGCCAGCATTTCCATGGGAACCAGACCCAAAAAATGGACACCTCATGTCTATTATTATATACATGCGTATACAGTATGTACACACACATAAGCTTATACAATTTCAGTATATCTGTCCATGTACAGATCCTCAAACATAATCCTACTGTTTTATAAAATGAAGTGTTTATATATAGAATTATACAACACAGTACATATGAGATACATATTTTATGGAACATTCCATGGTCAAAAATTCCTCATCCACAAGAAAATACAAATATTGGCATTAAGAAAATATTTGCATGAAGAAAATCTATGCTCACTATGATTTTGTACTTGGACTTGTCTATAGTTCTAGGTATATTGAAACTAATCAAATTCAAATCAAATTTCAAGATAATACTTTAAACTTGATTATTAGAAACCATTTTTGCCATTTTTGTTAACCCTTTTGTATACTTTTTAGGCTACCAAAACCTAGTTTAAGATGTGCAAAGAGGAAATAATTCTAAGGAATTATCTAAAACCATATTACAGACATCCAAATTTGTACCAGCTATCCTTCTTCAGGGAATTCATCAAAATATGATATGGTCACATTCACTGAGTCTGAACTGAAGAAGTATTATGCTTATTAAATAAGTATATTATGAAGTAATCATACTTATGATTTCAAAATATGGCTAAATAATACTCTGCAACATTTAATTTCATGTAAGAATATTGAAGTAATAATGATGATGTACTAATATTTAAGGTTATTGTAGAGAAGATCAATCAAATAACTAACCCAAATAATTCAATTGCAGCAGAATCTGCAGTTTAGAGCAAATCGGCCTCAATTCTACAAAAACCTTGAAAACGGGAAAGGGCCATGGCTAAGGACAGACTTGATTCTGAGTCTCCAATACCTTAACCAATACACAACAATGGCTTACCCTGACATCTTGCAGATGAACTTTGTGGAATATTTAAATCAATATAAAATTCTGATTACATCTCTGGATCACGTGAACTGCACCTCGTACACACATTGCTATCTGGAACTTTAATCTCAATCTATCAATAACCTAAACTGAATAGATGAACAGTAGAATTTTTGCATGAACACAATCTACATTTGAGGGCTAGCATCATTATTTTAAAACCTTATATGAGAAGGAAAATGACTTCTGAAGAATTACTCTGGCTCAAAAAAGACCTGTTTGTCAATATTAGTGAACAATATACTGCAAGATTATGTAGAAAAAAAGGAAGTAGAACATGCCACTAACTCATACATTGAGTCTTAAGTTTATTATGAAGGATTTTCCTCTGCACATGTGCATGAAAATCCATGATTTTTGTAAAGCAACTCAGTAAGTTGAACCAACAATGACAAATCACCAGCCTTTTTAACAATATTTCATATTACAACTAGAAGAGCAATATAAACAAAGTCTGTGCTACTTTAAATATTTCTCCAAGATATTCAATTGAAGCAGATTGTATTACATTGAACTATAAAAAACCTTGTGCACGTGATCAAGATGGCACCGCCTCCCTGAGCCCCAATAGTGATGGGAGTGATTTTGGGCCATCTGAAGTCTTTGGGGGCTGGATGGATCGTCATTATCCCCGATAATCCATTCAGCTGTCTGAACTTCCCGCCGGCCAGCTGAGAGCTTTTCCGCTCTCCGTGATGCCATGGCTGAGGCAGGATTGGCTTTTCTTTTTTCACCAGCACTTCTCTGTGTCACGAGGATGAGGAAACCAACAGCTGCAAGGTCTGAGGCAGCAGCGGCACCCGAGTTGTGATGGCTTACTGCCTTTCTTCCTGCTGGCGATGGATCGGTTGCTGGCAATGCTGTGGTCAGCGGTGACCATGTTAATGGCAAGAGAGTCCTTATCGAGGCAATAGAAATTTCCTATTCAGTTTTAGACCCTCCATTACAAAACTTCAGCACCCTGGACAGCGGAAACAGTAACGACATTAGAACAATGCTGTGCTAGCTGTTAAATAACAAGTGAAACCAGTAATAGTTTTGCAACCCTTGATTGCTGCTGCAGGGATATCTTTCCATAACTACCACCACAGACCCCTCCCCCAACTGTTATAAGATACTTATTTTCTACTGAAGGGGTGGTTCCCATAATGACATCTAATTTATATAAAAACTAGTTGAGATTTAAAAAAAAAAAACCACGATGGCTTGAAAAGGCAAGCGGATGATTTTAGAATTATAATCTCAGCCCCCTCATATCAAACACATTCCCCTCATCTGGTCTCAGAAGATATATCTCTTGTTGACCATCTAACTGATTATCCCACAGCAAATACATCTTCCTAGTATTCCATTGCTAATACATCTCATCTTCTCATAACATCACCACCAACAGGATCATATAAACCAGCCTTATACTTCATCAGTTCTTTCAGTCGGATGGAGAGTTTAACAGCTGGGATACAGATATTGCAGGAGTCGGTACATCGCTCTTCATCACCAGATGGATTGGTACATCAGACCATTTACACTCTAGCCAGTCACTGTGAAAGGGTGGCCTTGACATTATTTCCTGGTGTTCTTGAATAACATAAGACTCCTCCTACTGTTATTGAGAACAATATAGCATCTTCTACCAACAGTGAAACTTACATCTTCCTTCTCTCCAGGACTTTCAGAACTTATGTCATCTTCTTGGCCATTTAATGATCACCCCTTTGACACCGGATGTACTCAGCGGCTGAGCTTCTTGCTCTGCGAGACTCCCCCCTCTCGCAGATCTGGCCCTCCACATTATGGAGGGCCTATCTTGATGATGGATTTTGGAATCCCGAGAGGTGGCATGTTGCAAAGAAGGGGTTGAGGGTCTTTTTATCTAATTTCTTATCCAATATTTTAAAGATTTCAAAAAGGGGCAGATGGGAGAGGGGTGGGTCATTTGGATTTGGGGGGCAATCCACAGAGGGAGGGGTTAAAATATGATTTTTAAAAGAGGATGCCAGATTCAGCACAGAGTTATACCATAGGATGTGCGGATCTGAGAATGGAGGGCTTAATACCTGTATTGAAAGAGGTTGTTCCATCAAGGTCATGGTTGGGAGGGGCAGATACGGTGGGGGCAGGGGAGCACAGAACCACTGTCTTCAAGCGGTGTTACGCTCTGACCCCCAAAGCTCTTCTCGTTCCCTGGGTTGCTCAGAGTCTCAGGGCCTGAGCCTAGGCTGATGTTATGCAATGTCAGGTCCGCGGCTAACAAAGCCCCCCTCATTTGTGAACTAATTCAAGAGGGGAGAGTGGACCTAGCGGGCATTACAGAGACCTGGTTGGGTCATGAAGGGGGAGTCCCCCTCGTAGAGATGTGCCCACCAGGTTTCTGCGCATTCCATCAGCCAAGGGCTCAGGGTAGGGGTGGAGGGGTGGCAGTTATTATAAAGGAGAGTCTTGATCCTAGGGAAGTCACTGTTCCTCAGACAGCCAGATGTGAGTCCCTCCTCGTGAAGTGGGGCCATGGGTTACAGATGGGCCTGCTGATTGCATACCTGCCACATAGCAGCAGCCCTGCCTGAGCTCCTTAATGTAATAGCTGGGGTGGCGGTTGAGACTCCTAGGCTTCTTGTCATGGGAGATTTCAATCTGCCATCCATCGGTGAAACATCTGAGGTAGCTCGGCGTTCACAGCTTCCATGATGGCCATGGACCTGACCCAGTTAGTTCATGGCTCTACTCAAATGGGAGGACACACTCTGGACTTGATTTTTGTATCTGACCAGTGGCTGAATGGCCTAGATATAGGGGATATAGTCATCAAATCCTTGTCATGGTCAGACCATTCTCTCCTTAGGCTTGACTTTCTGTCCGCTACATCCCACCGCAGGGAGTCAGAACCGATTAAATGGTTCCACCCCAGGCGCCTGATGGATCCTGACAGATTCCAGATGGAGCTTGGGCCATTTCCTGAGACTCTAGCTCACAACTTGATTGAAGATCTGGTGGCAACCTGGGATAAGATGGCCTCTGGTGCCTTGGATCGAGTTGTGCCTTTGCGGCCTCTGACCCAGTGTCGAAGTCACCAGGCTCCTTGGTTTTCCAAGGAGTTGAGGGTTATGAAATGCCAGAAAAGTTGCCTAGAGAATAGTTGAAGAGCCAGTCATTCCGAATCTGACCGAACACTAGTGAGGTCATATATTAAGACCTACTTAGTGGCGATAGCAGCGGCAAAAATAGTTATATTTTTTATATAACTTTTAAATATATTTTTATATATCTGCATTGGCAAATAATCGCCCAGCCGCCCTGTTTAGGGTGACCCGCTCCCTCCTCCATCTAGGAGCATGGGAAGACCCCTTACAAGGTCGAGCTGAGGATTTTGTACAATATCTACACAATAAAATCACTCAGATTCGGGAAGGCTTGGACTCTGACTGGATAAGTTCAGACGAAGTGATGGAGGCGAGTCTTGAGGATGTTATTTGGGATGAGTTTGACCCTGTGACCCCTAAAGACGTGGACAGGTTACTGGGGAATTTGAACGCAACCACATGTTTATTGGACCCATGTTCCTCCTGGTTGGTACTGGCTTCCCGAGAGGTTAACGAGGCTGGCTCCAGAAGATAATAAACGCTTCTCTGTGTGAGGGTTTCTTTTCTTCTGCCTTGAAAGAGGCGGTAGTGAGGCCTCTCCTCAAGAAGCCCTCTCTGGACCCGGCTGTTCTAGCAAACTACCATCTTGTTTCCAACCTTTGTTTTGTGGCAAAGGTTGTTGAGAGTGTGGTGGCGCAGCAACTCCCGCAGTACCTGGATGAAACTGTCTATTTAGAACCGTTCCAGTCCAGCTTCAGGCCTGGTTACAGCACTGAAACAGCATTGGTCGCATTGGTTGATGATCTCTGGAAAGCTTGAAATAGGGGTTGCTCCTCTATCCTGATTCTATTAGATCTCAGCGGCTTTTGACACCATTGACCATGGTATCTTGCTGCGCCGGCTGGAGGGGTTGGGGGTGGGAGGCACTGTTCTATGGTGGTTCTTTTCCTATTGCTCTGACCGGTCACAGTCTGTGTTGGCAGGAAGGCAGAGGTCTACTTCAAAACACCTTATTTGTGGGGTGCCGCAGGGGTCAGTCCTCTCACCTCTTCTGTTCAACATTTATGTGAAGCCGCTGGGTGAGTGGCTGGGTGAGCATGGTTTGGGAGTGCAGTGCCATCTTTACGCTGATGATACTCAGCTGTACATCTCCACCCCAGACAACCCCAATGATGCCCTTGTGGTGATGTCACGGTGTCTCGAAGCCGTGCGGATCTGGATGGGGAAAAACAGGCTCTGACTCAACCCTTCCAAGACTGAAAGGCTGTGGCTGCCGGCGTCCCAATATAGCCAGCTGATACCATCGCTGACTATTGGTAGCAAGTCATTGGCCCCCATGGAGAGGGCTCGCAACTTGGGTGTCCTCCTGGACACACGGCTATCTTTAGAAGAGCATATGACAGCCATGGCCAGGGGAGCTTTCTATCAGGTTTGCCTGATTCACCAGTTGCGGCCCTTTCTAGATCAGGACTCCTTACGCACAGTTACTCATGCCCTCATCACTTCCCATCTGGACTACTGTAATGCTCTCTACATGGGGTTCCCCTTGAGGTGCACGCGGAGGCTCCAACTGGTCCAGAATGCAGCTGCGCGGGTGATATTGGGAGTGACATGGCGCTCACATGTAATACCTCTCCTACGCGAGCTGCACTGGCTTCCGGTGGTCTTCTGGGTGCGCTTCAAGGTGTTGGTTCTTACCTTCAAAGTGCTCCATGGCTTAGGACCTGGGTACCTACGAGACCACCTTCTGCAACCTATAACCTCCCACCAACCAGCATGCTCCCACAGGGTGGGCCTCCTCCGGGTGCCGTCACTAAAGCAATGTTGACTAGTGGTTCCCAGAGAAAGAGCCTTTTCTGTGGGTGCACCTACCCTTTGGAACAGGTTACCCCCAAGGATACGAATGATCCCAGATCTTCGTACTTTCCATCGTGCACTTAAGACCTTTCTGTTTCACCAAGATGGTCTGGCATAAATCTCTTCTAATTGTTCTAAATCTGTACGCTGAAGATTCTTAACTGATGAGCCAAACTGGCTTAATTATCTTATATTCACATTTTATATGTATGTTATTTTAACTGTTCACTGCCCTGAGTCCTTCGGGAGAAGGGCGGTATAAAAATTAAATAAATAAATAAATAAGTCATAACAGTAATAAAATATGATCAAACTCTGTGCAGTTTGCTGCCAGATGTCTGCAGTCCCCAAGTTCAGATAAGCTATAGATTCTAGAATGGATATCTAATTGGCATACAGAAACTAATTAATGCAATATATATTGCTACCCAATTGTGAATAGGAAAATAGCTTTCACTCATGCAAAATTCTCTACAATAAGGATCTGTTAGTTTAACATGTACTCAATATAGGCCATACTCAATATAGGCCATCCGGTACATCATTTCGTACATTTCTATGGAGCTCTCCAATTCTAAAATTATATTAGAAAAATATGTAAAAATGGGAGGTTTGGGGTTTTTTCAGATTTTATATCACATATCTTGGGCCAGTCACAAATTCTAGACATCTTTGCTTAGTGCAGATTCTTCTTTCTGAGCTCTTGGAATATCTGTATATTTTAGGTAATTAGAACTAAATTGGAATTTAAAATATAATATATTTTTTCTATGTTTCATATATCAATTCAATGAAATATGATTCTAATAAATGCATTTTTCTAAAAAAAATGGTCCTTTTTCTAAATTATGGCAATTAGATCTCAAACTGATAGGAAAAAATGATTTTACAGAAGATCTGAATGGATTCTAGGACCTTTACATTAAACCAACTAGTTGATTATAACAATGAGTTTATACTGTTTTGTGTGTTAAAGAATAAATGCCATTTTTGTTGCAATCTATTGGCAGTATTTATAATTATAGTGAATAGGGTAGAGTAGAGTAGAGTAGAGTAGAGTAGAGTAGAGTAGAGTAGAATAGAATAGAATAGAATAGAATAGAATAGAATAGAATAGAATAGAATAGAATAGAATAGAATAGAATAGAATAGAATAGAATAGAATAGAATAGAATAGAATAGAACAGAACAGAATAGAATAACAGAGAGAGGAGTAGCCCTTTACATAAAAGAAACAATAAATGTTAAGCAAATTTTTACAGCTGAAGAAGGGAGGATTTTAGAATAGAATAGAAAATAGGGTAGGGTAGGATAGGGTAGGGTAGGGTAGACTAGAGTAGAGTAGAGTAGAATAGAGTAGAATAACAGAGTTGGAAGGGGCCTTGGAGGTCTTCTAGTCTAACCCCCTGCCCAGGCAGGAAACACTGCACCACTTCAGACAAATGGTTATCCAACAACTTCTTAGAAATTTCCAGTATTGGAGCATTCACAACTTCTGCAGGCAAGTTTTTCCACTTATTAATTGTTCCAACTGTCAGGAAATTTCTCCTAAGTTCAAAGTTGTTTCTCTCCGTGATTAGTTTCCACCCATTGCTTCTTGTCCTACCCTCAGATGCTTTGGAGAATAGCTTGACTCCCTCTTGATTGTGGCAGCCCCTGAGATATTGGAACACTGCTATCAAGTCTTCCCTAGTCCTTCTTAGTTAGTGAGATATCTATTAAGAAAATTGATATTTTCAGACCCAGAGACATTATACCACTACTATTACTGCTTGTCAGCTTTAGAAGCCATATTAGTCCCGGCAGCTTCCATGCTGCCACCTTCTCCTGTGTGGGAAAGTAGGAGGGGGAATTTAGTAGAGGGAATGTAGTTAGACAAAATAGCATTCTTCCTTTCAGTCAAGGTCAGGACAATCCTGCATCTGGAGAAGGAGTGGTTGGAGTGATGTCTCAAGATGGGACGGATGGTGATTGGACCATGTGATGGACTGATGAGTGAGGGGATGGTTTTGGGGGTTTTGATTTACTGAGGGAAAACCTGGAACTCTCAGATTCAGATTTTCCCAGATGTGCCAGTATATCTACTCTAATAAATGGAACTTTAGAATATTATGAAGTGCATCCTGAAAAGCAGATGGCTTTGATATTTTTAGATGCACAAAAAGCTTTTGACAATGTGAACTGGCGATTTATGACACTCCAGATGGAAGAGATAGGCTTTGGTTGGAAATTTATCCAGGCAATTGAAGCCATATATTCTAAGCAGATGGCAAAGGTAATGATAAATGGAGAATTGACTGATTTTATTAAGATAGAAAAAGGTACTAGACAAGAATGCCCATTGTCCCCATTGTTGTTTATATTGAAGCTGGAAGTTTTAAATAAAAATATTAGAAAAGAAAAAGAGATAAAAGTTATGAAAATCCAAAAAGAAGAATACAAATTGCAAGCTTTTGCAGATGACCTGGTCTTTATTATTGAAGAACCATTAACATCAATAAATAAATTGATAGAAAACATTGGAGAATTTGGGGAATTAGCTGGTTTGAAAATTAATAAAGATAAGACAAAGATAATGACTAAAAATATGTTGAAAAAGCAAAAAGAAGAATTGATGGAGATTTCAAAGATGCAGGTCACAAACAAGGTAAAATATTTGGGGATACAATTGATGGTGAGGTGTAATTCACTTAAAGAAAATAACTATAATAAGCTTAAGCAACAGATAGGACAAGATCTGGTCAAATGGGGAAATTTGCAGCTATCTTTGATTGGTAGAATTGCAATATTAAGAGGAATATTTTATCTAGAATTTTGTATCTTTTTTAGACAATTCCAATAAAGTTGGACAAGGAATTCTTCGCAGATTTGAATAAAATGGTCTTGAAATATATTTGGCAGGGAAAGAAGGCAAGAATAAAACTTAAGTTGTTACAAGATGCTAAAATGAGGGGTGGTTTTGGTTTACCTAATTTTGAACTATATTATCAAGCAGCCAGTTTAATGTGGATTAAAGAATGGATAACTTTGAAAAATACTAGATTATTGCATTTGGAGGGACATGATTTGTTGATGGGGTGGCATGCCTTCTTAGGATACAAAGGAACTAAAATACAGGGGTATTTTAGAAGACATCAAATAAGTGAAGCTTTATTTTTGAACTGGGAGATGATAAAAAAATATCATTATATGAAGATTCCAGGATGTGTAACTACAATTGAAGCTTTTTTATATCCAGTGACATTTAAAGGGGAACAAATTGTTAGATACAGTGAGTTATTGGATGAAAAGGTTGAACTTTAGTTAAAGTAAGATCTAGAGGATCAGGGATGTAAGATGGATTGGTTTTCATACATGCAATTTTTTTCTAGATATCGAGAACATTTCCAACAAGGTTTTTATAATGTTTTGACTAATTTAGATAAGATATTAATGAGTTCTGATGACTATGTAATTAAAAAGTTATATGGATATTCGTTAGAGGTAAAATTGAAAGAAGAACAAGTTAAACAATCAATGATAGCATGGGGGAACAATTTTGGTTATGGTATTGATTTAGAGAAATGGCAAAAATTGTGGTCACATAATTATAAAATGACAATGTCTACAGCATATAAGGAGAATTTGTATAAGATGTTTTACAGGTGGCATCTACCCCTGACGTGGATAGCCAGAATGTTCAAGAATAAATTGGAGAAGTGTTGGAAGTGCCATCAGATCCCAGGATCATATTACCATAAGCGGTGGACATGCCTAGAAGCAAGGAGATATTGAGCTAAGATACACACATGGTTGGAAAAAATGATAAAGAGACATATTCATTTTAAACCAGAGATACTTTTATTAGGAATCTTACCAGAGACATTCAATAAAGAATTGCAAAATTTAATTGTGAATATTTTAACAGCGGCTAGAATTGTATTTGCTAAAAATTGGAAAGGAGAGAAGATAATTACTGATGAAGAAATTGTCAAGAAAATGCTGGATTGTGCTGAAATGGGTAAACTGACATTTAAAATAAGAGAACAGGAAGATAAACAATATTATTTGATATGGGAGTTATTTTATCAATGGATAGATAATAAAACATGGAAATGAAATATGATACATGAATGAAATTAAGATAAAATCTGCAAATACTTGTTTTCTTTTAGGGGAAAAGAACATTTGTCATATATTGATACTTTGAAGATTTGGGGAGCACGAAAGGATTTCAACCGATCGAAACACTGTCTGTAATTGTTTGGAAAGGATGTTTTTATGTCGTTTTGTTTAAAAAAAAACTTTTTATAATAAAAAAACCTCCATAATCAATTTTTATAAATATATAAATGTATCTGATATTTTTATATATCAATCTTATATGTAAATTTTAAAGCACTGGAATGGAATAAAGAATGGAATTCCCTCAGATTGTCTAAAGAATTGAAAAATATTTTTACCATAATACCAGGAACCTCACCAGAACTCAGTTTATATCCTATACAACAAATAATACTTTAAACTTATTGGCGTAGTAAGGCCCCACCCTCCCCAGAATAAAATATTATTTATTCTTAATATTAAAAGAGAGGCAGAATAGAATATTTCCCTGAAGGAGAAGAGGAGAGACATCTTCTTAAAGGTAGAAAGCAGCTCCAGTCTTCCTGCTGTAGGAAAACAGCCTCAAGCAGAAAACTGAAGATATTTTGTATCCATTCAGAAAGCTGGGCCATAAGCAGAGAAACTCTAAATAAGCAACACAATAGGCAAGGAGCCAAAGCTGACAAGATTAGCTCAGACAAACAAAACACCTAAGGATCTGCGTTTCCCCTATTGCCTATAGAACCAACCATGACCCCATAGGAATCTGGCAACAGGCATTAAAATATTGAATGACATATTCTTGCACAGGAACAGGCACCCCAATCACAAAGCCTCAAATAATGTATAAAAGTCCACCTACTCTCAACTCCATTTTGTCAGCCACCCCAGAAAATGATTCTATCACTGAAGTTTCTGGCTACCAAATAAATGGAGACCTTCTTTCTTCTAGCCTGCCTCCATTTTATTTCAGTGTCCATTTTATTTCTCCCAGCTTGAAACCAACCTGATTTTTCTTCCGACAATTTGGCAACCCAGATGGAACTCCAAGCTAACCTGGCCAATGGACCTGGCCAGATAAGCCTCTACCTTGTTTGGCAGCAGACCCCTTATATCTGTGGTTGGGTTCCCCGGACCTTGCCCATTTGGAGCAAGGGAAGTAAAGGGAGTTTTGAGTCTTGAGCCCTACAGCTGCTTGGAAAGGAAGTGAGTACCTCTAAATTTTAACTTTTAAAGCCCAGGAGAGTGATGGAAATATGTTTATGCCTATGTGTGAGTGAGACAATCCTTCTCCCAATCACAGCTGGATCCTGCTCCTGCCTGACTTTCCTAGTCACCTCAGGCTGTTTGCTAGGCCCAAAGGATTCTGGAAAGGGGGTTTGGCCAGAGCACAAGAATTTCTGTTAGAGAAAATGGAGAGGCTGTGTGACAGTGGAATGGAAAAGTAAGTGATAGAGCTGAACCTGGGCAACCAGCTAGGAAGTCATTGAGCAAAGTCCTATCCAAGGAGATGTCCGTGTACTGCTATGGGAAGCAGAGGTCCTCCCAGACTCTCCTGGGTCTGAAAACCATGAGGCAGATTGTGGAAGGAGGTGCCTATACTACTGCTAGGGGAAGCAGACGTCTTCCCAGACCCCTTTTTGATCTAAAAACCAATAGGCAGGGTGTTCCCTAGGAAGGATGTGCCATTACTCTGAGAAGGAACTAGAGTCCTTCCAGACCTCTTTTTTGGTTTGAAAACTAACAGGTGGGGTGGGAAGCTTCTAAGGAAGCTCAGCTGCAAGGGACACCTGGTGGAACCGACTGAATCTCAGCATCAGAATTAGAGAAACATGGGAAGCTCCAGCTTTAGGGTCTTGCCAGGTTCCCCATTAAAAGACTTGCTAGATGCTTGGGATGAGAGGCAGTGGCCCATCCTGGCTGGTATGAGGAAGAAACAAGCAAGGAAATTATGCAGGAGATGGACTTTGCTCAGGGACACTAGAAAACTAATTTTGTTAAGATTTGTGCCTTTCCTAATTTAAGTTAACTAAGATTTATGGTGAGAATGACCAGGGGATGTAAACTTGAGAATTCTGTTTTCTTTTCCTTTTCTCTTTCCCTTGTCTTTTGTGTGTATATGTGTCAAAGTCTTTATGTACCCTCAAGGCAAATGTAAGTGTTAAATGTCTCTAATACATAGAGACAAGAATTTTAAATTCTTCTAGAAAAAAAAAGTTTAAAAAAAAATATGAAAAGAAAAATACCTTCACCCTAGTTTGCCTGGGCAGCAAAATGGGGTAAAGAGAACAGTGTTCCCTTTTTCCTCCCTGTGACTTTAAGAATAGCCCAAGTTTGTCAGGAATGAATTTTTAAAGCTCATTTAGAATAAAAGTTTTATTTGTGCATTTACTATATATGTTGTAAGTGGGTTTTACCTATCTATTTAACAACTGCAGTGTTAACCTGAGTCTTTTCAAATCCCGTCTGCAAAGCTATCCACTCCATTCCATCTCTCCATCTCTTATCCTCTGTTCTCCATTCCTCATGGCAAACCAACAACATCTCTTCTGGAAGGGTCACTCACAAAGGGGAGAGGTGGTCTTGTTCTTATATCCTTCAGCCCTGCACAGATGATGATGCAACCTGTGGGAACAGAGTGCCCTGACCCAGACACTACCTTCAGAGGAGACCCTCCATCTATTTGAGCCATGGGATTGGGTTTGGATCCAGTTTGCTTGAAAGTCACCACTGCAATCAAAGTGGAACTCACCTAAATACTTGTGAAACTCACCTAGAAACTTGAGAAAAAAGGGACTTCTGGATCCATTGATCCCACATGAAGCCAGCCATAATTGATTATAGTACTGAGCCAAGCCCAACACCACCCATCAGACTGAAAAGAAAGGCCCCTGAGATGGACAACTAGAGATTAAAGACTCTCTCTGAAGACAACCAGGAAGACTATGGGGGGAGGGTAGAAACTCATTGTAAGATTTTTTTTCCTTCCTCATTTACTCTGTAATTATCCAGATAAATGGATTCATGGAGGGGTGGTATTTGGGAGTGGTTGGCATAGCAAGTCTTGAACACCTCGGACTTCTGTCTGGTGGAAGGGAAATCTGTCAAGGATGTTTGTACTACCTGTCTTATAGGAGTAACTGCAAACCCACACACCATTCAGAATCACACTAAGGCTATCCCCTTCACCTATCTCCACCTAACATGATTCTGTCACTGAAGTTTCTGGCTATCAAATAAATAGAGATCTTCTTTCTCGCAGCCTGCCTCCATTTTATTTCAGTGTCTTTCTCCTGGCTTGGAATGAGACCTGATTTTTCTTCCAACATTTGATTGCATTGAGATACATAGACAAGAATGAGTAAATTGTGTAGTTGGAGATGCAGTTCATTAAAACACATGCAGTTTCCAAAGTTGCTATGTTCTAGGAAGAACTAATTACATATAGTAGTTTGACTTTGAGATAAAGTTTAATAGTTTTGGATGATGCTTTTATTTTGAACAACATATGTATTACATAGAAATTGACACTGGCAAATAAATTAGTATTTATACTGGAAAGACAAATTTATGGCCCTGATTACTAGTATGTTGAAGACATGAAGTAACTTGTGATTTACGGATGAATTTAATTTTTCCTTTTTTATTTTTACCGTGCCTCTACTATTTTTATAAATAACTCAAGGTGGTGAATATACCTAATATTACTTCTTTCTCCTCCTATTTTCCCCACAACAACATCCCTATGAGGCTGTTACCTAAAGATAAATTTAATATATGGGTGATTGCAATTAAATATGGTCAACTTTTATTGAACTGTTATGTAAAATGTTATATATATGCTTCTACATGCGCTAAAACTACTTGCTTTGAGTGAAAGGAAAAACAGTCAGAAACTGTAATGGTCTGACAGTATCTCCTTTCTATTGTACATGGTTGCATATTGTACATGCAACCATGTAGCCCCTAATGCAATTTAAATTAAACATGTATAATTTTATATTGATCAACATATGGTATTTTTGGAGTATAAGACGCACCTTTCCCTCCCTAAAAGAAACTGAAAATTTGGGTGTGTCTTATACTCCGAATGTAGCTTTTTTTGAAGCATTTTTCCAGCCCTAATGAGGCACTAACGAGGCACTAGTGAGTGAAGCGATCTTCCCAGCTTTGCCTGCTCCCTCGCTGTGCTTTAACAAGGCACTAGTGAGTGAAGCGATCTCCATGCTTTGCTCCTCCTCTCAGCTGTTCTTTAGAAGCTTTTTTCAGCCCTAACGAGGTGCTAGCCAAGTGAAGTGATCTCCCCGTGCTTTGCCTGTTTTCTCATTGCTGCTTCCTCTCAACTCAATCAGGGGATAAAAAAAACCAGAAAACTAATATGCTGTAGCTGACCAGACTAAGGAGGAATACCTGGTAGGCAGATTTTTTTCCCTTCTATTTTCCTCTCCAAAAACGAAGATGTTTCTTATACTCCAGTGCATCTTATACTCTGAAAGATACGGTACTTTTTTGTCTTTTCTCTATCTACTTTCTATTTAGTCAGATATTCAAAAGTTGAGTACAGCTTTCAACTTAGAAAAAAGTTTGTGCAACTTCCATCCATAATGCAAATAAAGAGAAACTTATTTCACATAATGCCCTATATCTTAATTTTACCTTTCAACCATATACTGTATAATAAATCTCACTTGCTTGTATACACATGAAATAAAAGGTTCGCAATTTTGTTAAGAACATTTTTGATAATTTCAATGCTTGAAAAAAATAAGGGACATAACACAAAAGTTTATAGGAATAATCTATATTTAGTTTGTTAGTTTGTTCTGAATTAAGTGGAAAGTGCTTACTTTTGGAAGAGAGGCTCTGGAGCCTGAACTCTGAGTGGTCATTGTCAAGACTGTAGTTATGCCCAGTGCAACTCTGGCTGGAGCAGCATCCATGTTGATCCAGAAAGATACCCAGGACAAAATGACGATCAGCAGGCTAGGAATGTACATCTGGATTAAATAATATCCCATCTGACGCTCCAAATGAAATTTTACTTCAATGCATGTAAATTTTCCTAGAACATGAAATTGCTTTTATAAATCATTTTTGTACATTTTAATCCTATTATATCATGAGCATAAATTAACTGCCTTAGGCACATGGACAGTGAAATGTCGGATCTTATTCAACTAGATGGGCATTGTTCCTTCAGTACTAATGCAACTTATAACTAGGCTGACATTCTACCCTGAAGGAATCAACCCCAAGTTACTCACTTGAGAGCTGTATATCACTTTACACAAAGATGATTGCAATTGAAACAATTGATTCAATTTACTGATCTCTCAATTTATTGTTTAATGTTTTGAAAATGAGGGCTTTAAAAATTAATACAACTTTATTCTTTTTAAACAAAATAATAAACAAAACAGTGCATTTGAAGATTCATACCTCAAAGAGTTTGATGAGAGCATTTGTTGACAGCAGGACTTGATATAAGGGACCAGCTGTTTTTTAAAAAATCTAAATAACTAAATGACTTTGGCAACTGAATCTATTTAGTTTTTTATATATATAATATATTTTTTTAATTTTTTAATATAATAATTCCATTTTCAATTAAACATTATGTCGTCCGGATACAAATATTTTTGTAAAATGATAATCAAGAGTTACAGCCATATTTATTACATTAACATTAATTCTATAATATTAAAATGATAATATTAAACATAATAATCATAATATTTACTTCTCTCTCTTAACATATCTTCTTTATTTCACTCATCCTTTCCTTTTGTTTCCCTGTTTCTAACTTCTATTTTTGTTATCTAACTATTGATAAAATAAGTCCCATGCAGTGGTGGGTTGCTACCAGTTCGCCCCAGTTCGGGCAAACAGCAGCGGCGGGAGACTCAGCCCACCCGCCCAGAAATTATCAAATACAATCTGCGCATACGCAGAAGCTTCTGTGCATGCGCAGATGGGGCAAACGAACTGATAGCAAAGGTAAGTAAAACCCACCCCTGGTCCCCATGTCATATGTATTCAGTTTGTTCTTTCTCCTTAATTGCTAGTGTTGGTTTATTCATTTCTGCACATTCTAATATTTTCCTGATCACATTCACATCTGTGGGGATTTCTTCACTTTTCCAATTTTGTGCAAATACAATTCTAGCTGCAGTTAATATATAGATAATTAAATACACATTCCCCTTACTATATTTTTCGTGTAAAATCCCCAACAAGAATATTTCTGGCTTTAAATCAATATGCTGCTTTATAATTTTTTCCAGCCACATATGTATTTTTGTCCAATATTTTTTTTATTTTGAACATGTCCACCACATATGATAATATGGCCCAAGTATCTGGTGGCACTTTCAGCATTTATCCAACTTATCTTTAAACATTTTTGCCAACCTCGGTGGCACAAAATGCCATCTATAAAACATCTTATACAAGTTTTCTTTGTATGCAGTTTACATTGTTAATTTACAGCTCCTATCCCACAGTTTCTACCCTTTGTCTAACTCTATTGTATAACCAAAGTTTTTGCCCATACTATCATTATCTCCTTTACTTGTTCTTCCAATTTTCCTTCTGTTCCAGTTAATACCTTGTCTAGTTATGTTAGTTCATTATGTTCATTCACCCATGTGTGTACTGCAGCATGATAATACAATTCCCAATTCAGTAGCCCAAAGCCTCCTCTCTTTCTTGAATCCTGCAACATTTTAAAGCTTATTTTTGATTTTTTTCCCTTGCCAAATGTATCTTAACTAGCTGATAATCCAGCGTTGTCTGGCTCCCCACCCCCCGTGTCTCTCTCTCTTCCCTCTCTCTCCCCCTCTGTATCTCCCTGCCTCTGTATCTGTGTGTGTGCGTGTGTGTCTCTCCCCCCTCTCTCCCCCTTTCTTATCTCTCTGTGTGCTCTCTCTCCCCCCCTCTCTGTATCTCTCTGTGTCTGTCTCTCTCCCCCTCTCTCTTTGTATCTCTCTCTATATATATATATTCCCACCTCTGTGTTTCTCTCTCCCCCCCCTCTCCCCCTCTCTCTCCCTTCTATCTCTGTCTCTCCCCCCCTCTCTCTGTATCTGTATCTCTCTCCCCCCTCTCTCTGATTCTAATATGAGGCATCAGGCAGGCCATGAGGCACTCTCGCAGTGCCTTGCACAGCACAGTGAACTTTAGCACACTTCACAATGGGGGAGATGGGGTCCCTTCCTCCACCTGGAGCCCATTACGATGCAGTGGCCCTCCTCCTCCTCCTCCCTCCTCCTCTCGCAACCCCTGGCTGGCTGTGGCAGGGCCAGGAGGGTACGCCATTATCATGGCAACTCCACTGTGCTGTACAGTAGAAACCATTTTAAGGCTGTGCAGTAGAAGCCATTTTAAGGCACAACAGGCTGTATCTTAACAGAACACACATCACAAGGGCTGTTAGGGGTGTCTTACCCCCACAGTATTTCTTTCCAGGAAGTAAATCATCTGTGTACCAAATTTGGTTGAAATTACTTGAGTTATTTATTTATTTATTTATTTATTTATTTATTTATTTATTTATTTATTTATTTTATTTTATTTGGCTTATATGCCACCCTATCTCCCAATGGACTCAGGGCAGCTCACAATAATAAAATGCATAAGCCACAATAAAGGTTAAAATCTAAAACCTAATAAAATTTAAAATTTAACCCTAAAAACCCCATCAGTCCAGATCAAGAACTTGAATAGCCAAGTTTTTAATTCGCAGCGGAAGGTGCGAAGGTCAGGCGCCAACTGGAGCTCCAAGGGGAGTTGATTCCAGAGGGTGGTCTCTCCCACAGAGAAGGCTCTACCCCTGGGGGCTGCCAGCCAACACTGTCTAGCCGACAGCACCCTGAGCAGGCCCTCTCTGTAGGTGCGGACCGGGCGATGGGATGTTGTTGCTGGCTGCAGGTGGCCCGCCAAATATCCTGGACCTAAGCCATATAGGGCTTTATAGGTCATCACCAGCACCTTGAATCTCACCTGGAGGGCAACCGGTAACCAATGCAAGTCGCACAGGAGGGGTGTAACATGGGAGTATTGGGATTCTCCCATCACAACCCGCACGGCTGCATTTTGCACCAGTTGAAGCCTCCGAGTGGCCCTCAAGGGCAGCCCCATGTAGAGAGTGTTACAGTAGTCAATACATGAAGTGACTAGTGCATGAGTAACTGTGTTATGCTGAGTTATGCTGGTAGAAGCCATTTTAAGGCACAACAGGCTATATCTTTGCCCGGGTATTTATAGACGTCGAAGTGTTTATCTGACAGAGAGCCATTGGGAGGGGCCTTTCACATGGGAGGGGGAAGGGAGAGGGCAGGGATGATGGACATGGGAGTAGGGTGTACTCCCATGTCCATCATCCCTGCCCTCTCCCTTCCCCCTCCCATGTGGTCCTCTTTCCTGCCCTATCTACGATCCTGGCACTTTGCCCCAAATCCATCAGGCGCTTCCCCATTGGTCCACTGGAGGGTGAATGTCATGGCTGGCTTTCCAGAGGAAGCTGTAAAGGAACTGATATCACAAACAATTGCTACTCTAGGATGCTGCACTCAATCTCCTTAATGGCCCGGCTTTCCAGAAGAAGCTGTGAAGGAACTGACATCACAAACAATTGCCATTCTAGGACTCCACACTCACTCTCCTTAATGGCCCAGGCATTCCAGGGTTATGCTGGCAGACACACACACACATACACACACCAGGGGTGTCTTCCCTGCCCCCAGTATTTGTTTAATACATCTGTGTACCAAGTTTGGTTGAAATTGCTGGAGGCATTCCAGAGTTATGCTGGAACACACACACACACACACACACACACACCCAGCCCTAGGGGTGCTAGGAGTGTCTTACCCCTACAGTATTTGTCTCCAGAGGTTAAGTCATCTGTGAACCAAGTTTGGTTGAAATTGCTCAAGGCATTTCAGAGTTATGCTGGAACATAGATACATACATATAGCCCTTTTTATATATATAGAGAGAGATTACTTTAATGAGTTCCTCAAGTATTTTTTTTTTTCAATTTTATCAGAATTGTTTGAAATAGGTATAGTAGTCTCGGTAATATATTCATTTTTATTGTAGCTATTCTTCCTGTCAATGATAATTGCAGATTTTTCCATTTCTCCAAATCTGCTTTAATTTGTTGCATCAGTTTATAGTAATTATCTTCCTTAATAGTTACACATCTTGCTATCAAATGAATCCCTAAGTATTTTACTTAGTAATCTGGATGTCTATTCTCTTCATTAACTCTTTTTTCTGCATGTCTGTAAGATTTTTAACTAATATCTTAGTTTTCTCTTTATTTATTTTCAATCCTGCCACTTCGCCATATTTTTCTATTTTTTTTTATTAATATAGGCTCTGATTCTTGTGGATCTTCCAGAATGAAGACTAAAACATCTGCAAATGATTGTAGCTTATATTTTTCCTTTTTTATTTCCATACCTTTTATCTCTATGTTTTGTCTAATATTTCTGTTTAATATTGGTAAAAAGCCTGATATTAAAAGCCTTTAATATTGGTAAAAATACCTGATAAAAAGCCCCCCCTGGCCAGGGGGGCTTTTTATCAGGTTCGCCTGATACGCCAGTTGCGTCCCTTTCTAGATCGGGACTCCCTACGCACAGTCACCCATGCTCTCGTGACTTCCCGCCTGGACTACTGCAATGCTCTCTACATGGGGCTCCCCTTGGGGTGCACCCGGAGGCTCCAACTGGTCCAGAATGCGGCCGCGCGGGGAATTATGGGAGCGACGTGGCGCTCCCATGTGACACCTCTCCTGCGCGAGCTGCACTGGCTCCCGGTGGTCTTCCGGGTGCGCTTCAAAGTGTTGGTGACCACCTTTAAAGCGCTCCATGGCTTAGGACCTGGGTACTTGCGGGACCGCCTTCTGCCGCCAATAGCCTCCCACCGGCCAGTACGCTCGCACAGAGAGGGCCTCCTCCGGGTGCCGTCGGCCAGACAGTGTCGGCTGGTGACTCCCAGGGGGAGAGCCTTCTCTGTGGCAGCGCCCGCCCTCTGGAATGACCTACCCCCGGAGATACGCAGGATTCCAGATCTCCGGACCTTTCGTCGGGCCCTTAAAACCCATTTGTTCCATCTAGCTGGGCTAGCTTGATCCCATCCTCCGTTTTTAAATTTGACATTGATTTTAAATTGGGTTGTTTTAATTCTCGGCCGAATAATATTTAATAATTTTTAATTGTTTTTAACTTTTGTATACCATGTTTTATTCTGGCTGTTCACCGCCCTGAGTCCGCAAGGAGAAGGGCGGTTTATAAATTGAAATAATAAATAAATAAAATAAATAAATAATACTTCCAGTGTCAAACTGAATAATAGTGGAGACAAGGGACATCCTTGTCTTGTACCTTTTTAAATGTTAACCTTCTCTGTCATATCTCCATTTACCATCACCTTTGCTATTTCCTTATAATATATTACCTTAATCGTATTAATAAATCTCTCCCCAAAATCCATATCTTTTAATTGTGATAGCATAAATTGCCAGTTCACATTATCAAATGACTTCTGTGTGTCTAGAAAAATCAATGCCATTTGCTTCCTTTGATGTGCTTCGTAATACTCCAGTGTATTTAAAATTATTCTCATATTGTCTTTATTTTGTCTCTTAGGTAAAAAAGCCATTTTGATCTGAATTTATAAATTGATTTAAGAATAGTGGTAAAATCCAATTTTTTTTACTACCAGTTCTCTGGGCATGGCATGGCAGGGGAAAGATACTGCAAAATCTCCATTCCCACCCCAGTCCAGGGGAAGATTACTGCAAAATCTCCATCCCACTCAGGGGCCATCCAGAGGTGGTATTTGCCAGTTCTCTGAATACTCAAAATTTCCACTGCCGGTTCTTCGGACTGCTCAAAATTTCCACTACCGGTTCTCCAGAACCTGTCAGAACCTACTGGATTTCACCCCTGTTTAAGAACCTTTTTAGTTTTTCTGCTATTATCGAGGCATATATTTTATAGTCAGCATTCAATAAGGATATTGCTCTGTAATTTTTTATCTGTTGTAAATCTGAGTCTTCTTTCGGTATGAGAGTATATGTGCTTCTGTCCATGAACTTGGTACTTTCACTTCTAGCAATACCTCATTAAACACTTCCAGCATTGGTATACTTTGTATTGGATTGCATTGGAATATTTTGTAAGCCTTTATAGAATTCTGTTGGTAGACTCAAAATTGGGCCCAGTGTTTTGCCATTCTTTTGTCTCTTCATCGCTTCTTTTAATTCCATCATAGCTATATGTTCATCTAACATAGCTTTCACTGTTTCAGGTATTTTAGGTAGTCCCTCTTTTTCTAGGTATTGTTTTATTTTATCTTCTGAAACTGTCTCTTGATCATATAATCTTTCATACTAATTTTGGATCACTTTCTTTTTAACATCATTTTGATGGTGAAGGTTTCCTTCCTCATCCATTAATTGGTGTATCAGGTTTTTTTCTTTCTCCTTTTTGGATTTGTATGTCAGCCATCTTTGTAGTTTGTTTGCATTTTCAAAGAAATTTTGTTTAATGTTTTTAATTTTTTGTGCTTATTTTTTATCTGTTAAATTCAACATGTTTTATTAATTCCATTTGGTTTTTTAGATTCTTTTTTTGTGGTTCCTTTTGTAGTTCTATCTCTAGCCCCTTATATTCTTCTTCTAATATATTTTGCTTTTGTTTCTTCATCTTGTCTTTCTTTCCCATATAAGTTATAACTAAGCCTCTAATATATGCCTTAACTGTATCCAATACATTTTGTAATGATGTCTCTGTCAGCCTTGGAAGCCATATTGGGCCAGAAAGTTAATGCTGCCACCTCCTCATGTGTGGGAAAGTAGGAGGGGGGATTTAGGAGAGGGGAATTAGTAGACATAATAGCATTCTTCTTATCGGTCAAGGTCAGGGCGATCCAGCATCTGGAGGAGGAGTGGTCAGTGGCTGGGTCAAGGTGGAACGGATGCTGATTGGAGCATGTGATCAACTGGGGAGAAAGGGAATGGTTTTGAGAGCTTTATATTATTGAAGGAAAGCCCAGGCTTTTCAGATTCGGGATTTCCCAGATGTGTCAGTTTACCTATTCTAGTAAAGAGAACTTTGGAAAATGCCTGCTTCCGTGTCTTTACTGGGAGTTGGGGGTTTTCTGGAATGCTGAGAGTCTCTTCTTTTCTATTCTCTTTAAAGAAAAAGTCTAGTTCTTTTTCCATGAACTGAATAAATTCTTTGTCTTTTAATATTGATTGGTTCAATATTAAATCTTAATTTAATATTAAGATTTTCTTAATCTTAATTTTCTTTTTTGTCCTTTCCATTTAACTTTTATTGGATTGTGGTCTGCCCAGTTACTTGCTTGTATGTTTATTTCTTGTACATTAGATTTCAGTTCAGCTGACATCCATCTCATATCTATTCTTGACCAAGACATATTCCTATTGAAATAGAATGAATATTGATTTTCCTTAGGATGTATCTCTCGCCATACATCTTGAATATCTAGCTCTTCTGCCATTTTAAAGAAGCCTTTGGTGTTTTCCTAGCTTTTTTATTTACTTTCCTAGTTTTATAATCCAGTTCCACATCTACAATTGCATTAAAGTCTCCTACTACACATATGTTTTCATACTCCAATTCTATTATTTTCTTATGAAGTTTACCATAAAAGTCCTCTTAATTGCTGTTTGGTGCATAAATTGCTACCAAGAATATCTGTTTGTAATTCATTGTTATCTCCACCATCAAAATGTGTTGAAGTTACAGGAACCTTGGGGGCAAGTGATCATGCAATATTGGAACTCAACATTATGCAAACACAAGTAGTAGAACAAAGTCAAACTAGAGTTTTGAACTTTAAGAGAGCTAATTTCAATAAACTTAGAGAAAGCTTGAGAAGGATTCCATAGATGAGAATCCTCATGGGGAAAACAACTCAAGAAGCTTGGGAAATTTTGAAAAGTGAGATTATAAAAGCCCAGTCTAGCACAATACCAATGAAGATGAAAAATAATAGAACTCAAAAGAAAGCAGCAGGGCTGCATAAAGAACTCTCTAACAAATTGAAAGACAAAAAGGGCAAGTATAAAAAGTGGAAAGAGGGGCAAATAACTAAGGCAGAATATCAGCAAATAGCCCAAGCCTGTAAAGATGAAGTGAGGAAAGCTAAGGCTCATAATGAACAAAGGCTTGCAACTAAAGTTAAAAAAAAAAGCTTCTTCCAACATATTAAAAACAAGAAAAAAGTCAAGGAAACAGTTGGCCCATTGCTGGGAGAAAGTGGCAAGAAGGTGACAAGCAACAGGGAGAAAGCAGAACTACTTAACTCATTTTTTGCATCTGTCTTTACACAAAAGAAAAAAAACAGTCCAACCTATCAAAAACAGCACCATGAAAAATAGATTAGGAACACAAGTTAAAATAGGGAAGAAAATGGTAAGTGAACACCTGTTTACCCTAGACGAGTTCAAATCACCAGGACCAGATGGATTACACCCCAAGGTTCTGAAGGAACTGGCAGACAAGATCTCAGAACCACTGAACTATATCTTTCAAAGATCCTGGAGCACAGGGAACTGCCAGAGGATTGGAAAAGAGCTGATGTAGTTCCCATCTTCAAAAAAGGGAAAAAAATAGATCCAGGAAACGACAGACCTATCAGCCTGACCTCAATACCAGGGAAGGTTCTGGAAAAGATAATCAAACAACGAATCACCGAACACCTAGAAGCAAACCAGGTAATAACCAAAAGCCAACATGGGTTTGTCAAAGATCATGCCAGACTAATCTTATTGCATTCTTTGACAAAGTGACAAAATTAGTGGACCAGAGGAATGCTGTCAATATAATTTACTTGGACTTCAGTAAAGCATTTGCTAAAGTAGACCATAACCTACTATTAGACAAAGTAGGAAAATGTGGGTTATACAGCATCACCATCAGATAGATTCGTAACTGGCTGACCAACTGCACTCAACATGTAGTCTTCAAGGGAACTGCATCTACATGGAGGGAAGTATGCAGTGGAGTACCCCAGGGCTCTGTTTTAGGCCCAGGGCTCTTCAACATCTTCATCAATGACTTGGATGACGGGATAGATGACACCAAGCTGGCAGGAATAGCCAGATGACACCAAGCTGGCAGGAATAGCCGACATTCCAAAAGATAGGCTCAAGATACAGAAGGATCTTGCCAGACTTGAACATTGGGCAAAATGAACAAAATGAAATTCAACAGTGAAAAAAGCAAGGTTCTACATTTAGGGAAGAAAAACAAAATGAACAGGTATTTCCTCTACCTCTCTTTCGTCTTCTTTTTGTTGTATGTCTCTCTCCTCTAGTTTCCTCTATTATCCTCTTTTTCCTCTCCTACCCTTTTTTTCTCTTGTAATCCAAAATAATGATCATAACATTGTTCTGCCTTTTTCTATGGAATCCAGTCTATATCTTTGCTCTATCCAGGTCACCATTATTCCCTCCGGTATCAGCAATCTAAAATTTACTCCATGCTTAATGAGCTATCTTGATAGAAATTGATATTCCTTTCTTATATCTCTTACTCTTCTGGGGATCTGTTTTAGGACTACTATTTCTTTCTCTTTGTATTTTAAAGGATCATCTCTCGCTGTTTGTAGTATCTCTGTTTTTATTGCTTTTTTAGTGAATCTCACATGTACCTCTCTGGGGAGTCTGTTTCCTGTCGCATATCTGGTGGAGACTAAATATTTTGTCCATCTCAGCAAGCACCTGTCACTTGTCACCTCTAAAGCATTTGCCAGCAGCTCTGCCATTATCTCCACCAGGTTTTCTCCCTTTTCTTCTTCAATATTCTGAAACTGCAAGTAATAATCAGCCTTATCCATCTCAAATGATATTGTTTTCTCATGGCTTTTGTCTGCCAGGGTAAGTCTGTAATCAACCTCTTCCACGTTTTTCTGTTTGTTCAGCTTTATCTTCTACTTTCTGAATGTGTTGTTCATTTTTAGTCATTATTTGTTGAAGATTCTCTATTTTGTTCTCTACCTTTCCTATTCTTTCCTTAATATCTTTATGCATAGCTTTCATCCCTGCCTGCATCACATTCGTTTTCTCTTGCTGCAACATAATGTCCAATGATCTTTGATCTGCTGGACTAGATGCTGCTGCTGCTGCTGCTGAGGATGGCGCAGATGTAGTGTTCTTCATTTTGAAATGCTTTAATAATTTTAAACCAATTATTGAAAATAATAACTACAATACCCCAACAGTCCCAATATTGACCGCCAACTTCATTATCTCTTTCCAATTTCCCCTTTTACAAAGTTATTCAAGAGTCTGAATATTGTATTCAATATTACAGTATCCCTTTTTCCTTATCTTCAATCTCCAAAAAGTGACACTGTTTTTATTTTATTTTTTAATTGTAATCCCAGAGCAGCATAATTATAATCCACAAAAAAGAAGTGAAACTGTTAATTATAATCCAAAAGGAAAGCAAAAATATAAATTGTAATCCAAGAGTTATTAGACTTCATTCTTCAAAAAGTATTCTCTTCTCTTATTAAATTTATAATCCGTATAGGCCCACCAAGCCCCATAATTCAACCATCAACTATCTTGTTTCTTCAAAGGGAGAGTTCACAAAGCAGAAAGTAAAAGAAAAGGAAAATATTTTGCTGTTTTCAGCTTCTTTTTCCTTTATCTGTTTAGCTTCTGCTTAAGTTCCAAGAGCTGCACTGTTTTTAAAAAGTCTCAGTGTTCCACTCTCTGTCTCAGCTATCTAATATGAACAGTCAACTTGGTCTATTTAGTGAAACCCCTAAATGCTGTAAATAATTATCTGACCTGGTTTGGAGCTATAATTGTCAACAGCATTTATAAATTGGTATTCCTAAAAATTATTCACTGGCTTTATCACTTTTTCTCTAGTTTTCAAATCACAATAGAAATATCTGGGTACACCTAAATAGTGTTTCTTGTGCCCTGCCCCCATTCCAAGGTCTATAATAAAGATGTATATTTATAAAACCTCATTTCTCTTAATACGGTTGGTTGGTTGCTTGGTTGCTTGGTTGGTTAATTAGTTATCAGATGCCTTCTGATTCTGGGGTTTCCTAGAGAATGCATGTCCTCAGGGCTCTTTGTGGTTGGATATATCCCAGTTACATATCTGAATCATGTCCTTTGAAATTCCATATCTATTGAAACCTTGAAAATGAATTGATATTTTGGTTTTAGTGTTTTTTATAAGAAATTAAAGGAAACAAATTGAAAGTAATTATTGATGAGATTTGATGGATTATTTTCAAAGCTATGAAGCTACTTTCTTTTATTATAAAACTTCTTAGATTTATATACCACCATTCAGCCAGGACTTCAAGGCAGCATACATACTATTTTCTTCTCTTTATTTTTGCCACAACAATTGTGTAAGGTAGGCTGGGCTGGGAGAAAGTAAGTAGATCAGTTTAAGGCAGTGAACTTCTAGAACTGTAACTGTACTAGAACCTGTATTTTCCAAATGCCAACCCATCGAGTTCACAACTATGCTATGCTGATGTTATTTCTGGTACACTGGACATGATGCATATATTGAATAAAATTGATTGCATACAATTGTTGTTGTTGGAAGTTTAATTCAGGGATTGCAATGCTAACTCATATGGCTTGGCTGCAATCTAGCATTTTCAAATTTTGGTCAGAAATTCTTAAGAGGGTTGGTACCAGTGGTGAAATGCCACCGGTTCGCACCGGTTTGGATGAACTGTTAGTGATAAAAGCTATCGGTTTGAGCAAACTGGTAGTAAAAAAAAGCTACTGGTTCCTTCAAACTGGTATTTCCGATGATCAGCTGTGCTGCGTGATTTAAAATCACTAGAAAGCAGAAAATCGTGCTTTCTAGCAAATCTAAATCATGCAGCACAGCTGATTTCTCGCTGCTCGACTTACCTTCCCAAGCCTTCTTTTGGCACATACTGTGCATGCGCACTCATGCAGAGTGCATTTGGTGTGCACTGTGCATGCACATATGCAGCATGCATTTGGCACGCAGCGCGCATGCGCGCACACACAGCATGCACTTGGCATGTGTGCTTGGCGCACAGTACACATGCACCACCAGCGAACCAGTGACACACCAGTTCAGATTTCACCACTGGTTGGTATGACTTTAAAGATGGATTGTTGCTTGTTATCAATGGATATGTTTTCCTTGACTACATACTAGTATTTGCAATTCATCAAGACATCAAGATGTCAATAGCCTAAGTATCATGCAACACTGCAAAATAAATCAATACCTAATTTGCAGCTTGACTGCTGGTAAGTACCGTATTTTTCAGAATATAAGACATACCTTTTTACCCTCCCAAAGGGGGTGAAAATTTAGGTGCGTCTTATACACCGAATGTAGACCTGCCCACCCACTGGCCCCCATCCTTTGGCCTGTGCCTTGCAGCAGTTACCTCCTTGCAAGCAAACAGCAAGAAGAAACAGTTCCTTTCAGCTTCAGGATAGACTAATTAGCACAAGTTGATTAGATCGCCTCCCGACTCTCAGCTGATTTGCTCTCAGCTGTTTTGTGCAGGGCTCTGCTGCTTGCTGCAAAAAGCTAAATTGCTGGAGCAGATTTATTTTCCCTTGTGCTAATCAAGCTACGCTGAAAACGAAACTGAAAGTAAAGCAGGCTCTTTGCTTTAGCGAGGCAAAATTAGGCAGAGACACAGGGAGATTTCTTTTCTTTTTCCTCACCAAAAAAGGTAGGTACAAACAATGGGAAATTTAGGGCAAAAGTGGAGAGTTCAAGATTTTAAACACAAAAGAAAAAAAGGAGAACAAAAAAGGCAAAAATAAAACTGGGAAGGAAGAAAAAGAAATTAAAAAGAAAAATGTTATACATATTTAGAATTGAAATTTGAATAGTAGTAAGAAATAAATGGGAAATCATGATTGTAAAAATGAAATGAATAATAATTGGAATACTTGTCTTTGTATTTTTGAAATCTAGACAATGATAAGTTTTTTTCCTTTTTTTTAGAAATATGAATAAGTATAAACTGTAACAATTGAAATATCTTTAATGGTATATGGTAGTGAAAGTAAAAAAGGATTAAATTGTAGCTTGGATAACAGCTAGAACATTTTTAAATTTAATTAGGGAAATTGTAATGATTGAAATATTTTTAATTATATATTGTGATGAAAGTAGAAATAATTAAGTTGTGATTTGGAGGGTTATATGGACAAAACTATGTGGGTTATTGGGAGAGTTTAAGATGTGCAAATGAGTAACATAAGGGGGGAAATTATTTGGTTTATTATTATTGGTAAATATAATTAATTGATTTGTAAGAAATTGGATTGCATGGAAATAATTGGAATATTCATGTTCATATTGATTAATATACAAAAAAAGATAGTTATATAACTAATTGATTTATATTAAAATGTTGAATTTGTAGTAAACATTTTAATATAAATCAATTAGTTATGTAACTATCTTTTGGTTAACATAATTAACCAATGTGAGGTTGGATATAAAAATAAATGACAATGGGAAGAGGTATAATATAGAATAGAAGGGAAAAATTGAATTTGATTAAGATTAGAAAGGAAGATGAAGGTTAATATTGGTTTTCTAAAAAAATAGATGAGGAATAAATATGGCAAAAAGGAAATATAGAAATTGTAAATTTAATTGAAATGACTAAACACTGTTTAAATTTGTGAACCAGCCAAATACTCTGTTCAAAAAAAATACATTGTTTGTATGTGTGTTTGTCTAAAAAATGTTTAAAAAAACAACCAAAATTGGTAGGCGCATCTTATACTCCAGTGCGTCTTATACTCCGAAAAATACAGTATATATTGGCTCATGATTTGAATTAGTTCTTTTTAACAGAAATGTAATCCAATCCTTTTTATTGATTTAACTACAGTATGTAATTAATGTGTATTAATTTTAATCTTAATAACCAGAATTTTTTAATGTTTCTAATATTTCTCATAAATTTTGGAAATCATTGTTGAGAAACATAATACTTACCAGTATTGTAATGCTTTGTGCAATAACCAAGCTCCTTTTCTTCTTTCAAAATAAATTGTGGCAGAGTTAAGCCTTCTGCTACTTGTACTGGACCATCACTCATCCATTCAAATATCAGATCATTCATTGTATAACCAACTATAATAAACAAATTATTTGTTATTAGATTATAATACATAGAGTTGCTACAAGAGGCAAATAGCAACAGGAGAAAATTATTTAATTTCTGATTGAGAAAGCATCAGTAATAGATAAATACATTCAGATTATGGTTAATGCATGGAGTGATGTCACATCAATAAATTAGGAATATTTTAAATTTGGGGAACATTTGACCATAAATATATTTATAGCAAAGATATATTAAAGGGAAATACATAAGACTTTCTACATCTTATTTAAAGTGAGATTACAATTTATAGACGACAATAGCATGGCAGCCACGAATTAAGGCACTTTTAGGTCTAATATATTTTGACAACTCTATATTGGAAAAATCTGCATTAGATGCTGTCAAGGCTCCAATCATATTTGGATAATAGCATCACCTTCTTGAAATATTATATCTGAATACCTCAGGAGTATCTAGTTGCTTCTATACCTGTCACTTTTATTATTATTACCCCCATCCAGTTCATGCTATTTGCCTTTAGAGATATGGAGGATTGATATTGTATGTTAAATGTAAAGATGCACCCCCAATGGCTTGCCTCAGAAATGTCACTATTTACTCCATGTATTTATTCTTTACCTTTACATTTCAAATGTCAAATAGCCTTCCAAATCAAAAATTTCAATTATCCAAACAGACATTTTATTCAGGACCTTAAATATGAAAACAATGTATGTTATCACTAAAGATAAAGAAATAGAGAAAGCAAACAGCTTGCTTACTGATAAACATTAACAAATAGCTCAAAATGTAGTCACCCTGTCCAAGAAGGGCATATCCATTTCTCAATGTTGAGAAATAAGATCCTCCCCACACCATCACCCAAGGTTCTCTCCAAACATATAGGAACTGCAAATCCCAGAATTGCCAGTCACCTTCTTTGTGGGATTTGGAGAATAAAAGGTTCTACCAGGTTATAGGAAGTTGAATTAGAACAGGGGTATCAAACTGGTGGCCCATGGGCCAAATGTGTCATGTGCGGGCCAAGCCCATCTCAGTTCTGCGAAGGGGAAAAACATCATGAAGCATCATGTGATGGTAACGTGATGCGGTGAGTTTGACACCTGTGAATTAGAACATTTAGTTCTGTCTTCTCAAAAGTCCTCAAGGTCTTAAGATGACATAATGGGTTCTATTACAAGAACAAATTAAGGCCAATGAAATTAACCTTTTCCCTTTCAAAAATAGTAAAGTAAAAAAGTAGTAGCTGCTGTAGTAGGGATACTGTATCCCTTTTCAGTTTGCTTTCTCCAATTGTTTTCTTCAGTGATACATTCTGCATATGCCAGAAGCTTAGTATTATACTACATGAAGTTATATTAAATGCAACATCTCAAAGAGTCAGATTATGACTGGTATATTTTTAAAATCTATATATAATATCTGACTTACAGCTTTCTAGTTGCATTGTACATGTTTGTACATCCATGGGAAAATTCTTTAGGTCCATGGGACACGATAAAGTTAGTGTTAGCCTAAAGGAATGCAAAGAAATGTAAATATGTTTATTAAGTATGGAATTGCAGCTAAAATGAAGCCTTAATACCCACTCCTAGAAGGAAAATGATCAAAGCTTATTACAATCTATTCAGTTTGGAGCTTTTTGTCACCTATTGTTAAATGAAATATTGCATTTTGTACTATTCATTTTGCAAGTAGCACGTGGTGTAGACCTGCATGAAATTTAATCCTTTGAATGGCTTCAACATTTTACTCTATGATCACTGTATTCTTTTTCTTTTAGACATACAGAAACACATGCACATGTGGACAAAAAGAAAATCTAGAGCCATATCTTTTAAAAAACAAACAAACCTGATGCTTTAAGTCTGTTCAACCAACATGTATTCTATCACAAAAAACTAATTATTAAAAAAAAATATTATTAGTAGGCTTAGAATTAAGATGATAGTTTAACTTAGCAAAAGACCATATGCAGAGATTACAACAGTGGCACCTACAATTCCTCACCTAATCAGTGGTGGTATTCAGCCAGTTCTATCCAGTTCGGGCGAACCAGTAGTGATGGTGGCTGGAGGCTCTGCCCACCCATCCAGATGTAATCATATCCCGTTTTTGATTATCTGCACATGCATGGAAGGCCCTGCACATGTGCGGAGGCGATGTGTGTGAGTGAAGAGAGCACACGTGCACTCACATTTGCGAACCGGTAGTGAAGGTAAGTGAATACCACCCCTGCACCTAATGTGTAATTACAGATGTTTAAATATATATCTGCTGTAAAATGCTGTGCTGAAATATAGTGAGGCTGATCAATAAATAATGGCAATCAAGATCACTTGTAGTCAATGAATGCAAATAAAGGAGAGTTCATTGCAAACTCTATTTAGATAAGTAACTCAAAGTTTCTCAAACAGAGAGAGGGGGCTAACAAGAGTGGGATGGTGCAGTAAGAATGGAATAAAATCTCAGCTGTAGATCAACCACTTCCTTAGAAGAGAACCACAATATCAGAAACCATTTAGGTCATGGAGTCCAAATGTCTACTCATTGCAGGACTACAATTAATCCCTTCCCAATATATGGTTCTCAAATATACAATCACATTAAGGGAAAGAGAGTTAACCTTCTTAATCACTGACTCTTAGCTTCTTATTTTTACAGAACTGATATTAACATTTATCCAGAATCTGATTTTCTGTGACATAAAACAACTATTCTGGGTTCTGCAGTCTGGGATATTAGAGAATGTCTTTCAGTCTTTAACATTTCTTCCAACAATGTTTTCTCATTACTAATATACCCTGTTCTTCTATTTCTTTGATTCTTCTCTAGACCAATTCTATTTCTTCTCAGACTTCCTTAAAACTAAATGCCCAGATTTGGACAAAAGAATTAAGGTGAATCTCACTCAGAATAAAGTGCAGCTACTTCTTCCCATAATTTGGAAACTAAATTGCCATTCATGTAGCCTAAAACTGTGTTTGTCTTTTTTTAGAAGCCTCATCCCACTGCTGATGCACATTCAGCATATTTTTGTTACTTACATTGTTATTGATTACTGTAATTTATATGCTGCTCAGTTCCTAAAAGCTCTGAGCAGCTTGCAAATGACACAAAAATAAATTGAAGTAGTTAACACAGAGAAAAATAAACAACTCCCTCCAACCCAATAAGAAGTAATTTCCTAACTATTAGGAAGTCACATCAAGGAAAGCAATCCTAGCAACAACAAGAGGACTTTTTATCAGGTTCGCCTGATTCACCAGTTGCATCCCTTTCTGGATCAGGATTCGTTAAGCACGATCACTCATGCTCTCATCACTTCCCGCCTGGACTACTGCAATGCTCTCTACATGGGGCTCCCCTTGGGGAGCATCCGGAGGCTCCAACTGGTCCAGAATGCGGCCGTGCGGGTGGTTATGGGAGCGACGTGGCGCTCCCATGAGGCTCCCGTCTTGCGCGAGCTGCACTGGCTCCCAGTAGTCTTCCAGGTGTGCTTCAAGATTCTGATTACCACCTTTAGAGTGCTCCATGGCATAGGACCGGGGTATTTATGAGACTGTCTTCTGCCACCTGTAACCTCTCACCGACCAGTACACTCCCATAGAGAGTGGCTTCTCAGGGTGCCGCCAGTCAAACAATGTCGACTGGTGGCCCACAGGGAGAGAGACTTCTCTGTGGGGGCACCTACCATCTGGAAAGAGCTCCCACCGGAATTACGGAGAATCCTGGATCTGTGCACTTTCCACCATGCCCTTAAAACATTCTTATTTAAACAGGCAGGCCTGGCCTAATCTTCCCTTTAAACTGTTTCAAATCTATCCTAAATTGGGTGTTTTAAATTATTGGGCCAAAATATTTATTATATTCTAAATGTTTTTTAACATTGTATTATATGCACTTCATCTGACTGTTCACCGCCCTGAGTCCTTCGGGAGTAGGGCGGTATATAAATTTAATAAAATAAATAAATAATAAATAAACAACAAAACAAAATCAGTTTTTGTTAAATCTAATAAATAATTCTCTTTTTTCAAGGCATTAATTTAAAATTTTGAAGAGTATTAGGTCTAACTCCAAATTCTATGACTTCCCACTGATGACTCATTCCAGTGTGATAAGGAACCTTTACTGAACACTTTTGGAGTACTGTATTCAAGCCACTTTTGGAATCACATTGTAAGTATACCATCCAGTCTACACTTAATTAGCTTGTTAATCAGAATTTTATTTGTTTGCACTGTATAAAGTTTGCACCCACCCCTCTCGTAGAAGAATGAAATATTTTGAGAAATATTAAAAAGGCGAATATTATATTTCCCTAAAGGAGAAACATGCTCTTGGAAAGCAGCCCTCACCTTTCTTAATTGTCCCAGAAGGACTGGGCCAGTCTGTCTACAAGATGAAAGACCTTCAGTTCCAGGGTGATGGGATTAAGACATGGCCTTTCAGGACATAATAGGACCATTTAACAGAAACACAGACCTTACTGCATTGCACAATCTCCTAAGGACATTGCATCACTCAGCAAACTTCAACCAAACCTGGAAACTCATGACCCCATAGGAATCTGACAACAGCCAGTAGAATACATGTTCTTGCACAGGAACAGGAAGTTCAAGTTCAAAGCCCAAGAGAAGGTGTACCCCCCAACACTCTCAACTCCATATGGTCAGCTGCCCAGAACCATGTGCTTGGTGGTTCTGCTTCACCATTAAACCATCTTTCCATTCAGCTTCCATGTTTCCAGTGTCTTTCTCCCAGCTTGGAACCGAACCAGATTGATACTTCTTCCAACAGAACTATGCAGTTGTGTTTATTTGATTTTGTCACATTTGTAGAATGTGGTACCAGAAACTCTCCTGTACTCGATTCTTCTTCTTCATAATCTTTGCTAATCAGCACAAATACCTCTATGATTTATTTTCCTTGCTAATGCTAGCCTTAGTTCTCTAGCCTTGCATATGCCAGGTTTAGCTCTGTCAGTGTTAGTTTCTCTTGGTTTTCCTTTCCTCAATAATGCTAGCAAATCTAAGGTTAGGATTAACGTTGAAAGCTAGCCAGCCTTAGCTTTGCCACTATTATTTTCTGCTCAGAAAAAGATAGCCACTTCAGAAATTGCGCCGTGTGGCTCAGCAATGGAGCTGAGTGTCCTCAGTCACTACCCTGACTGAGCTCTTTGAATGGTAAGTGAGCGATTGGTGACTAAAATGGGAAGAATTGCATGAACAGGCCATGTGGTAGCCAGTGGGGCAGGATAGGAGGGGAAATAGGGGGCACACTGCAGTATCTCTCATAAGGGCAAATGACCACAGCTGTGCTGCAAGGACATAACTTCAGGACTGGGTAGTAATTACCTTTTGGAAGGTCTGTGGTAACTTTGAATGGTTGCTAAATGACTGGCTGTAACTTGAAGATTACTTGTACTTTAGTCTTATATTGATATTGGAGATTTATTGTTATTATTTTCTTATAAAATGGTAATAAAATTGTTATAAAACTTGAAATAGTATTTTTTTTTTTGCGAATTTTTCTTTAGATCTTCAAAATTCAAAGCCTGGGATAATTATAATGGTAAATGCCATCTTGTGCTCTTTTGAATTTTTTAAAATTTAATTGATTAGCCAACTTGCTACTAATCTATGTTCTTGATCACACAACATTGCATATTATAAATACACGCCAATTTGGTGTAGCAGTTAAAGGAACTAGTCTAGTAACTGGTGAATTTGGATCCTGTCTTAGAAGAAGACAATGGCAAATTACTTCCAATAATTTTGCCAAGAAAACTGCAGGGAATTGTCTAGGCCGGGGTGTCAAACTTGCGGTGTCACAGTGGCATCACATGATGTATTGTGATTTTTTCCCCCTTTGCTAAACTGGACATGGGCATGGCCAGCACATGACACATCCGACCCGTGGGCTGTGAGTTTGACAGCCCTGGTCTAGGCAAGTGCCAGTAGTCAGGATTTACCAGTACTTGAAGACACAAATATTTTTAAAAATGTTTTTCATTTAGCTTTTGTGAGATTGACCTATTTCCAAAGGTGGCAGGGGAGAGGACTGACATCTCTAGTCACACACCTTGATAATATATTGCCAGGAGGTAATGCTATAGTCTTTATTTAATTATTACTGTTTTACTTGCTAGAAAGGCAGCAATGAGGAAAACCCAATTTCTTTCACACATCAGAAGCTGCTAAAAAGGTTGACAAGTGATGTGCTCATTTGTAAGATAGATGTTATCAGCAGGAATACCCAGGATTGGAGGCAGGGTCAGAGTATGAAGACCCAGAGACATTTAGGTGAAAATGTCTGATGATTTCAGCCTACTGTTTTAAGGGCTCAGTCCTACTCTCTACAGCAACCATATGAAGTCAAAGCATTATAAAACAGCCCTTCCCACCTCCACCATAACAAACCCTAGAGTGAAAACAACTATTGTACACTGTTATTCAATAGTCAAAAGCTCTATAGAACATCATATACCTTGACTGTCTTCCAGAAAACTAGAAAATATTCATGGCAAATGGGACAATAGAGTTACATGATCAAATTACCATAAAGTAACACCATTATTATCCCAAAATCATGGTAGTTTTCTTCTCTATAACTTCTTCATTGGGCAGGTAGAACTACAGGTAGAATTACAACAGTTCATTTAGTGACCATTCAAAGTTACAATGGCACTGAAAAAGTGACACATGACTATTTTTCACACTTACAACTATTGCGGCATTCCCATGGTCATGTGATCAAAATCAGATGCTTGGCAACTGACTCACAGTTATGACAGCTGCAGTGTCCCAGGATCATGTGATCACCTTTTTGACCTTTTGACAAGCATAATCAATGAGGAATCCAGATTCACTGTTGTTGTGTTACTAACATACCTACTACAGTAGGTAGTGAAGTGATTCACTTCACAACTGTGTAGTGATTCACTTAACTGTGGCAAGAAAGGTCATAACATGGGGCAAAATTCACTTAACAATTGTCTCACTTAGCAACAAAAATTTTGGGCTCAGTTGTGGTTGTAAGTCGAGGACTACTTATATTATATTTGTACATGTACCATTAAGTTCCATGGTGTAAAAACTGCAAGAACATAGAACAATAAAGAAGACTAGGCAGATTTGGGATAGAAAATCTGGCCCAGATTTGGAAAATTTGGCCTCCCCACCACACACAAATAGAAATAAATTAAGAAGTTTATGTGAATAAATAGAAATAGCAATTAGACTTATATAGTGCTTTGAAGTGCTTTACAGCCCACTCTAAGCAGTTTACAGTCATCACATTGCCTATAATCTGGGTCCTCATTTTACTGACCTTGGAAGGATGGAAGGCTGAGTCAACCTTGAGCCCATTAGACTCAAACTGCCAAACTACAGGAAGCCCGCAGTTAGCAGAACTAGCTGTCAACCCTGGAAGCCATGTTTTCTTTGGATCTACAGGGCTGCCACATTTAGTGCTGTGGGAAACTGGGCAGTGGGATTGTGTGGAGTGGAGGAGATATCTAGCCATAATAACATTCTTTTCTCTGAGAGTCAAGGACATTCTGTTCTGCTCCTGGAGTGCCGTGACTGGGAGGCATCTCCAGTTGGGAGGGTGCATTGATTGGACCATGTGATGGACATGTCGGTGCAGGGGAAGGGATTTGGACTTTCTTCTGGGTGGGGAAAACCTGGAAGCTTTCAGATTCAGGTTTTGCGAGATGTGCCAATATGACATCTCTAATAAAATGGAACATGGAGGAAGGTCTAGCCTCGGAGTCTTCTTTCATTGGGGGTGTTCCTTGGTACCCAGACAGTAGCCTGTAGAACTGCATTCTAACCACTGCGACACTATGACTCAGTAGAAGTAGAGGAATAGAAGGAAGGCATGTGAAATGCACATTGTTTCTGGCACAATCTAATCCAAAGTATTAATTCAATAATGTGATCATTTGGGCCTTTAATCAAGGGTCTTAGTATTATAGAATAGTAGAGTAAAAGTACAAACTCTATCCTTTGGCTTTTTAAAAAAAATTCCTTTCATTTTCATTTGATATTTTGCCAGCAACTGCAGTTTGTTTTCTTTTCATGAATATTAGATGACTGAGAATTTCATTTTAGGTAAAAGTATTTATCAGAAACCCACTATAAACACCAAAAGCTTAGCAGCAACCTTAAAGCCAAACACAGGCAATCATCATTTTACAGTTTTTGCAGCACTACAGAAGAAATGAGATTATAGGGAATTTGGTACATTTTAAAAATAATATGAAAATTTAGAATGATATTTGCTTTGTTTAACAGGGGAGTTGAGACTACTTTTATCAAAACATACATTCGTGCCCTGTTCTTGACCTATCTGAAGCATGATTTTTTCCCCCTTGCAAGTGATTACATCAGTCTTTTCTATCTGTTCTCATAATATCTGACCAGTAGTGGAATTCAGCCAGTTCTCTCCGGATCAGGAGAACCGGTAGTGGCAACTGCAGGAGCCCACTTGCCCAGATATAATCTGCGAGCACTGCACATGCACAGAAGGCCGTGCGCATACATAGATGAGGTGTGTATGCTCACATTTGTGAACTGGTAGGGAAGGTAAGTGAATCCCACCACTGTATCTGACCATTAATAGCTTTGTAACTCTATAGTGAACCATTTCAATTTATTATTGTCTTTATAGAAATATAGCACCCAGGACTCAACATAGTATTCTTGAAAAAGAAAATAAAGTCTCTCCAAATAGAATGCAACAAAACTCTTATTGCTTTCCTTCATGCCCCTGTTTCTAAGTGTAATGACACTCATTTACACACCAGACTCATAGGAACATTTATTTTTTGAACTGTGCCATTATGCTAGGGCTACTTTGCCAAAAGAAATGTTTCACACAGTTCACAGATTGCCATAAGTCATTACTGGTTTATGCCAGCTGAAACTACTGTAGAATAGACTCCTATGTACACAGATGTGTTCTTTGGCCTACATCCAGTAAACATTCTAAAAAATCCTATTAATTCTGATTTCCATAAGAAACTGCCAATTTTTTCAAAAAAAAAAAACTTTCCAGCCAAGACTGCTCCCCATAGACAAACCTATAAACAGACTCTGCCAACATTTTTCCCATTTTTAATTAAATATGGCATCGTCATTTTTATTAGATGAAGCAATGCCACAGGATCAGGAAGGATTTAAAGCAGAACCTGTTTGGATTTAGAAGGGAAGATGTTACTTTCAGCTGCTAAACTGTGTCACTCTTTTGTAACATGAGAAAACTGCAATAAAGATTAATTTAACAAAGTGAAAACTACAGTGCTGTAGAAGCAAAAGGGGGAACTTATTTCTCAGGGATATAGGATCCACATATACAGAAGTAAATCCCACCCTCATCTATATAAATAAAAATGTAAATGTTTGTTTGTTCAAAATCTTAAATCTCGGAAAATTCTTCACCGATTGCTTTGAAATTTTGACACAACGTTGCGTTCGAATACGTGTGTGTTTATATATACCTACTATATATAGATGTCACACCTGTGACAGGTAAAAACATGTTTTTTGGAAAAACAGTGCCATCTGTTGGACGTAAAAACAACACACGCTATACTAAATATTTCACAATTCCATTTCAATTTTTCCGATTGCATTGTTAAATTGAATTTTCCTAGATTTTGATTTATTTTCATTTTGATTTAATTATTTTGTGCGACATTGCGTTGGAATTGAGCTGTGTCATATCCCTTTGTAGCTCAGGTCAGAGATAAGTGAATGCCTTGGTGAATTTGTAATGGTACAGGGTCTCCTGTCTGAGCAGGGGGCTGGACTAGAAGACCTCCCAGGCCCCTCCCAGCTTATTCTGCTTGATCAATTAATTGATGGATGAAGGAAAAGGGATGGAAGAGCTGGAGAGAAACCTGCGGAACTGGAAGCCACACAGCATGGGGAAGGGGGGGAGGGGGAGCTTTTTACCCCCTCTCCTTGGAAGATTGCCCCGTCCCACCGGTCTACCTCTCGCCTTCCGTGGCCAGCGTGGGGAGGGTGGAAGTGAAGGAGGCAGCTGCTTGCAGGAAGCTATGGTGGTGGTGGTGGGAGGTCAATTGAGTGGTGAGGGACTGCAGGCCCAAGTGAGGGTGGGGGAGGCCAAGGGCTTCTGCTTTTTCCCCTTTCCTCCTCCTCCTTGCAAGGCAGACCCGTGATGCACAGCCGCAAGTCCCGCGTAGGACGGCCTGCTCCTGAAATGGAGCCATAAATGGGTCCAGGTGAGTGGAGACAGTTGGGGGGAAGTGAGGGGTTTGGGGTGGGGGTCCCATGCTGTCCTTCTGTCCTAGCTGGCATGTGGTCTGGCCCCTTGCAAAAAAGGAAAAAAAGGGGGGAGAAAGGGGGAGAGGAGGAGAGGGGACCCTTCCTATTTGCAAGAGGGGCTCTTGGGGAAGGTGGGGAGGGGGCTTTGCAATGAGCGGGGGAGGGAGGGGTGACCTTGTGGGAGGAGGAGGAGGAGGAGGAAGAAAAGGAAGAGAAGTTGACTAGATTGGCAAGGTTTGGGGTGGGGGTCCCAAGACCTTGCCTATCCATCCATCAACCTTGCCAATCCATCAAGCAATCTTGCCAGAAAGCAATTTTGCAAAAAAAAAAAATATAAAAAAAATTCAGCCCTCCCCCCCATTCCTGCCTTTTCTCTGCCCTCACCCCCCCCCCTTGCAGAGGCCAGGTGGGAGAGAGAAAGAGAGAGAGAGAGAGAGAGAGAGAAGGCACCACTTGGCATGCTGGGGTTTGTAGTCCTTCCCCCAAAGCCCCCAGTGAGCCAGGTGAGAGGGAGGAAGGCTGATATCATCGGAATCCCCGGGCAGAGAGATAGAAAAAACCGATCCAGGCAGCTTTGCACACGTTGCACCTTCTTGACTTTGATGCAATCTCGAGGGGAGGAGGGGGGGGTTGGTGACAAGCTCTCCAGGGTGGGTCCCGAGGCCGGATCCAGCTGGGGAGGAAGGCTCCCCATAGATGGGACAGAGGCAAGGTAGGCGTGACCTGAGCTACAGAGGGAAATTATTGCCACTTGGTCAAAAAATATTGTATACCCACAAAACTGAGCTACAGCAACATGTGGCCAGGTACAGCTAGTATAAGTAATATATCTTAGAATAGAATAGAGCAGGAGATCTTCTAGTCCAGCCCCTTCATATGGTTTAGTCTGCAGGACTTTGATCATCTTAGTTGCTCTTCTCTGAACTTTTTCCAAAGTCTCAACATCTTTTTTGTAGTATGGTAACCAAAATTGGTTGCAGTATTCCAGGTGTAGTCTTACTAGGGTTTTATAAAAAGGTACTAATACTTCATGTGATCTTGATTCTATGCCTCTGTTTATACAACCCTGGATTGTATTAGCTTTTTTGACTGCTGCTGCACACTGCTGGCTCATATTCAAGTGGTCATCCACTAGGACTCCAAGGTTCCTCTCACAGTTACTGTTTTTAAGCCAAGCCTGATCTAATCTATATTATACCTTTGATTTTCTCTGCCTAAACGTAAAACTTTGCTTTTCTCCACATTAAAATTCATTTTGTTGGATGGGGCCTGTTGTTGAACTTTGTCGAGATCCTCAGGATTTTTGGATCCTGAGCTTGTCTTCAGGGGTGTTGGCTATTCCTGTCAGTTTAGTGTCATCTGCAAATTTGATGAGTTCCCTTTCTATTCCCTCATCTAAGTCATTTATGAAGATATTGAAGAGTACTGGGTATACGATGGAGCTTTATGGTACCCCACTGCTTGCTTCTCTCCATATGGATGTAGAACTATTAAAGACTACTTGTTGAGTACAGTTTGCCAGCAAGGTACAAATCCATCTGGTGGTGATGTCGTCTATTCCACATTTTTCTAGTTTACCAAGAAGAAGGCTGTGGTCTACTTTGTCAAATGCCTTACTGAAATCTAAGTATACTATGTCCACAGCATTTCACTGGTCTAATAATTTAGTGACTTTTTCAAAGAATGAAATAAGATTGGTTTGGCATGATCTGTTTTTAACAAACCCATGCTGGCTACTAGTTATAACTTTATTTGCTTCTAGTTGTTCACAGATCTGTTTTTTGATTATCTTTTCCAAGGTCTTCTCAGATATTGATGTTAGACTGATTGGTCTGTAGTTTCCTGGGTCTGGTTCCCCCCTCCTCCTTTCTTAAAAAATGGAACATCAGCCCTTTTCCAATCCTTAGGTACTTCCCCAGTGCTCCAGGATTTTTGAAAGATAAAGTACAGTGGTTCTGAGATAACATCTGCCAGCTCCTTTAGAATTCTGAAATGTATTTTGCCAGGTCCCAGTGATACATATTCATCAAGGTCAGATAGGTGCTCTCTTAACATTTTCTTGCTTATTTTAATTTTTATTTCTAGTTTGACTTTTACAGTAGTTTTTTTGGTAACTTTGGGTTAAAATTTCTTTTTGTGTGAAGACTGATGCAAAGAATGAGTTAAGCAACTCTGCTTTCTCCCTACTGCCTGTTACTTCCTTGCCATCTTCTCTCTTTAGTGGACCTACTTTTCCTTGACATTTTTCTTGTTATTAATATGTTGAACAAGCTCTGTATGTGCCTACAAAGCTTGCTGTCCCTACCCTACTCTACCTTACCCTATACTATCCCATCCCATCCTTGCTTTAATTCTATTGAGAGTTTCTCCATCAATTAGCAAGTTTTATAGTGAAAAACATGCATTTTTAAAGACATTTCAAATAGCCAAGAATTTCATACAATTTTGCCTGAAGTTAATTGAATCATTTTTCTTCTATTATGCTCCCTCCCCCCCCCCACAAAAATAGTTTCTTTGGGAGTGCAAGATCCAACGCTTTATCTTTTTTTTAAAAAACACATGTACAAAAACACAACCTATAAATGTTATCTGGGCACAACCAATATAACTGTGGAAAGGGAAGAAGAGATATCTTCCTGGAGACCAATAATTTTTGGTTTTGACATTGATCTTTGTGCTCTCACTGCTAATCTCTCCCAGGATAAGGCACTGTTACCAGGAAATGAGGGCCCAAACAAGCCACCAACAGGTCCCAGAGGGCCCTCCAGGCTGAAGAGGTCCCTTCCCACCCTGGTGAGGGGACCAGTCCACTCTTTTGTTTTCCCAATACACCTCACAGCCCCAAAAACAGGGACCCAGGGGGCCTTTCAAGCCCTCATAGACTCAGGCTGCACTAGATCAACCTAGTCACAGTCCTGAAACCGGGGATCAGAGCAAAAAGACTGACCCACCCAATCCAATTTGAACAGGTTGATGGGTCCCTAATGGGGGGAGCCTATGCCACTCACCTGACTGAACCAGTGAGGCTAGAGCTAGCAGATCACTGGGAAGTAATTTGATTTGTAATAGCCCCCAAAATGACAGATCCAGTCATACTGGGACTCTCGTGGCTAGACACCGACCATCTGGTGGCAAGGGGGTACCCGCAGACTGAGAATAGCAAGGGGGCCCCAATCCCTCCCACACCAGCAAGCAGAAATAATGCCCATGCAGGGAACCCTCCAAAAGAGCACACCAGAACAACTGGCAGCCACATCCGACAAACCCCCAGAGACTGAACAGATCCCAAGGGAATATCAAGACCTTGCAGAAGTATTCAGCGAGGCCGAGTGCAAAGTCCTGCCTCCCAACCACGAGTCAGATTGTGCCATCGAAATCATCCCTGGGGCAAATCTACCCAAGCCCAAGCTGTATGCCATGACACCTCGTGAAATGCAAGAAATGTGCAACCACATAGACAAAAACTAGAAAGGGGGTTCATCGAGCCAGTCAAATCACAGGTCGCAGCTCCAGTCCTCTTCAAAGAAAAAAAAGATGGGACTATGAGATTGTGTGTTGATTTTTGAGGTATCAATGCAGTGTGTGTACACAACCTATATCCCCTCCCCCTCATGAAGGACATGCTATCTCACCTGGCCAAAGGAAAAGTCTTCACCAAACTAGACCTCAGACAAGCATACTACCGAGTACGCATCAGGGAGGGAGACGAGTGGAAAACAGCATTCAACTGTCCCCTAGGGAGCTTCCAATTCAAGGTGATGCCTTTCGGACTGCAGGGAGCCCCACCGGTGTTCATGCAATTAATAAATGAGGTGTTGCATGAGCACCTCTACAAGGAGGTTCTTGTCTATCTAGATGACATCATTATTTACACTGAGACCATGGACGACCACATACCCCTTGTCCACCAGGTACTGGAAAAACTTCGGCAGCCAACCTGTATGTCAAGCTATCAAAATGCGAGTTCCACCGTACATGGCTAGACTACCTGGGTTATCGAGTGTCAAATGAGGATCCAGCCAAAGTGCAAGCAGTCCTAGGCTGGCAACCCTCTCGCACCTGTAGACAGCTACAAAGCTTCCTAGAGTTCGCGAACTTCTACAGGCAATTCATCCCCTCCTTTGCGAAGATTACCAAACCCATGATGGACCTCCTAAAGACAGGAAGCCCAGGAACAAAACCCCACCCAGGACAACCTCTACAGTGGGACCTAACCTGCCAAGAGGCATTTGAAACACTAAAAGAGATGTTTGCGAAGGAACCAGTGTTGAACCATCCTGACCCCAAACAGCCCTTCGTCATCCAAGCAGATGCCAGTGACGTGGCAGTTGGAGCAGTGCTACTCCAAAGAAATAGTCAAGGAAAACTACAACCCTGCGCCTACACCTCCCACAAGCTCACAGACACAGAGAGACGATGAGCAGCATGGGAAAAGGAGGCATTTGCAGTGAGATGGGCACTGCTAACCTAGCGACACCTGCTGGAAGGGGGCCAGAAACCATTCGAAGTCTGGACTGACCACAAAAACCAGGAGGACCTCAGGACCCCGCGAAAACTATCACCCAAACAAGTCCGTTGGGCTCAATACTTCAACCACTTCGACTTCGTGCTAAAGCACATTCCAGGGGGGAGGAACTTTCTAACTGATGCCCTCTCCCGCATGCCCCAGTTCAAATGTGAGCAGGAGCAGGTAGTGGATGCCATTGTTCCCCTTACCCAAATAGCAGGCCAAGTAACCACCAGATGACAATGCCACAACTGACATGACTGACCAACAAGCGATCTAACAGTAAAACTCAAAACTGAACTGCTGGCAGACCCCTGGTTCTGAGACAACCAACACATTCTGACAAAAAGGGATGACCTCGAATGGAAGGGGACAAATCTCTATGTCCCAGAATCCCTATGCACCCTGATCCTCCAGAGGAGCCATGACATTAAATCGGCAGGCCACTTCGGATTCCTAAAGATTTTACACTTAGCACGGAGGCAGTTCTGGTGGCCCAGCATAAAGAAAGAAGTGGACAGTTATGTGAAAAGTTGCACCATCTGTGCCATGATGAAGAAGCGACCAGGAAAACCCCCGGACTGCTACAATCAGTAGCAGAGCCTACAAGACCATGGGAGGAAATTGCAGTGGACTTTATAGTAGAGTTGCCGAAAAGTGGGGGAAATCTTGACTGTAATAGATTTATTTTCCAAACAGGCACACTTCATACCCTGCAACGGACTACCCTCAGCCCACCAGTTGGCCAAACTGTTCCTGAGACACATTTACCTCCTCCATGGAGTACCAAGAAGAATTATCTCTGACAGAGGAGTCCAGTTCACGGCTAAGTTCTGAAGGGATTTCCTATGGTCCATTGGGTCATCCCAGAGCCTTAGCTCAGCCTTTCATCTGAGCACCAACGAGGGAGCAGACAGACTGAATGCCATGGTAGAGCAGTACCTGAGGTGCTATGTGAACTATCAGCAGTCCAATTGGGCGGACCTCCTGTCTTTCACTGAGGTCGCGTATAATAATGCACTTCACAGTAGCATGGGGCTAACACCATTTAAGGTAGTGAGTGGCATGGACTTTGTCCAAATGCCTGAGTACCCAAGGGAGCCTCCCTCCTCAGTCAGCTTGATCGATTGGATGGTGACACTGAAAGCAACCTGGGAGAATGTCAAGAAAGCACTAGCTACAGCGGCACAAACCTATAAGAAACAGGCAGACAAACACCGAGGTTCCCAAAAGCCATTTCAATTGGGGGAGAAAGTTTACCTCTCCACAAAATATTTGAGGTTGAAACTTCCTAGCAAGAAATTGGGACCAAAGTTTATGGGACCATTCCCCATAGTAAAGATAATCAACCCAGTCACAATGCAATTGAAGTTGCCCAGACTGCTAGGGAAGATACACCCAGTATTCCATAGTAGCCTTTTAAAACCTGTGATTGGATCAACCCTGAGGCCACTACCCTGTGAGCCCCCAGACCCCGTGGTCATAGGGGGCCAGACCCACTATGAGGTGCAGCAAATCCGCAATTCGAGGTGGCACAGGAGACAACTCCAATATTTAATCAAATGGAAGGGTTACTCCTTATCAGAGGCATCTTGGGTAAAGAGCCGAAACATCCAGGCTGATCACCTCATAGCCAAATTTCATGCAGAAAATCCAAACAAGCCAGGTGGAGGGTCACATCCCTAAACTCTGCATCTGTACTCAAATTGTTTTGCTTTGTACAGGTCACCCTCAGGAAGTGAGGGGAGCCGAATGTCAACTTGCAAGGCTTTCAAGTTGCCATGAGCAGGAGGGAGGGGGGAACTGATAGAGCTGATGGACTAACTGAAATTACATTCCGTACATTTTTCTTGACCGCAATCAGAGGGAGAGGGTTGAATTTCACAGCCAGCCAAAGTGGTTAATTGGAGAATGTGATTTATGACATGGCCAGGGAGGAGTGGAGAGACAGGGTCATAGGGGAACGTAAATCTACGTGGGATCAGTTCTGACTGAAATTCGAATATTGCCAGAATGATGCTCCTAATAAATGACTGTGTTTCTTTTGAAGTTTGGCTCATGGCTCATGAATTAATTAGGGCATCTTTCAGAAACTTCACAGTTTGCTTTTCTGAAGATTCCATGTTCATCTGTCTGGAACCCGCACTGCATATCAGACATAAATACAATCAAGAGTCCAGAGATATTTTACAAGAACAGTCCTCCATTCCTCTTAGCACAATAAAATACCTTACGCCACTAGACTTCAAATTTTGGGTTTAGACAACTTAGAACTATGCCGACTTCAGTCTGACCTAAGCATAGTACATAAAATTAACTGCCACAATATCCTTCCTGTCAATGATTACTTCAGCTTCAACCACAACAATACATGAGCAAATAATAGATACAAACTCAAGGTAAACCATTCCAAACTCAATTGCAGAAAATATGACTTCAGTAACAGAGTGGTCAATGCCTGGAATGCACTACCTGACTCTGTAGTTTCTTCCCAAACCCCCAAAACTTTAACCTTAAACTATCTACTGTTGACCTCACCCCATTCCTAAGAAGTCTGTAAAGGGCATGCATAAGTGCATCAGTGTGCCTACCATCCCTGCCCTAATATTCTTTTTTACTTACTCTTTTCATGTATTCAAATTATGTTTATACTGTTACCTATTATCTTATATATGCTTGACAAATAAACTTATGATTATGATTATCAGCCCTGACCAAACTGACAAAGACTTTACTAGTCCAATGCACTAGAATAAATACAAATTATTTAAGGGCAGTTATTTCCATTGGGTTTAAAAGGGACAGAGTCCTGTGTAATATTGGTCATTGTAAATATCTTAGTGTCGGCTGAAGTTCAGCTTCAGTATCACATTTCTTTGGAAATAATCTGTTGCTAGTTTTATGTGAGAGCTTCAAATTTGGTTTCTTCATCAGAAGGTATTAAGAACCTCACCTTTCCTCTATGCAATTCAGGGGTGAAAACATTTCAGTGCTTGGGTGTAATAACATGCTGGAAAAACCTGAAACCCTCAAAAGGGAAGACAATGAAACAAAATGGCCCTCATTCTTCCTTGTTTTTTGGGAGGGGGTTTTGGAGTTTTTTAAAACAATGTTAACTTTATGGGAACTTGGATTGACATTTTGAAATGTTCCTTGAAATAGAAAACTTGCTATCAATGTTCAGGAGTATTGATTGAGGAAGCCCTTGAGGCTACCAATATTCTTGGACCAATCATGACTAACGTTGGGTATATAATCATTTCAAATCATTTGTTTAAATGGAAATGGGAGAATCCTGTTGGATCAAAGAAAGATTCCAACAAGAAAGTTTTGTTCTCAATTGTAAAAAAAAAAATAGATACAAACTCAAGGTAAACCATTCCAAACTCAATTGCAGAAAATATGACTTCAGTAACAGAGTGGTCAATGGGAGAATCCTGTTGGATCAAAGAAAGATTAGTAAAAGATAGAAGTAAAAAAAAATTACTAAAGTAAGATAGGCATGGCTATTTGATTAAATGATAAATAGTAAATAATGGTATAATTCTATGAAATTAAAAAACATTAAACTTCTAAATCTGAATAAACAACAGCTTCTTTGTTGAGAAACAAATAAGGAATCAGAAGATAAGAACTTTTCTCTTTTTAATGAGAAAAGTGATTGCTAACCATAAACCTTTTAATTCAATAATATTTGTTAGGATTGTTTTGTTGAATTAATCAAGATAGCCTGGTTCATCTATAATGCTAAAGCACAATGGATGAATCAGTGCACCATGCTCAGCCAAAGCAAAACGAACTAACGAAAGGAATAGCATGATGTATGACCCAAATCAATATACATATGTATGGGATACTAAAGAAACCCACACAGTATTGGCTTTTTTTTCAGCATGTAATATTTGTCTGATATCTTTCTTCTTTTCATGTTTTAAATTATTGAATTATGTAATTTTATTACATAATTTTATTTAAATTATTCTTTAATTCTTATTGACCAATATGGTTATTTGTATTACATCCTGTTATGCTTTCCCAACTGTGTAGATATAAACAGGTAAATAACTCCAATTTAGAATTCCAACATATATAGTCAGGCCATGATAGAGAATTTGTATTTTTTAGTTCAAAGCCTAAGTACAAATGTGTAGTTCCATTTCCCCCAAAGATATAAATATAGAACCTTGGTGGCACAGTAGTTAAAGTGCAGTATTGCAAGCAAAATTCTGCTTACAGCCTGGAGTTTTATCCTGATGCGGCTCAAGATTGACTCATCCTTCCATCTTTCCAGAGGTTGGTAAAATGAGAATCCAGATCGTTGCGGGAAATATGCAAATAATGCTTCTACATTGTAAATTGCCCAGAGAGTGCTATAAAGTGCTAAGCTTTATATAAGCTAAAATGCTATTGCAATATTGATCAGAACTCCAAAAGTTTCTACACTTGGTAGGCAAACAATATTTTCCTTAAATGTCCTATCCCTATACCTTTTGTGGGTGCTTATTCTAGTTTATTGTTGCTGATTGACTAAGCCTGCCTGTAATTTAATATTGTTTCTTAGTTATCATGGCCTGACTGTATATGTTGGAATTCTAAATTGGAGTTATTTTTTCTTGAAGTTTCAGGAAAGCAAGAACAACAACAACAACAAAAAAAAACCCTACCTGTATTCCTAATTCTAGTGTTGTTTCATCAGTAGCAAACACAAAATGCTCAGTCCTCAGGTCTGGAAGAAGCGCCATGAGTTAAACTGGAGGTTACAATTCCTCCTCACAAATATAGAGGTCTGAGAGTGTGACCAAAACTTTGACAAAGACATCTTTCAAATATTGCCTCTTGGTGGGGCAAGATCTGGCAATGAAGAAGAACTCATTGTCAGCTCTGGTATCCCTCATGGCCCAGAGCTGCCATTCGTGGGGTGAGGGGGGTGGAGCTGCAGCAGGAGATTGGAGAGTAGATAGCACTCACCAGCTGATCGGTGGATTCAGCTTGAGTGTTTCTGGCAGTGCAACGGAGGCACGATGAGCCGCAGCTGCAAAAGCACCCAGACACTGCGAGAGCACCAGACAACAATTGCCAGCGGGGCGTCTCCAGCAGAGAGGCAGAGGTGCTGCAGGCTGCAGGAGAACCTGCAGGAGCACCACAGACAAAACAGAGAGCCCTCCAACTGAGGGAAATGATGCAGCGGCTACTATGCTTCCGGGATCACATGGTGATGGGGCAGGTGCGTGGGAGGGGGCGTGGTGGTGGGAACAGTTAAATGGTGGTGGGGAGCACCAGATGTTAGCTCTGACAATTTCTTTGAAGTACTGTATTGCTTTGGTGGTCAGTGAATGCTGGAGAAGATAAACCATGTTGCAAACCCGAATATTGCTTTGCAGTTTTTCCTTCCTTTGGAACCTGACACTCATACAGAGAAGTTGTGAAGAGCAGAGATATCCAGCACTGTGAACTTCACAAATTTAGTTTTAAATGTGTACTTTCTTCTTTAGATTAGAGCTTTTCATACCGAACTCTGGCATAGAGGAAACTTTTTTTACCTGTTTAAATGGCCTCCCTTTTCCTGCCAAAATAATATTCAAGTCTGAGACCAAAAGGGTTGCTATGCCTGGCACAATGATATACTTTCTGTTGATCATCTTGAATCTACGGCAAATTTCAGACTTGTTGAAATCTTCCTCTGCACTGGCCATTTGCAAGGGCCATCATCCAGAATCTGACAGATGTAGAAGGTTACTTTATTCAGTTTTCATCCAGTGAAAAGAAGTAGGAAGACAAATTCCATCCCACTGGCTTTTACCGAATAATTCTTAAAGTAAGTACTTGCTAAATATAGAGTCCAATATATTTCCTTCATACCGATTGTCTACGAAGGAGGCATTTATGGTCTATAGAATATGGTATGATAGGCTTTGGATTCAAAACCAACTATTGCTGTATTTATACTTTATCGTATTAACTTTCATTGAAACATATACATTTTACAAATCTGAAATGACAGCCTGAAATATTATTTCTGTGACATGTACAAATGTCAGAAAAATTATCCAACTGCACTCCAGATAATACACTACTGCACCGTTGCTCCTAGTAAGATGTATCTGGCATCACTCAAGCAAATAAGAGCATTCTGTTTTCCTTCAGATTAAACAGGTGAAAATAGCACTGTTAAGTAACAGCACATTTACTTCTGAGAATTCAGAAGTCACTCTGGGGCTGTTGATATAACTTGAAAGAATATCATACTGAATAAACATATTTGTGCCTCATTAACTTCTATCATACAGAAAATCGGTTAATTGCATCTTTGGACTTGGGTTTATTGTAAAATAAAGCATATATAATTTAATAAAATGAAAATTATAGTTATATAACTATATTTATTTATTTATTTATTTCAATTTATAAATTATAATTATATAATAATTATATCTGCACATAAATATATAAACAAAAAATAATAACATGAGATTGTGTTTCTGATAGGCATAGCATAATCTGCATCCCTGCAGAGAAATCCTCTAACCATGATTAGTTAACTTTGGTCTTAAAAGCTAAATAGAAATGAGACTACTGGATTTCCAGCTGATGTCATGGCAAGATCAGAGCAGGTTTCCATGTTCCCATGCTGAGTTCTTCCTTTTAGAGGGCTCCGAAAGGAGCTAAAGCCACCCTAGAGGGCTGGGGAAGAAAACAGTGGTGCCCTGCAGGTTGTGGAGAGTCACAATCTCTCCTGTTTCATTCAGGGTTTTCTTCCCTCTCCCTCACCTCCTCATGACAAGGAGAAGAGGCAGCCAAAAATAGCTACTGTGAAGCTGGGACAGCTAAGGCAACAAAGAAATCATAGGAGTGGTGTAAATGAACAGTGAATGGAACTGGGTGAGATGATTCCTTTTTTATCTAAATCCTAATCCTAAAAAGAAAAGAGGAAAAAAATTCAGAAGAGAATCTTAACTATTTGTTAAAGCAGTGAATAACCACATAGAGAAAAACTACAGACCTGAAAGAAAGGAACTAAGAGAGGGAAAGTTAAAAATTCCAAAGCACAGAAAATTGGATGGTTAAATTGGACAGGCATTATTTTGGAAAGGCATTTTAAAATGCTGGAACTATTTACTTTAAGAATTGACTTTGCTTTTATCAATCAAATTAAAAATTGATTAAATACCTGTTAGAACTGAGACAACACTGAAACTTAAGCTGAGAGTGCCATCTACTGACAAATGAAAATATACCATACTCTATAAGCCTAGACAAATTTTGATAAGAAAAATAAACAACATTTGGAGAATTGTTGTGATATTGACTGTTCTATACTTATCTACTCTAGGACTATGGGAGGTTCAACTATGAAAACAAGGAAGATACCTAAGTAAAGCAACATCTGAATGCTAAGATATGACTAAACCTATAGAGGGGATATAAGGAGATATTTGGAGAGCTTCCTGGACTACCTGAACATCTGATGGAATAATCCTGGGACATAAAAGAACTATGACTATTGTATTCTTTGAGGAGCAATATTAGGCCTGAATATATGATTTTTGGATTATTGAGTAAGAGTGGACTTTATCAAAATAAGATGAGATGCTCCACATGGAGAAAATGAGTGGAAGTTCAAAAGAAATACTGTTGATGTTCCAAAGCATTGATACTTTGGACAAAGAACTTTAGGGAGATTTAAAAAATTAATACAAGGCATAGATGGGAAAACAGAAAATATTTTACAAGGAACAATGAATAAAGATCAAGATGTCCAGGAAAGGGAGGAGACCACAGAAAGAATGGAGGAAAAGACAGAACACACAAATCAGCAAACAAAACAAGGAGAAGAAGACAAAAAGGATCATAATGACTAATGAAATAAATCAGGGAAAAAGTATTTTAAGAGATTTAAAAATGGAATGGGAAGATACCTTTGAAAGAGAGAGGATTTTGGGCAGATACTCTGGAGCAGTGGTGGGTTTCAAAAAGTTTTACTACCAGTTCTGTGTGTGTGGCTTGGTGGGCATAGCAGGGGAAGGTTACTGCAAAATCTCCATTTCCTCCTGATCAGCTGGGACTTGGGAAGCAGAGAATAGATGGGGGCAGGGCCAGTCAGAATTTTTACTACAGGTTCTCCAAACTACTCAAAATTTCCGCTACCGGTTCTCCAGAACTGATCAGAACCTGCTGAAACCCACCTCTGCTCTGGAGGCTTGGAAGCATATGATGATAGAGATGGGAGGAGTACTCAGACTAAATAGTAAAAATGTAGATGCAGATAGAGACAAAGACCCAAGAGAGGAGTATGGGAGGCATGCCAAAAAACAAACAAGAACTGAAATATTAAAACAGGCGACTGATGATGGATAGAAAGGAAATGTTTTTAAATATAATGGAGGCCTGATTAAAAGTTAGAATAGAAGTAGAAATAAGGATACACATTTTTAAATAATAGAATAAAAGCAATAATTAGAGGTTGAAAGATGGATTTATTTATTTATTTATTTATTATTTCAATTTATAAACCGCCCTTCTCCTTGCGGACTCAGGGCGGTGAACAGCCAGAATAAAACATGGTATACAAAAGTTAAAAACAATTAAAAATTATTAAATATTATTCGGCCGAGAATTAAAACAACCCAATTTAAAATCAATGTCAAATTTAAAAACGGAGGATGGGATCAAGCTAGCCCAGCTAGATGGAACAAATGGGTTTTAAGGGCCCGACGAAAGGTCCGGAGATCTGGAATCCTGCGTATCTCCGGGGGTAGGTCATTCCAGAGGGCGGGCGCTGCCACAGAGAAGGCTCTCCCCCTGGGAGTCGCCAGCCGACACTGTCTGGCCGACGGCACCCGGAGGAGGCCCTCTCTGTGCGAGCGTACTGGCCGGTGGGAGGCTATTGGCGGCAGAAGGCGGTCCCGCAAGTACCCAGGTCCTAAGCCATGGAGCGCTTTAAAGGTGGTCACCAACACTTTGAAGCGCACCCGGAAGACCACCGGGAGCCAGTGCAGCTCGCGCAGGAGAGGTTAATATGTATGTTTAAATAATATGGTGATTGATGTCAGGATGGAATATTGGGATTATATCTTAATACAATATGTGTATTATATTAGGATTAGTAAGGATAGCCTGGCTAAATAGAATAATCGAAATAATTAAATTGAAAGATTAGAGATTGAAAGATGGTATTATTATGCATGCTTACATAATATTGTAATTGGCATTAGAATGGTACATTGAAATACTGAATAACTAAATAATGAAATACTATATCTTAATGCAAATATGAGTATTAATCTTAGGAGTATATAAACTTAACCAATGTAACAAATAGTACTGATATCAGTATTGTTATATGTATTAAAATATACCCAGATGCCACACTGTTCATGTATTGATGTTGATGTATATATAAAAATAAAGAAAAACATCATCATCATCATCATCATCATCATCATCATCATCATGAAAGAAGTGAGACAGCTTAATACTTGGATTGTAGTCTAGACCAGCGTTTCTCAACTTTGGCAACTGTAAGGTGTGTGATTTCAACTCTCAGAATTCCCCAGCCATCACAGAAACTCTGGTCTAGACTGATAACTCAAAAGATGTCTCAGACAGAATGAAGCCATTATCCTGAATAGTCTTTGGACTGCTGAGTTGGAATTAGTAGGTCAAGTTAATGCTGAGTAATTATGTTTGTCAGAAGCAGTTCTAAAATGATTGAGAGAATAGGTTCAGGGGGTGAAGTCCTCTTATCTTTTATGAGCCTCCAAATAAAATACTTAGCTAAAATTTGGTGTCAAGAGACTAAATTTTTTGGATTTTCTAAGCCTCACCCTCCAACTCACCGAGGATGGCCTTCCATAATTTGAGCAGAGGTCACGATTAAATACTACTGAATTCTATCCAATGTGTATAGCCACAATTGTAGGCTTAACCTTTGTTTATCCTCCCCACCCCAATTCTACTTTTATTTGTCCTTATCATTTGTTTCTGTCTGTTCTGAAGCAGAAGAGTGTGAGCATCAGGGCAGTATTCCATGAGCCTTTCGTCTTTATTTTATACTGATGATGGAAAAGCCCTAGTTTCTATTAATTTTTCTAGCAACCAATTAAAACAGCCTGAGTTCACAGATTTCCTTTTTATTTTGTTTTTGGGATGTGTACATAAGAAATTGGGGATCTACTACTGTGGGCTGCAAACAATTCAAACGGCTTTGTATAGTTTCCAAATCCCCTGAGATTGTGTCACTAGAACTCAGCCTAATCCATAAAACAATGGTAATGTTATTTCTGCTGATTTTTTTTATTATTATTTTTTGGATGAGGAAAAGTCCTCGATAACGCTTCTTACATCTAGAAAGGTTTATGAGCAAAAAATCTAACCCTCTGCAAACTGAAAAAAAAAACCCGACTTAAAATATTGTCTCTGTCCTCAGTAAAGCAGTAATGGTATTACATCAGAATCCAACCTATAATGATCATTGGAATGCAACAACTACAACAATGTAACAATAGTTCATGAAACTAGCATTTGCTTTTCCCTGGCATGCACCTAAAAAGGATCTTAGGACGAGTTAAAACCAACTTGCCTTTCTTCACAGTTGGATAAATAAAATTAGAAACTGTAACAGATAAAGAAGAAAATACACTGAAATTGGGGGGTTTTTTTCTATATGAATGAAAACTGTTAAATCTTTATTGCATCTAAGAAGAATTTGTGAGATTTCAGATTATAATTTTAAATTCTTCACTAAATAATTAAGTAGCTTGCAGATGATAAAAAAAATTGCAGCAAGAAAGAAAAAAAATAGAATACAGGTAGTATTTGACTTACGACCACAATTGAGGCCAACATTTTTGTTGTTAAGTAAGACATTAGTTAAGTGTGTTTTGCCACATTTAAAACCTTTCTTGCCTCAGTTGTTAAGTGAACCATTGCAGCTGATAAGTTAGTAACACTAGTTACTAGTGTTAAGTGAATCTGACTTCCTAACTTTGCTTGTCAGAAGATTGCAAAGGTGATCACATGACTCCGGAACACTGCAAATGTCATAAATATGAACCATTTGCCAAGCATCTGAATTTTGATCACATGATCATGTGGATGCTGCAAAGGTAGTAACTGTGAAAAACGGTCATAAATCAGTTGTTTGAGTGCTGTTGTATCTTTGAATGGTCACTAAATGAACTGTTGTAAATTAAGGACTACCTGTATAGAAATTATTAATTTAGTTTCATCGTTTAAGTGTACTTTCTATCTGGAAGGCTCCATTGCAAAAATTACATTATTAGTAGCCCAATACTAGCACATAGGACATGCTTTCAGACACACACTAAATTTTCTTTTTGTTTTGGAATGTAGTTCACACAAGTGGAAGCTCTTTTTTTTTCTGCACTCCCAACTCATGAATGTTGTTTTGGAGCAGCAAACTTGATTTATATGTTATTAATCCTTGATGATTTTTGATGATGATGCTTTTTCCCATCTGAGAAAAGGAAAGTCAAGCAATGTGGAGACATTTTTTCTGCCCTACTGAATTCAAGCTTCATCTGAATATTTAAATTCATCTAAGACACCTTTTTCAAAAACTAAGAATATGCCCAACATTTACAAACAGTGGTTTACCTGATACTATATAATACTTTCCCATTTTTGGAAATCCTTAGAAGCTTGTTGTCTGTTGTAACATCGTGGAAGTTTGCACCTTTCTCGTTGGCAAAGAATAAATCGGGTTTCCAAATAGAGTCCAACATTGATGGATCCAAATCCAAGGAGTCATCAGGGTATTCACTATAAGCAAGACGAGAGTCGTTCCACTGCTGCCTCAAAAAAATGTTCACTCTGTAGTCCTATAGAAATGTCAAATATACCAATTATTTAATCTTTTGTCCAGGTGATTGTGCTCTTAGACTTTGAAATCTAGATGAATTATTGAATTATCTAATGCAATATGCTTTATGTTAATCAAGGACAATCTGGGATCTGGGAGTTGTTGTCATTATTATTGTTGTTGTTGTTGTTGTTGTTAACCTTCAATTCAATTCACATTCTGGGACTGGTAAAAACTTAACAGTTCATGTCCTAACCAAGGATCTAAGAGCTGCTAAAGTAACATCTGGGTATATAGGCAGTTCCAAGTAAGGTATTTTTTTACAATGTCAGAATATTTAGGTCTAATAAGTTCAAAATTCCCATGTATCTAGGCAACCCTTTGGATATTGCTCCAAGGGTTTCTATTACTATTGGTATAACCATTGATTTCTTCCTCCACAATCACTCAATTTCAATTTGCAGCTTGCAATATTTCATAATTTTTTTCTAGCTGTTTCTCTTTGAATCATGCATTACCTGCGGACCAAATGTCTGCCTGTTTGGATTCAAAAATCCCACACTCAGCCAGATGTTCAGACCAGTGGTGGGTTTCAAAAATTTTTACTACTAGTTCTGTGGGTGTGGCTTGGTGGGCGTGGCATGGCTTGATAGGCATGGCATGGCTTGGTGGGAGTAGCAGGGGAAGGATACAGTAAAATCTCCATTTCCTCCCAATCAGCTGGGATTTGGGAGGCAGAGAATAGATGGGGGCAGGGCCAGTCAGAATTTTTACTACCAGTTTTCTGAACTACTCAAAATTTCCGCTACCAGTTCTCCAGACCCAGGTTTGGCATTTTTGTCTGCCTATCGAGTCCTTACCAAGGACCTGAAATAGGCAGATCTGGATGTTTGATGGTGTTATATGTACCACCACAGGACACAAGCTGTTCCCTGTAAAGCCGCCTTTTAAATTTAAAATTGACTGATGGCAAATTTTTGAGTGCCAATGGTGTATTATTATTGTTGTTGTTGTTGTTAATCATAAAACTAAGGAGTGGCAATTTTACCTCATTCTTTTCAGAACCAGAACAAAATTAAACTCTGACTGTATCATGGAGTGCAACTTTTCATTTACCGTATGTTTTATTGATAAAATTAATAAAATTCATCTACTCAGCATAGTAGAAACATTTTGATATGTAATTAGTATTCCATAATAGTGAGAATAAAAACTGTCTAAACATTATAAAAACCTGCCAGAATTTTAAAGACTAATTTTGAATGCCTCCTCATTGATTAATTTGCAAGTATCTAACTAAGCATTCGTACAGTATATCCAGCAGAGTAATTTATAAATAAACATTAGCTGGGAATCTTTGTGGAATATTTCTTGACCTCAGTACAGTGAATGCATTGAATTATTGGAAGATAAACACAGTCTGTCCTAGGAAGAACTAACATTTGATAACATTAACATTTTGTGCTATGGTGAAAAATTATGTAAAATATAGATTGAGTAACTTTTAAGAGTTTTTTCTCCCTAATGGTACAAGATTATGGCATCATTGTGTAATAACAGGCAGAATTGTTTGACGTGGAATGTCTTTGAAGGTGGGTGGAGGTTGTTACTGATTTTTTTCCCTCACCTTTCAGTTGTTTCTTTGAGAATGAGAAATATTGTATGAGTGAGCCCTGACATGATATCTGCTTCAAGGCTACTATGAGGTTAGGTGGTATTTTGCTAATCAAAGATACATGGGGAGCAATATCATGAAGACCCTCCAGTCTTAATCTTCTTAAAGAGCGATCTAATTTCATTTTTTAAAATTCAAACTACAGTTAAGATAGTGCTTAACTTGTTTTGTTTTCCACATATGTTCACCCTAACACAGGGGCCCCCAACCCCCTAGCACTGAGCTGCACAGCTGGAGATGAACAGTGGGTGAGTGAGTGAAGCTTCATCTGTATTTGCAGGTGCTCCCCAGTGCTAGCATCATTCCCCCAGCACCACTCAGATCATCAGGCATTAGATTCTCATAGGAGCATGAACACTACTGTAAACTGCATGTGAAGGATCTAGGTTGCACAGTCCGCCTTCCCTTCCTCTCCCACATCTGTGGAAAAATTGTCTTCCACGAAATTAGTCCCTGGTGCCAAAGAGGTTGGGGTCTCCTGCTATGATGGCTTTTTGGATATAAATGAATGGCAGAAGTGCCAGCCATAATCACCTGTTCTTTAGCTTTCCAGCTGAGCCAGAAATGTGAAAGAGTGTCACCTGCTCCATTGAAAGTAATCTTGCATTTGAATGGATTTACATGTCTGCATTTTGAATGAATACATATCTATATACTAGCCACTATCAAAATCAGTCATATGCTGAGTGTAGCTGCAGCAGATAGGGCAAAGTTCTTGTAATGAAATATACTTATTTGAATTTTAATTATTTCAACAACATAAGAATTTGACCATCAACCCAGGCATAAGGAGGCATTCTCTTTTTATCCCATCCCATATTGAAAGTGAGTGCAGAATTGTTTGGTTATCTAGAACCTTTTGTTATTTACAATGTATTCACTATCAAGGGATAGTTATCAGTTGCCTTCCAGATGTAATTTAAGCTTCTTGTTAAGAAGCTTAATCACTATAAAATCATTCATGGCATAAGAATGGTCATTTTTAAGAGAACTTGGGAACTCTTGTCTCCCAAGAGTTCATCCAGTATAATCTGGCAGATTCAGCACGCTCCATATTCCATCAAATAAGGTAACTTCATAACCTTAGAGACCCTCTGGAATAGCATTCCCATTCTGAGTGAACCCTGTTCTGAATGGTCCGCCACACTGACATTACATAAACAAGCTCTTAAAATGGATTTGTCCCCAGGCTTTGGGCTAGAGCAAATAGTGGATTTTTCTGGAATGCCCGTTTTCTAAAATTTTGGTGGTTTGTTTTTTTTTAGATAGTTCCCTTTGCATTATTTGGATTGTATTTTTTGTAAAAAAAATTTTTTTTTGACAAATTCATAAACATGTACATATATTTTGGGCACAACTCGAGAAGAAGTCAATTTTTTATTTGAATTCACATGAAAGTTAAGAATTCTATTTTAAAAAGAGGGTAGGGAACATTTTTAAAAAATATGGTTAGACAACGTGATAAACATTTTCAATCAGATAATTATTTTAAAACTTTTATCAGATTATTAAAGGAATACAATTTTCTTAAAACACAAGCCGATACATTCAGTTTTATTTTTGTTATAGTCTTTGAATTGTCTAATTTAGACAATTAGTTCAAATTTAGTTTAATAATTTAAATTAATTTTTCCAGTAGATTCACATTCCACACCTTAGTATCATTTCTGCAATAGGAGATGTCAGTGGATTGCGATATAAATAATAAGAGAAAAATTAAAGTCTGAATATGCTGCATATAATGTTCTTTAACAGACACTGAATGAGACAGATTGCAATTTTCCCCCCCGCAAATGTTTTATCTTTGGCAATGCCAATCTTAAAATGAGATGTGAGTGAAATGAAGATTGTTTTGTTATTTTAGCAGTTCCTAAGAATAATCTTATGTATAAGTGGAATCTGCCATAGCATCTGGAAAAGCTTTGGGTGATAACTTTTTGAGGATAAGAATCTGTTGGGATCTTCCTGAATATATCACAGGTAATATGTCATCTTAAAGTGGGTATAATTCAAGGATAGTTAAATATTTATATTTATGGGCTTTCTAATCACAATTAATTGTTTAGGTCAAACAAATTCAGGAAGCCCTGAAGTTTTATTTCTTTCATGTGGCAATAAAAGGATGCTTTCCATCAGAGAAAGATGAACAATGACTTGATATTTCATACACAGGTTATGCAAATGCATACCATATGTTTTTGTGTAAATACACATCTGGATAACATGGAGTTTGTTCTTAAAGTTACTTATTATCAGTCCATAAAATTCTGAATTAACTATTCTCACTACTGTCTGATATTTATGTTTAGCAACAGACACAACCTGGGGGACCAAATGTAATTTTTGTTCCAGTCAAACAGAAAAAAGAGGTTGTAGAAGTACCTTTAAAATAGAATCATTTTTAATCACACAAAAAAATGGAAAATCATCAGAATTAAAAGTATATAGTCCAACAAATGATTCTCATATCTAATTTCCTGGGAGCTTACTCTCAGATAATTGATAGCAATGTTAAAGTATTCAAATTTTTATAAGCCTTTTAGAATCATCAACAAAAATGTTTGTGGATGTCAAATGCCATTCTTGCAAATTAAACTTTTTCCTCCTGTCCTAAGTAATAGACTGGAGGATGAACTCAGTGCATTGACACAATCTGACAAGGGATTTCCTTTGTACTCTTTGCTATGGAGTACCTTTTGCATAGATCAGCAAATGTCCCAAATTAACCAAAAGTGGATTTTGGCATAATCCTTTTAACAACTAGTCCTTCTCATGTGTAACCCATTATTTTTGGGGGGGGGGGGGAATAATCTTTCCCTGTCCCTACTGTTATTAGCTCTTTATGACCAGGTTGGCTAGCCTTCAGTCACTGGAACTAAAAAAATATAGTGTGAGTCAAGTGTTTGTATATTGCCCTCCATGCAATTACAACTGTATGCAAACAGCATTCAAATGCAAATAGGAGGTTTTCACAACCATAGCTATCTCCCCATTGTGGATGTTCAACCCTCGTCAAGTTCTGTCATCCTCCATACATCAAACCTGGATCTAGGTTGTAAGGGTGTCAACACTTCTTACAGAGGTTTTCATACACCATAACTGTTCTGGAGTAAATGGAATTTTCACCAATATAGCTAACTCTTCAACACTAGAGCATGGTTTCAGACATTTAGTAGGAAGGTAAGATGGGTAAGTGGATCCTATCTCTTATTTCTCACACAGTGGATTATGAGTGTGGAAAAGAATTAAAAGGGTACAATTAAAGTGGCTTATATTTTATCATGTAAGGTACTTTCTTGCTATATACTTTAGTATCTAAGACTAAGAATATGCTCTATTTATCTAGATAGTAAGATATTATATATCATGGTAGCACATTTTCTTACAAGAAATCTTCTTAAAGTGCACATTTCTATGTATACAGTCTTTAAATGTATATGTGTCCAAAGCAAGGAGTTTAAAAAATATTAAATTAAATGGCAACATTATTTAATACTTTTAGAATATCTGCCTGGTAAATTAGTATACCAATAAAAGAAATAAAGTAAGCTGAACTCCTGAATTCCTTGACAACATTCATACATATGTATATAAAATGATTAAAACTGGTACAGATATAACTTCTTAAAGCTGTATAAAATATAGATTTATGATTTTGGTATCTTTGGGAATGTTCAGTCGTGGCAATGTGTTAAAATGTAGCTGCATGTTATTTTAATAGCTGTTGATCTAACAAATGTTGGCTTTCTGCCTCAGAAAAACACTTAACATAAAAATAGTGACACAAAAAAATTGGAAATACTTGTCATCTTGCCAAGCATTTGGAGTGAGGACAAAAAGGCAAGGAATAAAATGAAAAAACCACACAAAAGCCTAGTGCATTGATTTAAAATGTGAATGTATATGAATGTATATCAAGCCCAATTTTAAAAATTTCAATGCAAGAAGTTTAGAAACAGAAAGATTGTTTAAATTTAAAATTACAGAAAATATGCAATTTAAGCTTTTAAACCCACATACATTTATATTTCTTAAACTGATCTCATCTAAAAATGAGAATCAAAACAAAAGTTTCAGGAGGAGGATTTTTTTTCTTGTCAGAAACAATAGTTCCCAATTAAGAAGTGGTTTTATATCAACAAACTATGAGTAATTTTCAATTTGCATTCATTTTCCATTTTTACTTTATCCAGCCATATTCAAACACCTAGGCAAATAGGATACTCAGCAGAATAACTTCTGGAAATCCCAGGAAAATTTTATTATATCACAATGCTGCTTATCATATCATTAGATTGACTTTATAAAGCAAAGCGAATGAGTAGTAGCTGATGTCTGCCTTCAACAGCATTCCTTCATTGAATTTCAAATATATTTATTGGTGAGATGTCAGCTTTAAGAAACTCAGCCACAGACATCCGAACAGCACTGAACTAAAACTATCTCCTATGACACTGTCAGTAGGTATGTTATAATTTAGCAAATGAGGCAGCCAGAAATCTTGGTTCAAAGCTATTCCAATATTTAGCTTTTTTGTTGTTGTTAGCTGAAAAGCAGTAATAAACCCACAATAGATGCACATTATAGAAACAATAAAATGCAATGGATGAGTCTGATTAATGCAATCAGCACTAGTTCGTGCAAATATCATCATTGAATGCCATCTTGCAAAGGCAGTGACAAGCAGAATTCACCCTACTTCGGTTTTTAAAATTTCATTATCACTCATGCTCACCTATAATCAGGACTAGGACTTTCCTCATAGAATCCTTCCTTACTTAGAAATCTAGTTAAGGGTATCAGTGTAACTTTTTTTTTTTTTCGAGAAAGATTGGAGAACTCAGGCAAAAAGGATATTTGTTCCTATTAATTTTCTGCTTAGGGTTATATGATAATGTATGAAAACAAGGCAGAACACAATACTGCAAATAGATGCTTGCTAAGTACAGTATAAGGCTGCTGCAGTGCAGGTGCTGATGTCATCAGGGGAGATGTAAAATGTAAAGAAGTTTTCTGCTCTTGTCCCAGAGTGGAAGAAATCCCAAAAGTATGGGGGGAAACTCCCCCATACTGTTGTTTCAAACTAGCCTCTAAGAAGCAGGAGCTAATCTCACATACTAATTGAGACATATAACTGAACTGGCTCACAGACTCATGCTTAGTGATAAATATAAATGTGTGGCCAATTTGTGAAATCCAAGGCATGATTGATCCAAGAATTTAAATAATATGATCCTTTAAAATGAAGAAAGCTAACAAGGGGATGGGTTTATCAGTATTAATGGAACAATGCTTATATTTCTTTTTAACAAATGTGAACTGAAGGATGACTGAAAATATTTCAGATATGTCTCCATTCTGGGGAAGATACAGAAGCTCTGTTCCCATAGTAGAAAGTATTTTATAATCCTCTCTCCCAAGTACAGATTGACCAAGGTATGTGACCGCACACTATTAGAGGAGCTGGTTTTATGTTGCTGGTTTTGGGCTTCCATTTCATGTCCTAATTTTATTTTTCCTTTCTCAAACAGAGCAAAAAATTAATAAAAATCCATGGTGAAATGAACTACAAATGGATTTGAAGAGGGATTCTCCTATTATTTATGCAATATCTCCTATGTGGCTTTAATAAAAGAAGAGGAAAGAAAATTCTGCCAACTTCCATATCATCTTGCTAATTAGCCACTGAATGTGGGCTGGAAGCAACCTCTTAGCCTTATCTCTACCATTGCTGTTGTAATATATAGTTCCCTTGCTCTGGAGTTTAAAATTTTGAATTACTTTCATGGCATTTTCCTCTTGAAAATCAAGTTATGTCTGTAATATTCCAGAAGCAGATGGCATAACCTGAACAGGTTTTGTTGCATTTGGCACCAATTATATTATATATATATATATATTAAAAGCGAGAAAGCCCAAATGCCTCAAGTTTACTCTGCACACATAGTTGTTTCTCCTTCTGCTATCCCACTAAATTAAGAAGAAAATTAGTAGATGGAATAGTAATAGTAATAGATTACTAATAGTGTTCTTTTATACTATGAATTGATTTGTGATATAGTTGCCAAAACAGTCGGCCATTGTTGATGTAAGCAAAAGCTATGATTTGCCCAATTTTTCATGCAGAGTTAAAAACGTAAGGCCTTCCTTATGTTTTATGTTATATTGCCAATAGGAAATATAAGAAAGATAACTGATTCAGTTAGCTGATTTTGATCATCATGAAACATTGTTTATTATATTTTTATTCTGCCTTGTAAAACTGATACAGGTAGTCCTCAACTTACAACAGTTCATTTAATGATTGTTCCAAGTTACAACAGCACTGGAAAAAGTGACTTATGACCATTTTTCACACTTATGACTGTTGCAGCATCCCTTTGGTTTCATGATCAAAATTCAAATGCTTGGCAACTGGTTCATATTTAGGATAATTGTAGTGTCTAGGGATCATGTGTACTTTTTGTGACTTTCTGACAAGCAAAGCCAATGAATCTGGAAGCCAGATTCATTTAATAACAATGTTACTAACTTAACAACTGCAATTATTCACTTAACAACTGTGTCAAGAAAGGTCATAAAATGGAGCAAAACTCACTTAGCAACATACATCTGGGGTGCAATTGTCGTAAGTCAAGGACCGCCTGTATTTTTCTATGCTCACCATTCATTAATATATATAATTTGAATGCTAGGCTAAACAAAAATCACTTCACAAGTTTTTTTTTCCCCTTAAAAATGACTTTTTAGATTTTTCTGGAAGTTAATAAACATTCTTGGTCACCCTCACATCTGAGGCTTCCAGATTTAGGAAACCTCAGATCCATGGCACATGCCTCTCCTTCACAAGATGGCTTCAATAGGCAACCCCACTCACCATTGTAGTTTCAGCTATTGAACCAAAGCTGTTGATAAATATGTTGCAGGTAACATTTACAGGAGGACCTGCAAGTTGAATAATAAATAGAAAAATAATGACAGTTTGTGTTTATGACATATATCAAGGATAGTTGTTTTGGTGCCAGTGGCATTGCCGCACTTACCATTGTAGTTTCTGTGACTGATCCAAAACTGTTGATAAAAATATTGCAAGTAACGTTTACTGGAGGACCTGTGAAATGCAATAAAAATGTTGCAATATATATCATAGAAAAGTTCTTCTCCACCAGCATCTATGCAATCTGGAGCAGTGGCTGCTGAAATTAAGCAAAATGTGAGACACAACAACAAATGATACTGACCCTGATCAATTTTTGTAGCCTCCCTCCTCCCATTGCAGTGAACATTATTAATTCAATTTATGGTTTAATGACAAATGCAGCAAAAGTGATCTTGAAGCACAAATAGTCATTGTAATCTGAGACAACCGTAGGATTCCCTGCAGAGAAAGTACAAAAAAGAACTTAGACTAGATTATTTGTATGTGTTGTTTTCCTACACATTCCCCTTTGTCAATCTTAAATCGGGATAGAAGGAGGAGAATGGATTCTTAGAAGAAAGCCACATAGCACGAGTGAGATAAACTAGCTTCTGATATTTTTCTTGGGTAAATGTGGGGATCTAATAATCACTTTCCATAGAACAATGATTTATGGCATCCAATTGTGTTAAACAAACAACCTTAAAACAAGACTGTCTTCTGTAACAAGCAAAGCGTAAAACTGGTGATAGTGTAGCGGGAGGGGGGAGATCATCTGTTGGAATAGTTGTTTCATTCTTGTCCTTTTTAAAGACAACAATTATAAAGAAGATAGAAAGATGGTAGTGGTCTAGCTTTAGCCAAGAACTTCACAGCAACCAAGCAGATATTAAACCACGTTTTTTTCATATTAAGGTATTGTCAGATATTATTCATAGTTGTTATGCATATCATATATACTATGTGCAAATATGCATTATACTGATAGCACTACAGACATATAATCCTAAAAGTCATAGAACACTAGTATTATCTTTCTACTAAATAAATGCACAAGGGAAAAAGAGATGAAACCAGTTGTGGAAAATTAAGTAAGTAGTAAGAGAAATTAAGATATCCAAAACAGAAATGACATTAGAATGAAAATTCCTGATTCATAATGCAAATGTTAACTATAATATTACAACAGCACTACACGTAATAATCAATAATAAGCAGATAAGCGGATAATCACTGAGATGGAAGAATACTAGTTTGTGTTACCCTCCCAACAGGGAGGGAGGGAGCAATGGGCATTTGGGAGAGGAAGCGTGAGGGTGGTATGAGAGTGGAATTGCTAAGAACCAATGGGGAGGCTTGGACTCAGAGAGCTTGGCTTGTTTAACATCTTCAAGGCCAATCGTCCTAGGAAGGGCATGCACAAGGGCAGCGTGGAGCACTTGGACCAGAGACATTCCCAAAACATCATCCTGGATGATGGTTGGACTCTGTTTGCCTGACTACTGGGGGTGGGCTCTGGGGTAATTTTCAATTTGTCTTTTTCGTGCATGTTTCTTTCAGACCTTGCCTGACTTTTGCTGCATTCAGTTTGTTCTTAGTAAAAGTATCTTTTCTCTGAATCTATGGAATCAAGGGTTTTCTTTCCAGAGGCAACCCTGACATTAGCCAAGGTCCGCTTTAACAGTCAACCTGGAGACTGCAGTCTAGCATGGGGACCAAGCGTCCAATGTCCAACCATGGGAGTGAGCTGGAGGAAACTGGAGCTATAGCCGACTCCCCCACTTATCTCGTGCTTGAGATGAGGCAGAATGGTGAGAGGAGCTGGACTTCAATGGGAAGCCCATCAGACTCAGATGGGTGAGGGGTGTGGGGCAAAAAGAAAAAAGAAAAAAAAACAGAGGAACAACCCTCCTTGACTTTTACTCAAGGAAGCAGAGGTTTCCACAGATTAAAGTGGCATGAGAGGGATAGAGGCAAAGTCCCCTTTCTTGATTCAGATCCAGAGTATGCCATGCTGAGCCAGAGTATGCCATGCTGAGCCATTCCTTGTACTTATTACAAGAAGTGATTGAGAATTTGAGAGCCTGGGAAACTCACTCAGATGAGCTTAGCCTCAGGAGCTTAGCCTCCTTGGACCACCTCAAGCAAAGCTGTCGATGGAGATACTGCACCAGTAGCCACAGCACCAGTAACACCTGCTCCATCTGGACCAGCCCCAGTCCCAGCAGTGTCACCAGCAGCAGCTGTCACTGCACGAGCCCCTCCACCTGCAGGAGCTGTCCCTCAGAGATGCTGGACCCCAAGTGTCCCAGCATTGGAAGTGAAGTACGGGAGACCCCAAGCAACTGGGTTTTTTCCTGGTGCAACTCTGGAACTACATGCAGGAGTATGGGGCTGAATTGGGGATGGAGTTAGCCCAAGTAAGATGCATGATCATGGCTCTTGAGGGTGCAATGGGCCGAGTGGATGGTCTCCCTCCATAATAATGATGCCCCCCCAGCTGCAGAACTGTGACCACTTCATGGCAGCTCTTTACCAATGGTTTGAGACCTCACTGGTGGAGCACAAGACTCAGTCCCAGATGAAGATCATCACCAATTTCGGTGGTCAATGGCCGCATACACCGCATACACCCAGGAGTTCCAAGAGTTAGTGTATTCCTAGCCACATGGCCTGAAGACATCCTGATCAATTGCATCTACAGCCTGCATCTCATGGGCCCCATGCACCCTACAACACTGGTATGTGCTGGCGGATGAAAGAGAAATTGACCTGGTCAGAGACTGACACTGGGGCAGTTACAGGTGGCACAAATCCCCCTCAGGATGAAAGGAGACCCTAAAGTCAGCAAAGTGTATGTCTGGGCCTAGACAATGATCCACAGAATGTTTTAAGTGTGAGAAGGAGAGACACTTAGCTGCCAAATGCCAATCCACCAAGCTCAGCCCCAAAGCCATGGCAACTCCAGAAAAAAAGGCAGAGAAACCAGCTCCAAGGTCCCTTGAGACAGTGCTGAAAGGGGTGGAGGTCATTGAGTTTGTGACTTGTGATTATGAGGGACTGTGAGCTCTGACTGGCCTGGGAAAAAGTGAAATCAATTCCAGGAATGACCCCCTGGTAAATCAACATGTAATCCCTGTAACCGTTCCTGTGTAACTAGTTGTGCCCTCATCAGGGACCCAGGGGAGGATGTCGCCTCTACTGGACCTGGGCTTCACAAGGTGTGTGGTTAGTTCTGAGGTGGTGGAAAAGTTGGGACTGAGACTTAAGCAATTAAATGTGCCAATAGCTTTTTGCCAACTGGATGGGACAGTAGTTGGGGGGGGGAGCTCATTTTATAACTGAGCCAGTGTAAATGAGAATGGGAAAGCACAAAGAGACTCTGAGTTTCATAGTGGCATGTGGGATGGAGAGACCCCTCTTGCTTGGACTGTCTTGATTCCAGAAATGGAACTCTTATGTGAACTGGAGGAGAAGTTACTTAAAAATCGGGCACCAAGCAGCCAAAAAAGGGGAAGCAATCCCAATGCCCAGAGGCAAGAAAACCAAAGAACTGAGGAAGTTAGGGGCAGTCATGCCAGAGCACCCAAAAAGTGACCCCAGCATCCCCAAAGAGTACTGGGATCTACAGGATCTGTTTAGTGAGAAGGACTCCTATGCACTCCTACCTCATCAGCCCACTGACTGTGGTATCAAAATCCTTCCTGGGGCTAAACCCCCAAAACCTAAACTCTACTCAATGCCTCCATGAGAGCTAGAGGAGCTTCACACATTCATAGACAAAGCTTCAAATGTAGATTTATTCAACCAGCTAGACCACGAGTGGCAGCCCCAGTGTTGTTCTGTGAGAAAAAAGATGGAACCCTTCATTTGTGCATTGACTATAGTGGGCTAAATGCAGTGTGCATAGAAAATGTTTACCCATTGCCTCTGATGAAAGACATGCTTGCACATAGAGCCAAAGGCAAAATCAACACTAAATTAGACTTGCGGGAGGCTTATTACTGGGTTCGAATCAAGGAGGGTGATGAGTGGAAAACTGCAGTCTGGGATGCTTTCAGTTCCAAGTGCTCCCCTTTGGTTTTCATGCAACTGTTCTGAGGTGTTGCATCACTACTTATATAAAGGGGTGCTGGTGTATTTGGATGATATTTTAATATATACTGAGACTATGGGGACTCATGTGACGTTAGTGTGAGCAGTCCTAAAGAGACTTCAAGCAGCTGAATTGCATAGAAAGCTCTCTAAATGAGAATTTCACCAAGATAATTCATTACCTGGGTTACTTACTCATGAAGGAGTAGTGATGGACCCAGTAGATATGGCCCCTTCCTGCACTAGGAAGCAGTTACAAAGTTTCTTAGGCTTTGTTAATTTCTACTGGCAATTTATCCATTTGCCAAAATCATGTTACCAATCACCAACCTTTTAAAAACTAAAGGCAAGGGCAAACTGAAGTCATGTCAGCCATTTAAGTGGACTATGGACTGCCATGCGGCATTCAAAAAACTTCAACAGCTGTCCCAAGGGTGCTTTTTTTTCAAGAGGCAACTGGATTTTCTGGTTTTTCTTTGAAGACGTTTCACTTCTCATCCAAGAAGCTTCTTCAGCTCTGACTGGATGGTAGGAAATGGAAGGATTTATACTCCTTGCAGACAGCTGGTCCTTTGCATTCTTTTAGCGGGTCATTAAGGTCACCTGGAAGTTTATCTGTATCATCAGGGTCATCTGAGTGGTGCAAATTGGTGTGGAGCCTTCTTGGAACTATTGAAAGGACTGTGTTGTAGATTAGAGATAGATGATGCCAAAAAAAAAAAAAAACCCACCTTTGGGACAACCATGACCTGGATGACTGAGAATTTCCATAGCTGTTTGCAGTGGAGCCTGTGCTAAAGCACCCTGACCCAAATGATCCTTTCATAATTCAGGCAAATGTTAGTGATGTAGCTGTGGGGGCTGTATTATTACAAGAGAAGAGCCTGCTGCAAGCCTGTATGTATACCTCTAAAAATCTTACTGAACCTGAGCAGAGGTGTGCAGGAGAAGGAGGCATATGCAATATGGTGGGTTTTGTTTACTTGGTGGCATTTTCTAGAGTGATTAAAAACACTGTTTAAGGTATGGACTGATCATAAAAATCTAGAGGCTCTGAAAAATCCATGTAAACTATCCCCTAAGCAAGTCCACTGGGCTCAATACTTAAACAGGTTCTGTTAAGCAGTTAAAAACATCCAGAGCTTAAGCTCCTCTCACCATCCTCAAACTAACAGGATGTGTGAGAGAACTAATTCAATCCTGGAACAGTACCTCAGGTGCTACATTAATTACTAATAGGACAATTGTCAGCTGCCATGGAAATAGGGTGGGAAGGAACAATGATAATCAATTATCAGCAATTGGACTCTGAGAGGCCAGTGTTACATATTTTATGTTATATGTATTTTATGTTTTATGGTATATGTTATGAATATATCACAAATATAAGTTATGAATATAGAGGGCCCGTAATGCAACCATAGTTAGCCTTTTCATGAACTTCCTGGGAAACTCACATTGGTGGAATGTGTATACTATTGATAAGGAAAGATTCTGAGTGCATGTATGAATTATTTATTGTCGGTGATATTAGGTAGAACATTAGTGGGTGTAAGGAATGTAGTGGATTGCAGTTTTCATAGAGTCATGGAACAGGGAGTAAGAATGTGAAGTTCTTGACAAGACCAGTGCAATATGTACCATACATGGGGATTCAGAGTAAACAAGCTGGGTATAAAGAGAAGACTGGAATGAATCCAGACCTCTAAAGTTCAAGATGACTGTTGTTGGAGCAGGGAACATCCTGAGTCTGCTTCCCAGCCCACAACCTGATCACCTGTGTTGAGAGTCTGTGTGAGTATTATGTGAATGTGTAGCCTAGTTGGGCAACAGTACTTACAGCAACTTGAGTAGCCTTGTTGGGCATAGCAACCTGAATAGCTTTGTTGGACATAGTTATTTGAATAACCCTGTTGAGCATAGTAACTTGAATAGACTTGGCGGCATAGCTTATTGTAGTAAGATAACTTTGAAATTAGACAAGTATATGTACAAATATAAAGGAATTAAGCTTAGTTGCACACTTGCTTTGTTTTTTTCCCAAATAACACAAGAATAGAAGAACTATTGGAAAACTCTATTTTGAATGGTTTGACTTCAGGTTTATGATACCAGCTTAGGTTGTTTAACATCTTCAAAGGAATGGCATGCACAAGGGCAGCACAGAGCACCGGGACCAGAAATGTTCCCAAAATATCATCCTGACTAAAAATTGGACTCTGTCTGCATGACACTGGGGGATGGAGTCTGGGGTAAGTTTCAATTTGTCTTTTTCATGCACATTTACTTCAAACCTTGCCTGACTTTTGCTCCATTCAGTTCATTCTTAGTAAAACTACCTTTTCTCTGAATCTATAGATTTAAGGGTTTTCTTTCATAGGAATTGATTGAAGGCAGCCCTGACAGTTTGCCTGAATGCAAATTGTTTCCAATGTGATTCAGTTCAAAAAATTGTATTCTCAAAGCAATACTAACTGAGCAATGCAAACTGTTTTGTTTTAATCATTTTGCCCTTCCTATTGCTGTAGTATTACATATTTAATAATGTTTGTATATGAACCTACATCTGCCAAGTACAAGAGAAAAAAACACTGTCAATATAATTAAATAATTAATTCATTTGTGTAATTGCTAATTAAAATTTGGATTGGAGATGGATTCCTGAAAATATTAGAACCTATATTCATACTCCTTTCCAATACCAAAAAAGGAGATTCAAATTAGCTTACTTCAGATCTGAAGACCTAGTTTTCTGGAAAATAGTCTAATACTGGAAAAAGTGGAAAGAAAGAGAAGAGGATTTCATATTCTATTGCTATTACTAAATATTGATCAATAGATGTCTCAAGACTGAACTTCTAAAATGTGAAGAGAAATCGTTAATGACTGCTCTTTGAGTGTAATTTTTGACTTACATAATGTTTCTACTTAATTGACATGCCATTCAAGCCACTCTTTTTTTTAAAAATTTGATTTATATGCCGCCCTTCTCCGGAGACTCAGGGAGGCTTACAATGCGTTAAGCAATAGCCTTCATACTTTTGTATATTTATACAAAGTCAGCTTATTGCCCCCACAAACTGGGTCCTCAATTTACCTACCTTAGAAAGGATGGAAGGCTGAGTCAACCTTGAGCCTGGGGAGATTCGAACTAGCAGTAATTGCAGGCAGCTGAATGTTAATAACAGGCTTTAGTCTGCCACGTCACCAGGCTCTCTTAACTGCTTTGCTAATAAAGCATTGTACTATTTTTCAAATGCTATCCAGGAATCAAGACATACTGCATTTCCACAGTCCATTAAAGAAATTATGTAATTTAAAACAATACTAAAAAATAAGATTAGGACTAACCTGGCAATATTTGTTTTTGATCAATTTATGTAGATTTCTGGAAGTAACTACACTGTATTCAGGGTGCTTGAAAATCTATCCCTTTATCAACTGCATTAAAATCTTCCCAGGTACTGAAGTCAGACTCTGGTATGTTGATTTTTCATTTTTCCTCTTTTTGAAAATAGTAATCCTAACTCTACGAATCTTTGCTATTCCCTCAATAAGCTAGCACTTATTGTAACTTGTTTTCTGGGATTTTTCAGACATAAAAGTATCGCCAGACTATTATCTATTTCCTTAAGTACCCCAGGATGCAATTTATCTCATCCTATAAATCTAAATTCATTCAAGTAGCAGGATATTTCCTGAAGATATTTATATTGATATTAAGTTTCAATACTCTCCTGATCATTAGAGTTTCCTGGTGGAATATTTACATTTTAGTTGGAAAATACTGAACCAAAATAGGAGTTGGGTAGCTTTATCTTTTCTTTATTAACTGTTAGCATTCTGATCGATTTATCAAACAATTGGTATAATGTTTATTTTCTTTTGTTTTTAGTTTGAACTTGTTGTAAAATGCCCTTTTTGTTATTCTTATCCTTCTTCACTATTTTCAGCTCACTCCATCTATCTCTTTCTGGTACAATCTCCATAATTCCTGACTATTGGCCTGTACTCTTCATTGGTGTCCAGGCTATTCTCTCTCTCTCTTTGTACACACACACACACACACACACACACACACACGTATATATGTATGTCTCTAGATATCCTTATTAGATTTTTTTTTCAATTCTGCTTTTCGATTGTTAAAAAGAACCAAGCAACACAGCCTTACTATATTCCATTCTAAATTGAGTAAGTCAACTTTTTGTGAGAGGTCAATAAACACGGCAAGCACAATCCCTGGGAGAAGACTGAAGAGGATTCAAAATGCAAAGCATATTCTTTAACATTTTATTATGACACATAAGAAAAATAGTTGCAATGAGGATCACTAGCTGAGGAAAAGGAATGTAACCATGGAGGAAAAGGAGCGAGAGTAAACATAATGATGGAAAGATTTTTTTCTCACAATATTTTAGAATCTGAGAATTTTTCACACAATGGAATAACTATTTTCTAATATCTGTGCCTGCCTACTATGCAGTGTTATGTCAGCATTCAGTTTAAGTTGGTTTAATTATGGTTTATTGTACCACTGCTCTTGAGTTATTCAGGTAGGGCAAAATATGAATATAAACATTTGAAAATAAAATTAACAAAAATATGTATGATACACAAAAGGAATAAAAATTCTGCAGTCAAATAAGCTTGAGTTATGACAATTAATACTTTAGATACACTCTAAAATATTTTTTCTTGTGCTCTTCTATTATTTCTGTTTTCTTAGATGGACTATATGCCTGACATCTATATTCAGCTTCTATATATGTCAGCATAACTTACCCTTCAAACTAACACCACTGCATGACACTATAATTCAATTATATCTTTGGGAAGCATCATCCTTCAGATTTTCTGCCTTCTCTGCAGGAAGAATCAAAATGTGAATTCAGTTTTTTAAGCTCCCAAAGAATAATACCTACATTCTAAATAGTAGGAAGCTTTCAGCATTTTCTATAAGATAAAAACAAGAATCAGAATGTTTTCAGAAAGATCCATTCTTTTTGATATCAAGATTCAATTTTATCTTATGCTAAATTAGCTCCAGATCAGGGCCAATATGCCAGAGGTATACCACATTTGTGGGCTGAAAATATTTTGAATTACATTTGATCTTTGCAAGAACTCAGACCTGGGATAAAGAAATAAGTAGGATCAAGGGGAAAAACCAAATTCTGGCTTAGTTTTATATTTAAATTAAATATAAATTACAATTAATGCGCTTATTCCATAATTATTTAAACCACACAATTTGGAAGCACCTTTGGAGATATTTGGGTCAAAGCTTTGAGGACTACATATGCCCTATGACTTCATATTGTGCTCTCATAGCTACAGCTCCTTATTATACTCCATTCCATTCAGAATAAAAATATGAGAAAGCTTATTGTCATTGGAGCTTTGCTTCAAATATATTTTGTTTCCATCATAAAATATATATTTAAAAGTAAGAGAGTGCTCGGGAGTTAAAAGAGTAGATACCTACTAACACACTCAATTCTGAAAGTGGGAGATTGGGCTATATTGAGGGATGAGATCTCTATGATTGATATCACCAGAGAAAGGTGAATGTCATGTTTGGTATGTTTTCCTTGGACAGAAACTATTTGAGTGGGAGAAAAGAGAAGTGACAGATTCATTCATCCAAGCAAAAAGCTCTTAAAAGTATGTCTTTGAATGTTTTCAGCCTTGTTTATGGTGGCAAATTAGGACTGTCATCTCTTTTTTTCTGGTGTGCTGCATTAGTATATAAACAATATGATTTTCTCCATGTGGGGAATAGTTTTTAGCTAATGCAGAGAAAAATTTCATTGGGCTGGATGTGTGTGTATATATATTTTAAGCCTCTTATTAATCTTTACAAAGTGTATTATAAGTGCAATGGAAATAATCTCATTGATTCACTTATTCAGACATCCCCAGACTTTTGTTTTTAAAAAGGTGATGGGAGCATTTGAAGGTTTAGATAATACAGTAGGGATCTCTCTTGATCAGATTTTTTTTTAAAGTTAGCAAAATGGCAGGTGAGTGAAGTAGAAAGGAGTTACATCAATTGCCACAGTAATACCACAAAAACATGGGGAGAAAGGTCAAAAACAGTCAAGATGGGAGTTTTATTGTGAAATTGTAGTTGCCATCTTAACTTTTTTGACCTAAACAGATCACAGTGAATTAGTTCAGCATGATTTTGGTGCCCTGACAGTTGCATTTTGTTTTTATGTACTTTTTAAAATTTACATTACAGTTTTTCTCAGCAACCCACAAAACAATGGCACAATTAATGTACAAAAAAACTTCATTAAAACTAATTAAACATACAAAGGTTTATGATCTGGCTTATATCAGAGATAAGATTCCCTTTAAGTCCTCGCTATTATATTGTCCACCATCAGGCAGTATATTTTTCTTCCTTAAAATATTAAGGAAGGAATTTAATAAACTTAATAAAAGTTTAATAAAATATTAAGGAAGGAACTTAATAAAAAATAGGAAGGAACAACCATTCAAGAGCAACACTGAACCTTTTTAAAGCATAGAGCTGTACTTAAAACAACAGAAAAAGTGAAATGGTGTCTCTGTTATCACCAGTTGCTTTGCAGACCGCCTCTCATGGCCCATTAAATGGCTTTTTCCATTCAACAACTCTTTTTACTTTCATGCTGTTGTTTACAAAATTATATTTAATGCTTTCTTTTTTCTTATTATTGAATAGTTTATATAATTCATTCTTTCCATGTAAAACTTTCCAATTTCTAAGCAATTAGGCTTAAATGCAATGCAAAAAAAAAATGTCAGAAGATAAAGTACATAAGTCATTATACAGTACATTCGGAAAGTATTCAGACCCCCTTCACCTCACATTTGCAGCATAACTAAATTGATAAAAACAAAGGGGGTCTGAATACTTTCTGAATGCACTGACTATAACTATTGGTAAATTATAAATAAAAGATCTAGTCCAATATGTGTATTATCCAGTTTTCAATTCATTGGTCCAGAATGGGAATAACATTATGCCAACACAGGAATTATAATCAGATATTCTTTTTCATAACTAAGATCCTTGGTGCCCAAATTGTAGCTCACTAATAATGAGCCATGAGGATGTTTCAGGCAGCGTATCTTCATCAGAAGGACTAACTTGAGGCACACTGGAACATGAAACAATAGCCCTGTCACTGGCATCTGCAGGGATGAGACTATATATGGGACAACCTCATTTATTCAAAATATCCGGAGGAGGTGTCAATAGCTGCACAGAGTAAAAATAATAATGCTGTTTAATTACAAATGTACTCAAGAGCAATATGAGTACTGCTGTATGAATATGGACATGGTACAATTGTCCCAGAATCAAACCACTTTAAACTATAGATAGGGAAGTATTTTTATATCCATTCTTGCTAGTATGTCCACAAAAGTTTACCTAGTCTAGTTTTGACCCTGATACAGTAGATGTTTGTGAAAATGTATCATATTCATGTTTCCTGAATTTACATGAAACCAAGAACACGTGTGTAAGCAGTTTAGAGGAGTGGTTAGGCAGAAACCATGCTGGAGTGCTGGAATCTACCATGAGACAGTCAGTTCCAGTAGGTACTAGATGACTTTGAACCAGTCACTTTTTTTCAACCCAGTCACCTCGTATTGTTGTTGTAAGACGGAGTATTTTGTACAATATCTTGGATTGTAAAAAATACATGTAAGATATAAATAAAATCAAGCAAAACAGTTCACTGTGATCTAAAATTTAGACGTCTACTGAATTTATCTGAATCATCACTAAATCTGGTGACTGTTCCTGTCTGAGACTTGTCTAAATAGGGTAAGCCTTACTGTACTCTCTGGTCATTGTTTAATGGCTGATCTAGGAGACAAAAAAATAAAATTTCTTCTGCTAACTGGCTAATATTTTATCCATTAAAGAACTGCATGGGAAGCAGAAATTCTGTATCTGGGACAGAAAATATACAGAGCTGCTTTCTAATAAACTGGATCATCTGTCACTTCAGCTCAACAAATGCTGATATTGACAGCTCCGCCAGATTTTAAACAGGTATGTTTATACTGAACGATGGACCTTTCCCAAAGTTGCAATACAGATATTAGGAGAGCTCCTTTTATCATGTTTCTGCCTACCATGCAAACTCAAGCCTTTGGGCAAGTCTTCAGGAAAAAAGATGACCTTCTTAAAGCACACAGAATACAGTGTTATATCTAGTCATTCCCTTTTAATGCTGGTTTATATTCCTGAGTCTTCGATCTGACTTTCTATCTAAGGTATCACATTATCACATAGTCCATCATTGTTATCATACAGTCAACTCCTGTAATATCTTCTCTAATATCAGGATGAAGACTTATGTGTATTAATCAATCACTGTAAAAAGAACCACAAAAAACCTTTCACCGGGGCACAAGCTGCCTTGTATTACTCCAGCTGCACTATTAAAGATATATAACAAACATTAATATAGTGGCAACGCATTTATCAGTAGTACATTGATGCACTGTTATCAATTCTTAATATAAGTATAGCACCCTGATTCAGTAAACATGAATGGGTATATATTAAACAGTATTTGCCTTCTGGTTTGCAATGTACTGAATAAGCCGGTATCAATCTTAGCATAGGTTAAACAAGAGCTTTATACTAATATAAACCAACAGGAATAAATCCAAGAAAACGTTCTTATCATTTCAATTCTTTATGAATTCAACAAGGAGTGCCCAAAGAATTGTAGCCAAAATATAAGAGACAAAGGAAGGTTACTGCATTGGGGAAAAATAATGTGACCAACAGAAATACATAGAAAAATGTTTCCAAAAGGAAAAGAAATCCTAAATTGACACATACACAAACTGCAGCAAATTGACTGTGGTCAATAGCCACAATATCCTGATTCCCATTTGGAAAAGGAAAATGGAAAACTTCAGTGAGATGTCAGATTTTCCTCATAGTAGTCTGGATGGGAGCAATTAAACCAAGGAACAATACTCTCACAATTAAGTTTAATAATATTTATTAGAATGAAGTACAAGTCTAGTAGAGAGTAATATTAAGTGTTGCATCTGTATAAAGATCATATATAATATGACAACCAAACCCTGATTGCTTTTCTCTATAACAAAGGAGAAGACTGGAAAGAGTGTTCTAATTTTAATGTATATCTGCTGATTTTTTTGGTAATTGTTGCTAAATCAATGAATGCTTTCTCTCCCCCCCCCCCCCCCCCATGATTTGAAATATCTCCCAATTAGGGGTTGAAAGTTTACTGTCTTCCAGTCCATTAGTTGTACTTGCTCAGACTGTTATGTGCTTAGCCCTAACTTTAAAACATCTAGAGGAATTACATAACCATCTTTGTTCTTTTAATGTTAGGAACATTTTTCTGGCAAACAAATATTTGCATTTTCCACTATTCAGGATTTCAGTAGTTTAACATCCCAAAGGAACATTAAAATTCCTTTGGAATTTTAGCAATGGAAAAAAGTTTGATAGAAATATAGTAAATAAACAAATAAATACAGAGTTAAACTGTGAAATTCTTGGGGTTCTTTGAACTTAGTTATTTGGTTGCAGATATTTTTTTACCCAACCAGATAACATTTTCAGTACTACTGAAGTCAGATAACAAAATGTCTGCAAGAAAACAATCAAGCTCAGGGAGCACCAAGGACTCCATGTCAAATGATTATATTTAGTATTTTATAACATTAATTTATAATGGCATGTTGCACATGATTTAAGACCTTTCATCTTTAGAACAATTTCTTAATCAACAAATCTCAGGTTGATGCCATGGCACTCCTATTTATTGTAAAAAAAAAAAAAGGAATTTCATTTAGCTTACAAATAAAATACTTCAAAATACAATGCTCTTCCACCAGCAATAAAAGTTTCCAAACAGCTGTTACTGAGTAATATTTATTCTAGAAAATAGAAGAGACTGAAGTATAAGAAATATTTGGCCGGGCTATAAATGGGAAGAAGTTTCTAAAAGTTGCTGAAAGATATAGAGTACTTTAAGATTGTTGCCCTAACAGCATACTTATCTAGTGTACTGAACTGACAGAGATTATCTTTGAGAAAACAAGTATTGTGCTAGGAACTAATGGGAGCTATTATCAACAAGATTCAAGTTATCTCATTGATAATGGCCCCCACTAGATCCTAATTCTATACAAGTTTATATGAATTATTAATTGGACTGGAAGCTAGCAGATCTGGAAGCAAAAAATCATTTTAATAGTAATTTTATTAAATATTACAATCACAATAAAAACTAATACATTTTTTTAAAAAGTAAAAGTACAAATAACCATAAAAGAAAGCAAAACATGACAAAAATAGAAAGAAAAATAGAAAAGAAAGAAAAAATAAGAATATAATAAAGAAAAAATATAGGAAGACTTCCCCATAGATCACAATTATCAACAATTATAGTGACTTATTACTTTATCTTAAACTATAGCAAATAATCTCTTCTTTGCCAACCTCATCACTTATCAATAAACTGATCCATAATATCTCATCATTTGAGTCTTATACCAGCAAAAGTCTATTAAAGGTTATTACAGACAACAATACATTTATTTTAATCTTGAACAATAAACTGATTTTATATTCCTTCTTTTTATTTCTAACAGTCTTCATCTTTAGTCACTTCAAAATCTCAAAATATATCGAACAATATAGAATTTTAGAAAGCTGTCAAAGATACTCTTTTCTACTAGGCTACGATAGATTTGGTCTTCATTGTTTCAAAAGGTAGAAGAGTTCAGCTGCTCCTATGATCCTATCCTTGGTGTAAGCTGCTAATGGACTCACTCTTGCTGATAAAGATTAACTTTTGTAAACCTATTTTGTGCATTATTGTATTTTACTAATCCAACAATTTCTACTTTCTGTATTTCTCTAACTTTAGTATTTCTATCACTTGTTGCTACTTGTTCTAAATGTAATAGAAGTTGCATTTATCACATCTTTAATTTGCCATAGAATTCTTCAATATGTTCCATTATTGTTTTAGTAATATGAGTAGCAATAAGTGACAGGAATACCAAATTTGAAGATGCTGGACTAGAAGAACGCAATAAGGCAGAAAATATGTTTATAAAGTTAAGAGAAGTCTTTATTCATTGCTGCTATCTGCTTCAAAGAACATAAATACAAATAGGCTCCCTCACAGAATCAATTATGTAATAGGAACTGGAAGATGGAGAAGAGCATTCAAGTTGATCAAGATAGTTCCACATGAAGATTATAGAACAGACAATAAATTACTGATGTTAAACTATATGTTAAATGTAGACAACTAGAGACTGTAGTTGTATAGTAAGATTTCACCCAGAGGACATACAGTCAAAATATGTTTAATATATTAAACTTAATTAGCTAATTCATTATACTCAATTTATGACAAATAGAATGTGAGGATTTATGGGGAGATAAATTCAAAGCAGAATATTCCCATAATATTAAAATAAAAAGATATCCAAGTGGCTTTCAGAATATGCTATTATAATAGCTAGGAAAACATGGGAAAAGGTAATAAAGCATGTGTAATTACTAAACGTAACTTCTCAATGTCAAGCAAAGAAGGACAAGGAAAAATAAGAAATAAAAAATGAGAGAGAATTTTAGAACAGCTGAAAAACTTCAAGAAATTTTTTTTAGCTAAAGAATATTGTAAGCTATCCAAAGTCACTGTATCAGTGAGATGGGAGGTGTAAAAATTTAATAAATAAAGGAAATTAGAGACTACTTGAATAACCATGGAAGAAGACTAATAGAGGCAAATGAGATTACAAGGGAATTGAAAGATTACAATGAAATACTTTACAAATGGAGTTATACCAAAACATGAACTTAATCTAATTAGGAGCAGACTTCCCCAGAAGTTAGGTATGAGAGACGATAAATCAGAATAAATAGAAGACTACCAGGTGCATATGAAATATGCATAAGGTAAAAGTTCCCCCGTACATGTGTGCTAGTCATTTTTAGGGGTAGTTCCCATCTCCGTTTCTAAGATGAAGAGCCAGCGCTGACCGAAGACATCTCCATGGTCAAGTGGCTGGCATGACTAAATGCCGAAGGCGCACAGTGTGCGCTTCCCACCAAAGTGGCCCCTATCCATAGAACTGTATAAAGCTGCTGTGTGCAAATTGTTGTGAACAAATATGGAAAAAGAATGTACAAAACTGTACATGTTTTGTTTATATACTGTATTAATAAAAGAACATGTTAGAAAATTTGCATATTAGTGAATTATTGCACTAAATACACATGCAGAATGTTTTGCTTATATATTGCCAAGAGGACTAGAGCCATACACAGAAAGAGAAACACTACAGTTTTCAGAAAAAAAAACAGGACAAGAAGTCAGATAGAAACAGACAAGAGAAAAAGCAAGAGAATTTAATAATGAACTTTACCTTTGTTTTATGAAGTATAAAATGATTTTGATTTTGTAGGTTACATTAGAATGTGGAGCATTTTATGGTGGAGCATATCTGAACTACTGATTATTATTTTAAGGAAACTTTATAATGAACAAGAATTTCCTTTAAGAACCGTATTTAAAGAAATAATAGTTGATATGAACAAGGAATGAGATATAGATGCATATTGTCAGCATCTGTATATAAAACAACTCTAATATAAAAGTGGCAGCTGGAATCTGCCAGCAGCTGTGGACTGATGTATTGACCATTTGAAATATATAAATGACATTGTTCTGTTAACTGAAAGTAAAGAAGATATAAAGAGAACATTAGGAAAATAAAAATGAAATCTGAAAATCTGATTAAAGTTGCATACTAAAAGAAAGCTGCTTTCACTCAGCATGCTTAATGAATTCTCACTTGATACAAAAAAATACGGTAAATATTCTCTTTCTTCCTTTGATCCCAGGAATAGAACATGACAGTCTGAGTTTTTGAGAAATGAAAAGTATATTAATCTTCCAAATTCAGTCAATGACAAACTTATTTTAAGCAAAGATCAAAATACTGAAACTAATGTTTTTACCTGTGGCAATACATTGTCTGTGCAAGTGAGAAACTGAGAAAGACAATAGCAAAGGTGCCTACAGGATCTGATGATTTTTGTCAAAATTGTTATGACAAAAGCCTTACCGCTATTGTGCATGGCTAAAGCACCATGATGCAAATGTGTAAGGGGCAGAGCTTACATTGCAATGGCACAACATTTGTTTCATCTTTTGCCCCCTCCCTTCCCTGTAGCAGGTTCTGGAAGATAGATTGCTTTAAGTTATGAATATGGAGGTGGTATTTAAGATTATCATGATTTGCAAGAACTAATCAATTGGTCCTCAGTGAAATAAAGGCCGTTTCCCTGAAACAATAATTGACAAGCAGAAATTTACATATTTTGGACATCTGTTGTAAATGAATTAAGTCTAGAAAAAGCAACTATGCTTAGCAAGATAAAGAGACATTGGAGGAATGGCACTGCTAGATAATATGAGCTTTATCACTGAAATGTTTTTTTGTAGATTTGTGGATTGTTACCAGGGTTTGGTCATAATGGAGGATCTTTGTGCTTACAGTTAAAAAGAAGCAGATCTGATTCAAAAGCACCTATTTTGCTAGCTGGTCTTTATTTAGGAATTAGTGATAGGAAAGAGACACTAGTATATTAAATTAAGAAAAATAGTTTCTTGTTCTTAATGATTATTTGCTTTCAACTAAAAGCTAATTACATCTGATTAATTTTAGTCCCTTTGCTTTAAAGCCACTGTTCTTGTTTAAAATGTTCAAGGTCTTAGTAAATTTGAATAAGCAGTTTATTGTGATATGTCATTCCCACATGAACAACTAAGTAAACATTATCACTCCTAATGTACCCTGGTATATATTCTATTGAAAACTCTTTGTACATGGCAATTTGAAAAACTACATGAGTTCAACGAATGAGATATATTTGAATCATAATCGTGGTCCCACAATTCCAAAATTAGATCTTTTTTTCAATTACTTGCTTTCCAGCTGTTATGTTAGGCAGCTTTTGCAAGCTTCAAGAAAGGGTTTTTTTTTTTTTCTATATCAATTTGAGTAATGTGGGAGAATGCTTTGGAGTTTACAAGGCAACTTTTAAACCATAGAATAAAGAGTTATGTGCAAACTCTATTCAAAAGTTTGAACAGTCTTGTCTATAAAGAATTCAATATAATTAAAATATTGTATCTTTATCTTTATCTTTATTTGATTTGTATACCGCCCTACTCCCGAAGGACTCGGGACAGTGAACAGCCAAACAGTAAAAATACACAAATACAAAATTTAAAAACAGAATAAAATCGAATTAAAACAATTTGGCCCAGACAGTTTAAAACACCCCAATCATTTAAAAACTGATTAAAATTTGCATATTAAAAGAAAAGAGGGAAAAAAGATTAGGCCGGCCCACCTGGTAGAATAAAAAGGTATGAAATTTAGTCATATGCTTCCATCAATAAAAATAGTATAGGAGTGAGTGATCTCTGTCCTAAAGTAATCTTCATATCCTTAAACTTTTCCTCATTTTTCCAGATCAGATTTTGAGGATATATAGATAGCTCTAGGGAAGAGGAAACATCCCCATTAGGCTAGCTAAACTGCACTAGCCAGGAGTTTGATAAATGACTCCATCTTTCAGAATACTTAATAGGTGTGCTTAGTCTCATAAAAATTAATAAAGGATTTAAATTAGAAATATAAGCACTTGTACTGAGTGTTCATATTATTGTGGTCCATACATTACATTAAGTCATCATTGACTTAGTTCACACAAATCACTAAGCCATAAATCATGGTTTACAAAATACAATAGCTGAGTTCACACAGCAATAAGCAATAAAGAAGCAAACCAACTCTTGGCTTACTGTGATCTATAACCCAGGCTGTGTGATGGAATTCTCTGACTTGGGAATTAAAGTGGGTATTGTGAAAACTTTGCAGATTGAAAAAAGATACAACATTTAAAATATCAAATAAATATCTCGCTTCCTATCTATTACACCAAAATTCAGTTGGAAAGATCAAATGCACTAAGCATGTCATCTTAATACACTCACTGATAATTGAATATCTAGTTTCCAATCTTCTGTAAACAATCCCCATTGATTATTGTAACAAGTAAATCTATACTGAATTTTGAGAATCTTGATTTCCAGGTTGTAAACTGCTCTAAGAGATTTGGCATAACAATGATCAGAAGTGTAACATTTGAATTTATTTGAATGTTTCTTAGAAGAGGCATTCTAGTGTCCTGTCTTTCTTAAAACTCTTGAGTGGTTTCTATATATCAGCAGTAATTAACCTGTTTTTACTACTTTTATTAGAAGTTTGCAAAGTTTGCATATGTTTTTTCTAGAAGACCAAATCTGAGAGTTATGGGATTATGATTGAAGTAGTGTGTTCAGAACAACAATCTAACATTTGCTATCAAGGGGAATAATACAGTGTGCTCAAAACTTTACCAGCCATTTTAACCAGAGAAACAATTTGATTCCGGAGCATTCAATATAATCACCCATATTTCTTTCCATATTTTGAAACATTTACTTTACTCTCTCAGGAGATTTTTATAATGAATTAATATGGAACAAATGGAAGGCAGAGCATGTTAATCAATAGCTTTCAAAGGTGAGTAATATTTTCAATATACAGCTCTGATTTATAAAGTGTCAATTTAATATATTTATAAGTGGGATCTTTTAAAAATAAGGCTGATAATCACCTCTTGTCTATTACATTATGTGGTTTATGTTCTGCAGCTGTAACTATAAGTATAAAATTACAAAGAACAAGAATCACCTGTTTTACCAAAAAGATGAAATCTTGTACGATACATTTAAGCATAGTGTAAATCAACATTACAAATAGATAAGAAAATAACTGTGTATTTTGAACTAAGAGATTCCATCTTCCAAGTCTTCTTCCCTTTCTTCAGAACTGAATCTCCTACACATTCAATCACTGTTTACCTACTTTGGAATACATTAAAGAAAAACCAAAATCTATTTCAAAATTAATTGTTTCTGATAATAAGCAAACGTAATTTAATTTTACAAAGTCTCCATTAGTATTAATAAATATTCAATTTAAATATATCCAAACTACTAATCCTGTACCATATTGTCATGATTGGAGGGAGATGTTTAACTATGCAAATTTAGATTTGTGCTATGATCCACCTGTTGACACCAGCAAAACTCTGTGATGCTAAACTCAAAAGTAGTCAGTTATAATGTCATGCTTATTGTTTGAATACTGAACATTTAGAGCTGATTCTTAGATGGATTATCATTGGACAAATAAAGTATCCTGTAACGAATCACAGGAAGAATTTTCATGCTGGCTGAGGTCTCCATAAGAGCAATTCTTTTTTTACACCAAGTTTATACATGATCAAATGTATAGAATAAACTTTACATAACTAAATATTTCAGATACCAAAATTCTCTCTACCTCAGGTGTTTGAAGGCATAAAACTGTATATGTCAACTATTTTTTAAATTTAACATTTGAAGCAATACAAAATTACATAAACTCTGTGCTTTTTCAGCTACAGTATTTCTACTTGTATTAAATACAGACTTCTAATTATTTGTGAAAGCAATACTCCTCTATACCTAATGCTTGATAAGATTTCCCCATCTGAATCTCTCCATATATTTTAAATACAGTTCCCATCAGAACCAAGTTAAATTGCTTTAGACTACAAATCCCTTCAACTCTACCTTTTATGACTAACAGTCAGTATTGATGGAGCTACCAGAAAGTCCAAACTAATTGAAAGGCCCCAGGTGGGTAATGGCTATTCTAGAATAAAGTACCTGAAAATTTTCATATTCATTTATCAAAATATGTGCTTTACAGTTAATTTTGTATGTACTAAAATGGGTTTACCTTTAAAATTTGGCCTTATTCGTGCATCATAACCTGATGTCCGCCCCATTAATTTATCCAAGAAATCTGAAGGAGAGAGTGTCTGTGAAGGGGATTTTGCAGATCTGGAATCATGTTCTTTACAGAAAGTTGTCCTAGATAAATTATTAGTTATCATTAGTAATATTGTAGTTACATCACTTTCACTGGAAAAGTGTAATGTAAATATAACTTTACAGAACAGTGAAAAACATCAACATGTTTTGGAATCAAACTGAAAAAAGATCAGATTAAGTTATTTAATTTATGTTTTTCATTTAATTATTTTCAAAAAGTGTTTATATTTGCAGAGCAGAGACATGCATTTCCTCTTCAATTATGGATCTACATTATCTCTGAAAGTCTGGCTAAACATATCACACAATCAGCAAACACTCTTACAATGTTTGTGTCCAAACCATATAAAAACATCAAACAATAAAACAACTTAATAAGTACTAATTAAATGAGTTTGTTGTTCATTTCCTCTGAGAAAAAAAAATATGAAGATGATCCATGGATAATAACCCTTACTGCAAAATCTATTAGGTGTTAATTATTATGCTTTCATAGCTTTTTGCATATAAAGTACCAACACCTTCCAACCCTTTTCTTTCCTAAGCAAAGGGGTTTTTTTCCTTCTTGTTTACTTAGTCAGCTTTCTAAATACTGTATATATGGTATATAATAATACATTCTGTATATAATAATCATATGGAGTAACATTCAAAACTTACTGTTATAACTTGACATACTATATTGATATATTAATATTCATACTTTTAAATTCTAATGTTCTTTATATACATTTTTATTGATTCACTTATTGCCCAGAATTATTCATTTAATAAGACAAAATGAATAAGACTAAGCACTGATTTTTCCATTTAAAGATTCACTGCTTCCTTCTATAGGTAATAGAATCAGATATGCATGTTGAACTGATAAAATAAATGCTTCTTAATTAACATCTATTGAGACAGTGGCTTCTTAGATTTTTTCCACTAGTAAAAATCTGTTTCTCTGCTAGATGATGAGAGTAGATGAGGTCATATTAACATATTATTTTAGTTAATCCAGCAAAGTTTCAGTTCTCCATGATTTTATTAACATAAACTAGAATTGCTGTAGCAAGGATAAGTACACATGAGGAGCATGGACACTCTTTTCCTCTTTTCCTCCCCTAGTTTATCTTCTTGATTTTAATACAGCAAAACTATTAACATGTATTAAATAGTAACAATTAAGTGTATGTCTGCAGCCGCAAATTAATTTCACAGTTGCACACAAAAAGAAATTATTCTGTTTGATAATTATAAATTATTACATAAATGAAATTTCACTGACTTGAGGAAATTTTTTAGCTACCCATAAACATTATACCCTAAAGGAAAGAATACCTCAGTAACTTCTCCATAGACTAAAGTTGTGTGGAATTTTTAAGTATGTTACCAAGCAACAGCTATTTCCAATGGCACAATTATACCAACCTATATACTCAGACTACGGATTCAGCAAAAAGAATAGTGAGTCTGAAGCAGCTCTAAATCTCTGCATCTTTAATAGAGGCTTACAAAAAAAGGAATGATTTTACCTACCTGAAATGATATGTTTCTAAAAAAACTGCAAACAAGGCTGTCAAAATGCTCACTAGCTGTCGGTTCATTCCTCCTGTTTTCTGTATTGAATGTGAGAAAAAAATATTCCAGAAACGATTCCAGCATCAATAAAAAGAGGTTGTCAGAAAGTATTCGTCTTCTCTAAATTTCCAAATCCAGTAATAATTTAAATTTCTTTATAATCAGAAAGAAAAGATATCTGTTTGCATACATTGGAGATAAAAAAACATCCAAAGTATCAGTCCTTAAAATCATGGTTAGGTTGAACACAAGAGCATTCCCAAGCAGCCAACACAAAAGGTACGACCTTCTGGAATTGCCAGTTCTCTGTAAAGCTTCTTTTGGAAATGCTGAATATCTTCCCACCCTCCCAAAAGAAAACCAATTTTTTCTCTACCTTAACATTATGGAGATGAGAATAATGCTGCCACGTTGGTCTGTCTTCCGGAGCTGTCTACAATTCCCTTGGGTTTACAAATCAGTATTTGTCTGAAGCATTGTCAAAATAGGAGAAAGGCTATTTGCCTTTCACCCATTTCTTTATTAGCAAGTTGTAAATATCAAAGGTGCATGGTTAATGTTGTGCTCAAAAAAGAAAGAAAGGGAAAAATGCTACACTCCCTGTGCCGGAATGAAGGAGGGCTGTGATCTTACACACTGACTATAAATTTCAGCACTTGGACAGCTCCAGGCACAGCTTGTGCGCATGCTTCTGGTTCCATCAAACGTGACTGGAGTTAAGAGACATTCTCTCTTCGAGAAACAGGGTCGTAGTTCTGCTGTCCCATCCCCTGTTTTAAAAATCCTCTATTCTTGTTATAGAATAGCAAGTACATGTGTACGATAGGATTCATTGATGCTGAGATAAGTGGATTATCCATTAGTGGATGAGGATTAATAATAGAAATTGCATAGGGAATAATATCACAGTGACAGAGGAGAGAGAGAGGGAGGGAGGGAGTGGGAGAGAGAGAGAAATGAAGACTGTAAAAACAAAGTCCAAAATTTGAAATTATATCTTGCAACTTCTTTACAAAGTGTAAGTAGAACTGGAAAAGGAAACTGAGCAAAGGAAGGTGCAGAAACAAACAAACAAACAGCAAAAGAGACTTACAAGTTTGGGAAAGAGAAAAAAGAATATAAAACACATATTTGGTAATAGCAATCTGCTCAGAAAAAAAACTAAATGTAATGAATGAAAACATTCTATGTAAGCTTCTAAAACAGCATGTCTCTATTGAAAAACATAAGCTAGGAATAGCACCTACAGATAGTCCTCAATTTAAGACCACAGCTGAGACCAGAATTTGTGCTGTTAAGCAAGGCAGTTGTTAAGGAAGTGAGTCATACCCAATTTTATGATCTTTTTTGCCATGGTTGTTAAGCAAATCATTGCAGCTCTTAAGTAAATAATGCAGTCATTATGAGAATCTAGTTTCCCCCATTGACTTTGCTTGCTGAAACCAGCTAGTAAAGTTGCAAATGATTATTGCATGATCCTAGGACACTGCAACTGTTATAAATGCATGTGGGTTGACAAGCATCCGACTACTGATCATATGACTGTGGGGATGCTACATCAGTTATAAGTGCAAGGACCAGTTATAAGTCATTTTTTTCAATGCTGTTATAACTTTAAACAGTCAGTAAAAAAAATGGTTGTAAGTTGAGGAGTATCTGTATTCTACTACCATCTTCTAAATCTATGGAATATCTTATACTATGTTTATCTTAAAAAAATAGGAGTAATTTGAGAGAAAGGCAGAGAGTGTGTACTTTCAGCATTAATGGAAAGAAATTAGATCTCTATCATAATGATAATATTAAAATCATCATCATCATCATCATCATCATCATCATCATCATCATCATAAATAGATTTCTATCTCTTTAATAGAGAATATATTGGAAGAACAAAAATAAGAATAAATTTCAAGGTTGGAAATATCAGGAAGGAATAGGCACTTAAATAGCAAGAAGTTGTAATTTTCGTTTTGAAATGTTCCTTCTGTACTAAATGATAATTTTTCCTAATCAATCACATTGACCAATAGACAATATGAGCAAAACCAAGAAACAACAGAGATGTAGTCAAATGACATAGTCCAGCCTATCTCAACTCAAAGATGTTGAGACTCTAGAAAAAGTGCAGAGGAGAGCAACAAGGATGATTAGGGGACTGGAGACTAAAACATATGAAGAACGGTTACATGAACTGGGCATGGCGAGTCTGCTGAAGAGAAGGACTAGGGGAGACATGATAGCAGTGTTCCAATATTTGAGGGGCTGCCACAGAGAGGAGGGGGTCAAGCTGTTTTCCAAAGCACCTGAAGGCTAGACAAGGAATAATGGATGGAAACTGACCAGGGAGAGTTTCAACCTAGAAATGAGGAGGAACTTTCTGACAGTGCGAACAATCAACCAGTGGAATAGCTTGCCTTCAGAAGTTGTGGGAGCTTCATCACTTGAAACTTTCAAGAAAAGATTGGACTGCCATTTGTCAGAAATGGTATAGGGTTTCCTGCTTGAGCGGGGGGTTGGACTGGATGACCTATAAGGTCCCTTCCAACTCTGTTAATCTGTTAAATCTATTAAACTAAACAACTCCTGATTTGTTAAATCTTCAACTTTCCAGAAGTTGCCACTCAAAGAAGGCAAAAAGAGCTGGGTCTCAATAATGATAACATCCCAATGGGATGTTTCTTATTCCAAGTGGCTAGCAGATTAAGAGAAGATTCTATCTCCAAATCTATATTGCTTCTTTCTTAGCTATCTTTGTTAATTTCAATTGTAATATTTTTTATTTTAACATTTTATATTTTAGTTTCTAGCTTGTTGTAAGCTGCCTTGAGTCACTTGACAGTGAGATGGGTGTTATATAACTTTAATAAATAAAATAAAGACTGTGCACAATTTCCTGCTGAAATTTCTCATTAAACTCCAATAAACATGTTACCAATACCTGGATTGCTTGAGATCTTCAAAAGAGATTCCAAAACTTTAATCTTCTGAATGAATACTATCTTAAAAATGAGAAGCCATTGCTTATGTCACCAGAGAAATTGTCTAGAATGTATAAAATCACTTCAAATCTATGTTAAACATATAAACAAGAAGGAGCATTTTGTCATCTTTGGTAGACATGTAAAAAAGTTCAAAAATTCTGGATTTAATTACTATATTTTTTGGAGTATAAGACACACTTTTTCCCCCTTAAAAGAGGGTGGAAATGTTGGTGCATCTTATACACTGAATACAGCCATTTTTGACCTCCCGAAGCCCCGCTTGTCCCATTTTTGCAAAAAATGAGCCCATTTTTCGCAAAAACAGGGTGCGCAGAGGGTTTGGGAGGCCTGCACAGTGCTCCTGGGGGTGGGGGAGGGCAAAAACATTGCCATTTTTTGCCCATTTTTTTGCAAAAATGGGTGCATTTTTGCCCTCCCCCAGCCCCCAGAAGCATTCTGCAGACCTCCTAAACCCTCTGCGTTTTCATAATGGGTGAAAATGGGTGAAAAATGGGGTATGCAGAGGTTTTGGGAGGCCTGCAGAGTGCTCCTGGGGGCAAATGAGAGCAAAAACGCCCGCATTTTTTGTGAAAAACAGGTGAAAAATGGGGCAGTTTTGATGAAAAATGGGGCATGCAGAAGGTTTGGGAGAGTGCAGGGTGTAGAGTGCTCCTGGGGGCCAGGGAAGACAAAAAGCTTTTTTTTTCTTACTTACCTCTTTGAAATCTTGGTGTGTCTTATACACCGGTGCGTCTTATAGTCCGAAAAATATGGTACATATACTGATTCAGATGATTTTAAAGATTAATATAGAGTTGAGATCAGAGATTTGGGACTGATGGATAAGCAATTGAAAAACAATCATAGAATTTTGGTTTCGTACATAATAACTGCAGTGAGATTATTGTATGCCCGAAGATAGAAAGGTTCAACACTATCAAGAATGAAGGAATTGTTGGTGAAGATGATAGAACTTGCTGAGATAGCTAACTTTGACCAAAGAAAAGACAATATCTACATTAACTGTTGACTGGAAAAACCCATGTTTTGCATAAAACATAAAAAAATGAACTTATGATTCATGGCTTTTATGATTAGACAGGATATAGAAAGAGAATTACTTTGTAACTGAGTAAAATAAGATGTAAATTTGTACTTATAACTGCTGTTAAGAAGATTGAAAACTACTGTACTTCTTTGTATATTTTTCTTTAGTTTTTATTTTTCCTTTTTTCCCTTTTCTTGCATTTTTAGCTTCCTCTCTGATTTTATTTTCTCTTTCTTACTTTATATCAGTTTATATTAGTTTTTATCTTCCATTTAAAAAGTCTTTAATGAAAATTATCTCTGTCTCTATCTATCTATCTGTCTGTCTGTCTATCTATCTAACGAAAGTCTGTCTATTGCTGACGAAAGTTTTAAAGAATTTTTGTTTAAATATCTTTTTGTGAATATGCTGCTTTTTAAAGTTTTTTTTAAGAGGTAATCATATTAGATTGTCATTTTCATGTGGTATGAGGGTTCATAGGCCGAGTATCTGAAACAACAATTTTTCTAAGCATCTCTCTCCTTGGGGGGAATTAACCAATTTGTGATATCTGGGATTTCAGGATTATATAGACTGGAACCATTTTAAAAAAAAAGTGTGGAAGAGGGCATTGGAAAACCACTTTCTTAACATGCCAAGAAGTCTGGACTTTCATGTTTTTTTGGAGGTGTTATCAGATATCAAGTTTTTTTGGAGGTGATTTTATTTTTACTATTTAGCAAGGCTATTATTATATAAATTAGGACCCAGAGATAGTGAAAGATCAAAGCAATGAAACATTTTATTTATTTATATAAACTGTATTTATATATTGTATTTATATTTCATGTTTCTAGACATCCCATCTCCCCCAAATCACAATAACAATAATTTGGCAATACTATATTCCTTTTCCTTAATGAATACCTATTACATCTTGTTGTAAAATCAGTTGGCTTTCAGTTGGCTAGGAAGCCTTCTCCCTACCAGCACTTTTATGCAAGCAGTAATACTGACAGATACGTTCGCTTTCATTTTTAAAACAGTTTCAATGTGTTGTGGAGCTAAACTACTGTCATGTCTCCTATCTACATTTCTTCAATTTTATGGAAAAAGTGGGGAATAGAATATTGAATTTTAAAGAAAGATGCTTATGGCACTGAATTGCAGACCTTACAACTATGGAATGCTGAATATGCTTATGGATTGAACTTTCTGTAGTATTGAAGAAAATTATCTTCACTAATCAGGAAATACTTTATATTATTCATTTGGCACAGAGATGGCTTATATATCTTCAACATATCAGAACAGGATGACTTATATGCTCTACTTCCATTGCATATGCAATGTTTTAGGAATCATACTTCCTTCTATTGCCAGAACGGAAGATGTGAAAGTGACACTGGGTCTTTTCTTTATACCTTTCCAATTCAATCCCAGACTGGAAAAAATCTTAACTGGAGGGTGGGGTGGGGGAAACATTTTAGTAAAAATCTTTAGGATATTGCCATGTTTTAGTGGAAGGCAAGAAATCATAAACAATTGTAAGCCTAGTTGGCAGGTGTAAATCCCCATGAGTGGGGATTACAAGAGTTACAAGAAGAATTTTTTGCTCTCCATATGCAGTGTTTCATGGGCAATGTTTTTTAAAGGCATAGTCAAATACTGTGTTATTGCCAACATATTGCATTTTGTTTGAGAAAGCAAAATACAGACAAAAGTATTTCTTCCTTTAAAACCATGTTTAATGGATGAATATTTAATATGATTTAAGACAGACTGGGACTTACTTTCAGGATGATGTGTAAAAAGCTGTGGCTTCTGTTTTAAAATTCATTCTTTATTTTGAGCTGCATGGAGTATCTTGTGTCATCAAAGGACATTTTCGCTCTGAACGCTCTGAAGGCCTCTCACTCTGAAAGCCTATCTTGGAGCACTTCCAGTCTTCTAAGAGCACTTTTAAGTCCCATAAGCACCAAGAAATATGTCTATTGAACTAAAGTTATCTATTGGGGATTATGGGGTTGGTCCAATCATTCTAAAATTCCTTAGTTAGGAAAGGAAGAAATGTCTTTTTAAAAATATCACTGAACCCTTTTCATTATGTCAGGAAACTCACAGTCCATACACTATGTGTAGCTTCCAAACTTTTGAGTAAGTATTTCCAGATTTGAATAAAAAATTCAGTTCACCTGGAAGTAGAGAATAAATGCAGAAGTATACATATCAATTGGGAAGAATGTAAGAGAAATTGTGGAATATCAGTTGCTCCAAGAGAGATTTTTTTTATAATATGACATTATTGAATCAAATTACTTTTTCAATTGAATTATGCGTGCTCTTTCTCTTTCTTGTAAATAGGGCTGCGCACCTCAAAAATGTTTCAGAAGAACTGTTTCCCACTTTCAATGAGCACAAACCTCCTTGCTATTTATTAAGTAGAAGCCTTTTTCAGCTTTTTAATACAAGCATAGAAAAAGATGCTGCTTCTGTTGCTTCTGTGAAAAATCAATTTACAAAGACTAAGGCAACTGTACAAAAAAAAATGGAAGCTTTTCTTCAGGTTCATATGGAAGACTAGTCAGGCTGCCTTAATGAACAGCAAACCAGAGCTGCAGTTAGATGAGATCCTGGAACATTTCTTTGTATTTATTTTTGAAGCATGCACAGCACAGTAAACAATACAATTTCTCCTCACAACAGCTCTCAGAGGTTGGTGAGGCTATGTTAGTAACTAACCTTAGGAATTCAGATTCATGTTTTCTGTTAGAGGTCAGATAAACATTTTTTAAAGCATCAAATACTAGTTGCATTAACCATACAATCTTTTTTTAATATTTTAATATTATTTTTAATAATACCAAAAATTAAAAATAGTAATAATATGAAGGAGCAATAGCAAAATGTGGTAAAAAGTGTGTGGAGCTGAGAGTAATTCAATGTGACAATGGACCGAGTTTAGCATGCTTCTTGAACTGTATGATAAAAAATGCAATTGAGCAAAAATGAAGTCTAAAATTACTACCTTTTCATCCTTTAAAAGAAAACCACCAATATACAAAGTATTAACTTTAATTCAGATTGAAGAACATTAAGCTCACCTTTAGAACAAACCTCAGCTATATTGCCAGGATAAGGGAACAATTAACTATTTAAATAACTACTCCTGTAAACATTCCCACTTCTTTTTCTATTAAGCTATCTCAAGAATTGCAGTAGGGTTATATGAATCTACATCTCATGAAGAGGACATCCAAGGGAAAAGAGGACATCCAAAGGAAAGATCTTGTTGTTGGTTTGTTTTCCAAGCTTGTTGTTTAATTTCTGAATGTTTCATCACCAGGCTAAGTGACATCATCAGCGAAACATCGGTTGAAGTGTCTTATTTCAGTTCTCTTCTGCTTTTACAGGTTTTATGTGATTGTTTGGTCACATGACTGACTGGTCACACTGTGTGAAGGTCATCTGCTGGTGAGGTCACCCTGGCTGGTTACATGACCAACTGGTAATGCCTTGTGTGGGTCATCTGATGGAAAGCTCTTAGTTACTGGAACATATTTAACCCAGGTTCCTTTGAGTCACATCCATAATCAAATTTCTTATCTGGTTTTTGTCTGTCTTATATCCATGTTCATTCATTCATTCATTTATTAGATTTATATACCGCCCTTCTCCTTGTGGATTCAGGGCGGTGAACAGCCAGAAATAAAAAACAGATTTTACAAAAGTTAAAAGAATTTTAAAAGCAACTAATATAAAATTTGGCCCATAATTTAAAGCAGTTCAATTAATAATTAATATCAACTCTAAAAATTTACCATGGGATCAGGCCAGTCTGGCTAACTGAAAAAAGTAAGTTTTTAAGGCCCGACGAAAAGTCCGGAGGTCGGAGATCCTTCGCAACTCTGGAGGAAGGTCGTTCCAGAGGGCAGGAGCTACCACAGAGAAGGCTCTACCCCTGGGGGTTGCCAGCCAGCATTGTCTGGCTGACGGCACCCTAAGGAAGCCCTCTCTGTGGGAGCAAACCGGCCGGTGGGAGGCAATTGGTGGCAGAAGGTGATCCCGTAAGTACCCTGGTCCTAAGCCATGGAGCGCTTTAAAGGTGATAACCAACACCTTGAAGCGCACCTGGAAGTCCACCGGCAACCAATGCAGCTCACGCAGGAGAGGTGTCACATGGGAGCACATGTCGCTCCCATAATCCCCCACGCGGCCGCATTCTGCACCAGTTGGAGCCTCCGGGTGCACCCTAAGGGGAGCCCCATGTAGAGAGCATTACAATAGTCCAGGCAAGAAGTGATGAGTGCTTGAGTGACTGTGCATAAGGAGTCCCGATCTAGAAAGGGTCACAACTGGCATATCAGGCGAACCTGATAAAAAGCCCCCCTGGCCACGGACGTCGTATGCTCTTCTAAAGACAGCCGTGGGTCCAGGAGAATGCTCAAGTTACGAACCCTTTCCGTGGGGGCCAATAACCAGTGATGGCACCAGCTGGCTATATCGGGATGCTAGCAGCCACAGCCACTCGGTCTTGGAGGGGTTGAGTCGAAGGCTATTTCTCCCCATCCGGACCTGCATGGCTTCAAGGCACTGGGACATCACTTCCACGGCATCGTTGGGATGATCTGGGGTGGAGATGTGTAGCTGAGTATCATCAGCGTACTGATGGAACTCCACCCCAAAACCATGGATAATCTCACCCAGCGGCTTTACATAAATGATGAACAGGAGCGGTAAGAGGACTGACGCTTGTGGTACCCCACACACTAGGCGCCTTGGGGTCAACCGCTGCCCCCGTCAACACAGATTGCAACCGGTCAGAGAGATAGGAGGAGAACCACCGCAAAATGGTGCCCCCACCCCTAATCCCTCCAACCGGCGCAACATGATACCATGGTCGATGGTATCAAAAGCCGCTGAGATCTAACAGGACCAGGATAGAGGAATCCCCCTACCCCAAGCCCTCCAGAGATCATCCACCAATGCGACCAAAACCGTTTCGGTGCTGTACCCAGACCTGAAACCGGACTGGAGCGGGTCTAAATAGACAGCTTCATCCAGGTACTGGGGGAGCTGCCACGCCACCACATTCTCAACAACCTTCGCAAGGAAGCGAAGGTTGGAGACCGGACGGTAATTAGCCAAAACAGCTGGATCCAGAGAAGGCTTCTTGAGGAGTGGCCCCATCACCGCCTCCTTCAAGGTGGCTGGTAGGGTACCTTCACTCAAAGAAGCGTTAATAATCTCCTGGAGCCAGCCTCGTGTAACCTCCCGGGAAGCCAGCATCAACCAGGAGGGACACAGGTCCAATAACATGTGGTTGTGTTCAGTCTTCCCAGAATCCTGTCCACATCCTCGGGAGCCACAGGATCGAACTCTGCCCAGATAACACTCTCAGGACCTGCCTCAGTCATCTCATCTGAACTAACCCAGTCAGCGGCCAGATCTTCCCAAATCTGAGTTATTTTATCATCCAGATATTGAACAAAATCCTCAGCTCGACCCTATAAGGGATCATCCCACGCTCCCAAATGAAGGAGGGAGCAGGTCACCCTAAACAGGGCGGCTGGGTAATTATCTGATGACACAATAAGAGCAGCAAAATAATTAGATTTTGCCACTTTTATCGCCACTAGGTAGGTCTTAATATGAGACCTTACCAGTGTCAAGTCAGATTCGGATCGGCTGGCCCTCCAACCGCTCTCTAGGCATCTTTTCCGGTGCTTCATCTTCCTCAGCTCCTCGGAGAACCAAGGACCTAAATGAGTTCGGCGTCAAGTCAGAGGCTGCAAAGGCACTACGTGGTCCAAGGCCCCGCCGGCCGCCCTATCCCAGGCAGCCACCAGGTCCTCAGCCGAGTCGTGAGCCAGTGTCTCAGAAAATGGCCAAGCTCCGTCTGGAACCTATCAGGATCCATCAGGCGCCTGGGGCGGAACCACCTGGTCAGTTCCGCCTCCCTGCGATGGGGTGCAGCAGTCAGAAAGTCAAGTCAAAGGAGCGAGTGGTCAGACCATGACAAGGATTCAATACCTATATCCCCTATATCGAGACCACTCAACCACTGACCAGAGACAAAAACTAGATCCAGGGTGTGTCCACCCACATGAGTAGGGCCATGAATTACTTGGGTCAGGTCCATGGCCATCATGGAAGCCATGAACTTCCGAACTATCTCAGATGTTTCACCAACAGATGGCAGATTGAAATCCCCCATGACCAAAAGCCTGGGGGTATCAATTGCCACCTCGGCTATGACATTGAGAAGCTTGGGCAGGGTCGTTGCCATATGGCAGGGAGCCAGGTACACGACTAACAGACCCATCTGCCCACCATGACCCCACCTTACAAAAATGGACTCACACCTGGCTATCTGAGGTACAGTGGCCTCCCTCGGATCGAGACCTTCCTTTATAATGACCGCTACTCCCCCACCCCTACCCTGAGCTCTCAGCTGATGGAATGTGTGGAAACCTGGTGGGCACATCTCCACGAGGGGAACCCCGCCTTCATAGCCCAACCAGGTCTCCGTAATACCAGCCAGGTCCGCACCCCCCTCTTGAAGAAGGTCACATATGAGGGGAGCCTTATTTACTACAGACCTAGCATTGCACAACAGCAGCCGGAGCATCGGCTCCTGAGACTCTGAACAACCTGGGGAACAGGAAGAGCTAAGGGCACCGGGGCATGCAATCGCTCGAAGATAGCGAGTGCGTGCCCCCACCATATGATACGGCCCTCTGCTCCTGCCATATCTGCCCCTCCCACACAGCGTATTAATAGAAAAGCCCTCAACAGAGGGCTCTCTAGGAGCCCTCTTACCTCCAGAGTCTACACCCCCCGCGGCATCGTAAACTGTCAGAGCTGTCCCTATCCCCCATGGGTTTTCCCCCAAACCCACTCCCTCCCCCACCCCTGAACCCCTTAAGAATCTAGTTAAAAAAGACCTTAAAAAACCCCTCAATCCCCATTTTGCAACATGCCACCTCTCGGGGTCCCAAAATCCATCATTAAGGTGGGCCCTTGATAACATAGAGGGCCAGGCCTACAAGAGGGGGGAATCTCGCAGGGCAAGAAGCTTAGACCTGGAATACATCTGAACACAAAAATGGAAATAGAGAAAATGGTAGGACATGGCTCGGGTCCACAATGATAGTCAAAATGTCCAGAAGACAAGGTTCAAGTCAATCAGGAGAATCACCACTACCCTCTCATGGTAGCGGGTAGGAGTCTCTGCATTCTGTCCAACTGAGGGAATGTCCAGACCACCCTCTCATGGTGGTCTGCCATACCAGTCAGGTAAATTGAAAAGTCCAAGGCCACTCTCTCACAGTGGCCTGGCCATATTAGTCCTGAGAGGTAAAACGCCCCATCAGAGGTGAACAAAGTAAAGGACCGGCTCCATCAGTCCTCCTGTGAACTGCCTTGTTTTCCAATACAGCCAGTGAGCGAGATGATAAATAGAACCGAGTCCCACGCTGCTCCAGAAATTAGCAGGTCGATAATGGTGAAAGGGAAGATGTTTCAAAAGGCAGATGGAAGACAGGCGGAGGGGGGGGAGGGGGGACAACTCCATCAGGGATGTAATGGCTGGCCCCCCAGATTGTAAGTCAGCTGAAGCCGATGAAAGGAGGACCTCGCCCCCAACAATAGCCACGGGGGCCTTCCCAGTTGGACCCGTTTGGGTCTCAACCTCCTGGTGGAGAGCCCCCCTCAACATGAAAGCCCCCCGCCAGCCACCAGCAGACCCACTAGCCAGCTGGGGCCCCGCTGGCGCCATCGGCATCGTCACCGCCAGAATTCAAGCAGCCTCCTCCCCGGGGTCTTCTTCCTCCAGGTGCCCTCCTACCTCCTCTAGGGTGCCTGCAATCCGGCGAACAAGCCACTCCAGCGGCCCCACAGCCAACGGCCCCAGTGCCACCCCAGGCTGCAGAAAACACATAGGCCTGCGGGCCCAGCAACCGTCCGCCGCCGCTCGCCGCTCCCACCATCTCCCGCTGCCGCCGCCACCCATGGTGGCGCTTTTCACGGCCAGCGACAGCCTCCGGAGGGCTGGTGTTTCCTGGGAGCGCTGGCGAGCTCCAAACCCACCAACACAATGGCCACATGCTCCGCTGGCCGGGCAAGGGGTCGCCAATGGTCTGCGACCCCCCCAGGCCCCTTAAAACCACCAGCCAGCACCCATCTCCTCACAGCGTTTCGGGTGAGGCCGCCATCTTGGGCATGCGCAAATGACTTAGATCATTAGATGATTTAGATCATCATTCATCATGTTACTACTATAACCAATGTTTTCCTGAAGGATATGTCCAGTTGATTCACCTAATTTCCAGTTTGTTTAGTCATTGATTATTTTTATTCTTATAGGCCACAACTAGGCAACTCACAGACTCCCAGTCTAGTGTACCAACCTTTATTATATCAACAAGTACAAAGTGCCAGATGCTCCCTTGGTACAGATAGTCCTTATTTAGTGACTTTCTCATTTAGCAACTCTTCATAGTTATGACAGTGAAGAAAAAGTAATTTTAAGACCAATCCTTACATTTATGATTTTCACAGGTCTGCAAAGCAGAGGAAAGCTAAAGCAAAATCATATAATCATGTTTCACTTCATGAATACTTCACTTAACCAAATTTCTGGTTCCAAATGTGGTTGCTGGGTTATCTGTAATCCAAGAAGCAGGAAATTTATTTAAGGTTTTATGTATAATTTGAATGTTGTGAGTGTACTATTTATATTATTGCCAAGTGGGCAGATATTTCCAGAAAGCAAATTCCCTCCTCACTAATCCATGAAGATGATTTTTACCATTCCACTTTACTTCCGCTTTAACATATTACATTTTTAAATTAAAAATAAGTGCAAGTGGAACAGAGCAACTCTGCTGCTCATCTCTGACATTCTCAAAGCAAAGCTAAGAGGCTGCCACAAAGAAGAGGGGGTCAACCTATTTCCAAAGTACCTGAAGACAGGACAACAAGCAATTGGTGGAAACTAATAAAGGAGAATACCAACTTAGAACTAAGGAAAAATTCCCTGATAATGAGTACAATTAATAAGTGGAACGACTTGTTTCCAAAAGTTGTGCTCCAACACTAGAGAATTTTAACAAGAGATGGGACAACAGATTTGTCTGAAATTCTATCGGGTTTCCTGCTTGAGCAGGGGGTTGGACTAGAAGACTTTGAAGGTCCCTTCTAACTCTATTATCTTATTCTAGTATACAAATGCTCATGAGCAGAAGCTAGGTGTTAGCTTATTCTATCTGGGAGATCTGCATCCATAGTTGCTGCTACTGATAAATATCAGGATCCACAAAGTGAAAAGATCACAGAAGATTTGCCAACCTCTTGAGATTTTCAGGGGAAATGCTCTTTGTATATCCAAGCATCCTCACCTACATCTGCTAGGTACTAGAATGACACTATTTGTCAGAGTCCCAAGTAAGTTACTTCTGTCTCCAAGTCCCGACACCCGACACCCTATTCACTTCTGTGCAAAGAGAACCCCATGATCAGGAAAGAGAAAATGCTGGATTAAAAACAGGGCTGTAAATGCTCTAGAAGCGACTGTACAGAATATAGGATAGATATATTTCCAGCTGCTCCAAGTTGTCATTTTAACTATTCAATGGTTGCAATAATACTTGGATTTTCTACTTGTTGAATTAGATATACTTTTAAAAACCCTTCCTTAAATCTTTTTCTAAGCAGGTATCTTCCTTCTTGTTTATCTACTGGAGAACATTCATATACAAAAGGCACTTCAACTGTATTCATATGGAATAATTCTTGTCCTCTGTGTTGCAATTGCTTTAAGAACTCCATCTGTCGTTTGTAAAAGATGAAATAAGGCATAGAAACAGCATACAGTTAGAAGGCCAGATATTTTGAGAATATATATATATGTCTGTCTGTCTGTCTGTCTGTCTGTCTGTCTGTCTGTCTGTCTTTGGTTATTTGGGTCTTCTCCCGCGTAAAATTGGAAGTGTCTTGGCGACGTTTCGACGAAGTCTCATTCGTCATCTTCAGGCTGGTGTTCTCGGCTTCATGCTTCCAGGAGCAATGTGAGATCGCAGCTGTCTCTTCCTTTTAACTGCTAGTGGGGGTGGGAGCTGATTGGGTGGGAGCTTGGCTGTGTTCTGATTGGGTAGAGGTGTGTTCTGATTGGTTAGGGGCTTGGCTGTGCTCTGATTGGATGGGGGGTTGGTTGTGCTCTGATTGGCTGGGGTGTGTTCTGTTTGGGTGGGGACTTGGTTGTGCTCAGCTTAGTCTGAGTTGCAGGGGGATTTGAGCTGGTGAGCTGCGTTGTTGTTGTTTAGCTTCGTGTTTGTGGCCGTGAGAGCTCTTCATGGTGGGTGTCTGTCTGCTTCATGTATGGATTGGAGGGGTTTAAAGTGGCTAATGATGCAGCTGCAGTCTGGCTTCTGGTCCTAGGTCGTGCCTCATTATCAGTGTGGGTTTGAATCTGCTTTCTGCATGGATGTGTAGCCTGAAGATGACGAATGAAAACCTCAGAAAACAGATATTATATATATATATATGAATGATATACTAGAAATATATGTATAAAAGATAAAGACAAGAAAAAAATGTATAAATAATAAATATAGATTACCGATACGAAGATGCTGAAAAGAAGATGTAAATATCTGTTTTTGTTTGTTTTGCTTTTTGTTGGTTTGTATGTTTGTTTGTTTGTTTTAAAAACAAACAAAATGTTAAAATAAAAAATATTTATTTTAAATAATAATTGTTATTTAAAAATATTCAATAAAAATTATTTTTTTAAAAAAAAGCCCAGATATTTTTTCTCACTATCTATGGACATACTATTTGAGCAATATCAACAGATATAACCTCTGAAGCTTTGCCTATTATCAAGTCACCTGCAATAACTCCATCATTAAAGAATGGTAGGAAAAAATCTGCAGTTTACTGCTGAAGAGGAGATCTAAACTATCAAAAATTTACAACCCATAATCTAGGCAACAAACATTTCCTGTTTGCACTCTCAGGTATACATATTTGGCAGTAAATCATAGAATCAGAAAGCTGGAAAGGACTGTTTAGATAACAGATTAAATATAACACCTTGTTCCTAGCAAGAATCCAAATTAATGGATCCCCAATAAATGCATAGAGCTCAACTTTACTTGGCTAGATTGTTGAAATACTATTAACATGTTTGTGCATTTTTAAATCAACACGTTTCCTTCCTTTAATTTAGGAATGAATATTCTAGAATAATAATCTTCATCATCTTCTTGGCATAGTCTTTGACATACATTTGTCCTTCCTTATCACTTGTTCAGCAAATTCTTACAAATCAATGCCTTTAGCATTTGGATTTAGCATGCCACCAAAATTGAAATCTTTGGGCATCTGTTAGAGCTGACAGCCTTGCAATCACTTAGAAATAATGCCACTCCCTTTCTTACTGCTCCCCACTTGATTGTTTAGCTTTTGCTATATCATGACTGAAGATAAGTAAGAGAAGAAGAAACAGTAATAATTGTCACTCATTCATTCTAGCAAGGGTTGAGTAATTTTTATGGTGGTTCTATCAGTTCTCTTTTCTCTCATGCTCTCTCTTCTCCATGGTATGGGCAGAATGTTAGTTAAGTGATGATAAGGGAAAAGAACAGCCAACTAGCATGCAAGTAGCAGTAAAAACGAAAAGAATCCTATGCTTGCTCCCTCACCCACACATCCTATGAGAAGAACTACAAATGAGAGTTATGATGGGCTGTGGTTCACATTACCGTATTTTCCAGCATATAAGACGACTGGGCGTATAAGACGACCCCCGACTTTTCCTATAAAAATATAGGGTTTGGGCTATACTTGCTGTATAAGATGACCCCTCTTCCAACACACACCAAATAAAAATTAAAAAACATCAACTGCCTCACCCACAATGTAAAAGCAGCTGTGCTAGACCCAAAATGGCCCCTGCAACAAGCAGGAACCTCACACAGCCACAAAAAGCCCAAAAACCCAACTTTCACACTTTACACACACAAAATTCCACATACAGCTTTGTGAGATTTTGTGCGTTTGTGTAGTTAGAATGAAACACTACAGAAACACACTAAATCTCAGAAAGCTGCACAAATATTATTTTATTTTATTTTTATTTTTATATGAAAGCTAAATTTAAAACTTCCTAGCCTAAAACTTAGACCTAGCCTTTAAATGGCTAGGTCTAAAAAAGAACAACTAAAAAAAACCCAATTAACTATTTTTTTAAAGCTCCCAAAGGGGGAAAAAACTTACCCAATAGAACAGGGGTCTCCAACCTTGGCAACTTTAAGACTTGTAGACTTCAACTCCCAGAATTCCTCAGCTAGCTTTGCTTTGCTGGCTGAGTAATTCTGGGAGTTGAAGTCCACAACTCCCTGCCTGCTTGATTGCAGGCAGGGAGATTCAGTTGCTTGCTGATGCAATGGATTGCAGGCAAGTGAAGCAAGGCAAGCGTTGCAGCTAGCAGCTAAGGTAAGCAAGCTGGAGGGGGGGATTTTTGCTACCAATTAGCAGGCAAAAATTAGCAGCTGGGATCGCCAGAGCCATGTAAAAGGAAAGTTTTTTCCTTTTACATGGCGCTGGCCATCCAAGCTCTGGCAATCCCAGCTGAGTTGCCTGCTCAGCTGATTAGTGGCAACTCAGCAGACAATTCAGCTTGGCTCCTCAGAGCCATTTAAGGCTCGTCAGAGCCTTTCGGGCTGGTCTGCCTCTTTACAGGAGAACGACACCCGGCATATAAGACGACCCCTGACTTTTGAGAAGATTTTCATGTGTCAGAAAGTCGTATTATATGCCGGAAAATACGGTATATTCTAAAAAGTCACGGAAGCCATTTCAGTTAGATATTTCCTCCTAATAAGCCTTGGGAACCACCACTCATTTAAGCATAAAACTAGAATCTTTCACTTTGACTCTAAATACAATGACCAAAATATGGTTACTGGTGTAGGGCTTTGCCCTGTTCCTATTGCCGAGGTGAGGATGGGGCCTATCTCCCTAATCCCAATCACACTGTTATAGAAATTAAGACTCACAAGATTTCCATGGGTGATCAAAGAGGTTTATTGCGCAAAATTCAGTACAAAACAAGAAGCAAAACACTGAATCAAGAAAGAATTATGATGCATTAAATTTATACATATTTTTAACATCTTATGATTGGTTACATTTCTGACAGCCCACAGCGATAACCCCCCCCCCTTATTGCTATACCGTAGGAGTTTACTAACGTGTGTTCTGGCTAAGTGCTGTGCAAACCTAGCTAAGCTTCCTGTCAAGTTTCCTGCCATTAGGTCTGCGGTTACCTCTGCTTCACTAAGTGTGATCTTTATCTTTCCAACTGAGGAAGGCTTGTTATTCTGCAGTTTCACCTTTTTAACCAAATACTAAAGAAAGGTGCCCTTCAGAGATCATCTAGACTGACCCCATTTTATATCATTTTTTATATCTAATTTCATTATTCTATCTTATTCCCCCCATTTGGAAGTTTTTCCATCCAGAAACTTCCACTGTTTTCCATCCATTTCATGTTTTCAGTAGGTAACTATTCTATACTTCTTAATAAGCAAGCAAGCATATAATATTTTTGTATAACATAATCATTTCAGGAAAAGGATACATAATAAAAAGACAAAATGTATACATGTGAAATGACTTTCAGTTCTCAATTTCTGAAGACACTCTCTCCATTTCCCTGGGTGCAAGTTGTACATATGTTCCTGGATCAGAAACTTCATTTTCATCAAATAGATCAAGGTCAATTTTACAGTCTATAAGGCTTTCCATCAAAATCAACTCTAATGACTTAAGTTTTAGTTTACCCCCTTCATTAACTAAAAGTTCTTTATATGTAATCACCTCCATCTTTTGTTCTATACTTATATTTTCTATTGCATGTCTAGGGTTTGCCCAGATAGGTATCTTGTAATCTAGTTTATATTGGTATTTTTTCCAAACTCTCAGCAGAGCATTTCTAAGCATATGATTTCTAAAGGCTTTATCTACTTTCTTTTCATACAATAGATAAGCATGCCATCCATACAATAAATCATATCCTTCTACATTTAAAATTCTTTCCTCAGTTAGATTAAACCAATCACTAATCTGAACTAACACCGATGCTTCATAGTATAATCTTAAATTTGGCATTTTCAAACCACCTCTCTCCCGAACATCCTGTATAATCTTTAATTTAACTCTAGGTTTTTTACCTGACCAAATAAAAGTATTAAGTCCTTTCTGCCATTCCCTCAGATGATCATCTTTCTTCAACACCGGTATCATTTGAAACAAAAATAAGAATTTAGGTAATACATTCATTTTTATTGCCGCTATTCTTCCTAACAAAGATAATTGTAATTTTTTCCATTTTCCATTTCTTTTTGCCATAAAACCTCATAATTATTTTTAAATAACTTCGTATTAGATCCAGCAATCATCACACCCAAATATTTGACCTTTTTAACTATTTCAAATCCCGTTATTTTTTCTAGTTCTTCTCTTTGTTCAAGAGACATATTTTTAGTCAGTATCTTGGTTTTATATTGATTTATTTTAAATCCAGAGCCTTTACCATATTGTTCTATCATTTCCAACATATGTGTGACTGTAACTATAGGTTGAGTTAATGTAACAACTAAATCATCCGCAAACACTCTTAATCTTGCCTCCCACCGGCCGGTTCGCTCCCACAGAGAGGGCCTTCTCAGGGTGCCGTCAGCCAGACAATGCCGGCTGGCGACCCCCAGGGGGAGAGCCTTCTCTGTGGCAGCCCCGACCCTCTGGAATGATCTTCCTCCAGAACTGAGAACGATCCCTGACCTCCGAACGTTCCGTCGGGCCCTGAAAACGTATCTTTTCCAACTTGCCGGTCTAGCCTGATCCCCGCTGAATTTTAACATTTTTAGTGTCCTAGCGTTGTGGTATTTTAATATTTAAATTGTTCTTAACAGTCAGCCAAAGCTTATATGGGTTTTAATTGATTTTTAACTTTTGTACACTGTATTTTTATCTGGCTGTACACCGCCCTGAGTCCGCAAGGAGAAGGGCGGTATATAAATCTAATAAATAAATAAATAAATAAATAAATAAATAAATAAATAAATAAATAAATAAATAAATAAATCTATAATCTTGCTGTCGAATCACTATTCCTTTAAGTTCCTCCAATTCACGTATCTTTTTCAACAAAATTTCCAAAGATAAAACAAACAACAGTGGAGATAATGGACAACCCTGCCGTGTTCCCTTCTCTATTTTAAAACGATCCGTTAAACTTCCATTAATAATTATTTGTGCAGATTGCTCTCTATATATTGCTTTAATTGAACTCATGAATTGCTCTCCAAATTGCATTTTGTCTATTACTTTAAACAAAAATTGCCAATTCATCGATCAAAAGCTTTCTCAGCATCCAAAAAGAAAAAAGCAACAGAAATCTGATTATTTTTCTCCAGATATTCCACCAGGTTTATTATTTGTCTCAAGTTATATTTCATATATCTCCCTTTTATAAACCCTGATTGATCATTATGAATTATTTGTTGCATAATTGGCATTAGTCTATTCGCTAGTACGTTAGCAAAAATCTTATAATCAGTATTCAAAAGTGAAATTGGTCTAAAATTTTCAGGTTTAACACAATTCTGATCTTCTTTGGGGATCAGTGATATAAAAGCTGTCCTCCATGAAGGTGGGGTTAATCCCCCTGATTGAATCTTGTTAAATAAAATCTTAATTGGTTCTACCATTTCCAACTGCAAATTCTTGTAATAAGTAGCCGTCAGTCCATCCGTTCCTGGTGCTTTACCTACTTTTTTTTTTTTTTTAATTTGATTTATATGCCGCCCTTCTCCGGAGACTCAGGGCGGCTTACAATGTGTTAAGCAACACATTGTAAGCTGTAGATTGCTACCAAAATCTCCTCTGAAGTTATTGGTTGATTCAATCCTTCCCTTTGCTCCAAAGTTAACTCAGGAATATCAACCTCTTTAAGATATCTATCAATATCTTTACCTTGTATCAAGTCTCCTGCATATAATTTCATATAATATTCTAAAAAAACTTTCTTAATCAAATTTTGTTGATAAACTTCTTTACCTTTATATTCCATCTTACTAATAGTTCGTGATTTTTGCTTTTTCCTTAATACATAAGCTAACCATCTACCTGGTTTATTAGCATTACAAAATGTATTATGCTTGGCATATTGCAAAGTAGTTGCAGCTTGGTCAGCCATTAGCATATTAAATTGCTCTCTTAGTATATTTATTGCCTCTTTTACTTTTTTATCTCCTGGATTACCAATTAATAATTGTTCCTTCTTCTTTATTCCCTCTTCAATATCTTTTCGTCTCTTTATCTGTTTTTGTCTATATCTATTATTCATGTATATCAACACACCTCTCATATAAGCCTTATTTGCATCCCAAACCATTTCCATAGAAGTACCCTTATTCATATTATTAACAAAAAACTCCTTCATTTGTTTTTTAAGTTCATTCACATTTTCTTCATATCTAAATAAATTCTCATTTAACCTCCAAGATCTCCTTTCCCCCTTCTCCTGTTCTAACTCCAACCAAACCGGACTGTGATCAGCTAAGGTCCTTGGGAATATCTTGACATTCTTCACCCTAGAAAGGAAATCATTTGTTAGCAATATGAAATCAATCCTAGAAAAAGATTGATGTCTGTCAGAAAAAAAAGTAAAATCTTTTTCATCGGGGTTCCATTCCCTCCAGACATCTCTCAATTCCAAATCATCCATGATTTCAAAAAAAGGTTTAGGTAATTTTGCACATGAGGGAATTTTAGATATAGTCTTCTTGTCTTTAAAAATACTGATTACTCCATTCCAATCTCCCATTAAAATAATTGATTTATAATTCCATTGCGTTACTTTAGAGTGTAAAAGTTTGTAAAAATTTTCTTGTTGCTGATTCGGTGCATAGATCCCAATCAAAAGCATTATTCCATTTTGAATCTGTAATTCAATTGCTATATATCTTCCTTGATCATCTGCCTCTATTAAATTTGCTGTTAAGTCCTTCTTTATATAGACAACTATTCCATTCCTTTTCTCTGGGGATGATGCCACAAAATGGGTCCCTAATTTTGAATTAATTAAGTATTTCTGATCAGTCGATCTAATATGTGTCTCTTGTAAACAAATAATGTCATTTTTAAATTGCTTCAAATAATGATATATTTTCTTTCTCTTTTGTGGTGAATTTAAACCATTGACATTCGAAGATAGAAATTTAACCGGCATTTTTGCCTGCATGAAGCTTAGAGAGTATTTGTTGAAGATCCTCTTTCACCTTTATCTTCGGTCTTGCTCCTCCCACTGCTTCTGTTTTTGGAATCAGATGTTGTTGTTGTTGTTTAAAGGTTGACCGTGTCACACATTGTTCTCGTTGTTCTCTCAGTTCCTCCAGCTTTGATGTATCAAGTGCCATTCCTTCCAGTTGACTTAAGGGAAAAGGAAGAGAGGCTAGGTCCAGTTGAGTCTGATCATCTTGCTTCTTAGGTTCTCCAACCACCGCCTCTGCATATGTTTGCATCTGCTGTTTTCCTTTTTCAGTTCCTTTTTTATTCCCCTCTGGTGGGTGTCCAACTTTTAATACGTTGTAGTAAAATTCTCTTGCTTTCCCAACATTGTTCAAACAATATCTTTCTCCAGCATAATTCACTATTATGCCTGTTGGTACATCCCACCTGTACATTATTTGTTGTCTTCTCAACTCATCCACTAAAAAACCAAAGTCTTTTCTGTCTCTCAGCATTTTGGGAGGAATCTCTTTCAGTATCTTGTTGTCCTGTCCAGACACCTGTACCTTGTTGTTGTAGGAAGCTTGTAGCACATCATTTCTAATTCTTCTGCCAATAAAATAGATCACCACATCTCTTGGTAGGTTTTTATTTTTTTGCAATCCATGAATTAACTCTGTAGACTTTATCCATCTGGCTAATTATTTCATCATTCTTCATCCCAGCCACTGATGCAATAACTTCAGCACATTTCTCTCTTAAGTTCTCCCGGCCATTCTCTTTCAATCCTCTCACTCTCAAGGCAAACTCCATAGATCTATACTGTATCATAAGCACTTCGCTTTCCAACCTTTCAGATTTAGTCATAAATTCACCCATTTTAGCCTCCAGATCTAGAGTAGCCTCATTAATTTCTTCCACTCTTTCATCAAGCTGGACAAGATGGTTAGACAAGCCTGAAATAGCCAGCAGAATATCCTCTCTTATGCTTCTTTGCAACAACATCCCTAATTTCTTTAATTTCATCCTCAAATTTCCCCAATTTCTCTTCTATTTTTCCCTCTATCATCTCTGTTTGGTACTCATAACTTGTTTTATAAAGTCTTTAAGTTCATTCATGAATTCCTCCTTATTTTGTATCTCAACCAGAAGTTGAGCCTTTTGTGTCACAGTGGAGACTATAGGAGAAGCTCCTCCTGTTTTAGATGCTACTGGTTTAATCTGTTTAGAAGCCATTTTAATTTCAAAAAACTTTTCTCCTCTTCACCCCACTTTGCAAGGTGGGGAGCCCACCTTTCCAGCCCCTGGAATTAATGTCAGGGGCTTTTTTGGCAGCTCTACCGGTCGGAAATTGCTCTGCCCCCCCTTCTTCTCCCGAAGAGGGGTCTGCAAAACCACCGAACAGTTGTTTTTCACTGTCGGGGCGGCTTTACAGAGTCTTGGAGCCGGCGACCTCAAAAAGGTCGTCAGCGATGTCTGCGGCCCCAGCGGAAGTCCTTATTCATATTTTTTTAAGGTGATTTTCAAGGCACATCTTTGTCATCTTTTTCTCTTAAAGTCCACGTAAGGTTGGTCAGTCAGGCTTGGGAAGGTTTGCTCCACTCTGGTTGTTGTGTTGACCTGCATACGTTGTTTCAATTGCATGACCCGATGTTTGCAAAAGAATAGCTGGGTTAAAGCATTTGTTTGTTTCAGGATCACCCATGGTTTCTGAGTGAGGAGAGCTTGATGCTCGTGTCTCTAAAACTCCTTGAATCGCATGGCTGGTGTAAATGGCTGCCTAAGGGTTAATTTCCCAACGACAAACAACTTCCTTCCCTCTCTCTCTGCCTTTGGCTTATTGCAATGCAGCGGGGACAGCTTTTCTGCCTGTACTTCAACTCCTGCCAGGTATTTGGGGATTTGATCTTCTTGAGTCATATTTCTCACCATCATGACTAGGAGGGAAACTGGACACGCAGGCATATCTATATTTCTTCCATTTAAGGGACATTTCAGGGTTTTCAGCATGGGGCAACGATTTATGAAGCCATTAACCCCTTGGATATTTATTACATCATTAGAAATGGGTGCCAATGGCTTTATAATTACAGATCTAGATGCCTCTGTATCTACTAGGAAAGTTACATTATTGCCTCCTATTTCCATTCGGACCAAGGGTTCACGGGGGGCTTGACTGAGCCCTAGTCCCCTTCAGTCTTCAGGCCTCTCATTTATTGCAGCCTGGCCTATGGCTTCTGTTTTTTCTTTACAGAATGCTTCTGTAGTTTTTCTTCAATGCAGATTGAGCTCACTAGGCTTGAGAAGCAACTTGTCTAAAACAGCACACGCACAAATCTTGCAAAGATGATTCAACATGCTGTCTTGGGACCTTTTATTACAGGCAACCTTCTTAGCCAACACAAGAACTATTTTTCTCTTCTTGTCCCTCTACTGCTGAGTATAATTCTTTACAAGTTTTTCATTTTCAGCTATTTTACTAGAAGCATCATTTCTTTGGAGATAGTAATTGTTGTAGGTAAATCTTTTAGTCTTGATTTTCTAATGTAAGTTGATTCTGATTGTATTATCATCATCATTATTATTTATTAAGCTGTCATTTTTGAATTGCATAGCTTCTAATTTTTCTTGTTTATTTCATTTTCAAATCATCTGTTCATCTGTTGCATAATCATATTATCTTTAAGGTTTTCAATATTTATTTTGTGTCCTTTTTTTGTAAATCATTTTTCACTATTGATAAAAGTTGATTTCCTTAATCTCTCTAGCTTTTACAGATCAGAGTCTTCCGTGCAGGGCTAAAGACATGAGAACGAGGTCCCCTCCCACCTTTGTGGGTGAGGAAAGCATTGCAGAAGTAGAAAAAGGAGGTGGTAGATAGTTTGTGGTCAAGTTTGAAAAACAGCAACCACACATCTGCATTGTAGCTAGTGAACTTAAAACATTTGCTTATAAACTTTTACTTATAAACTTTTACTTATAAACTCGAGTTTATCTTGAAGCATAGGGAAGAAGGAAAATTGAATTTTGTTCTCCACCCTGTCTGGTTTGGCCAGACCAAACTGGATAATTTCTTTCCTCTCAATACTCTCTCTAACAATTTAAAATTCTTATCTCTAGAGATCAGGCAATTGCAGTTACTTTGAAGGTACACAAAGACTTTAGACATACACATTAGTCATTCCCACTGTAAATTTTAGTTGAATTAGGGAATGCACAGATCTTAACGATTATTATTATTATTTTTACAGAAATCATATCAAATTTAATCAATTTAATTATCTGAGTCTTCCCATTTAGACAGGCTTTTCTTTTTATTACCTGCTAAACCCCAGGTGGGAAGAACAGTAACAATTTTCTTCTCTATTCTTAGTTCTTTCAGAGTTCTCTGGTTTTTCTTAAGAATGGTAAATCATCAGAATCTTTATAACACTGCAGTAGTTCTCTTGTCCTACTACACATAACAGCATAAATCTTTTTTTGGTCAGCCCCAACATCTGAATCATCTTATTGTGTGGTGGGGAGTCTCAACTTTCTATTATGGTAGCCATCAAATCAATGATTTCTTGAGGTTTCTCTGAAAACGGCCCATAATGCTGTTGCCAATACAACAAGTCAGTGGTTGTAAAAGGGATATATTGAAGTGCAGGAACATTTTGAGGCTGTCCCTGGGCATTCATTCCTGGTACAACTATTTCTGTAAGAGGGGCTATAGTTTCACCTTGGGCCTTTGTTTTACTTCTAGTATGGTTTGACACAGAATCTTCAGAGCCTGCTGAAGACCATGAGGCACTTCTCTTTATTTTCTTCTTTGGTTTAGGTTTCATCAGGTTCTCTCTTTCTGGTGGTACAGGAACCGGTTCAGCTTTTATTGCATAAAGTTTTCTTTCTCTCCTCTCTTTTAGATTTCATCAAACAGACTCTAGCAAACTCTGCCTGACATTTGATTAACCAAGGTGGTCTCTCTTTTATGTTAGTCTTCCACTGATCAATCTATAGATACTGGTCCCAATGTCCATCCCCTGTTACTTTCTGGTGGACTTTCGAAATGAGCCCTGGGTCCAAAGACCCTTCCTCTGGCTACCTCATGCCAAAGGTAGACCACTTATTATGGCAAAATGTCCGCAGTGTATCAGGGTCACATTGGGGGCTCCATAATCTCTCAGGAATCCTGCCTCTAAGTTTTTCAGCATGCATTCAAGCGGCGTCAAAGACACCGGTTGTTTACTGTTACTCCCACCCATTCTAAGGAAGCACTACGGCCGACTTGGGGTACCGGATTTTTCCAATGGCTACCTTCGAGAACTGCGACCGTTTAACCAAGTCACACAGTTTCCTACCTATCTGGACTTTAGGTACGCGGACCTGTCCAGTCGAGGATGTTCCTTCCCCGCTTCCAATTCTACAGATTGGGTACAGTCCTATTCCATACTTGCCTGCAGGTCTTTTGGTCCTGGACGTCCACTCAACAACTGGTCTGTCGCCCTGAGGATCCTTGGTGTGATTTTGAGTGCAGGTACTAGGACCCCGCTGTGGCTGTAGATGTACCGAACCTTCAACAGAGGGTTGGCCGGCCAGGTAGATCAGCCAGACCACAGTGGGAGCTGTGCGGACTAAATCCGCCAGGAGAGTCAACAGCTTCTTCCTGTGAGTCCCTTCGTGCAAGTCGCCATGAATGTTATAGAAATTAAGATTCACAAGATTTTCGTGGGTGATCAGAGAGGTTTATTGCGCAAGATTCAGTGCAAAACAAGAAGCAAAACACTGAATCAAGAAAGGATTATGATGCAGTAAATTTATACATACTTTTAACATCTTATGATTGGTTACATTTCTGACAGCCCACAGCGATAACCCCCCCCCTTATTGCTATACCGTAGGAGTTTACTAACGTGTGTTCTGGCTAAGTGCTGTGCAAACCTAGCTAAACTTCCTGTCAAGTTTCCTGCCGTTAGGTCTGTGGTTACTTCTGCTTCTCTAAGTGTGATCTTTATCTTTCCAACTGAGGAAGGCTTGTTATTCTGCAGTTTACCTTTTTAACCAAATACTAAAGAAAGTTGCCCTTCAGAGATCATCTAGACTGACCCCATTTTATATCATTTTTTATATCCAATTTCATTATTCTATCTTAACACCACTCACTTTCATAGCCATTTGCCTTTCAACAGTAAGGAATTCAGAGCATTTCTGTTATGCCACAGAAAGATCTTTCTCACCTGGGGAATTTGCTGCCAGCTGTGGCACGGTTTTTGTGTGTAGGTGTGTATAGACACCTGTATGCATGCATATAGAGGGGGGAATTGGCACTTTGGCTATTAAATATCATTTCCCACAGAGGAATTCTGTGCTATCATAGAATTGTTGGGGTAAAGCGAAGCAAGGTGGAATCAGCTGTTTAGCCACCTGTATCTTAGTAAAGTGCCAAATCAGTGCTAGTGAAATAGGCCTAGTAGACAACTCACATTAGTGCACATAATGCTGCTACCTCATGTTTTCCCCACAACAAGCATTCTTTGAGGTGGGATGGACTGAGAGAGAGCGATTGAGAGAAGCCCAAAGTCATGCAGCTGCTTTTCGAGCCTAAAACTAGAATTCAGGTTTCCCAGTTTCTTGTCCATGCAATTTAATGACTTGCCCCAACTAGCACTCAATATAACACATTTGAGCCTCTGATTGCCAATTAATTGTTATAATTTATTTGTATTTAAGGTTTTAGCGGGGTAATTTGTTTACTGAGTTTTGTATGTCAACCAGAATTACATTGTTTGATTTGGGTGGCCATATAAATGCTTACAATAAATAAAATGAATGAATGAATCACAGGCTGAATCATCACCCTATTTTCATTTATCAACAATAGGCCAGATCTTGTCATGGAGGGGGGATAAAAAGGATATTACATTTATAAATAATATTTATATAATGGCCATTTCATTTAATATTAAAATCCGGAATGCACCATAATTAGAAAAGATAGAATAGTTAATGGAGGATATCTTGCATGAATTCCATTCCAAATAAAGACACAAACCTCTTTAAAATTTAATCCTGGTGTTCAACATTTGTCCTTAATGGCTACCTTCAAATACAAGTTCTAGGCATCATCTGATTTCCCAGCTTTTTATGTCTTTGCAGCTCCAGCAGCGTCCAGCTGATTACCAAAGCAAAACCCACTGACAAGATGTCACTGCAGGGATTTGCTCTCTTCGGTTGATAGAAGAAAAGAGAATTTGAAATTTCACACTGATAAGCTAAGAAAAGAAGGGAGGGGACAGAACTGAGACTCCAAACTTCCTTGATTAAAATAGCCAGCTACTTTTTTTCTGTCTTCTGAAAATATAATGCAGTTGAGTCATTGAAGACAATCCCTGAAATTTTAGGAATTATTATCTCCTGTATGGTGAAGGAAGGAAGGAAGGAAGGAAGGAAGGAAGGAAGGAAGGAAGGAAGGAAGGAAGGAAGGAAGGAAGGAAGGAAGGAAGGAAGGAAGAAATAGTTTATTGTCATACACAGTATACCCATACAACAAAATTCACATAACACCCAGAGACCAGACTCAACTCACATGACAATACCCCCACCCACCAAAAATTCCCCACCCCTAAAACCACCCAAGCATTCACACCACAGACCAAGTAATGCTGTCCAACAGCTCACTGATGATGGCCCCTTAGTTCATTGTTGAGTGAAATTATAATTCTGGGATAAAAACTATTCAGAAAATGTGTGGTCCGAGTTTTAATTGTTCTGTATCTTCTGCCAGAAGGTAAGAGTTCAAAAAGATTGTAAGCAGGATGGGAAGAGTCTCTGAGAATGTTATGCAACTTCCTCAAATAGCGAGATTCAAAGATGTCATCCAGGGCTGATAGCTGGAGCCCGATGGTATTCTGGGCAGTTTTAATGAATGTCTGTAGAGCCTTTTTGTCCGCTACAGAACTGTTCCCATACCATGCAAGAATGCCATATATCAGGACACTCTCAATGGTACTACGATAGTAGGACAGAAGTAGATGCTGAGATAGATTTACCTTCCTGAGCATTCTCAGGAAGTACAGCCTCTTCTGTGCCTTCTTCACAAGCATGTTAGCATTCATAGTCCATGAGAGGTCCTCCGAGATATAAATGCCCAGAAATTTAAAACTACCAACTCTCTCCACCTCCTCACCATTTATGTACAATGGTAAATAGTTCATCTCTCTTCCTCCTGAAATAAATTAAAAGTTTTTTAGTTTTTCTGGTGTTAAGTATAAGATTATTTTCTTTACACCACAATGTCGGCCCTTGTACTTCCTTTCTATAAGCAGACTCATTGTTCTTATTAATGAGCCCCACCACTATCGTGTCATCTGCAAATTTAATAATTGCATTGGTGTTATACAATGGGGCGCAGTCATGTGTGTACAAGAATAAAGGAAGGAGCTTAGCACACAACTCTGGGGGGCTCCTGTGTTTAATATCAAAGTAGAAGAATGGTGAGATCCCATCCTTACTGACCATGACTTATCTGTACGATATAGAGTTCTTCCCCTCTCCATTACTTGTATCAATAATCAAGAGAAAAAGAAACAGAAATAAGAATTTGCCTCTGTAGACTGTACTTTGTTAATTACTAAAAACAATTTTTTATTTTGATACAAAATATAACTGAATTAAGTTTGCTTGGATATTTTGCAATCCAGAAGTTGGTGTAATGTGCTTTCTTTCTGTATTAAAAATGAATCCTATTCCAATATTTCTTTGCTTTATCACATATCCACCATAAATGATAAAAGTCCCTTCTTTAGATTTATGTTTCCAACATTCATTTGAAATACTTTTATACATTCTAGATAACTTATCTGGTGGTAAATACCAATGATATATCATCTTATAAAAAGTTTATTTTATAAATCTTAGGAATAATATGTTCATCACTACCACACAATAAGATTTCCAATTCATTTTTAATGAGGTCAAACCCATAACTCTTTTTATCTAGTTTAAGTCTTTGAGTTGTTGGTATGTAAACCAATGACAAACATAGCCTTAGAATTAGAAGGCTCTTCCCTCGACTTTAGGATCACCGTAGTTGAAAGATATTATTTTACCATAAGTCCACCAGTCTGGCTTCAACACCATTTCTTTTCTTAAAAAAGCTTTCTAGGGAGACACCCAGAGACAGCTTCATGGAAAACCTTGTTTTATATTTATTCCGAACTCTCAGTTTGACACATCTAGCAAAATTATTATTGAAATCAACATTAACTTTTACTTTGTCATATCATAGATAACTGTGCCATCAAACCTTAATTCATGGCCCTCTAAATCAAGTTATCTTCTTGTTCTGGAAGTTCACCCACTCTTTTAACCAGACCAGATAGCATGCATCAAAATACAATTTCAAATCTGGTAAACCCAATCCCCCATCTTTCCTTAGCATCTTGCAATAGCTTGTATCTAATTCTTGCTTTTTTCCCCTTGCCATATAAACTTGGAAATGTTCTCCTGCCATTATTTAAATGGAATATTGGTTGCAAGTATTGGTAATGTCTGGAATAGAAAAAGCATCTTTGGTAAGACATTCATCTTAATTATGGAGATTCTACCCAAAAGTGATAAATGCAATTTGTCCCATTTGTGTAAGTCCTTTTTAATATCATTTCAAAGAGGCACATAATTATTTTGAAACAATTATATATTTGTATTTGTCAACATAACCCCCAAATATTTCACCTTTTTCTTGACCTTAAAAATCCAACTTTTTAGTAAATATATTGTTTTATATTTGTTTATTTTAAAGTCTGCTAAAAGTTTTGCCCTATTTTACTTTTCTTGCCAAATTCGTTAAGTGAATCACTGCAGTTGTTAAATGAATAACATGGTTGTTAAGTGAATCTGGCTTCCCCATTTACTTTGCTTGTCAGAAGGTTGCAAAAGATGATCGCATAACTCCAGGACATTGCAACTGTCATAAATATGAACCAGTTGTCAAGCATTTAAATGTAAATCACATGACCGTGGAGATAAAATTATGTTTATACTTTTACCTGTTATCATATATATGCTTGACAAATAAAACTTATGATTATGCTGCAATGATCATGAGAGAGAAAAAGGTCACAAGTCACTTTTTTCAGTGTTGTAACTTTGAACAGCCACTAAAGGAACTGTTTGAGGTCGAGGACTATCTATACTTAATTTTATGCTGCTGCATTTCAGTTCTCAATAAACTCATATGGTTTTATATTTGCTAAACCAGGATCCAAAACATGTCTATTATGATGCCACATTGAAGGTCTTGAATGTGCTGAAATGTTAAAATGAAAGTTGCAGAAATGACAGATAAATTAAATCTGAATGTAAATGTAACTAAAATTTAGTAATTTCTCCTTTTGTAACATTAAAAATAACAATTGATGACAATGTTTGGAGAGCACTAGCCTACAGACAGTGGAACACTATATTTGCAGGGCAGATATAGCATTGAATAAAAAACTGTGCTTCCACTTCTGTAACCTTAATTTAAATAGGAATATTTTAAAACAGGAAATAGAAAAATAATCAACTGTTTTATTTGTAGTTACTTCTTCACTTAATTATTATTATTATTCACTATATAATTCTACCACTGATAGACAAACTTCTTAAAACCATCATGAAAGAACAACAAACCTTGTCTCTTCAACCAGATTCTGTTAACCCTTTCCATCCCTTACATTTCATTTGAGTCAAAAAAATGCCCAAGAAATGTCCTTCAATTTTAGAAAAAATTGGAAGTCACATTGGGCCAAGTCTAAACTGCCTGATGGATTAGTAAAACAAAACCTAATTTATAATTGCCTCTTGATTAGCTCATTAGGTATGAAACCTACTGTTGCACAAAATTTCTTTCTTGTGCTTCTGAACTCTTTTCAATCATTGTTTCAAAGTTTGGAATGTTGTAATATGTTTTTCTGAGTTGATTGTGATGACAAATTCAAGGAAAGCCATGTGAATCCTGTAACACAATATGTATCCTCCCAAAAAGTAACCATGAATTTTTCTCCTGAAGCCTAGATTTGGCAGGTACAGCTTTGAAATGTTATCCCATGGACTGACATTTTATTTCTGGGTTATAATGATGAACTCATGTTTCATCAGTTGTCACAATGCCGTGAATCAATTTGTTACCTTCTTTCTCAGAGTGTGACAAACATTGCTAGCAAATTTCAGCTCGAGGTTTTCATCCCTGTTTGTACTTACACAAACATTTTGGTACTGAAGAGCATCAATGTGACCCACACATTCCTGTGAAGGACCAAACTTAACAGCAATTTCCCTCTGAATGATTTGTCAATTGTCCTTAATCAGTACATCAACCTTTCTTGTGTGAAATTCATTGGTTGTTGTCACAAGTTATCCACTTTGTTTTGGAGCACTTTTTTCTGTTCACCTTCTTTATACATTTTGCCACAGTGATGCACATCATTGTACTGACATCAACATAGTCATCACCATAAACAATCTGCATTCGGTGATGAATTTCAATTGGAGTTTATCCTTCAGTAGTCAAAAATTCAATCATGATGTATTGCCAAAGTGCACCAATGTGTATTCACTGCAGACTTCCATGTCAGCAATAGAAACAACAACCTTTCCCCCACTAATTTCCCACCAACTGAAGCAAAAGAACAGAAGCTAAAGAACATGTCCGACCTCCTGACATGTCCATACAGTCTTCTGTTGATGGTTAATAATATTAGTGGTATTACTTGTTATTCATTTTCAGATGATTTCTTCTAGGCTTTTCTGTGAACCACAAAGCAGTTCTTAGCTAAGGGCAATATTGAGAAAGTAAATTAAAATTAATATTAGGGCTTTTAAAACTGGATAAAGTAGGATAAGCTTTAGGAGAGGAATCAGCTCATTAAATAAATATAGGGATGAGATATAAAGGAAGAAAATAATCTCATCTTTACCCACTGGTATAACTCAGCTACTCAAAAGTTATGCATTCATATATTTCATGTTAAAAGGTCACTGGAGGGCTATGTAACATAATCACTGATTTAATTACATGTAAAAGAAATGTCATCCCATATATTCAGCTTCAGGGCCTGCCCTATTTCAGGTTCCAAAAGGGTTTAAATGTAACCTGACTACCTGATGGTAATTAATTGAAGCAGAATTATCAGTAATGGTAGAAAACATTGCAGCACACACTGGGCTAAGGATAATTTGAAGGAATGTGAGCAATGTAAAATGTGTTTATTTACTTCAATTTATATGGCTGTCCATTCTGAAATACATGGGAAACTAACAATTAAAAATGATACAAAAGTAAATACAATTAAAAAATCACACAACACACACCAATCCACCTACCTGTCACTTGCAAGGGAGGAAAGGGAAGTCAAGCCAGGTATTTCTCTAAAACAGGGTGTCAAACTCCCAGGCCGCAGGCCAGATTCGTCACACACTGGCCACATCCTGCCCAGTTTAGCAAAGGGGGAAAAAGTCTCGATACATCATGTGATGCCGCCATGATGCCATGAGTTTGATACCCCTGCTCTAAACAATATAAACTTTGAAGAGCTATTATGTTGTGCCTTGGGACTTGCAAGCAGTTGAAGATTCAAAATGCTGTTACCAGACCAGCATTTCATAATTGTCCTGAGAGTTAGCATCTCCCCTATATTTTTTCATTGCTTCCTATGAATTCAAATATGTCATAGTTTGTTGCAAAAAACAAATCCAGAAACACACACAGATAAACTGATGCAGCAGGATTCATTAACTGCTTTATATTCACAATAATACATGAAGTAAATTTACAATACCAACAGCAGATTCACAGTTTCATTTCAGCAGAGCAGACAGAATGCACAGACTGCTTGGTTTCAATTTCAATTCTCTGCACAGAATCAGAAGCTGCAGACTAAGACATGCCCTGGCTCCAGTCTGTCTCAGCTCCCAATTGGCTGACTTAGTTGCTATGCCTATTCATTGGCTGACCTTGTTACCATGTCTTCCCAGTCATGAATATTCTGACAAAATAATTATGTAGCTAATTGGGGAAGAGCAGTCTCCATGAAATTTAGCAGCTGGAAGCAAACTCTATGCATTTTCTTCTGCATCATTTGCACTGCTTAATAAGTTTATTGGCAACCTGCTGCTCTTACAGATAACAAATTACTAGACAGTCAGTATTCAATTAGTTACCAAACTTCCCACCCTCGCCCTCAGCAAATCATTGTCTTCTGCTAAGTATCATTTATTTTACTACTAGATAAGATCACATATTTCATGAGAAAGAGCACATATGCAATTATGAGGATATAAACTATTTATCATCAGGTCTGGGGAGTAGAATATTTGATGAACATATAATCTATAGTAATTTACCATAAGCAATTTTCCTTCATCTGGGGAAAGTTTCCAAGTTTAATTTTATAGTAGTTAATATCTCTCCAACTTGCAAGACAATTTATATTCCATTGAGGAAAAATGTATTACTGAATACATTACAACAATTTGGCAATAAATTCAAATTTTAAGGACATTTCCACATCTATTTAACTAAAGCTGTGTGTGTGTGAAGGAAAAAGTGACCCTTCAGTTCTTGGTAGACTTCAGTTCCCAGCATCCACAACTATTGCTCATGTTTATTTGAATAGCAAGTGAGCAACATCTGGAAGACCACAGCTTTGTCACTATGCAGAATTATTGACAGTAATTAAAACCATATTTTCAACAAGAGAGGATATGAAGTAAGGTCATAGCAGCATATTAGGACCAGAATCTTTAGCAGAAACCTACTAAACCCAAAACCCTTGTAGGAAACAATTGCTAATGCTGAGAACTTCCTGGCAAGGGCATTTTTTTAACCTTGCTGTCACTGACTACCCACTTGCGAACAGTAATAAGAGAGAGAGAAGTTAGAATAACTTCTGCTAGTGAACTTGTCAAAGACAATAAAAAACTTCATTATAGCAGGTGAAAAGTGGGAGGATAGAATTTGAAGATATTGAAACAACCTTTAGTAGACAAAGAAGTATTATTTTAATAATATTTTCCAGTACTTATACCTGTTCAACATACTAAGCTTTTATCAATATGTTTTTTTCAGGCCACTGCTTTGAAGGCTGGGCAGGATATAATTCTCAGCCCTAGATAAGTAGTGTTTTTCTGTTGCTTAATAAGATCAGAACTGAGAATGAAGCTCAGAAAGCAATTATTCCTAGCATGGATTAATCCTAGCACATTTGCTTTGGTTTCAGTATCAAGAGTTTTCAAAAAGAAAACTCTATTTTTCTTCTATTGTCTTCTGTTTTTGGAACAGCACCATGAAATGCAAGTCTGGATGTGGGTATAGTTTTTCACCTCTATTTAAACATAAACAGAGGAAGTGTGAGATAGGGATTTTACTCTTTTATGTCAGCTCATCCCCTGGTAGCAACGGTACAGAAATAGGCTGCCACTGCCTTCTTTCAAGATATTTTTCAATTTCCCAACAGCCCTAGAAGTGCCAATAAATAATGGCAGGAATATGAGTGTATTAATGTTAATATCTTTAGCGCTCAATGTTCTGCACAATTTCTGCTTTATTCTTTCACTTGTTTTCTATCCATTCCTTTTTGGAAGAATAAATTAAAATAAACCAAACAAGAACAAACGAAGTCCCCTTCTTCAAGAAAGAAAAAAGATGAAGATCCCAATAATTACCAACTAGTAAGCATAAAACTGATCCCTGGAAATGTATTAAAGCAGGCAATAGAGTAGGCCATTTCTAAGTGTCTTGAAGACAATGCAATCAGTGGTGGGTTGCCCCCTGTTCGCACTGGTTCTACAGAACCAATAGTAAAACCGGCGGGAGGCTCCACCCACTGACCCCAACGTCATCAGAACGTTTCTGCACATGTGCAGAAGAGTGTGTGCGCACGCTAAGCGAGCATGCGTACGTGGCCCCATTGCGAACCGGTAGTAAAGGTAAGTAGAACCCACCCCTGAATGTAATGATTGCAAAGAGTTAACAGAGTTTTATCAAAAAGAGTTCAAGTGAGATCAATCTTGTCTTCTTATTTGACTGGGTAACTGCTTCAGTTGACAAGGGAAATGCAGGAATATTTATCAATTTCAGCAAAGCTTTCATAAGGCTCCATCTGATATGCTAATTGTTAAATTGTTAAAGTATGGGGTGGATGATACCAGGGTTGGTGGACCCATAACTGGCTGCCTAATTACATTAATAGAGTCAGGTGTAATATACTATACAAAATGGAAAGCAATAACCAGTACAGGAATATGTCTTGAAGCCAATATTAGTCAACATGTTTATTAATGACATGAGTGATGGGATTGATGAGTTCTGGGCACCCCATTTCCAGAAGGCTAATGCCAAATTAGAATGGGTTCAGAACAGTGGTGGGATTCAGTTTTTTTAACAACAGGTTCTGTGGGCGTGGCTTAGTTGGGGGTGTGGCTTGGTAATCATGTGACTGGGTGAGCGTGACTAGCTGGTCATGTGACTGGGTGGGTGTGGCTAACTGGTCATGTGACTGTGTAGGCGTGGCTAGTTGGTCATGTGACTGGGTGGGCATGGCTATGTTCATAGGGACTACTCAGAGGGCTGAAAAAAGTCATTTCTAATTGGTCCTCGCACTTTTAACTGGTCCTCGCACTTATGACCATTCTCACATTTATGCCCGTTGCGGCATTCTTAACAACCGTGTCAGTCATTTCACAAGTGCTTCTCTATACCATGGTGACAAGATAGGGCAAAAAACGTAAAATGTGAGGACAGTCGTAAATTTGCGGACTGGTCAAAAGTGCGAGGACCAGTCAAAAATAACTTTTTCAGCCCTCTGAGTAGTACATATGCACAAAAGGACTACCCAGAGGGCTGAAAAAAGTGTTTTCTGACAGGTCCTCGCATTTTTGACCGGTCTTCGCACTTATGACTGGTCATCATTTATGCCCATTATAGCAACCATGTCATCATTTCACAACTGCTTCTCTACACCATGGTGATAAGATAGGGCAAAAAATGTAGAAAGTGAGGACAGTTGTAAGTTTGAGGTCTGGTCAAAAGTGCGAGGACCAGTCAGAAATAACATTTTCAGCCCTCCGAGTAGTCCATATGCAATAGAGAGGGATGAAGGAAGGGAAGGGAAATTAGAGTAGGAGTGAGGGTAAGAGAGGGAGGAAGAGAGGAGGAGAAGGAGAAGGAGAAAGGAAGAGGAAGTAGGGAGGAGAAGAAGAGGGGGAGGAAGAGAAAGTAAGAAGGAAAGAAAAGAGAGAGGTGGTAGGTTTGAGGAGAAAGATTGCTGTACAATAAAAAAGATGAAAGGGAAGAAAGCCAACCTCAAACAAATATAAAGATATTAAGATAAAGAATGAATTGTTAAACTTTAAAGAATAAAAGAGAACAAATATGAATAAATAACAATAATTAGAAACACATATACAAACATACAATGTATTTTCTTTGAACAGAGTGTTTGGCCGGTTCAAATTTAAACAGTGTTTAGTCATTTCAATTAAATTTACAATTTCTATATTTCCTTTTTGCCATATTTATTCCTCATCTATATTTGTAAAAAACCAATATTACCCTTCATCCTCATCTCTAATCTTAATCAAATTCAATTTTTCCCTTCTATTCTATATTATACCCCTTCCCATTGTCATCTATTTTTATATCAATCCTCACATTGGTTAATTTCTTAATATTACAATTGTTTAATACAAATTCAACATTTTTATATAAACCAGTTATAACTATCTTTTTTGTATATTAATCAATATGAACATCAATATTCCAATTATTTCCATGCAATCCAATTTCTTACAAATCAATTAATTATATTTACCAATAATAATAAACCAAATAATTTTCCCCATATATTCCTCCAAACCATAATTTAACCATTTCTGCTTTCAACACAATATACAATTAATAGACTTTTTTTTCTTTTGTGTTTTAAAATCTTGAACTATCCTCTTTGCCCTAATTTCCCATTGTTTGCACCTATCTTTTTTGGTGAGCAAAAAGAAAAATAAATCTCTCTCCCTGCCTCATTCTGTCACATTGCAGCAGAGCCTGCTTTACTTTCAGTTTTGTTTCAGCTAGGGAAAAAAAAAACTTCTCCAGCACGCTGCAGCAAGCAAAAGAGATTGCAAAACAAGAGCTTGCAAAAGAGCCTGCGCAAAACAGCTGAGATCAAATCAGCTGAGAGTCGGGACCGATCTAATCAACGGCTAATTAGCCTATGCGGAAGCTCCGAGGGCAAATAAAATTACAAAAAACACCGAACCGTTTGTTAAATTGCTGGCTCGCCTGCCCCTCACCCACCACTATTTATTGGCAATAAATAGTGGTGCGGAGGGAGCCAGCAATTTAACAAAGAGTTCGGCTGAATGCCCTAGAACCAGCAGAATCCCACCACTGGTTCAGAATCAGAATACAGCTGGAAGGGATCTTGGAGGTCTTCTAGTCCAACCCCCTGCTCAAGCAAGAGACCCTAGACAGGTGGCTATCCAGCGAGGAAAGAGACAAAAGATTCTCCAACTCTGGGCCGGAGCCATAAAGTTTTTTGTCCAATGAACTGGGCGACATTAAAGATCCAGGCTGACACCACCCACTCTGAATGACTTCAGACAAAAGGGGGGGGGCACAGGATGACATCCTTGCCAGGTTTTGCCACCTGAAACAGCGGATCATGTGGGTCCGGAACCAGCTGAGGTCCCTCAGCTGCAGCGGGGGTCAACCCAAATTTAGTGGTGAGTTTGGCCCTTACAAGGGCAGGTGAATGGTGGCTGCTCGTAATAGCTTGCAAAATGGCGGCCACTCCAAAGGCTGAAAAATGGCAGCTGCGATCAAGGCGGGCAAAAAAATGGCCACCGCGGTAGCAGAACATTGCAAGCTGACTCCAATTAGCTAAGCGGCCAACTGCCCATCCATGAGATCTGATGACTCACTGTGAAAACAGGCAATTGGAGCAAGCGCCAATCCTGAATAGTCCTGAGGCGCTACCACAACTTATAAACCTCAGAGCGTGCCTTAAGTATAGGTAGAGGCTCCGGAGCTGCTCAGATGAAGGACTGCTGGCGCTGAGGCGGAGGCAGTTATACCGGCCTCCCGGTGGACGAGCTCAACTGCCTGCGGCTAAAGGACACCTCAGATCTGCCCAGCCGGGTCAGAATCCAGAAAGCTGTTAGTATGTGGATTCTGATGCTGCAGAATGGCCTGGAGCCCCAGACACGTTGCCGCGGCTTGACAGCAGTAATAGGCACAAAACAGAAGCGAAGCGGTGGCCAGCAGAAAATAAAAGGACTAACCTGCTAACACAATCACAACTATGACAAAAATAAGAAAAAAACTAAACTAAACTACAGCAAATACAAGAGAAAGAAGTACAGAGCAAAGTCTAACTCGAGTTCCCTCAGCAACTGAGTGAATAGACTGGCAGGAGGAGCACAGAGAGGGGCGTGACCTAAGAGGGAGGAAGAGAAAAAAATGCTAGATCTACACTCAGTTCCCAGTCAACATATGAGAAGTTAACCCAACCAATGGAATGCAGGAGCAGCGCACTGGAAAACTTGCTTTTCTCCATACTAAATTTCATTTTGTTGGATAGGGCCCATTGTTGAAGTCTATCAAGATCTTTTTGGATCCTGAGCTTGTTTTCTGGAGTCTTGTCTATTCCTGCCAGCTTAATGTCATCTGTAAATTTGATTAATTGCCCTTCTATTCCCTCATCTAAGTCATTTATGAAGATATTGAAGAGTAGTGGGCCTAAGACAGAACCTTACTTCCCCATGGAGGGAAGTAAGCAGAACCCACTGCTTACTTCCCTCCATGTCACCCTACCATTAAGGACTACTCATTGAGTATGGATTGTCGCCAGTTACAAATTCATCTTGTGGTGATGCTGCCTTTCCCACTTTTTCTAGCTTACTAAGAAGTAAATTATGGTCTACTTTATCGAATGTCTTGCTGAAGTATACTATGCTGAAGTATACTATGTCCACAGCATTTCGCTGTTCTACTAATTTAGACACTCTGTCAAAGAATGAAATAAGATTGGTTTCATATTATCTGTTTTTGACAAACCCATGCTGGCTACTAGTTATAACTTTGTTTCTAGATATTCACAGATCTGTGTTTTCCCCCCCAGTATCTTCCCATGTATTGATGTTAGTCAGATTAGTCTGTAGTTTCCTGGGTCTGATTTTTTTTCTTTTGGGGAGATGGGAACCATATCAGCTCTTTTCCATTTTCTTGCTTATTTTAATTTTTATTTCTAGTTTGACTTTACAGTTATGTTTTTGATAGGTTGAGTTTCTTTTTGTGTGAAGACTGATGCAAAGTGATTTAAACAGCTCTGCTTTCTCTCTACTGCCTGTTACTTTCTTGTCATCTTCTCTCTTTAGCGGACCATTTCCTTGACCTTTTTCTTGTTATTTGAATGTTGAAAGAAACTTTTTTATTATCTTTGTCTTTTGTTGCAACTCTTCATTCATTCTGAACCTTTGCTTTTCTGGCTGCAAATTCAAGTTATCTGCTGATATTCTGCCTTAGTTATGTGTCCCTTTATCCATTTTTTGTACGTATCCTTTTTGTCTTTCAGTTTATCAGTGAAATCTTTGTGCAACCATGCTGATTTCTTCTTGGATTTCTTGTTTTTCTTTTTCAGTGGTATTGTGTTGAACTGGGCTTTTATGATCATATTTTTCAGAATTTCCCACGCTTACTGAGTTGTTTTTCCCTTTAGGATTTTCATCACTTCTATACTTCTTCTCTATTAGTAAGAATTAGGTCCAGTATAGCTTTTCCTTTATTTCCTTCCTCTACCTGTTGGGTGATAAAGTTATCAGTTAAGTTCTGTTCAATCTCCCACTTGCTGCAGAGTTTGTCTCCCAGTTTATATCAGGGTACTTAAAGTCTCCCATTACCACTGTGGTATGTTTCCTACATACATTTGTTAATTGATTAGCGAAGAGTTCATCTATTTCTTCTGCTTGGTTGGGTGGCCTGTAGTATATGCCTATTGCAACGTCATTCTTTTTTCTTTTTATATTGACCCTTATGGATTCTTGGTTTTTTGTATTTCTGTAGAGATATAATGATCTTCTATATACAATGCAACTCCACCTCCTCTTTTGTTAGGTCTGTTTCTTTTCAATAGTTTGTATCCTTCCATCAGTACATTCCAGTCATGATTTCCATCCCCTCTGCCCCCAAGTTTCAGTAATGGCAACTATATCATTTCCCAGTTATACTCTACTTCATTATGTTTTTTTTAAATTTCTACTTTCTCTTTACTCCATACCTCCTTATGTAATTAGTTATCTAGTGGTTTTTAGAATTAAGTTCTAAAGGTCATGAAGATTGAGGGTCCCTTCCCCCTCAATTTTAGTTTAAAGCCCTTTTGATAAGATTACAGATTACAGATTAGCAGAGTTGGAAGGGACTTTGTAGGTCATTTAGTCCAATCCCCTGCCCAATCGGGAGACCCTACACCATTTCTGACAAATGACAGTCCAGTGATGAATCTCCCACAACCTCTGAAGGCAAGCTGTTCTATTGGTTGATTGTTCTCACTGTCAGAAAATTTCTCCTTATTTCTAGGTTAAATTTCTCCTTGATCAGTTTCCATCCATTATTCCTTGTCTGACCTTCAGATGCCTTGGAAAATAGCTTGACCCCTTCCTCTCTGAGCCAGTCATTTTCTGTATATTTGTTCCAGTCCTTGTGAGGTGTAGCCCATCCCTTGCCAGTAGCCCTTCATGTAGATAATGTAAACCATGGTCTAGGAAGCCAAAGTTCTGTTGATGACATCAATTTTTAAGCCAGTGATTTGATTCTAAAATCCTTTGCTCCCTCATTGGATATTGACCTTTTGTTGGAAGTATAGATTAAAACACCACTTGTGCTCCTAATTCTTTAGCTTTATTCCCTAGCTGTTCATAATCTTTTCTAATGTTGAATTTATATTTACTGACAAAGAAATAAAGTTTATAAATATAAATTAAACACAAAAATAATTTGTCACAAAAGCGACTGCCTGTGAAGGCTCCTGGATTGGGATTGAAAGGCAAAAGTGGAAACGGTATACTCTGTTCTATATTTGGGTAGACCAGATTGCCCGGATATTTTTAAAAAACACAATCTTTTCTATTGTTTTCAAATTCATTGTTGTGTCATTGGTCCCCTCATTTAGAAGAAGAAAGGGATAGTAATCCATGGAATTGATTATTTTTGTAAGGTACTCAGTTATGTCTTTGAAATTTACTCCAGGGAAATAATACACCTCCCCAAATTGACAGCCTGGTCTGCAGATTATAGTTTCTGTTCGCCTAAAAAATGAATCTCCTATCACCAATATTCACCTTTTTTTTCTTAGGGAAGTCTTCCTGTTTTTCCTTTCTTCCTGTCGCAGGAATCCTGGGTTGTGCATTTTTCAGAAACTATTGATGAATGCTCTTTTGTGAGTGTCTGCATATTCTCTCATGCATGTGGTAATTAGTTGTAAAGGGTTGAACTAGACTGGTCCTTGGAATCCTTTGCCATTTTACAGGGTTTTTTGCTAGAAGAGAAAAGAAACATGATCTGATTTTCCACAAGTTCTTACCTTCCAGCTACTATATATGAAGAATCATTTACTTCATAGCTATCCATACCATTAGACACAGTCAGATCCTTATTCCAAACAACAATTCATGTCAGCAATACAGTCCTTTCAAACCCTTGTCAATGCCATAGCAATGTATATTTGCTACATGGTGCCACCTGCTGGTAAATCCATTTCAGATCTTATTTAAACTCCTGCCAATATCAAAAAGAAAAACAACTATTGCTTTGAGAAGAGTATTGATTCCATTTCTTGTGAAGAGATTAACTGCTGCTTTATAATCCTAATAATTGATACACTACCATCTGCTTTAACTGTAGCTTAAATGGGAGGAGCACATTATTTCTTCAGTTTCTATCTATTGCTGTTGTTTCATAGTCTTTGAACTCAAATGGAACCGCTTGTCATATAATACCAGGATAAAATTAATCAATGCCTTAGACTTTTTGAGCCACACAGCTTTTAATAAAAAGTTACAATGCTATTAGTCTTGCCACACACAGATGCCAGACCCGTTTATTTATTAAGTATATATAGCCATTCATTGTATTTTGGATGTCATGCAACAAAACAAAACCAAAAAACCCACACCCCAAATCATTAAAATATAATGAAGAGAAAGGAAGGAAGGAAGGAAGGAAGGAAGGAAGGAAGGAAGGAAGGAAGGAAGGAAGGAAGGAAGGAAGGAAGGAATTTTGATCTTCTTTACTGCAATTACAGGTACATTTATCATCATCATCCCACTTTAAAATTATATCTGATTTCCATTCTTCCCATATTTTATCATTTCTAATTATCAAATTTATAATTCCCATTACATTTTTTTCTACTGTGAACAAAAAGTCCATAAAGGGTTTCCACTCATTAATAAATGTACTTGTCTTCTCCTTAATCAAAGAAAGTAATTTTGCCATTTCTGCAAATACTGTCATTTTCAACAAACAGTCCTCCTTTGTGGGTATTTTGGAGTCTTTCCATATTTGTGCATGTAGAGTCTTGCTGTGATTACAAAAATAATCTTCAAGATATCTTTTCTAGTGACTATCAAACTAGAACAAAAAAAAATCTGGTTTCAAATATATACAATTGTTAAAAAAGATTGCATCACTATTCTTTCTTTTTTCCTTTCCTTTCCTTTTCTCTTGTCTATTCATTCTGTACTTTTCTTTATTCTTTCTTTAAATTTGTATGTTTGCATTTATTACTGTACAAAATCCTTTAATTAAAATATTTTTAAAATACTATTAAAACAATTAAAAACTATAATAAAAAATGGGAGAATAAACTTAATACACTGCAATCATTTAACAGGCTTCATACTTCCATGGAATACCCAGGCCTGATTTTAAAAAAACAAATTTTAAGGGGCTTTGGAAGGCCAACAGGTTGGGGCCAGTCTTTTAGTCTTTAATATAATTTAGACTAGTTTTAATTTAGGCTTAGATTCTCCAGCAGTATTTATTTATCTGCACATAGTGAAATGAATCTGTTTTCCTTCCCCTGTAGAATATGGACTGAAGTAACAAGTCTAATTATTTCATGAGTTCCTTAGAATGCTGCAAATATCAGCTTCAATATGGAACAGCCAGTTTCAAAGAAACTGAGCTAAACAATTTAATTCAGGTGGGTCTTTGGCAATTCAGCTGGTTTGACTATGCTGCCTGTTTTATTAATGTATTTTTAATCATGTTTCAATTGTATTTTTAATTTATTTTACTTTGGATAGTGTCAAAATAATGACAGAGCAATACGATAAGAATAATAGTAGTAGTACATTAGCTGAAAAATAAGTGTATGATATCCTTAATGCCAATAATGGAGGAAAATACTTTAATTTTCCTAGATTAATTAATTGTGAGCTATACAACATCTAAATATCAGATTCTTCCATTCATCTCCATGAAGCTTTGGGAAGAAACATTCAGATATAGGCAACCTAGATATTTTAGATTACTGATAACTCCAGGAAGAATTACAAAAGGCCAGGGGTTTTATCATTCTCAGCAAGACAAATGAATGTCAGCTGTTGCAAAATTTCTTTGTCTTGATACTTTGGGAAGTTCTGGCTAACTCTTAAATATACCTTAACAGTGGGATCCATTCAGTGATTCTGTCTGGGAGGCCACATACTCTAAAAGCTGGCAATTATTCTTTCAGTTTTTCCTTGCTTCAATTTCACCTCAAATAATTTGATAACATTTTTAATTGCATTCACTTTGCTGGAGGCTCCTTCTTCATCCCCTTTCATCAAATTCAAAACCAATATTTTATTTCCATCATAATTACTCTGCATTTGCTCTGTCTTTTTTTAACTTTAACCTTGCACTTTTCTTTGTAGCTATTTCTCTACATTATGCAAGATTTCTCTTATGCACATTTTTTCTCAGGCTCATATTTTGCTTCATTCCCCAAGCATCTTTTTCATATTTCCCATTAGTGTAATTCCAGACAGTTCTGTGGCTCTTGGTAACATTCTTTTCAAACCAATCTTATTTCATTCTTCAATATAGTGACTAAATTAGTATACCAGCGAAATACTATGAACATAATATACTTAGACTTAAGCAAGGCATTCGACAAAGTAGACCACAACCTACTTCTTTGTAAGCTAGAAAAAATGGGATAGATAGCTTCACTACCAGATGGATTTGCAACTGGCTGACAAACTGTACTCAACGAGTAGTCCTTAATGGGTCTAAGTCTACCTGGAGAAAAGTAAGCAGTGGGGTGCCACAAGGTTCCGTCTTAGGCCCAGTATTCTTCAATATCTTCATAAACTACTTAGATGAGGAAATACCAAATTTGCAAATGATACTAAGCTGGCAGGAATAGCTAACACCTAGAAGATAGGCTCAAGATCCAGATGGATCTTGATAGACTTGAACACTGGGCCCTATCTAACAAAATGAAATTCAATGTACAGAAAAGTAAAGTCCTACACTTAGGTAAGAAAAACCAAAAGCACACATATAAACTGGGGGAAACAAGGCTTAATAGCAGTGACTGTGAGAGGGATCTTGGAGTCTTGGTGGACAACCAGCTAAATATGAGCCAGCAGTGTGCAGCAGCAGCTAAAAAAGCCAATGCAATCCTAAATTGCATTAACAGAGGAATACAATCAAGATCAAGTGAGGTACTAATACCACTCTATAAAGTGGTAGTACGACCACACCTAGAGTACTGCATCCAGTTTTGGTCACCACACTATAAAAAAGATGTTGAGACTCTAGAAAAAGTGCAGAGGGGAGCAACCAGGATGATTAGGTGACTGGAGGCTAAAACATACAAAGAACTGTTGCAGGAACTGGGCATGGCTAGTCTAGTGAAGAGAAGGACCAGGGAAGACATGATAGCAGTGTTCCAATATTTGAGGGGTTGCCACAGAGAGGAGGGGTCAAGCTGTTTTCCAAAGCACCTGAAGGCCAGACAATGAATAATGGATGGAAACTGACCAAGGAGAGATTCAATCTAGAAATCAATCAATCCTTCTGACAGTGGGAACGATCAACCAATGGAACAACTTGCCTTCGGAAGTTGTGGGAGCTTCATCACTTGAGACTTTCAAGAAAAGATTGGACTGCCATTTGTCAGAAATGGTGTAGGGTCTCCTGCTTGAGCGGGGAGTGGGGAGGTTGTACTAGATGACCTATAAGGTCCCTTCCAACTCTGTTAATCTGTTAAGGAAGAAAGAGGTAGGAAGGAGAGGGAATGGGACCCAGGGGGCTTCTGCCTGCCAGTGTGCCATAACAGTAGCCATAGGAGATAGCAAGCTGCAAGGGCTCTGGGGATGAAGCGGAAGGTGAACAGTGGTGGCGTTCAGCTTCTGGCATTGTGGTGGGGGAGGGGGCAGAAGAAGAACTGTTCTTTTGACATCAGACATGGAGGCAACGGAGGGGAGGGTGGACCAAAAGGGAAACTCAGTAGTTTTTTTTTTTTTTTAATGGGCAGAGGCTTCCCATTTTGATCCTCTTCCTGTGTCATTGCCTCTATGCCTGACGGACCTCTATGTGACTCTCAACTCACCTTTCCACACACACACGTTTGTGTGGGCACGCATGTGTTTTTGCACGCATGCACCGAAGGTCTCCCCCCTTGCAGCCCGGCGATGTGACAGTGGAGAGGAAGACATCAGGAGAGGCTGCTTCAGGCTGAGAAAAGCAAGCCTTGCAAAAAAGTTAGTTTGCACTTTTCAGTCTAGCAGCATCACAGAAGTTTGTTTGAGTGTGTGTGTGTGTGTATGTGTGTGTGTGTGTGTTGAGTTGAATAAGCCGAATGGCAATGGCTGGTTTCATCCAAAGGAGTTTTTGTTTTGGGAGTCTCCTAGCCTTAGAAGGAGAGAGGGAAGGAGGAGGGGAAAGGAGAGAAAGAGGGAGGGAGGGAGGGAGGGAGGGGGAGAGAGGGGGGGGAGAGAAAGATTAACGGAGTTGGGAGGGACCTTGCAGATCATCCAGTCCAACCCCCTGCCCAAGCAGGAGACACTACATCTGCCTCTACCTAGGATCGAACTCACAACTTCCTGATTGTGAGACAAGAGCTCCACCTCTAGGCCACCGGGGCTTAGAAAGAGAAAGATAAGAAAGAAGAGAAAGAAGGAAAAGGGAAGAAAAGGAATAGACAAGAAAGAAAGAGGGGGGGAGGGAAGGAAGGAGGGGAAAGTGAATGAGATATGGATGGATGGATGGATGGATGGATGGATGGATAGATAGATAGATAGATAGATAGATAGATAGATAGATAGATAGATAGATAGATACATGCATGGAGGGAAGGAGGGAGGAAAAAGGGGGAGAGAGAGAAAAAATGAGAGGAAGGAAGGGCCACAAACCCTGGCACAAGACGTGGCTTCAGAAGATGCTTTGAAACAGCACAGCAATCTAGGGCTGGAAGGGACCTTGGAGGCCATCTAGCTTCCTCTTAAGTACATTGGCTACAGAGCTAGCCAATCAGAATACAGTATGATGCAATACAGCATTACAGTCTTAAAGCTATACATTACAATCTGACTGCAAACATGCATTGATGGTTTATATATATTGCCAACCCAACCAGTTAGGCAATAGTTCCTTAACAAGTTGGCCACGCCCACCCAATCACATGACTACCAGCCATGCCCACCCAATCACATGACTACCAGCCATGCCCACCCAATCACATGCCCACCCAGCCACACCCATCCAGTCACATGACCAACAAGCCACACCCACCAAGCCACACCCAAAGAACTAGTTGTTTAAAAAATTGAACCCCACCTCTATCTGTGGCCCTCAGTTAGAGATTTAGACTTAAATACAGAAAGATTAAAGAGGCAACAGTAAAGAAGGACTCATTTATAACAGTACAGAGGCAGAGCAGAATATAAGAACAGAAAGCAAACTTGATAAAACAAAGAACTTTGATTTCTGAAGGTCTTATTTGATCCTTGATAGTCACAAAGTAACCTTTCAATAATCTTAATTAAAAATTACTAGTCTTAAATTGAACATTTAGACATACCTAAAGCACTAGCATTAATTTACTGTCATTAAATTTCTAGCTATTGTTGTATTGGATTTTGATTAGCCTCGCAATGTCAGATATGTTATATATCAAGGAAGAATTTGGACAGTGCTCTGAAGAGGCCCCATAAATTGTGTAGCCATCAAGGGGTCCAAATCATCTTCCTGAGATTTTGCTGAAGTAAGTATTGGATATTTAGCATGAGTAGGACATTTCAATCCCCTCTAAGAAGAAAATAGTGAAATATTCTGTTCATTCTTAGACTGCAGTTGTGATTACTCGGGATTAAGATCTGACATGGTGTTAGCCTTTGTTGCCTCTTTTAAATCCTGTAACAATTGTTTTACAGAACAACCCACCCACTAATGTTGCTTGTCCCTGCCTTCCCACTTCCTCCACAAATTAGTACTGTCAAATACAGTGTTAAGATATTTTAAATTTAGTAGCTAGAGCAGTGGGGTTGTGCAGTGAGCCAGAATGCACAACTGTGGTTGATTGGTTGAAGAATGCTGGCTCCTGCACGAGGCAATCTGTGATGTGATTGGTTGCTATGGGTGTGAAAGGAGAGTTTCCCTTTTCCCCATCTTTTCCTCCTGTGTGCTCTGATTTACCTCATGATGCTCCTGTTTGCTTGACTATCTACAGTAGTTTGCTGTATATATAGATGTTAAATATATTTATTTGTATAAACTACAAGTTCGTGTCAGCATCTCTGACTTCATTTGGACACCTGCTGTGCAACTCCCTGACACACTGTAACTGAAATATCACTTATGAAATGAATGTATAAACAGAATAACTCTTCTTTACAAAGCAAACTATGAAAGTACCATCCTTGAGCTTAACTTGAGCTTAATTCTCTACAACTAGTGACAATAAGGTAATTGGTAAAAACTAGTCTTCATAAAGGATCGTCTGCCCAAAAAATATTCATATTAAAAGCTAAAGCCTTGAGACAGAATACATTTTTATCATTCATGAGCATGTTATACATTCAAGTAGTTGACATTATCAGGAAAAAAATTCCATCAGTAGAACACCTTACTAAATTTATAACTTGTAGCACAAAATCCTAATCCCAACTGTAAATCAATATACAGTATTTATCTTCATACATCCTTTCAATTTGCCAAAAGACAAAAAGAGGGTTTTTAATAACAATATAATTACAAGTGCTGGGAAACTTCTTTCATACTAAACTCCTCAGCCAAAAAGATTATTTTTCCACAGGAAAAAATAATAATTGCCTTCCCCTTTCTGTCCTCAGTTAGGCATTACACAGCAGCTACAATCAAGGTTCTTCCCACTCCGAAGAGGATTGTGTGTGTGTATGTGTGCGCGTGCGTGCATGCATGCAGGTGCACATTCTATACTGTAGAAATTAACTTTCTTTCTTCTTTCTTTCAACAAACAACATCATTATCTGGAAAAGTCCTTGAAAACAAATGTCCTAGCATGTTACCTATACAAAGTTTGGACTGTATGCAGATCAATGTCATGGTGAACAGCTGTTGAAGTTATGAAGTGTACAGGATCATACAATCGTCCCTTGTAACCATCTTCATAACTGTTTGCAAATTACCAGGCAAGTATAACGTTAATATGTGTGGGACAAATTCTTGAATAAAATGTGTGGGTTGTGAATGCTAGAGAATTGCTTCCTTTGTTGTAAATGGGAGGTGGGCCACATATCTGTTCTAGGGTGCAGGAAAAAAGGGTATCCTCCTGCTCCACTCCCAGTTGTTTGTAAATGCACCCTATGTTTGAATTTTCCAATTTTGACCCAAAACTCTTTTCCAACTCAGGCTGTTTTACACCCTTCAGAGCAGACAGTCCCCAGTGCTGTGTTCCATTGTAGTTGCATTCTCATTAGTGATTGGCTGCACTGCCTAGCACTCCCTGCTCCCCTCCAGTAGCTGGTCAACATGAGCTGCCAGGCTGCTATATACTGTACTTTAATTCTCTACAATTTCTGGATTTTCGTGAAGTTTTTAATAAACTTGCTTTTGATCCAACCATGACTCATTAAGCAATAGAAATAGCACTTGGACTTAAATACCACTTCATAGTGCTTTGCAGCCCTCTCTAAGTGGTTTACAGAGTCAGCATATTACCCCCAACAATCTGGAGCCTCATTTTACTGACATCAGAAGGATGGAAGTCTGAATCTGATTGTCTGAAGTCTGATTGAACTCCTAGCAGTGAGCTGAATTAGCCTGCAATACTGCATTCAAACAACTGCACCATCATAGCTCCCTTAAGTCCTCCACCCTAGAAGCACATGTTCCATTCAAATCTTGCTGGTCCCAGGGGTACCCTTTTCCACCAGGATGAATGAAGCATGCTCCCCTATTTTTCTACCCCCTGCCCACAGGACTGCAAAGCTTTCCTTCCCTTTGTTGTTTGGTTGGTTGGTTGGTTTACACATCTTCAATTTGCAAAGTAGAAACATTGATACTGTGTTTCTGTGAAACAGTTATTAGTTCTCCTTACTACAAAGTTTTCATGGACTTTCATGGATAGGAATAATACAAGCTGTTCACTGTTCCATTGATCATTGGAATATCAGATGGTACTATAAGGGGAAAAAATAAAAGATCTGTGTTAATGTTAAATGAGATGATGTGGGAGGGATGGAGAGAGTAAGCATCCAGGTGTGAAACATCTGTAAAAATAATGGAAAGACACAAGGAATAACGAGCAAGGACCAAGTCGTTCTAAAGGGGGCTACCAGATGGAAATATGCAAATGCAATAATAATTCCATTTTGTCATTCTTATAAAAACAATGAAATCCTTAATAAAGATTCCTATCCAAATATGCTGTGCTGTTTCATTTTCCAGAATTCCTTTGAAATCAGAGTTTTCTGAGACCTGCATGCAGAGAATTAAAGCCATTGCCATTTTCTAAACAGTGATTAAGCCTAACGGTGCACCAGAATCTTAGAAATCTATCTAATGTCCTCTGAAACATTGGGCCAAATCAGCTGCCTGTTGTAGATCAGATTAAAAAGTACTACTTCCCTCAATTGGGGAGCAGGTAGAGAAAACTCCAAATTTATCAAAGTGTGATCTGTTCAAACAGAAAAGAGAAACATTCCCCCAATTCCAGATCCTATCACCATTACCTCAAGACAAAACCAGATAAATAATATAAGCAAGTAAAAAGGAATATTAGGACATGGATGGTAGGCACGCTGGTGCACTTATGCATGCCCCTTACAGACCTCAGGAATGGGGTGAGATCAACATTTCCAATTTGTGATTCTACTATGTACCAGCACTTTGATGATTTTGGTCAGGTCCATGGTTGCCATGAACTTAAGACCTGCTGCAAACTCAGTGCCTAAGAATGGTAGATTGTAGCCTCTTAGGATCATAAGTCTGGGACCCGCCACCAGCAGCCCAGTAAACCTATGTTGAGCAGCTCAGACTCTGATGCTGCTATGCAGCAGAGAGGCCAGTGCAATAACAACACTGTTATCTGTCCCCAGAAGTCCAGCCTCCCAAACAAGTTCTCATATCCAGCTACATGCAAATCTGTGACTGCATTGTGACTTTGAACACCATAATATTAATATTATATCGATACTAATAGCCATTTGCTCAACCCTGTCCTAGGATTGTGGATGGGGCCACATTTGAAACACAGGGAGACATGTTTCTGAAAGGGGAAAACCCTTTTCCATATCTCACCAGGTTTCAATAATTGTCACCATTATCCATGTCCCCTTATTAGTAGTAGCATTAATCAACCTAGCATTAAGCACAAGAGTCTAAGACTAGGCCTACTTAGTTCCAGTGAAAGCACCATCAACAGCATCATGGAAACCTCCTCTTTCTCAAAAATAAGCAACAACCTTCTTCCACCTTCAGAAATTTACCATAAACCAACAACCATAACTGCCACAAACGTTATGAAAAAAAATTATCTTAAAGCTATTTATATGTCTTCATATAGCATAAAAGGAACGTTGGCCTTACCTGATACGATCCTTCTCGTTGAGTGGGGGCAGCATCCAGGATTGGGTTTGTCCTCATCCATTAGCCAATAGGACTGAGGCTGTCAAAGCTATAAGGACACGCCTCCATCAACGGTCCCCAGCTTCTGGCGAAGAACTGCGACAGTCTTGACGTGTCATGGTCCAAGGTTCAGCAACAATCAAACATAATTCACAACCACTCTACAGTAGGCCGAGACCGGCTGGATGCTGCCCCCACTCAACGAGAAGGATCGTATCAGGTAAGACCAAGGTTCCTTCTCCATTGCAGTGGGGGCAGCATCCAGGATTGGGACATACCAAAGCTGAGTTGTCCTAATGGGTAGGCCGAAGCTGGGCCTAGGCCTTGTCAGCGTGCACTTGTTGGAGTACCGGCCTCCCAAAGGCCGCCTCGGCAGAAGCATAAACATCAAGCTTATAGTGTCTAATGAATGGGGATGGGGAAGACCAAGTGGCACACCTCCTCCTCAAGGGAGGCCTGCGTAGCCCAAGCCGCACTTGTGGCCGCACTCCTGGTGGAGTGTGCTGTAAAACTCTTGGGCAAAGGAAGGGCCTGCAGCTCATAGTATTTGGCAATACACGCCCTAATCCAGCGTCCCAGGATCGCGAAAGACACCTTGGCCCCCATGGAGGCCGGCTGAAATGAAACAAATAATGACTCGGTTCTCCAAAAGTCAGAGGTCCTTTTTATATATATCCGGTGGGCTCTGCGCATGTCTAACGTGTGCCACTGGCGTTCCAGCTCATGAGCTGGGGCGGGACAGAAATTTGGGAGTACTAGCTCCTGGGCCCTGTGAAACAATGAGTTAACCTTTGGTAAGAAGGAAGGGTCTAAACGTAACACTACCCAGTTGTCATGAAAAACACATAAATCAGACTGAACAGAAAGGGCTGTTAGTTCGGAGACCCTCCTGGCAGATGTTATTGCGACCAGGAAAGCCACCTTCAAGGACAAGAATTGTAACCGGGCCTCTCATAGTGGTTCGAATAGTCCTGCCGTAAGCGCTTGCAGCACCTTGGTCAGGTCCCAAGTTGGGAAACGGTGAACTACCGGGGGCCTGCGCCTCTAAGGAACCTGCAAATATTTGGGTGATGAGCTAGACAGTCTAAACCCCTGCAGGAGAAAACAGAGAGAGTCGCAACCTGTCGGCGGAGCGTATTGGGGAACAGCCCTTTCTTTAGCCCCACCTCCAGGAACTGGAGAATCTGCGGCACTGTCACCAAGGTTGGGTCCAGACCTGACTTACAATACCAAAAACAAAATGCCCACCAGGTAGCATCATAGATTCTATTAGTTAAAGCCCTCCGGGAGGCCTGGATGACATCAATGACCTCGGACGAGTAGAGACCTTGACTCAGAGCCCTCCGCTCACACGCCAGGCAGTCAAGTGGAACCACTGAAGATCTGGGTGGACCATCGCCCCCTGGCTGAGGGAAACTCTGTCCGGTGATATTCTCCAAGGTCTGGCCACAGAAAGGGCCACTAAGTCTGCAAACCAGAGCCTCCGCAGCCAATACGGAGCCAGCAGGATCACCTCCGCAAGTTCTGCAAGGATCTTTCGCACTACTCTCGGGATGAGAGGGAGTGATGGGAAGGTGTAAAGCAGTTCTGCTGGCCAATGGCTACGCTGCGCGTCAACACTCTCCGCCCCCGGAGTTGGGAACCTCGAGAAGAATCTGTCCAGGTGAGCGTTGTCCGGGGTGGCAAAGAGGTCTACTGTTGGGAGTCCGTAACGCTCCATCAGCTCCTGAAACAAAGCTGGGTGCAGGCGCCACTCTGCATGGTCGATCGTAGCCCTGCTAAGCCAGTCAGCCCTAACATTGGCAGTCCCTGCAATATGCTCTGCGCGGAATGATATATGTAACTGCTCCGCCCACAGGCAGAGTTGCTCAGCCTCTTCCATAAGGGCCCTAGACTGGGTACCCCCTTGCCTATTGATATGCGCCTTAGTGGCCACATTATCAGTAAGGATAAGAAGGTGACAACCAGTCACCAGATCCTGGAATTTCCTGAGAGTCAGATGGATGGCCCTAAGTTCTAGCCAATTAATATTATGGGCCAAATCTGCCTGAGACCTCCTGCCTTGCGCAAACCTATCCTATAGGTGAGCTCCCCAGCCATAAAGGCTAGCCTCTGTAGTGACAGTGATACCTTCTGGCTCCCGGAAGGAGCAACCTAAGGCAAGGTCAGGGGACAGCCACCACTCCAGAGAACAGAAAGCCAGTGGGGGCAACCTAATCTTGTGCAGGGAGGTACTGGTGCCCACTCTCTGATAAGGAAGAAGAGCCCATTGAAGAGCCCTGGCATGCAATCGCGCCCACGGCACAATCGCAATGCAGGACACCATCTTCCCCAGCAAGCACGAAAGCGTCGCCAGGGAGACTGAATGAGCCCTCAGTACCTGAAGAGCGAGCTCGGAGAGACTCTCTCTGTGGTCCTGAGACAGGAACACCATGCAAACCGTGGTGTCAATCTCCGCTCCCAAATGTAGCAGCCTAGTTGTGGGAATCAAATGGCTCTTTTTGAGATTAATGGAGAAGCTGTGCTCCTGAAGTACCTGCATGGTGACCTTGAGATCCTCATATGCCTGCTCTCAGGATACAGATTGGATCAAAATGTCATCCAGGTAACACTGGATGCGCACAGGACGAGCTCTAAGGTAGGCAGTTATAACTGCCAACACCTTGGTGAACACCCTAGGCGCTGATGACAGGCCAAAGGGTAAGGCTCGATACTGAAAGTGGCTACCTGCATAAGAGAACCGGAGATACTGTCTATGATGAGGGGAAATGGGGATATGTAGATAGGCCTCTGTAAGGTCAATCGAGGTGAGGAAGTCGCCCTCCCTGACGCCGTCTAAGATGGACTTAAGTGAATGCATTTTGAAGCATTTATAAACTATGAATTGATTTAATCTTTTAAGGTCCAGAATTGCCCTATAACCCCCCGAGGACTTTGGAATTACAAAGAGGATGGAATAAAACCCCATCCCCTGCTCAACCTCTGGAACTGGTTGGATAGCCTGAATGTCCAAAAGTTGGGATATAGCAGTTTCCATGAGGTCCCATTTGACCGGATTACCTGAAACCAGGCAAGAGAGAAAAGACCCCGGGGGAGTAGAGATGAACTCTAAGGAGAGGCCCGAGCGGATCATCTCCAGGACCCAGGCATCAGCCATGATACCCTCCCAGCGACTGGCAAAGTAGGCCAGTGGCCCCCCAATGGGAGGGTCCACAGGGCCCTTAAGGTAGGCGTCGGTAAGGATGGCTCCCTCCCCTCGAAAGGGCCACCAAGGATTAAATTGCTTAAATTTCCCAGCCCGATCCTGAGGTTGACCCTGTCTAGGCTGGAAGGAACGCTGTGACCTACTCGGACCACTTCTCCCTTCAGAGCCTCGGAAGGACTGGTTTCTAAAATATGGAGAGGGGCGTGAATCCGATCGTCAGGACAGGGAAGGGAGCACCTTACGTTTGTCTTTAGTTTCCACAAGTAGTGGGTCCAGCGACTTCCAAACAGCTGCTTTCCCAAGAAAGGGGCGGATGCCAAACACCACTTCTGCTTTGCATCCGCCTGCCAGTGGCAGAGCCAGAGGAGCTGTCTGGAAGCCACAGATGAAGCGATGGCCTTCGATGTGAATCGTGCAGCTCCTAGGGTTGCATCTGCAGAAAACTCAAGGGCAGCAGACAATTTATTCAAGTCCTGGTGAGTACGCACATCAGAGACCGGGATTCTATCCTGCAATTGCCTGATCCACAAGATGGATGTCCAACTGAAAAATGATGCAGCTGTAGAGGCTTTTACAGCCCACGCTGCCAACTGGTGCATCTTCTTAAGGGAAACCTCATTGCGTCTGTCCTCCGGCCTAAGAGATTCTTCAGGCACATCCATCATGACAGAAGGAGTCACTAAAGCCATGATAGGTGACTCCACAGCTGGGACTTCAAGTACCTGAGACAAGTCAGTGGCCATATTGAAGTAATGTCTATCGAGTGAATTTGGAGCTGGCCCAACTCCCAAGGAGGCCCACTGATGCTTAACAATATCAGTGAACAGAGGGGAGGCTGGGATGACCTCAGCCTCAGCCTTAGGCTCAGAGAACAGAGAGTCACTATGCTGACCAGGTACAGGGGCAGGATCCACCGCTGGCAGGTAACCAGCCATTCTGACTGTGCTGGAAGTCTTATATAACAATGATTTGAAGAGTTGGGGCCGGAAAAGGCCAACAAGAGGAGGCTGCTCAGTAGTCAAGCCCTCATCTTCTGAGAGATCCAGCTCCCTATCCATATCCTCCTATAACCCCTTTTGGTCCGAAGACTCAGGTGAATAAGATCCCTGGGATTGGATCATCTCCGTAGAGGTCTGACCCCGTACAGGCACTAGTGAAGGAGCTGAGTAATCTGAGCTGGAGGCCTCACGTTGACTGTGACTGCTCTGAAGCCCCGCAGTAATACCCCTCTCAATGGCCTGAGAGGTAAGTGCCTTCATGTTATTTGAGAACTGGCCTATCTGTTGTACTGAACTAGAACCCTGGGGAATAGAGGGGCAGGCAGCCTCTGCTAAAGAGGATCTGTGCATGGGAGGCTGTTGCCAAGGCTTTTGGGCAGAACTGAAAGGAGGGAGGAATCCAAAAAGAGCTGCCCTGTTGTCAGGCAGAATAGGAACTGAGTATTGCTCAGGAGCACCATCTGGTGACAGAGGCTGCAACAGCTGGCTGTCCTCCTCAGCAATTAATGGTGGCTCAGGGATTGGGTGGGAAACACTCGCTGAGGTACTCTGAGGAGCCCCACTACTGCCAACTGATGCCCTGGCTACCTGCTTTTCAAGCGCCTTTTGGCACCTTGCAGCGTCCTTCTCTGCTGCCTTAAGAGGGCTTAGCGGCTCTCCTGGATCTCTTAGAGAGCTTAGCCGTTGCCCTGCGACTGGCTGACCTAGCCTCCGAGCCCAGGGTCCCCTTAGGTACCTTTCTGGGCTCCTCTGAAGTCTCCAACAATGATCCTTGAAAGGCAGGCTCACCGCTGCCTCCAGGAGTCGTGCCTGCCATTTTGCGATCCAGCGCCAGGCAGCTGGGATCAAAGGCAGCTTCACTGCAGCCGCGGTGGCTTCCAAGCATGCTCAGGAGAGTAGCAACTTGGGAAATGGCCCCTGGTCTTCACCGACCAAATCCGGGGCAAGGGGAGCATGTCCGGACCAGACAGAAGTGCTTAACCCAGCGGCGGCAGTCCTCTGATAGCCGGGGCTTGCTGACAGCCCAGCTGCTCTTCAGCTCAAAGCGGAGTGTGGAGCTTCCTGCTGAGCCGGAATGAAGCAAGCCTATGTCCAGGCTCTGGGCTAGTGCTGCAAGCGAACTCGAACTGGCTGCCCAGTCAGGACCACCAGCCAGTGGCCAGACCCGCCACAAAGCGGCCCTCAGCAGCTTGTGCAATAGCACTTCTTGCTGGCACCTGACACTGAATAAACAGAACAGAAAATTCTAAACTACCAATACACAAAGAACAGAAACAAAGAGACCTAAGAAACAAGCCTAAGCAGCAAGCATTCAGGAAAGAGTGACCATGAAAAAACATGTCTGTCCACAGCCAGGACTGAGACAGAAGCAGCTTGGGAAACAGCCCCTGGACCGTTGGTGGAGGCGTGTCCTTACAGCTTTGACAGTCTCAGTCCTATTGGCTAATGGATGAGGACAAACCCAATCCTGGATGCTGCCCCCACTGCAATGGAGAATGTCAATTTCATCAAATTTCAGTTCTTCCTAGACACCCTTTATTCCTTCTGAAATAATTCAAAATGCATTCTCTACAGTGAGGTCAATAAATATTCCTCACAGATTCCTCGCTAATGTTTATAACTTACTCTGCTGGATATATGAATGTTTGGTTAGGTGCCTACAAATTAATCAATGAAGAGGGAATCAAAATTAGTCTTTAAAATTCTGGCAGCTTTTTTTAATGTTTAGACAGATTTTATTCTATTATGGAATACTAATTACATTTCAAAATGTTTTACTCTGTTGAATAGTTTTATTAATTTTATCAGTAAAACATATAGTAAGCAGTCTTGTCAAAAAGTGTCACAATAAAAACCATACTACTTTAATACAGATAGATATATTTCTATTCCTGTCCTATTGATTCTGCACCAATAAGCCAAGCGATTCAGTTTCAGCTTTTTTATGCCTTCAAGTCAGCACTGACTCCTATCAACTGCCTGGACTAGTTACTGCAGTTTTCTTGGCAAGATTTTTCTGAAGTGATTTACCATTGCCTCCTTTCTGGAGCTGAGAGAATTACTGGAACAAGATCACCAGTGCCTAAGGCAGGACTAGAACTCCGTGTCCCAGTTTTTAGCCTAATGTTTTAGCCACTCCACCAAACTGGCTCTGATGAAAGATACTGCCATGTATCACTTTCTTCTTTTGGTGAACAATAAATGTGGCAGGAATATGCCCTTCAAATGTTGCTGAGTTGTTATATGACCAGTGGGCAAGGTTTCTGGTTATAGTTTATCAGCTGTGCAAAGGTTTCAATCCCCATCTTTAAAAGGATGAGTTCTCTTTAGAGCAGTTCCCATCTGGTGTTCTCCATATGTGTTAAAAATTCCAAACCAACTAGCAAAGAAGTTTGGGAACTTAAATCGAGCATACTTAACACCTGGTTGATGACTTTAAGCAACTGTGCTGCAGGATTTAAAATGCAAAATTAAAAAAAATTGAAGCATACATAAAAAATGTTTAATATTTTAAAATAATTTTGCCCATCTTATTTTTCTCCATAGCAATAGCACTTAGACTTATATACTGTTTCACAATGCTTTACATCCCTCTCTCAGCCGTTTACAGAGTTAGCATATTGCCCTCAACAATCTGGGTCCTCAATTTACTGCCTAGGAAGGATGGAAGACTGATGAGCCTGGTGAGATTCGGATTCCTGGAGTGAGCAGTGAGTTAGCCTGCAGTGCTGCACTCTAATCACATGGCTCCATATAGGCTGGAAATAAGTTTCCTGAATCCTCATTCTGCATTTCGTTTGGTAATGTTGGAGTGTATTTCTGGAATTTGGACTCATTTTAAGTTTGGAAGGACCACTTTCAAAGAATTTTCACATTGATTTCTATGCAACAAACAAACCTGGGAGAGTTTTTCAACTTTTAGAGAACTTGGTAAGCTCTAAGGGAATGGGGGAAGTCTTGCTACTTTGTTTGAAAAATAATTTGCCAAGAAATATAATTCACCAAATTATATAAATAACTCACCAACATTTTTTTAAAAAACAACTTACCAAGAAATCCCAAACAACTTATTGATTTTTTAAAAAAGGTTACAGTGAATCCCTGGGCCCTTGTAACAGATGAGCAAAGTGCAAGAGTTACAAGGTAACATAGATTTATATAAAATGTTGCTCAAAAACAGTTTGAACATGCATTTACACCAGTGTGACAACTTTAAAAGAATTGCTTTACAACTGAGAAGGAAATAAGCACAAAGGCAAATAAAGGCATCTTTCATTTTCTGAAATCATGAAATTTCTAGAAAGAAGCTTAACAACTTTGATATATAAATTGAGCTAGGCACAGATTTGCACAATAATAAAAATCTCATTGTTAAGGATATTACATGAGAAACAGAGTAGGACATGTGTGAACTAAAGGAACAAATGCATAATACTTTATTTATAAAGGCAAATATCAACATGATTACATGACTACAAAATCAACTTAGCCTGAATTCTTGATGCAACTGATCACACTACACACAAGCATGCAATGTTGAAACTTGACAAACTTTTAAATGCACCAGTTCTCACACTGATTCAAAAGCTGAACCTAGAACTTTCTCTTACCAACTGCAGTATAGAAAACCTCAATCACAGATGCCTACTTTTCTTTTTCAATCAACTAATCAGTCTCTTACTCTAATAGCCAACATACATAACTGTCGCGGTGTCAGTGCAAAACAGTCACCATGAACATCTACCATCTGAAGGTAGAAAATAAATTACTGTTTGAGATATGATAATCTGCCACTCCTTGCCAGAGCTGCCCTTTGAACAAGGGTCTTTCCACCCATTCTCCTCCCAGAATGGAAGAGTTCCTTTGCATATTTAAGAGAATAACAGAGTTGGGGCTTCTGGTTGTTGTTGTAGTGAGATTGGACATGAGGAGCAGGTGTCCGCACTCCCGTGCCAGGTTTTCCCCATTGGTGGGCTCTGAAAGGAGCCAAAACTGCCCTATAGGGGCAGTGAAGCAAAGAGGGGTGTCCTGTGAGGTCGCAGAGAGTCACAACTCTCCTGTCTGACCCAGGTTCTTTTTCCCTCTCAGCCATGCTGAGGAGAAGAAGCAGCCTAAAGATGGCTGCCATGAAGCTGGGACAGCCAAGGAACAACTAAGACTGGTGCTGGAGCGAAATAGGTGAGCAGTGACTGGAACTGGGGGAGAGGATTCCTTTTCACACAAAATCTAATCCCAAGGAATAATTTAGTACTACTTGCTCAGAATTATTCATTAAAGCAGTGATTAAGCATTCTGAGAAAAAATACCAGACCAGAAGGAAAAGATTTAAAGAGAGAAAAACAATAAATCTCTAAAGATACAGAAAATTTGACTCTTAAACTAGGAAGAAATGGTAATGGGAAGGTATTTTAAAATGCTGGAATTATTTACTTTAAAAAAAACTTATCCTGCTTCTATAATTGAATTACAATTAAAATTATGATCAAAATAACTAAAATTAGACTGACTAGTGGCAACACTGAAATTTAAGTTGAGAGCACCACCTGCTGACAAAAGGTAAATATACAAATTTGGGAATACTTATACGAAGGACTGTGAAAATATTTACTGGGTTATATCTAACTACCTCACAACTACTGGAGATTCAAATATGAGAACAAGGAAGTTATTTAACTAAAGAGATCCTTAAGTGTTATGCTAGAAGATTGAACCTGTAAAGGGGACATAAGGAGGCTTTTGATAACTTTTGGACTATTTAAATGGAACTGATTAATTACCTATGGGATACAAAGAACTGTGATTTGTCTACTTCTTGAAGGACAATTTTAAGTCTGAATAAATGGTTCTTGGACTACTGGACAAAAGTGGGTTTTCTTCAAAACAAAATAAGATGCTTCATAAGGAAGAAATGAGTGGAACTTTGAAGAAGATGGCATTGATTTTCCAAAGCACAAAGGACATCATGGAGAAAGGATTTAAGGAGATTATGGAAAAAATGGAAAATACTATACAATGGATGATGAGTAAAGATCTAGACCAGTGATGGCTAATTTTTTCTGGACTGAGTGTCCAAAGCACTTGTGTATGTGCGTGAATGCATGCGTGCATGCCTGAATCCCCAAAATGCAATGCTCGTGCAACCCTTGTGTATGTGCCCCACCCCCACACATGAGCCCTGCCCCATTCGCATGCGCACATACAGCCTTCCGCACATGCCCCAACCCCACACATGCGCATGCACCCATGCATGCACCCCACCCCTGTACATGCGTGTGCCCCCTGCATGTGCCCCACCCCCATGCATGTGCATGACCCTGCACACACCCCACATATGCACACACCCTCACACATGTATGCATATGCCCCTGCACACACCCCATGCATGCATGGCAGAGACCCAAAGATCAGCTGGCTGGCAAGAGGCACGCACACATGCATGGCAGAGCTGAACTGCGGTGATGGCTCATGTATCCATGGAGAGGGCACTGCATACCACCTCTGGCATGTGTGCCATAGGTTCTCCATCATGGATCTAGACACTCAGAAAAGGGAGGAGCTAACACAATGCTTTACATCCCTCTCTAAGCAGTTTACAGAGTTAGCATATTGCCCTCAACAATCTGGTTGAGGGCAATCTGGCCCATGGGAGGCAATTGGTGGCAGAAGGCGGTCCCATAAATACTCTGGTCCTAAGCCATGGAGTGCTTTAAAGGTGATCACCAACACCTTGAAGTGCACCCGGAAGTCCACCTGCAGCCAATGCTGCTCACGCAGGAGAGGTGTCACATGGGAGCACCCTGTTGCTCCCATAATCCCCCGCGTGGCCGCATTCTGCACAAGTTGGAGCCTCCGGGCTCACCCCAAGGGGAGCCCCATGTAGAGAGGTTACAATAGTCCAGGCGAGAAGTGGAGTCCCAATCTAGAAAGGGTCACAACTGGCATATCAGGTGAACCTGATAAAAAGCCCCCCTGGCCACGGCCGTTGTATGCTCCTCTAAGGACAGCCGTGGATCCAGGAGGACGCCCAAGTTGCAAACCCTTTCCATGGGGGGCTAGTGATTCGCCCCCAATAACCAGCGATGGTGTCAGCTGGCTATATCGGGACGCCGGCAACCACAGCCACTCGGTCTTGGAGGGGTTGAGTCGAAGCCTGTTTCTCCCCATCCAGACCCGCACGGCCTCAAGGCACTGGGACATCACTTCCACGGCATCATTGGGATGGTCTGGGGTGGAGATGTATAGCTGAGTATCATCAGCGTACTGATGGAACTCCACCCCAAAACCACAGATGATCTCACCCAGCGGCTTTACATAAATGATGAAGAGGAGCAGTGAGAGGACTGACCCTTGTGGCACCCCACACACTAGGTGCCTCAGGGTCAACCGCTGCCCCCCTGTCAACACAGATTGTGACTGGTCAGAGAGATAGAAGGAGAACCACCGCAAAACCGTGCCCCCCACCCCCAATCCCTCCAACCGGCGCAACATGATACCATGGTTGATGGTATCAAAAGCCGCTGAGAGATCTAATAGGACCAGGATAGAGGAATAACTGCTACCCCGAGCCCTCCAGAGATCATCCACCAACATGACCAATGCCATTTTGGTGCTGTACGCAGACCTGAAACCGGACTGGTGCAGGTCTAAATAGACAGATTCATCCAGGTACTGGGGGAACTGCCACGCCACCACACTCTCAACAACCTTTGCAAGGAAGCGAAGGTTGGAGACTGGACGGTAATCAGCCAAAACAGCTGGATCCAGAGAAGGCTTCTTGAGGAGGGGCCTCACCACCACCTCCTTCAAGGCGGCCGGTAGGGCACCCTCACTCAAAAAAGCGTTAATAATCTCCTGGAGCCAGCCTCGTGTAACCTCCCGGGAAGCCAGCACCAACCAGGAGGGACACAGGTCCAATAAACATGTGGTCGCGTTCAGTCTTCCCAGAATCCTGTCCACGTCCTCGGGAGCCACAGGATTGAACTCCTCCCAGATAACACTCTCAGGTCCTGCCTCTCAGGACCTTCCTTCCATGTTGGAAGAAGCGCTTTTTTTTCCGTTATTTTTTACTTTTGTCACAAGCCTTTGCTCATTGTGAGCCTTAGCTTTCCTCACTTCATCTTTACAGGCTCAGTTTATTTGCTGAGAGTCTGCCTTAGTTATTTGCCCCTCTTTCCACTTTTTATACTTGTCCTTTTTGTCTTTCAATTTGTCAGAGAATTCTTTGTGCAGCAATGCTGGTTTCTTTTGAGAGCTGTTATTTTTCTTCTTCGTTGGTATTGTGCTAGAGTGGGCTTTTATAATCTCACTTTTCAAAATTTCCCAAGCTTCTTGAGTTGTTTTCCCCTTGAGGATTCTCAAACATGGAATCAGAGGTGGGTTTCAGCAGGTTCTGACCAGTTCTGGAGAACCAGTAGCGGAATTTTGAGTAGTTTGGAGAACCAGTAGTAAAAATTCTGACTGGTCCCGCCCTCATCTATTCTCTGCCTTTCGAGTCCCAGCTTGTCAGAGGAAAAACCTCTTAGTATATTGCTGCAATTAATTGGTTGATTGGTTTGAACAGTTTGAATGAACCAATCAGAGCACAGCTTCCTGGCTCTGAGTTTCCTGCATTTTCCAACGGTCAGTTGAAGAGTATAAGTATAAGTAGCAGCAGGATTGCAGCCAGCAGATAGACTCTTATGCAGACTCTCACTGAGACCCTCAGAGAGAACCTCCAGAGCTGAAGTCACTACAAGGAGCTGAGTCACTGCCTTGCTCCTGAGGAGACTCATGAACAATCCAGAGAACCTCCCATGTTTGGGAAGAAGATTAGAGCTAATGGACTTTGCTGAGAATTCTTTAGGCTGTTTTTTTAAATTAATCTTTATTTACATTTTCAGTTAAAAACAACAAGAGAAAAAACAAAACATTGTATAGCAAACATAAACATAGAAACCCCATAAACCCCTAAATCACCCACATAAAACATAAAACAACTATATCTTTATGTATTAATCTAATGACTTAATGTCCTGTATTGTGTATTTATATTGCAATCCGGAGAAGACAGAACCTCCTATCTATTCTTACACATTAGTCCAATCCATTCGACCTCATTGTTTTTATACAGTATACTCTGAGTCCTACATATAATATCTCATCTATCTCGAGTTATATTTTTGCTTTTCTCTACCCATCTATAGAATTTCTCCCATGATAAACATGATTGTGTTTGGTCTTTGTCTTTTAATTTTTTGGTCAGTTTGTCCGCATCTGCACAATCCAAAATCTTCGGTATTATAGCTTCCTCTGTGAGATATGTTGGTTTTTCCAAAATTGTGCATATGTCAATCTCGCCACAGTTATCACATGTAGGGCAAGGTACCATACATCTTTATTCATATTCTCTGGCCTGGAACCAAGCAGGCATGTCTCTGGGCACCAATCAATCTTTAAATTTAAAATTTCATTTAACCATTTTTTGTTTTTCCCCCAAAACTCCACTGCTTTCGGGCATGTCCACCATTGATGGTAGTAAGTGCCTCGTTCATTCCCACATTTCCAACATTCTGCGAGTTCTCCCTTAAATATTCTAGCTATTCTATCTGGAGAGAGATGCCACCTGTATATTATCTTGTATATATTTTCTTTATATGTCATGGGCACTACTAGTTTCATATTATCTCGCCATATCTCCTGCCATTTCTCTAAATTAATTGGGTATCCAAAATTTTTTCCCCAGGCAATCATTGTATCTTTAATTATTTCTTCACCTATTTCTATTTCCATCAGCAATCTATCTATTTTCGAGATCATGCCTTTTTCTTGTCCCATCAGAATTTTATCTAATTCTTGTATCTCGCCATTAATACCTCCTTCCTTATCTCTATTACACTTAGATTTGATCTGTGTGTATGTCCACCAGTCCATTTGTACTCCTTGGGAATCCAATTCCTGTTTAGATTTTAATTTTCCTTGTGGGTTCAGTAATTCTTTATATGTTAATTTTCCCTCGAAGTTATATAGTTTAGGGTATGTTAGTCCTTCTATAGGTGAAATCCAGCACAGTGTCTTAGTATAGTATTTTTTGCTACTTTTTCCCCAGGTCCGAATTAAAGTATTTCTAATATAATGTCGGGTGAACCATTTACTTTGTGTGTTCTTATTTCTCCAAAGAGCCATATGCCAACCCTGATTTAAATCAAATCCTTCTAATTTAAGAAGACGTCTATTTCCTAAAGTAATCCACTCTTTTACCCAGGTTAGAATAGCTGCTGCATGATATTTCTCCCAACATGGTAAGCCCAAGCCCCCTCTTTCTTTTATCTTTTGCATCATCTTTCTTTTAATCCGTGGCTTTCTCCCCTGCCAAATAAATTTAGTTATTATTTGATTTAAGTCCATAAAGAATTTTTTAGATAGATTAACTGGAGCGGTTTGAAATAAAAAATTAAATTTTGGTAGCACATATGATTTTACTGTTGTTACTCATCCTAGCAGTGAAAGCTGTATTTTACCCCATTTATCTAAATCTTTTCTCACTTGGGTTAATAATTTATTGTAGTTATCTTCTTGTAGACTCGAACATCTATTAGTTAGCCAAATTTCCAAATACTTAACTTTGTTCATTATCTTTAATCCGGTCCTTCCCTGTAGATTTATCTTAGTCTCTTCTAACATATTCTTAGTTAATATATTTGTTTTCTTTTTATTAATTAATAGGCCTGCCACTGCCCCAAATTCCTCAATTGCCTCTAATAGCGGTACACACAACTCTAGAGGCTCTTCTAGAATGAAAACCATATCATCTGTGAAGGCTTGGGTTTTAAAGACCTGTTGACCTGTTTTAAGACCTTTTATTTTTTCCTCTTTCCTTATTTTATGCAATAATGTTTCTAATGATAAGATAAAAAGTAACGGAGATAAAGGACCGCCCTGTCTTGTGCCTTTTCCAATATGAAATTCTTCTGTCAAGTTCCCGTTTATCAGTATTCTGGCCATTTGTTTTGAGTAAATAGCTTTAATTGCGTTTGTGAATTTCTTTCCGAATCCCATGTATTCTAATTGTAATAGAATGAAGTCCCAATTTACTCTGTCGAATGCCTTCTGTGCATCAGTAAAGACTAATGCAACCTGTTTGTCTGGGTGCTCTTCATAGTATTCCAGTATATTTAACATAATTCTCATGTTATCTTTTAGTTGACGTGATGGTAAGAATCCATTTTGGTCCATATGAATAAACTCATTCAGGAAACATTTTAGTCTATTTGCTAGAATTGTAGTAAAAATTTTATAATCTGAATTCAGGAGGGAGATTGGTCTGTAATTTTTAATGTTTATCAAGGGCAAATCCTCTTTAGGGATTAAGCTAATGTTAGCCTCTCTCCATGAATGGGGGATTTCTGCTTTCTCCAGTGTTTCATTAAAAAGGTCTTTCATATGTTCTCCCATGACCTCAAACATTATCTTATACAGTTCTACCAGGAGCCCGTCTGTGCCTGGTGTTTTCTGATTTCGCTGTCTCTTTATTGCTCTTCCAACCTCAGCTAAAGTGATTTCTTCTTCCAGAATATCTTTTGTTAAATTAGGAATCTTAGGCAGATCTGATTTCTCAATATACTTTTTTATCAAATCTATTGAAATCTCCTCTCTTTTATATAACGCTTTATAGAAATCCACCACAATTTTCTCTTTCCCTTTTTTGTTCTTTATTAGATTTCCTTCTTCGTCCTCTAATTGATCAATCCATCTAGTCTGCTTTTCTTTTTTAAGTCTGAATGTAAGCCATCTTCCCAGTTTGTTAGCTGATTCAAAATGTTGTTGTTTTGCTAACTTTATCTTATTTGTCAATTTATCTAAGTCCAAAAGGTTAAGCTGATGTTTTAAAAGAGTTACCTGTTCTTTTGCCTCCTTAGAGAGTGGGTCATCTTGTAGTTGTTCCTCTGCTTTTATTAGCTTATTTATTAACTCTTCCCTTTCTTGTTTTTCTTTTTTGTATTTAATGGCCGTGTATTTAATAATGAGACCTCTTATGAAAGCTTTTGCCGTATCCCATATTACTTGAAATGACATTCCTGGTGTTTTGTTTTCTTGAAAAAAAAAGAGGTATTTCTGTCTTAAGTTTTTGTATAAGTTCGGTTTCTTTTAATATCTCTGTCCTCATCATTCATCTCTTTCTATTTTTTCTCTCATTCTTTAATACGACTAGCACTGGATTATGATCGGCCCACTCATTCGGCATAATTTTGGCTTCTAATATTTGGGAGTTAAGTTCTTGTTAAGTTCTTGTGTCATCCAAATCATATCCAGTCTGGACCATGATTTGTGCCTGGGAGAGTAGTATGTAAATTGTTTGCTTATTGGATTATGTTCATGCCAAGAGTCTACCAATCCTAATTCTTCTCTCATCTTATTGTAGGTAGTTGGTAATATCTTCTTATCTTGTCTTCCCTCCCTCCCCCCTTATGGATCTCGCTCTTTTTATAGTCATATATTCTATTAGTAATTACATTAAACTCACCCAGAAGACATACCTGCTCATATTCCAAGTCTCCAATTTCTCTTTGTAATCGTCAAAAAAAGGATTTATGTTTGACATTCGGAGCATAAATTCCTATCAATAAAACTTTCTGCTGCAATAGTTCCACCTCTAATATTAATATTTTTCCCTCCTCATCTGCAAATAATTGTTTCGGTGATAAGTGCTCTTTCACAAATATTGCCACACGTCTCTTTTTCTCTTCTGGGGCTGCTACAAACAGTTTCACTATTTTCGGACATTTCAATACCTTAGATTGAGATAATTTAATATGCGTTTCCTGTATACATATTATGTCTACATTAGTTTTAACAATTTTAGTCAATATACACCTTCTCTTTATCGGTGCATTAAGACCATTAACATTGACAGTCAAAATTTTAACTCCCTGCTCCATCCTCTATTTACTACCTTCTTTGCTTTTGGTTACCGAATGAGTTTCTACCCTGTACTCTGCTGTTCCTCCTTCGTCCCCCTTCCTCCCTTCACATTTCCCTTTTTCATAATATGCTTGTGCTCCTCTTTCATTTCTCCACTCCTCTTTCCGCTCTCTCTGTCTCTCTTTCACTATTTCTATGTCACTTTTGCTTTCAACAGACCCAAAGCAGTTTTCACAAAATTCTCGAGCGTCCTGTATGTTCTCAGTTTTAATTTTTCGGTCTTGCCAAGTTATCAAGAGCCCATCAGGTAGCAACTACCTATACGGCACATTATGTTTCCTTAGTTGCAAAGTTATAAATTGATAACTTTGTCTCTGCTCTCGTATCCTTCTCGGGATCTGTTTCAAGATCGTAATTTGACACCCTTTATATGTAACTTTCTGGTCCCTGGCCTTATGTAATGTTTCATCCCTAAGCGCTTTTTTAGTAAGTCTTACATGTATTTCTCTGGGCAAATTATGGTGTCTCGCATGAGCTAGTATATACCCTGTAAGTTTCATCTATCTCGGCCTGGACCTCTTCTTTCATCTTCCCCACTACCTCTGCTATCACTTCTCCCACTATTTCCTCTAGTTGTTCCTCTCTATCCTCCTCTACATTTTGAAAACACAAAAAAAAAGGCAGATTTTTCCATCTCTAGGAATACTATTTCATCCTCGAGTTTCCCCATTGCTTGAGCACATCTCTTTTCACATTTATCTATCTGAATTTCCACTCTTTCAGTATTTTTTTCCACCTCAGTCAATCTCTCCTCATGCTTAGTTAGCATTGCTTTCATTTCTCCTAAAGTCTCTTTCATTTGTTTCACCTCTCCTCTTAATTATCTCAGACTTCAAGTCCTCAAAGTTTTTTGATGTTGCTTCTTGATTTTTCTCCAATAGCTCTTGGATATTTTGGAACATCGCTTGCATTCCTTGCATAGTTATTGGTTTATCAGTTGTTGATACATTTTCAGAGGATTTCCTTTGCCTGGGGATATTGTTATCGGCGAAGACATTGTTGTTGGTGCTGTAGTTTTCTTCACTACTTTTGTAGAGGTTACCGTAGTAGCCATATCAGTCAAACAGAGAAAGCTTTTCCAAATTATCATATATTATATAATTATCACCTTATTTAAATAAGTCCTATACATTTATAGTCAGAAATCAATTCTAATTCAATTTAACTTATCTTTTAACAAATAGATGGATAAATAAATTCTACATATATATACAAACTCCTATACTACGTTGCACTAAAAATTAAATCTCAATAGTTGATTAAATAATTGGCCCCTACACATTCAGTTATCTACTATTATTATCTATAATTAATTAATTAAATTATGCTTATATACAATTATATATACAATATAAATAATATCACTTGTCCGTTGGTACTTGACTCTTCACAAAAAGAAAATAGTCACCCCTTTCTGTTCAGTCTGTCACGTATTTAATCACAACAAGCAAGGGCTCACTGTCATACTGTCAATATTACATGCCTCAGGAGGAAGGGGGTTTCGGAGAAGATTTACCCCCTGGACATCACTTATTCCACTTAATTAATAAAGCGTTATATATTGTTCTTTATTCGCTAAAGTTTAGGTCTTGTCACTGCCAAAACCCAATAAATTCCGTCATGTATTCCAATTAGATCTTACTTCGCGTCTCTTCCAGCTCCACCACAGAGAAATATCCAATCCTTTAAAAGGCTTCCTTCTCCTCTAATTTAAGCTGCCACTAATTTTGCCAATCGCCAGCACTCCCGTCGTTGTAAGCTTAAATTTCTTCCTTTCCTTATTTTCCTTCTGGTCTGTTCTCTCTGTCCTGCCTCCCCGTGCCGGTCAAAACCACAGCGTCACAGGCTTCGGGGCTGCTCTCCGTGGCCCTCTTCCTGATCTCTGGATCCTAGGAGCTCTCCCTTCGTTACGACATGGGGGGGTCGCACACCCTCTCCACATCTCCGAAAAAGACTCCTCTACTCCTCCAACCTCTCCGGGGCTGAGGATGGTGGACAGCAAAGTCACGGAGGTTCAGAAATTTGAGTGGCTCAGCGGAGCTCGTGCTGCACCGCTCCTTCGCCCAGATCGTTGCACCGGAAGTTCTGAGAGTTCTTTAGGCTGTTGATGCCTTCTTGTAGGTTTTGTTTTTATGTGTTTTTATTATTAAACCAGTTACTCTTTTTAAGACTCCTCTCTCAACTTGAATGCTTTAGTGTGTTTGTGTGCATATTGGGCCACGGTCCATTTGAACCCAGAAACCTTCCATCACACAGCTGATTGGGGGGAAATGAGGATTTTGTAGTATCCTTCCCCTGGAGTGGGGTGGGAATGGAGATTTTACAGTATCCTTCCCCTGCCATGCCCACTAAGCCATGCCCACCAAGCCACGCCATGGCCACCAAGCTACACCCACAGAACCAGTAGTAAAAAATTTTGAAATCCACCACTGCATGGAATCCTTCCCAAACTCTCTCTAAGTTTATTGAAATTAGCTCTCTTAAAGTCCAAGGCTCTAGTTTGACTTTGTTCTACTACGTGTGCTTGCATAATGCATAATTCTCTTTCTTTCCCTTCTTTTTTAGAATGGTGGTATGATTAGAAGTTAGGTAAAAATAAGAGAAGGGGGAAACATTTGAATATACATACCTTTATATAATAAAAGTAACAATAAAATGGGAAAACTAGAGATTGAATTATAGTATTATTAATTAATAAATGATTATTAATCATTTTAATAATATTGTGATTGGCATTAGAATAATATATTGAAACATTGAGCAATTAAATAATGAAAGAACATACTTTAATATAAACATGTGTATTACTATCAGAATTATATAGATTTGATTATTGTAAAGAAGATGATTAGAATATTTTTGTATGTCTAAATAATATTGGGATTGGTTTTAGAATAGTGTATTGAAACATTGAATAATGAAATAATTAATGATTGTATTCTAATACAAATAGATGTAAAGAATTAAATATGGGAGGTAAGCTAAAAATGAACAGGATTCAAAGCACCAAAGTGGGTGAGAGATGCTGGATAGAAAGAAAACTTCTTTTAATAAAAGGGTGACATGATTAAAAGTTAGAATAGAGATAGAAATAAGAGAAAGGGGGAACATCAGTGTATACATTTTTACATAATAAAATAAAAGCAATAACAAGAGCAAAGCTTAGAAATTGAATGGTGGTATTATTATGTATGATCAAATAATATGGTGAGTGGTATTAGAGCAATATATTAAAATATGGAATAATTAAATAATGATAGACTATAACAATATAAATGTGTATTATTATTAGAAATATATAAGTTGATTGAATGTAATAACTATGATTAATTTGACTAGTTTTATATGTATTAGACTGTATAATAGCCAGGTATCATACTGTTCGCGCATTGATATGTACAGGTGAAACTCGAAAAATTAGAATATCGTGCAAAAGTTCATTTATTTCAGTAATGCAACTTAACAGGTGAAACTAATATATGAGATAGACTCATTACATGCAAAGCGAGATAGTTCAAGCCTTGATTTGTCATAATGTTGATGATTATGGTTTACAGCTCATGAAAACCCCAAATTCACAATCTCAGAAAATTAGAATATTGTGAAAAGGTTCAATATTCTAGGCTCAAAGTGTCCCACTCTAATCAGCTAATTAAGCCATAACATCTGCAAAGGGTTCCTGAGCCTTTAAATGGTCTCTCAGTCTGATTCAGTAGGAATCACAGTCATGGGAAAGACTGCTGACCTGACAGTTGTGCAGAAAACCATCACTGACATCCTCCATAAGGAGGGAAAGCCGCAACAGGTAATTGCAAAAGAAGTTGGATGTTCCCAAAGTGCTGTATCAAAGCACATGAATAGAAAGTTATGTGGAAGCGAAAAATGTGGAAGAAAAAGGTGCACAAGCAGCAGGGATGACCGCAGCCTGGAGAGGATTGTCAGGAAAAGGCCACTCAAAAGTGTTGGGGACTTTCAAAAGGAGTGGACTGAGGCTGGAGTCAGTGCATCAAGAGCCACCACACACGGACGGATCCTGGACATGGGCTTCAAATGTCGTATTCCTCTTGTCAAGGTGCTCCTGAACAACAAACAACATCAGAAGCATCTTACCTGGGCTAAAGACAAAAAGGACTGGTCTGTTGCTCAGTGATCCAAAGTCCTCTTTTCTGATGAGAGCAACTTTTGCATCTCATTTGGAAACCAAGGACTCAGAGTCTGGAGGAAAAATGGAGAAGAACACACTGCAAGATGCTTGAAGTCCAGTGTGAAGTTTCCACAATCTGTGTTGATTTGGGGAGCCATGTCATCTGCTGGTGTTGGTCCACTGTGCTTCATTAAGTCCAGGGTCAACACAGCCATCTACCAAGAGAGTTTGGAGCACTTCATGCTTCCTTCCACAGACGAGCTTCATTTTCCAGCAGGACTTGGCACCTGCCCACACTGCCAAAAGTACCAAAATCTGGTTCAATGACCATGGGATTACCGTGCTTGATTGGCCAGCAAACTCGCCTGACCTGAACTCCATAGAGAATGTATGGGGCACTGCCAAGAGAAATATGAGAGACATGAGACCGAACAATGCAGAAGAGCTGAAGGCCGCTATTGAAGCATCCTGGTCTTCCATAACACCTTGGCAGTGCCACAGGCTGATAGCATCCATGCCACGCCGCATTGAGACAGTAATTGATGCAAAAGGGGCCCAAACCAAGTACTGAGTACATATGCATGCTTATACTTTTCAGAGGTCCGATATTGTTCTATGTACAATTCTTGTTTTATTGATTTCATGTAATATTCTAATTTTCTGAGATTGTGAATTTGGGGTTTTCATGAGTTGTAAGCCATAATCATCAAAATTATGACAAATCAAGGCTTGAACTATCTCGCTTTGCATGTAATGAGTCTATCTCATATATTAGTTTCACCTTTTAAGTTGCATTACTGAAATAAATGAACTTTTGCACGATATTCTAATTTTTCGAGTTCCACCTGTATATGTAAAATAAAATAAAAAACTGGGGGGGGGAGAATAACAGAGTTGGAAGGAACCTTGGAAGTCTTCTAGTCCAACCCCTTCCTCAAGCAGGAAACTCTATACCATTTAGCATCTTTTGCCATGTTTTCCTCTCATCCTGGAGCCAGAAGAAACTCCTGCCACCTTTAGTCTTGCTGCTTCTGTAGTACAGCCTTACTGCATATGTAGATGTGTCTGTATAGTACTGTGTTACTCTCCATGTGAATGTACCACATTAAGCTGCAAATCTATTGCTCGAGGTTTCCTCCAATTGAAACCAATCTCATCAATTCTGGGAAAGCTGCTGTCAGTGGTTGTATAGCATATATACATCAAGAGCCTTGGTGACTAAAGTGCTGTTAAAGTAGCACTTAGCTGCCAGCTGCCTGCAATTACTGCGAGTTCAAATCTCACCAGGCTCAAGGTTGATTCAGCCTTCCATCCTTCCGAGGTAGGTAAAATGAGGACCCGGATTGTGGGGGCAATAAACTGACTTTGTATTAAAAAAAAACACTGCTTAGGGGGGGCCAAAAGCCCTTCTAAGCAGGTATATACAAAACTATGAAGGCTATTGCTAAACGCATTGTAAGCCGCCCTGAGTCTCCAGAGAAGGGCAGCATATAAATTGAACCAATCAATCAATCAATCAATCAATCAATATATGCTGGAGATGTATTTGTGAGGCATCCAAGCAATACACACCCACACCCACATACACTCACACCAGGAGAGTATTAATATATCAATTTAATGATCACTAGATGTAAATGAATAATTCATCTCTCGTGACTGCAAGGTAGTGGTTGCCTTTGTGCTGCATAGATACAGATAATTTTGCTAGGGGACAATCTTGGTTTACTGAGTCAAAAGGGAATCAGTTGGGAGAAACACAAAAGAGATTAAGAAGAGAGAGAGAAATTGAGAGACAGCTGTGGCTGGGGCATCTTTAAGGAGAAAAGGGGAAGAGCTGGATTGCATGAACATGTACTTTGGAAATATGGTGCTTCTTTTCAGAGACTATTCCAGATGTTGGAAGAAGAAGAAGAAACACAAATGGTTATCTCTGAACAGCTCTCAAGACACACAGATGGATTGCCAATGGGCTCAGCAGTAATTATTTAAACTTATTCTTCTACCTCTATATTTTGGGGTAGTAAAGAGTCCCCCCCCCCATACAAATGTAATTGATTTCCAAACCTGGAATACAAACCTGTACTTCCATCACTTGATGTTTCACAACATTTTCCCCTTTGCAGAGCTGGGGTGGGCGTGGCCTGTTCATGGCACATCTGACACTCCTGCTTTAGGTGTGTTAAATTTTGGGCACAAAATTTATTCCCAATGTTTTATAAAAAAGCCACTTTTTAAAAATTTGGAACTTAAGGAATAAAGAGTTAAGAATAATGCCATTACTCACTGAAGAAATTTTATAAGACTGTATTATCACTAAAAAGGTCCTGCTTTAAGTATGCTCCAATTAAATGTTCTATTGGTAGCAACTGAGCCTTTGTTACAGCAATATTCTATGTCTACCAGCAAATGGTTAAATTTTTCTTAAAGCGGTTATGGAAAAAGAATTATATTCCATAACTTGCAGAAATTCTTCTTTCTGCAAATGTTGCTTTGATTTGAACCAGCCCATAACAACTTTATGTCAAAGGAAATACAGGAGGGAGAGGGGGAGAGGGGAGGGGGGAGAATTCTGTATCCTTAATTTAGTCAATTGTTATTTACCTTCAATGTTTACTTTGAATTCTTCTTGTTGAATCCTTCATACCCCTATCCCTTGGTTCCGCTCTCTGTTACTGATTGTACCATTCTATTGCGGCTAGGTCTCTGCCTGATATTCAGAGTGCCCTTTATTTAATTCGTTAAATAGCTGTACATGTTATTATTTATTTTCAAATTGTTTTTTGGGGGGGAGGGAGTCTTCATCTAATAAAGTGGTGTGTAACAGAGATTTAAAAAGAGGGGGATCTTCTCTTCCCCTTATTGCGTCCTCTTGGCATCTTGCCACTCTATGCATTAAGGTTACAACTTCCATCATTAAATAATCTCATATGTATTTGGTCTGGATGCATCTGGTACATGTTGCTCTTTAGATGCCTTACAAATGACACCATTTTGATTGTATAAATTACGCTTTTAAAAGTAAAAATAGCAGCAATGTCGTAACTCTACATTGTTCTAATTTAGCATTTCTGAGGCTAGTAAATCAATGATGAACTATTGTAAAACAGTCAATCAAGTTGGGCTTCTATCTTGTTGACATGAAGTCTTCTTCCATTTATATCTCCAATTATCCTTCTTGCTGGCATTTTATGAAAGAAATTAACCAAGGAATTGTCTCCTTTTAATAATAAACAATACTTAATATAAAGCTTATGGAAGAAGCAGATGCCTAATTAGTTATTTCTCAAATATGACAGCCAGTTTGCTGAGTTATACCTTACAGATTATTTGTCACAAATGTACTGTAAAGTTCTCCAATAAAAAGTTTAATGGAAATGGACGTTGGTCTTACCTGATACATCCGTTCTCTGCGAAGACAGAAAACGTCAGTCAGATGTCTGGGAAGGTCGACTCTAGTATGTGGCACATGACCAAGTCTGGGAAGCTTTAAGCTCCACCCTCTGCTGGGAATCCCCCAGTGTTTCGGTGAGGACGTTGACGCAGACTGGAGTGTCTTCCTGGAACAAGAGAGAATGAGAACCAAAACCACTCTCCCGCCAACCACAGGGCCTTTTGAAGGATGGGGCTGACTGACGTTCCCTGTCTTCGCAGACAATGGACGTATCAGGTAAGACCAACGTCCATTCTCCTGCTTGTCAGGGAACATCAGTCAGATGTCTGGGACATACCAAAGCCAGTGTCCAATGAGGGAGGGAGAAGCGAAGGCCCTGGATGTCAGGCTGTGTCAGGATGCGGCGACCGAGGGATGCATCAGCCGATGCAAAGGAGTCTATGCAATAGTGCCGAATGAACGGCGAGACGCTTGTCCATGTAGCGGCACGGCAGATGTCCTCCAACGGAGCCTGGGAGGCCCAGGCAGCAGAAGTCGCAGCGCTTCTTGTAGAGTGCTCCATAATGTGACGGGGAACTGGAAGAGATTGTCGCTGTTAGGCTGTGCTGATGGTGGCACGGATCCAGTGACCCAGAGTAGTAGTGGACACTTTCGTCCTGATGGAGGTTGGTTGGTAGGGGACAAATAAGGATTCAGACTTGCAAAAGGATGAAGTTCTAGAGAGATAAATCTTTAGGGCACGGCGTACATCAAGGGTGTGCCAAGAGCGTTCTAATTGATGTACAGGGGAAGGACAGAAGTTGGGGAGAACCAACTCCTGGGAATGGTGGAAAAGCGAGTTTATTTTTGGGATAAAGGAAGGGTCCAATCGCAAGACAACTCTGTCTCTGTGGAAAACACGAAGATCGGCTAGAACAGATTGGGCGGCCAGCTCCGAGATCCGATGAGCCGATGTAATGGCTACTAAGAAGGCCATTTTAAAAGAAAGGAAATGAAGGGAGACGATGCAAAGAGGTTCAAAGGGTGAGATGGTTAAGGCCTTAAGGACCCTGTTGAGATCCCACATGGGGAAACGATGAACTGTCGGAGGCCGAAGATTGGAGGCACCTCGTAAGAAGTGATGTATGACGGGATGTTGAGATATGGAAGTAGAAGAACTGCAGGTCAGTACTGATGAGAAGGCCGCTACCTGACAACGGAGGATATATGGAGCCAGGCCCGCTTTGAACCCCAATTGTAAGAATCGTAGGACATCGATGAGGGAAGCCGAAAGGGGGGAGACTCCCGAACGGTGGCACCAGGAAACAAAGGAAGACCAGGTCGCGGAGTATATGTGATTAGTCGAAGCTTTCTGTGATGCCTGTATTGTGGACGTTGTGTGACGGGATCGGGGACGTTGGCCCTGCTCAGCATGCCCTGCTCAACCTCCAGGCAGTCAAGTGGAACCAGGATGGGTCCGGGTGCTGGAGGTTCCCTTGCTGAAGGACTATGCGGTCAGCCGGAATCGTCCATGGGGTGGAGACAGATAGGGAGACCAAGTCCGCGTACCAGAGTCTCCGTGGCCAGCGGGGAGCCAGAAGGATAACCTCTGCCCGTTCGTCCAGTATTTTTCACAGGACCCTGGGAAGGAGCGGGACGGGAGGGAATGCGTATAAGAGACCGGAAGGCCACGGAGAATGGAGTGCATCTATGGCTTCTGCCCTAGGATCCTTATAACATGAGAAATACCTTGGAAGGAGATGGTTTGTGGCTGAGACAAAGAGGTCTACTGCGGGAAGGCCGAATCTGCTCACAATCTCCTGGAAGAGATGGTCTGGCAGGCTCCACTCCACGTGGTCCAGTCGGCGGTGGCTGAGGGCATCCACTTGTGTGTCGCTGTACCCAAGATGTGAGCTGCAAGGATGGATTGTAGGTGAGCCTCGGCCCAGAACCCGAGCAATAGAGTCTCGTCCATAAGGGTCCTAGAATGAGTGCCCCCCATTCTGTTTATATGGGCTTTGGCCGTAATATTATGGGTGAGCACGAGGATGTCATGAGACTCCATCGTATCTTGAAAATGGAGCAAGGCCAGGCGAATAGCCCTCAGTACCAACAAATTAATACTAAGACACTGTTCCATAGGGGACCACTGACCTTGAATCATGAGCTGGTCCAGATGTGCTCCCCATCCCAGGAGGCTGGCATCTGTGGTCAGAGTCAGTCGAGGAGGTTCTTGGAAGGAGCAAGTTTTGGAGAGCACCGACAATGTCCACCAGCGGAGGGAGTTGATGAGTGTCGGAGGAAGGGAGACTCTGCAGAGCGAAGTACTGGTATGAGATCATTGGAAGGGAAGTAAGAACCATTGTAACTCCCTACTGTGAAGGCGAGACCATGGAACAATCCTGAATGTCGAGACCATTTTGCCGAGAAGGCAGGAGAGGCCCAGCAGAGAGGAGGAATGGGTTGAAATGCAATTGAATGCCATGGAGCAGAGACTGACCTTACGTTCCTGGGACAAGGAAACCGTGGAAGCTACAGTGTCGATCACGGCTCCTAGATGCTGCAGCATTGTGGAGGGAGACAAGTGGCTTTTGGGCCAATTAACAGAAAGCCCATGGTTCTGTAAAGTTTGGATTGTGATGGATAAGTCCCGATGGGCAGCCTCGAGGGAACAGGATTGGAGAAGGATGTCATCTAAATAAAATTGTATTCTTATTGGGATGGAACGGATATGGGCAATGAGGGATGACATAATTTTAGTAAAAACGCGGGGAGCAGAGGAAAGACCAAATGGGAGGGCGGTGTACTGATAATGTCTGCCCCGGTAGCAAAAACGAAGGTATTTACGAAAAAGGGGGTGGATAGGGACATGGAGGTAGGCCTCCGTCAAATCAATCGAGGATAGAAAATCCCCTGGGCGAAGGGTCTCCAGTATAGACTGGAGAGTGTGCATCTTAAAGCGGTGTTGCACCATGAAATGGTTGAGAGATTTCAAATCAAGGATAGTCCGCCACCCGCCTGATGACTTCTTTATGATGAACAGGCGGGAGTAAAATCCCTGACCCCGTTCGTCGGGAGGCACATATTGAATTGCTCTGAAAGAAAGGAGGTGATCGATAGCCTCTGAGACTACGGCTTGCCTATTCCTGTCCCGAGATACCGGGCAAGAAAGAAAAACTGAGGGAGGAGGAGAAAGGAATTCGAACTTAAGGCCCGATTGAACTGTCTGAATAACCCATGCATCAGAACAGGAGAATCGCCATTCGTCGGAAAAGAGGGTTAGGCGACCCCCAATGGGAGCAGACCTCCCCCCCCCAGATTATCTGGAATGGCGGAAGGAACTTCCTCTGCCACCACGAAAGGGCTGTTTAGCCGGAAATCTGGATCCCTGTCTAACCTGAGAGTTAGAGAATTGGGAGCGGGGCTGGAAGTTATGTTGGAACGATTGGGAGAATCCCGACTCTGAAGAATGAAAGGACTGAATCCTGGGATATGGAGCATAACGGGAGTCTCTGTGACGGGAAATGGAGGGCAGGATCTTCCTGCAGTCTCTGGTCTCAATCAAGAGAGGCTCCAGGGGTGGTCTGAACAATGCCTCTGTGGTAGTAAAATGGCCGCCGATTGCATTTGGGCCTTTTCCACGACGTTCTCTAAGGCCTTATGGCGCCGGAGTTCCTTCCTGGAGGATTTTGAGGCTGATGCCTTAGAAGGGGCCCGCTTTGGAGGGAGGGGGGCTGTTGATGGACCTCCCCAGGTTCGCTATTATATCATCGCTGACCAGCCTTGCTCTGAGTGCCCTGACGAGAATGTTGCATGGCATCCGCCATCTTAAAATGGCCGCTGGGCAGATCGGGATATAGATAAGGGGCCAAAGGAAACCCACGCAGAGTACTTAGCTTGGTGGAGTATAGTGAGAGCCTGTTAGCTGCTGTAGTGTGGCGAAGCCGTTCCTCAGGCGATTCCAATGCTGCACAGCCTCAGAGAGATCACAAGCAGACGAAATAAATGGAGACAAAATGGCGGACTTTTTTTCCCTTTTAAGGAAACTGCCAGTGAGGCTGCTAGGCAATAAAGCCTTCAAACGCAGCAAGGGGAGCTCACCCAAAGCTAGCAATCGATGAAGGGGAGCTGAGCTGATTGAGAAGCCCCTCAAGGGAAAACTGCCAGCCTGCAGCCCCTCGCCGCCACACAGCCTTCGGTAGTATTGGGTCAGAACTCTTCACACCAGAGCGGTCTGAAGTAGTCGATAGAACAGTCCTTAGGTCATACACAGAGAAAAATCCATTTTAAAAGGAGGCTAGGCAAATCGCTGTAGAAAAGACAAGAAGAGGTCTGGGAAGACACGACTGTCAGCACAGACCGAATCGAAACACTGGAAGATTCCCAACAGAGGGCAGAGCTTAAAGCTTTGCAGACTCGGTCACGTGCCACATACTAGAGTCGACCTTCCCAGACATCTGACTGACGTTCCCTGACAAGCAGGAGAATGAAAGAATTATAGTATATTCAAGAATTAAATGGTTGGCTCATTTTGTTTGTTACCCTGGGAAGTAATTGGTTCTTATTTCTTACAGTTTTCTCATTCTCTGATATTTCTGCTGTTATGTATTGAATATATATAGTTGTGTTAAGCCTTGCTAAAGTGAAACTAACCTTTAGATGACTCTAACTGTTAACTTCAACTGTTTTGGAGGGAAACTCAGAACATTCATATTTGGGTGGGCTTTTTAAGGTATTGTGATTGGTTGAGGCCCTGTGGGCCTACAGTATAAAATTACAGGGTTTTGCCTGTGGTTCTTCAGTTTCAGTTTGAGTCAATAAATTCTGTTGTATCTATGCTGGTCTATTCTTGCCTATTGCAGCCAATGACACAATATTTGCTATGAATGGCTTATGCCTGTCGACACTTAAAATGTGGCTTGTTGGTACCAATTCTAAACAGAATAACAGAGGTAGAAGGGACCTTGCTCAGGCAGGAAGCCCTATCCATTTCAGACAAATGGCTTTCTAAGCTCTTCTTAAAAACCTCCAGTGTTGGACCACCCATAACTTCTGGAGGTAAGTTGTTTCACTTGACTTCAGGAAATTTCTTCTTAGTTTTAGGTTGGTTCTTTCCTTGATTAGTTTCCATCCATTGCTTCTTGTCCTGCCTTCAGGTGCTTTGGAAAATATTATAGGTAACTGCCTCTTCTTTGTGGCAACCCCTTAGATATTGAAACACTGCTATCATGTCACCCCTAGTTCTTCTTTTCATTAAATTAGACGTACCCAGTTCCTGCAACCATTCTTTATATGTTCTAGCCTCGGTCCCCTAATAAACTTTGTTTGTATAAAGTGTGTACATAGTGGTGGTGGGTAAGACAATGTATACTAGGGTTCAACAATACTTTGCATTTGAAGGCAAAAAGCTGCTTTGTACACTGGTGCTCTGGAAAATCCATCTGCAACTCTTTCAATCAAATACATTCTTTCCTGAGATTGTGCAATGGCTGCAGCCATACAATCTAAAGAAAAAAGATACTTTAAGGAGCTATAGACTGCTTTGGACCATATGACTGGAAGGACCTTTTTTAAATTTGAATTTGAAGTACTGCCCAGGCCTAGTTTGGAGTTGCATACCAAAATACAAGTGAAATCAGGATCAAGAATTGGTTTAGAGCCAGAAGAATGCTAATTAAAGTGGTTGTTGAAAAATCCACCAGGGCTTTAAAAAAGATACGAGTATGTTTTTAAAAACCATACCAAATGTATTTTTAATTGCATGTAATTATTTTTCACATAAAAGTTGCTTGTGGCGTGAAAAAATGTAGGTAAATCTTGGAAAACACAAATGTTTACTCTTGAGCAAAAATGCTTCAGATGCAGTGAAGTTTCTATATAACTCATATAAATATGGTATATTGATGTGCACTTTGCTTTACAGTATAACTCTTTAAATGTTTTTCTGTTTGAGATTGTTTCATCAGTGGGGTGCAGGCAAAGCTTTAAGGATATTTTTCCTTCTTTGTCAGTTACTCTGCCTATTCTTTCTCTATACGCCATGGTGGCACAGTGGTTAGAGTGCAGTACTGCAGGCTACTTCTGCTGACTGCTGGCTGACTGCAATTTGGAAGTTCGAATCTCACCAGGCTCAAGGTTGACTCAGCCTTCCATCCTTCTGAGGTCGGTAAAATGAGGACCCAGATTGTTGGGGACAAGATGCTGACTTTGTAAACTGCTTAGAGAGGGCTGATAAGCACTGTGAAGCGGTATATAAGTCTAAGTGTTATTGCTATTGCTATTGTTATTGCTATTGCTATTGCTATTACTATTGCTATGCAGCTGAGTCAGTTTCTTTTCTCTTTGTTTCCATACAGAAAGTACATGTCCTTTCCTCTCTACTTTAATAGAACGTAGTTAGCTAGATGTAGTTAGCTAACTACATCTAGCTTTGCCTATGTGTAATATATTTTTATAAATAAATATTCTTTCTGTTTTAATTACAATTATAAAACCCTCTTCAGTTTTATTGCTAATTGCTCCAATCAGACTCCAGTCAGGTTCTCAGAACAATGCATAGTGCTTGAACTTCCAATGATATCACTACTAGCTTTATTACCAGTTTTGAGGTATCATGAAAGTTATAGTCCTAACAACAACAGGGGAACCTTCTTTTGCCAACCCCTCTGTTTTGTATGAGCTTCAAACGGTAGTTGAAACATGGAAAATATCCATTTTTAGATTCAGTCCCTAATGATTCCTTCAAAACAAATTTATCATCCAAACATCATTTCTTTAATGTCTTCCTACTCTTTTCGCCTAAAGAACTATATGTACTAATATGCATTTTCTACAGATATGCTTCAGTTTAGACTCTTACCGCATATTTAATATACAGAATGAGGCAAACAATTAAAAATTTGACAATGACCTTTAACAATGCTGTCTTTTTCAAATGACTCCTTCTCCATTTCAGTTCAAATGCCAAACTTAGTTGAAGGTGTCCTTGTAATGTAGCATGGTCAAATGTAAATACCTGTTCAAAATTACTCTGGTTTTCTACATCCATCTATCAATGCAACACATACTAATTAAATATTTCATTATGCTGTTGCATGATTTATTAGGTCTGCCTTCATTAATATGTTTGATCAGGAAAGTAATTAAACAATGAACATTGGCAGCAATACATACTCCATATCAATGATTCAGAGAAGGATTCCTTGAATAAAATTTTGATAATATTAACATCATGAATTTCACTTAACATTGAATTATCTGGCACTCTGTAGCGTTAAACTTCAGATTTATCATTAAAAAATCTTGCATTACAACATGACAGTGGATTGGTCCTAACTGGTCCATCAACACTTGAAATAATTAAAGTAAGAAACATTACTGCTTAATTACTCACATATCTGTTTCCCAACTTGGTACTCTGCAGAAATGTGAAGACTACATTTGTTTTCCATTTATTCATTTCTGAATTCCATGCTGAATAGAATAATCTCTACAGTGTCACTCTGGATTAACATACTTTAGATTAGTTTTCCTTGCACAGAAATTCTGACTGAATGAAAGTCATGCACTCAGGGAAAATAAACCAACCACCCTATAGCACTATATAAATTCACAACAATGTAAGATACATAATTAGTTAACAAGGAAACAAGATGTAACAAGAGCTTTTTGGGCATTTAAGAGCCCAAGAGAGGAAAATTGCATGTTTTGAGGATTGTAAGCTAATATACACATAGGATTGAATGACTGCTTCCTGCTGGGTAAGCAAAGGCTAGAAATGGGATAGGAACAAGTAAAAAGAATTTGCCTGGGTTGCTCAGTGGGTGAATTTAATGGGAAATCAAGAGTTTCTATTTGGCTAAAATAATAATGTAAAGAAGGAGCAAGAAGAAATAAAAATCTTTCTCCTGAGGTTACTCTAAAACAGGGATGTCACACTCAATTTCACTGAGAACCACATCAGCTTTATGGTTGCCCTCAAAGGGCCAGTTGCATGTAAAACTGTGATGACTGACAGTGGCCAGGTGGGTGTGGCTGGGTGAGCATGGCCAGCTCAATGCTGCCTCCTGTGTGAGTGCCCAGGAGGAGTACCCAGCTGGGCTGGGATGGGCCAGAACCACTTTCTTGTATATTGTCCAGCCTCAAAGTCCAGGTTTTGCTCCCTTAAATCTTGGATTTCCTCCCTTAAATGGGGTAAGAAAAATGGAGTGGAAATAAGTAAGATATACTAGAAAGAAAAGGGAAAGATGTAAAAGAAAGGAAGAGGAAGAGAAAAAGAAAGGAGAGAAAAGGAGAGAAAAAGACAGGACAGGACAGGAAAGGAAAGGAAAGAGGAAAGCATAAGGAGGGGATTGAAAAGGAGGAACGGGAAAGGGAAAAAGATGAATCAGAAAAAGGAAAGGAAGGGGGAAAAAAATTGATATGGACGTTGCTTACCTGAACGTCCCTTCTGAGCGTGCTGCTGGAGAATCCAAGAGCGTGGGTAGTTTCCCCAGTTAGGCTGATACTGAGTGTCTATCACTTTAAGAAATCTGTTGACTCCACCTCCAGGTCCTGACTGAGGCTCAATTTCTTTCACGAAGAAGGTCCAAAAGAACAACAACCATCCAATAGCCTTTGGGAACCTCAGAGCGGAAGCCAGCATGGGAGGGTTGGATTCTCCAGCAGCATGCTCAGAAGGGACATTTAGGTAAGCAACGTCCATTCTCTAGCACGCTGCTTGGAGAATTCAAGAGCGTGGGACATACCCAAGCAAGTGTCAAACAGGGTGGGAGGCTGAATGCTCCCGGGTGGCAGAATCAGAGATGACAGATTGTAAAACACACCGTCCAAAGGACGCCTCAGCCGAGGCGAAAGAATCAACCTTGTAATGGCGTATGAAAGGTGTTAGAGACGTCCAAGTTGCTGCACGGCAAATGTCCAATATGGATGACTGGGTGGCCCAAGCAGCTGTCGTGGAGGAGCTCCTTGTCAAGTGTGATAGGATACGTCAAGGCGGTGATCTGTTCTTAAGTGCGTATGCCATCGCAATGCACACCTTGAGTCAATGTCCAATCATCTGCGAAGATACTTTACGCCCCATTAACGCTGGCAAGGAGACGAAAAGCGCCTCAGATTTGTGAAAAGGTGCAATGCACTTGATGTAATGGCGGAGCACCCGTCTGACATCTAGGGTGTGCCACTGAGCTTCAATCCGATGTTGGGGTGCAGGGCAAAAATCAGAGAAGAATAAGCTCCTGAGAATGATGATAAAGCAAATTTACCTTTGGTAAGAATGAAGGATCCATCCAGAGGACCACCCTGTTCGTGTGGAATATGCAGAGGTCAGGACGTACCGAAAGCGCTGCTAGCTCAGATACTCTCTGGGCCGAGGTAATCGCGATGAGGAAGGTGACTTTCAAGGTAAGAAAACAGAGGCTGGTGGAAGATAAAGGTTTGAAGGGTGGGGCCATTAGAACATGGAGGACCAGGGGAAGATCCCATGTTGGGTATCGGTGGATGACGGGAGGATGGAAATTAGTAGCTCCCCAAAGAAAGGTCCGAATCTTTGGATCCTAAGTTAGGGGCAGAGCCAACGCAGTGGGCAAGACAGTCTGGAGAACAGCCACCTGGCGACGGAAGGTACTTGGTGCGAGTCCCTTGTCAAACCCATCTTGGAGAAATTCAAGGAGATCAGAAACAGATGCAAGAGCTGGGTCGATGCCGTGCGTGGAGCACCAGCAGTGAAAACTCCTCCAAGTGGCATTGTAGATCCTATTGGTAGAGGCGCGACGGGAGGCTTGCATGATGGAGATTACCGGCCCGGACAGGTTATCCCTCCTCAGGAGGACCCTCTCAAATGCCAGTTGGTCAGCTGGAGCCATTGTGGCTCCGGGTGTTGAATGACCCTCTGGCTGAGAGAGATCCAATCCTGAGGAATCCGCCAGGGACAGGAGACTGACAGGTCCAGTAGATCTGCATACCACAGGCAGTGGTATGAAAAGAGAGGGCCGGAACTTGAAAAGAGAGGGCCGGAACAGGCCTGTAAAGGCAGGTTTCTCTGGCAATGCATCATCATCCTCAGACAGTTCCATATCTCTGTTGTCATCATAGTCAAGCTGGGAGTCATTGCTATGAACAGACTCCTGCAGAGAATAGTCACTAGGAGGCACACGTGGTCATGAGGACTCAGGGTGAGAACACGGTTGGGGCCTAAGAGCCTGGCCTCCATGAATGTGAACCCCTGGAATTTGGGTCCCTTGTGTGAACCCTGCCACTAGCATTCGGGACAGTGTAGCAGAAATCATTGCCTGAAGATCGCAAAGCGAGGTACCCGAGGCTGATACAAATGTGGCGCCACTGAATGAGAAAGAAGCAACACTAAGTCAGCATGTGGAGGCAACATCTCTACTCGAGGAAGTAAGATAACTCCAGTTGGTTCACTCTGCAATTGCGAATGCACAGGCTGCAGACTCGATAAAGGCGATGGGGCAGAAGCCATGACAGGAGGAGGCTCTGGCTGAGATTGGTGTTGGGTCTTGCGCTGAGCCTGGTCAAATCAGCACTCTAAGGCATCATGTCTCTGCTTAGCCACCTTGTCTTCGGCTGACGAGGGCTTGTGGTCCTTGGAGGTCAATGTCTTGGCCGCACTAGAGGGCAGTTTAGGCCACTTCTTAGAGTCCTTACGCTCAGGTGTCAGAACCTTGGGTGGGCTATGGGCCTGCTCGAGGTCTGAGGACAGATCGGAGTCCCCCATTTTAGAAATGAATATATATGTATGTATGTATGTATGTATGTATGTATGTATGTATATATGTGTGTGTGTGTGTATAATTTTTTTAAAAAAAATAATAGAATGAGGGGTGGGAAAACAAGCAACCTCGGTAGAGAGCCCCAGACGCTATTCACAAGTGTGGCACAGAAGAGGCCGTTTCTGAAGCAGGGGAGAAACAAACAAACAAAGTCCAGTCACAAAATGGCAGCTGACAGGAATCGTCGGAGAGAAACTCTTGGCCCTGCAGAAGTAGAGGGTCCGCCAAAATGGCACCAGAGCCAGCCGGCTCAGAAGTGCTCTGGTGACTCGCCAATTAACAATAGGATCCCGTGGTTTGCAAGGAGAAACCCCCTTGCCTCGAAGCAGCAGGCTAGTGCTGGATCAACAAAATGGCACGAGCGCAGGAAAACCGCCTCAAAGTGCTGTCACGGTAACAGTCAATAATCAGTCCTCTCACCCAAAAGGCGATCCGACGGTTATAGAGGGCACAAGCTCAGTTAATAACAGCTCCAGCGCTGGCGCAACCCAGCTGGCAAGTCCAAGCGCACGAGCACTCAAAAGTGCTCCAAACACCTCAATCAGATATGCGGAGTATGCCTCTGAACATTAGGCAGGGACACCGAAGCTGCTGACAGAAGGCTGATGGAGCTAATGGTGGCGGTTTGCCAGCAAGCCGGAGAACCAACGCTCTCACCAACGGCACAGGTGAGTACGCCGGGAGATGCTGATGTGAGGGTAGAGCTCCGCAGTGATTTCCAAGACAAGTGGGTGGAGGCGGGCGGCCGGGAGCCCCCTGGCTCGACACCACCCCACCGGCAGCCAAGAGACTGGTTGACTGACAGGCTGTCAGAACATAAAGCAGCTCCAATACACAACTCCAAAAAAAAAAAAAAAGCAATCCAATCAATATTAAAGTCCAGAAACTCTAGCAAAATCCAAAACTACCAGAGTAGATAAAAAGACACTCTTCCAAGCCTGACTGAGTGAAAGGAACTGAGCCTCAGCCAGGACCTGGAGTTGGAGTCAACAGATTTCTTAAAGTGATAGATGCTCAGTATCAGCCTATCTGAGGAAACCACCCATGCTCTTGGATTCTCCAAGCAGCGTGCTAGAGAAGAGAGGGGAGGGGAGGGGACAGAAGGGGAGAGAAATGAGAATGGAAGGGAGGGAGGGATGAAGGAGAGAAGAGGTAAGGGAAAGGAAGGGAAGGGAGAAATGTAAGAAGAAGGACACTGCCCAGAGATGGCATCTACCTTGACAAAGAACCTTTGCCTGGGTCTAAAATGGAATGTAAAAACTAGATAATTTGGAAAACTGAATTTACAGAGTAAAAAGACTAATTTAACTGTCCTGGGCTTTAGCCCTTTTGCCTTCCATCACTTCTCACAACCATTGATAACTTTCTCATTGAATTCTCTGGTAATTCAAGTACATGATTTTGCCAGGCCGGTATTTTGGACACAGGTGAAACCAGAAAAGGGAGACACCTCAAAAATACTCTGATGCAAAACAGGCAAACACCCAGTCTGACCCTCGAGCTCTTGGGGCACCAGGACCCTGCAGCCCAGCCCAACCTAGTCCTGCTTCCCTGAGGGGGTGTCTGGCCACTCTTATCTCCTTCTCAAGCTTGCTGTGAGACAGGGTGTGGCAAGGCCGGGCAAGGCATTGCATGGTGAGGCTGGGTGAGGGGTGGGGCAAGGCCAGACAAGGCATGGCAGAGTATAGTGTGGCAGGACAGGGCGAGGTGAGGCATGGCACAGCATGGCAGGGCAAGGCCAGGCCAGGCAGGGCTCTCCTCAAGGCTGCTGAGAGGCAAGGCAGGGAGAGGCTGGGCAAGGTGTGGCGTGGTGAGGCCAGGTGAGGTGAGGTGAGGCAAGGCCAGGTGGGCTGAGGTTAAATCAGGTGAAGCATGGCATGGCATGGCATGCCAAGGCTGGGCATGACAGGGCAAGGTGGGGTGGGGCGGGGTGGGGCAAGGCCAGCCGGGATGAGGTGAGGCGAGGCCAGGTGACCCCAAGGAGCTGCAGCTGCTGCTAAGCACCACCAGCCCACACACACTCGCTGCTTCCTGGGTATGGGCCAGGGCCAAGGCAGCGGCGGCCACTCCCATAGTATTTCCAGGATCTGGCCCACAGGTCTGGAGTTTGACATTTGCTCTAGACATTTTGCTAAGCAAATTAGTTAAGTATACACTGAATGGCATAACAATTAAATACATATAGCTGTTTTGAAAATTGGACTAAGCAATTAATTAGTTTAATAGTTCAGGAAAGTATTAATGTTCTAACTTTTCCTGTTACATTGGTTGTTTTTATTTTTTTCCAACAAAGTGACAAGGAAGAAAGTTTTTAAGTAATTTGGTAAAAATAGTATTTTATTATTAGGAAATATTTTTGTAGGCTTTAAAAAATCTTGTTTTTATAAAAACCATGAAATGGATCTAATATTTTTGTTGAATGTCTGAGAATCACCTTCACTTGTATTGATCTTATTTTGGCAAAAAATTAATGTCACTTTCTCCCTTTTTATATCAAGTTTAAATCCTCCAAACCAATCCAATTATTTTGCCTCTAAGACAGAAATCCCACAGTTTCTCTGCCATAACAGAAAGACATAGACAGAGTAACAAATCAAATATTCAACTTTTTGCTACTCTTTCAGGACACCTGGAAATCTGCTGCTTTATTTTGCTTAATGTCGGGATTGGGAATGGTCTGCAAAGCATGACTCTGCTGGTAAACAGGTCCATATGTTTTTATTTGTACACACTCAACTGCTACATTTTGGTTAAAAGTAACAACCCAAAATTCTGGATATGGAAAAAAAAACATTTAAAAAAATGTTTTTTCATTTAAAAAAAACTGGGGAAATACAACCTTTTAGAAAAGCAGCAGGTAAGATATTTCTTATTCTCATCGGGATGCTTCAGTGAAAGATTGATCTTTCTCCATCCATTTCTTTGAGTTAAGAGTGAATAGTGTGCATCTTTCTGCAACAAAAGGCAAAAAGCTATCATTAGGCAATCAGAGCACAAGAACCCATGAAATCAGTGTTGACTTCTACTCATTCTGGAAGAGCTGTTCATTTGGTAGAAACTGGTCTCAGTCAAAAATCAGTAGGCTTGTTATTTTCGAATAAGGGAGATAAGATCAGCATAGACATGGGTGGCTTCTTACAAAATCAGCCTTAGGTATATAAAATGAGGCTGTCAGAAAAATGTTGTCAGACCCAGATGACTGTCTCTGATACTGAAGCAAGCCATGTTTTCTTGTAGTGCTATTCTGAGCCTGCCAGCTATCAGAGCACCAAGTGTGAGCTGCCTGTAAATATATTAAAATATATGCATGACAAAAATGTTTCAGGATAAGTCCTTCCAAGTGAGTTCTGATTAGAGTTTGAACTCAAGGATAAAACCATTGACACTGGCCAACTTTTATCAGGATAGGGCTGATCATATTCTGCTCTTTACAAATGCTACAGCTGAAGAATGGACATGAGAAAGCAGTTTTGTAATTATTGGTTTTATAATAAGGGTAGTCTAGAAAATGCTGGAACTTCTATCAGTGTAGAAAGACCAACTGATGTTTTATATACTATGCATGGAAACAGATAGGCAAGGCCAGAACATGTTTATTGTTCTCTCTCTCTCTCTCTCTCTCTCTCTCCTGAGAGGAAATATTCTCAGTTCCTGATGATTACTACATTTTAAAGAAACATTCCAGGCAGGATTTTAGAATCTCATAACATGCACACCAAAGATCAACTCCTAAAATATTTTACCATCAATAAAATTAATTGATTCATGGCCATTGCCAGATCATGTGTTAGCATGATCTGTTGGAACATATATTGTCTGAACTTTTCCTAAAAGTACTGGGAGGAAAACAATATTTGGTAGGGAAAACATACAAAAATCATTTGTTCAAGCTCAGGAAAAACAAAGAGTTTGAATAATATAGTCACTATTCATATAAGTATATCTTGCTGTTTTATTATTTTTTAAGACAGATCCGTCAAAGGTCTCCATATTAAGATCAGACCATTTGACCTAATTACTCCTTGAGGAATAATGCATCAGTGCTATTGCCAAAAGTAGATGGACCTGGACAAAATACCTTCACTTTTTAACTCCTAGGCATGTTTGTGTGTGTGTGTTCTCCATTCTCCCTGGTTTATCTCCCTCTGCTTGTCATGATTTTGTCTCCCATTTGTCTCTTGCCCTCCAGTCTTCCCTCTCCTGGGTAATCTTTGTCTCTCTCCCCATTCCTTACCAAAAGCACTTGTGCCTAGTATCTCATTTTGCTGGAGGTTCTCTATGCATCATGCTTGACCTCTTCCTAAAAGAAAGATGCTGCAAATGCATTTGGGAGCCTTCTTAGCTGTGGACCCTCAGACCTCCATCTGGTGTCCAAATTTAGTAACATTCTCAAAAGATTAGCCCTTTACAATCAGAAGCTGTTTGACACATGTGGTTTTCTTAAGAAATAAGATTGGGTAGGACCAAACTTACTCGTGCTTAAATCAAACACATTAAGTAAATGGGACAGGCTGTTCTTTCCATCAACCAGAGAGGCATTTTAAATGAGCCAAAATGTTTAACTGTTTTGCTACCATGCCACAAAAAGAAATTTCATTAAAATAACTATAACCTTTCATTCATTGAAATGAATTAGGATCATCCTAATTGTAATATTCCTGGACTTATCAAAAAAGATAAATTGGTTGAGGAAAGGAAAATATAAAAACAGTAGAGGAAAGAATCATATATTCCTAGAGTTTTGATGTGCCTACTGTTACATATTTTACATGTTTACATATTGTCAAGCAGAGCTTTACTGTAAATGTTGGCTGAATTGTTCATGTTTCCCTCCCTCCTGTCTTTTTACAGTATTGTGATTTTTATATTGTTTTAAGTGTGTATTTTTATTTTGTAAACTCTCCTAATATTGAATAACAGTGCCAATAATAATAAAGTGACTTTTCAAAGTCAAAATTATAACACCAGAATAGAAAAGAGAAGAGGACAAGAAATAAGTGCATATCCATAATAAAATATTTTTTTTGCTGAAACCTTCAACCTGCTGAAAATAAAGTTATAAGCCTTGAAAATAAAGTTATAAGCCTTGACAAACAAGTTCCAAATACTTGGATTTTTTTTTTTTTGTATACAAAGGGCAACTATTTGCAAAATCTTCTGAGCATTTAAAAAAGTATATTTCCAAGACAACAACAAGCCTAAGTTTTCTCAACCATGAAAATGCAAATAAAAAGATTCAGTTGTTCTAAAGATACCCCCTCTTCAGTGGTGGGATTCAAATAATTTAACAACCAGCTCTCTACCCTTTGCTCTTTCTTCTCCCTGGTCTTCCTCCTTTCCTCGTGCTGGCTGCTCCATTCCCATTTCTCCATTGCAGTGCAGTGTTGTGCTGTGCCACAGAGCTTGCCCCACACACCACCACCCAGGTGCCCTCGTTTCCCCCAAGCATTTCTTTGCTAACCTTTTTTCCAGCTCCATCATGTTTCTCTGTCACATTTTTCGCCTTCACGTGCAGGGAAACAAAAGTTTGTGGGACTAAAGAAATAAATTCAATCAATCAATTCCAACTTCTCGTGGAAAAAAAAAAATCTCGCGGTTGGAATTGATTGATTGAACTTTTTTTTTTAGTCCCACAAAGTTTTGTTTCCCTGCACCTGATGGCGAGAAACATGACAGAGCTGGAAATCAGGTTAGCAAAGAAATGCTTGGGGGAAAGGAGGGCATCAGTATGCCAGGCGCTGAAACGGGCCTGTCTCTCTCCAGCAGTTGCCCAGACCCACCGGAGGGAAGGCCAGCATCTCCTGGCACTTAAATGTGGCAGCATTCTAGCTCTGGCCAGGAAGGGGCAGCCAGAATGGGTGCTGCAGGCAGGACACCTTCTCGCTTCAGTACCCTCCCCAACCCTCTGGCATTCTGCCGGCACTTTGGCCCTGGGCTCCCACCTTATATGCAGTAGCCCCACCCCCTGCTGTAAAGTAAAGCATCCCTCTAATGGGTCTTTTCAAAAGACCCAGTCTTATTTTCAGGAAAACAGGGTAGTTTTCTTCTGAATCTCAAATTTGAGGCTTTGAGGGTCAAGAAAGATTGGAGCTTGGATCCCTTCTTTGGGAGCTTCTGAATTTTGGGAGGAGACTAAGGACACCCCCCATCCCCATAATCCCAGATTCTTCAGGACCTGGAGGGCAGGGGGGGGACTTGAGAGAAGGGTATTAGGCAGGGATGGGATCCTACCGGTTTAACATCCGGTTCACTAAGTGCACACTTCACGCACGTGCACAGTTTGGGAAAAATTCACCCTCCGCATTGCTGCGGGCAAGGAAAACAGCTGAGGCAATCCACTCTGCCATGCCAATCAGCTGGCCTTCAGAAATGGAAATGTAGCTGAGTATAATGCAGGGATGGGCGGGCAAGCCCACTTCAAAATCATATTGAACCGGTTCGCTCATAGCTGAAAATCGAAGCTAACGGTTCACCCAAACCGGTCCAAACTGGTAGAATCCCACACCAGTATTAGGGGGAACTGAGTTGCTTCTTGGGAATTAACAACCCAAAAATCTCTCTTTTGACAATTGGTCTGGAGACCCCTCCCTTTGACATGGTCTTAGGAGGGAATCTGGGAGGTGTAGGACCCAAACTGATAGGACCCAAACTGATTCCTACTAAGAATCTTTTTTCAATCTTTCAGGGTCCCTTTTAATTTCTTGCTAAAATTTGCTTGGAAAGATGACTTAAAACACAGAATATTATTGAGGAGTAAAAAGGAATCTTGGCATGAATAATCAACTTGGGCTTCTTCTCTGTACAGAACTATCTCCTCCAGTGAGTGAATTCAAGGGAGACTATGCCCGGAGACCGATGATGCTGCAGAAGGGTGAATTCCCGTTGGTACTCCTTTCTGGACATTCCCAATGCCCAAGTTTGAGGGAAACACCTCCCCTCTGAAGCTCCATTCTTGGCTCAGCAGCACCTTTTGGCAATTCCTTCACTTTGCAGAGAGAGGGAACAAGTGGAATTCGACTGCCTGAGCCAAAGTCCACGGAATCTTGAAACAGGTCATTTTCTCAGAAACCTTCAGAAGCGGAGGAGTAAGGTGGGGCCAGGCAAGGGAGGCCAGGAGGCAGGGCCAGGCCAAGGCAATACAACCAGTTCACTGAACTGCACATAAAATTAACAAGCGGTTCTAGCAAACCAATGCAAATTGGCTGAATCCCACCACTGCCCCTCTTCTCCTAAATAATTCTCTTCATATTCATTTTGTGCCTTCACTGGGCAGTTTAGCCATTAAAGACGTGAGTGAATTAAGGTGCAAACCGGGGAATTGCCTTTAGAACAGAAAAAGCTGCGGCTATCAACCCCAGGTAGAAATGATAGAGAGACAACTTCAGAACAGATTTTTATATATATTAAAACCTGATACTCTACATAGTTTTAAATTCAGAAAAAATGTGAAGCAGCTGCAGGTTTATTTTTTCCCACTTCATCTACTAATTTCAATTGCTGATGGTGAACATCTTTCTGTTACAATGCATGCACTACTATACTTTGCATTCTTGTGCAAAATAAAATCAACCACAGATTTTTGGTCAAAATGCATGTCACTGGCACTGATGTATTCTTAAGGTTATTGGAATTAATCTTCTTCTTTAGTCCCATGAAAGACTCAGGAACTACCCACCTTTTATTTAATAGATCAGTGTCCTGTAAACCCTATTAAGGATATTGTTGAGTTAACCAACCAGCAGAGTGTAGAGGACAGAAAAACAGGGCTGAGAACAATGAATAAGATACAAACTGGTTTATCAAAGGTTTACTTTATAGTGAAAAAACAATCTCATAGTCTTTAAACAATCCAAGTCTTTGCCAGTTTAATCAGTCCAGTGATACAAAAATCTTCTTACCATACAAACAGTAGTTGGTTAGAATAGCAAGTTCACACAAGTTCACAAACCATGATGGTAGCAGATCCATCCATGATGATAGCACAATGGTAACAACTCCACACAAATTTGTAGCATATCATCAATGACAATCAGCTCCCTTTTTAAATACGTTTACAACTAGTGATTATCTAATTACAGCATGACTCAGCATTACAACTTAAATTCATATAATACATATTCATGTTAAAATCATAGAACGCATATATTGCCCATTTATTGCCTGTACAACCTGTTAGGCTCACACCATATCCTAACAAACCCAAACAATTTTCTTATTCCAGGATCCTTCATTTTCTGCAACTGCACACCATTTCTATATGTTAATCGAGGTTGATGTAATCATAGTAACCAACACTGTTTCATTACTTTGGTTGCTGCTGCTTCCACCATGCCAGTGGTGATATCTGGCAGTTAAAGCTTTAAACAAGGAATTGTTTAAAGCTTTAACGATCAATATCAGCACTTCAAATGTGTCATATAAGCACTTTGCAACAATGCAGAAATTTTAGAATAGCCTTCATAAGATCCTGTTATAGGAAAATATTCAGGCATGGCATCAGCATAGCATACAAACCAACTAATGCCCTCCAAAACATTTTAAGTAAACCAAATGACCCAGCAGCTCCAGAAGAAAAAAGAGGAGCTATCTAAAACATACAGCGTAAGGACTGCAACTACTACTACATAGGACAAACAGGCAAAAGACTAATAGAATGCATCCATGAATACCAACTAGTAGTCAGAAGTCATGAAAACTCATTAATTTCATAACACATGGATAGACTTAACCATAGTTTCAACTAGGAAACTGTGACCATCTATACCAAAGTCCAAAAGTACTAGAGAATTTCTGGACACCTGACACTCTGACAAATGAGCTATCAATAGATGCATAGACATAAACAATATCTATATACTATGCAAAAGAGACGATCCATAAACCAAAAAGGGAACAAAAAGTCTCTACCAACCAGCAATCAACACCTAGATGAGCTAGATTAACTCCAAGATTAATATCAGACCATTAGTCAAGCAAACAATACCCAATTAAGGAACTGCCAAACAAGCCAACAGTAAACAATCCAACCAAAGATCCTCTAAGACTTCCCCCACCAACATAATAGGGCAAGCCACTGTATATAATCAGAGAGCAAATGGTACTCCCTACCAGCACTGATGATGCTACCTAGTTTGTATAATTAAATGTCTGTAAAAAAAAACAACCAACCACAAAGAGCATCAAGAACCCCTCACATCATAAGATTTCTATCCTTTGTCTCAGCAGTTAAAAAATCTTGAATTTATCCATTAAATTACATATTGTTCAAAAATCCCATCCAAAATTTGTACTGATTTTACAGTCATTCTAGGTTTGTAGAAAGGAGACAGAGATACAATATAATCTTCCATTAATACACTTGCACAAGGTATTCCAATTTTTCCATGCCTTCCTATAGTCTTGAGTGCCTAACTTAGATTATTCTACCAACTATATATGAATAAATGTTGCAGGCTTATTAAATATTATTGCAAAGAGGAAGGCAACAAGCCCGTATTTAGAAATGAAAATATTTTTTAACTTCAGATATTATAAGTATACACTATCCAGCAAATGATACTATCATGAAAATCTTCTGAACGGGAGTTGAGTACTATTAGATCTGTCTCTGAAAATGTTTGAGATCTTCAGGATGACAACTTTTTCAGTCAGAATATTCTAATCCCAAGAATATTTTTAGAGTTAGTAATATCAACAGGTATGTGTCCTTATCCTTTATTTAATAAAAATTACATAGACAACAAATGTATGGTAAAGATGAAAAGAAATAAAATTAATGAATCAATTAATATTTGGGGGAATATTTCCCCCAAAATCTTTCCATTCAGTATTTTATTCCACTTTGATTATTGCTAGAGTGGCAGCCATGCAGACAAGCCAATGAATTCTTTTTTCTGTTTTCTTTTCTTCTTCATTTTCCTAGTTTCTTTTCTTCCTAATATAACTCAGAGTTCTGCATTACTCTTGTTTCACTCCAAAGGCTTCCAGCTATGTTTGATAATCTGTTTTCTGAAACCTTTTGGATGAGATGCTGTTCTGTTGTTGCATTAATTGCTGCCTTCCTTGTACATACAGAACTCTATTCTAAAAAGAAAAATCTTTGTCTAAACCAATAGTTCAGTATGGAGTCTTCAGAATCTCTGTCATGTGAATTCTTAATTAATGAAATATTAAACATCGGAGTCAAAAGAATCCTTCGTTGCCATACCTCAAATCAAATCAAATCAAAGTTATTTAGCCCAAACAATAAATGTAACTCACAAATTATAACTTCTATATCTATAACATTCTTATTTTCTAATTTTGAATCTATAAACAACTGCATATAAAGAACTAAATATACAGTACATTCAAACTGCAGAAAGGTCATCTTAAATTTTGTATTATGCAGAGGCTAAATCAGTTGAAGTTTACTTGTAACATACAACCTGGAAAAGGGTCTGTAAACTTCTCCATGTCACTCTAAATATAAATTCAGATATAGGAAAGTATGGTTTATTATGCAGTTGGCCCTGAAATATTGACATACAGCAGATTTAGGTGACTTTTCATAATATTGTACAGAGATAAAATAGGATGTTGCACCTTAGACAATTTCTGAGAAGCACATTACTGAGAAAAAATTGGCAGGACACTTCAATGAAAAGGGATTGGAGGATTTGCCATTGACTATTGGGAATAATGGTTTTCAAAAATATTCTGCAGTATTATGTAGCAAAATGTCAAAGGATCAAAGAGGCAATTTGATTAGCTATATTAGGATTGATGAGATGTTTTAGCTGAGAATTTTATTCCTATGTTCTAAAGTAGTTTTATTACACTAAAAACAGGTGGCACCTAAAATTATCAATTTTCAATGCATCACAAAATATTATGAATGAATAAAACCTAGTAGTCCCAAAGGTGCTTTTTTTCAAGAGGCAACTGGACTTTCTGTTTTTTCTTTGAAGACATTTCACTTCTCATCCAAAAAGCTTCTTCAGCTCTGACTGGATGGTGGGGAATGGAAGAATTTATACTCCTTGCAGACAGCTGGTCATTTGCATACTTTTATCGGGTCATTAAGGTCACCCGGAGGTTTATCTGTGTCATCAGGGTCACCTGAGTGGTGCAAATTGATGTGGAGCCTTCTTGGAACTGTTGAAAGGACTTTGTTGTAGATTGGAGATAGATGATGTAGTATCCCTCCCCCTCTGTTGAGAGAGGGCTGTTTAATTTTGACATAGATGGCCTCTTTAATCCCTTTTTCAAACCAGCAATCTTCTCTGCCCAAAATAAGGATTTTTTTTTCAAACAAGTTTTATTTCATTATCAACATACAAACATATAAGTATATAAACAAATAGTCAATCATCAAATTATAACTTCTAATATATCAAGACCTAAAAGAGTTTTTTGAAGTTTCCCCCCCCTCCTCCCCCCTCCTACTCCAACCTCCACCCCCACCCCCAGACTGCCCAGAGCAAATACAGGGTAAAACATTTATTAAACCCAAAAAAGAAAACACCACACACTAACTATCTATAAATTTGTCTCCCTCTTGCACTTTAACTCTCCTAATTCATATCTAAATATAATTATTCTTGCTTGAAGGTAGTTAGTCCCACTTGATTCTTATCTGATCTTCGAGAATGAGCAGATCTTCTTTATTCCAATCAAAACCTAATAACTGTTAGCCATCGCATCTCCCACCCTTACATATGTTACCACAGTAAAAATTATATACTTCAACTAGGCTCCAATAAAGTATATTGTAAAAAACCCTATACTTTCCATCCTATAAATTTATATTAAACATAAATTTACTCAACTTTTTCTCTTCAAAGCCACTAGATAACATTAACGTAATTTAAAACAAAATATAAAAGTTTTGATAATATCCTTCTTGAAACCCTTAAGTTTATATCTATACTGACCTTGATTTTAACATCCACAAAATATTCCTTTTCATTCATCAACTTTTATAGATTTAATAATAAAAAAAAACCCACTGTTCAAAATATACTTCCAACCATAAGTAAAAATTTAACCAGTAATCTATAAAAATTCCCACATCACATTTCCAAAATAAATCCTGTCCCTAAATATAAGTAAATCATTCATTTTCTCTCTAATATAACTTTTCAAAGCAAAACAAGTCATATCCCTTAATACGAATAAGGTAAATCTTTTCCACCAGTATTATCCTCCCCACCAAGGAGGAGTAGAATTCTTCCACCTCCATTTTTCCCTGGCTTTCTTATGAACTTTGTCCTTGAGTCTTATTCCTCCATCTTTTTTTATTTTTACGAACTGTTGGAATTTCAGCTGTAATTTTTGAATCTTGCAGTCTTGTACAATTCAGAAAATAATTCCTTTTGGTAAGCAAGATTGAAAGTCCATTTTTGTAAAAAAATTGTAGTGTTCCATTTCGAATACTTCTTCTTGTCTTAAAAATCTCAACGCATCCTGTCCCTTTTTCTTTCAACTGTGTCAGAACCTCCGAATAGATCTCTCTCCATGTCTCCTGGTTATACTCCTTCAAGCCTGTCAGCTTTCCATTCTTAATTTGAAAAACATCCACTCCATTCTCCATAAGCACGTTGATCTGAGTTACTTCATCCTCCTCTTGATCCAGCATCTCATTATTATATGACATCTGTGATACCAATGCAGTATCTCCCCTTGTATCTTTGTTACAAATTTGAGTAAAAATCTTCTCAAAACACCCTTCCAATCTTTCCATTAACGAGGAGGTAAATGATTCCAGCCTTTCTTCAAAAAGATCCACTGTCAGTATTTGTATATTTGCTAAAGTTTGTGATAATAAACCTTCATCCCTCTCAGAAATCTTTACCACCGCCATTTCAAAAAAAAAAACCCTTTCCAGCAGCCTCACAACAAAGTCAATAAAATTCTTATTCTCAGTCTCCAGCAGATATTACCATTTAATAGTCAATAGTTTCTATTTTCTTGGGCTGCAAACCTTAATTTCCACTTCATTCAGCAAAGCCTTAAAGTACTGACAGCTTTAACAACTTTAATGAGCACTAAGGAGCATTAACAATCCCTTTGTTCTTTAGCTTTTGTTTCCACTCAGCGCCATTTTATTTCTTTTGAAAACTTTCTCTCGCCTCTGGAAGGAAGTAGTATTTGTTGGAGTTAAAGTAAAATAAAATACTTGCAAAAATCCTCCTGTTTTGCTCTGCCTGCTTAAAATCATTCCTTGGAGTCGATTGGATTGCAGGGATGGTCGCAACGCCTTGTTCTGTCAGTGACAGAATCGTCCCAATCTGGAGCTGCTTCAGGAGCTTGGGGAGCCCTCACCCTCTGCACCCCCAGGATTGATCCTGGGGGTTTTGGGGAGCTCTACCCATGCCTGTGCACTTGCTTCCCCCTCTTTGCCCGAGGGGAAAGTTCCGAGCTGCCAGAACAGCTGATTTCTGCTGTTTTGGCGGCTTTACAGATCACGGGAGTTGGAGCTCCCGAAAGAGTTGCTGCGGCGCAGCGGTGCCAACGGAAGTCCCCCAAAATAAGGATTTTGTTGTCTTCAAAAGAGTGGTCTGTGTCTGCTCCTTATGAGGAGATTATGTGACAGTTCTCTCCAGTGGGTTTAGAGCTTTAGGAGATGAGAGAAGAGGCATATTGTGCAAACTGTGGTTGGTACCTTTGAAAGGACACTGGACTCACATACTTCCTTTTCTAATCACTTTTGGAAAAGCTTGTAAATTGCTTTTCAGCTGTTAGGAATCTTTGAATCAACATCTGAAAACATCAGGTGACTTTCCTTCCATCCTTAGTGAAAGTTTTAAATGCACGTTTAATGACTTTTACATATATAAATGTAAATAGTCAAAGGGTAATTAAAACTTTGATTTCAGAAAATTACAAATAGGTTAAGAATCCAGATAAATATGAAATAAGGTTTCAGAATTAATTATATGCAGTGGTGGGATTCAAATTTTTTAACAACCAGTTAAAAAATCTGAATCTGCTGCCAGATCTGCTGGCCACTGGCAGGCCACAATAGGCAGAGCCGTCTTAGGGCACTAGACTGGCCCCCTGTGAAGGCCATTGTCTGCTGAGGAGCCCAGCCAAGACCTTACCCACCACCCGTTGAGTCACCCCGGACTTCCTGTGATGAGATGGGGTCCTTCAGGCAGTTAGCTTGGCTGCCTGTTTAGTAGCTCCAGCCCCTCCCTCTGAGTGCCTTGTCAGAGCTGCCTTGGGTTTTTGCCTGTGCGGACGTCATTTGCTTGGAGGAGGGAGGAGACGGTTAGAGGAGCGCTGAGATGCCAAAATGGTGTCAGGAGAGGCCAGGCCTGGCGAGGTGTTCTGGGAAGGGGAGGGGCAAGGGGCAGGGCTAGCCAGTGGTGGGATCAGCCGGTTCACCAAACTGGGCTGAACTGGCTGAATTCCACCACTGCCAATAAGTAGTGGCTGGGTGGGGCAGGGCCAGCCATCAATTTAACAACCAGCTTGGCCGAAGTGGTGTGAACTGGTTGAATCTCACCACTGATTACATGAATCCTTCCCATGGAAAAATGCTTTTGATTTTATATCTTTTTTTAAAAATTGGACTTTAAAAGTGAGACACTAAGGGGAACATGATGGAACTAATGACATATTGAAGGATATTTTTGAACAAATGGACCCAGAAATTAATTATAAAAATATCTGCTTTTATGTTTAAAAGGTATTATGGAAGTGGAACAAGTTTTACTTGATATGATTGTGGCTGATTTGAAAGTGGGTCTAAAAATGAGAGATTACAAGAATGACATGGACAAAAATGTTAGCTACAAAAGAAATCAGTTGATGTCTTAATAATTAAAAGGGATCTGGACAATCCCTTTATGCAGCATTTATTAACTTTAGATCAGCTGTTGACTCAGTATTTAGATTTGAATTGTGGCATAAATTAAAGAATACCACATACTAACGTGTATTTTTGCTGCTCATCAAAATACATGAGAACACAAGCTTAAAGGTCAGGTACAATAGTCTAGGACCGTGTTTCCCAAAGTGGGCGGTATCACCCCCTGGGGGGTTATGGGATGCCTTAGGGGGCGGTAAGAGGCAAGGGGGGCGGTGGGGGCTGCTAGAGCAAAAGGGGGCAGCAGGGGGCGCTAAGTGGCAAGGAGGGTGGCCCCCACCTTTTGGCCTGTGCAGTTACCTCCTTGCAAGCAAACAGCAAGAAAAAAACAACAACTTTCAGCTTCATTATAGGCTAATTAGCCCGTTGATTAGATCCACGACTTTTAGCTGATTTGCTCTCAGCTGTTTTGCGCAGGGATCTGCCAAAAGAGCTAAATTGGGGAGCAGATTTTTTTTTCTCTGTGCAATTCAAGCTCAAAACGAAACCAAAAATAAAGCAGGTTGTTGCTGCAACGTTGGAAAATTGGGCAGAGGCAGATTTCTTTTCTTTTTCCTCATCAAAAAAGGTAGGTGTAAACAATGGGAAATTTAGGCAAAAGAGGAGAGTTCAAGATTTTAAAACACAAAAGAAAAAAAAGCTCTATTTAACTAGGGAATTGTAATTGAGTTACTACTGTATATTGTGTTGAAAGCAGAAATGGTTAAGTTGTGGTTTGGAGGAATATATGGGGGAAATTATTTGGTTTATTATTATTGGTAAATATAATTAATTGATTTGTAAGAAATTGGATTGCATGGAAATAATTGGAATATTTATGTTCATATTGATTAATATACAAAAAAGATAGTTATATAACTAATTGATTTATATTAAAATGTTGATTTTGTATTAAACAACTGTAATATTATGTAATTAACCAATGTGAGGATGGATATAAAAATAGATGACAATGGGAAGGGGTATAATATAGAACAGAAGGGAAAATTGAATTTGATTAATATTAAGAGATGAGGATGAAGGGTAATATTGTTTTTTTTAAAAAAAGATGAGGAATAAATATGGCAAAAAGGAAATATAGAAATTGTAAATTTAATTGAAATGATTAAACACTGTAAATTTGTGAACCGGCCAAATACTCTGTTCAAAAAAAAAAAAAAACACATTGTATGTTTGTATGTATATTTCTAATTATTGCTATTTATTCATATTCGTTCTCTTTTATTCTTTAAAGTTCAACAATTCATTCTTTATCTTAATATCTTTATATTTGTTTGGGGTTGCCTTTCTTCCATTTCATCTTTTTTATTGTACAGCAATCTTTCTCCTCAAACCTACCACCTCTCTCTTTTCTTTCCTTCTTACTTTCTCTTTCCCCACTCTTCTTCTCCTCCCTACTTCCTCTTCCTTTCTCCTTCTCCTCCTCTCTTCCCCCCTCTCTTACCCTCACTCTTACTCTAATTTCCGTTCCCTTCTTCCCTTCTCTTCCTTCCCTCTCTCTGCTTCCTTCTTCTATCTCTCTTCTCCTTCCTTCATCCCTTTGTATTGCTGTATTCATTTTCAGTTTTATATTTTCCACTATGGAGTCCAGGCAACCCTGGTCTTTCTTTCATTTATCAAGTTTATTTCTCAAAATTTCCCCTCATCTTTTTAATTATTAGCAGTATATTTCATCTTATTCCATTTTTTCTATTGAACCCAGTGTAATCATCTTTATCTTTTTTTTCAATTATTTCCTTTTCAATATTAGCTCCTTGTTTCTCTTGCTTCTCATTCATCTTTTCTCTTTCTTTTTTTGCAAGCTAACCAATTCTCTGCTTTTTTATTTACCTTAAATGCCTCCCTTACTTTTTGAAACATCTCCCTTAGTGTCTCATATTCATCCTCCCAATTCTCCATATTTTCAATTTTAAAAGGCTAGGATTTGTAAGCTTATTCTTTTCATTTACAAATGTGTGTGGGGGGGTGTGCTTTCCAAGGAGCCACAAGGGGGGCTGAGAGCAGAGTTATTCTGACAGTGTCCTTTAAAATTGCTTGGAAGACCCATATTTTCCCTAACAATAATGGTTTGTATACTTTGGAATAAAACATATACCTGGAAAAAGTATTTGAAAACTTGGACAGAAGGAAAAGAAAGGCAGGATTGGACTCATTATCAGTAGCTAGTTAGTTCATAGTTATCAGTGACTCCCACTGATTCTAAACTCATTTTAAGACTGGGATTGGTGACTACTGAAATTTAAGTATTCAACATTGGTCTCAGAAATCTTTGATTTGAACTATCAAATCTCTGATTTGAACTATCAGATCTTTGATTTGAACTTTGATTTGAACGATGGCAAGAAAAATCGTAAAATGGGGCAAAACTCACTTAACCATAATATTTCTAGATATTTTAAGTGTAGAGAATTCAAGTGTTGAGAATGACCCATTATTTCATCTCTTTTTCCGCACTAGGTACCACTATTTGATTTCTTTTCATTTTATTCAAATAGCAACAGAAAACCCAATATGGCTCAGTATGAATTGGCTTTCCAGTCCTTCCTTGATGCATTTTTTCACATTGGTTATCTAGTTTAAATGCCAAAGAAAAATCAATGATATATTTTTCAGACCTTTGGAGGATCACACTGTCAATTGTTCACACTGCAAACAAAATTAACAGATGTGAATTAAGTTTTAGCTAAAAAATGGAGCTTTAATTCCAGAAGTCCATTCTTTAAGGTTGTACTTCTGGAATTAAAAGGCTGTGGATTAAATGGTACTCCAGACAAAAGATGGAGAAGAGTATCTTGCTTTTAGACATGATAATAGCTGTCTAGAAAGATGAATTATGAGTTATTTTGACATGATCAGAAATTTAATTTATTACCTGTTAAAAATGCAAAGACAAGGAGTACAAGGAGCAAATAAAAGACCTTCATGTTGGGGTTGGTTCTGGACCAAATCTTACTTGTGGGACAGAAACCAGCTCTCAGCCCTCCTTGTGACTTCTTGAAAAGCCTTCTCCCCTGAGGAGGCAGGGGAGGACTGCAGGTTGATCCCAAGGGGGTCTGGGAATGGGTTTGAATTCATCCCACAGCCCTCTCCATCCCCTCCTCTGAGAAATTGCTTTCTCCCACTTGCTGGTGGTCAGCAAATTCAAAAGGAACCTCCAGCTGAGAATCACTGCTCTAGATTGGTTGATTCAGGGGATTTCTTTAGTGTTAACCAATAGTGTTGGCTATTTTTGTTACAGGGATAGATTTGTATTGGAGCAGCCTGCAGGCCTCCCAAAGGCTCTGCGCACTGTTTTTGCGAAAAACAGGCTCGTTTTTCACAAAAATGGGACATGCAGGGCAAGGCTTCAGGAGGCAAAAAAATGGCTGTATTTTTGTATATTTTACTGTTACTATCTTCCTTAGTGGGTCGTGCAAACCGCTATTCCAAACAATGCTATTTATGGGGGGGCAGTGGTGGGTTGCCCAGGTTCTCACCAGTTCTATAGAACCGGTAGTAAAACTGGCAGGAGGCCCCACCCACCAACCCCAACATTACCAAAATGCTTCTGAGCATGTGCAGAAGAGCGCGTGCAGGCGCGAGCGAAGTGAGCGCGTGCACATGGCACCACTGCAAACCAGTAGTAAAGGAAGTAGAGCCCACCCCTGGGTGGGGGGCACTGAGGATGAGTTTATTGTACCAAGGGGGCAGTGGACTGAAAAAGTTTGGGAACCACTTGTCTAGGACATATCACAAAGCAAATACCAGTAACGAGTAATTAGGCAGGGATGGGTATTGGCTGTAATTTTATTTAATTTACTTAATATATATTTATTAGTTCCTCACTTAATTAACTCTACTTGTCTTCCTCCTAAATTAGGCCATAGACATATCAATCTATTAGTGTTAGCTGATGATGAAGTAATTCTGTCATCGACTCCCATTGGCCTTAAAAAAAAGCCTTGTGATCACATTCATTATTGCCTAGAGGAGAAACAAAAAATAAACTATTCCAAGACTTTCACTTTTTCCAAATGATCAAAAGAGAAGCTGGAATTTAGGTGGTCAGTTCATTGAGCAGGTTAAGATGTTAGATAATTAGAGATATTTTTTCAAGCTTCAGGAAGCAAACATTTCCAACTCGATTATTATCCTGTAATGCATGTTCTGTATCAGCTATTCAACTGTATTATTTTTCCAGACCACAGTTTATAACTACTACAATCAAGTTATTTGCAGCTGAAGTCCAAGCACACCTGCTATATAGGAACTATACAACAACATGATAAAGTTGGAAAGAGTTCAAACAAAATGCTTAAGATGCATCTCCCACCACTTGCTGTGTTCATGTACAGTACTTCAACGGGAAGCAAGAGTCATTAATCTTGAATCCAATCTCCGGATAAATATATCTACTGGTTAAAACTATACCACAATCATAATGAATTGGTTCATCTAATATTGACAAACTTTAAATCTTCTTGCAAAACAGTTTTTTAAAAGAAATTGAGCCAATATGACTTTTCCAGTGATGTCATCTTAACTTTAGGACCAGATCAAGCTAAATCACCATTAAGGCAAATGATCATAGATACAGAAAACTGAATAGAAATCCCTACTTTTTCTCACAATATAATTGTAAATACCCAAATTTTAGCACCTAAGCCAACTTCATATTTACATCATATTACAGTCCCAAAATTCAGAAGAGTCTTATCTTTAGCCCAATTTAATATTCTCCCCACAAAGTTGAAATAAAGTTTCTGTCTGTCTGTTACACCGGAGGCACAAAAGAAATGAACTGTATATACAAAGAAAAGTAACCAAGAGAGTGACCTGCATAACTTTCTGGATTTACAAAAGAGACTTGTTAACCCTTTGAGGAATTCTGGATAGGTAGGCATGCTATGAAGCAATGCCATCTGCTGAGATCCAAAAGGACTGTCTTTTCCATCACAATAGCTGCCCTTTATAGCAACATACCCTCTGAGATCTGAATGGCCCAAATTGAACAGAAGGCAATTGACACTCTGGCCTTTGTCCTGGGTACCTGGCCAGGGCATTGGGTGAGCCTATTTTGCAATAGCTTGGGTATATGAGCATGATTATGATTTACTCTTGTTTTCACTATATTTTGTGATGTTCTTATTTTTATGGGTTATTTCTGTGCTGTTTAGCATTAGAATGTAATTGTCAATTGGGAAACCATGTAAACTGATTTGACAAACAACAAGCTGTAAGGACCATATTAATATATGTCCTTGGGCAGAATCTGGATCAGTCATCAGGGTAGCAAATCTGTTGACATGCTTTTCTGTACTTTAATGAAGCTATGTAGCTCATCTCCATCATGGCTTACACTTGGTTTGAACTAGCTATCTGAAGTAATTTAGGTATAATCAATGAGAACTAATATGTAAAACTATTTTGGATTCAACCAGTAACACATGCAGTATCTTGTTGCTTGATATTTGTTGGAAACTCAACTATATTTGATATTTTGTATTAGTTTAATAAAAGAATAGAAAACTATAATGTTTTAAGCTGATGTACTTTTTCCAAAGATTTTGCTGATGTGGTGCAGCATAGTGGCTATAGTGTTGGACTAAGTGTAGGGGCATTCAGGTTCTGTCTATTTTAACCATGGAAATTGACCAGGTAACTGAGCCTGGCATTTTCTCTTAACTCAGCCAATCTCACAAGATTGCTGTTGCAGAGATACTATATAATAATAGGAGATAAAATAAGCCATCTTGAACTCTTTCAGGAAAGGCAGAAAATAAACCAAATAAATAAACATAATGCTAATATATTAATAGCTAAAACTCATTGTACCTGCATCTAACCAACTGATTTAATGTAGTTGACTTAGATTGAACCACTTATACACATAGACATCCATCATGCTCTTCCCTTTCAGGATACACAACATTATGAAGAGCACAGCAAAGAAATAAAAAATAGGACAAAGAAGTTAAAGGCATGGAATAAGAAAAGAAAAGAAAAGGATCCTGAATTTAAACATGATTTTATATGGTTGTCATCTACTGATTTTAGTGGTGATGGGCTAAGTATTTCTTCAATATAAATAATTATGCTTGCATTTTATTAGTATTTGAACATGATGTCTTAATAGTTGGGGCATCTAGCATCCATTAATACCAGGTATAGTACAGTATCTATACAGAAGCTGCAAAATTAGTCCTTAAAATGATGCATTCCAATTGCCTTCCTTATAGTTTTTCTCTTTATTTAGTTAACTGGATAAATACAAAGACAACACTACCTAAAAGATCCCATAACCAAACATAGGAAACTATTTTATTCTTTGACAGTTACATAATAAAACACAGCCAATGCAACAAGGCCCAAGTAAGCAATCAAAATCTCATTTGAACTTCAGGAATAGGAATAGTAAAGACACATTGCAACATCAATTTGTTTTCTAATCTCTGAATAGATCATTTAAGAATACAGAGATGTGTCCAACAATTTAATTTCATTGTTTGAAATGTTTATGACTTGTAGAAATACAATTTTCATCTTTACACAAATAGCCTCATCTGTTTATGGAAACTGTTTTGTAAGTTGTTGCACACATTATTTAGTCTAGAGCCCCTCATAATAACTGTGATTGTTGTATTACCAGTATTCATGTCATTGTTAGTTTTGAAGTAAAAAGAAAATTTCAAGTATTGCAAACCTCCATTTCTCATAAGCCCCAGTCACATGCCAAGGATGAAGAATGTTGAGAGTTGAAATTCAAAAATACCTAGAGAGCCATAGATTTTCTTCCTATCTTAATGGATTATAATGAGTTATATTTTTTCTAACCGCCTAACACTGGATGCAATCCATAATCTTAGGAAATAGGGTAGTTTACAATTCTTGTGCAAGGTTACACATGTTTCATATTTGCCTTAAACTTTTATTATCATTAACATAGTTTATCAGTTATTACTTACTGTATCTCTAATCACTTGAACCTCAACGTTTCCAAGAATTTTTCTCTGAATAAGAGTCTAGCTTTAGCCCTTATTGTTCTTTAATGACATTGCTCAGGTGATAAAACAGATAAATACTTTCTCATCATTTGCTTATGAATCTCCATTTCTGCAATAGATGTAAATCAAAGTTTGAAAAATAATATTTGATTATAATTACATGTTGGGTATAAATGGCATATCGTGATTTAGTTTAATGTGATATCAATAACTTCTAAACTGACTGTATGTCATGCCATTAATGCCATCTCAGAACTGACTCCAAGATTTAAAACATTTAGCATAATTGTTTTATTTTTTTCTTCTTTCCATTCCTTGCTTTTTATTGTATTAGCATGTATGAAATGTAGTACAAAATTGAATAAATATTAATTTTATTAATTTGATCCATGTTTTAGCATATTTCACTAAAATGAGCATGTGCCTTTTTAGAGTAGAGATTATTCATATGTCTTCATAGCTCTTTGTGTACATTGCTCTAGGAGATCCACATAACTTTCTTAATGCTTAGAAAAAGTTTCCAGGGAATTTGGGAAAAAACATAGGAATATATTCCGTTCCTGATTATTCTGATGGCAAACATTTCATTAAAGATGTCAACACAGCATCCATCTCCTATAATAAAAGCCAACAGCATGTGAAGGATAATAAAAAAGTATATTTAAATAAAAATGCTATATTGTAATAGAGAGCCATTTTGGTGTAATGGTTAAGGGGATGGCACTAAATTAGGAGACTCTGAATTCCAATCCCTCCTTAGGCCTGAAAGCCAGCTGGGTAATTTTGAGCCAGTCATTTTCTCTCAGCCCAATCCAACACATAAGATAATGGTTGTGGGAAAAATAGGAGGATAAAGGAGTGTTGTGTAACTCACCAACTTGAGTTATTTATAAAATAATAAAGGAATAAAATTCTAATAGATAGATAGATACATAGATAGGTAGATGATAAGTAGATAATGCCCTTATATAAATCAATTTTGCAATGGTGTCTGGAATATTGTGTGCAGTTTCAATCACTGCCCCTTACAAAGGCTAGAGTGGAGCTAGAGAAGGATGGGGGTGGGGGAGATTTAGATGATCAAATCACTGGGATAGCTTCCCTATGAGGAAAGGATGGAACATTGGGGGGGGGGGTTAGTCTAGAAAAGAGGTAAATGATTAAGATGTATGAAATTAGACACAATTGACAAGGAGAAGCTATTTTCCCCTTACCAAAGTACTAGAATTAGAGCTCACTGAATAAAATTGAATCCTGGGTGAGTCAGGGCTTATTTTTCTTTTAAGCAATAACTAAAATTTGGAGTTCATTTCTATAAGATGTCCCGAAGGTGCTTTCTTTCAAAAGGCAACTGAACTTTCTTGTTTTGCTAGAAGACGTTTCACTTCTCATCCAAGAAGCTTCTTCAGTTCTGACTGAATGTGGAGAATAGATGGATTTATATTCCTTGCAGTCATGTGGTCATTAGCCCTCTTTCTTATAGTTGTTATGGCCACCTTGAGGTTTATCTATGCCCTCAAGGTCACTGAATCCTGTAGTCTGCAATTTTTTTTCTAGAAATCCTTTCATATTCCTCCACTATTCAAAAGGTGTTCATCCTGAAGTGCATAGTTAAATGTCTATGGAAATTCTCAGCTTGACTGGCTTCAAAAAAGAATTGACCAATTCATGGAAATCATGGAAGTCACTGGCTATGAGCCTTAATAGCAGTAATATTTCCTCTGAAGACTATCTACTGGAGACTATCAGCTTTTTTATGTAGTTGAACTAGATGGGTAAGAGGTCAGATTCAACAGGATATGTTCTTATATCTATAACTCATGAAGCCTCTCATTGTAAATCTCAGCAAAATTACGATAATTAAAAATCTGGATTATAATCTCCTATAGCCTGATGGCGCAGTGGACTAAGTGCTGTTAAAGTAGCACTTAGTTGCCAGCTGCCTGCAATTACCGCAAGTTCAAATCTCACCAGGCTCAAAGTTGACTCAGCCTTCCATCCTTTTGAGGTAGGTAAAATGAGGATCCGGATTGTGGGGGCAATAAGATGACTTTGTATAAAAAAAGAATACTGCTTAGGGGGGGCCAAAAGCCCTACTAAGCAGGTATATACAAAAGTATGAAGGCTATTGCTTAATATATTGTAAGCCGCCCTGAGTCTCAGGAGAAGGGCGGCATATAAATCAAAGTAATAAATAAATAATAAATAAATATTCAGGTTTTTTGCTTAAAATAATACAATGGCATTTCCCATATAAAGCTGTGTGTCTGTACGCCCTAATATAAGGATTTTATACTTAAAAAATTACTCATGCTGACCCACTTCATTCAAATTCTTATATGCCAAGGGAAGTAACATAATTGGCCCTAATAACTTATAATCAATCAAATAGAGTGTGATATTTGCAAGAAGGTAAATAAAAATTTACAGTGGTTTCTAATCAACTATCTGGAGTTTACTATCTGATCAGCAGAGATACGCAGCTACTAAAATATTTCTAAACAAATGTCCCTAAATATTATCTGTAGGTGGAAGTGATAAAATGTACTGTATTTCATGATGTCCCAGTGCTAATCCTTGATGTACGTAACATCCTCATTCCTACTATGCCTTTCCACTAATAACCAATAAGGCAAAATACCTCGAATTACTTTCCAGTTTGTCATCCGGTGTATTAGTATATCTGTTTGAACTGCAATAATTTTTATCCTGGGCAATCTTCACAAGCAATTTACAGTACTGTGTATCAATTGACGATACTTCAAAAATAACTTTTCATGAGATTATATCATCATCTTTGCCTTTCTTAATATGGCCAGGATAACCAACAATGATTTGTAACTCTGGTTGGTGGAGCCACAGTGATGAGGGACACGAAGTTGACAAATGTAGCTGGTTTTCAGGAGGCGAAGAATAGATTGCTAGGAAGGCAAAAACACATGGGAAAAGACTCATTCAGCAGATTTCTATGAGCAATGCAAGTGCACATGGAAATGAAGGATTAAACTTCCACAAAATAAATAAAAACATAAGTTGATCAGAACTAGAGATAGCTTTGTGGCAGAACCACACGAGCAGCAGAAACATTTTACAGTAGATATCTTCATTCAATTGAAACAGGTAAATCAGTTTTAAATGGAAAGTGGCTTTCCTGTGTGCAGAGTAATGTGGTGTGATGACTTTTGCTTTCCCTCACTGGGGCATTCTCTTCTTCCCAATGTTTACCACAACAGTCTGGGATTGCAATGCTATCTTTTAAAAATAGCATGGTACCCAAAATAATATTTTTTTTAAAAAAAGCATACAAAATCATTTAATAGCTAACTGATCTGTTATGCAATGTTTTTCTGGATTTTTATTTAGATTGGACTACCTAGGAATACTGTAGCCTTGCAGATGCAAATTGCTATTCAGCAATTTAGAGCTGATAATCTGGAAGCTGCCCCAGTTAAGAAACATTGTCCTAGATTGCGTATTAAAAATCTATGGTTGTTTTTCTTCCTTGCATACTCTGTGCTTTTTGTTTACAAAATCTTACTGTTGATCTCTTCTAGGTATGTTTTGATGCATTTAGTTTTATCATAATTTTAAATTAGTGTTTATTCTTTTATCTTTATGAACACATTATTAAGCACCCAACTTTAATAGTGCCAATAAATGAATAATCTCTCTATTTTATACTGAATACTTCCAAAAATCAAAGATAATTTATTTTATCCTTTCTGTAGTTGCTGATCTAATTTCTGCACTACTGTAGATCAAGAAAATGATATAACTTTAATTATGCTACAGAGAAAAAAAAAACCTAATAGAGAAATAGCATTCAGGGGTCTGGAATAGAAACAGCTGCAAGATATAAAATCAATATTCAACTCTAAGGCAGGAACTACTCTTGAGTTTCTTTCATTCATAATAGCAATCCCGGACACATACAGTCAATACAAGTAGTTTGGACTGTTCATTTAGTGACTGCTTGAAGTTACAATGGCATTGAAAAGGTGATTTATGACTATTCTTCACACTTATGACCGTTGTAGCATCTCCATGGTTATGTGATTTATATTTGGATGGTTGACAACTGGTTCATATTTATGATAGTTGCAGTGTTTCAGGGTCATGTGATCATCTTTTGCAACCTTCTGACAAGCAAGTCAATGAGGAAGCCAGATTCACTTAACAACCATGTTACTAATTTAACAACTGCAGTGATTCACTTAAGAAATGTGGCAAGAAAAGAAAAAAAATTGGGCAACAGTCACAACAAATTTCTCAGCAACATAAATTCTGGGCTCAATTGTGGTTGCAAGATGAGAACTACCTGTACAGGAAAGTATCCAAATAACTTATATTGAGTTAGAACTGAGCAGTGAAGTGTCCATGTTTATTATAGTAAACTATTCTGAATTATAGCACCCACATGCGATTTTGAAGAGCTAAGTAACATCTCCAAACCAAATAAATGTATTTGAAAATGCCATCACTTTTTAAAGCAAACAAATATGAAGTGAGGTATATTAGATCAGATAATCCAAACTTCACCTACATGTTAGTAGCATATGAACTAACAGCATGAACAGGGAAGGGATCTTAGAATCACAATGAAGAGTTAAATAAAAGTGTCACACCAGTGTGCAACTGGGAGGAGGGGGAGAGAAGAGGAAGAGGAGGAGGAAGAACAAATTCCATGCTTGTTATAATTAGGAAGGGAACTAAAAATAGTCCTAATACAAATCCATAATTAGATCACACTTGGAGCATTACTTATAATTCTGGTCAGCCCTCTTCTCAAGACGCCATTGCTAGATTCCACCCTGTTGGATAATTTCTCCCCATTCCGATTCAACTTCTACATGAGGCTGTTGGGTGAGATTATCCATCTTCATAGACTGTCCCAAAGGTGCATTTTCAGGAGGCAACTGGACTTTCTTGTTTTTTCTTTGAAGACGTTTCGCTTCTCATCCAAGAAGCTTCTTCAGCTCTGACAGGATAATGGGGATTGGAAGTATTTATATTCCTTGCAGACAGCTGGTAATTTGCATCCTTTTAAAGGATCATTAAAGCACCTGGAGGTTTATCTTTGTCATCAGGGTTACCTTAGTAGTGCTTCAGGTTCCTGGAGTCTGCAATTTTTTCCTCTTGGAATCCATTCCTACTCCCACACCATTCAAAGGGTGTTCATCCCAAATTGTATAGCTAAAAGTCCTTCCGTTCCCCACTATTCTGTCAGAGTTGAAGAAGCTTCTTGGATGAGAAGCAATATGTCTTCAAAAAGAAAAAAAAAACAAGAAAGCCCTGTTGCCTCCTGAAAAAGCACCTTTCAGACAACCATGTCCAGGATGACTGAGAATCTCTACAGACTATCACCATGGCTGAAATGTCATCAATATGCTGATGACACTCAGCTGTATATCTCAGCCCATGGTGAGAAGTGATACAGTGACCTCCCTCTCGTAGTGCCTGGATAGGGAGCAAAGCAGGGGTGAAATGTAAAATTTGTTACTATTGGTCTGTGGGCATGGCTTGGGGGTGGGGGGTAATGTGACTGGGTGGGTGTGGCCAACTTTTTTTTTAACTTTTCAAAGCATTTTTTCTAATGCTTTGAAAAGCCTCTGCCGATCAGGCAACTCAGCTGGAATCGTCAGAGACTTTTCAAAGCATTTTTTTTACCACCTCTTCGGCCAAGAGATTGCAGAAAAAAATGCTTTGAAAAGCCTTTGATGATCCCAGCTGAGCCGCGCGATCATCAGAGGCTTTTTTTTTTACTTTTAAAAGCATTTTTTCATTGGAAGAGGTTGTAGAAAAAATGCTTTTAAAAGTAAAAAAATAAGCCTCTGATGATCGTGCGGTTTAGCTGGGCATGGGGGGGGGGAGGGGCACAGGGATTTTTGCTACCGGTTCTCTGAACCACCCACCACCATCGCTACTGGATCAGGTGATCTAGTCCAAACTGGAAGCATTTCACCCCTGGAACAAAGGGGTTGAAACTGAATCCTGGCAAGACCGAGTGGCTCTAGATTTGGGGTTCTTTGTCCTATTGAGAAATATCACCTTTGGTTTTGCATGGGGTGACCCTGCCCCAAACAGACCCATTGCATAATCCAGGAGTTCTTCTGGACTCGCGTCTCCTGCTCAAAGAGGGCCTTTGTGCAACTGCAGATTGTGCACAGTTGTGCCCTTTTCTTGACCAACAATCCCTCCTCATGGTCACCCATGCCTTAGTCACCTGCTGTCTTGATTATTGCAACATGCTCGACATGGGGCTGCCCTTGAAAAGTATTCAGAACAGTGGTGGGTTGCTACCAGTTCATACTGAATCAGGCGAACCGGTAGCGGAAGTGGCAGGAGGCTCCACCCACCCTTCCAGATGCTTCGGCGCATGCACAGAAGTGCCGTGCATGAGCACGAGCGCGCATAAGCAAACCTGTAGGGATGGGATTTGGAACCCACCCCTGATCCAGAAGGTCCAATTGGTGGAAAATGCAATGGCCCACAAGGTTTTGTGCAGACCTCAGTGTGCACATGTATCACCTCTCCTGTGGGAGCTGCATTGGTTGCCGATTTGCTTCTGGGTGCAAATCAGGATGCTGGTTGTCACATTTAAAGCTCGTCATGGCTTGGGACCAGTTTTTTGGGGCTCATATCTTGCTATCCACATCCACCCAGCCCACTACAGAAGGGGAGGCAAGGAAAGTTGTGGGTTCCATCCTGTAAGGAGATAAATCTGGTAGGACCTAGAAGAAGGGCCTTCTCCATGGTAGCTCCCTCCCTCTGGAACATCATCCCTCCATAAATGACACTGCCCCCACTATAAAACTCTTTTGGAAGGTCCTGAAGATGTGGTTCTGCCCATGGGGCTGGGGAACTCAGAGTGGGATCGAGTCCCCCAGGTATGAGTATGTGTTGTCATCAGGGTGGGGGCATGCGGTTTATTATTTTATTATTTTTATTTCTTTCATATTGTGTTCTTATTTCCTATAAATCGCCTTGAATCGCCATGGGTGAGTAGGTGGCTAAATAAATAAATAAATAAATAATATGTGACACATAAAAGGCACGCAGCACATAAATAAGAGAAAAGTTTCCTTTTCTTTCTAACAGTATAAGAATTTGCTATCATTTACTGAAAGTACTGTAAAAACAGGAGGATTCAGGATGGATGGAAAGAAATGGTTTCACCTTTTTCAATCAAAGGTTTAGTTCTCAGATCATCATTCTGATTGCAGTTCCTGAATCATAAGCAATATGCTTAGGTATTCTTAGCTGGGAAGCATCAATGGAAAAGCATTATTGCCCTCCAGTTCACACTTGGCAACTCCAAACACGATGAATTGAGATCTTGGAGTCCTAGTGGACAATCACTTAAATATGAGCCAGCAGTGTCTGCAGCTGCCAAAAAAAGCCAACACAGTCCTAGGTTGTATTAGCATAGAATCAAGATCATGTGAAGCATAAGTAGTGATTTATAATACCTTGGTAAGACCACACTTGGAATATTGCATCCAATATTTGATCACCACAATATAAAAAAGACATTGAGACTCTAGAAAAGTGCAGAGAAGAGCAACAAAGATGATTAAGAAACTGAGACTAAAACATATGAACCATTGCAGGAATTTGGTATGCCTAATTTAACTGGTGGGGGGGGGGGGAGAGAGACACTAGGGATGATATGCTATCAGTGTTCCAATATCTAAGGGACTGCCTCAAATAAAAGAGGTCAACACCTGGAGGCAGGACAAGAAGCAATGAATGGAAATTTAAGGAGAGGAGAGAACCAACCTAGAACTAAGGAGAAATTTCCTGACAGAGCAATTAATCAGCGGAACATCTCCAGAAGTGGTGGGTGCTCCAACACTAGAGGTTTTTAAAACAAGATTGGACAACCATTGTCTGAAATGGTATAGGGCAGTGATGGCGAACCTTTTAGACACTGAATGCCCAAATTGTGTGCGCACATGCCCAAAATGAAAGGTGTGTGTGCATGTGTGTGTGCGAATGCACAAATGCATGTGCACGGACATGCACAGACATGCGCATTTGTGGAGATGCACGCATGCACAGCAGAGACCCAAAGATCAGCTGGCCAGCAGGAGGCAGAGCATCCTAACACCTGCAGCATAGCAAGAAGTAAGAGCTTTTTCTTTTGTGACCTTCTGTTTTGTCGTTTGCAGGGAAACAGAAGCTCACAAGAGAAATGCTACAGAGATCTGACCTGGGGTGATGGCACGCATGCCAGCAGAGAGGGCTCTGCATGTCAACTCTGGCATGAGTGCCATAGATTCGCCATCATGGGTATAGGGTTTCCTGCTTGAGCAGGGGATTAGACTAGAAGACCTCCAAGGCAGTGGTGAAATCGCAATTTTTTTACTACTGGTTCTGTGGGCGTGGCTTGGTGGACATTGTGTGGCTTGGTAGGCATGGCTTGGTGGCCGTGGCAAGGGAAGCATATTGCAAAATCTCCATTCCCACCCCAGTCTGGGGCCAGCCAGAGGTGGTATTTGTCGGTTCTCTGAACTACTCAAAATTTCTGCTACGGGTTCTCCAGAACCTGTCAGAACCTGCTGGATTTCACCCCTGCTCCAAAGTCCCTTCCAACTCTGTTACTCTGTTATTCTGAATTAGTTATAGCAGAATACAGAATGCTAGGCTGGATAGGTCTATGGCTTGATCCAACATGGATCATCTTCATGTTCTTATGATTTCAGCAAAGTGTTTGACAAAGTACCCAACACATTCTGACTCACAAGCTAATTATGAATCATGACATGACATTTAAATGGCTGCTGCATAGTTGGCTTGAAAACTGCACTCAAAAAGTGATATCAGCGTTTGCTTGTCAAAATGAGGTACCAAACAAAAATCTGCAAAGTTCAGTCTTAGGCCGATGTTTTTAATATTTTTACTGATGACTGTGAAGAGAAGATGAATCCTTAATTAAACATGCAGAGGGCTCTAAATGAGGTGAAAGAGCTCATAGATAGAAAAATATTCTTGGTAGGTTAAAAATGAGCTAAAAACAACAATATAACAAGGAAAATGGAACATTGGAATCAAATGTGGAAGTACAGAATTATCATTTGTAAAACAAAAGATCTTTGAATACTAATCTATTTCAAACTATATATGAGTGTGATGTGGTTAAATGGGAATGACGTTTTATGCTGCACCAAAAAAGACATAATTCTAAATCATCAAAAGGAATTGTTCCACTTTTTTTTTTTTTTTTTTTTGCATTGATCAGACTAAACCTCAAAGGGGTCTTTAAGAAGGATTCAGAGAAACGTTGGGGAAAAAACCTATACTTCTAAAAGGATTCAAAGAAACTGGAACACATTCAGAGGAGATCTCTAAAGATGACCAGAGATCTAGAAGTTAAATATTGTGAAGTAAAATGGAAGGACCTAAGGCAGGGGTATCAAACTCAATTTCATTGAGGGCCACATCAGGCTTGTGTTTGATCTTGGAGGGTGGGGCATGGCCAGGGTCAGTGTGGCCAGCTCATCACTCATGTTGGGGGTGCCTATGGCAGCTCGAGCACTCTGCCAGTGAAAATGGGCTCCCGAGCTCCATTTTCAATTGCAATGGCCTCCTGCAACCCTCTGCCAGTGAGAATGGAGCTCAAGAGAGCTGCATGCAGCCCTTATGTGCTCCATTTTCATTTGTGATGGCCTCCTGCAACCCTCTGCCCATCAAAATGGAGTTGCAAGGACTGCATGCAACTCTCCTGAGCTCCATTTTCACTGGCAGAGGGTTGCAGGAGGCCATTGCAGCTGAAAATGGAGCTCGGGAGCCCATTTTTGCTGGCAGAGTGCTCAGGCTGCCACAGGCGCCCCCGACATGAGTGATGAGCTGGCCAAACCACCCTGGTCATACCCACCATGCCCACCCAAGCTCCATTTTCACTGGCAGAGGTACCGTGGGCCAGTCCTTCATTGTTTCCAGGGCAGCCTCATGGGCCAGATATAAGCACCCCGTGGGCTGGATCTGACTCCCAGGCCTTGAATAGAATACTGATCTAAGGCATTTAGTCTTGAAAATATAAAACTGAGGAAAAAGATGCAGTATTTTTTGAGTTTTGAGTTGAGGAGGATGTTATATAGAAGAAAGCTAAGATCTATTCTCTATCCTCTATAGCAGGGGTGTCAAACTCGATTTCATTGAGGGCTGCATCAGGATTGTGTTTGACCTTGGGGGACTGGTGTGGGCATTGCCATGATGGGCATGGCCAGCTCGACATCACCCATGTCAAGGGCATCTGTGGGGCTTGAGCGCTCTACCAGTGAAAACAGGCTCCCAAGCTCCATTTTTGGCTGCAACAACTTCCTATAACTCTCTGCCAACAAAAACATTCATTTTTGCTGGCAGAGGCACTGCGGGCTGGTCCTTTGCTGTTTCCAGGGTGGCCCTGCAGGCCAGATCTAAGCACCTTACAGGCCGGCTCCAGCTCCTGGGCCTTGAGTTTGACATCCCTGGTCTATAGGGTATGACATACAATAATAGATTTAAATTACAGAAAGGATGATTCTGATTTTTGTAATATAAATGGTAAATTGTTAAAGACTAATTTGGCAATAGATATAATTGCCTTAGTATTTAATATATTCCACTACCATTATCATAGACTGGAAAGTCATTTTTATGGAAGACTGAAGAAGTTACTTTGATAAGCACCAAAAACATTTGAGCCAACAAGAAAAAAACTTCAGTTGCCCTGACTTAGCCTCCAAACAACTCTACTTGAATGATTGAGAATCTTCAATATCTGCTATGGAAGCTTTGAAATTCCTTCTCAAAGAAGAAAGTGGGACTTGATAATCCAAATTGCAATAGTACTTAGATTTATATACCGCTTTACAGTACTTTAGAGCCCTCTCTAAGCGGTTTAGAGTCAGCCTATTTCCCCCAACAATTTGAGTCCTTATTTTACTTACCTCAGAAGGATGGAAGACTGAGTCAAATGAGATTTGAACTGCCAAATTGCTGGCAGCTCTTTCTGTGCTTCTTAATCTTAATTCTATAATCCTACCTTTATATTTTGTTTCTTAATTACTCTGCAGCAAAGGAAGTAACAGTTTCCAAATCTCTTGATCATTCCACTCACAAATTATGAAAGTTGGAGGAACGAGACAAAAATGGGATTAATATATTTTGCTATATGATCTCTTCAGAAGAATGAACTCTCATGGAGTGAAGGTAAAAGGCCTTTTCCAAATATAGCCTGTCTTTTTGTGTGTGTTTTTTATGCTTTGAAATGAAGTCATCACATATCTGTGAAAAGCAGCTGAGGTTATCTTCAAGGAAGAAGAGACCAGTTGATACCTATTAATAAACTGAGGGTGTATACCAAAATGAACCACTTGCCAAAGGCCAAATAAGTTACAAAAGGAACCCTATAGGCATATAAAGATTGCCTATAGTTACTCAGTAACCATTCAATTTGGACTGCCAGCCAGGCTAGAAGTGATACAGAGCCTCATAATGTTCAAAGATGGATTAATGTAGTATCTTCTGCCCTCTAAGTGTTCCTATCAAGACTCTGTCAGTAGATTCAGTCATGCAACCTTAGACAGCCCCTTTTCAGAGCGTTGCAAAAGAAGGTGACCTTGAACACTTATCAAGAAAGCAGAGTTATCTTGCATGTTAAGCAGACTATCCCTTGTAAACTACGGATTAACCTACATCTGGAAAGATAAGTCTTATAGCAGTAGTTAAAAAGCAGCATGCTATGCAGTTAATGTTTTTCTATGAAAAACCCTAATAGAAAGGATAATAGCAGCCATTCTGTACATTGGTTCTAAATTAAATCCTATCGACAATGCAGATTCTCATTATATTTATGCATAAAATGGACGCAGGGTGTTTTACTGATAAACTTCCTTTAAAAACTGTACAGTTTTATATCAATTTTATTTCACTTTAAACCATGAAGATTGTGAATATATTTATATATCTCATCATTGGATAAGAGGCATTGTCCCTTTTTTTTTTTTTTTTTTTTTTGTAACACTCTATATCATAGCATGATTTCATTTCCAAACATTTATTACATTGATGCATGGGTAAATTTGTCTTTGTTTGGAATAAGTAACAAACACAAACATTGCATTCTCTCATAAAGCTCCTGCCTGCAAGCCAGGCATGGTATCAGTAGTTACAATCAACAATAATGAAGGTTTTCAAGTCCGGTGTCAGGGTTTCAGGTCCGCTTCAAGGTTAACATCCAGAAGCTTCCCATGTGTAGATTCTTAAACTCAAAAAGTCATACCTGAACTTGAAAGTAAAGAAATTGGAAAGTTTGAAATTCCAAAGGCTTGCAAATATTAAGATTTAAAACTGTATCTTTTCAAACTCTAATGATAAATAAACATGGAGTGATCCACAGTTTAAGGATAATTTACAGAAGTGATAATACTGTTATGATATGATTTATTTCTAACATGGTTTGGATACTCCTAATGAGTAAGGAGCTAATTATCTTTTGCATGGTTGGATGAATCTTTTCCACATGTAAATTAGCTATTAAGTCACACACTCATTGCTTCTTAAGCTTCTCTATGTTATTTCTATGTAAATGAAGCAGAAGATATAAGTCATGTACTTTAATACTATCTTGGGAAATTGGTTCTTTTAAAAATGCTCATTTTTCACTGCATAATAGCATTCTGTAAGAAACCAGGCTTTAATATTTTGTCAAACAATGTTTATGCCAGTCTTACAATATGTGAGATCAAGGAGGTGAGATCAAGAAGATAACTCTAATCCAATAGGCAACTAAATTGATGAATTTTAGAAGGCCTTACATCTAAATCCATTTACATATGCCCAGGTCTGAAATCACAATTTTTAATTAACCAGGCTAAACAATTAATATAAATAGTATTTATTCCCAAATCACTTGGCCTTTGAAACAACAAAATACTGTGGTTAAATAGCATGTTTACATTTTTCAATGTGTTGTGAAATACTACAACATTCAATTCTCTATATCATGTTTATATTTTACACACCTTTTAATCTACCTGTTTTTTTCCTCATTCTCACCTCCAAAGAAACAGCACAGACATTTGATGCTTATCTATTATCTTTTATGATAAATGAAATCCAATCTTGACTTGATTCAAATTGAATCTTCTTTTCAAATCTCAAATATGAATTGAAACCTTGAATTCTATTCAAATAAAATCTTAGCTAATTCACACTGTCCTGTATAATATATGAAAGAATGAAACACAATATTCATAAATTTAAACCCAACTATAAAGTTTGTGCTTCTGCAGAGTACATTACACCCACAAAGTGAGATTGATACAATGGCATTTTAGTATGAGTTATTGTAACACTTTCTCACATTTTATTAATCCTTCAGAATTGATTTTCTGTATAATCACTATCTTGATATATGAGACTTTGTGACCAGAAAGGTTAAAATGATCACCAACAGACTTTGCCATGTTTTTGGTCTATATATCTGATTAATGACATTCTGTCTTCAAAGTAGGCTTGTTTATCTGATCTATGCTGCTCAAAGGCATATACTATTAAAGTTTTAGTTGACATGAAGGGGTAAATAAGGATGGATTACTGTTTCAATCAGTCCATTGTTTTCAGAAGAATCTAAAAAGCTTGCTTATTTTTCATAAAAAAGTGGGAAGAAGTTGAGAGAATTAAAAAACCAAATGAATAGGAAGCACACATACCTATGGTAAAATGGATTGTGCCACCGGAACCACTAAGTATATTGTTACAATTGATTTGATATATGTTGGCTTGTTGAAAACTACAAATCAAATGATCTTTTGATTCTAATAAATAACTGTTTGAAGCTAGGAAGCCTATATTACCATTGGTTTCCTTCAGGTTGCTTTTCCCTGAATAGGATTATTTTTACCATTTCATTTCAGTTTTCTACTTTTGAAAGAAAACATTTAGTAGGAAATTGTGACATAAAGTATTCTCTTTTGTTCATCATGATGACATCTCTGCTAACATAATTGACCCAGAGCATAGTATTACAATTGGCAGGGGAGGGAGCTCTATTCAGTTATTTCATTTATATATTGCTGTCCTCCAAGAAACTCAAAAATGTTTCTCTTCTCCTCCCTTCACTTTATTCCACAAAATAAGCGTAAAAGAGAGATTAATATTGTATGAGCTTCTATATCACATTATCACCTGTCCATCTGACTTAAATTAAAGTAATATTTTCCACTATATCTTTAGGCAATTTTAACCACTGGGAAATATCAGATACTGGCCCAGTATATGCCCTCAGCTTACAGCTGTTCACTATGTGATGTACAGTTTGACATGGGACCCTGCAGTCACACTGAGGGGAGGATACTATGCCCCATTTCTACAGAGAGTCCTGGAAGACACTGTGTGAGATGCAAATCCTATTCTGATTGCTGATGTGGTAGTTCAAAGTCTGGCACCTTAACACCTACTGTATGTCCGGGTGTTCAGCACCCCATTGAATTTCCATTGGGAATCAATGTTAATGTTGAGCAGATGTTGTACAAGTCCCAGTGGAGTCTTCCAGCTGATAAATGAGGAAGGTCAGCATCCACTAGTAGGAGTGATGAACAAAAATTGTTCATAATTTTTCTGTATTATCTTACTAGTGCATCTTGCCTTCATAAAGCTGATGGTGCTATGTCACTCAAAACAGGAAACCAGCAAGTTGGAGTGGTTTTAATACATCCACTTTTAATCATAGTGTTATTGAGTCTGACATCTATCTTACTAGCATGGCAGCTGTTAAGTCATACAAGATCACAGTATTCTATTGTAAAGACCAACCCTCATGCTGTTAACCTGAGGGTGGCAACGGAAGCCCCCCATTTATGTGTCAGTGTGTAGTTTAATTGGAAAATCATAAAACATCCTGCAAGAAAGAAACAACATTTCCTATTGTTTCCAAGAACACAGCATACCTGTGTTTAAGTTCTATAAGACTCATCTGAAAAATGTCTTTATTTATTTATTTATTTATTTATTTATTTCAATTTATATACCGCCCTTCTCCCCGGGAGGGGGACTCAGGGCGGTGAACAACCAAATTTAAAACACATATAATACAAACATTAAAAGAATGATAAAATTAAATTAAATTCATTGGCGTTCCAAATAAAATTCTAACCCCATTAAAATACCCAATTTAAAACCCCAGAAATCAATAAGAAAAATTTTGTTAAAACCCCCATTTAAAAACAATCAAGCAAGGCCGGCTTGTTGAAATAAATAGGTCTTAAGGGCCTTTCGGAAAGTGCGGAGGTCCGGGATCAAACGAACTTCTGGAGGCAGCTCGTTCCATAGGGTGGGTGCCCCCACAGAGAAGGCTCTCCCCCTGGGGGCCACCAGCCGACATTGCTTGGCTGATGGCACCCTGAGAAGGCCCTCTCTGTGTGAGCGTACTGGCCGGTGGGAGGTTATCGGTAGCAGCAGGCGGTCCCGCAGGTACCCCGGTCCCATGCCATGGAGCGCTTTAAAGGTCAAAACTAACACCTTGAAGCGCACCCGAAAGACCACCGGAAGCCAGTGCAGCTCACGCAGGAGAGGTGTCACATGGGAGCGCCCTGTCGCTCCCATAATCACCCGCGCGGCCGCATTCTGGACCAGTTGGAGCCTCCGGGTGCACCCCAAGGGGAGCCCCATGTAGAGAGCGTTACAGTAGTCCAAGTGAGACGTGACGAGTGCATGAGTGACCGTGCACATGGAGTCCCGATCCAGAAAGGGGCGCAACTGGCGCATCAGGCGAACCTGATAAAAGGCCCCCCTGGCCACGGCCGCCACATGCCCTTCCAAGGACAGCCGTGAATCCAGGAGGATGCCCAAGTTGCGCGCCCCCTCTGTGGGGGCCAATGACTCACCCCCAATAGCCAGCGATGGCACTAGCTGGCTATACCGGGACGCCGGCATCCACAGCCACTCGGTCTTGGAAGGGTTGAGACGAAGCCTGTTCCTCCCCATCCAGACCCGCACGGCCTCAAGGCACTGGGACATCACTTCGAGGGCATCATTGGGGTGGTCAGGGGTGGAGACGTACAGCTGAGTGTCATCAGCGTACAGTTGGCAACTCACCCCAAAACCACGGATGATCTCACCCAGCGGCTTCACATAAATGTTGAACAGGAGCGGCGAGAGGACCGACCCTTGTGGCACCCCGCAAGCGAGGTGCCTCGAGGTCGACCTCTGCCCCCCTGCCAACACAGACTGCGATCGGTTGGAGAGATAGGAGGAGAACCACCGTAGCACGGTGCCTCCCACCCCCAGACCCCCCAACCGACGCAGCATGATACCATGGTCGATGGTATCAAAAGCCGCTGAGAGATCTAACAGGACCAGGACAGAGGAGCATCCCCTGTCCCGAGCCCTCCAGAGATCATCCACCAACGCGACCAATGCCGTCTCCGTGCTGTACCCAGGTCTGAAACCGGACTGGCACGGATCTAGATAGACAGTTTCCTCCAGGTACTGTGGGAGCTGGCGCGCAACCACACTCTCAACAACCTTCGCAACAAAGCAAAGGTTGGAGACAGGACGAAAATTTGCCAAAACAGCCGGGTCCAGAGAAGGCTTCTTGAGGAGGGGCCTCACCACCGCCTCTTTCAAGGCGGTAGGCAAGAAACCCTCACTCAAAGAAGCATTTATAATCCCCTGGAGCCAGCCTCGTGTAACTTCCCGAGTGGCCAGTACCAGCCAGGAAGGACACGGGTCCAATAAACATGTGGTTGCGTTTAGACTCCTCAAAGTCCTGTCCACGTCCTCGGGAGTTACAGAATCGAACTCATCCCAGATAACGTTCTCAAGACCAGCCTCAGTCACCTCGCTGGAGTCTACCCAGTCAGAGTCCAAGCCTTCCCGAATCTGAGCGATTTTATCGTGCAGATACTGTGCAAAATCCTCAGCCCGCCCTTGCAAGAGGTCCTCCCGCGCTCTCTGATGTAGGAGGGAGCGGGTCACTCTAAACAAGGCGGCTGGGCGGTTATCTGCCGATGCAATAAGAGCGGAAAAGTAATTACGCTTTGCCGCTTTTATCGCCACCAAATAGGTCCTAAGATGGGACCTAGCTAGTGTTCGGTCGGATTCAGATCGACTCACCCTCCAACCGCTCTCTAGGCGTCTTTTCCGGCGCTTCATCTCCCTCAACTCCTCAGAGAACCAAGGAGCCGGGCAGGTTCGGTGCCGGGTCAGAGGCCGCAAAGGCACGACTCGGTCCAGGGCACTGGCGGCCGCCCTATCCCAGGCGGCCACCAGGTCCTCGGCCGAGTCGTGAGCCAGAGTTTCGGGCATTGGCCCAAGCTCCCTCTGAAACCCATCAGGGTCCATCAGGCGCCTGGGGCGGAACCACCTAATCGGTTCCGCCTCCCTGCGGTGGGGTTCGGCGGTCAGAAAGTCTAGCCTCAGGAGAGAATGGTCCGACCATGACAGGGGTTCAATAACTATATCCCCTACATCTAGGCCATTCAACCACTGACCAGAGACAAAAACCAAGTCCAGAGTGTGTCCTCCTGTGTGAGTGGGGCCAAGAATTAATTGTGTCAGGTCCATGGCTGTCATGGAAGCCATAAACTCCCGAGCCAACCCAGACGCCTCACCGACAGACGGCAGGTTGAAATCCCCCATGACCAGAAGCCTGGGGGTATCAACCGCCACCTCGGCAATAACGTTGAGAAGCTCAGGCAGGGCCGCTGTCACGTGGCAGGGAGCCAGGTACGCGATCAGCAAGCCCACCCGCACACCATGGCCCCACTTCACCAGGAGCGACTCACATCCGGTTATCTGAGGTACAGTGGTCTCCCTTGGATCCAGACTTTCCCTTATAACGACCGCCACCCCCCCACCCCTGCCCTGGGCCCTTGGTCGATGAAATGCTCGGAAACCTGGCGGGCACAACTCTACGAGGGGGACCCCCCCCTCTTGGCCCAACCAGGTCTCCGTAATACCTGCCAGGTCCGCACCCCCCTCCTGAATAAGATCACAGATGAGGGGGGCCTTATTAACCACGGACCTGGCATTACACAACATCAACCTCAGGCCCGGACGCCGTAACTCTGAACAACTCGGGGAGCGAGAAGAGTCTTGAGGGCCGAGGCACGCCACCGCTTGGAGACAGCGGCTACGTGCCCCCAATACATGATACGGCCCCCTGCTCCCGCCATATCTGCCCCTCCCAACCATGGCTCTGATGAAATTACCCTCCTTACCTTCTGCAGCGAGCTCCTCCTCACCCCGTTCCCCGCCTCCCGTTTCAGGCCCCTGTGACGAGCCCGGCCTATAGCCCTCCCTCCCCTCCCCCCTCCCCCATCCCCCTAAAAGGTTAGACAAAGACCATTTTAAAAAACCCCGCAACCCCCTCTTTGCGGCATGCCACCTCTCGGGGCTCCAAAACCCGTCATCGAGGTAGGCCCTCGATAGAGTGGAGGGCCAAGCCTGCGAGAGGGGGGAATCTCGCAGACCAAGAAGCTCCGCTGCTGAGTACATCTTGATTTCAGCGGGTTAACCCAACCATAGTCTGAGGGTCCATAAAGGTCCAAGGGAGAGAAGAAATAAGAAGACATGGTGGGGTCCCAAAGACCTGTTCACGGGGCCAAGTCCACTGTCCTCTCACCACAGGGGACAAAGTCCAAATTCCAAGACGACCACAATCCGGGGGAGCAAGAAAAATAAAGTCCAACTACCCTCTCACGGTCATTGGTTAGCTGATCAACCCCTTCTTGTGGTGAATGGCAGCAATGAACCGGTGCCAACCATAGCGTCCAGGGGTCAAGGTCCAAAAAGCCGCCCTCTCACCACGGCTGGTCCACGCCCTTCCGTTGACAAGGTACAACATGAAGTCATCTCGGTTCGGCCTCCAGGGACCTCGACACCAGGCCACCCTCTCACGGTGATTAACTGATGTCCAGCCCCCTCGGCCAACGGGATGAAGCCATATCCCGGCCTCCAGTTTTCAGATGGAAATAGTTCTCTCCACAGTCAGGGGAATGCAGATGACAAATACATGGCGATGCGTGAGTCTCACAGGCTAATTTCTGGTCAGGTGGGCATAGGTCTCAAAAAGGGAAGCGCTGGGGAAGAGGGGAGCGGAATGGGGCAGTTATCTCCAGCACCCCCAGACTCCATAGGGCTCAGATTAAAAGCCCCCCAAGGCCCAGGCCAGGATATCATACCAGGGGCCAGCCAAGTTCCAGCGACAGTTTGTATTCTATTTGCCCCCCCCCCAACTTCCACTCGAAAAGCAGGGGGGGTCGCCAGCGTCTTCCAGCTGCCTAGCAGCTGCCATCCAATTACCCCCAATTCCAACCCCACGAAGGGGGAGGAGTATTGCCGGGGGGAGGATGGGGGTGCCCCCAGGGTCCTCAGGGGGGGTGCCCAACACCTTCTACAACCCTTTGGGCACCCCCTAGGTTTCAATCTTCACCCACCATGGGCTGTCCTCAGGCGCAGCGCTGCTCCGCTGCTCCGCTGTCCTGGGAGTCTCCGCCATGAGGAAAGAGCCGCTACCGCCGCCGCCGCCACCGCTGCCGCCGAAGGCCCCACCGCCGACCAGCTGAGCAGCCCGACTGCTCTCAGCGCCGCCGTTTCGCCCCCTGCTCAGTCAAGGAGGGGAGAAAACCCTCTCCTTGCTGGCAGGGTGTTCCCCCAACTGGTCCTGGGGTCATAGCTTTAAAAAACTGACCCCCAAGGACCCAAAAGATAGGTCGGCACCCCCCGCCTAGATCGTCGTCCCAGCGGGCGCCGCCATCTTGGGACATGCGCAGAAGGGAATCTTTATCCTTTCATTTGGAAGAAACTCAGTGTGATTTGCTCTTGATTAAACAATGTGTTGCATTATGAATCTGTTTTTCATACTGGAAAAGGATGGATTAATTTTGATAAAATTGAAAACTATCAGATTAATTTTTTATTGCAAAAATAAAAACATGTTTTAATATGCTTTTAACTTTTATTATCATTTCAGATGACTGGAACTGTAGAAAAGCAACTAAATAGCAGAAGTCTTCCTGGAAAATATCCCCGTGAGAATATTGTTTTCAAAGGTATTCTTTGGCTATTATTTTATTTCATTTATATAAAGGGTAATGGCCCAATTATTTTGTCCCCCTTTGAATTTCAGAAGTGCTAATTATCATCCTCTGTCATGTCTCTCAGAAAATTAGAAAAAAAAACTTATTTTATTTCAACTTCATATAGTGTATAGTGTGTCCATATATTCAGCTCCCCAAAAATATTAAATTCATGCCACAACCTCAAATATTCTTTATAATTCATTCATACAGAGAGCATTTTTAACGGCTTACAGTAAGTTTATTATATGTGTGTGTACTAGGAAGTACAGGGAAGGATGCATATACTCTATTGTGAATCACATAACCTGGTGGAGGACCTGGAAGGAGGGGGTTTAGAAAGGAGGAGCCAACAGCCAACCAAGCTGTCTTTGTATAAAAAAGAACACCACATGGGGGGGGGGGGGCGAAAGCCCTACTAAGCAGGTATATACAAAAGTATGAAGGCTATTGCTTAACGCATTGTAAGCCTCCCTGAGTCTCCGGAGAAGTGCGGCATATAAATTAAATTTAAAAAACACACACACAACTTTTCAAATCATTGTCTATACTTTTCATGGGGCTGCTTTGAGGATTTTTTTCCTCATAGTCTATAAACTAATGTCCCTTTTTTCAACTTGATCTTTCTTCTACTATCTTCTCCTCTGACATCAAATTTTGTCCTGTTCTGTTCCATTTTCAAAAATTTATCCTGTTAACCTATGACAGACATAAAGACAAACAGGTTCTTATAAATGTTCTTTTCTTCCAAGCTATTAGGCTCAGACTGAATGCACATTACTCATTCAGCCTGCAGATATGCACAGTGATTCCCATATGGAGGGATGTTCTTTGTCATGTACATATAGAATCAGATTACCCAGTCCTTGTCTTTGCCCTGGGAGTAAATCCTATAAAATAAGAGGCAAAACTCCAGCGGACTCTCTGGACTGAGGATGAAAAAAGTAGGGTTTAACTATCATCCCATTCTTATGATTAAAAACTGGAATTCCAAACATTTCTAGAAAAAGTAAAGTCCAAGTAGAAGAAAGCAGAGAACCTTTATTTCAAGAAGGCTTTGGATGTAGGTTAGAGCTAACCAGGTTTTTGTGGTATATTTTTATTTAAATGTTTGCATTGTACTAAATTGTACATATTTTATATTTCTCAGTTCAACATAAGAATTGGTATTCATCTTGCTGTCTTTATTATATACTTCAGGATAAGAAAAACATTTCAGAAAACATCTGCTACAAAATCTTCTTGAAATCAGTAATGTTAAACTGGAATTCTTCATTCTGTGTGCTGCCAGTCTTCTTCCTGTAGTAGGACAAATAGAGGATTGGCAGACTGTATCCACAAATACCAACTACTAGTCAGAAGAGAAGAAAGAAGAGAAAACAAAGACTTCTCTTTAATTTCAGAACATATGGACAAACTTAACCATAGTTTCAATTGGGAAACTGTGACCATCCTAGACCAAGCCAAATCCAAAAACACTAGGAACTTTCTAGAAGGCACTCTGACAAATTAGCCATCAATAGACACATAGACATAAATAATATCTATATATTATGCAAAATAGACAATCAATAAGCTAGTAAAGGAAAAAAAGACCAAAATACTTCCCCACCAACAATCAGTAACCAGATGAGCATAGATTCTCCAAGATTAACATCAGATCAACAATCAATACCCCAATCAAAGAACTGCCAAACAAACCAACAGCAAACAGCCTAACCAAAGAATCTCTAAGACTATCCCCAACATCACTGACAGGGCAAGCCATTAGAAGGGGCGTTGGTCCTGCCTGATACGCACCTTCTCGTTGGGTGGAGACAGCAGCCAGTATGGGTGATCCTCGCCCAATCAGCTTGAAGGACTGAATCTATCAATAATATTAAATCCCGCCCTTGTTGCCGGATAGACCAGCTTTTGGCGAAGGACTATAAGGACAGACTTGGCGTGTGGTAAAGGATATCAGAGAAAGAAAAAAGAAAGACAAGACCAGACTGACCTAGGGAGGGTCTGGCTGCTGTCTCCACCCAATGAGAAGGTGCGTATCAGGTAGGACCAACGCCCCTTCTCCATTGTGGGTGGAGACAGCAGCCAGTGTGGGACATACCCAAGTTCACTGTCCCGAAAACTGGGGGGGACCAGGCTGGTCCGAAACAACCTCCCCAGAAACAACCCACTGCAACACCTGCCGACCAAATGCAGCTTCAGTGGAGGCAAATTTATCAAGCTTATAATGACAAATAAAGGGAGCCGGAGAAGTCCACGTGGCAGCTCGACAAATTTCCAGTAATGGAGCTTAGGTAGCCCAAGCTGTCAATGTAGCCGCACTGCAAGTAGAATGTGCGGTCACACGTGAAGGACATGGAAGAGAATGGAAATCATAGGCCGAAGCGATAGTCTGTCGAATCCAGCGGCCTATGGTAGAAGACGATACTTTGTGGCCCAAGGAGACAGGAAGGAAAGAGACGAACAACGCCTCTGATCGACAGAAAGCAGCTGTGCACTTAATGTAGATGCGAAGAGCCCGTCTGACGTCCAAGGTGTGCCAACGGCATTTACGTGGATGTGAGGGTCGTGGACAGAAATTCGGGAGGATGAGCTCTTGGGAGCGATGGAAGATGGAATTAATCTTTGGCACGAAGATAGGGTCCAAACAGAGAACCACCCGATCGGCATGAAACACGCAGAGATTGGCCCGGGTGGACAGGGCCGCCACCTCTGAAATGCGGCGAGCCGAGGTTATGACCACCAAAAAGGTGACCTTACAAGACAGCAACCGTAGAGATGTCCGCAGGGGCTTGTATGGAGGCCCAATAAGCGACTCCAGAACCAACGGTAGATCCCAGGTAGGGTATCAGTGTAGAACCGGAGGGGACAAATTAATAGCGCCACGAAGGAAGCGATGTATCAGCAGATGCTGTGCCAAGGATGAAAAGGAACCACAGGTAAGTACCGAAGAAATGGCCGCTACGTGACGCCATAAAGTGTTAGGTGAGAGTCTGTCAGAAAATCCCTATTGAAGGAACACTAGGACATCGACAATAGAAGGTTGCAGAACAGGGATGCCAGTCCATTCACACCATGAAGAGAAGGCCCGCCAGGTAGCAGAATAGATTCTGTCCGTTGAAGGGCGATGCGAAGCCTGAATTGTTCGAATTACGTCGCCCGGGATATGTGCATTGCTTAAAGTCAACCACTCAACCGCCAGACGGTCAGATTGAGCCACAGAAGATCTGGGTGGTTCAAGGCACCTTGTATCAATGTATCCACTGTGATAGGGATGCGCCAGGAGAGGGCGACAGAGAGGGTGAGCAAGTCCACAAACCAAGGCCTGCGAGGCCAGTGGGGGGCCAGGAGGATCAACTCCGCACGTTCATCCAGGAGTTTGCGAATGACCCTGGGAATGAGGGATGTTGGAGGAAAGGCGTACAGAAGACCCCGCGGCCAAGGGACCCGGAGGGCGTCGATGGCCTCTGCCTGAGGCTCTGGGAACCTGGCAAAAAAACGAGGCAGCTGGGTGTTCGTGCGTGTCGCAAAGAGATCTGCCACCGGAGGTCCGAACCAGAGGACCAGAGTCTGGAAAATTTGTGAAGCTCCCGGGCGTGGAGTTGAGCCCAGGGAACAATGGCTTCCCAAAAGTTGGGAAAGAACATATGGGGAGACCTTCCTAGATCCTTCAACCTTAACTACCAATTCTTTTAAGCTGTCTTGCCGCTCAGGGGAGAGGAAAACTCTACCCTGGAGTGAGTCAATTAGTGCCCCCAAATGAACCAGGGAGGTAGAAGGGACCAAATGGCTCTTTTCCAGGTTAATAGAAAAACCAAGGCCAGCCAATGTTTTTAGTGTGAACTGGACATCCAGAACAGCTTGTTGAATGGAAGAAGACAAAATTGGAATGTCATCTAAATAACAAAGGAGCCTAATAGAAGAGAGCCTAAGAAAAGCGGCCAGCATTGCCAACACCTTTGTAAAGGTGTGGGGGGCAGACCAGAGTCCAAAGGGCAAAGTCCTATATTGGTAATATATCCCCCCGTAATAAAATCTTAAATAAGTCTATGGGATGGGAGAATAGGGATGTGTAAATAGGCCTCAGTCAGATCTATAGAGGAAAGGAGATCGCCCCTCCTAACATCATCAAGGATGGATTTGAGAGATTGCATCTTAAATTTACGGTATACAACATACCGATTTATTCGTTTTAGGTCCAGAATGGGTCTCCATTCCCCCCGAGGACTTAGGCACCAGAAAAACATGAGAGTAGAATCCCAACCCAATTTGATCGGGAGGGACCAGTTGGATAGCCCTAATCGAAAGGAGATGCTGTACCGCAGCGTCCATCAACGCCCTCCTGACAGAATTATGAGAAATCGAACAGCAAATAAAGGTGCTCGGGGGAGGGGAAAGAAATTCAATGGCCAATCCAGATCATAAGTGGCCAGAACCCATTGGTCAGAGGTAGACTCTTCCCAGGTGGAGACGAAGAGGGCCAATCTGCCGCCAATGGGAGGGTCAGAGATGCAACTAGCGACAGTGCCGGTAGGGATGACCTCCTCCCCCTCGAAAGGGCCACCTAGACATGAAGGGTTTCCCCCAGAAAGATCTATCATGGGAGTCCCGCTGCCTAGGAACATTACTATATGGCCTAGGGGAAGGGAAGGAAGAAGTCCCCGCACTATTGGCACCTTGAGGTTGGAAGCGAGGAGCATATGGAGAGAAATGGTTGTCGCTCCTGCGATAAACCACCACCAGCACTTTTTTCTTGTCCCTAGTCTCTGTGAGGAAGGGATCTAATGCATCGACAGACAAATTGGAGCCCTTGAAAGGAACAGAGGCCAGACGCCACTTGTGCCTAGCGTCAGCCTGCCAGTAGCGGAGCCAAACCAGGCATCGAGCAGCAACTGTGGATGCAAGAGTTTTGGATGCAAAGTGGGCGGCATTCAAGGTGAAGTCTGCTGAAAACTGCAAGGCCGCTACAATCTTATTTAGGTCCTGTCGTGCTCATGCATCCTCCGGAGCCAATTTTTCTTGAAGTTGCCTCAATCAAAGAAGAGTGGAACGGTTAAAAAAGGAAGCCGTGGAGAACGCCTTAATAGCCCAAGCAGAAGCCTGATACACCCTCTGAAGCACCAAGTCAGAGTGTCATTCGTCAGGCCGCAACCCTTCATCTGGATCCCCGGGAAGATTGGCATTGGGTATGCTAAGCTGAAGAAGGGAGTCTAGATCTGAAGCAACATTGAAATTCTTTCGGTCGTTCGATGAAGGAATCGGGGCCGAACCCAGCGTTGACCACTGTCGCTTGATGACGTCCAAAAAGAGAGGAGGGACAGGAATAGTAGAGACCTGCCTCACTGGTTCCGCAAACATTGGGTCCAAAGTCCCGGATGCAGTGGTGGATGAAGCCACGGTCAAAGAAGACAGCTGAGCCGTGTTCACGGCCTTGAAAAGCAGTGATTTGAACAAGGCCTGTGGGAATAAACCAGTGAAGGCCGGTTGATCTGGTGGCAGGTTCTCGTCCTCAGACAAGCCAGAATCACGATAGTCAGCCTCAGTTGCAGCAGAAGGGTGGCTCATGTGGGAATCCGATGGGGAACCCGGAGATCTGGGAGCCATATCAGCCATCAGGCGGTGCTGTACAGGTGAGATGGATCTTATAGAACCCACACTGCTAGAAGGGCAATGTCTAGCCACCAGGGACTTTTGAACTGCTGCCTTGATGAGTAATTGCAGCTGATCCGGGAGGAGCTGACAGGAAACAGGGTCAGTTGACGGAGCCAGAGGCGGAGGATGTGTAGAAGATTCATTTGAGACCTCAGGAATCAGAGCCGAAGGCGCAGGAGGGTTGGATCCCCATAAATCTGCAGTTGATATGGCAATAGGACAATCCCTAAGAGATATCTGATCAGGGGTATCAGGATGGACCACCCTCTCAGGTTCCACAGTCCCTGCAGGTCCATGAATCTATGCGCTAGCGGAAGCAAATTTAGCAGTTGCTTTCTCACAAATTTTTGTTAGCACCTTGTCTCTGCGTTTCTCCATCTTAGAGGAAGAGCTGCTGTGTTTATGGGACTTGTGGTGAGTGCGTGAAGTAGGCTGTAATAAGATCAGCTCCAAAGAGTCCTGGTTTGAAATTGGGGGGTTAACAGACAAATTGTCTGATTGACCCAGGTCAGCAGCAACGGCCCTACGACCGTGCTTTGATTTGGCTAATGCTTTTGGCATAATGGTGGAAATTGGCCAGTGGCACAACCACCAGCTCAGAATGTGCCAAGCCGATATAATCCAGGCAGAGAGAGCGCAAAGGAACAAATTAATCACTACTGCCTGATAATCAGAGGTGGCTCTCCGCAATGTAATTGGCGGTTTTAGAGACAAATCAAAGTCAACGGGAGCATAATAAATAACACAATCCAGCCACTGTCAATGTAAGTCCATTAAATTTTGGGGGCGTCAAAGCTCCACAAAATGGCCACCGCGAGAAATTGAGGCAGGCAAATGGCCGTTAGACGATCCGGGGCAGCCAGAGCATACAGCAGAAGGTAAGTCAACAGTCTAGATAAGGGAAAATAGCAGGCAACTTGATAATGTGGCTGCAAGCAATGTCTCTTTATTGGAAGCACCTGTTCCTTTAAAGCCCCGACAAAGACGCGAACTCCGCTAATTGAAAACAGCTGTTGGTCGGCAGCCAATAACAAGGGGGCCGCAGTTCCTGGCCACCAGAGCAAGACTTGAATGACGAGGGGCAATAAAGCGCTGTAGAGAAGGGCGCAATTAAAGCCAAACTGACAAAAAACATTCAGCGATGCAGGTGAGAGAATGGAAAAGCCGCCCGAGCAAAATGGCCCGAACCGATCCAAACTGGATGCCGCGACAAAAAGCGGCACGAAAAAACGGCCAAGGCAGTTGCTGAAATTAATCTGCAGCTCCGATTACGCAGAGGAGAAAGTCCAGGTAGAAGGGTCCTCAATACAAAGTCCAGGCAATAAGCCTCATAACCCTTGAGTATAACAAAAAAAGGGGGGGAGGAAACCCCTCCCTGAGGGAGAAATTTCCCAGCTAATGGACAGGGCAATCCCCTGAGGAAATAATAAAGCAATAACTCACAGAAATGAAAAAGTCCAAAGCAACCAGAGTCCAGATAATAGGAGCTAAAGAATGGTCAAACAATCCATGTCAAAACAATCCAGAACAATCAATCCACAAGTAAATAACCAGAAGGGTTTGAGAGAGCTAAAGAACCACACGCCAGTCCAGCTGAAGGACTGAGTCAAAAGCTGGTCTACCCAGCAACAAGGGCGGGATTTAATATTATTGATAGACTCAGTCCTTCAAGATGATTGAGCGAGGATCACCCACACTGGCTGCTGTCTCCACCCACAATGGAGAATATAAACTGAGAGCAATCCCACTTGTTCTGTTCCTCAGGCCTCTGGCTCCACTGGGAACAGGCAGATAAACTCTAGCAAACAGGTTTCATACAGATCGTTTATTAGGGAATCTCAAACACAGACTTACAGTCATGTTGAGATGCATCCTTATTTCATAATCTGTCCCATTTCCTAGTGTAAAAGGATGATAGTTTGTCCCCCTGTTCAGAAAGCATGTTCTCTCTTCTGAGGTAATTCAACATATAGCCAGGCCTTTGTTCTAAAACCCAGGCCAAAAGGCTTAGCAGCCAATTAGACACACAGATAACATCATATGTCCTGGATTACATTCCCCATAATGCAATCTGTCACTACATCTCCCACAATGCAATCTCTTAAGGAGACAGCTCTTAATCCTCAAGGTAACTAACTCACCATAACTCACTGTCTGTAACAGCACACTCCCGCCTGGAATTATAAATTCCACTCCTAATTAACTACTAAACTAAGATAAATAAAAGCATAGCAGAAAACAATGCAATGTAACTATCTAAATAAGGTAATAGCATCAAACAATGCAAACAGTGAGGTAGACACAATTCATGCAAAGCTTGAGGTTCAGTCTTGAAGGTCTTCTAGTATTACAAGTTCAGACTTCCTTCGTAGCAGTACCAGGTCGGTGATTGGCCTGGTGTAGATCTTTCTGGTAGATTTAAGCTGACCAGTGGGTCAGCTCCGCTTCGCAATCAGAACTTCGACTTGGCGGACTAGTCCATCAGAACTGGGCAAAACTTGGTGTACAAGTCCCATGGGCCATGAATTCCGATGTGCGTCCTTGTCCTTCAACAGGACAAGGTCCCCTTCCTTAAGGTTAGGTTCCTTAGTCTTCCACTTGCGGTGCTCCTGTAGAGTAGACAAGTATTCTTGTTTCCAGTGCTTCCAAGAGGTGTTGGCCAGCAGTTGAACTTGTCTCCATTGTTGTGCATACATGTCCTTTGGGACGACGCTCCCTGCTGGCATTGGCCATTCACCCATCTTTTGGGTCAGCAAAGTGGCTGGGGTAAGTCGGATTCTCGGGATCCAAGTGGACCGGGCCCAAGGGTCTGGCATTGATAATAGCTGCTACCTCTGCCATAAGGGTGGTGAGGACTTCATGGGTTAACACGGACGTCTTCATCAACATGGAGTCTAGAATTCTACAGGCTATTCCAATCATTTGTTCCGATATTCCTCCCATATGGGAGAAATGGGGAGGATTGAATATCCATACAGAGTTTTTGGCCTTCAGGTAGTCATCAATTGGCGAATCAAGGCAAGTGCCCTCATTGATCCGTAACTCCTTGCAGGCTCCTACAAAGTTTGTTCCACGGTCCAATCTAAACATCGCGACTGGGCCTCTGTGGGCTTGAAACCTTCATAGAACATTGATAAAGCTGAAGGTGTCCATAGATTCAATGACTTCAATGTGAACAGCTTGAATGCTAAGGCATGTGAAGAAAACGGCCCAACCTTTGCTGTTAACTTGGCCACCTCTGGTCTGGTGGGCAGACACTGACAAAGGACTGAAAACGTCTACACTCACGTTGGTGAATGGCGGTCCTGTGCTGAAACGTTCAGGAGGTAGGTCACACTTCATTGCCTCCGACAATGCATGCACCTGTGCAGGACAGACACAATGGTCCTTTTGGCCCCCACGATCCAAAATCCTGCAGCTCTGACAGCTCCTTCTGTGAAGTGGCGGCCTTGATGGTGGACAGTTTCATGGTAGTGTAGGACTATCAGATTCATCACATATTGGCGATATTGATAGGGTGTTTTACATTTGGGTCTAATTTTGCCTTGTCTAGATGCCCTCCAACTCTAAGTACGTTGTTGCTGTCTAGGAACAGGTTAGTTTCAGCAATTGGCTAGATTTCGGCACAGGCTTCTCAGCTTTCAGACACTTCACCAATGTCAGGTATGCTTCTCGCTGCACAGTTTGTAGAATTACACTCTCTGCTATGAGCTGACAGTCTGAGAAGGTTATATCACGATACACTGTACGTACGAGTGTGGTTGTTCCCAGTACCAGGGACTTCCATCTGGAGAAGCGTTCAAAACGAGCTGATTCCAGTGGACATCTAGGGGGCCATTTTGTTTCCTCGTTGACTGTAGTCGACAAACAGGTGGCCTGTACAGTTGCTTCCTTGGCCCGCCTGGGAGGTTTGCTGAGCTCATGAGGCCAAACATCCGCATCTCGATCTGGGTCCAGAAGCTCATGTTGTTCTGGTTCTAGCGATATTGAGCTGTCTGGACGGGCCAAGAACTCGGGACCTTTTAGCCAGGTCGATTCTGCTAACTGGGATGCAAGGAAGGTCTGTGTGGGTTGGTCTGCTGGGTTCAGGTCTGTTGGCACATAATGCCATTGCTCCGGGCTTGAAGATTTTCTGATTCTGTCTACTCTATTACTGACATAGACATAAAAACATCTGCTTTGGTTGTGAATGTAACCCAACACCACTTTGCTGTCATTGTAGATGGTGGTGGATTGGACTTCAAGGTCCATAGACTTCTTTATTAAGTCTGCGAGCTTCACAGCTAATACGGCACCGCAGAGTTCCAGTCTTAGTATGGTGTGATCTTGTAGTGGGGCTAGTTTCGCTTTTCCCATGATGCCCCGCCATAGACCCTGATGTATGACACAGCTGCTATAGTCATCACTGACGACTATATCTGAGAAGATATGCAGTTTCCTTTTCGGTGCAGCGGTTAGTGAGCTGGCAACATACATGCGCTGTATGTGGATATTCTGGAGGTAGCTCAGAGAGGTATGCCACATTTCCCAACTGTCTTTCTGTTCTTGTGGAAGCAGTTCATCCCAATCATTGGTGCTTTTGGACAGCATACACAGAAGGAGCCTCCCTTGAATCGTTACCGGTGCAGCAAAACCTAGATGGTCAAACAGACTGTTCACTGCTGACAGAATGCCTCTCCTTGTGAAGGTGGTTTTCTGGGCTGGGACTCTAAAGGTGAAGATGTCCTTCTTCAAGTCCCAACACAGACCGAGGCTCCGCTGGATAAGGGGAGTGTCAGTGCTAAAATCTAGGTCCCACAATCCCTTGGCATGGTCCTCAGGATCGAAGGCTGCTAGCACTTCTTCGCTGTTGGATGTAATCTTGTGTAGCTTGAGGTGGTGTGCGCCTAGCATCTGGCATGTTCTGCCTAGCAAGTCTATGGCTACTGCTGGAGTGGGTACAGATTTCAAGCTGTCATCAACGTAGAAGTCTCATTCCACGAAGCACCTGGCATCTGAACCATACCTAGTCTCCCCTACACGAGTGGTGTGTTGCAGACCATAGTTGGCGATTGCAGGGAAAGAACCATTCCCAAAGACGTGCACTCGCATTCTGTGACCTGTTGGTTATGCTGTTTGTCGCTGAACCACAGGAAGTGCAGGTAGTTGTGATGTTCTTCCCTGACAAGGAATGAGTAAAACATCTGCTGGATATCAGCCATGATGGCTACAGCTTCCTTTCTGAAATGGATGAGCATGCCTAACAAGCTGTTGGTAAGGTCAGGTCCTGTGAGAAGGATTTTGTTCAGGGAGAGGTTGTGGAACTGTGCACTGGCATCGAAAACCACTCTTATCCGAGCTGGTTTTTGTGGGTGGTATACTCCAAAGAATGGTAGGTACCGGCATTCATCCTCTTTCTCCAGGGCAGGGGCAAGCTTGGCATGCCCGTTCTGGACCATCTTGTCCATGAATTTCACTAGATGAGCTTTCAAAGCAGGCTTCCAGTTCATGAGTCGTCTCAAGCTGAAGAGGCGAGAGAGGGCCTGCTCATGATTGTTTGGCAGGCACTGTCTGGGCGTATGAAAGGGCAGTGGGGCTACCCAGCTTCCGCTAACATCTTTCTGAAATTCCTTTCCCATAAGCTGCAGAAATTCTTTGTCTTCTATTGACAAGGCTAGGTCATTGTCCTCTTTGCTGGTCTGGAACACTGCCGCACCTAAGTCAGGGTTGTTTGTTGAGATCGTGAAGTGTTCTTCACATGGTTTCAAGTGTGATGTTTTCCCATTGCTCAGAATGGGGGTCGTGAAGATATTCACCTGATTCAGGGCCTGCAGCCAGTCAACACAGACTGTTCCCAAGATGGTGCAGCTGAGTTCTGTCTTGAGGGCAAATGGAGAGCCTGCTGAGCCATTGACCACTGCCTAGGGAGAAAAGGCTGCGAGGGCATCCATATCCAACAAGAATAGGATTTCGGCTTCAGAGTCTAGGGCAGGGAAGAGATTAGCCATGTGTCTTAGGTGAGGTATATTGTTTACTACCTCTGGTGTTGTGATTTGACTGCAGTCTCTGGTAAAGCGTCCCATTCTAGCAGTGGCGGCAATGCAAATTTTGCACTTCTGTCTAACTATTCTATGCAGAGTCCCATGACCTTTCTCTCCACCGTGCGCTATACCCCAGTGCATGTTGTAATTGTGAAGTGCATGTTCTCGGTATAGGCATCAAAGTGGTTGAAGAACACTGATCTGGGTAACGATTGATTGCTCTGTGTGTCCATTATCACATACATTTTCACAGCTTCTTCCGGGTGCCCAGTTGGGTAGACTTTAGCTAGGCAGATCAGATGGCATGAACGAGGTGACGGTGAGTCTCCGCATACTGAGGTGCAGTTGACATTTGTTGCCGTATCTGGGTGCGCTTTGTTGCCATGCTGAGGCTCCATAGTCAGAGTGGGGTTAGAAGTCTGCTGTAGAATAAGAGCTGACCATGGAGCAGGAATTGGTCATGGCATTGACTCGCGGTCTAGATGCAAGGCGGTTGGGTGCTGGTCACTTTTGCATAGATAACATAGAACTTTAATTGTGCAAGTTTTGGCCCTGTGGTCTGTAGACTCACAGCATTTGAAGCAGACATTGTACTCCCTGAACAATGCCTTTCTTTCGCCCAGGGATTTCTTTCGGAATTCTCTGCACCTATTCAGAATGTGCAAGGTCTTGTGCAGTGGACAGACAGATTTTTCCTTTACTATGCTCAAGGTTCCTTTGGCCGCTGCAGCTTCGGCTTGTGCCTCTGCAGCTCAGGCAACAAGACTCCTTGCTGAAGAGGCTCTGGAAGACTGGCTGTGACAGGAAGATGCTTTGGAAGGATGGAAGGAGTTTGAGGCAGAAGATTGTTGTGAGACGCTGCTACCCAGCCGAGACCAGGATGACTTGTAAGGGGGAACCACTTGTGACCAATGAGATAATGCGTGTGAGCGATGGATTGCTTTGGATTCGGCCTTCTTGCTCACAGCTTTCTTGGAAGAATGAGCGGCAGATGCATGTGAGCGTTGGGGTGAGGGAAAAGTCATCATTCCTGATGAATCATATGCTTCTGCCATGATTGGACAAAACTCCACGGCATCCGATGCTTCAGGCGTATCAAGATTAGCTGGGAGGTTCAACTCTGCTGAGACATTGGAGGTGTCAGCCATGACTGAGAAAACTCAGGGAATTTCCTGCAAATTTTAGGAGATGTCGCTGCAGTTCACCTTTTGACCACTGGCGTGCATTGCAAATTCTGGGAGACTTTGTTGCAGTTCGCCTTTTGACCACTGGCGTGCGTTGCAAATTCTGGGAAACTTTGTTGCAGTTCGCCTTCTGACCACTGGGGGTGGTTGATGCAGTACACCTTTGGCCACTAGGGTGCTGTTACCTAACTAATGTTTGGGTTCAACTGATTTCAGCATGTTCCTTTGTATAGAGCTGCAAAGCAACTGCCCGATTTCGAGATCCTAAGAGGTTTTCCTTGACTTGGATTCTTTTGGGCTTTAGTTGCTTGCCCTGTAAAGAGGATTTAGCTTTCCAGTATTTTATTCAAGCAAGATTCAAAGCTACAGCATGCATTGTGATTGGATTGTTTCTTTTCAAATGCACACTGAGTGGCCAGGCTGGGAAAGCAACTTGTATCATGCAAATTCAATCTCCATGTAGGCCATGTGGTTCGGATTGCTTTATGTTAAAACAAGGCCTTTCTTGTTTTACAGCAGAGGTGAACTTCTAAAGCAACATACACACAAACTTTGCAAAGGTGATTCAAACATTCAGCCCTGGGCCTCCTTTATAGCAGGGCAATCTGCTTAGCTAGCACAAGAACTGTCTTTCACTGCTGAGCAGAATAAATTACTCAGTTAAATCCAGATGGAGTTTGGGATGCAAAGAGAAGGAAAGCAGGTTTTGTCACATTTGTGGCTAAGCAAAGGTCTCAGTTAGATGCAAACAAAGTCTTTTTACAAGTTGTGCACAGAGAAGAGATGCATTTATGTTCCTTTGTTCACTCAAACAGAATGTCCATCAATGCTCCAAGAGAAAGAAAGGAAGGGGGTCAGGCAATCTATCATCCGTTTACTGTTCTGTTCCCCAGGCCTCTGGCTCCACTGGGAACAGGCAGATAAACTCTAGCAAACAGGTTTCATACAGATCGTTTATTAGGGAATTCTCAAACACAGACTTACAGTCATGTTGAGATGCATCCTTATTTCATAATCTGTCCCATTTCCTAGTGTAAAAGGATGATAGTTTGTCCCCCTGTTCAGAAAGCATGTTCTCTCTTCTGAGGTAATTCAACATATAGCCAGGCCTTTGTTCTAAAACCCAGGCCGAAAGCCTCAGTAGCCATTTCCCATAATGCAATCTGTCACTACATCTCCCACAATGCAATCTCTTAAGGAGACAGCTCTTAATCCTCAAGGTAACTAACTCACCACAACTCACTATCTGTAACAGCACACCACTCCTTGAGTAGTACAACATTTGCAAGAAAACTACCAAGTTCAGAAAGCACCAAGGACCCCTCATTTCAACCCCAAGTTACAAATATTCACCTTTATTAGTGCAATATTATTCTTTTGTTCATCTAGATTGCCAACTGTTATTTTTTCCCTCTTCATGGAATGTTTAAAAAAATGTATTTTAAAGCACTGAATATTTGAATTTTAAAATTTAAATTTAAAAGGGTGGTTTGCAATTAATCTTTTCTTTTTTTTAAAAAAAAAGTATGTCTCATAGAAATGGTTCCTTTCCAAGAAGGAAAGAAAGACTAAAGCGTCTAACTAGATGCTTCCATGCTGTATTGTCAGGTGGTGGTGCTAATTCCAATATTATAAATTAATATTTTAATTTAAAATTTTAATCTCCAATAAGGAGATTAACCTCTTTCATATACTGGGGCCAAAGGGTGGACACCAAATGAGGTAGCTCTGGAAAATATATAGTTCATCAGGAACCACCAGATGAGTAATCAAAAGCAAAAAGGCCAGAGTTTAAAAACCCAGAAGATTTTTTTCCATCCTACAGCTTCAACCACCACACAGACCGATATAATTCTCACTTTAGCAAAAATGGTAATTTTGGCAGATTCCAACAGATCTTAAATATCACTATAAAAACTTAAGGAGAATTTGTCTGGAACTGACCTATATTTATGCTTTATTTGTGCAGAGTTTTGTTTCAACAGTGTGATCACTAGATAATAATTAGCAAGTTAGTGCAGTATCACCCTCCATCTTGTGTTCTACAGCAACTGGCATTGACAGGCATGGCAAATTCAGTAATGAAGGTAATATGTTGCCATTATAACATGAATAGCATTATTCTCTATGGATTTATGAAATCTTTCTTTAAACCCACCCAAATGGGTGATCACCCATATCAATAGTGTGTGTGTGTGTGTGCGCGCGCATGTGGTAATGAATTATGTTCAAAATATTTTACATTTTTCACTGTGTGAAATATTTCCTTTTCCTTGTCCTAATCTTTGTTCAATTTCATCTCTACTCTGAAATAACTGCTCAAAGTTCAACTGGGATGGATGGAAGGAAGGAAGGAAGGATTGTAATTGACAGAGTGCTGCAACTGTTGAAGAGCATTCAAAGGCTAACTCTCCAAGTTCTCTATATAAAGACTTAAAAGTCATGACAGATCACTTTTCTGAACATTTCTTTTTTTATAGTTCAAACTCCTTGAGAAGTATTTAAAATAATTATGCAGATTGTGTGATTGATATAACTTTGGCAAGATATTTTCAGTGGTATAGTATATAATAGACACAAAATTGCAGTAGTTCAACTGTGGGTCTGGCTCTATTGGTTCTGAGATAATTTTAAATCAATCTGTCTAACAAAAGCTAATAACAGATTTCACTCTAGGGCTTTCCTTGGAAAGTCTCTATCCACCAGAGTCTGAAAATGCCAAAAGTCTGAGATATTTCAAACCAGTTTAAATAACTGGTTCAAACCAAATACCCAACCCTATTCTTTTCAATTTGACATGTGCCACCATCTTATCTCCCTTCAATTTAATACTGATATTTTGTCAGGTTTTCACCTTGACCAGATTGGATGCACCACCCTTGCAGTTCCATGAGTATGGTAGAGAATACCCTTTTCCATAGTGCTGGAGATGGCTGTCCGGAATTCTTAAGCCATATGATCCTTTGTTGTTCTCTTTTGGGACTCAAGGAAGATTTATATTTATCCCATTTTCAAGAACTACACTGGAATTCTTTCATAATCACTTCTTGGGTATTTTTATAATAAAATTCCTTAGCAAAAGTTCTTGGAGTCTTGTATGCTAGTTTAACTAAATCTACTTTACCCTGCAGGAGTGCAGAGGAATGTGGAGATGATCGTGAGAAAAGCATGCAATATCCATTAGGGCAGTCAAAATGACAACTTAGTCCTGAGAAAGGGGAAAGTGTGAAGAAAACCTTAAAATATTCCAACCTTTGTTCTATGTGATCAAAGAAAGAATAGAAGGATAATCTGGCAGGTTTTTTAGATTCTATTATTATAACCTGTAATACTAAAGTTACATTCCTGCAGCCATTGGGTGTCTATTTCCTGACATAGCCTAATTGAAGCGAAGATATAGGGAGAGAAGTCTGACAATTTAAGGCGAAGGAGCCTAGTGTCTAAGTAGGAGCCCATAGGCATGTTCCCAATTGTAGAGAGCCAAGTCATTTGGAAGATACACGAAAATGACTTGGACACCTCTCAAATTCACAGGAGTATAAGATGGAAAGGACGTAAAGATTAGTCAGGCTTACAAGATTCTGCTACCATAGCCTATCTTAATAAAGGTAGATTAGTCTTCTAGTGAAGTTGATTTCTTGGTTTGGTACATTATTGGGTTGATACCACTCTTGCCACATTGCTTTGCTACTGTTCTACTCTCTCCTTAGTCAATTTACTAAAATGAGGGAAAGGGAGCAGATCAGGTCACAAAAATATGAACAATGCACAAGGACATGACTCACTTTTCAGCTTCCCTCCATTCAGGTTAGTCCTAAAAAGGAACATTGCAATATCTTCCCTGTAGCAATGCTGTGGGGAAAGCACTAAAACAATTCATGACATCATGAACTGAAGTGCAAATTATATAATTTGAGTCATTTGCATGCTGATGTTATAGTCTCTTAGCTGATTCATAGGTATCCAGGCTTCTTTTGCATACCTATAAATGCTCCACATTATTTCAAAATCACAGAATTATTCAAATTTAAAAGACTTGTTCACTAGAAATATTTTTGCTGTCTGAGAATCTCTTCAGCACTCTCATATTCATAGGAGATTTGAAACATAAAAAGAGAGTGTCAAGATTGAACAGCTTTGCTTTTTTCAAACCTTAATGCTTTTCAACTTGCCAATGAACTGGGGGGAGGAAGAATAGAATGCTGAGAATGTGTGCGTGGATTGTGAGAGCTTGGCCACCATCAAGGTCACCACTGCAGGTGCTTGAGAAAGAGATGGACTGTTCCCATAACAAAATGATGCCTCATAATTGGATGATGTGATCACCCAGGGTTGGGGAGAAGAGGAAGCTATTGTTTAACTAGGCAAGCATTTGCACGGGAAAACCAGAGCTGGTTTTGTTTCTTCAGTACCAAAATGGTATATCCAATATAGTTTTGTGTTTGGGAATTCAAAGCTCCTGAGAATGTTTCCTTATTTTGGGTTCACTGGCCAGACAATTGACATTAAACCAGCTCTCCTTAATATAACGCAGCCTACTTGGATGCCTCCAAGAGAGCTGTAAACTAACAATGACCAGAATAGAGCAAAAAATTGATGCCACAGTGAAGCCTGGATCGAATTCTCCTCAGGAGTCATTGGCAGCAGCCCAAGCCGAACCCAGGACATGGTGGTGACCTGATCCAAGGTGAGGATGGAGAAGACGGAGAAGACACCAGTGCATGAGGAAGTAGTTGTGGCAGGATCCATTTGCCCTGACCCGAAGATGCAATGGCCGAAACTGTCTGCCCCAAGGAATTCCAGACCACCTTGGGGCATGGTACCAGCTGGTGAACATAGTGAAGCTAGACATGTTGGAGTTTTGGCAGCATGCAGCACATAAGGATCACCCTGACAAGGCCAGGAGGAATGCCTCCCAATACGAAAGGGATGAACAGTTCCTCCTTGCCACCTGGAGAGACAGTCCATGGCACCTGCCCGGAACCTGTTTCCAATGTGGAAAAGAGGGCCATGGGGCAGCCAATTGCCCAGCTGTGCAACCCATGTCAGCACCAAGCCAGCTGAAGATCAAGAAAGTGCTGAGAAGACGTTGGCAGTGCAGAAGTTGATTGAGATCTCTTCCCCCTCTAGTGAGGGGAGGGAACCCTGACCCCCAGCAAGCCAAACCTGGTCTTTTGCAAGAGCAACAGCAAAGGGGATGATGACCCAATGGTAAGTGGAACCATCACCCCTTTGACTGCCTAGGTGGAGATGCTAGTGCCCCACTCAGGAGCCCTGGTAGATTGAGGTTGCACCCACTGCTTGGTTAGCCAGTAAACTGTGGAAAAGATGGGACTGAGACTTTAAAAATTGAGGCAACCTATGAAGTTTGGTCAAGTTGATACCTTTCTTACTGGGGAGCTGAACCAGTGACCCTGAAAAAAGGGATCCACAAGGAGACTATTTGGTTTATAGTAGCCCCCAAAATGGCAGAGACTGTGATTTTGAGATTGGGATGGCTGAAAAAGTGGAACCCAGCAGTTCATTGGAAGGATAATAATTGGCACTGGAGGAATAAAGCAGGTGGATTGCAAGGTGTAGGGGCACATCAGGGGTGAAATGCTCCCAGTTTGGACCAGATCACCTGATCCAGTAGCGATGGTAGTGGGTGGTTTAGAGAACCGGTAGCAAAAAATCCCTCCCCCCCTCCCCATGCCCAGCTGAGCTGCACAATCATCAGAGCCTTTTTAAAAAATTTTTAAAAGCATTTCTTCTACAACCTCTTCGGCAGAAAAAATGCTTTTAAAAGTAAAAAAAAAAAGCCTCTGATGATCGGCGGCTCAGCTGGCTGAAGAGTTTGTAGAAAAATGCTTTTAAAAGCCTTTGACGATCCCAGCTGAGTTGCCTGATCGGCAAAGGCTTTTTTTCTTTTTTAATTTTTTTTAAAAATTTATATCTTTATTAAATATTTACAGTAAAATTAACATACAATAAAGATTGGAAAACAATATAAATGGTGAAATGTAAAAACACATAAACACAAGACTAAAACAAAACAACAAATATGACTAACTGAGAGTTAAGCTCACTCTCCAATTAATAATAACCAATGTCATCCAAACCAAACATTTCAATACAATCAATTTCTATTAACTATCTACAAAACAATTGGCCTGCTTTTATCAAAATTTTTAGGAATCATATAGCCTAATAAATATCTAATTAATCTAATTAGACAATCTTATCACCCATTTCCTAGGTTTAACCTTCTTTTGAGCCAGACAAAACATCTGTCCCAACTTCTATTATATATATTGAATCTTTCTTGTCTTTTAAGATATACGTTAACCTGTCCATCTCAGCACATCGAAGAATCTTGTTTATTATCAGATGGTCGGGGGGCGTGTCTGCATCTTTCCACAGTTGAGCAAATGCCATTCTCACCACTGTTGAGACATGGACAAATATATACCAAACCTTGTTGTCAATGTAGTCTGGTCTTATTCCAAGTAGAGGTCTGGATGAAAGGGAAAGCTCACACCTGTTATTTCTAGCAGCCACTGCTGTATTTTCCCCCAATAGTGTCTAGTTAACAGACAAGTCCATCACTGATGGAAGAAAGTGCCCTTGGCCGACCCACATTTCCAACATCTATCAGAGGATCCTGGGAACATCTTAGCGATTCTGGCGGCGGCGAGATACCAACGGTAGATCATTTTATAAAAATTTTCTTTGAACGGGGAAGAAAGTTTCATAGTTTTGTTCCATACGTTTTGCCATGCATCAAACTGAATTGTTGTTCCAATATTTCTCCCCCAGGCAATCATCATGTCCTTTACAATCTCCTCCGCCATAAAATTGGACAGAAGAAAATTGTAAACGTTGGAAATAAATTTCCTTTGGCCACCTAGGAGAAGCTTGTCAAAAGTTTGTAAATGAAGGGAAGGGAATTGCCTGGACTACTGCAATGCTCTCTACATGGGGCTCCCCTTGGGGTGCACCCGGAGGCTCCAACTGGTGCAAAATGTGGCCGTGCGGGGGATTATGGGAGCGACTGGGCGCTCCCATGTGACACCTCTCCTGCGCGAGCTGCACTGGCTACCGGTGGACTACCGGGTGCGTTTCAAGGTGTTGGTAATCACCTTTAAAGCACTCCATGGCTTAGGACCAGGGTACTTACGGGACCGCCTTCTGCCACCAATTGCCTCCCACCGTCTGGTTCGCTCCCACAGAGAGGGCCTCCTCAGGGTGCCGTCAGCCAGACAATGATGGCTGGCGACCCCCAGGGAGAGAGCCTTCTCTGTGGCAGCACCTACCCTCTGGAATGATCTGCCTCCAGAGTTAAGAACAATTTCTGACCTCCCGACTTTCCGGCGGGCTTTAAAAACACATCTTTTTCAGCTTGCCGGCTTAGCCTGATTCCTGTCAATATTTTATTACTTTTAGAGTTTTTTATTATCTTTTAAATTAATTTGTTTTAATCTACGGCTATTTATATTTGTTCTTTTACGAAATTTTAACTTTTGTGTATTTGCTTTTTAATTTGGCTGTGCACCGCCCTGAGTCCATAAGGAGAAGGGCGGTATATAAATCTAATAAAACTAAAACTAAACTAAACTAAACTAAATACCATGTTCCTGTTTGTCCCTAGCGAATCTAGTTTGAATTTTCGCATAGGACCACCAATCTATATCTAATCCTCTAGTTTGGAGATCGGCTCTAGGTCTAAGTCTCCCAACTTCATCCAACAAGTCACCATAAACCCAGTTCCTCTTTGTGTTGTGCACAGTCGGAAGGGTCACTGCCTCTAACGGAGACACCCATTTAGGAATCTGTGTGTAAATTTGCTTCTTCACCATTTCCCAAACCCTTAATAAAATTCCTCTAATATAATGATTTGTAAAATATTTGAATTGTTTGTCTTTCTGAGACCACAAAAAAGAATGGCATCCCTGCTGCAAATCATATCCTTCAATTGTTAAAATGCGCTTTCTTGAGAGGATCACCCAATCTTTTATCCAAACCAGGGATGAAGCTTGGTAATAAGGCTCCCACATAGGGAGCCCCAAGCCACCTCTTGTTTTGTGCTCTTGCAACATTTTTCTTTTTATACAGGGTTTTTTACTCTGCCAAATAAATTTACTTAGAATTTGGTCTAATTTCCTAAAAAAAAAAATTCCAATCTTTTTTTCTTTTAAAAGCCTCTGACGATCCCAGAGGCTTTTAAAAGCATTGTTTTACAACCTCTCAGGCCAAAGAGATTGTAGAAAAAATGTTTTTAAAAGAAAAAAAAAGCCTCTGATGATCAGACAACTCAGCTGGGATTGTCAGAGGCTTTTAAAAGCATTTTTTTACAACCTCTTGTTCTGCCCCAACTACAGAATAAAGAATACAGCTCACACGAAGTTTGTACAAAACTTAATTTACTAAAATAAAACAGTCTTTATCAAAAACAAAGGCTGTTAATAAAGTTTCTTAACAGCCTACAAGAAACCAAAGATAAAGTAATCACAATCTTACTAAAATTGGCAGAAAGCCCAGAGGCACTTTGCAGAGAATCCAGATGCGAAGTAGAGTAACTAAAGTTGCTCCCTACAAATTCCTTCAGTCGGTGTTCCTCCTTAAATAGGCCTCTTAAATAGAAGAGGTTCCTCCTCTTCATTCTCTTTGCTTGAAGGAGCTTCTGGAGGTTCTGAAGGCCCTGGCTGAATCCCTGCCTCTGGCACCACATCTTCTCCAGCCTCCTCATTGTCCAACTCAAGTGCCAGCTGCACAGGCTGCTAGCACAACACCACACCAGCCTCCTCGCTGTCAGAATTAGCTACAATCCGCACAGGCCGCTGATGGGCTACAACACCTCTTCAGCCAAAGAGGTTGTAGAAAAAATGGTTTTAAAAGTAAAAAAAAAAAGTTGGCCACATCCACACAGTCACATTACCATCACCACCACCAAGCCACGGCCACAGCACCAGTAGTAACAAATTTTATATATCACCACTGGGGCACGTGTAAAGGTAGCAAACACTATTGGAGGGGAGAGGAACAATAGAGCCCATCAATGCACTAGCTGAGAGTGGCTAAGTGGGACCGGCTATCCCAAAGGAATACCAGGACATAGCTGAAGCATTTAGCAAGTGGGAATCAGATGTACTCCCTCCCCATCTCCCCACTAACTGTGCCATTGAAACACTGCCTGGGGCAAAATTATCCAAATAAAGGATGTACACACCCCAAAGGAGATGGAAGAGCTCAGAAGCTTTGTGGATAAAAATCTAGCTAGGGGCTTTATCCAAGCAGCAAAATCTAGGATGGTAGCTCCAGTACTCTTCAAAAAAAAAGTGTATCTGAATGAGATCCTCATTTATTCTGAGATGATAGAAGATCATGTAAAATTAGTGCAGGAAGTGCTAAGGAAATTATTGAAAGCCAAGCTCTTTGCTAAATTATCCAAATGCAACTTCCACAAAACCAGTTTGGATTACTTGGGGTACTGTGTGTCCAGTGAGGGAGTGGAGATTTGACACTGGAAAGGTAAAAGCCATTCTAGAGTGGGAAGCTCCCCAGATCAGAAAGCAACTGCACAGTTTCTTGGGCTTCACCAACTTCTATTGTCAATATCATTCGCACAGATAGGCCTGCCTATCACTAAACCACTAAAAATTGATGAAGCGGGCCTGAAACCATACTGAGCTAGCCACTTAACTGGACTGTGGAATGCCAAGCAGCTTTCAAAAAGCTCAAATGGCAAGCTTTTTGTGGGGGAGCCAACTCAAATCCAGAAGAACCATTTGTAATATAAGCCAATGCTAATGATGTGGTGGTCATTCTGCTCCAAAGAAAAGCAAAGGGGACACTGCAACCCTGCGCCTACACTTCCCATAAATTGACTAACAACAAAAGACACCGGGTGGTGTGGGAAAAAGAGGCTGTTCAACGGGTGCTGCTGACTTGGAGGCAATTCCTAGAAGGCAGCAAGATCATGTTTGAAGTGTCGTTTGACCACAAGAGCTTAAAAGTCTTAAAAACCTCAAGGAAACTGTCTCACCAAGCAAGTGCAATGAGCTCAGCACCTTTTTTTTTTGAAAAAAGTTTTATTTTTAAACAAAAACAACATAAAAATATCATCTTTCCAAACAATTGCAGACAGCGCTTCAATTGGTTAGAATCATTTTCGTGCTCTCAAAAATTTTCAAAATCTCATCATATGACAAATATTCTTTCCTCCAACAAAAAACAAGTATTTAAACATTTTATCCAAATTTCATTTCACATATAATATCTCATGTCCATGCTTTATTGTCTATCCATTGATAAATTATCTCCCATATCAAATAATATTGTTTATCTTCCTTAGCACTTTAATCAGTTCAATTTTCCCCCTGCCATACTTGCCAGAATGGAAGAATTTCCTTATTGATGCGCTCCCTTGGATGCTTCAATACAAAAGCACCTGAGAGGAAATGTTTAACTCAATTATCAGCTCCCAGCAACTGGCAGTGCAGGTATCAGCACTGCATCAGCCACTAGCCACTCCTCAACCAGCTGACAGTGCGCTGACCCAATGGCTAAAGGAAGCCTTGAAAGAAGATGCCTGGTTCAAAGACCACAAAGCCAATCTGATAATAAGGGAGGACCTGGCATGGAAGGAAGACAAACTGTATGTTCCAGAGCTGTATCAGAGGATCCAGATCCTAGAAAGAAGCTATGATGTAAAGCCAGCTGGCCCGTTCAGTCTCTTCACTTGGCAAAAAGGCAGTTCTAGTGGCCCAAGATGAAGAAAGGCATAGAAAACTATGTAAACAGCTGCCTGATATGCATGTCCATGTAGCGACTGCCAGGGAAAACTCCTGGATTGCTACAGCCAGTGGCCAATCCCAGCAGACCATGGGAGAAAATTGCCATGGACTTCATAATGGAATTGCCTGAGACTAATGGGAGTACTGTCATTTGGACCATGGTTGACCTGTTTTCAAAGCAAGTGCACTTCATCACATGTCTGAAGCTTCCCTCAATCCAAAGTCTGGCCAAAATATTCATGTAGCACATTTACCAGCTGCATGGAATCCCAATGTGCATCATTTCAGATTGGGGGTTGCAATTTACAGCAAAGTTTGGTGGGAGTTCATAAAGCGAATAGGGTCAGCCCACAGACTTAGTTCGAGGTTCCATCCAAGCACCAATTGGATGGTAGAATGAACTAATGCAATAGTGGATATGTTGCTATGTAAACTGTCAGCAAACCAACTGGGCAGAACTACCTTTTGCACAAGTGGCTTATAATAGCTCGATGCATAGCAGCACTGGGTTCACCCTCTTTAATGCAATCACGTTGAGTTTATGCCAATGCCAGGATTTCTGAGGGACCCCCTCCTCCCTCAGTAACATTAGCTGAATGGATGGATACTCTGAAAGCTGTCTGGGGAAATGTGCAGAAAGCCATAAATAAAACCAGGGAATCACAAAAGACACAGGCAGATCAGAAAAGAGCCCTCCAGAAGGAGTTCAGGTTTGGGGAGAAAGTATACCTGTCAACTAAATACCTGAAGCTGAACCAACTTTGTAAGAGACTGGGTCCCAAGTACATAGGTCTGTTCCCAATTGTTCAAATTATAAACCAGTAACAGTGGAATTATGGTTACCTAAGGTGCTCAAACAAGCACATCCAGTGTTCCACTGTAGCTTATTGAAACCCTTCTGAGGCTCTAAGTCAGACATGTGAAACTCAAGGCCTGTGGACCAGATTAGACTGTCATGTGGTTAGATCTGGCCTGCAGGACCATCCTGGAAACAGTGAGGGGCTGGGCCCCCATCACTTCAGCCCTGGCCCACCCCAGCCCAGCTCCCCAGTGTACAGCAGCAGTTGCAGCTCATTGACCTCACCTGGCCTCACCTTGCCTCACCTAACCCGCCTCGCCCCACCTTGCCCCAACCCGTCCAACCCAGCCTCACCTAGCTTCACCTTTCAAATTTATTAACGACAAAAGGAAACAGTGAAACAAAATCAGCAATGAAGATGTATTTGTTCACCATCAAATGTCAATTTGAATATACATCTCCTGGATACTCTAATATTGCCATTCTCAACTTGATTACTCTGCTGACAAGGAATTCCAGGCATTGTAGTTTCAGCATCTCTGGGTGGAAAACTCACTCTTATCCTGTCAAAATAACAGTATAAAAACAATTATCATTAATTCATTGATCAATTAATGAATGCAGGAGCAGCTGGATTTAAAGAAGTAGAGAGGAGAAAGTAGACCCATTTTTACTCACAATATTTAATGGATTTGCACAGTGGCTCGGCAAGCTTCTGCGGCTTCTTTCTGTTCATTTTGAGCTTTCTGGCTTCCATTGCACCAGGTTGTTACAAGCCAAGCTGTATCCATGGCAACAATAGAGCAAATGTTGCAGTCCAGCCCTCATGTAATAAGCACAAAGGGAGCTGTAGGTTGGACCAGGAAGTTCCAGCGTGTTTTATTATTTATACCTGTAAGAAGGCAAAACCCAGTTTTGGGGCTCTGAACTGGCTCATTGTCTGATTTTCCCTAAGCAGGAATCCCAGGTAAGATGGGAGAGGTAGAAGATAGGGAGCTCCAATGGCCTTTGCTGGATCTTTTGCGGAGATTCGAGGCAAAGGCATTTTCTGCATCGAATTGGAAGTGAACATGAAGGTTTTTTAAAATGTTATAATGATAGTTCATTTAGTGCTGTAACTGTTCAAAGTTACAAAGTGACTGATGATCTTTTTTCACACTTACTACTATTGTGGCATGCCCATGGTCATGTGATCAAAATTCAGATACTTGGCAACTGATTCATATTTATGACAGCTGCAGTGTCCAGTGTAATTTGGGCAACTGTGGCAAGAAAGGTCGTAAATTTGGCAAAATTCACTTAACAGCTGTCTCACTTAGCAACAGAAATGTTGGGCTCAATTGTGGTCTTAAACTGAAGACTGTATAATTAGGAAAGAGCTTCATCACTGTTGTTGCAATATTTGAGCTGCTCACCCCAACCCCAGGAAAGATCTTAGTTACCTGACTTTTTCAATTTTTCCCAAAAAGACTACCCTGGAACTGCTGTGTAACAAAGACATTGGCAAGATTTCCCTGGTGTCTAGCTGAACACTTGTCCATGATTTCTTGGTAATATAAAAGTATCACAGCTGGTTTTAGGATGCTTTTCTAAATTCTTAGTCTGATACTCAATTATGAGATTTCCTGGTGATTTTCCATTCAACTAATGAGGTTCAATCTTGCTAAAATGTAAAACTGAAAGCATCCGTGGAAAAAGAAATCATCCAGTCCAGACCCAAATGAATACAGAATAACAGAGTTGGAAGGGACACAGGAGGTCTTCTGGTCCAATCCCCTGCTCAAGCTGGCCACGCCCATCCAGCCACACCCACCTAGTTGCAGCAAACTGGCTGTGACCACCCAGCCATGCCTACCCAGCCATGCCTACCTGGCTATGTGAGACATTATAGTCTTACATGCAACTGGCACTTTGAGGGCAACCATAATCCTGATGCGGCCCTCAATATTCCTGGTATCAAGAGGGATAGAGACTAATAAAGTTTTAGTGTTACTTTGTCCAAAATCTGGATTTACTTAGTCCCTGTTTATATACTGTCCCAGTCCAGCAGGATTCTGAATGGCTTACATTCTTCTTGTAGTAAAATGAAAATAGTAAAAACAATATAATTAAATAACCAATCATAGTAGCAAAAACATAACAATAACAGTAGCAAAACGGTACTATATCCACCAAGCAACAATAAACTGAAATGTAGTTCCAATGGAAAGGGAGAGATTTCTAATTGATTTCAGGTTTTTTCCCATGGCTTTCTAAAAAGCCCTGTTTTGTGACTTTCCTAAAACTCACCAGGGTGGAAGTTAATCTATTCTTAGGAGTTACACTATTGCAAAGAAGAAGAATTGCAACTGAAACCTTGAATTGAACATAGTTATATAGCTATATAACGTGCACTTCTGAAGATTGCACATCTAATCTCTGATTCTGTATAGACTGTCTGAATATAAAACTATCTTCCCCTTTTTCAGGGCCTCATCCTTTTTTATGCAGTCAAAAAGATTCACATAGAGTGCCCAGCATAGATATTGCTAATAATATTAAGGAATAAAATAGCAAAGAAAGTCCACAGAGTTGAAGCACACTCACAGGGCAAGGTCCAGGGTCCCAAGCCCAGTCCACCCAGCTAAGCAAGACATCAGGGCAAAGAAAGGTACAAGGCAAAAGGCAGCTCTTAAGGCAAGACTGCTGACCGACAGTGGTGCTGATAGGCAGCAGATCCCCTCTGATTAGGAACAGCTGCCTCTCCCACTTGATCAAAAAGCATTTCTCTAAACTTAAGAGAAATTGATAGACTTGGCTACTGAACATATTCATTCATTCATTCATTCATTCATTCACAGAAACCTATCCTATCTTATCCCCCTTCTCTCCCTCAGGCTTGCCCCACAGAAGCTTTCCCTATCCTATCCCCTGCTTGCTGCTGCGAAAGTAAAACTGAAACTGAAACTCCTCTCCCCTGCTTTTGTTTTGCATTTGGAACAGATTTCTTTTCAGGGGGGAGGGGGAAGGGGGAGTAGAACTCCTTGGCATCAGAGCATGTTAATAATAATGTAGGAAATACTAATGTTCTGATGGTCATTTCGAAAAATCCTTTCTTAGTGAGCACCTAGAAACTAAGAGGAATATACGTGGCAAATTTCAAGTTTACGGTTCTGGAGATTTTGTGAGTAGTATTTCACTTTTAAATAGAGAGAGATATATTTCTTACATGGAATTGACTGCTAAATAACAGAAATGGATGCTCTATGTCAGGGCTGTCAAACTCGATTTCATTGAGGACTGCATCAGGGTTGTGTTTGACCTTGGGAAGCCAGGGTGGGCATGGCTAGCTTGGTGTCACTCATGTTAGGGATGCCTGTGGGGCCGGAGCACTCTGCTTTCGGCTGCAACAGCTTCCTGCAACCCTCTGCCAGTGAAAATGAAGTTCGGGAGAGCCGCCTGGCAGAGGAACCATAGGTTGGTCCTTTGCTGTTTCCAGGGTGGCCCTGAGGGCCAGATCTAAGCACCCCATGGGCTGGATCTGGCCCCTGGGCCTTGAGTTTGACACCCCTGTTCTACAGTATTTTCTAATCAGAAAGAAACTTGATATTTAAACATTACAAAAATAAATTTATTGCTTCAATTACTCAAAATATTGAAGACCTGGTATTAAGTCTGACTAATGAACAAGTTCCGGACAGATGTAGATTTTTTTACTGACTATAAAGTAATAGGATTATCCTTTATTGAAACTCTTGTATAAAATTTTATATTTAGATTAATATATTTGAGAAGCTCATATATGTTTGTTGTTATACTTGTTATACTTGTTTTGCTTTTGCTTTTTTGTTTTTTTTTTCTGTTAGCTTTTCCCTTTTCCCTTCTCTTTAAATAAGAAAAGCAAGAAAGAAAGGCCAGAAATGTATTAACAAGGGAGATCAGAGCATCAAAAAGAAGCTACTCTGAAAAGCTAAAGAATCAGCTCTCAACAAATGAACCAGTAAACATGTGGAAAACTCTTAAAAATATCACTGGCTACGTCAAACCTAAGCTGAAGGAAATCAACAACTGGCAGATAACGTGAACATGTTTTACTGCAGGTTTGAAAGGAAATTACAGCCACCTATCTCCACAACCCCCATCTCAGGCACACCAACAACAGACAAGCCTCCTACAACTGACCCCATCCCTTTGGGTTCACAACCCCTAGTGATCACAGAAAAGGAATGGAAGACCTATTTCACAGACAAAAGCCAGGAAAAGTTCCAGGCCCAGACAAGATAACTCCTTCTTGCTTAAAAGTCTGTGCTGACCAATTGGCCCCCATCTTCACCCATATCTTCAATAAATCACTAGAGATGTGCTATGTTCCTTCTTGCTTCAAACCCTCTACTATCAGCCCAGTGCCGAAGAAGCCCACCATCAAGGAACTGAATGACTACAGATCAGTTGCTCTAACATCTGTAGTCATGAAAACCTTTGAAAGGCTAGTGCTGTCCCACTTGTAAACCATCATGGATCTGCTGTTAGACCCTTGCAATTTGCATACCGAGCAAATAGATCAATAAATGATGCTGTTAATATGGCTCTGCACTACATCCTACAACATCTTGAATCTCCAAAGACCTACGCAAGGGTCCTCTTTGAAGATTTTAGTTCAGCATTCAATACCATCATTCCAGACGCTACAGGTACCTGAATACACTTGTAAGTGGATCATAAGCTTCCTAATAAACAGGAAGCAGCAAGTGAAGCTAAACAAAATCACATCAGAAACTTGTACAATTAGCACAGGTGGGCCCCAAGGCCATGTACTCTCCCCACTTCTCTTCTCTCTATATACCAAGACTGCATCTCTAATGATCCATCTGTTAAACTACAGATGACACAACAGTGATCGGTCTCATTCAAGACAATGATGAATCCACATACAGATGGAAGGTTGAACAACTAGCCTCATGGTGTGACCGGAACAATCTGGAACTGAACACCCTCAAAACCAAACTCAAAACCATCGAAATGGTGGTAGACTTTAAGAGAAACCCTTCCTTACTTCCATCTCTCACAATACTAGACAACAGTAGAGACCCTCAAATTTCTAGGTTCTACCATATCACAAGATCTAAAATGGACAGCTAACATCAAAAACGTCATCAAAAAAGCACACAAAGAATGTTCTTTCTGTGCCAACTCAGAAAACTCAAACTGATCAAGGAGCTGCTGATCCAGTTCTAGAGAGGAATTATTGAGTCTGTCATCTGCACCTCTATAACTGTCTGGTTTGGTTCTGCAACCCAACAAGACAGACACAGACTTCAGATGATAATTAGAACTGCAGAAAAAACAGTTGCTACCAACCTGTCTTCCATTGAGGCCCTGTATACTGCATGAGTCAAAAAGAGCGCTGTGAAAATATTACAGACCCCTCACATCCTGGACATAAACTGTTTCAACTCCTACCCTCAAAACGACACTATAGAGCACTGCACCCCAGAACAACTAGACACAAGAACAGTTTTTTCCCAAACACCATCACTCTGCTAAACAAATAATTCCCTCAATACTGTCAAACTATTTACTCAGTCTGCACTACGCACTTAATCTTCTCATTGTTCCCATCACCTATCTCCTCCCATTTATGACTACATGACTGTAACCTTGTTGCTGGTATCCTTACAATTTATATTGATACTGTTTTCTGATTGCTTATTTGTAACCTATAACTATCATTAAGTGTTGTACCTTATGATTCTTGATGAACATATCTTTTATTTTTTGTACACTGAGAGCATATGCACCAAGACAAATTCCTTGTGTGCCCAATCACACTTGGCCAATAAAAATTCTATTCTATTCTATTCTTTAAAAAATTAATTAAAGTCATAATGCCCAGTAAATCTAAATAGGACTTTTGTATGCATAAATTGTGCATTTACAAATGCATGAAATGGCAAGTACATTAAATACAGCCTATGGACACATTTTATCCATTGTATCTGAAACTCACTAAATGGAGGACTACTAAATTGAAGGTTTACAGAATATGATGTTAAACTTGAAATGCAAGGTATGAGCATATGGAGCCTTTAAACGGCTCAAAGACAGACCCAATGAGAAACTATGTTGCATGATAAGAAGGCCTGATAGATTTATGCTCCCTTGTATGCTTGGGAAACAGATGCAATAACCTAGAAAGCCATCTGCAGATTCTCAGAAAATAAGCTTTTAGTCTAGCTTGACTAAAGCTAGAGTATGAAGTCTACCACCCTGGTTGTGAATCATTTCTACAATAATCATCTTAAATTGCAATGAATTGTAGCAAAAGAGGATCTAATTATTGAACATTATACTTCTAGGGGACAGTAAAACAAAATGGAAAGTATTGCAAATTGCTCAGATTAGCCACAATCTGCAATAGATAAACTATTAAGGTGGGTAAAATGAGGATCCAGATTCTTGGGGGCAATATGCTGGCTTTGTAAACCACTTAGAGGGGGCTATAAAGCACTATGAAGTGGTATATAAATCTATTGCTATCGCTATTACTATACTGGTAATAAAGTGCCATTGCACTGAATTTGGTGGGATTTATTTTTGAGCAAGCATACTGTATTGAGGGCAAAATAGCAAACAACTTGTAAGGACAGCTTGACCTTGAACAAGATTATTGAGAAATAATTTTATTTCAATAGATCTAGTTCATTCAGGAGAAGTTTCCTTCATTCTAACTTCCTCGATGAATGTACTGTTAACTGTAATACCATTCTTAACAACTCGATATATGTCACACAATCCTTAAAAGTCTTTACTGCAAATCAACAACTGGACCTATGCTATTAAACAAGTTTTCCTTGTGTTTTTTTCCGTAAAACTAGGGTTACAGCTGCAGGCATCAGTTTTCATATCACTGTGCTAATCATTCATTGAACACAAATGCTTCCATTCCGTGGTGCAGAAATGAAATTACAGTATCCCACTAAAACATTCCGAATATTCTCACCACCGTTCATTCCAAAGAGTAGGAGGTCTGCCCAAAAATTGCAGTAACGAAAAATTGACAGAAATCATAGAGCTGGAAGTACAAAATGCATTGGGGAGCTGTGATTGAAAGAGTTTCTGAATTAATAGGACTGTCCACTCATGAAGAGGGAATTTCAGATTTGTCCTATATAATTATTCCTCCTGACGATGCTGTAGGGCAGGGTGGTCAAACTCGGTTTCATTGAGGGCCAGATCAGCATTGGGTTGCCCTTCAGGGGCTGGGGAAGAGGAGGGGTGTGGCTGGGGTGGTCACAGCCGACTGGGTGTAGCCAGCTTGATGTCGCTCAAGTGGGTGGTCCCTGTGGGGGCCAAGTGGGGTTGGGGAGGGAATCTAGCAGTCTCCAGTGGGTGGGGCAGGGGGCAGGAGGATCATCCCATGGGATGAGGTAAGATAAGGCAGGGGGCAGGGTAGCTACAGTCAATGTGCCTTCAGCTGCTTTCAGCACTGCTTGATTTCCCACCCCACCCCTGCCAGGATGGTCCCGATTGAAGCTGGGCCAATGTAGGGAAGGCAGTGGGATTAGTTTAGCCAGGCAAATTATTACACACACACACACACACTATCAAAGTGGATTTTGGACACTGCGCTGCGCTACAATGGAGAAATGGACAATGGAGCGGCTGACACGAGGGAAGGAAGAGGAGCAGGGAGAAGAAAGAGGGAAAGCTGCCTTCTCCTTCCCTCATGCTGGCCACTCCGTTGCCCATTTTTCCATTGCAGTGCAGTGCCCAGGATCCATTTTGATAGTGGGGGTGGGTAATTTAATTGGTTTGCCTGAACCGGTGCAAACCAGCTGAATCCCACCATTGTATAAAACTTTTACATGTACAATGTTTGTGGATGTAAAACTAGTGTTAAATAAAAGGACAATACTCAATTGTACTTCTAGAAATTATTAACAGTTTCAATCAAAAGTCTAACCCCAGGAAACACAGATCCACACTCTGCAATATCTTTTAAATGCTACACTAGTCACAAGTTGTGACTTTAATAAGTAAATCCACCTGTTGCCCATGCTGGCCTGCTGCTACATTGATTCTGTTTTTTGAATTCATAACAATAATAAACTATATTAGAATACTATAAATGTTTCTGAACTCTCAGTTCTATACTTTCCTTCAAAGTAATTGCATTAACAATCACATCATAAAAATGTTTTGTGTGTTTATGAGGTCATCTTTCCCAATTCATGATGAATAGATTCTTACTTTTTCTTGGCAATTTCATGTGCTACTGAAAATTTAATCAATTCATATTTCCTACAAATGACAACGTATTTTAGGCTACCTCAGTATCCAAATGCCAGCTCTCTATGTGTAGTGGTGACCTTGATGGTTTCCATGTCTCTCACACTCTTCCCATTCCATTTCCCCCTTTCCTCCCCCCAGTTCATTGACAAGTTGAAAAGCATTGAGGTTTGAAAGAAGCAAAGCAGTTCAATCTTGACATGCTGGCCCTCTGAAGGAAAAGGGCACCTGGAAAATAATAAGCATAGATTAATTGTTATCATTTAGGTGATAACGATCACTATTCACTATTCACTATCACTATCACTATTCACTATTCTCTTTGGTCTCTGAGGGTATTTTGCATAGAACCTTCTTACTAATTCATCTGCACTAACATTGTGGGCACCTACACATTCTGTATCAGCTGAGAGATACTCTTTCTACTGCACTAAATATTGTAATTTCCCCTTAAAGTATCTTGAGTCCAGTATCCTTTTTATCTCATAGTGTTTCACCACCACCACTACCATCACAGGAGGTAGGCACTTCTCCTCGACTGGTCTTAGCTTGAAGCCTCAGAAGGCTTCAATAAGCTACAGTGGAATACTGGGTGGACCTGTCTGAAGCCTCCCCTGGATTTATTATACACACAATGAGGAATGGACCTATGGGCTTGGGACCCAGTTTCTTACAAAGCTAGTTGAGCTTCAGGGATTTTGTAGACAGATGAATTTTCTCCCCAACCTGATAAACCTGAACTACTTCTGAGGGGCTCTTTTCTGATCTGCCTGTCTCTTTTGTGACTCTCTGGTTTTATTTATTTATTCCTGCACATTTCCCCAAGCAGCTTTCAATTTATTCATTCATTCAGCTACTGTTACTGAGGGAAGAGGTTTCCTCGGGAACTCTGGCATTGGCATAAACTCAACTCCCATGGTCACTTTAAAAGGGGTGAATCCAGTGCTACTATGCACCGAGTTATTATAAGTCACTTCTTGTCAGGGTAAATGCCTAACTGTTTTACTATCGTAGGCACACGGCATCACAAGGGTTAATCCAAAACACACACACCCCATCACCTCCATAGCCACACCTTACCTTCTGGCCACGCCTCCCGGGTATATAGGCTCCCATCACGTGATATTCCAGGAGTTCCAGATGTATACCTGAAGGAGAAAGGACCAAGGTCAGTGACCTTTGATACCAAGGGCCTAGGGACCAACTAGGCCTACAATAAAACATTAATTTAAGAAATACAAAATGTCCTGTGAGTCATTGGGCTGGATCCATCACTACATCAAATGGTAGCAGAGGATGGTTAGCCCATAACTCCAAGTAATGATTGAACCCAGCAACGAACTTGAAGAAACAAACAGAGTACAGACAAGGGCACTCACCAAGAAGATGGCTGCACAGCTGGCATCCAAGGGAACTGCAGCAGAGGAAATGCCAGCAGAGAGTGAGTGGACTCCAGCATGGATTCCCACTCTGATGAGGAGAGACCGCCAGAAAAGGCCATCATCCTAGAAGAAAAGACAATGAAGAAAATAAACAAGTTTAAACTCTCCATCCTGAAGCTGATGGAAACAAGCGATGATGAAGAAAATCTCATCACGAACAGAGCCTCCTCGAGCAACAAGGAGCAGCGATCGAGGCCCCAGAGACAAGCGAGGAAAAAACGACACACAAAAAAGGTAGACCAGCCTAGTTGGATGACCTTGAGCTGGCCAAAACCTTTTTCATGCTTTCTTCCCGACAGCCATCTTGGAATGGCCACCAACCAATAGAAAGCCAGGATTTGAATTTCCTGGCACGAAACAGCCCAAACCCCGAAAAAGACAAGGGGCACCCAGAGAGCAACCACAAAAATGAAGCAAGCCCAAATGAGAAATCGCCTACCGATCTCAAAGTCCAAAAGGCAATCAAGACGCTGACTGCAGCATTCGGCTCTGCTTTCGAGCCTCCCGCAGCAGCCAAAAATCAAAAAGGAAATCCTGAACCCCAAAAGAGCATCAAGACAATCAACACCAACAGGACAGCTGACCCTCAGCCATCTGGAGAGGCCACTCACACCAAGAGAGAGCGCCAGAACCTATGCATCTGCAGGAACGATCAACTGCAGGACTCGAACCCAGGACCCGCCGCACAAACGATGCAAGACCAAAGAACGGGGAGAAGAACCGGCTACCCACCAGTCCCACGACTTCTACCAGGCTCCTTCACCCGACCGGAGACCAGCAGCAGGAAACCAGACCAGCTGCCATCACCACCGCCGCCGCTGCACCACCGAATGCAAGAAGTCCTCGACTTACGTCCGCCGCCACTGCCGCGCCACCAACCTTCGGAAGTCCTCAACCTGCGACCACCTCGCCTCACCTTTTTCCATTCTTCGCCAGGGATCCAACCGCCCAGCAGTGGTGTCTGCTGCCCAGAGGGGACTCCGGACTCTCCAGGGGTGATTCCAGCCTTCCACTGGTAGGCCTAGGCCTAGGCCTGGGAGCAGCAACAACAGGATCCTCACTCCATGGCCTCCAGCGCGAAATGGCCTTCCCGCATGCCCAGTCACTGCCTGCAACGAGAGAAGCAAGATACATAGAGACAAATCAGTACAGACTTGCAACAGACATTCCAAAGCCTTATTGTGAGTTCAATCACACTATGGACCATGGACAGCTACCCCCAGTAAGTAATTATAATAGCAGTTTTGGAACTATCTATGTTAATCTACCAAAATTATAACTAGATGGGGGTAACATCATAGAATGGAGTCAACAATTACAAATTGCTCTTATAAGGGAAAATGCACTGTTCCTAATCCAGAGACCCCCACAGAAACCCTGGCCACTAGAAATTGACAATATTCACCATAAAGCATTTTGTATCATGTTAACTACCATCCCTTCCACAGTGTATCCTACCATTGATGATAACCTAACTGTATTTGAAATTGTCAAAAATTATGTGGCATGTTTTACAGCCAGAGTAGGGCCACTACCACAAGGTTATCTAGGGAGTTTCATTCTGCTAGGCATAAGCAAGGAGTCCCCATGAGTGAGCACATACTTAGGCTGAATGCAACAAGGGCAGAGCTCATGCAAAGGGGAGAAATAATTACTGAAGAGAGCATGATGAGTGTCATAATTAATTCCTTAGACAGCAGCTGGGACAACTTCGTGACACAGTTAGACAGCCTCAGCCTGCAACACCTCTCACTAGGCACATTAACAAATAAGCTCATTGCAGAAAACAATTTGAGAAGGGATCGCCACCTACCCAGGAGGGATATCAGACCAAACAAGAAGGTTGAATTCCAAGATAGAATAGGAAACACTCCAGAGTGTTACTCCTGCGGGTTCAAGAATCACATAAAAAGGAACTGTCCCAGAAACATCAAGGATAGGAGATACAATGACAATAGAGGGAGGCGATCACCTGAACGCAGGCACATAAGAGAGAAAGGGCGAGGGTGGTCCCCCAATCCCAGAAGGCATCACGAATGAAGGGACAGCTCTAGAGACAGCAACCCAGGTCCCATGTATGGGCTCAAACATGACCACTCAAACACCACTCACAAGATAGACAGGGACACATGGGTTCTGGACTCAGGGGCCTCAAATCACACGACCTGTGACTCAAAACTACTAGAATCACTCTCTGAAGTAGACTTCGAGCTGAAGGTAACCAACCAAAGCAAGGTTCAAGTATTAGGGGAAGGGAACACCCACATACAAATAGGGAAAGTAGAGGGGGTACTGTACATACCGGAAATACCCCACAACATGCTGGCCATTAACAAACTAACACTGAAAACAGACATTGAAGTAACGTTCAGGGATGGAAAGGCCTACATAGTTAAGCAAGGAAAAGAAATAGGAAGAGTAACCATGCAGGAGGGACTACCTTACTTCACACCCAACACAAGAAAGAAAGGAAGCATAAACACTAGCACTGACCTTGAGATAGAAAGATGGGGACTGAGGGGGTGCAACAGGGAGCAAACAAATGTAAACAAAGCGTCAACAACTCTGTATCCATAGGGAAACCGATGCATGATAATTGCGCCCATCTTCTTCATAGAAGGCTGGGACACATCAGCTTTCCAATTGTTAAAAAATGCCTGAGTGTACCGAAGGGCTCAGAGTAAAAAACTGTGATAACTACTTGGGAGTGTTCAATCTGTAAGCGGTCAAAGATCAGAGTCAAAGCCAAACCCAAAAGGTCAGAACGAACCACAGAATTCCTATTTCAATTGGTACATATGGACTTGGTAGAGCCTTTGAGACCATCCATCAGACATAGAAAAAGATTATTTCTCACCATTGTGGATGACTTTACCAGGTATGGGTATGTCTATTCTCTCAAACACAAAAGCGAGGTGTTCCAAAGATTTAGGGAATTCCACAAAAGAATAGAACTACAACACAACATGAAAATAAGATAAATAATGACAGACAGGGGTTCAGAATTTATGGCCAAGGACTTCACAAGATGGTTGAGGGAGCAGGGCATAGCGCATTACACTTCTTCGCCATTCTCACTTTTCCAGAATGGGGTCGTAGAGAGAAAAAACGGGGTGCTACAAACAATGATGAGGTGCGCCTTGGAGGATGCAGGGATGGGGCAGCATTTTTGGTCAGAAGCATTACATTACTCTAACTACACCCTGAATAGACTGTGGTCAAGCTCCATCAGCAAGACCCCATATGAGATGCTTTACAAAAGAAAACCCAACATATCCTACCTACACATATTCGGCGCACCAGCTGATGTGCACATCCCCAGACAACTGAGAAAGAAGGGGGAGAAAATATCAAAAAGACTGACGTTCATGGGTTACGAACCGGGCACAAAAGGGTATAGGTTCATTGATAATAACAATAGGTTCATCATGTCCAGATCTGCTGTTTCCATGAACACTCAAACTGGTCAAGGGTTCACTCAAATGAAGTCCTCACCAACAAGGACACACCCAAACATGACCAGAAGGGAGAGAAAATAGAAACACCCAGAACCAACCATCACAAAATAAATACCAAAGAATGGAAAGAAGGGCACCCATCTCTAAAATTAGATTGCCTTACAAACAGAGAGGCAGACCACATGCAGGAAACCAACCCACCTCCTAGCAGACCAATCAGAGAAAACAGAAACAAACTACCCAAGAGGCTAGAAGATTATGTCATGACCATCCACAACAATCAGACCACACCCAATTTATATGAGGACATTCTTGGCCTTCCCCAAGAGGAAAAAGAAAAATGGATATCAGCCATGGAGAAGGAGATGGAGAGCCTCAAAGAACTACATGTATACTCGCCAGCTCAAGTCCCAGAAAACGAAAAGCCAATTGGGGCCAAATGGATATTCAGAGTCAAAACACTGGAGGACAACAAGGTTTTGTACAAGGCAAGGCTGGTTGCCCAAGGTTTTGCCCAGAGGTATCCCGAAGATTACACTGACACATATTCACCCACCATCAGGGCCGAAAGTGTCAAGAGCGCCCTGGTGGTGGCCACCATCCTGGGGCTTGAGGTGTTCCAATTCAATGTACAGACTGCATACCTCCACGCAGAATTGGACAAAGAGATCTATGTTAAAGCATCACCCGGGTATGACAAAGGGGAGAACAAAACCTGGCTACTAAACAAAAGCCCGTACAGGCTCAAGCAATCGGGCAAGAGATGGTATGACTGCCTAGCCAAGGCCCTAAGGTCCATGGGTTTTGAAGCCATCTCAGCTGACAAGTGCCTATTCACAAAAAGAGAAAATAATTTATTCGAAGGCATACTCATTTATGTGGACGATATTCTATACATAAGCAAATATAAGGACAGATGTGAAAAGTTCGCCACTGAACTGGGTAGCCACTTCACCTTGAAATCACTAGGCAGGATTGACAAGTATCTAGGCAAAGCCTAGTGAAACACCCATGCAACCAGAGTTCCTGAAAAGCATGTACGATGAATCAGAACCATTCAATGACAACAGATTGTACAGGTCCACCATTGGGTCACTGCTGTACATAGCCAATTGGACCAGGCCTGACATTGCCTTAGCCGTCAACCTTCTATCCAGACATGTAAGCAACCCCACTGTATCTCACTGGAATGCCATCAAAAGACTACTCAGGTATCTGAAATTCAGTATAAATGTGCAACTCTGCTTGGAGCCAGACATATCAGATAAACCAAAACCAACCTGCTATGCTGATGCCGATTGGGCAGGGGACATAAAAAGCAAGAGAAGCACCTCCGGCTATGTACTGCTGCTCAACAACTGTCGCATCCATTGGTACACAGGGAAGCAGAAACTCGTTGCCACCTCAATCACTGAAGCGGAATTTGTTTGTCTATCCAAGGCCGCAAACAACCTAGTATGGTTCGATGACCTGCTCAACAATATTTGGACTGAGCCCTCGTACCCAATAATCATCCACGAGAACAACAAGGCCGCAATAGAAATTTCAAAGCCGATGCCGTAGGTCAACGGTCTAGGCATATTGACATAAAATGCAAACACGTCAGGCAGTTTTCAGAGATAGGCTTCATTAAGGCAGTGCACTGCGACACCGAGGAACAGACCACAGACATACTCACGAAACCCTTACCTCTTAAGCAACATGCATACTTAATGTCAAAAATATGTGTTTATATGTAACCTATGTGTAACCATGCATGAATGTATACTTATGTAAACCACATACACCCTAGCACAGTTAGACATTTAGAGTGGGTTCTGTCAAGGTAAATGCCTAACTGTTTTACTATCGTAGGCCCACGGCATCACAAGGGTTAATCCAACACACACACACCCCATCACCTCCATAGCCACACCTTACCTTCTGGCCACGCCTCCCAGGTATATAGGCTCCCACCACGTGGTATTCTAGGAGTTCCAGATGTATACCTGAAGGAGAAAGGACCAAGGTAGTGACCTTTGATACCAAGGGCCTAGGGACCAACTAAGCCTACAATAAAACATTAATTTAAGAAATACAAAATGTCCCGTGAGTCATTGGGCTGGATCCATCACTACATCACTTCTGTAAAAAGTAGGAGCTCTGCCCAGTTGGTTTGCTGATAGTTTACATAACAACATAGGCATTGCTCCACTATTGTGTTAGTTTGTTCTACCAGCCCATTTGTGCTCAGATGGAATCCCGAACTAAGTCCCTAAGCTGACTTTACCTGCTTTATGAACTCCTGCCAGAACTTTGTTGTAAACTGCATCCCCCTCTCCCATGGTCTGAAATGATGCACCTTAGCACTCCATGCAACTGGTAAATGTGCTGCATGAGCATTTTGGCCAGCCTTCAGCTGAGGGAAGCTTTAGACATATGATGAAGTGTGCTTGTTTTGAAAACAAGTCAACCACAGTCCAAATTACAGTGCTCTCATTACTCTCCAGTAATTCCACCATAGTGATTGCCTCCCATGGTCTGTTAGGGTTGGCCATTGGCTGTAGCAATCCAGGTGTCTTTCCTGGCAACTGCTTCATGGACACACACACTGAGCAGCTGTTTACATAGTTTTCTATTTCTTTCCTCATTTTAGGCCACCAGAACTGTCTTTTTGCCAAGTGAAGGGTTTTTACAAACACAAAGTGTCCAGCTGGCTTTATGTCATGACTCCTTTGTTGCCATACGAGGCAACACCAAAATACCTGGGGGTTACTTTAGACAGGAACCTGTCCTTTAAAAAACATATTCAGAATATGGCTGCCAAGGTTAACAACAGAAATAACATCCTACAAAAACTATGCGGAACAACTTGGGGAGCTTCAGCCCCAACTCTTCGATGTGCAGCCCTCGGGCTTTGCTATTCTGCAGCGGAATACTGTGCACCTGTAGGGATAAACAGCTCACATGCAGGACTTATTGATGTTCAACTTAACCATACAATGAGGCTAATTACTGGGTGCATAAAATCTACACCTAGTTATTGATTGCCAGTTCTTAGTCACATACTTCCCCCGCACTTACGACGACAAGAAGCTCTCATTCGGGAGTATAGTAAGATCCTGTTAAATTCTCTCTACCCATATATGGATACATTCCTGATCTCTTAAGATGCCGATTAAAGTCAAGAAATCCACCACTCTTGACAGCGCTTAAGTTGATGGCCGATCATCAGAACACCACACAAAAGTGGATGGAGGCGTGAAATAGCTATTCCCTACAAGATGTGTCTGAGCATATCAGTCCTAGTAGTATACCTCCAGGATTTAGTCTACCCTGACACATATGGGTGACATATAATAGAATTAGAACAACTCATGGGGTATGTGCTGACTCCTTGTATAAATGGGGAAAGATGCCTTCAGCACAATGTGATTGCGGGGCCCCTCAACAGACTATCCAGCATATAGTGAGGGAATGCCCTAACAGAAGGTATCCAGGAGATTCTAGGGACTTCCTCTGCATAACAACGGCAGCTACTGACTGGATCTCCAAACTTGACATCAAACTTTGAAATGTTATTTCTGTTTTCCTTTTAGGTTTTCTTACTCCTTTTTTTATTGTTTTAATTGTTTTTAACCTGTAAAAATGAAGTGTTTTAATATTGTGTGTGACCAGCCATACGCTAAATAAATAAATTTGTAGGATCTGGATCCTTTGGCTGCTGAAACATACAGTTTGTCTCCCTTCCATGTCAGGTCCTCCCTCATTGTCAGGTCGGCTTTGTAGTCTTTAAGCCATTCATCTTCCTTTAGGGCTTGTTTTAGCTATTGTGTAAGCATGCTGTCGGCCGGCTGAGGAATGGTTAGCCACTGCTGCTTTGCTGAGACATGCACTGCCAGTTACTGGGAGGGAATTATGGAGTTAACTATTTCCTCTCAGGTGCTTTTGTATTGGGGCATCCAAGAGAGAGTGCATCAGCGAGAAAATTATTTCCCCCTGGCAGGTATCGAAGGGTAAAATTGAGCCAATTAAAGTACTGGGCCCATCACACTCGCTTGGGGGACAGCTTCCTTGGGATCCTTAAAGCTTCTAAGTTCTTGTGGTCAGTCCACACTTCGAAAAGAAGTGTTTGAATGAGAATGTTTGGAAAACTCCTTGCTCTTTTCCAGTGCATGCTTCTTGTCAATATATCCTGCACTTAAAAATGATGGACTACTGACAGCTCTGAGTTTACAGAATGACAAATACTTATCTCTGATGATACCATTCCATTCTTAACAAGATTTGCAATTCCAATTATTTCCACTGCAAGGTGAGGCATCATTGCTGTTGATACTCAGCCTCTAAGAACTTGCATAATGACAACAAGGAAGTGATCATGGTTAATTTTTTTAAAAAATAAAACTTATATTGCATCCATGTTATTCACTTTCTATAAAACAAGTGAAATTCTTTCCCTAATCTATTCAAATATATGCAGAATTGGATAAGGAACCAAGCGATGGATCAGTCTTATTGGATATTATTTCTAGAATGTCAAAGCAGATTCCACTCTCCATATACAGTAATGTGGATATTAACAATTAAAAGTATAGGAAAAACAGTGAAACAGAGTGGAACATATGACCAACATGGCTATATATAGCAAAAAAGTGCAGTTCTGAAGAAAAGTTCAATAGTGTAATAGCTTTCACTACATTTGAAAGTGCACATCTGAATACCTATTATGTCTTATCTAAGGATGATAGATGGTAGATAATTAAAACTAGTTCTCATTATTTAATTTCAGCCACAATGATTAGGCCAAGCTAAATGCTATTCAGCAACTATATTTACTTAACCTGGGTATAGCATTAGTTGCAGTAACAAATCTAGAATGCAGGTATTGGGATGACCTCTAGATCAGTGGACTCCAATCTTTCTGGCTTTGTGGACCAGTGGAAATGGAGAAGAGAGGGAATGGTTCCACATGAGCAGCAGGTGCTTCCATGGCCTAGTTCTAAACAGGCTGCGGTATAGTAGGGGGCCAGATCTTGGGGTTGGGGACCTCTGCTCTAGTTAGCAGCAAAAGACACTTCACAGCTTTACTGCCATCTAACGTTCAGTGGATGAAGCATCCCAGATCTGATAACCGTGGGGTAAACATATTGTTTGAACCCATCCATTGAGAAGTGCAATGAACTGGATACAAAAATATTCAGTCTTCCATTCCAGTCATACCAGAGAGAGACCCATAAGTATGAGGTTCATGCTCTTAATATGGAATTGTCATTTAACATAAGCAAATGTAGATAGTATCACAGAACTACAAAAGTACACAGATAAGTTTACTAGTGTAGAGTTGAGACCAGTTTTATGTCAGGCATTTATGTCTGAGAAAGATAATCTTTATTATCATCTAGTGTCTAATGGGTTTTTGCAGCTTTGATGTGGTTCCTCAATTTTACATGACTTTACTAAGTGGAGAGGAAAAAGGAGGATTTGTAGAAGTTTTAAGGAAGCCATTGGAGATTAGAAAGCCACATGACTTGGGATCAAGCTCAGGTTTGCTGAATCACAGGGTGTTCTGGAGTTCAACACAATTTTTTCTCAGGTTTATTAGCAGATTTACTAAAAGTACTAGCAAGTTAACTTTAAATCTTTTGTATATAGCCCTTTTCCTTGGTTTTTGACAAAAATATCTCAGTTTACAGCTGGCTTTGAGTGAGAAAAATATAATCTTAAATTTAATTTTCAGCTACCTGAACATTGGGTTTTAAGAATCAGTTTAATGTTTTTGATTTGGGAGCTGGTAGGAGATGTCTCTGTGTTTTATTTCTCATTTAAAGGCATGAGACACTGCAGGCAAATGATCTCTTCAGGGGTCCAATATTTAAAATAAGCAAATTCTTTCATTGATTTTTTTTTTCTGAAAATCCATCTTCTCTGAAATTGTATGTATGCTGTTGCTTTTAAATCATGAGAACCTGACAAAATGGATGACACTTATTGACTTGTCATAATAAATCACATGATGGAAAATAAGACCCCGGGACCTGATGGAATACCAGTGGAGTTCTATAAAAATTGTCAACAATCGGTGGATGAAACCCTGCTTGAAGTATTTAATGATGCAATTATGGAAGCCAAAATTCCGAATTCCTGGACAGAGGCTATTATTACATTAATACCCAAAGAAGAAACAGATCACGCAGATATCCAAAATTATAGACCAATATCTTTGTTGAATGTGGACTATAAATTGTTTACATCAATTATCACAGAAAGAATCAAGAAAATAATTGAAGATTACATACACCCGGATCAAAATGGTTTCATTCCAAGGAGACAACTAAAAAATAACATTAGGCTAATAATTGATGTACTTGAATATTATGAAATGAATGTAGACAAACAATCAGCCTTAATTTTCTTAGACGCACAAAAGGCATTTGATAATCTTAACTGGAAATTCCTCACCCTACAATTGGAAGCTATGAAATTCGGAGAAAAATTTATAAAGATGATAAAAAGAATTTATTCGGTACAGACAGCGAGAATAACAATTAACGGCGACTTAACAGAAAAATTTCCAATATCAAAAGGGGTGAGACAAGGCTGCCCCCTATCACCCCTATTATTCATACTGGCCTTGGAAACCCTCTTAAAGGAAGTCAGACGAGACAACGAAATAATAGGTCTAAAAGCCAAACGAGAAATATACAAACTCCAAGCCTTCGCCGATGATATCGTATTCATTATAGAACAACCAACTATATCTGGCGCCAAGTTGCTAAACAGAATAGAGAAATATGGGAAAGTAGCCGGTCTCAAAATCAACAAACAAAAAACAAAGATATTAACAAAGAACCTCACCAATCAACAAGAAAAACAATTAGAAGATAAATTAGGCATACAAACTACGAAGAAAGTAAAATACTTAGGAATATGGCTGACTAATAAAAGCTCTTCAATAAGAGAAGATAATTATGATAAATTAACAAAACAAATTAAAAAAGACCTAGGAATTTGGAAAAAGCTACAATTATCATTCTTGGGGAGGATCGCTTCAATTAAAATGAATGTACTACCACGGATTTTATTCTTATTCCAAGCAATTCCAATAAAACCAGGGAAAAATTTTTTAAAGGACTTCAACAAATTAATAGCTGACTACATATGGCAAGGGAAGAAAGCACGAATCAAACTAAAGCATTTACAAGATACAAGAGAAAGAGGAGGATTGGCACTACCCGACTGGGAATCTTACTACAAAGCATCAATATTAATTTGGATAAAGGAATGGATGGATCTAAAAAATCAAAGATTGCTGAGTTTGGAAGGATTTGACCTACAGCGAGGATGGCATGCCTTCCTCTGGGAAGGCACAGATAAAAAACATGATTTCCAGAGACACACAATCAGACAATCATTATATCAAACATGGCAAGGTATTAAAAAGGTACATTATAATAAAATCCCGGAATGGCTGTCAACAATGGAAGCCCAGATTTACCCAAATGCCATGGACAGTAGTAAAATGAAAACCTACCAAGAGCTGCTAAACCACACGGGGGAGCTAAGAACAAGGCAAGAACTGAAGGAGATGGGTACAGACATTGACTGGTGGCCATATGCACAAATTAAATCAAGATATAAAAAAGATTTGGCTCAATTTGGATTCCAAAAAGGTCAAACTGAATTGGACAAAATTTTGCAAGGGACACAAAACAAACTAATTAAAAAAATCTATAATTATCTACGAGGATACAAATTAGAAGAAGAGGTAGTGAAAGAAAACATGATAACCTGGTCAAAAAATTTCGGCTACAGTATCGAACTAGACAAATGGCAAAAACTATGGACAATAAACTGTAAGTTGACAATGTCTGTATCATACAAAGAAAATCTCTACAAAATGTTCTATAGGTGGCATCTGCCACCAGCCAGATTAGCAAGAATGTTCCCCAATACACCATCAACATGCTGGAAATGCAAACTCCATAAAGGCACTTACTATCATATGTGGTGGACCTGCCCAATGGCAAAACAATACTGGCAAATGATTAGATCCCAGATAGAAGAAACCATACAGCAAAAGATAGAAATAAGACCAGAAACCTTTCTACTTGGAATACTAAACGGACAATATGAAAAAGAAATAACATATTTAATTATACATATGATAACAGCAGCACGAATACTATACGCACAATACTGGAAGAGTAGTGAGACACCGACAGAAGATAGGGTAATTAGCAAAACCATGGAATGTGCAGAATTAGATAAACTCACTAAGGAACTACAAAATAGGGAGGAACATGATTACTATCTAGTATGGAAAAGGTGGTATTGTTGGTTGGAAAAGAGAAAAGAGAAAAAGGGTCAGGAAGTAAATTGAACTACCAAATACAGAAAGAGGAAAACATAGTACACATACAAGTCAATAATAAACCAGAAAGATAGATAGAAGGGAAAAGACCAAATAAGGAGGAGTTAAATTATGAAATAAGATTACAGACTACAGTTGCGATAATTTGGATAAATATTTGATTTTGTGTTTATATGTTTATGTTTTGTATGTTTTACTGTTTTATTGTTCAGTTTGTTTTACTGTTTTATTGTTTTGTTTAGTCTGTATATATAAATAAAAATTGGGGGAAAAAAGGAAAAGCTCTTTGTAATGTGTGTGTACTCTTCATGCCTCTCCTTTGTAACTCTATATATCTAATTTATTTATGATCAAGAGACTATTTATAGCTGAAGCATTGCAAAGGTATTTGTATGGTAAGATGCTATCTATGCAGTTTTTTACTTCTTTTTCATTAATGAAAAAGTATTTGTAGTAACCTTAAGTACATAATCATCAGAAGAAAGCTGTATTATCTGTTTCCCCTCTTATATTTATATTTGCATTCACAAAATAGCCTTATCTGAATCTAATTCAAATCGCCATCATTGAACAGGAAAAAGACTGTCTTGTGCTGAGAACAACTCTCCGAGGGAAGAAATATACTTTTTTCTGTTTAGCTGATTTAAAAAGGCACAATCCCCAGGAACATTGTCTGACAAACACCTCTGGAACAATTACGAGTAAGCAAAATCACAGTGGACTAAGTATTTGCACTAGTTCCATTCATTAATTCAGATCTGGGTAGCCTGTGTATTCATAATATCCTTTTTGTGTTGTAGACATGGAAGTGAATTTACTGGCAGGATCCATGGTGGAAAGGGGGACCAGAATGAAGGCAACTATTGACTTCATGATATATACTTCTTTAAGAATAAAAATTCTCACAGATAGTTAACTTCTGTAAAAAATATATAGGTAACATGGTGCCTGTAGGCCACTGATGGGCTGTCTGCTAAAACTAAGACGTACACTTGAAAGAAGACCAGGAAGCTTGTAACTGTGGAGTCTGTCTGGCAAGAACAAAGAATGCTTATTCACAGGGAATATGTACCTGTAATGCCTGTAACAGGCATGGGTGGTTAGAAAGATGATAAAAGAAACAAAGAGACATCTTACATAACTCAGCTAGAAAGTAGGAATAAGAATGGCCTGGAGTAAATACAATGTGTATTAGATAACTCCTGGAGCATTCATTAGCCAAGACTTAGGAATAGGGACAGCTAGAAGCTAATAGGACAATTGTTAGATCATTACTAAAATGTTTATTAGACATATATCCTGCCTTATCCCGTCTTCTGCTTTAGCAAAATTGTATAAATCTGTCTTAATCCTCTATGGGTCCTGGCATTTTGCTGGCTGGGACCCCTTTTGCTGAAGAGCTTCAATAAAATGAAACAAAACCTGCACCTCATTTCTGATGTTCTTCATTGGCTTCAGCACCAGGCCCAGACCCAAATTGGGGACAACATCCCAATGGGTCTATAAGCAATCAAGTTAATACATGACAGGGATTTTTATTTATTTTATTTATTTATTTTATTTTATTGCAATTTCTATGCCGCCCTTCTCCTGAAGGACTCAGGGTGGCTTACAAGATAAAAAATTCAACAATATGAATTAACTATAAACTAAAATCCAATTAAAATTAATTAAAATTATTACAATGTAAAAACCCCCCTCAACAGGTCAGTCTATTTGATGAAAAAGCCACATCTTCAGTTTGCAGCAGAAGGAGAGGAGGTCGGGGGCCGTCCTAAGCCCGGTGGGCAAACCGTTCCAGAGGATCGGCACTCCCACAGAGAACGCTCTCCCCCTGGGGACCGCCAGCCAACATTGTTTGACTGATGGCACCCTGAGGAGGCCCACTCTGTGAGAGCGCACAGGACGATGGGAGGATGGCAGAAGATGGTCCTGCAAATACCCCGGGCCTAAGCCATGTAGGACTTTATAGGTGAGCACCAGCACCTTGAAACGAACCTGGAGGACCACCGGCAGCCAGTGCAGCTCGTGCAGGAGAGCTGTTACACGGGAGTAATGAGATGCTCCAGTAACAACCCATACGGCTGCATTCTGGACTAGCTGAAGCCTCCGGGTGCATCCCAAGGGCAGCCCCATGTAGAGGGCATTACAGTAATCCAACCAAAAAATAACAAGGGCATGAGTGACCGTGGCGAGGGCATCCTGGTCTAGGAAAGGGCGCAACTGGTGCACCAGGCGTACCTGTGCGAAAGCCTCCCTGGTTACGACTGTCAAGTGATCTTCTAAAGACAGCCATGAATCCAGGAGGACACCCAGATTGTGAACCCTTTCAGAGGGAGTAAGTACCTCCCTCCTATCATGGCTACATGCACTTTTATTGGCAGGATGATGTCTCTGCTTTTTAGAATGCTGACTAGATTTGCCGTAGCTTTCCTCCCCAGGAGCAAGCATTAATTTCTTGGCTGTGGTCTCCATCTGTGGTGATCTTGGAGCCCAGGAAAATAAAATCTGTCACTACATCCATTTCTTCCCCATCTATTTGCCAGGAATTGAGAGGGCCAGATGCTATGATCTTAGTTTTCTTAATGTTGAGTTTCAAGCCAACTTTTGCACTCTCCTCCTTCACCCGCCTCAAAAGGCTCTTTAGTTCCTCTTCACTTTCTGCCATTAGAGTGGTATCATCTGCATATCTGAGGTTGTTGACATTTTTCCCGACAATCTTAATTCCAGCTTGAGATCCATCTAGCTCCACTTTTCTCATGATGTGCTCTGCATATAAGTTAAATAGGCAAGGTGGCAGTATACAGCCATGATGACAAACCTATGGCACATGTGCCAGAGTGGCACAGAGCCATTTCTCCAGGCACGCAAGCCGTCGCCCATTGCTCTTCTGGGTTCGGGCACACCGGCCAGCTGGTATTCACGCATGCAGAAGCACCAGAAACCGAAAGAGCTGCTGCCCAGAGCACATGTACGTGTCAGGAAGAGGGTCTTCTGGTTTCTATCACCTAGTCTTCTGGTTTCTGGCATGCGTGAGTGCAAGACCAGCTGGCTAGTGCACATGCGCATGCCTGAAACCAGAAGATCATCCTCCCAGTGCACTCATGAGCTCTGGGCGGAAGGCACTCCCGAGGAATAAGAGGGGGCTGTGCTGGCTTGTTCTCAGAGGCAGGCTGGGGGTGGTGCTTCATCCCAGTCAGAGTTGGGGCAAACCTCTCCCATCCGTTGGCCCCCCAAGCCGAGCCCCAGGAATGCCGAAGCCCCTTACCTCCAAGACCAGAACAAACAATTGCTACCAACCTGCCTTCCATTGAGGACCTGTATACTGCACAAGTCAAAAAGTGCTGTGAAAATGTTTACAGACCCCTCACATCCTGGACATAAATTGCTTCAATTCCTACCCTCAAAACGACGCTTTAGATCACTGCAGAACAACTAGAACAACTAGACACAAGAACAGTTTTTTCCCGTTTGTTTAGCCATCACCCTGCTAAACAAATAATTCCCTCAACACTGTCAAACGATTCACTAAGTCTGCAATACTATTAATTATGACTGTAACTTTGTTGCTTGTATCCTTATGATTTATATTGTTTCCTAGTTTGATTTGATTGCTTATTTGTACCCTATGATCATCATTAAGTGCTGTACATTATGATTCTTGATGAATGTATCTTTTCTTTTTATGTACACTGAGAGCATATGCATCAAAGACAAATTCCTTGTGTGTCCAATCACACTTGGCCAATAAAGAATTCTATTCTATATTAGGGTAATGGTTTAAACATGTTTTTAAAATCTGTGCAATTGAACAAGGTATTGGTGTTTCAAAAGTAGTAAAATTATATTAAGGTTCTCATTTCTGTGTCTTGAGCAGAAACACACAAACAGTTGCCTTTCCTTTCTATTTTTCCTCGGCTAGACTGCAGGAAAAAATCCATGGTCAAATTGGAGAACTAAAAACTCCCACCTGGTCAGACTAAAATTGGCCAGAGGTTCAGACTTATTGTGAGTACTTAGTAATTACCTTTTCCTAAGTGATTTGCCAGGAAGGCTTTCATTAACCTTTTCTAAGTTGAAACAGTTTCTACTCATGTTTCTTAGCAAGAAGTCCTTCAGGCATGAATCCTTTTGTGGACAAGCACAGATAGTCTTGGAAAAAAAGAAGCATAGCAAATATTTATGAAAAAAATACAAACAAGCCAATTACAATTTTGCATGTTTAGGGGCTACAAAATGCTAGCATGTTTTTGCACATGGGTGAGGGTCACTGACAATGGAGGAGGGAATTAAAGAAGGGCACTGCTGGCTGAAAGAATTGTTTGGTCAATGACAATTTGTGGCAGGTTCCCATTTTTTATGTTTGATTCTGCCATTTGGCATACTTAAAATTCTTTTCTTCATAACATTTGTGATCTACAATTTTTCATCATTGTACTTTAGAGCCTGTTTCATTTTTGTGAAAATGTTTTCATAATATAGAGATGTATCTTTAGACATAACAGCATCCTGAAAAATTATGCTACCAGAATCAATGTTAATTCAGAATTTAGTATCTATATATTTTGGCCCCACAAAACATATTTCAATTAATTTGGAATGTGATATTAAATTGCTAGGATTTTTAATGTGTAAATATTCCCTCTTGAATTGCTAATACTGATATTATGACAGGGCCACACTTATAGCAAGCAACTTTTAATATAAATGTGATACAACAAGACCTTGTTTCAGGATACGATAGGTAGCTCTTTCATTGAAAGTTTGAGAGTTCTTGGACTGAAAAATTTTCCAAACCTGAAGGTTTTGGGATAAGTTTTCATGGTAAACTAATTTAATTTAATTTAATTAATCAATTTCTATTCCACCCAACTCCCAAGGGACTCTGTGTGGCTTACAACAGAAATAATACAAACAATGAACATAATTTTAAAAAAAACATTATAAAAGCATTTTAAAAACATTAAAAACACATGCACACCATCCATGGCTGGATCTCGCAAGATTGAACAGTGAGATCAATGGCCCCAGGCCTACCGGAAAAGCCAGGTCTTCACCGCTTTCCAGAAAGCCTATAGGGTGTGGGTAGTCCAGACCTCAGGAAGTAATTGGTTCCAGAGAGCTGGGGCAGCCACAGAGAAGGCCCTCCCTCACGGCATTGTTTAGCTGTGGGACCCGGAGGAGACCAACTCTGTGGGATCTTACCAGTCGCTGGGAGCTATGAGGTAGAAAGCAGGCTCGAAGATAGCCTGGCCCTGAGCCATGTAGGCCTTTAAAGGTAATAACCAACACCTTGAATTGTGCCCGGAGACCAATAGTGAGCCAGTGCAGCTCACGGAGAATTGGTGTAATGTGGGTATATCTAGGCACACCCATGATAGCTCACGTGGCTGCATTCTGGACCAACTGTAGTCTCCGAACACTTTTCAAGGATAGCTCCATGCAGAGCACATTGCAATAATCTAACCGTGAAGTGACAAGGGCATGAGTAACTGTGAGGAGAGCCTCCCGATCCAAGTAGGGTCACAATTGGTGCACTAGGCAAACCTGTGCAAAAGTCCCCCTAGCCACAGCTGTCAGATGTTGCTCTAATCTTAGCTGTGAGTCTAGGAGGACACCCAAATTGCAAGCCCATTCTGAGGGGGACAATTTCTCCCCTCCCCCGCCCAGAATCAAGGATGGACAATCAACATGGTCTTTAGAAGGCAATACCCACAGCCACTCGGTCTTGTCTGGTTTAAGTCTGAGCCTGTTGACTCCCATCCACAGCCTCCAGGCATCGGCACATCACATCCACTGTATCACTGAATTGATGCGGATCAATTCAGCTATATCTCTACAGCTGGGTATCATCAACATATTGCTGATATCTCACCCCGTATCGTCGATGAACTCACCCAGCGGCTTCATGAAGATGTTAAATAGGAGGAGAGAGTGGACCGAGTCCTGAGGCACCTCACAAAGGAGGGGCCTAGAGGTCTACCTCTGTCCTCCTACCAACACTGACTGTGACCGACCAGAGAGATAGGAAGAGAACCACCACAACATAGTGCCTCCCACTCCCAACTCCCTTAGTTGTCCCAGAAGGATACCATGGTCAATAGTATCAAAAGCAACTGAGAGGTCAATTAGCACAAAGATGGAGGAATGACCTCCATCTTGGGCTCGCCAGAGATCATCCGTCAGTGTGACCAAAGCAGTTTCCGAGCTGGAGCCAGGCCTGAAGCCAGTCTGAAAAGGGTCCAGATAATCTGTTTCATCCAATGACCACAGGAGCTGAAGTGCCACCACTTTCTCTACAACCTTTCCCACAAAGGGTAGGTTGGAGACTGGATGAAAGTTCTTTAATTCTGCTGGATCCAGGGAAGGCTCCTTGAGGCGGAGCCTTACGACCACTTCCTTCAATGGTTGCAGGAAGGACCCCTCCCTCAAGGGCGCATTAACTAAAGCCTGGAGCCACCCTCGTGTCACCTCCATGCTGGCCGAGACCAGCCAGGAGGGGCACGGGTCCAACAAATAAGTGGAGGTACTCATTGTCTTTGCAGCCTTGTCCACTTCCTCAGGAGTCACAGGCTCAAACTCATCCTACACAATAGGATTAAGACCTGTCCCCGTCATCTCGGTCAGAATTACCCAATCAGAGTCCAGATCCATCTGAATCTGAGTGACTTTATTCGACAGAAATGGCACAAACTCCTTGGCTCTACCCTGCAAGGGCTCTTCCACTCCCCCTACATCATGGAGGGAGTGTGTCACCCTAAACAGGGTGACTGGGCATGAATCAGAGGATGCAATATGTGCAGAAAAATGTGAACATTTTGCTGCCTGTATCGCCACTAAATAAGTCCTAATAAAGGCTCTTAAGAGTGTTCAGTCAGATTCGGAGTTACTGGTCCTCCAGCGTCACTCTAGACATCTCCTCAAGTTCCTTCTGGAACCCTTCAGGATCCATTAGGCGCCTGGGGTGGAAGCACTTAATCGGCTCCACCTCCCTGTGATGGAGGAGTAGTGCCCTGAAGTCTAACCTCAGCAGGAAATGATCTGACCATGACAAGGGAGAAGCATCTATACCCCTTAATTCCAGATCATATCTCCACTACCCTGAGAGAAACACCAGGTCAGGGTCCTATGAGTCGGACCCTGAACTACTTGGGTCAGGTCCATGGTTGTCATGGAAGCCATGAACTCCTGGGCCGCATCTGAGGATTCACCAAGTGATGGCAAGTTGAAGTCCCCCAGTACCATAAGCATGGGGAATTCCACCGGCAGCTCAGCTACTGCCTCTAGCAGCACAGGCAGGGCTGTTGTAATGCAGCTGGGAGGCAGGTATGTCAACAACAAGCCCATCTGAGCCCCCGAGTCCAACTTCAAGAGGAGAGACTCACACCCAACAATCTCAGGGGCAGGGATCCTGCGAGGTCAAAGACTCTTCCAGACAATAGCTGCCACTCCTCCACCCCTTCCTTGGAGTTGCAGCTGGTGCAATATCTGGAACCCATATGGGCACATCTCTGAGAGGGGCACATCCCTCTCCTGGCCCAGCCAGGTCTCAGTTATGCATAGCAGTTCAGCCCCTCCTCCAGGATTAAGTCTCGAACGAGGGGGGCCTTATTAACAACAGACCTGGCATTAAACAGCAGCAGCCTGAGGCCAGGGCCCTGACATCCCAAGTCACCAGGTATACGAGGCGAGCCCAGTGAACCAGAACCAGAGGGGCCGGAACAAGTAATCGCTTTGAGACAGCAAGTCCTAGTTCCCCGAGAGCGGCTACCCCTCGGCTCCTGCCATATCTACCTCTCCCGGTCATAACCGCAATATTCTGGCTCTCCAACATCCCAGAGATCCCCTTCCCCACCTCAATGGCCCCCCTCCTCCCCAGCACGCAAGGCACCCCACTCATACCGAGCCGGGGGTCATATCTGAGCCCCCATCTAGATGTCCCTGGAGAAGCAGGGTTGGCATCATGATGGAGATCAGCAGCCATATGGGTGAATTCTGGCTGGCAGAATCTCTCTGGATTTAAAAAAAAAAATCCATGCAGTTGCCAAGACACTCTGGATCAAAGTAAGCGGAAAAAAAAGATTGATTTAAGAAGTTTGACACAAATTTCTGCCAATTCATGTGATCAAGCCCTTACAACAGATTGTATGGAAAGAAGAATCTTGACGTAAAATGTATTTTTAATGAATTGGAGTAATGTCTGGCTTGTACTACCTGAAATGGGACGTTAATTGAATTAGCTGTAGTTATTTTTGGTATCTATGGCTTCATTATCTGACTTGAGCTGTTTTGACTGTTGAAAACCAGACCAATATATTTTGAGTGCTTGGCCCTCACTGTCAGAATGCTCTATTTATTATCTTGGTTCTCCTTCCTACTGCCATTGCTAGTTTATGAACATATATAGTAGACGGAATTCACCATTCTCCCCAAGTTTTGCTGTAAATTCATCCCTGACAATTCTTCGTTTGAAGACTGTTCTACATTAAATGATTTGTAGATTGTTGCTTTTGCAACTCTCTGCTAGAAAAATAAATGCATATCTTCCTGGCTTTTGCATTCTCTTGTCTAATTTGATGTTTCTAATAGGATCACTAATTTAAAAAAAAGACTGAGTGGGCTCCATTCAAATGAAATGAAAACTGAAGTATCACAAAAAAGCAAGATGCAAAGCAATCCACAATAATTTCTTTCAAGTGGCAACCTTGAAGTCAAATTCCAAGAGCTTGTAGAAAATTCAAATCACTTAAATGTGACCTTTAAAGTGAAGGATGAGGATAGTTGTGAAAGAAAGCACTGAATTTATAATTGCCAAAGCTTACAAAAGGAGGTGACCTTGTACAAATGTCTTTGCATTATCGCATGTACATTTAGACAGATGAGATACTTTGGAACAACAAAAGCACCTGAAAAATACAAGAGTAAACAAGCTTTCCAAATTTTGCCCTTGAACTTTTGTTTTCAAAGTTTAATAGAAAAACTCCACTTTTCTATTATTATTATTTTTGCTGGGAACATTCATGTCCCTTCACAGTGAGCAACATTTAAACAACAAAATTCCAAACTTCATGACATAAAACGAGTATGTTCCATAAAACAGTCTTACCTTTGAGAGTGAGATAGGCAGTATCTATAGTCAACTGGTACCCCCATTAGCAGCATTTCAGAGCAGGTGAAGACCTTTCTATTTTCCTAGGTTTTTAATTTTTTAATTGCCTTTTAATTGTTTCTTAACTGAATTTTAAGAGTTTTGAATCACTACTTGGCTTCTGCCTGGTTTGTATGATGTCTTTGCTTCAAATTTCATGTTCTTATTGTTGCATATGTTTGAACTTCACTTGTATTTTTTACCATAAACTGTCCTGAGAGCTTCAGCTATCAGGCAGTTAAACATTAAAATACATACATATATAATAAAGACATACCTAAGGGTTTGTTTAGCCTTCTAGCCAGAATATATGGCCTGATCTTAGGACTTTCAGAGGAGGAAATAACTGGTGGCCTTGTGTTCAAACTGTCCTCCAGCTGTCAGTCTTATTGTTTCTGCAGGCTTTTCTTCTGTACTTCATGGATCTTACTGGGCACTGAACCAAAATAATAGGATTCAATTGTGGAGAGGGGTACTTCATACCCATGGAAGTGACTTCAGGGGCTTCCAGAAATCTTGTCAGAAACTTCAGTTTAAAACAGCTGTGTAGATTTGCCGCTTTGTTCCCCTTCATCTAATTTTTTAAACAATAGGCAGAAAACAACATGTTCAGCTTTTTCACAGTTTAGTGCTGGAGAAAATGCTTCTATAAATAATAGTTAATCTCACAACTATTGTTAGTTTCCAAGGATGTGTGGCAATATGGTAGTGACCAGACACACCACTCTTATAAAAAGAAGTCTTCCAAGCAGCATATTATAAAAATGGAATAGTACTATATAGAAAAGAGAGATGGGGCCATGGGGAAAAAATGACAAAATTTAAAATAATTAGAATTTAATTGTTTTTAAAGTTTTTTTTAAAAAAAATAATAATGAGGGCCCTTTTTGCTTAAGGGACAGGCAAAATGGCTTTCCTATCAATGGGTTGACATCATAGTTTTCTGAAGCCGTAGAGAAGATGGACACCTACTAACAGACTGCCAAGGACAATTCACCTGATGGATCACTGCACCATTCAAAACAGTTCTAAACATTATCCCCTGCTTGATATGCTACAGTAATCTTCTTATTTTTAACAGATCTCCAACCTCTGAATCATACTCAGTGACAAGGAAGAAGATGATACACTTACTAGAATAGACAGAGCTATAGTTGTAAAACAGAATTGGGCTTTCTGCCTCTGACTCAACTGTGAAGACCAAGCCTCTGAATTCCATAGCCTATAACAAAACTGACGGAGCTGTTTATTTCTGTAGTGAATCAGAGGCAGAGAGACACAAGAATAAATGATTCTCTGGGGCACAGAATAATAATCCACAGTAACATGGTGCCTTATTTTGTCTGTCTCTGGAAATCAGGGCAGAGATATAAGCTGTTTTTAGTAATTTTTCTCAGTGCAATATGACCACAGAGCAACTCTTCATGATAGTCCAACTTCAGACTCGCCTTGCTTCCAATCTCTTCAAAAACCTTGACTCTTTCTGGAAATAAAGAAGCTACCTGTCTTTCCCTGGCTGGCAGGAACTTTGTCCCTTTATCTTTGTAAGAATTTTGTTTAGTATAAGACAATGTGGTGAGGTGAGGTGAGATTTTCTGCTACTGATTTTCAGTATTGAACCAGTTGCTTTCTGATTTCAACTTGAGATCAAAACAATTGTAATGCATATGTCTAAAATGAAAAGTATTTTTTCTCTGATTACTGACACTTCCCCCCCCCCCTTCCTACTATTTTCCAGCAAGTACTGGGTCTGCTTTTTTCAGATCAGCCAAGAGACAGTGACTGGCCCAAAGTCACCCATCCAGCTTTCATGCCTAAAATGGGTCTAGAATTCATCATCTTCTTGTTCTAGCCAAGAAAGATTAGCAATTTCATTTCTATGTACTGGATTAGGTATCAAGTTTATTTTACTGTAGGTTAATTCAATAAGTTCTACACCTGGATTTGCTGTATCTCTCTCCTTTACTATATTTATAGATGCAGAACCGGTATCTTGTTAAATACATGAGATACATTTTACAGGGAAATTGTATTGGATTTGTTCCCCTTCCCTAAATTCTTTATGTAATTTGGCTGAAGGTTTATCCAATACTCTTAATATGTCAAAAGGTCAGAAATGCTGTTTGTGGGGGACTTCCGGTGGCTCCGCGATTTGCCGACGGAGCTTCTTTTTGGAGCTCCAGCCCCGAAATCTGTAAAAGCTGCTAGAACAGCGTAAATCGGCTGTCTAGCGGCAAAAACTCTCCCCATGGGAAAAGGGGGGAGAGAAGAGCAAAAGGACTTAGGTAGAGCTCCCCCAAACCCCCAGGCTTTCTTCTTTTTTAAGCCTGGGGGTTGGAGGATGAGATCTCCCTGGAAACCTCTCAATGCTCCGGATTAGGGCCGTGTCTGCCTGGCTTGGCAGAACGGGGCATCGCAACCACACCAGCAGCATATGAATAAAGATTTGAAGAAATTTTTTCAAAGATTTTAAGAAAATTGAATTCTGGATGCTGGCAGAGCGAAATTGGGACAGCGGAATTTGAAGTAGGCAAGTACAAGCTTTAACTCCATATGAAAAGAGAAGGGGAAGATGGCGCTAAGTGAAAGTGCTTGTCAGCCCCTGCTACATTGTTAAAGCTACTGGACTATATAACAAAAAGTAGATTTAAAGGTGAAGTGGAAGAGAAAATTATGATGGGGATTTCAACCAATATAAATTTTTGAAGATAGTGGAAAATAATTGGACTTTGACTTCACAGTTGAATAAATATAAAACAAAAATTGAAGTATGGCTGCTACCAAGGAAAGAGGGGGTGAGTCAGCAAAAACACGAATTGTGATTTTAAAGGACTTGCAAGACAATTTGGATCTTTTTATTTTGGACATAAAGGATACAGTTAAAAATGCTATCCAGGAGTGGAAGTTGGAACATCGTAAGGATCTGCTGGCTGTGAAAGAGGAAGAAATCATACAGTTAAATGTGATTTTGGAGAACAAAGAAGAAGTAGTCAGAGAAATGGAGTCTAGTATTCTGGAAACAGAAGTTATGGTGGAGGCTTCCACACAACCAGTTGGAGAATATTTAAAAAATTCATTACTGCAGACTGTTAAATATTATGAAAATTTTTGTTTTTATGGACAGAGTCAACTTTTTGAGAATGAACTGACTGATTTTACAAGAAAGAAAAATAGAGATGGGAATTTTAAAGTGAAAAAAACAATTTTGAAAGGGGACTGGATTTTTAAGAGACATCAGTTGCAACTTCAATCTCAAAATTTTTTGATAATAAAAGCAGAGGGACAAGCCATGCCTAACAAGAAGAAAGTATTATTTAAAAAGAAAGATTGGAAGAAATATAGAAAGAAAGGAAGAATGTGTGATGTATTTCTTGAAGGTTATATTTGATAGATTTTGGATGTTTGATACAAAGGTTTAATTAAAAAGGGATTTTTTTTAGAGATATTGCATTACTAAAATGATCAACTAAAAATCTAAGTGATATTTTATTGAAAGCTTTGGAATTAAAATAGAACTTTTAGGATTATATTTGGCTGATATGTTACTGAAGTTAAAGGTCTATTAAGAGATTTTAATGTTTAAAATGATATAACAGAAATTTTTTTTAAAAGGTTTATATGTTAAGAAATTTTAAATGTTTCAGATGATACAATAGAATTTTAAGAGATTTTAATGTTTAAAATGATATAATAGATTTTTTTTAAAAAAGGTTGATATGTTAAGAAATTTTAAATGTTTCAGATGACAATAGAATTTTCAAAAGGTTCATATGTATTGAGGGGTAAGGTTTAATTAAAACTGGATAATTTTTTAAAACTTATTGTAGCTTTAAAGTTTATACAAGAAGGAATGTTTATGTAAGAGGATATTTAGTTTAATGGTAATAATGTTGTTTCAAGGACAGGCTTTAAAGGAAAAAATCTTTTTCCTTTTATTTTTTTTTTTCCTCTAAGTTGATGTTATGAGAGAATTTATAAATGTAATGTCGAAGAAAGTCAAATAGTGGAGTTAAAGAGTGTGTGGAAATTTTTTCTTTTGGAATTTACAGTAAGGTAGTATATGTTAGCTTAGGTTTGTTATATCCTGTTTTTGTTCTGGGAAGTCGAGGGGGGGTTGGGAAGGAGGGTAATGGGGGGTGGGGTGGAATTTTGTTTTGTGATTTTTAATATAATAAAAGACAGGTAGAAGTACAGTAATAATAGAGAAGTAAAAATGAGGATAAGAAAATGACATAAAAGATGTACTAGATGTTATATTTTGTGGATTGAATATGCATTGTTTACATGTTTACTTGTTTGTATGTTTGTATGCTTGATTATGAAAATAAAAAACTTTTATTGCAAAAAAAAAAGAAATGCTGTTTGTGGCAAGCAGCATTCCTACAATGAGAATGAAAAAAAGGCTAGAAAAATTCCAGGTCATGGAAAATAAAAAAATAGCAAATTATCAAGGCCGATCTTTTTGGATAAGAGGCATAGCCAATGTATAAACATCCCCTCCTCATTTATATTATTGAGTGTTGGAACTTATTAGAACAATTACAGGTTTAGTGGCTGCCTTCAGGTGACATATTTGGACCTTCCTAAAATATTTTTAATAAATAAATTGTATCAATTTCTATTAACTTTTATTAAATTATTAACTGATATTTTTTATTCTTACCAGCAGAAAAACCTATATGATCTTTTAACTTATTAAACATTGTTTTAGTTATATATTATATGTTATATGCTATGAATATATTACAAATATGATACATAATGTATAATATATTAGAGTAAGTCATAAGTAAACTTATTCTATAGCACAACCATATCTAGCCTTTTCATGAACCCACCCATATTACTGATGATACCAGGTGGAACATTAGTGGGCATAAGGAATGCAATGGATTGCATTTTTCATGGAGTCATGGAACAGGGAGTAAGAATGTGAAGTTCCTGACAAGACTGGGGCAATATGTACCATACAGAGTAAATAAGCTGGGTATAAAAACAAGACTGGAATGAACTCAGACCCCCGAAATTTGAGATGATTCTTAGAGCATCTGCATCCCAGCACACTTTAACACAGCCTGATCACCAGTGGCAGTAGTGGGAGGCTCCGCCCACTTGTTGGAAGTCCCTGTGCATGCGCATAAGCATCTGCGCATGCGCAGAAACATTGCACACAAGCACGCAAGTGCCCACAAGCAAGCCAGTAGCGACGGAATTTGAATCCCACTACTGCTGATCACCTGTATTGACAGTGTAGTATTGTGTGAATGTGTAGCCTACCTGGACAACAATACTTACAGCAACTTGAGTAGCCTTGTTGGGCATAGTTTTTCAAATAAAATCTATTCCAGACGATTGACTACATATGTTATTCTTCCCACCCCAAGCAATGTGAAAAAATTGCAATGTTTACATACAATTAGCTTGATGGGTCATGTTTTCAAAATATTTTTTTAAATAGTGCACAACAGAATATATTAGAAATGTGAAGCTGTTTTGATGTAACAGTTTGCTCAGTTTGGATCCAGGAATATATTATAAAAATTGAATAACAGGCCCCAATTACACAACATAACAGAACCCAATAACATAGCACAATATCACAATATAACATAACATGCTCTTTTTAGCATGCACTTTCTAATTGAAAGTTGCTAAGATGTAAACATGGATGTCAGGGCAAGCTGAACCTCCCTGGGGGTTGTTATTCTAGAAAGCAGAAGCAACTGCAGAATCCTACTTCCTACCTTCCATCATCCATAATTGTATAAATTGCCCATTTATTCCCATTCTTTGTTGTTGTTTTGTTATTCACTCAAATGTCAATTTCAGAAAAATCTTCCCTGCAGTCCAACAACTATTCAGTTTACTCAAGAATCTTTGATGAGGAACTGCATATAAAGCTTTTTGAAAGTTCAAGCACAGTGACATTTCCATCCAAATATTTTGGACATTTTCAAAGTTTGGAAGCAGGTTAATGAAACAAGATGAACCCATGCTTTTGCTAATCTATTTTTCCCCCAGCAAAGTTTGTTCCTCTCCATGCTTCAAATTTTTATCTCTTCTTATTTTCCAGTTTGCCCAAAACAGTTTTTAAACTTTCCTGTTTAAAAATTAAAAGGTTCCAGTAATCTGGTTCCAGACAAACTATTGTCCGTGCAAACCCCACCATCACTCTCTGCCCCTTTAACTGATATTTATTAATCTCTGCACACCATTTCCTAATGAGGAACCAAATTAATTTTTACTTTCACTTAAAAATTAAATCTTTCAAAAAGTTTTATTTTATTTATCAGACTTTTAAGATTGCCAGCCACTGAACTTAATTGATAGTTTAATGAGATCTTACTTCTATCTTCACAACTGAAGGGCAACTTTGATTAAACTATACACCTCTTTTGCAAGAACATGATGTAGAGACTGTACAGTTACTGTATGATAGAATGATCTTCAAGACTATATATACCTATCAGGGACACCAAGGCACAATGATTACCCACCTGCTCAGCTAAAGCAAGCAGACACTCATACAAGGCAACAATTGTTTTAAGAAAAGGCTTGACTTGGCTTAAGAAAAAGATGGAGCAGATGGATGTAGTTCTCACTTTGGAGAGGCATGATGTTCCAGAGGGCAAGAGCCATTGCAGAAGACTCTTCTCCTGCCAGCCAGAATTCTTTGACATTGTTTATTTAGTTATTTTGATTTATTCAGTCCATCCTCTTAATATCCTTCCTTTTTCTATGAATACTAATACTACTTTCATGATAAGATATCAGTTATTATAAAGTTTCAGTAACAGAAACTTGCAAATCTAAAAACACCTCCCACCTTCCTTGCCTTCATTTTCCAGCCAACTAGGGAAGGTCGCTCCTGAAACACTTTCTTCACTCCCATCCCTCCTTTGGACTCATTTCTCTTATCAGATCAATGACAATGGAGAATGATTGCAATCAAACCTTAATCATGCATCCATTCATGACAGTAAAGTCATTACAAGATAATTTACTCATGGAATACTTGTTTAAAATACAAACTGTGTTTATGATCAGCAACATGAATCAGCTTTGAGACCAATTAGAACAGACCCATAGTTATCATGGCTGCCAGGAACTCTTGAACTATACCAGGCAGGCCAAAACCGAAGTGGATGTTGAAATTAACTGAGGAGATTCCATCATCAACTCTGACATTATATTTTCTATTTTCTATTAACATACTGTAATTTTATAGATTTTTTTCATTTTCTAGTCCATCTTCTCAATCGTTAAGATTCATGAATAGTGTTCATATTACCTACTCAGTTTGCTGTACTCTATGTCTAAAGTTATAAAGGAAAAATCAGCCCACAACCCCAAAATGTGAACATTACCCCCCCCCCCCAAAATCATACAAAAGAGTATGCAACCATCCAGTCTAGAAGGCAATTAAGCTTTATTTGCTTTTCCTAGCAACAGAAAACTATGTTTCTACAGCCATAGTTCAGTGAAATCTCATTCACTAGTTTCTAGGCTTTATCAGACATCAATATATATATATATATATATATATATATATATATATATATATATATATCTGTGATTTCATTTGTTTTATTCTTCCAAACTCAGCATGTTTAGCAAGAAACCACTACACCTGGAAATTGAGGAATAATAAGAATAAAAAATAAGAATACCATCTCCATTTAATAAACTGTGAAGCCACAGAAGAAAATGTTCCAGTTATAGGATATTTTGCAAAACATCTTATTTAATTTTTATTGAATGTCTAACACTAAAGTAATAAAGATGCTTTTATCAGATTGTGTATGTGTGTACATATATACACACATACCTGTCTCATATTAAGATGCATACAAAACATATACATTATTATTGAGTTGGAAAAATGCAAATTTACAGTATTTATATTTGCACTCTCTAGTACTCTGAATTTGTTTTCACATTTAAATCCAAAATGCTTCGGAGAAAATTATTGTTTCAAGATCTGTACTTGAATATCTGTATCCAGTGGTGGGATTCAGCCGGTTCGCACTGGTTCCCCCAAACCAGTAGCTAACCACGTCGGGCCATGCCCCTTGCCCCTCCCAGCCACTCATCTCGGATGAGGCTGATATGTAATGCCTTTTCTCTTGCCACGCGGCCCTCCCAATCAGCATTTCCCTAAATGAGAAAGCTGGCCAGGGTCAGTCCTAGCTTTGCTATCCATCGCAGCTAGGAATCTCAAATAAAGCTGAGAATGAATGTTACTGTTTCAGCCAATATGGGCGCTAGCTAGGCAGGCGGCCTGCAAACTCTGTGGTCTTCCGAGGAGCCCGGCCAAAGTTTCACTCGCTGAGGCACCAGAACTCCTGATGATGGGATGAGGACCTTTGGGCACTTAGTTTGGCTACCTATTAGCTCCAGCCCCTCCCTCCATCTCAGTGAGTGGCATGCAAAAGTTTGGCCGGGCTCCTTGAGAGACGGAATTTCAGGAGGCTGAACAAGTGGCTGGTTGTAGCATAAACATTTATTTCAGGCTTTGAGATTCCTAGCTGCAATGGGCAGCAAAGCCTCTGATCCAGCAGCTGGAAAGGGGGGCGGAGAGAAACAGTCCCATTGCCAAGGTACGTGTGGGTCGGAGTGGGGAAGAAATGCAAACTTCAGCCTCCTGGTGCAGCATGGGGCTTTGGGCAAAAGCTGGAGGGAAGGGCCTCTGACTTGCTTGCACTCTCTCCCTCCCCAGTCTAGTTTGACACAGGTAGAAGCTCACATTGCCCTTTCCAAGCCTGCTGTCAATGAAGCTGGGTACTGGTGAGGGCTGGCTTTTGCTTAGCTTTGTCCGGCTGTCGGGGGAAATGGGGATGGAGAGGGGCCTGGGGAGGAAGCCCCGACAGCTGGACAAAGCTAGGCAAAAAGCCAGCCCTCACCAGCACGAAGCTTCTCCAACAGCAGGCTTGCAAAAGGCAATATGGCTCTGCCTGCAATCAAGCTAGAGTGAGGAGGGGGAACATGAGTGAGCACTGAGGAGACCGCGGGAGGAGGGAAGCCAGGCAAAGGATGAGCGAGGGCATCCGCAGCATCTTGTAGCACATCCACTTTCTCTCTTCTGAAAGAGCCCCCTTCTTTCAGAGGGCTCCGATCAGCTCCCCCGCCTCTCTTCTCAACTCATTAGCCAGCCTGCCAGCAGGAGGTGAATTGGTGGGCTTTATTGCGTTCCAGGCATTTCCCATCCGAACGGCACACCGCATTTGCAATGGGGAGAGATGTTTGGGGAAGGCAGCAGGGGAGTTTTCTAAGCCTAAAGCAGAGAGGGAAGGAGGGTGGGAGAGAGATAGCCAATGCAACCTGTCTGTATGGGGGGGGGGGAGGAAGAGGGAGAGGGAGATAGATGTGGCTTATTGAGGGTGCATTTTGGAGAAGTGTCAAGAAAAACGCTAAAAGAGATAGAGTCCCAATGAGTGTCTTTGCCAGTGGTGAGTTCTAATGGTATTACCACTGGTTCACTTCGTGCACTTTGCGCGCAATCTCCCTGGAGTGGGGAGAACCACAGGTCTTAGCTATTTAGTTTAGGAATAATAGAATAACAGAGTTTAAAGGGACTTTGGAGGTCTTCTAGTCCAGGGGCCCCCAAACTTGGCAGCTTTAAGACTTGTGGACATCAACTCCCAGAACTCTTCAGCCAGCTGCTGGAGAATTCTGGGAGTTGAAGTCCAGAAGTCTTAAAGCTGCCAAATTTGAAGACTTCTGTTCTAGTCCAACCCCGTGTTCAGGCAGGAAAACTGAGGATGCCAAATCTGAATGGAGGGCTTGGGAAAGGTGTCAGAATAATACTTAGAAGGGACCTTTCAGAGAAATGGCTATCCAGTCTCTTCTTGAAAACCTCCAGCGTTGGAGCGCCCAGAACTTCTGAAGACAAGCTGTTCCATTGGTTAATTGTTCTCACTGTCAGAAAATTTCTCCTTAGTTTTAGGTTGCTTCTCTCTTTGTTCAGTTTCCATCCATTGCTTCTTGTTTTGCCTTCTGCTGCTTTGGAAAATACATTCCCCCACCCCTTCTTTGTGGCAGCCCCTTAAAAGCCTGTTGCCTATCACCACTCTTGGGCAAAGCATGTGAGCCATTTCCTCCTTTCAGTGGTCCGTGAAAGTGCATCTATAGTATATAGAAGCAGATAATAAAGTCGAAAAAAATGAGCAACATTTTACAGAACTATAGATATATTGAGGCTGGGGGTGACAAGGAGTGGCTGAAAGGGAAGGGGCTGGGCAAAGTGTCCCTTGATATGAGTGATGTTGAGTTGGCCACGCCCACCCAATCACATGACCACCCAGCCATGCCCACCAGACTCTATTAAGGCTCTGGAGCCAGGTGAGAGGAAAAAATGGGCTTACCAGGCCATTGCCTGCCAGGAAGAGGGGGAGCAGGGAGGGTTGCATGCACATGTGTGGGGCGCATAGAATTATGGGTGTGGGCACACACATGCACGACCCCCCCCCGCTCCTCTCTCCTGGCACGCAATGGAAAAAAAGTTAGCCATCACTGACCTAGGTTCAATATCTGGTATCTCCAGGTTTAGGCTGAAACGTCGAAGAGCCATGATCAGAAAGAGACAATACTGAACTAGAAATTTGCTATTTATGTTTCTTCCTAAAAAAATAAAACAGATTAAAGTTTTGAGGGAACATAAAAAATTCAGTGATAAAATATAAACTTTACAGTATAAACATGTAGTTTTAGGAATCTCCTAATAGAACATGGAAAGTACCATCACACCTCTCTGTTATCACTAGCAGACAATTCTGGTTTCTTCTTACCTATGGAAACAAAGAGGCAGGTAATAAGGAAAAAGTAGTAATTTAAGCCTCTGTTGAAAACAATGTTTATAGCATTTTTATTTATCGGTATGAAGAAAAACAGTTATAAATAATGAAGTGTCTAGCATTTTCTTTGGTTGTGCTGAATTGCTAAAAACATCAAATCAGATTATGTCAATGCTACTGAGAAACTGCAACTGTAATAGCAGAAGTTAGTATATTTGGTTTTTTTATTAGTGGAAAAAAAGTATTACTTAAGGCTTCATTTGCTGCTGCTAATGGGCTACATTTTATTAACAAATGTAATGACTAAAGGCTAATCCTGATTTGAAATGATTGATGGTGAAATGCACAGACTCTGTCCAATTAAATAATTCACAACAGTTATGCAATTATTTTATCCCTTTTTCTGTTTGAGATAAAACTATCAGAGAAACTATTGGGACCTTTGAATTTGAACATTCCTTTCATGCAAATTATGTCATATTTGTGCAAAATGGCTTAGCTGAATCTACCCGACAGAATCTCTCATTTGTTTATGCTTTTCCTGATAAATGACTTGTAGGCTGCCAGGAGGAAAAAGCATCTTACTTTTTTTAATATATACTATTTTCTTTTCTTTCCCTGTTATACTCATTACTGTGATTAAGTCATTCAGGGTTGTTTCAGGTTATTATATGTTCAGGTTATTTTTAAAGAAGAGCTCTGAAGCTTCTATGTTCAGAACTTTATCCATATTCACTGAAAAGAAAATTCCAACATATCCAGAGGGCTTATTCCTAGTCTATATGTATAGACTTAAAATGTAAGGCTCCATGAACTTTAAATAGCTCCAGCTTCTTCTCAGTAATTAACTTACATTTGAGTCATGCATATTTCTATGTGAATAATGACATTTTAAAAATCCTATAATATCCTTCATCATACTTCATCTAAGTAAATAAGTATGAATTTTCAAGCAAATTGCCATTAAAACGAATAGCTAAGAAATGTTAATGTCTTGAGAAAGTAATTAGCTTTATAATTGTCTATATTTTATCCTATGTTAATATCTGCCAAATATTGTATCAGTAATCATACGCAATGAAAAAAATCTGGAGTTTGATGATAGAATACAACAGGGAAGGAAGGAAGGAAGGAAGGAAGGAAGGAAGGAAGGGTGGGAGGGAGGGAGGGAGGGAGGGAGGAAGAATCTGAAATACAAAATTTGCAATATTTTCTGTAACAAACATATTTCAATAAATTAATCATATTTGCACATCTTATTAATCATATATGAATATCATGCAGTATAGTATGTTTACTCACACTTGATCTGCCAGTGAGAGCAGATAAACAAGTAATGAGCTCTCTCTGTGTATGTTTATTATGAGATCCACACTAAGGACGTCTACCTGTCTCCTTCCTGAACATCCTAGAATCAGAACCTATGCTATTGCCAGCTTCCGATTCATAGCTTATTTTTAGAAATTAGTCAGGGTCTTGATAAACATACTATGGAAAGAGCTTTTGTGATTGTTTTGCAGGTCTTGCTGGTAGGAGAAGTCACATGGGAATAAATGAACAATACAAGCTGCCTCATAGTTGCAGATGGAATATTCTCATCCTTTCTCTGCAGGATGGGGCTGGAATTTTCCTTCTTTAGCATATTTGCACTATATTCATATGGATCTTATTTCTGATTATTTTTCTTAACCCATAATTATAATATTTATAGGATAAACGTCCTTGATAATTCTGAAAATAAGTGTATCTCAATGAAAAAACACTTATAGTTTTTTCTTTGACTTCTTCCTCTGATATAAAAGAAGCTGCTTTCTACTCCAGGATCATTTACTAAATACCTCTCTGATTTTATATTAAAATAATTCCTCTTGCCAAGTCTTGAATTTTTTCTCCCCTACTTCTAGACCAGTTGGGCTGTTTGCAAAACATTCATATTCTCTCACTATGATGCTAACTATAAGAAAATAAAATATGAAATAAATAAAGTTGTGGCATATGCTTATTCAACTTGCCCTGTATTAACCATAACAATATTTCTATTTTTCCAACATTTTTTTTAAAAAGAAGGCTACAATTTATGAAAAGTTCATTATATTTGAGCAGTACCATGATGGAGCACAAATTATTCAGATTGCCATAAAATGCTATTTCATTCCTAAATATTATTATAAAAAGAACTTAAGACAATTATAGAACCGTTGTAACAGCTACAGAACTGTTACAGAACCAACCGAAATCAATCTAAGCCATGAGAGGGAAGCTACATTTAATCCCACACTTTCAAATAATGAAGGGTTCAAAATTAGATGATGCTACTTTTTTGTGGCAGCATCATTACTTTGAAATAATCCCCAAATTGTTCACACAGACACACACACACACACACACACACACACACACACCTGCTAAATACCTAGGTTAAATTATAATCCTTCAATATAGGAAAACATTCTTCATGGCTCATTAAAATTGTTTTTAATGAGCCATGAAGTGGCATACAATATATATATTGTATGCCAATATATGAGTATGACTGAGTGGCATACAATATATATATTGTATGCCACTCAGTCACTTTCTGTGAAATGGAGGCCAATTTATTTAAATTGAGATGATGGAGGATGGTGGGGTAGGGCGGGAGGTAAATAGATACAATGAGTTGAAGTTTTGCCCATTGATGAGGGACTATTTAAACATATTACATTTTATTATATTATCCATTTTATGACTCGCAGTCAGTCAACACCTGCTAATCCAATTAGGTAGACCAAAAAATCAATTCCAAAGCAAGGTTAGAACTTTATTCATTGAGATTGGTTATACCAGAATCTTGCAATATGATTTTGCTGTATTTCCCTCTCCACTTTTATATTTCAGTGAATCAGGGAGGCATTTGTCTAAGTGCTTCTGAATGTAATCTTGTTTCTCAGAACTTAAAAAAAATGTTTGTTTCCTTTGCCTAGATAATGTTACTGCATATTTCTGTCAAAGTCAATTTGCTTACATTCTACATAACCCCACATTTAAGCAAATTTCCTGGAAATTCAAATTAATTTTACTTGCAGTTTTTATTTTCAAATATTCATGATTGTAATCCTAATGAAGCTAAGTTCTGTTAAAAAGTGTGTAAAATTTACAGATCACTAATTTATATGCCCAAATGATTTTACAAATTACTCTTTTTGTATGCAGGCAACCTGTTTTATACTACTGAGTGCCAAGATTGAACCACTTTGCTTCTTTCAAACCTAACGTTTTTCAACTTGCCAATGAACTGGGGGGAGGGAAAGGGGAAATAGAATGCTGAGAATGTGTGAATGGACCGTGAGTGCTTGGCAACCATCAAGGTCACCACTGCAGGTGCTTGAGAAAGAGATGGATTGTTCCCTTAACAAAAGGATATTTCATAATTAGACAATGTGATCACCCAGGGGTGGGGGAAAAGGGAAGTTATTGTTTAACTAAGCAAGCATTTGTGCAGGAAAAACAGAGCTGGTTTTTATTCTTCAGTATCAAAATGGTGTATCCAATAAAGTTTTACTTTTGAGAATTCAAAGCTCCCAAGAGTGTTTCCTTATTTTGGTCTATGGAGATTCTCATTCATCCAGGTCATGATTGTCCCAAAGTTGCTTTTTTCAAGAGGCAACTGGATTTTCTGATTACTTTCCTTTCTGGACTTTCCTTATTTTGGATTCACTAGTCGGACAGTTGACACTGCATTTTATTACTTACTGGTCTTTGATTGCAATAAAGATGTTTGATATTTGATTTGAAGCAAATTTAAAAATAGCATTGAAGAGAGTTCTACAACTTAATTATAAGGTAGAAAAGTAGAAGAATCTTCTACAAGAAGAAAGGTTTGCAGAAGCTGCAAAATACGTTCCAACTTATTACTCAAAACTGACCCTTCTTCTTCCAATGGGCAGAAAGTTAGAGGGAAGTTATACAGACCATCAATGAAAGTATTTTGATCTACTTTGGAGTTATTTGTGATGCTAAAAGAACAGGTTCTGGAAAAGCAGTTTCATAACTAAAGATCTAAGTTCAACAGAACCTGTACAGGTTTTCATGAAGCATTCTAATTTGATACGCCAGAGCTATATTCATCCCCTAAAAGGTTTTAGTATAGTACAGAAGGCCACGCTGCAATGGCTTAAACTGTTCTTTTTCTCTGCCTTAAAAATATCAAGGTTGAAGGGTTTATTTCTTTCTTAGTGATGTGCCACCTGCAGTGGTTGAACTGTAAGCATCTTCTACATGCCTAGGACTTCATGTAGGATTCTTCCTTCTGATCAGAATTTGCAAGGAGCAGGTTTGAGGGAGGAATGAGATTCACAGGGGAAAGAAGAACAGGGGAGTGGATCAGGGATGTATGAGGGACAGACTCTGGCAATAGGGGGAAAAGTCTGCAAGTGAACATGCTGATGCAGGAAAGGGATGACACTTAGAAAAGGAATGGCTTGAAAAGGAAATCTTTTTATCCCCCTTTTGAAGAAAGGGCTTGGATAGTAGAGAAGCTACAAGGTCTAGAGAAGTGATTAACCAAGCCTACTGATTAAGTTTAGCAACTGTGTGAGAGAAGCATTTCAAGGAAGCATTTCAAGGAAGCTTTCTAGATAAATGTATGTAGAATTTCTTAAGTTAGGGGTCTAAGAAATTTCTTAAGTTAGGTGTTAAAAGAGCTGAGGTGGAGCAGTAGTTAGAATGCTGTACTGCAGCTACTTCGGGTGACTGCTAGTTCAGCAGATCAGCAGATCAAATCTCACCAGCTCAAGGTTGACTCAGACTTCCATCCTTCCGAGGTGGGTAAAATGAGAACCCAGATTGTTGGGGGCAATATGTTATTTAGTATACTGTCAATTGTTGTAAGCCGCCCAGTCCTCAGAGAGTGGGTGGCATAGAAATATGATTAATAAATAAGAAATCACATGTGTCCACACACATAGACATTACATCTGAATGCTAAAATCAACTTTCACACTTTTTGCACACAAAATGCCACATACTGCTTTGTGAGATTTTGTGTGTTTGTGTAGTTAAAGTGAAACACTACAGAAACACACCAAATCTCAAAAACCTGCACAAATATTTTATTTTATTATTTTATTTTATTAATATTTTTAGATAAAAGCAGCTAAATTTAAAACTTCCTTAACTTTAAATTGCTATGTCTAAAAAAAATAAAACTCCTAAAAAAAACCCAATTAACTATTTTTTAAAGCCCTCCCTCCCCCCCCCCCCCCCCACCAAAATACCCTAGTTATCCAATTGAAGGCACAAGGCAGGCAGATTGAGTTGCTTATCGATTGGATTGATTGCAGGCAGGCAGATTCAGCTGCTAGCTGATGCAATGGATTGCAGCAGCCGAAACAAGGCAGGAAAAGCAAGCAAGCCCAAAAGAAGCAGCAAGCGGCCAAGCAGGCAAGTGGGCGATCGGGCGATTGGGTGGACATAGGTGGGTGGGCAGGGATTTTTGTTACCAGTTCTCCGAACTTCCCGCCTCCATCACTAATGGATCGGCCGATCCGGATGGAACAGGGAGCATTTCACCTCTGATCTTAACTCTATTTAAGTATATTTAAACAAACATCACAACCTTCCCTGTGGAAATGTAAGGTAGCAGCTATAAACAGGATCCCAAGAAAGACCTTTCATTATTCTGCCTCACTAGGACATAATGTCTCGGAAACCATGGTTGCCTTTTTTTTTTTCAAAACAAGTTTTTTTTATTTTATATTGTTTATATATCTCAATGTGTAAATGGTATGATACCTAGGTATCATACATCTCAATACAAATAAATATAATATTATTACTCCTAGTTATTACATTTCATTTTCATTGTTTCATATTGTTTACACATATCTTTTACTATCGTCCTTCAGTTCTAAACCTTCTTTTTGTTCTTTCACATATCTTAACATTTTGTGTGTGTGTGTGTGTTGTTGTTGTTGTTGTTGTTGTTGTTGTGGAGGAACCGGAAGCATTGCGGCGAGACTGGCTGGAAAATAGCGGGCTCCAACGAGCCTCACGAAAATCCAGCCAGACAAACTACTGTCAGGGGGTCTTCAGATCGGATCCATCTTGTAGGGATGGTGAAGAAAGAGAGGCACCTCAGATGACCAAGAGGAACAGGCAAGTTCCTCAGAAGATCAGAGGGAACTTTTCAGACCAGCAGCAGGGGCAGCAGCCATTGTGGACGTCATGAAGATTTGTGCAGGAGTGGTGTTTTGGATGGAATATTTGGTACCAGGTGAGTGATTGGCCAACTCCCAGATAAAAAAGAAACATTTTAAAAATCTTAAAAGGTGTCTCAGCAAAGAAATAGCAGCTTCTTGGCATTGGAGAATTTCAGTGGAGGGAGAAGAACAAAGAGGAAATTAAAGCTCTAAAGCCCAGAAAGGAAATTGGATATTTGGATTGGAAATTCGATTCAAAGACTTTAAAATCCTTATAAGAAAGAAACCCAAGGGAAAATACTTTATAAAGAGGACAAGATTGGATATAAATCTAATAGTTTTGAACTCTAAAGGAAAAACAAAGAAAAGTTTAAAATAGCAAAGCCCAGTAAAGGAATTTTTTAACCGGATTTAAAATTGGATTTAAAAAATTGGATTTGGGGAAACTAAAACTAAGAAGAGAAAGAAGAAATTTGGAAAACATTTGATAAGTGGATTTAATAAACAAATTGGCTATTTCATTACTTTGCTGATTTGAAAATTGTGGACTGGAAAGAGACATCTGCTGGTGGAAAAAAAGTACTACAACAAATAGTTTGAAAATCTTAAAAATAACTATAGTGACCTTGATTTACAAACGCTGTGAAAAATTTTAAGGAGGATTTGTTTTGACTTATGCTGTTTGATCTCAACAATTAAAGGAGGTGGAATATAACAAAACTTTAAATTGGAGTAACATTTGTACTGAATATCATTTGGACATACTTAAATACAAATCAGAATACCAAAATGTGTCAGGAACTAATTGAGATGATCAAAATTATGCACGTATCATTTAAGCTTGATGAAAAACCAGGAACCTTGTCAGAGCATAATCAACAGGACAAAGAGACCATGAATAAGCAGCAAGAAAACAGTATTGAAGATAAAGACATTGATGATAAAAAATTAAATGATTACATTGGGAGTAACAGTGATAAAAAGATAATAGTTATGAGGAAATACCTTTTGAAAAAGAAGCAAACAAAAAGAAGAAAAGAAAAGAGGAAGAGGCAATTACACAGGGATTAACAGTGACAAATATAGAGAGGCCAGGAAGAAATAAGTTTTAAAAAAGAAGCAAGGGAGAAAAGGAAAGGAGAAGGGATTAAGCACGAATAAGCTAGACGATAACATTGGGTTCAACAGTGGGGAAATAAGAATGGTGAGAGGGGATCATTTTTAAAAAACAATCAAAGGAAAGAAGAAATGGGAATAGATCAGATGAAAATTTGGGGCGAAGTAGGCAAATAATAGATCTAAAAGCTAAAGAAAGGATTCAGGAGAAAATATATAACAACTATAAAAAGAAGAAAAGAAGAAGAAGAAGGTAAAAGAATGGGATAAAGGCAGAAAAACCTTAAGAAATGGATTTCTGGAGAACCAAGAAAAAATGGTTAAAAGGAGAAAAACAATGGAAAGGAGGAAGGGAAATATGGTATATACTTATAGATCTAAGTGAATTGTATTAATATTAGTAATTATGATTATAGCAATTGAATAGGAGGATATATACTGTGTATTGTAAAATGAATGGTAGAAGAAGAAGTTATAATTTGATTTAATTATGAAAATAATTGAACTTGAGACAAAGACAATTGATATTGTTATCAAGAGGTGTAGATAAATGAAAATGATGATATAAATTGTGAAATGTAAAATGAATGGTAGAGAAACTATGAAGTGATGAGTTGATTTAATTATCAAATTAATTGAAATTGAGAGATAAATTGGATGAAATAAGACAATTGATTTTTTATGTATTTAGAAGAGGTTAAGACAAGATATGGAGGAAAAATTGGTGATATTCTAATGAAATAAGATATTGGATAGTGTTTATTTTTATTAAGAAGAAATTAAGATAGAGCCTATAACAGAAAAAGGTGATATGAAAAAATAACTATGATGATATAGATTGTTTACAGTAAAATGGTAAAATGAATGATAGAGGAAAATATGAATTGACAAAGTGGTCCATTTAAGAAAATAATTGAAATTAAGAGATACACATGAAATATTATGTTATAACAAGAAATTAAGGATGGAGGTGATAGTGTTTAAGTTAAAGGGTTTCAATATGAAAATGGAATAAGAAAAAAATAAATTAACAGTTAAAAAATGTGATGGAAATTTTGAGAAATATATGTGACAAATGGAGAAATAAAATAAGGAAATGAAATAAGGGTGTAGAGCAGATGGTAATATAGTTTATGTATTAAGAAGAGATCTAAAACAAAATAAAAAATAGAGAAAAAGAATATTATGGCAGGAATTGAAATATCTAAATTGTATTTGGGGAAAAGTTAAGAAAGATTGGAAATATAAAATATTATAATTATATTATAAATTGTACAAGATTGGACTCGGTCAATATTCAGAAAACGTGTATTGTTTGTTTATGTGTTTGTTTTTTTAAATAAAAAAATTATTTAAAAAGATGTATTATTTTTTATTCATATTTCCCTTAATTAACTCTTCACATCAATTCATATTAAAATTTCATCCTTTATTTTTTCATTATTCAATGTCTCAGTATATACTTCTAGTACCAATCACAATTGTTTATACATTTAAAGTACATCTATTCATGTTCTTTCCAATCCATATAATTCTACTGTTAATACACGTTTACATTAAAATATATTCTTTCATTATCTAATCGCTCCACTGTTTTATTCTAGCATTTCACTGCTAATCATATTTTTATGCATATTTAATAATACCGTCATTCAAATTCTAATTTTCCAGTTGTTGCTTAATTCTTACTCCCCTATCTCACTCTTCATATCTGTTTATATTAAAATATTATCGTAATATTTATCATAGTGCATATAAAATAATTATCCAACCTATATAATTCTAATTCTAATGGGGGGGTTTCCCCTTATCCATCATCTCTTGCCCGCATCTGAACTTCTGATCTTATTTTCTTTTTGGCTTCTTTTCTTTATTCTCCTTTTAAGTCTTTTAATCCATCTACTTCTATATTCTGATTATGCAATCTAACTTTTTCTCCCCTCTCTACCAGTGGTGGGTTGCTCCTGGTTCGCACTGGTTCACAAGAACCAGTAGTAACAATTTGTAGTAGTTCAGAGAACCAGTAATAACATTGGCTGGCCATGCCCCCAAACCAGTCCTCTGGTCACCCTCGCTTACCCCGCCAACCCCACCCTCACTTACTCCACCCACTTTTTTTTTAACTTGTAAACGCTCTTTGGCCAAAAAAAATGCTTTTTAAAAAAAAAGCCTCTGATGATCACGCAGCTCAGCTGGGATCATCAGAGACTTTTAAAAGCATTTTTTTTCTACAACCTCTTCAGCCAAAAGGTTGTAGGGAAAAAAAATGCCTTTAAAAGCCTCTGGCAACCCCAGCTGAGTTGCCTGGTCATCAGAGGCTTCTTTAAAAAATGCCTTTAAAAGCCTCTGGTGATCCCAGCTGAGTTGCCTGATCGTCAGAGGCTTTTAAAAACATTTTTTTCTGCAACCTCTTAAGGTTGTAGAAAAAATGCTTTTAAAAGTAAAAAAAAAAAGTTGCCACGCCCACCCAGTCACATTACCCTTTTGAAGGCTCCATTCTTTCCTCATTGTCCTGGTCTTTGCCCATTATCCCTTGTATTATATTTTCCAGTTTTTGGTCTATGCAATCAAATATTTGCTTAATGTTTTGAACAGCTCCATTCCATTTAACTTCCCCTTACTTCCATCTTGCGTTGTGTCTGTATTTAATAGGTCTCCTTTTTGGCCAGTTTTCCAAGAATCATTGATTCAAAACAAAACTTCCAAATCACAATATTAAATGTCTTATCAATAATCAGTCCAATCAATTTAAAAACACCAGGGGATTATCCATGCCTCTTCAAGTCACTTTTATATATTCAGTAATATTCAAAAAAAGAGGGTGAAAATCTGAATGTGTCTTATACTCCGAATGTAGCCCTGTCCAGAATCTCAAATGGAAGTTTCAGAGGTTGAAAAAAGCTTCAGAAATGAAACTTCAGAAAAAAAGCCTCCAAACAGAGTTTCAGAAAAAAAAGCCTCAGAAACAAAGTTTCAGTTGGGGAAGAAATTTTGGCCATTCAACTGAACTTAAAAAATGGCAACAACTATGGGAAAGGAACTATAAATTAATGATGTCCACTGTATATAAGGAAAACCAATATAAAATGTTTTATAGATGGCATATGCCACTGAGAGAAGTTAGTAAAAATGTTTAAAGATAAATCAGCAAAATGTTGGAAATGTCACTAACTACCAGGATCCTATTATCATATGTGGTGGACATGTCCTGAAGCAAAAAATTATTGGAATAAAATTAAAACCTGACTGGAAGAAATGACACAATTATGTATTGAATTCAAACCATAGTTGTTTCTATTAGGTATCCTACCTGACAAAATTAAAAAGGAATATATTTATTTGATAATACACGTAATAATAGCTGCAAGAATTATTTATGCTCAAAATTGGAAATTAGAGAAAATAGCTTTGGAAGATGAAGTAATAAAAAAGATTTTAGATTGTGCAGAAATGAACCAACCAACCTATTAAATTATTGATTAAAGACAGAATACTTTAAAATATGGAAATATTTTTATTGTTGGTTGGAAAAGTGATATAAATGGTTAATTTTATAACTATGTAAAAATTTGATGGCAAGAATATGCTTATAGGAGTGAACTTTTATAGTGGTTTGGATGACGATTAAGATAGAAGAAACTGTTGGAACAAGAATAAAAAGAACTGAAGAAGTCAACACCGAAATGTCACAGGGGAGGGATGATTGATGTACTAAAGGTTTGTTTGTCTTAAAAAAATAAAAAAACTTAAAAGAAAAGAAAAGAAATGAAGCTTCAGAAAAAAAGCCTCCAAACAGCTTCAGAAAAAAAAACCCTCTGAAACAGAGTTTCAGAAGTTTCAGAGGCTGGAAAAAAAGCAAGGCACAGAGCTCACAATCAAGAAACCTGTTGCTAAAATTCTTTTGTTCTTTGTTTTTGACCCCACTTAAATCTACTATATTTCCTTTGTGGAATTTAGCTACCACACATAGATATCAGTCCTGGCGTTGGCCAGTGAGGCAGCCTACCCCTGAAGGAGGAGGGCTGTCTCTACCCCTGGAGAGGGAGGCAGGAAGGGCATGGAATGGAATAGAAATAGGAGAGAATGGAATAGGAATAGGAATAGGAATAGGAATAGGAATAGGAATAGGAATAGGGATGGGATGGGATGGGATGGGATGGGATGGGATGGGATGGGGGATGGGATGGGATGGGATGGAATAATAATAGCAATAGGATGAAGTGGGAATGGGAATGTGATGGAATGGAATGGAATTCAATGAGGTATCCCAGTGCACTGCCGGGGTTAAAGGGGATCCTGCAGAAGATGCCCCAGGAGAGAGAGGGGGGTAGATATAGAAATGATAGATAGATAGATAGATAGATAGATAGATAGATAGATAGATAGATAGATAGATAGACAGAGTGAGTGAGTGAGTGAGTGAGTGAGTGAGTGAGTGAGTGAGTGAGTGAGTGAGTCTTGTTGATTGTAAGCTCCTGAGGGCTGAAAAGAATTGCTGCAAAACTGAGTATCCTGAAGTGGACCACTAAACAACTTAAAAAACTATCTAGTAAAAAGAAAAGCCAACCAAAAGAGCAACATGCAAACAAAAGCAAATAAAACACTCCCAGGAGCAAAAAAAATGAAAGTTTAATTTGTGTGTATTGTTTAATAGACTGCTAAATTGGCAAAATGGACTGCTAAATTGGCCACGCCCATCCAATCACATGACCACCTAGCCATGCTCACCCAGCAAGTCCGGCCCCCAGAACAGTCTGAGGGACTGTGAATTGGCCCCCTGTTTAAAAAGTTTGAGGACCCCTGGTATAAACAATTCAAGTGACACTATATTTCACCAGTGATAAGCATCACAAAATCTATACTATACTATATCCATAAAAGAAATTTGGATATGTACTAAATGCAAATTTATATAGTAATAAATCAACATATTTCACATAGATTTAAAAATTCTCAGTGAATTTTTTCACATTTTTTTACTGATAAAATCCAGAGTAATTATATCAAATTCATTATTGGAAATAGTACTGAAATGATTATAACTGGTATGTGAACAAGTATTATTAAATTTGGATTACAATTCTAAAAAGTTTTGATGATATCAATGTATGTTTGATGAGATCAATATTGAAATTAGTTTTGATTCCTTTTTATTGTTATTGGAAGTTCCTTCTGACTTTAAAAAACACGGAATAGGAGTCCAGCTTCTACAGCCTGTGGCTTTATAGTCTGTACTGTAGTCCTGTCCTCTTTGTTGTCTTTTGCCACATATTACACATTTTACAGGTTGTATGCCATCTTATTATACATACATATATATGTGTACGTGCACACACACGTATACGAAGACAGAGACTTCTGCACCATTGTGGCAGTATGGAAAAATCTTCCTCCTCTCATTACTTATTTGTAAAATATATTTTGCTGTAAAACCTGTTTTTTAAGTATGTATAGCAGGTATTGCAATAAAGCGGGTGTAGTCTAAGTTTGTAGTCATGAAAAAATACAGTCTCATGAAAAAGAGTACAGTCTGGAATCTCTTACTCAGGAATTTTTTAAACAGATTTGTAAGAAGAGCTTCAGAGAAATAAATAACACACTTGTTAAAATTAGGATAGCCACATAAAATGGCTGTGGGTGAAATGTGACTCATTACTTGTCAGTTTTTGTGATAGTTCCAAACAGCAGCCTGTAGCATATTTGCAATAACAGTATTGAGCATATAGCATAATCTGGCTATAGTGGGAAGTGTGGCAATGCTCAGAATTTACTGTCCTTTAGCTGGAATAAATGAAGCTTTTAATGCTATTTCTAAATTTGTCAGTGATCTAGGCACAGTTTCCTGGAGGAAAACCCAAATAAATCTCTTGTTGAGTAAAGATATTTAAAACTGGAACACAAAGCTACATGAAGGCATATATTTCTCTTGGTCTCATAACTATTACAATTATATAAGAAATAGGAAGAAAAATCTATATTTTTAATTGTTTATTGAATTGCTGTGATATATAATGTTTTCGTTGTGTTTTAGTTTTAATAATCTATCAGTCCTGCCTAAACTTGAGCTTTTAACCAAGAATGATCATTGACTCCATTTGTTGAGAAAGGTATAGTTTACTAAAGGTCAAGTGGAATACAGTATAGCAAAGCTAGAACTGAATTTTGTGAGCCAACTCTCCCAAGTTAACTTTCCCCTTCTCAGGCACTTCCCTTTGATGGTCCTCCCCATTGTCCAATCAGTTTCAAAGAAGGTGTTTTTGAAACAGTTACTGAATGTACCTAGGCTGTTTGCAGCTGCATTCTTTTCACAGGGTAAGTGACCTTGAAATGCTGTCTCTGAGAAGCACACTTCTATAACTTTTACTTTCTCCCTCCAAGCATTCCTCCTCCTCATTGCCATCCCCCCAGAGTTCATGGCAAACTGGTGCTGAACAGTTGCAGAGAGTAGGGGTGAGGTGGCAGTGCTGACATAATCCCTGCATAAATTAACTTGAAATATGGCTTTCCAAGGCAATTTTAGTTCCTAACAAGCTGCCAAAATGTATTGCCTGAGAACAGCAGTCTAAATACTTTGGGAAGGGACAAAATACTTTGGGAAGGGACAAAAACCTGGGCTATCAAGGCATAATGGTATCTTTACACACTTCAGTTTGAGTGACATGGAACCATCAAGTTACAATTACCTGTACAAATGCAAAGCCTGTATTGGTAGGTGTGGGTCAAATGTCACTTTCTGTTGAGTTGCTTGCCATTACCACCATTACAGGGATGGTTCTACTTACCTTTATTACTAGTTCGCAACGGGATCGCACATGCGCAGATCACCTATGATGACATCCAGGGGGTGGGCGGAGCCTTCCGCCAGTTTTACTACTGGTTCTTGCGAACCGGTCCAAACTGGGGGCAACCCACCACCATTAGTATCTTTCTGTATTGAAGGGTTCCAGTTGCAGTCTTCCTGATGGCTCTAATACTTTGTGACATGGCTGCATTTTTTCTAATATGTTTTTGGATGGGTGGGAGAGGTTGGATAAAAGTAATTTCTCAAGAATAGTTGTCTAGATCCATGACGGCGAACCTATGGCACGCGTGCCAGAGTTGGCATGCAGGCCCTTCGCTGTGGACACGCACACCATCGCCAGCTGCTTTTCTGGTTTCTGGTCTTTGCGGGACCAGAGCACCGGAAAACAGCCTTGAAATGCCCCAGAAAACAGCCCCAAAAAAGGCTGTTTTGGGGGCCTTTTTGGGCCATTTTTTGGGTTGTTTTCAGGCCATTTTCTGGACTGTTTTCAGGCTGTTTCCTGACCAATTTTTCAGACCATTTTTTGGGCTGTTTTTGTTCCAAAAAACATTCCCAAAACGTTCTGAAAAACAGCCCGAAAAATGGCCTGAAAATGGGCCAAAAAATGGCCAAAAAAAAAAGAGAATGTGCGCGCCGGCCAGCTCGTCTTCGGGTTTCCGGCGCTCCATCATTCGCACATGCACATGCGTTCCGGTTTGGGCACTCAGTGCTGAAAAGGTTCGCCATCACTGGTCTAGACTATAGGAATTGTAGCATTAGCAGCTCTTAGATAAATGGAACACCTGTCATTAAATTGGCCTGAGAACTGCCCTACATTCTTCAGCCAAATTAAGCTATGCAGCAAAATTAATTACACCAGATTAATCTCATCAACCTCTTCAAATGAAAATGAATTTGAAAAATGCAATTTAACAACCAGTCTCCTGCAAATTACCTCTTGAGATTCTCACTTTGGTTTGATTATAAGGTATCATTTTCTAGTTTTTAGAGCTTGTCCTACACATTAGACAGGGGGGATCAAACTCAAGGCCCACAGGCCGGATACAGCCTATGGGGTGCTTAAATCCAACCCTGTGGGGCCAGACTGGGAATAGCAAAGGACCTGCCTGCAGTGCCTCAACCAGAGAAAACAAGCTCAAAATGGGGGCCTCGAGAAGTCAATTTTTGGCCTGTTTTTGGCCAGCACAGTGCTGAAGGAGGCCATGGAGGGCGAAAATGAGGTGCAGGAGGGGCATGTGTGCCCTCCATGCCCAGTTTGGGCCAGAAAAGTGCAGCAGGAAGCCGTTCAAGCCAAAAATGGGGCAAAGGGGACCACATGCAGCCCCTCGTGTCCCGTTTTGACCAGCAGGATGCTGCAGGAAGCGTCCATCCTGTCTCTGCCCCCCCCTCCCCACCACCGGCCCACAGAGGAGAACTGCAATATTGATCCAGCCCTCAAAGAAATCCAGTTTGACACCCTTGACATTAGGGTACACTGTAGTTATTATTACCATTCATGGAGAAATCAGGAAAATCAATTTCAAACATTGGTAAACTGTGTATGGGCTCACTATAAATTACTCTCTCTGTCTTAAACAGAGAAATCCAATTAATATTTTTTTTAAAAAAATATTAGATGTCATTAAATATTTGCCATATATTGGATATTTTCTAAACATTTTTATATTTCAAGGATATTTTGTAAAAGTTTCTATAGCACTTTCCCTCACTTGTCCTATTCCACTAAAATTAAAGATCAAATAACCTACAATATTACTATAAGATTTTGCAGAATTAATAGGACTTTGATTTATGAGCTAACCCAATTTTCTGAACATAAATTAAGTATACTGACAGATAGATATAAAATTTATATGGCATTGTTTCTTTTGAATTCTTCTTTAAAATGTAAGGTTTGGCATCTTCAGTTTTTAATACCTCCTCTAGATTCAAAACAGTTTGTAGTGCCAATTACAATAACAATATTGGAAGGTCTTAATGGCTTTCTTTAACTGTTAATGAGATGGAGGCCAAGCCAATCTTTGGGAGAATATTTTCATTTGTCAATTGCTAAGGTCACCCATTGGCCAGATAACTGTGGACAGCTTACAGAGTATTAAAAAGACACATAATAACAGTAACATTATTTCATTTAGAGAACCCATATTATATCAAGCTAATGCAACTTTATAGGACAGGGAAAATTAATTTGAGAAATTAATCTCACAAACATGAAGAACTTTATATATAACTATCAGTACTATATATAACCATCAGTATCCAGAAACGCACTGCTAACAAATATTTGCAAAGTAGAGATGTCACAATGGTATCCATAATTGCTTGCATTGCCACACTCTGGATACCTATACTTTCTAAGTGGTGTTCAGCAGGAAGAGAGAAGCAACAAAAGATCCATCATCATACTCTGATGTTAATACACCCTAGAAATCACCTGAGTAGATTTTACAAATTATATACCACATTTCACAATTTTACAATATACAGTAAATGTATATTATAAAACAGTATCTAAAATAGGATAATTAATCTCTTTTTTGTATTACAGAATTACAAGTTAATGGCTCAGTCTCATAGTTTAGTTTTAAAAGATATTAGATTCTGTTCATTTGTAGATGTTAATATTAGTAGGTCTAATTTTATTTTAGTTGTATTTTATTTTATGCTTTACTCTTCCATAGTACTTTGTGTTTGCTAGTATCTGTTTTTTCCCCCAAAAATATAGGCTTGGAGGGAATGCTACTTTCCAAATATTATCACACTGGCAGATGACACTTGGTGTAAGTGGTCTGATAGACACCCAGGTACTGAGCCATATCAGGATTCAAAAATAACAATCAGCACCCCTGAAGGCATACCATAGCATTGTTTTTCAGTTATAAAGGACCCATAGCTATTTGAGCCACTATATTCTAGGCCAGCTATATCTTCTAGGCAGACTCCAAAAACTGCACCATTTGATGTTAGCAACAAGCAACAAAGTCACACTTTCATTATACTAAGTAAAAGGTTTATCAGAAATGTAGATCCTAATACTATAGTATAACCCTTAAGAAACATAATAGTAATAAAAGAAATACAACATACATAAAAGAAGCACAACATACAAAGGTATTCGTTTGAATTAAAACTTACCTCACATGTCAGAAAATAAAATCTGAATATAAATGAAGACCTAGCAAAAGCTGTGGCTTGACATCTATGTTACAGGAAAATGCCTAATGGCATAACAAGGGTTAACACAGTGGACATGCCTGGCCCTTCCCCTTGACCCCTCCTCACCTTGACTCTTCCCATCCTGTATAAAAGGTGATGTCCAGGGGTCCAGCTCCATTCCAGATGTGAACCTGCAATAGAAAGATAAGTCTTAATTATGTAAATAAAGATTTTTCTGAAACACAAATCCTTGCATTGGAGTTATTGGGCTCGATCCTTTAAAACATATAACAAAATGGTAGCAGAGGATGGTTAGCAGCCCATTTAACTCTGGACATGCAAAAAACTCCTAAACTGCCAGAGGCAAAGAAGAGACCAAACACCCGAGCATTTGTGAAAAAAATGGCAACGCAACAACCACCCGCAGGAACCAAGCCTGAAGGAACGGCGAGATCAAGCAGATCTCCAGCCCTAGCACCACAGAAAAAATCAAAAAGGCCTACAAAGCCGCAATCAAAACAAGCAAAGGAAACGACCTGAAAAAAAGACTACTGGACCTGATAGACTCCACGCCGAACAACGCAGACCTCATCGTGAACCTCCGAGGCCTGATGGAGGACAATGGAGCAGCGACTGAGGAAGACGAAGAAGAATTGACCCACGAAGAAACAAGCACGGTAGGAAACCCAATGCTAGACCCGTTCCTCATCAAAGAAGCCGGGGCCGAATTTGTGCCTTTTTTGCAGCAGCCATCTTGGGTAGTGACATCACCCAAGATGGCCGTCCAGCAACCAATCAGGCCCCAAGATTCAAATTTCTTGGCGGGAACCGAGGCCTTCCCGCAAGAAATCCAAGAAAACAACAAAAACAAATGGGAGGACTACCCGTCTAGCTTGCCTACCAAGCTAGATATCGATAAGGCCATGAGTGTACTAACCGCGGCCTTCGGCACAAAAATAAAACTACCGGGCCTACCTCATGACTCCGCAGTAGGCCCTGACGAAAACACCGACACACTAAGGCCCCTAAATAAATTCAATCAAAAGCACGAAAGCGCCGCGGATTGCCTATTCTATCAACCACCACCCACCGCGGATCCTTACGCACTCCCTCCGAGGCCCCCCCCCCGATCCCAGAGAGAATGACCAATACTTACCAGACCAGTGATACTTTCCGAGGCATCCAGACGATCCAGCAGACGAGGACCTTGGCCCAACCGTGGCCTACGACTTCCGCAGTGACTCGGCCCATCCAGGCATCCGTCCAGCCGCTGCAGAATCCCCAAGACTCCAGTGCGACCAGAAGGATGATTCGATGATCCTGATGGCATTCCCGAGGAGCTACAATCAACTGAGACTACCCAAGGCCGAGGCCTCGAGTCATCCAGTTGATTGGGGCCTGCATCCAGGAGCCGCAACCACAAGCTCCTTCTCCGGTGACTATTGGGCGAAAATGAATCCCGGGCATGCGCAGGATCCACCTGCAAGGAGAAAAAAAAGAGACATAAATACAAGTCAGTACAGAGCAGCACCAAACAACGCAGAGTCAAATTGCGAGGAAAGGAATATAGACACACATCAGTTCAGAGTCGCATCTACCATCCCTATGCCATATTGCGAGTTCCCTCATGTGAAAAACCATGGACAGCGACAGAATGTGAGTAACCTTCAATTAAACACAGGAACTTTGTCAGCTGATTTTACAAAGCTAAGACTAGATGGGACTAACCTCCTGGAGTGGAATCAGCAACTCTAGGTTGCTCTCTTAAGAGAGAATTTGTTGTTTATGAACACTGATCCTCCAGATAGACCATGGACACTTGAGATGGACTGCCTGCACCACAGGGCATACTACATACTGTTAGTGAGCATGGCACCAGGTATCTACCCTAGCCTAGATAACCACTTAACTGTACCAGAGATCATGCAAAGAATACTTAATTTAATTTATTTTATTTTTTAATAATTTTTATTAATTAAAATAACATTACAGACAACGTATACAATACTTCACCCTGTGCTATACATAAGAAAGGAAGATTTGGTTCTTCGGATATATCCTCATGAACACCAAAATCCACATTCTCGGGGTACAGGTACCGAAGCATCCAATTTTCCCAGCGCATAGTCCACAAATGGTTTCCAAATTTTCCAGAAAACATCTTCTTTATAATCGCCATTTCTAACTTTAATATCACATGTCATTTTATTGTTTAGGGCTAGTTTCCACATTTCACAATACCATTCTTCTATTCTAAAATTCACCTCTAATTTCCAATATCTGGCTATTATAATTCTACCAATTATAATAGTAATTCTGATCAATTCTTTCTCATATTTTGTTGGTTCTATTTCCTTGATTATCAACAGTAATATAGATTCTGGTCTCAATATTATTGCTTTTCCCATCATTTCAAATATCATTTTCTCCAATTGTTGCCAAAACTTTTTAACTTTATCACATTTGTACCACATACATTCATAAGTCCCTATTTCCATATCACATCTCCAACATTGTTTACTAATTTTGTTATCCATCAGTGACAGTCTTAATGGAGTCAAGTACCATTTCCAAACAACCTTGTAGTTATGCTCTTTAAGGAATATTTAATTTATTCTACAGCAAGAGTGTGGCCACCACAACTAGAATATCCAGGGAGTTTCACTCAGCCAAACATAAGGCAGGCACATCCATGAGCGAACACCTATTGAATTTAAATGCCACTAGAGCAGAACTGATTCAGAGAGGGGAGGTTATATCGCAGGGGAGCATGAAAAGTGTGATTATTAACTCCCTAGATCCCAGCTGAGACAACTTCATCACACACTTGGATAGTCTCAGCCTTGACCACATCAAGTTAGAAACCCTTAGCAACAAATTAATTGCTGAAGATAGTTTGAGGAAGGAATGTTACTCATGCCGCAGAGAAAGGAGACCAACTAAAAGGGTAGATTTCGAAACAGGTAACAACAATACCCCAGAATGCTTTGTGTGTGGTTCCAGGAACCACTATAAGAGAGACTGCCCTAGATATTCAAGGGACAGGGAGCAATCCTACCGAGGAAGCAGGCAGGACAGGTGGCCAAGGCCAACAGATAGACAATCCACAGACCCCAGGTATAGGCGCAGAGACTCCCCCAACCCAAGAAACAGGAGAGAACATAGGAATAACTCTAGGGACAGCTGATCTGGATCAACATACGGCCTCGGGGATCACGATGACACTCACAAACGATCAAAGGAAGGGGATACATGGCTCATTGGCTCTGGGGCCACAAACCATACAACTTACAACAGAGACATAATCACTTCATTCACAGTGGAAAATTACCACATAAAAGTTGCAAACCAAAATAAGGTCCTAGTGACAGGGAAAGGAGTCACACACATAACAGGATTAGGCAAAATAGAGGGGGTACTTCTCATACCTGAAATTCCTCACAACATACTAGCCACACTGAAGTTAAGCAGAGATATGGGCATAGAAACCACCTTCAAGGGAGGGAAGGTTTACATGACCAAGGGCGGTAAAGATGTAGGCAGGGTTACCATTAGCGGAGGGCTACCCTACTTACAACCCGAAAAAGTTGGTCATTCCACCATTAACACTCACCTAGACAGCGAGGAAATCGAGGCAGAAGGACATGAAGAAACAGACACAGACACGCCAGATAGCAACACAGAGAAGGTACATAATCAGAGATCCACTCAGGAAGAAAAACTATTGATTGGCAGACCAATACATGATGATTGTACCCATTTGTTGCATAGGAAACTAGGACATGCTAGCTTCCCTGTTATACAAAAGCTAATGGATTGTTCTGATGGTATAAAAATAAAGGGATGTAAAAACTACCTTGAGTGTTCCGTGTGCAAATGTTCCAAGCTAAAAACCAAACCCAGACCCAAAAAGACCACACGCACCACCAACTTCCTATTCCAACTGGTACACATGGATCTGGTAGGACCAATGAGACCTTCCATAAAATACAAAAAAAGATTCTTTTTAACCATAGTAGATGACCTCAGTCGTTATGGACTTGTATACCCTCTCAAACATAAAAATGAAGCATTTCAAAAATTTAAGGAATTCCACAAACGGGTAGAAACACAACATAACATAAAAATAAAACAAAACATGAAAGATAGGGGGACAGAGTTCCTGTCAAAGGAATTCTCAACCTGGCTCAAGATGCAAGGGATCATATGTTTCAACTCTTCGCCGTTCTCAGCTTTTCAGAATGGAGTAGCAGAGAGAAAACAAGGTACATTACAAACCATGATGAAGTGTGCATTGGAAGATGCAGGATTAGGTCAGTCCTTCTGGGCAGAAGCACTCACATATTCCAATTACACCATAAACAGACTATGATCCAGTGTAATAGGCAAGACCCCTTATGAGATAATGTACAACAGGAAACCAAAGTTAACATATCTACATATATTCGACAGTCATATGTCGGTATATGCACATATGATGTACATATACCTAGACAACTGAGACGTAAGGGCGATAAAGTGACAAGAAGACTGAGATTCATGGGATATGAATCAGGGACCAAGGAATATAGATTCATTGATAAGAACAACAGGTTCATAATATCTAAAACTGCAGTGTTCCATGAGAATACTAATTGATCTAAAATACACCTGAACTAATTATCCATCAGACAGGAGAACCCACACTGTAAGAAAGATGAGGATAAACAAAACAGAATTGAAGATGAGGCACACAAGGGACACAGAACCAAGCACCAAGGTATAGACACCAAGAGTGGAAGGAAGATCATCCCATAATAAAGATAGACACACTCACAAAAAAGGAAGCAAGATACATGCACAACATAGAGACCCAGCCAAGCAGACCCATTAGATCCAGTAGGAACAGAACTCCAAAAAGGTTTGAAGAATATGTATTATCCGTTGACACCAACAAAATAACACCCAACTCATATGAGGAGGTACTTAGCCTTCCACTTGAAGAAAGGTCCAAATGGGAACAAGCCATGGAGAGGGAAATGGCTAGCCTAAAACTAAATGTGTATACCCCCATCAAAGCCCCATCAGACAAAACTCCCATAGGAACAAAATGAATTTTTAAGATCAAAGAATTAGAGGGAAACCAATCACTGTATAAAACTAGATTAGTAGCCCAGGGGTCTGCACAAAAATACCCTGATGATTATACTGACACTTACTCCCCCACAGTTAGGACTGAAAGTGTTAAAAGCGCTCTGGTAATGGCCTCCATATTAGGACTGGAGGTATACCAGTTCGATGTGCAAACAGCCTATCTACATACTGAACTGGACAAAGAGATTATTGTAAAAGCACCCCCAGGTAAAAACACTCAAAAGGGAGACACCTGGTTACTAAACAAGAACTTGTATGGGTTAAAACAATCAGGCAAGAGGTGGTACGAGTGTCTAGCTAAAATCCTCAAGGACATGGGATTCGCACCCACCCCCGCTGACCTTTGCTTCTTCACCAGGAAAGATGGCCCATCAATTGAGTACGTACTTGTCTACGTTGACGACATATTGTACTTTGGACAGCAAAAACTGGAGTGTGACAAGTTTGCCAATGGACTGGTAAACATTTTACATTAAAAACATTGGGGAAGGTAAACAAATATCTAGGAGTTCAAATTGATTAAACCACCAAGAAATTCCGGATTTCCCAAAAAGAAAAAATACTAGAACTCCTACATAAGTGCAATATGATGGATGCCAAAACCTGTGAAACGCCAATGCAATCTGGCTTCCCTAAGAACATGTATGACAAAAGTGAACCTTTCAAGGACAATACTCTATACAGATCTACCATAGGATTCTTGTTGTATATAGCCAACTGGACAAGACCAGACATTATCTTGCCAGTCAACCTCCTATCCAGGCATGTTAGTAATCCAACCATCTATCATTGGGAAGGGGTCAAACGTGTCCTCAGATACTTGAAACACAGTGCAGATGCCTTCTTAAGGTTAGAACCAGAACACTCTGATAAACCAACCCTAACTTGCTATGCTGATGCAGACTGGGCTGGGGACACAAAAAGCCGCAAAAGTACTTCAGGTTATATGTTCTTCATTATTGACTGCCCAGTGTACTGGTACACTGGAAAACAAAACCTAGTAGCCACATCGACAGCTGAAGCTGAATACATCTACCTATCCAAAGCTGCAAACAATTTGACATGGTTCAATGACTTACTATCTAGCATCTGGACCGAGCCAAAATACCCTATTATAATCCACGAAGACAATAAAGCAGCAATAGGTATCTCCATGGCAGAGGCCATGGGACAGAGGTCAAGACACATAGACATTAAACACAAGCATGTGAGACAATTATCTAACATCGGATTCATTAAAGCAGTACATTGCGAGACTATTGAACAAACAGCGGATATTCTAACCAAACCATTACCAAACAAACAACATATATACCTGACATCCAAATTAGGTGTACATTACCCCACACATCTATCATCAACCATTAGGCATTTAGAGGGGGATTTGCTACAGGAAAATGCCTAATGGCATAACAAGGGTTAACAGAGTGGACACTGCCTGGCCCTTCCCCTTGACCCCTCCTCACCTTGACTCCTCCCATCCTGTATAAAAGGTGATATCTAGGAGTCCAGCTCCATTCCAGATGTGAACCTGCAATAGAAAGATAAGTCTTAATTATGTAAATAAAGATTTTTCTGAAACACAAATCCTTGCATTGGAGTTATTGGGCTCGATCCTCTAAAACATATAACAATCTAAGAAAGAGAGGTACATCTTTCCTGTAATCATATTATATATTCCAACTGCATGAGCTGATTTGGATAATTAATGGGCTATAGTAGCTTAGATAATGACATTCAAATAACTCTGCTAGAAACTAAATACAAAGTTTCTTACAAATTTGGAAGTGGGATAAAAGAGCTTTTTTACATATTGAAGAAATTCCAGTTTTTTGTATCTGGCGATATATCTTGTACCACAATAGTGCATGGTACAGACAAACTGGCAATAAACAACAGGGTAGTTCAAACTAAGCCAGATTCTGTACCAGTGTTCAGAAAGGCCACAGATTCAATATTCATATGAAAGTATATTTAATGTCTGCAGTGCAGAAATTCCACTGACTTTAAAGACATTAGATGCTCTTATCATTAAAGACATTGTGAAGAAATGAGACCAAAGAGATCAGTCCTTCTTTCCCCTAATAATGACCTTGACTTGACCTAACCCAGAAATCCTGCAGGATTTAAATCTACCAGAGGTCATGATTGAGGAAAAATCCCTGAAGTGTTTTCCTTTGGATAGATAAAATGTATGGGAGACTGGGCGTTGACTTACCTGAACGCTCCTTCTGGTTGACCGGGGTCCAGCGGTCAGGCTTGGGTAGTCCATTACCGATATGATGGATTGGGTCAGCAAACTGAGAAGCTCCGCCTCCTTCCTTGCTTCCCAGTTTCTTGAGGAAAGACGATATGCTGACTGACGCGTAGAGCTGATAAAAGAGGAAAGAGAGCCGTAGGGAACCCCGACCCAGATAGGGCTCTGAAAGGGTGGGGCTGACCGCTGGACCCCGGTCAACCAGAAGGAGCGTTCAGGTAAGTCAACGCCCATTCTAGTTGATCCAGGGTCCAGCGGTCAGGCTTGGGACATGCCAAAGCACAGACCTACAGGGAGGGACCTGCCCTAGCTGGGGATGGGGATCCCTGTACAACCTGTTGGAGAACCCTGCGTCCAAAGGCGGCCTCCGCAGAGGCAAACCTGTCCAGTCTGTAATGACGTATGAATGGGGTAGGGGACTGCCAGGCCGCAGCCCTGCAGACCTCCTCCAAGGAAGCCTGGGTGGCCCACGCCGCCGATGTAGAGGCGCTACGGGTGGAGTGGGCTGTGATGTGGCGAGGAATCGGGAGAGACTGGCTTTCATAAGCCTTGGCAATGGTGGCTCTGATCCACCTACCCAGTGTGGGGCCCGAGACTTTCCTTCCCAGGGAGGCCGGTTGGAAGGATACCAGGAGACTTTCAGATTGCCTAAATGAAGAAGTCCTGTTCAGGTAGATGCGGAGGGCCCGCCTAACGTCTAGCTTGTGCCAAGCCCGCTCCCGTGCGTGTGAGGGACGTGGACAAAAATCCGGGAGGACTAGCTCCAAGGCTCGGTGGTAAGGAGAATTGACCTTGGGAAGAAAAGTAGGGTCTAAGCGAAGAATGACCCTGTCCGGGTGGAAAATACAAAGGTCGTCCCTCATAGAAAGTGCTGCCAGTTCCGAAATTCTCCTGGCAGATGTGATCGCCAGGAGAAAGGTCACCTTATAAGAAAGGAAGCGCAACCCCACCTCCCGAAGTGGTTCGAAGGGGGGGCGAGTCAGGGCATCCAATACGCGGGGAAGGTCCCACGTTGGGTACCGGTGAATGGGAGCGGGACTGATGTTGGAGGCTCCCCGAAGGAATTGTCTAATGAGGGGCCTGGAAGAAAGGGGTCTCCTAGCCCCACAGCAGAGAATGGAAGACAGAGCAGCCACTTGCCTGCGCAGAGTGTTGGGGGCTAAGCCCGCTTCCAGCCTATCCTGAAGAAATACCAGCACCTGTTCTGTTGAAGCCCTCGCTGGTGGGATGGATCTTCTGCCACACCAAGAGTGAAAGGACCGCCATGTAGAACCATAAATACGCACAGTGGACGGGCGCCGTGCTGCCTGAATGGTGGAGATGACGTTGGGGGGAAGCCGACGTTCCCTCAGCAGGTTGCGCTCAACCGCCACGCGGTTAGATGAAGCCAGGCCGTGTCTGGGTGTTGGATTGATCCCTGATGGAGTATCAGTCTGTCTTCTGGAAGGCGCCAAGGTGGAAGAATTGACAGGGATTGCAGGTCGGCGAACCAGGGACGCCGCGGCCAATGGGGGGCGATCAGAATGAGCTCCGCTCGTTCCAGGAGCATCTTTCGAATGACCTTGGGGATCAAGGGCAAGGGAGGGAAGGCGTACAGGAGCCCGGGTGGCCAGGCGCTGTGGAGGGCGTCCACCGCCTCTGCTCCCTGTTCGGGGAATCTGGAGAAGAACCTGGGGAGCTGTCGATTGGACCTGGTGGCGAAGAGGTCCACCACCGGTCTGCCCAGATGGTGAGAGATCTCCTCGAAGAGGGCTGGGTCCAGGGCCCACTCCCCGGGATCTAGGGTTGACCGGCTCAACCAGTCCGCCTGGGAATTCTCTATCCCTGATATGTGGGTCGCCTTGATCGAACGCACATGCGTCTCCGCCCACCTGCCTAGCCGTTCCACCTCCCTCATGAGACCTAGGGAACGAGTCCCTCCCAGCCGGTTGATATGGGCCTTGGCCGCTACGTTGTCTGTTCTGACCAGGATGTGCCTGTCCAGGACCCTGTCCTGGAAGGCTCGAAGAGCCAGGTGAATGGCTCTGAGTTCCAGCCAATTGATGTTGTGTCGCAGGTCCGACCTGGACCAACGACCCTGAGCTAGGGATGAGGACAGAAGGGCCCCCCAACCGAACAGACTGGCGTCTGTTGTGATGATGACACGCTGTGTGACCCTGAACTCCGTCCCCTGAAGAAGGGAGGGAGAGCTCCACCACTTGAGAGAGAGGAAGACCTCGGGGGAAAGAGGAACTTTCCGGAGTGATGTCCCTAAGCCCTGTCTCTGGAAGGGGAGGAGGAACCATTGCATGGGTCTGCTGTGGAGGTGGGCCCAAGGCACGATCCCTATACAAGACACCATCTTGCCCAGGAGATGGGACAGTGAGGCCAGGGAAGAGCCCCTCTCTGATCTCACTGACCTGACCAGGGACCGCAGACTGGTCAGGCGGTCCTGGGAAAGATAAACCTTGCATTCCACGGTGTCTATGATGGCCCCCAGATGTTGTATGCGTGTAGTTGGGGTCAGGTGGCTCTTGGATCGATTGACCGAAAACCCATGGGACTCCAGAGCCTGAATGGTGAGGGCCACATCCCTGAGAGCCATCTCCCTGGAGCCCGATTGAATGAGAAGATCGTCCAGATAGAACTGCATTCGTATCGGGATGGCTCGGAGATGGGCAGCTAGGGCGGACATGATCTTCGTGAAGGCCCGGGGAGCCGATGACAGACCAAACGGGAGAGCCCGGTACTGGAAGTGTCTCGTTGCAAAGCAGAACCGGAGAAAACGCCGGTGATCGGGGAGGATGGGGACATGAAGGTATGCCTCCCTCAGGTCTATAGACGTGAGGTAGTCCCCTTTCCTCAGACCCTCCAGGATGGTCTGGAGGCATTGCATCTTGAACCGTCGGTATATGATCCGACGGTTCAGAGTCTTGAGGTCGAGAATTGCCCTCCATCCTCCCGATGCTTTATTGATGACGAATAACCGAGAATAAAAACCCTGTCCTAGCTGCCCCGAGGGCACAGGCTCGATAGCCTGAATCTCCAGGAGATGCTGAATAGCAGACTCCATGAGGGCCCGGGAAGATTTGTTCCGGGAAACCGGACAATGGAGAAATCTGTCTGGGGGGGTGGAGAGGAATTCTAGAGAGAGGCCAAACTTGATGGTGTCCCTGACCCAGGGATCTGACGAGGTAGCTTCCCACTGGCTGGCGAAAGAAGCCAGGCGGCCTCCAATGGGAAGCTGGTCCTGACCGTCAACGGGATCTACGGAAACCCCTCCCCCTGCTGCCTCGAAAGGGCCGATGGAATGAACCCCTGGCTGTAGAAGGGCCGGGTCTGTCCTGAGTGCGGGACTGTCTAGGAAAGGAGGGGCGGTGTCTGCGGGAGTTAGCATAAGAGGAGTCTGGGGTCCGGAAGGGACGAAACGCAGATTGAGACCTAAAGTCTGATCTGCGGGACAAGCTAGGTAGGATACGATGCTTGTCTTTGGACTCCACTAGAAGTGGGTCCAGGGAGGAGCCAAAGAGGTTGGGCCCGGTGAATGGGGCTGAAGCCAGGCGCCATTTGGACTTGTTATCCGCCTGCCATTGCCTGAGCCAGAGGAGCCGGCGGGCTGTGATAGAAGAGCCTATTGCCTTGGTGGCGAAGCGAGACGAATTTAAGGTAGCATCCGCCGAGTACTCCAAAGCCACAATGAGTTTACTTATGTCCTGTTGGGCCCTAATGTCTGAGATAGGAAGCCTGGATTGTAGTTGCTTCAACCATAAAATGGAGGCTCTATTGAAAAATGAGGCCGCCATGGAAGTCCTGATGGACCAGGTGGTGGCCTGATGAGACCTTACCAGGGCGTGCTCAAGCCGCCTATCCTCCGGCCGGAGGTGTTCCTCTAGGGGACCTGTTAGGGTAGTGGAAGCTGATAGTTCAGCTACAGGTTGGTCTACCAGTGGAACCTGTAAGAGAGAAGATAACTCGGGAGCCAGATTATAAATACGTTTGTCAATGTTATTTGGACAAGGCCCTGAAGCAGGGGAGCCCACTGGCGTGACAGCACTTCACGGAACAGCTTGGGACCTGGAACCTCTTCTGACTCTATAATAGGAACCTCAAAGAGAGGGGCCGAGGCCGAGGAGGAAGAGGGGCCCTCGACTGGGGTTGGTTTAGGCGCTTGTGGGAGGCCCAGGCCTGTTGTAGCTTTGGCCTTATGTAGTAAGGATCGAAAGAGCTGAGGCTTAAAGAGCCCTACAAAGGCCGGTTGGTCCGGACCCAGATCCTCATCCTCAGACATCTCTTGGTCTAGAGGGTCAGGTATGGCCATGGAATCCCCCGCAGAAGAGGTCGGAGAGCCAGGTTGGTCGAGACCAGACTTAGAAGGGGCGTGATCATCAATCTCTCCCTCAGACAAAACAGACCCTTCCACATCCACCTGAGACTGAGAGCAGGAAGAGACCCAGGAGGCCGTTTCCTTTTGTAACTCCTGTCGAATGCCCATTTTTATGGCTTCCTGAATGTAAGCAGCCCAATTAGCGGAGATCTGGGGATCTGCGGTGGGGGGAGGGGGTGGAGGAGGAGGGGGGGAGGTGCCAGGGAAGAAACCACCTGTGAGGAGGGATCCTGTACTGGGGTTTGTGTGGGAGAAGTGAGAGCCTCTGACTGTACCCCAAATAAGGTCTCGTCTACCCTCTCGCCCTGCTTGGATGCATTGGAAGCTCTATCGGGAGATAAGGCAGGAGTAGGTGTTTGCTCCGCCCTCCCCACGCTAGGAGTAATAATCCCTTGGAAAGCAGGAATTGGGTTGGGAGGGGGGGAGGAGGAGGGGGACTGAGGACCACCCTCTCCTGAAAGGAGACAGATTTAATGGCTCGTTCAATTGCTCTCTCCATGGCTTGCTGCCGCCTCTGTTCATCTTTGGTTAAGGCCGAGGTCTGGGAGTCTTTGGAGATACCAGAAGAATGCTTGGTCTTTCTGGTTCTTTTAGAAGGAACTGGGCTCGAAGTTTCCCCATGGATCTGGGGCTGCGATTGTCTGGCACTTCTCTTAGAGGCCATTTGGATGTCTGAGCCTCTTTCTCTTCTATTAGCAGGGTCTGGAGAGAAAGAATAAGGGAGATAGAGGCCTTTAAGTATGAGGAGGCATTTAAAATGGCCGCCGGGATTTTCAAAAATGGCTGCCGTCACTCCAGAGAAGGGCAGCCGGGTCGCTGTGCCATGCGGCCTCCAAAATGGCCGCCGGACCTTCCCAAGAAGGCCACCGCCACTCCAATGAGGCTCAGTCAGATCCACGGGCCATGAGGGACCCAAAATGGCCACCGGGACTTCCCAAGATGGCCGCCGCCACTCTGACGAGGCTCCATCCGACCTACAGGCCATGTGGAATTCAAAATGGCCGCCGGGAGTCACAATGGCTGTCTCAAAGGGCCGCAAGACTCCCCACCCTGGAATAGAGCCCACAGGGGTCCCTCTTTACCAACCGTTCGATTCCGCTGAAGGTGCCACGTGGATTCGCCTCCGCTGCTCGAAATTTCGGCCCCAATCCGCAGCGTTTGAATGGTTCTGGAGACTTGGAGGTCTCCAAAGATGTATTCGCTGCTGTCCTGTGTTACTCGTGAGCAACGGGTTTAGTGTAAGGCTCTGGCTGGCGGATCCCTGGCCAGCGCGCGCCTCTCTCCAAGCTGCCTAGCCAGGCAAGTAATTCTTCTAATTTAATTAAATAGAAGCAAAGGTGGGGCAGGCTCAACCTGCAGGGAACCTGTCCCCACCTGTCCAGCGGTATTGGGAGCGAACCCCTTCTCGCTGGATGCTCAACCTGATGGTAAGGGAGCTCCAAGATCGTTAATAAGAAAATTTTTCTTAAGAGCTAGCTCTACGCGTCCTGCTCTATCGGATTGAGTCAGGAAACTGGGAAGCAAGGAAGGAGGCGGAGCTTCTCAGTTTGCTGACCCAATCCATCATAACGGTAATGGACTACCCAAGCCTGACCGCTGGACCCTGGATCAACTAGAAATCAAGGGTTGCTTTATCTGTTATAAAAGAAGTGAAATAAAGTGGCATAAGCCCTTGTATGAAATCACCTAAAAGCAATAACTGCCTTGCATCTTCATTCTCAGAGGAAGGATTCTTGCAGCCATTCTGGTTTATAAAGGCTTAAGCTTCTGAGAACAGATGATTGGAACAAACAGTATCAGAAACCTGGGACTCATTTGTGATAGTAACCTGTTAGAAACAAAATTAAGTCAAATACAGATGATTGGCAACAGTTCGGTCTTTACTGAAAAGTAAGTCCTACTGGATTCACTGGAACTTCTTGCCAGGTGAATATGTGTAATTATGTCAAACTGTAGCTCAACTTGTTGACATAAAAATCTTTATTTATCATCCTTTCTGCTTTCAATCCTGATCAACATAACTTAACATTCATTGTGTAAGACAAAATTCATTATGATTCTATATAGATGCAACAAAGTAAGATAGTTATTCAATTTACCTGTAGTTTGTTAGAGGAAATATGTACTCTAGTTATTCAGATGAAGCAAATTTAATATAGATGGCTTTAAGTAAATTACATCATTTTCCAATGAAGCTTTGTTTATTTAGATTTGAAATTCATGCATTTATGCTAATTTAATGATGCACAAAAGTGTGAAAGTGCATAAGCCATGCTCCAAGTAACAGGGAAATGGTGCATTTGGGTTATTAAGATTGCACTCTTAAGAAATGAATGATATTTCTTTTCAAAATCAAAAGAAGTATACGTAGACTTTAGTAAGGCATTTGATAACCTACTTCTTGGTAAGCTAGAAAAAAGTGGGATAGATAGCATCACTACCAAATGGATTTGTAACTGGCTCACAAACAGGTACTCAACAAGTAATCCTTAATGGTATTACATCTACATGGAGGGAAGTAAGCAGTGGGGTACCACAAGGTTCCATCTTAGGCCCAGTATTTTTCAATATCTTCATAAATGACTTAGATGAGGGAATAGAAAGGGAAGTTATCAAATTTGCAGATGATACTAAGCTGGCAGGAATAAGCATCACCCTACATTATAGACTCAAGATCCGAATGGATCTCAACAGACACTGGGGCCTATCTAGCAAAATGAAATTCAATGTAGAGAAAAGTAAAATCTTACACGTAGGCAAGAAAAACCAAAAGTATAATACAGATTAGGTGAAATATGACTTAATAGCAGTAACTGTGAGAGAGATCTTGGAATCCTAGTGGACAATCAATTAAATATGAGCCAGCAGTGTGGCAACTGACAAAAAAGCCAATGCAATCTTAAACTGCATTAATGGAGTGAATCAAGATCACATGAGGTACTAGTTCTGCTCTATAAATCCTTAGTAAGACCTAGAAGACTGCATCCAGTTTTGGCCACCGCACTATAAAATAGATGTTGAGACTTTAAAAAGAGTGCAGAGAAGAGCAACAAAGATTATTAGGGGCATGGCGGCTAAATCATATGAAGAACCGTTGCAAGAATTGCACATGGCTAGTTTAGTAAAGAGGATCCAGGGCAGGGGTAAAACGCTACCAGTTTGGGCCAGTTTGCCTGAACCTGTAATAACAAATGTTACTGGTTCATTGAACCGGTAGTAAAAAAAAATTTTTTTTAAGTTCCAATGATTATTTATTTATTTATTTATTTATTATATTTCTATACTGCCTTTCTCCCATAGGACTCAAGGCGATGTTCAGCCAAGACAAAAATATAGACACATAAACATCATAAAACTGCTAATTAAAATTATTATATAGTTTGGCCCAATTAAATAAAACCCAGAATTAGATAACATTTAAAAAATTATTCATATGTTCACATGTTTAGCACGGAGATCAGGGATATTCCATATCTCCGGGGGCAGTTCATTCCAAAGGGTTGGAGCCCTCACAGAGAAGGCCCTCCCCCTGGGAGTCACCAGTCGGCATAATTTGACTGACGGTACCCTGAGTAGTCCCTCCCTGTGAGAACGAACTGGTCGGTGGGAGGCTATTTGTGGCAAAAGATGGTCTTGTAGGTACCCAGGTCCTAAGCCATGGAGCACTTTAAAGGTGATGACTAACACCTTGAATCGCACCCGGAAGACCACCGGGAGCCAGTGCAGCTCACACAGGAGAGGTGTTACATGGGCGCAGCGAGCTGTGCCCATAATCACCCGCACGGCTACATTCTGGACCAGCTGGAGCCTCCAGGTGCTCTTCAAGGGGAGCCCCATGTAGAGAGCGTTACAGTAGTCCATACAGGAGGTGACTAGGGCATGAGTGACCATGCGCAAGGCGTCCTGATCCAGAAAGGGACGCAACTGGCGTATCAGGCAGACCTGATAAAAGGACCCCCTGGCCACGGCCATCATATGCTCTTCTAAAGATAGCCGTGAATCCAGGAGGACACCCAAGTTGTGGGCCCTCTCTGTGGGGAGCAAGATCTCACCCCCAATTGTCAGTGATGGTACCAGCTGACTATACTGGGATGCCGGAAGCCACAGCCACTCAGTCTTGGAGGGGTTGAGTCTGAGCTTGTTTCTCCCTATCCAGATCCGCACAGCCTCCAGGCAATGGAACATCACAGTAAGGGCATCGTTGGGGTGATCTGGGGTGGAGATGTATAGCTGTGTGTCATCAGCATACTGATGAACACTCAACCCAAAACCACGGATGACCTTGCCTAGTGGTTTTACATAAATGTTGAACAGAAGGAGTGGGAGGACTGACCCTTGCGGCACCCCACAAATAAGGCACCTCGAGGTTGACCTCTGCCCCTCTGCCAACACAAACTGAGAGCGGTCAGAGAGGAAGGAGAACCACCAAAGCCCGGTGCCCCCTATTCCTAACCTCTCCAGCCAGTGCAGTAAGATACCATGGTTGATGGTATCAAAAGCTACTGAGAGATCTAATAGGACCAGGACAGAGGAACAACCTCTGCCCTGAGCCTCCAGAGATCATCAACCAATATGACCAATGCCGTTTCCATGCTGTATCGTGGCCTGAAGCCTGACTGGTACGGATCCAGATAGACAACTTCATCCAGGTATCGGGGTAGTTGTCGTGCCACCACACTCTCAACAACCTTCGCAACGAAGCGAAGATTGGAGACTGGACGATAGTTTGATAGTAAAGCCGGATCCAGGGAAGGCCTCTTGAGGAGGGGCTTCACAACCGCCTCTTTCGAGGCGGCGGGAAAGAAACCCTCACTCAGAGAAGCATTTATAATCCCCTGGAGCCAGCCTTGTGTAACCTCCCGGGAGGCCAGTACCAACCAGGAGGGACATGGGTCCAATAAACATGTGGCAGCACTAAGTTTGACCAGAATCCTGTCCACGTTCTCCGGAGCCACAGAGTCAAACTCTTCCCAGATAACACTCTCAGGACCCACCCCCATCTCCTCCCCTGGATCTACCCAATTGGAGTCCAGGTCTTCCCAAATCTGAGTGACTTTTATCATGCAAGAACTGCACAAAAACCTCAGCTCGACCCTGTAAGGGATCTTCCCGCACCCCCACCTGAAGTAGGGAGCGGGTCACCCTAAAAAGCACAGCTGGGCAGTTCTTTGCAGATGCAATAAGAGCGGAGAAGTAGCTAGACTTTGCCACTTTTATCGCCACTAGGTAGGTCTTAATATAAGATCTCACCTGTGTTCACTCAGATTCAGATCGGCTTGTCCTCCAATTGCTCTCTAGGTGTCTTTTCCGACACTTCATCTCTCTCAGCTCCTTGGAAAACCAAGGAGCTAGTCGAGATTGGCATCAGGTCAGAGGCCGCAAAGGCACGACACGGTCCAAGGCCCCAGTAGCCACCCTGTCCCAGGCGACCACTAGGTCCTCAGTCGAGTTGTGAGCCAGAGTCTAAGGAAATGGCCCAAGCTCTGTTAGGAACCTCTCGGGGTCCATCAGGTGCCTGAGACAGAACCACTTGGTCGGTTCCGTCTCCCTGCGGTGGGTGGAAGTGACCTGAAAGTCCATGTGAAGGAGAGAATGATCGGACCACGACAAGGGCTTGAAGTCTAGATCCCCAATTCTTAGATCATTCAGCCATTGATGAATGATCAGAGACAAAAATCAAGTCCAGAGTGTGATTCCCCAAGTGGGTGGGGCCTTGAACTACCTGGGTCAGGTCCATGGCCGTCATGGAAGCCATGAACTCCCGAGCTGCCTCCGACATCTCACCAGTGGATGGCAGGTTAAAATCCCCCATAACAATAAGTCTGGGGGTTTCCACTGCCACCCCAGCTATAACATCGAGCAGCTCAGGTAGGACTGCTGTCACGTGGCAGGGAGCCAGGTATGTAATCAGTAGGCCCATCTGTATCCCCGACCCCACTTCACAAGGAGGGATTCACATCCAGCTATCAGAGGAACAGTGGCCTCCCTCAGGCAAAGACTTTCTCTAATAATTGCTGCCATCCCCCACCTCTTCCCTGAGCCCTTGGCTGATGGAATGCATGGAAACCTGCATGAGGACCCAGTTTGTGGGGGCAATAAGCTGACTTTGTATAAAATATACAAAAGCATGAAGGCTATCGCTTAACGCATTGTAAGCCGCCCTGAATCTCCGGAGAAGGGCGGCATATAAGTCAAATTAAAAAAAAAACACCTGGCGGGCACATTTCCACAAGGGGAACTCCTCCCTCCTTGCCTAACCAGGTTTCCGTAATCCCTGCCAGGTCAGCACCCCCCTCTGAAATAAGATCGTGAATGAGGGGGGCTTTATTTATCACTGACCTGGCATTACATAACATCAGCCACAGACTCAGGGCCTGAGACTCTGAACAACTCAGGAAACGAGCAATGCTTTGGGGGTCGGAGTGCGCAATCGTTCGCAGACAGTGAGTGCGCACTCCCAAAACATAATATGGGCCCCTGCTACCGTCATATCTGCCCCTCCCATTTACTATACTAATGCCCATCGTTTCGTCCCCCTGCATTAGCTGAGCAACGCATGATCGTTGGAACTTTTTTTAAACTTTTTAAGCATTTTTTTACTACCGCTTCCGGAAAAGCAAAGCGCTCAACTGCTCCCCCTTTTCACTCATCCTGAGTGCTGCGGATTTTCAAGCTTCCTACAAATGGAAAAATATCAGGAGCAAGCGTGTGCTTCTTTTTGCACTTGCTCCTGGCATTTTTCCATTTGGAAGATGGAGAGGAGGAGGAAGAAGAAGACGAGGGCAACGATGCCCGGGCACATGAAGCAAGACGTGAAAATCCACAACAGGAAGCTAGGGGTGAGTGAAAAGGAGGAGGAGTATGTTGTTTCTCTCTCTCCCACCCCCACCCCTCTCCATCATCTCCCGGACTGGGTGGCCGAGGTAAAATGGCAGGCAATCTTCAGAGCTAGGAGGCTTTGAGTCTGGCTTGGCAAGTGGGATCAGGCTGGGCAGGTGCTGGTCATCGGAATCTTTTTTTTTACTTTTTAAAGCATTTTTACTAGTTAAAAATGCTTTAAAAAGTAAAAAAGTTGCCCACACCTACCCAGTCACATGACACCACCAAGCCACGCCTACCAAGCCATGCCCACAGAACCGGTGGCAAAAAAAATTTAGATTTCACCACTGGATCAGGGTGACATGATAGCAGTGTTCCAATATTTAAGGGGCTATCATAGAGAGGAGAGGGACAACCTATTTTCCAAAGCACGTGAAGGCCAGACAAGGAATAATGGATGGAAACTGACCAAGGAGAGATTCAACATAGAAATAAGGAGAAATGTTCTAACACTGAGACAATCAACTAATGCAACAGCTTGCCTTCAGAGGTTGTGGGTGCTTCATCACTGGAGGCTGGAAACTTGATGATCAAAAAATTGACTTAGGACATATTCAAGCTGACAAAGAAATAACTAATGTCAAGCAAGAAAAAGAGACTGACAATAAAGAAGAAGACAAAGACAAGGAGATTGATCATGGAAAACTAAATGATTATGTGGGTAGTAATGAAAAAGGAGAACTTTAAAAATTACATTGGGATTAACAATGGAAGAAATAGAAAAAGGGGAAAGAAACAAAGAAGGAAAAGATGGTTGAATAGAAAAAATATAAAAACTTAAATGATTGCACTGGGATTTTCAGTTGGAAAATAAGGAAAAGGGAAAAGGGATGGAAAATAAGTGGAAAGACACAGCAAAATAGAAGAGTTTACGATCTTAAAAAACAAAATGATTATACTGGGATTAACAGTGGAAAGATAAGAAAAAAGGAAAAGAGAGTTCAGGATTTTAAAGTACAAAAGAAAAGAAGGGGAAAGAAAAAAAATAAAATAGAAAGATAGAAAGGGAGAAAGAAAGGGAAGAGGAATATGGGGTAAATGAAATGAATACTAGAGAAAAAATGAATTTGTGCTATTAACAAAGTAATTTTAAACTATATGGATGTATGATGAATGTAACAATTGGAATACTTTTAACTAATGAAGGGGATTGTAATAACTGGAATATTCTTAATTACATATTTGTGGTTTAACTAAAAAAGAAAAGAAAGCTGAAATGATATTGGATTGTGAATTAATTAGATATATTTAATTGGTTTTTATAAATACATTGACAAGAGAATTTAAGGAAATAATTGGGAATTGTATTACGTTGTATGAATTTAAATTTAGGGTATTGGATTAAGATTGATTTTTTATTGAATATTCTTAATTAATTAGTGAAATTATGATAAATTGATTATTTTTAAAAGAATAGATAAGAATATAAATAATTGATGAAGTAATAGAATGGTAATAATGAATTATTTAAGTCAATATGAAGAAATGACAAAATGTAGGGATGTTTAAGATTTGAAATAAGATTCAGAAACAAGAAGTTTATATGAAATTGTAATAGTTGGAATATCTGGGTTAAGATATCTACTTAATTGGTTTCTACTAATATGTTGAATTGTATTATTTGGAATAGTTGATAAAAGAATCATTTGTGATTAGAATAAGAGAATTTAAGGAAATAATTGTGGATTGCACTATGTTGTGTGAATTTAAATTTAGTTCAAATTTTAGGGAGGGAAAAGAAAAATTGAATTATATTAGGATGAGAAGTTAAGATGAAGGGTAATATTGGTTTCTTAAAATTAGAGAGAATAAATGCTATGATAAAAATTGAACATATAAAATTGTGTTAAAGATGAACAAAAATCTGTACAAATTTAAGCCTGGGCCAATATTCTGTTCAGAAAAGAATATGTGTGTTTAAAAAATAAAAACAACTTTACAAAAAAAAGAGAGACTGGACAGTCACTGGTCAGAAATGGTATAGGGTCTCCTGCTAGAGCAGGGGCTTGGACTACATGCCGTGGGACATTAGATCCAGCTGGAGGTGATGCAGTAGCCTTAGCAAATGGCCAGAAGGCTAAAGTCATTAGAAAAGGCAGTGTGCTGATTCAGAATTTTACATGGTATGGGATATGTGGCATAGATGGTTGGAAAACAAACGTAAACTTTAATTTGAATCAAGGGGGATAGTATCAAACTATTTATGTAACCTACATATGTAAAGTAATCAGATATATCTCAATTAGCACTGTAACAATCTATAAATACTTTATATCCTTGTGTGTGTGTGTGTGTGTGTGTGTGTGTGTGTGTGTTTTCTTTTAGCCAGGTTTTTCCTACGTAACCAAGATTTTTCCACAGCCCTAGCTCAGTGAAGTCACATCCACTAGATTCTGGGCTTTTTTTCTTCTGGCAGCCAGCAGACCCTATGCTGCCTAGTGAGAGACTTATATGGATCTTATATATTTCTGGCTCGTTAGCCATCATCAGTAAGCCACACCCACATCTCATGTATTCTCCCTGTAAAGGTACAATATCTATTTTCTTACTTTTCATAGGTTTTATGTGTGTTTTTCTTTTAGCCAGGTTTTTCCTACATAACCAAGATTTTTTCTGACTATTATATAGACCTATTTCTGGATAACGAGCCATAAATAGATCTATATAAGTCTCTCACTAGGCCACATAGGGCCTGCTGGCTGCCAGAAGAAAAAAAAGCCCAGAATCTAGTGGATGTGAATTCACTAAGCTAGGGCTGCAGAAAAATCTTGGTTACATAGGAAAAACCTGGCTAAAAGAAAAACACACATAAAACCTACGAAAAGTAAGAGATGATAGATAGATAGATAGATAGATGATAGATAGATAGATAGATAGATAGATAGATATAGATATATTAGATACCATTTAAATAATGTATATAGCATTACTGCATGTAATTGAACTGAAAATGTTGAATTGTAATAATTTTGTTTATTCAATAAAACTCAAATAAAAAAATGGCATTTTGCTATAACCACAGCATTCCTCAATGCAGAATTAGAGGAAGAAATTTACATGGTTCAAGCACCAGGGTATGAAAGTAAAAAGCTGAACACTGTATATAAATTGAACAAGGCCATTTATGGGCTGAAGCAGTCAACCAGAACTTGGAATATCTATTTAGATACTGCACTGAAGGATCTTGGGTTCAAGAGTTGCAAGGCTGATGGTTGCATATATATTGGAAAGTTACAAGATGGGGACTGTCAATTATTAGCATTTGTGGTGATCTTTGTTTCATTGCAAAGGATTTGTCATAGGTAAAAGAATTTGCTAATCAATTAGAGAAAAATATGAATTAAAAGATTTGGGAGAAATAAAAAGTTATCTCGGTGTAGAGATACAAAAAACTGAGAAAGGTGATTATGTTCTCAGTCAAAGAAGGAAAATTGAACAGCTGTTGGAGAGTTACAACATGAAGGATTGTAATTCTGCTCCAACACCTATGAGCACAGCTTTACATTGTTGGTACGTATAGCTGTTAAAGTTAATGGATGAATTTTATGAGGGGTTTTAAATTTGGGAAAGCCAAAATTGATTTAATTATGTTTTAGATTATTTTAACTTTTATATTGCTTGTATTTTAATGTTTGGCTGTTCACCGCCCTGAGTCCGTCAGGAGAAGGGCGGTATACAAATTTAATAAATTCAATTCAATTCAAAGTATTTAAACATAAAAGTAACTGAAGCTGTAACGGTGCTTGAGGATAATGCTGCTTGCATTAAAATGGCTACAGGTGACAAAGTAAAGAATAGAAGCAAGCATGTGGGTATTAAATAGTGTAATGTAAGAGAAGCCATCAAATGTAAATTAATTAGCTTGCTTCACTGTTCTTCAGAGGACAATCTGACAGATATAATGACCAAGCCATTGGGAGATGTGCACCATGGGAAGAATTTTTTTTTAACAAAGTGGGAAGAATATTAAGTTATTCGGTTTTATGTCTATTTCAGTCATGAAGGGAGGAGTGTCAGTATATAAGGGTTCATGAATTGGAATAGACTTGGTAACAGGTCAGCCAATGGGGACTGTTTGGTGACCCAGACGGCTTGGAGCCTGGACATGTCTTAAGTTCACTGATCTGTATATGTATGCTTCTGTGCTTCAGTGATTCTATAGTTTCTTTGATTATTGGTTCTGTACTTTTGGATTGTGAGTTCTGGTTCTGGCTTCTGCTGTATGGTATTGTATATAAAGAAGTTTCTTTTATACATGAATCCTGCTGAATTATTTATTTGTGTGTTGGTTGGATTGCTGCAAACTAATAATACAAAGCCCCTTCCATCTCTGTTACTCTGTATTATGGAAATCCCTGTTGGTCTTGCCTCCTTGGTCCTGTAGATCAGGAGTGTCAAACTCAAGGCCCATGGGCCAGATCCAGCCCACAGGGTGTTTAAATCTGTCCACTGGGCCACCCTGGAAACAGTGAAGGGCCAGCCCACAGTGCCTCTGGCAGAAAAAATGGAGCCTGGGAAGACTAAGCATGGCCCACCCGGGCTCCATTTTTGGCCACAATGGCATCCTGCAACCCTCTGCCAATGAAAACAGAGCCTGGGATGGCCAACAATCAAAATGAGCTGGCCACACCCACCTTGGCCACGCCCACACCCAGCACCCCTGAGGCCATACACAACCCTGATTTGGCCCTTAATGAAATTGAGTTTGACACCCCTACTATAGATAGTATCTTAACCTCTGAGTTAAGATACAGTCAAAATCACCATTGGCCAGATATCTGGAAATTGACTCATGGCAAGTGGACTTCTTTTCTTTTTTGGTTTGAAATGTTTTGTTGTTTGTCCAAGTAGTTTCTTCAATTTGAAGAAGCTACTTGGATAAGCAAAACTTTTCAAGCCAAAAATGAAAAGTTCAGTAGCTATAATTCAACTTCCAGGCAACTCTACCTGGAGGATTGAGAATCTTCAGTGATACATTGGCCAGATATTAACTCAACCTAAGAATTCCATTGTTGTTGTAATGATAAAACATTCTTAAAGTAAATCCATAATTAAAATGGATAAAGAATAAATAGCAACTAGTCACTTTGGGTCCATTGCACAACAACTTTGTGATGGAACAGAAGAGTTAACAACCAAAGTTAAACAGGGCCTGGTGGCTCAAACAGGGCCTGGTGGCTCAGCAGACTAAAGCATTGTGATTAACATCAGCTGTCTGCAATGACTGTAAATTCAAATCTCACCAGGCTCAAGGTTGACTCAGCCTTCCATCCTTTCTAAGGTATGTAAAATGAGGACCCGGTTTGTGGGGGCAATAAGTTGACTTTGTATAAATATACAAAAGTATGAAGGCTATTGCTTAACATATTGTAAGCCAGATTTTTCCTACGTAAACCAAGATTTTTCTACAGCCCTAGTTCAGTGAAGTCACATCCACTAGTTTCAGGGCTTTTTTTCTTCTGGCAGCCAGCAGGCATTATGCTGCCTATTGGGAGACTTATATAGATCTATTTCTGGCTCGTTAGTCTTCATCAGTAAGCCACACCCACATCTCATGTATCCTCCCTGTAAAGGTACATTATTTATTTTCTTACTTTTTCGTAGGATTTATGTGTTTATGTGGGATGATACACTAACCCTAAGCAAACAACTACAGCCCTATGCAGAATCCATTACTTCACACGTAAAAAATGAATTCCAGTTCATAGAGATCATAAAGAAACAAAACTTACAGCCCAGCGACCTACTCGTGAGCTTCGATGTCATATCCATCTTCACCCAAGTGCCAATCAATGAAGCCTTGACAGCTATCCAAAACAAATATAACCCTCCCCCAAGCATATTCTAGATCTGACCAACCACTGCCTATCCAACACATACTTCATCTATAATGGACAAAAATATAAACAGATAGAAGGAGCACCCATGGGATCACCCCTCTCACCTGTCATTGCTAACCTCTACATGGAACACTTTGAAACCCAAGCTCTAGAAAAATTGATCACAAACCCAAACTTTGGCTCAGATACATAGATGACACTTTCATAATCTGGCCATATGGGAAAGAAAAACTGGACAACTTCCTTACACACCTCAACAGTTTATACCTTAAAATAAAATTCACCATGGAAACAGAAGTGAACAACCAACTTCCCTTCCTGGATGTCTTAGTCTACAGGAAATCCAATGGCTCCCTAGGACACACCATCTACCAGAAGAAAACACACACAAACCGCTATCTGCACGCACTCTCACACCACCACCCAGCCCAGATCAACTCCGTAGCCAAGACACTCATCTCCAGAACAAAATGCTTAGCTGATGAACAACACCTAAAAACAGAACTAACACTCTCACTAACGTACTGACATCCAATGGATTCCAAAGATATAAGATTACCAACCTAATCCAAAAAGAAACCCCCACTAAAATCCAAGACAGAGACAAGAAAACGGCAAAGCCCTCCTCCCATACATAAAAGGCACCACAGACAGAATCAGCAAAATCCTCCACAAACACAACATCAAGATAGTTTTCTGCACAAACCGAAAAATATCCACCATCCTAAGAAAACCCAAAGACAAAATTGAGTTAGAAAATCAAGGAGTTTGTGAAATCCCATGCACTGCCTGCCCCACCACATACATTGGACAAACCAACAGAAGAATAAGTGCACGCATTGAAGAACACAAGAACTGAGTCAGAAAAGAGGAACCAACTTCTTCCCAGGTCCAACACCTTAAAGCCACAGGACATGAAATTGATTTTAAAAAGACCAGAACTATCGCCAAAATTGAACACTTTAACAACAGAATAATCAGAGAAGCCATCGAGATAGAAAAACGCCCACACAGCATGAATAAACGAGATGATACCTCCTGCCTACCAGCCATTTGAAAACCCACCCTTATTGACAAACGAGTCCCTAACATGAGGAATGACACCAGACCACACTCACGAGAGCCACACAGGATGTCACCACCACACATCCACGCAGAAAGCAGACTCAAACCCACACTGATGATGAGGCACGACCACGGACCAGAAGCCAGACCGCAGCTGCATCATTAGCCACTTTAAACCCCTCCAATCCATACATGAAGCAAACTGACACTCACCATGAAGAGGGGGCACCGCCACGAACATTAAGTCAAACAACAACAATGCAGCTCACCAGCTCAACCCCCCCTGCAACTCAGACTAACCAAGTTCCCACAACCAAGCTCCCACCCAAACAGAACACATCCCCAGCCAATCAGAGCACAACCAACCCCCCATCCAATCAGAACAAAGCCAAGCCCCTAACCAATCAGAACATACCTCCACCCAATCAGAACACAGCCAAGCTCCCACCCAATCAGTTCACACACCCCACTAGCAGTTAAAAGGAAGAAACAGCTGTGACCTCACATTGCTCCTAGAAGCACGAAGCTGAAAACACCAGCCTGAAGATAACGAATGAGACTTCTTCGAAATGTCGCCAAGACACTTCCAATTTTACTCAGGAGAAAACCCGAATAACCAAAGACATAGATACATACATACATACATACATACATACATACATACATACATGGGTGGGCACATAATATCTCTTGGCTTCAAAACTCCATGAGGCTGTGTGGAAAGCTGCATTCTAAAAACAGATAGGCCAGAGCCAGCCCTAGGAGTTTGAGTTAGGGCAACATGGTTTTTGTTGCTCTTTTCCAAAAGAAAAGCAAAAAAATCTAGACAAGACTTTCTCAGCTTCAGCCAGCATTGTCGGAGCATAAATCAGCCCCGTCCCTCCACCCCACCGAGGTAATTGTATTTGATTAGAGATGGATGGATCTTGTTTTTCCATGCTGTATACTTTAAAGAAAGAAAACCCAAATATATTCTAAGAAACATCTTATTATAAAGAAATAAAACAAACTAGCTAACTACATCTTACAGTTTTATCACACAGACAAAGAAAGGAAGTAAATCAGGAAGTTAGAAAAGAAAGAATGTAGACACGCGCAGTAGCCAAAACTTCTCTCTTCTGTTACTATAGATCTCTCTTACTATAGATAGGTGATAAACTCCTCTGGCAGACTACCGTAATGCTTAGGATGGAGGCTCAGCTGGCAAACACATAATGCAGTGACAAGCATGAACTGATCATACAACCCCTGAAACCAACAAAGAAGAGTCGAAAACTCTTTATAGCGCCACCTCCCCAGATTTAGTACAAGAATCCCTGAGATTGATCAGAAGGGATGGGATGAACTTTGCTAATAGTTAAGAGGTTTATATCTTCCCCATGCCTGGTTAGGAACCAGCCAGGAAATACTTCATGCACTTCCTTGAAGTTCACAGTAAATGAAAGATGGAGGATAAATACTAACGATATATGACACATGAAGTGTTTTTATTTATACTTGAACAGCTTGCAGCCATTTACCTCACATAAATCTGTGTCTGGCTTGCAAGCCTCCTTCTTGTTGCAGTCCATGGCAGGCTATTCCTGAGGGTTTTCTATACCTTAGCACAGAGATTGCAAAGAAGAAGAAAGGGCAGGACATCTGCATGTACAATCATATTCCTTTCATCAAAATTCTGATTTTAAGCCATCAAGCACACACAGTTTGTTTAATGCATGATCACCTTTAAAAAAAAATCTAATTTGAATGGTGTGTATTTTAGCCTGGAAAGAATGCTACTGGAATTTAATTTTAATTATATTTTAAAGACTGTTTTATAAATACATAAGAAAGATTAGCAAATCACAACTGGCCAGCAATACTCGCTGCATAGATTTGCAAATACAGAACTAAGAATTTCAATAGTAAAATGTGTGCCAACTTTATATAGTGACTGTATGAAGTCATCTGTTAAATTCCTCAAAAATTATGGTCTTCAAAATAGGAAATCTTGCTTAAGGTTACAAGGTTACAATTACAAGGTTGCAATTTTTAACTCTGTGGGTGGAAACTGATAGTTATCAAAATGCTATGCTTTTCCTTCCACAAATTAATTTTGTTCCTTCCATATATCTGAAATGCAGAACCATGTGTCATTTTTCTTCTAAGAATAAAATAATTCAACTTCTCTTTCATGATTTTTTTCCCAATAGTGCAATTTGAAAATAAGTGTCAGTGCTGAAACAAACCTTTTCCTAGAAACAATTAGGTTCTTCAAAAAGAATAAGGGCAATCATTTTTTTATTTCAAAAACAGTACAACCTCTTCAGTTCTGACATATATTGTCTGGGAAAGTCAGTTAGGGACAGGTTACCAAAACTCAGTAGTATGACATCATTGCCAGGCAGTCCTGGAAGAGCCAGAGCAAGTTGTGCAGAAATTGTTGGGGCCAAGGGGTGCAGGTTGTATGTAGGAACAATGCAGAGATTCTTGTACTAAATCTGGAGAGTAGGAGTGCTTCAAATGAGAGCAATGCAACTTTTCCCATTGAGTTCCCCATTGACTTTCTTTGTGGGAAGATGAGTAGAGCTACTAACAAAAAATTAGAACCCTGAGAGAAAGAAAGAATGGTCTTATTGCAGCATCACACATTCTGATCCTAGATAACTCTATGAGAAACTACTTTTTAACTTCATTGCCTGAAATTATTTTGAATTGGAACTAGAATACATATTTATTTCCATAAATCAAAGACTTTTCAAGAAAAAAACAATAATGTACACATATTATATGTAAATAATTATCCTATACATGATCCTACACATGCATAGGCTCTCCATATATTTCCCACAGAGACATACAGACACAGGTATGCATCCTTCAGTGTTAGAAAGAACCTATAAATTATCAACTGCTTCAAGCAACACCATAATAATTTTTGCAGACAGAAAGCTTTGGGTTAAAAGTTATCTCTCCTATGGCAGACTTCTCCGAGTAGAGTTCTGCAGAATTGTCATCTACTTACCTTACTGAGAGTAGAGAGAGCAAAGGGTGGAGAGAGCACATAGGCTTCAGAGTTTGCCCACTTCTACATCCTCAGATACCAGCTAATACCTAAAGAGATTTCATATTGAATTCTCATGATCATTTCGAAAAGTATGAAATGAAGGAAGAAACTTCCATGTGAAATGGGGAAAAAAATGCTGTTGTAACCCTGAGGAATCTTCAGCCACCTTTTTGTTGTTTTTTATTGAAGTAATTAGTAAGTAAAAAAGTAAAAGTTACTTTTAGTAAGCGTGGTACTTACTCTGAGTGGATTTTCTAGGAAGGATTAATACTAGCTTCACTTTGCATTTTTACTTAATAATCTTGTCAAAGATTTTATGGAGACAAAACTATTATCTAAGGAAATTATGTTCTAAGGAAAAACTATGTTCTAAGGAAATTCCATTTCTAAACTTGGAAAAGCTAAAAGACAGCTTTGCTGAGAAAACATGTTGTATGCCATGCAGCATACAAGAGACGGCTAATTGTTTAAATGTACATTATTAGAACATATTTTAGTGTTCTAACTCAGTTCACCTCATTAACACTGAGGTAAATATTTAATGATTTGGCCGTGTTTTCTTTTATCCAAGTATTTATGCAATTCTAGTATTTATTTGTATGAATAAATAACCATTTATATTTGTATGAATAAAAAAACCAAACATTAGTTTAAACATAGAATGGATCCTGATTGTATTGGGCATAAACAGCATCTGGTATAGTGATTAATTGTTGAGTTTAGGCTTGTGATTAAGGAACCATTTTTAAAATTAATTTAGCCTGCTCAAGGCTCTCATTGGTGCATTGGAAGTTCCCTTACCTATTTGTGCTTTATTTAACTAGAAAGTTAGTATGAAAAGAAAGGTTTAAAGATAAATTTGCTGAGATCTCAGCTCTGATGGAATAGACTGCATTTCTATTTCAAATAGTATAAATAATTGAACATTTAAAGGCAAAAAAATGCTTTTAATGCAGACCTGACTTTGCCCAACAATCCTAGTGAAAATGGAATATATGAATCTGTAACAGAAATAATCTGCCTTTCCAAAAACTAACAGCCTGAAAAAAATCCTTAACTTGCTTTACAGGAAATAAATGAATAAACTAACCTTAACAATTACCATTAACACAGCCAAAATTTGTGTTCTAGTTGACTTAGACAAAAGTTGATCAATGACGTCGTCAAAAGGGAAGGTGGAAGCAATCTCAAAAAGGCTCCCTTGATGATGTTTATAATCACGAAACCTCATTCCTTAGGACTTTCTGTGCTTCACTAAAACTACATCCTCTGCTAAAATCAGGCTTGCATTATTTAAGAGCAGACTTATATAGTAAAATTTAGGGAATCAGTCAGAATGCTACTATGATAAAAAGAAACCCAATGTTTTAAAGTGGAAAAACTGCTCTTAGAATAGAAAAGATGGAGCATTTTCTCAATTTTAATGAGCTGAATACAGAATTTAAGCATCTCTAAATAAAGTTTTTAAAACCTGTTCAGAATATCAGAAGCTGTTTTTTACATGGAAAATTTGCCACACTTAATAGATGTACAAGAGGCTCTAAAATTGTAATCTTCAAACCATTAACTTTAATGTGATGTTTGGGGCTTTGATTATTCTATTGGGAGAAAGTCACCTAAGAAAATGCAACTTTTATAGATTTCTAAACTTCCATAACATTGAAATTCCATATACAAAAATCAGTGGGACTTTTTTTTTTTTTTTTTTGCTATACAGTGCAATGTTTGATTGAAACTATTCATGGATATCTTAAATTTCCATGGGTATACTCCATTGCAGCTATAACTTCTATTCACACTTTGCTTTTTTAAATAGTTTTCCCACTCAAACATTCTGTGCACACTTTAAAATTTGCCTTTTGCTTAGAATTTGAGCTGTAGACAAATACAAACTGCATCAAAAGAATAGAAGTATCTAACGACAGATTTTGCCGTGTGTGTGTGTGTGTGTGTGTGTGTGTGTGTGTGTGTGTGGAATCAGATAGACCAAATAGTTTTGAACAATTTCATTGCCCACTCCAACTCTTTCATGCACCCACCACCAAAAAGAGTGCCACTTGCAGCACAATGCAATTCAGCTTTTGTAATATTGGCAAAGGTCATTGGCAGATCATCAGCAAGCATATTTTTCTGTTTTGCGTCTCTGGCAAATTAGAATAGTGTCAATTTTAGTTCCAAGGGCTCAATACCCAAGCTGTTGAAAGGGTCCATCTTAGACAACAACAAAAAGGCATACCTTCTCCAGTTCCTATTAAAACAGAGGATGGGGGAGGGAGAGTATTTAAAGTTTTAAAGGGTTAAAGGTTCCTGATAATGATGTGATGGTACATTTTTAGTGCTACACCATGTACATATGCACATAACACAACTCTAGTACTAGTTATTAAAATATATTTTATTATATACTGTATATTACCTTGCTAAACTGTAATACATAATCAGCAAACAAAAATGTTAACAGTCCTTAGGCACTTAATGTGAAATAAGCAGCAAATTAAAAGAAAAGGAAATTACTAACTTCTGGGTTGCTTTCCTTGTCCTTTGACTTCCTATACAGCAGAAATTATACAGTAGTCTGACCAGAAAATTTAAATGAAATACTAAATACTGAAAAAAATGGGAACCAGTGAAATACCCCAACATAGTCACAAATAATAAACATTAAAATTTTACACTACTAAGATCTGATGAGAGAGGAGAATTAAATTAGTATAACAACTTTCTGATTATCATTGGCGTGGGATGGAGTATGGATGATAGTAAATTTTAAATCCATATTTGTTCTTCTCCAAAAATAAATCTACAAGGAATTATAGATCTTCTGACCATAAACCCAGCTTCACTCCAAGCACATTATTAGTTTTATGTTTTAGTAGATGATACTACACTATTTATGTATGGGAACATTCTGGAAACATGTTCTTATAAATTTTCTTTCCATTTACACCTTTATATGCTTCCTGTTTCTTACCCATTACTTTTATTCCTATGAGCCTTCTGTCAAGCTGCTTCTTCAGCGAGTGTCAGAGACTAAAAAGTACATCTATTTTGGGAAAGTATTGGGAAGATTAACTGTGGAAGTTAAGGTAACATTTAAAACAGCAGTCCCCAGCCTTTATCTTGGCAGCCCAGCTGGGTGGGGGAGAGGGGAACCATGCCACATGAACAGTGGGCCGATGCACACATGCAGCTCAACTCATACAAGTGATAGGCTGGCACGCATGCACATGCAGCTCAATTTGTGCAAGTTGAGCTGTGCACATGTGTGCTTGTGCATGTGTGCCCCAGCCTGCCCCTTGCATGAGTTGAGCTGCATGTGCACGCGTGCATGCTGGGCCACCACTCACATGGCCCAGTTGCAAATAGGCCATGGCCCGGTAGTGGACTGTGGCCCAGAGTTTGGGGACCCCTGATTTAAAGTAACCATCCTACACTAAGAACCATCATATTTTCAATTTTTCTTACTGGAGATACAAATCAAATCTAGTTTCACTTTTCTAATTGCTTTTTTGGAAAAGGCAGTTTTAATCAAAATCAGACATACAACCAGTATGTGGAAGCTGAAAAATCAAGGCATGAGAATATTACTGAAGTAATATGGCTTTATAGAATTGCAAATGTTGTTCTTTACCTTTAAGCATAATTGAGTTGAAAAGTCCATACTGAAATATATACAGTAGTATTTTTAACTATTGCAGGGAATCTGGCTTCAGATTCTTGGACTCTTTATACTCATGACCTATAAACACATTGTTTTTATATCTTTTTTAAAAAGTTTTTTATTAATAGTACAAATTAAAAACATTGGACATGGTTTGACTTCTCTGGTTTAAACATTTTCATCAAGTTTTACCTTGCAAAAGATATACTTCCTTATTGCTATATAAGTTTATACTATTTATTACATTTCAAACACAAGTGCTTTCGTCTGTGAAAGTTACATCAATACTAAATTTATTCCTATATGTCACAGAAAACTAACATAGAAATTTCTAAACATTCAACTTATCAATAATCTTTTATCCCAGCCTTCCTCCTCCTCTCCATTGTAGGGATTCTATAGAACCTACATAACTAAAAGACCTTTATGGCATAGGTAATGTACCATAGGATGTAATAGGATCTGAAAGATTCATTGTATCTGGACTGGAAAATTACTGGATGCCTACGTGTCAGAAAAAGCCAACTCCCTGAAAAAAGGAAGTCCTTTCACTTCGCCCGAAAAGGGGAAGTCCTTTCGCTTGTTTATCGCACTCCTAATAAGGCAATACTTGCTTTTTGCATTTATGACTGAATCATGAAATGTACGCCTATAAGATGAAATGTACACTTGTATCATGCTGATTGGCCTGCTGCAGTTATACGTATACGCTTATACCCTATGAGATTGTTGCCGCCCCTTTCCTTTGTCTGTAGTCAATAAAAGTAGCACTCTGGTAACAGAGAATTGCTCATTGTATCCAGAACACGCTCTTGAGTCCTTCTTGCTGTCTGATGAATTGGATCGTACTTTGAGCCCACCACAGGGTTGTGGGATTGTCTAGGCCTCATCCCGGAGGCTAGGCCAGCAGAATCGCCACAAGTGGTGACCCCGACGTGATGATTAAAAACAACAGGCAAAAATAAAGACTACAGGCAAGTAATTCCCTGTGAAGGCATCTCGTCAGGGGTGCGGCGCGAGAGGCACGCCCGAAGCGCACCCTACAACCCATCTCTCACCCCGGATCCGCTTTTTCGTGAGTATGGGTGGAAATCTGACAAAAGAGCAGCAGGCTCATATCCAAGAGATAGGTCAGATAGTTGAGGCTAACAAAAACTTTTTACAAAGAAGGAATTATTTTCCATCTAAAAAGAAATTAATATTTCTTTTTAAATTTATTTGGCAAGAAGTTCCCTCATATCCTCATAAAGGTAAAATAGATCTCAATACATGGGCTAAATTGGGGGAACACTTTCATAAAGAGCCAAGGGCACCTCCTAATATTTTAACCACATGGAAAGGTGTTATTATGGCTCTCCAAAATCACTTGGGAAAAAATACCCCACACTCAACAAATGATAGCCCTCTTCCTCCCGCTTACGAGGAAACCAAATCAAGTCCAGCCGCGATCTCCCCGTTTCCTGAGCCAAAATTACATAAAAATAGGGAGGAAAATTGTCCCCCTTGTGCACCGCAATACTCGGAAGCACAACCTCCAACCCAAATCTACCCAACTTTAACTGATACAACAAAAGAAGGCCCTCTACAAAAAGGGGTAGAAAGAGCACAGCGAGAGGGAAACCTAACTTCGGAAGATTGGCAAATGTTGTCTGCCTACCCCATAGATTTCGGTGGCGCGCAAGCCATTTATGAGGAACTCCCTTTTGCTCAAATTAAAGAGCTGAAATCAGCTTTGTCTCAACATGGGGTTACTAGCCCATATTTTAGAGGATTGATAGACAACATACAATATAATTACCACTTAATGCCGATCGAGTGGAAAACCCTGGCCAGAATGTTGTTGTCAACTACTCAGAATTTATTATGGAACCAAAGCTTTGAAGCAGAATGCCGACGCCAACATCAGGCTAATCTTAACGTCCCATTAGAACAAATATCAGGAACGGAGAACTTTGCCACCAGAGATCAACAATTACGAATGACCCAACAGGCGTCGGTCCTGGCTGGCATAGCAGCCTTTAAGGCGTTTGAAAATTTAGGGGAATTTGGGACACCGACCACCTCTTCATTCATAAAAATAACCCAAGGCAACAATGAACCCTATGATAAGTTCATAGAGAGACTTCAACTAGCCATAGATAGGGACATAAAAAACCCTGATGCGAACAAATTTTTAGTTAGAAAATTGGCATATGAAAATGCGAATCACGATTGTAAAAGAGTGCTCGGCCCTTTGAATGTTGATCCCGAAAAAACTCTAGTTGACTTTTTAAAAGCTGCTTCCATAGTGGGTTCACAAGCCTATCAGATGGAAGCTTTGGCCTCCGCCATTAGTGTTAATTTCAACCAGCAAGGAGGCCGCCCAGAGAATAAGCAAAAAATGGGGAATTGTTTCAATTGTGGTAAACCAGGACACTTTAAAAATCAATGCAGGGCAGCAAAAGGCGGGGGACGACCCCCTGGCGTGGATGGGCAGATGCAGGGACGACGCCCTACCACGCCTTGTCCTAAATGTGGCCGTATGGGCCACTGGGCTAGAGAATGTAGATCCGGGGGACCCAACAACCAAACAACTTCGGGAAACTAGATGAGGGGCGTTGCGCTAGCCCCGCCCCCAAAGGCGCTTACTTGGAAACCAAAATGAGAACAGTAAATCAGAAACTAAAAACTTGTGAAGAGATCCCCTCTAATAATGCGAAAGACGCCAAAGGTGTGCAATTTAGATCAAGAGAGGATAATGATGATGATGAGGTTTTACAAGCAGTAATCTTGACAGCTCAAGAGGACTATGATCTGCCAACTCCTGGCCAATTTTATTATATTCCCCTGGATACCAGTCCGCTGCATCTACCTCCTGCAGCGACGGTCATCCTGTATCCAGGAGAAGAACTGATATTGAGAAAAGTCATTGCCTCTACTTATCTGTTGGATCCTACCGAACTGGGATCAGTGGCATTGGCAGTCACTCCCACCGAACCTACTAATATCCCGAGAGGCACTGAAATAGCTAATCTCATTCCAGTTCTCACGGATTTTAATCCTTATGCGAAGAATTCCTTAAGGCACGCCTCAATTACCCCCTATAAAAACCTAATTGAACCAGACAATAATCCAGATTTAGATGAAGCATGGTTTACAGCTAAAATTACTTCTGAGAAACCATTGCTAACCATAAATCTAAACGGTGTCCCCTTTTCAGGCCTTGTAGATACAGGAGCTGATATCTCTGTCATAGCCCAGGATCAATGGCCGCCTGAGTGGCCAATGACCTCCTCCCCTGCGGTAAAAGGGGTGGGGGGAATACAGATGGCCCATGCTAGTAAAAATCAACTGAGAGTCTCCCTTCCCAATTCTACTCAAAAAGCTTCCATAAAACCAGTCATTCTGCCGTTACATGTGAACCTGTGGGGAAGAGACCTTTTGTCTCAATTAGGTTCCTCTTTACATTGGGACTGATGGCTGAGTCACTTATGAAAATACAACTGAAGGAAGAGGCCCCCGTATGGATAGATCAATGGCCTCTCCCTGAAGAGAAATTGTCAGCCTTAAAAGAAATTGTGAACCAACTAATACGGGAGAAAAAGGTAGAACCTTCCAATAGCCCATATAATACTCCTGTGTTTGTCATAAAGAAAAAGTCCGGCAGATGGCGCATGTTACAGGATTTGAGGAAGGTGAATGCGGTTATCCTACCTATGGGATCATTACAATGTGGCCTTCCGAATCCTAATATGATCCCTCAAGGTATGGAACTAACAATAATTGACCTTAAGGATGCCTTTTTCTCAGTGCCACTCTGGAAGGGAGATAGGAAATTGTTCGCCTTTACCATTCCAACCCGAAATTTCGAAAAACCCACAGACAGATTTCAGTGGACAGTCCTACCACAGGGCATGCTCAATAGCCCCACCATGTGCCAGTATTACATAGGAGATATTTTAAAGGAGTTTCGTCGCTCTCATCCACATGTTTTGCTTTATCATTACATGGATGATCTATTGATAGCCACCCCGGAATCTACAGAAAAGGGAAAGTGGATAAAAGAGCTATTGAAAACTCTCCAAAACAGAGGATTTAAAATAGCCACTGAGAAAATTCAAACAGTCCCACCTTACACTTATTTAGGCCACAAAATATTACAAACTGGCAGCATCCCTATATTGCCCGAATTAAATCTACCCTTTCAAACTACCTTGGTGCAGTTACAACAGTTCCTGGGACACCTTAATTGGGCAAGACCGTTCTTGGCTCTAACTACCCAAGAGCTGCAGCCGTTATTTCAAATGCTGCAGAACGCCCGATGTCCATCAGATATCATTACCTTAAGGGAACCGCAAAAACAATGCTTAGAAAAAATTTCACAAGTTCTCAGGACCCGATGGGTAGACAGGTTAATAGAGGGCCAACCCCTCTGCGCCGCTATCCTAGGAACGGGACAAGTACCAACTGGCATCCTGTTCCAAAGAAATTCTGGTAAAATGCAGATTGTAGAATGGCTACACCTGCCCAATACACCAAAGAAAAGTATCTCCCCGAAGGATGAATTGATGGCAGAACTGGTCACAAGGCTCAGAAGCAGATGTATTCTTAGGACAGGAGCAGAACCTGATGCTATATACACTCCTATACCGCTTCCAAAATGGGAATCAGTCTTCCAACACTCTGTTGCACTACAATTAGCATTGGCCAATTATTCCCAGAAAATTAAATATCACTTACCTGCAGACCCCATACTGGCGCTGATTAACACAGTCCCTTTCAAATTTAATGTAATTCAACAACCCAAGCCAATACGACAGGCACTTACTGTCTTCACAGATGGCAATAAAACAAGGGGTGCATGTGTTTATGAAGAGGAGGGACAGTGGAGACAACACCTTACCTCTCCTCAGAAATCCGCCCAGCGCTCTGAATTGGCAGCAGCCACCTTGGCATTTTCTCTTTTTCAAGATAGACCCATAAACTTAATAGTAGACTCTTTATATGTATACCATGTGGTGAATCATCTGTATGATTCCTATGTGTCCCCTACTGGGGATACAGACCTAATGAAGCAATTCTTGCAGCTTAAATCAGCCTTAGAGAATAGAGTGCTTCCCTTTTTTATTGCACACATTAGGAGTCACCAGCCATTTCCAGGAAAGCTTACTGAAGGAAACGCCCGGGCAGACGAAGCAGCTAGAGAAGTTTTGCAACTAACCACCCCATGGGACAGTCATTCCTTTTTTCACCAAAATGCTAAGGCATTGCAAAAAGAATTTGGCATATCTAGAGCAGAAGCCTCTGCAATCATTCAGCAATGCCCAGAATGCAGCAAACAAACTCATTCCATCCCTATGGGGGTAAACCCCAGAGGATTACAGCGGAATGAAATTTGGCAAATGGATATTACTCAATACCCTCCATTTGCCCCATGGAAGTATATCCATGTCACAGTGGATACATTTTCTGGATTTATCATGGCTTCCCTCCAAAGGGGAGAAGCTTTTAAAAACGTACAAAACCATTGTTTTCGGTCCTTTTCTACCATGGGAACGCCAAATGAATTAAAAACAGACAATGGTCCTGCTTACTGTAGCTCAAAATTTGCCCAACTTTGCAATACTTGGAATATCATCCACAAATTCGGGATCCCTTACAATTCGACTGGACAGGCCCTGGTTGAACGTGCGAACCAAACTTTAAAACAAATGCTGGAAAAACAAAAAGGAGGAAAAGACTCCAACGAGGGCCCTACCCTCCCCAGCTACCAAAATAAATTGAATAAAGCATTATATACACTTAATTTTAAAAATTTGGTTTCTTCGCATCCTGAACGTTCCCGGGCAGAGCTGCAATTCGGCAATAGCGTAGTTTCCACCCCCCACCCTCTTATCCTTTACAGACACCTCCCTGATCCTACCTGGAAGGGCCCAGCTGAATTGATAACGTGGGGAAGAGGCTACGCGGCTGTTAAACCCTCTGACGGTGCCATCTTGTGGATCCCAGGCCGTTGTGTGAAACCCTTCCACCCAAAAACTAACCACACAAACGCTGACCACCCCAAGGAGGAACCAGCATCCGATCCAGAGGAACTTCTCCATCTACTTTTCCATTAATGTGCTGGTTCTGTGCTTGTGGATGCAACAGTTGCTGCTGCAGTCACTGCATTGACTGCATTGAGTGTGGCTGTCAGACCATCTGCCCCATCAAGTGCGACGTCTATTTGATAGACTTTCAACTGGAAAGTTACATAGTAAAAGACTCTAAAGGGCAGAGGCAATCTACCTTGAAACCTACACCCACGGTCCGATATTCGGAACTTCACCCCTTTCAATACTCCGATTGGCATTAGAATGAAGCTCCTAACAGCCCAACACTCGGTGTGCGAGAGAGGCTGTCACATCTGTGAACCCAAGGAACCCCCAGCACGCTGTCCCCTTATCCGAGGGCCACCCCCTGGAGTCTATTGGGGGTTATGGGACTATGTAACCCCTCCAATGCGCTGCAAGTATTTTTTGCTTCATGCTTTGATGTATCTAATTGTTATCTGGCTCTTGTTTATGATTATGTGGTATAGTAGCTATCAAAAGGTTGAAATCAAAATTGAGAACAATATGACTCGCCACAAAAGATGGTTGAAGGAAAATCATGCGTCACAAATAAACAATTCAGGGTGGAAGGGAAGGGTTATATATCTCAGCTCACGACGAGTCAAAAAACTCCCAGCTAAGTCACTCCTATCTAAAGAACAGGTTCGTATAACAACCCCGAATAAGGTGAAACGTTCCGTACAGGGCCAGCTACTCAACTGGGATGATAATCAATATTATAAGGATGTTCAGAAAATAAGCGCCATGGCAAATCGTACAAATTGTTGGCTATGTGTGATGTCCCCTACCAACGGAAGATCGGGATTACCCCTGATAGGTACTCCCTTTAATGAAACCAGAGCTAGTGAATCCATTATATCTCTTAACATTGCTGGAAATATGTCTACACCCCTTCAACTACATAACACTGAGGAAGCCTTTTGTTGCTTCTCAAACAAAGGCAAAGGCCCTTCACTGGGTACCTACCCCAAGTGTCGCATAACTTTCTCATTGCCACTCACATGCGATAGATATGACGAGACGACATATTTAAAAAGAAGGGATGGAGAGTATGTTAACATGACTATTCAAATGTATCAAATATGCAGTTATTTAATAGGAGCTCAAAATTGGTCACGCAATCAAAATGATCAGAGTTTTAGCCTACCAGATGATATGTGGATGTTATGTGGGAAGAAAGCTTACAGGCAAATCCCTTCAAATTTTACTGGCACATGCACTCTAGGGATGGTAACTCCAGCAGTCTGGACACTCTCTGACATAAACCCTCATAAGGAGGCCCATTCAGGCCGAGTAAAAAGATCAGGAGGATTAAATTATGGAATGCCATGGTATATGATAGCTGTAAGAGCTCTCTTACCACCTTTAGGAGCTGCTTGGAATGCTTATGATATTGGACAACTAAACAACTGGACCGTAGCTATGTTCAATGACACAATGAAAGCTATCGAAATGTTAAACTTAGAACAAGGAGAAATACGTACCATAGTGCTGCAAAACAGATTTGCTCTTGATCTATTACTTGCTAAGGAAGGTGGGGTATGTGCTATAGTGGGACCATCATGCTGTACCTATATTTCTAACTACCAACCTAACATATCTGAAACTATTACTAAAATGAGAAGGTTGGTAGAGCAGAACCCTATTTTTGAATACCCAGATTCCCTGTCAGGAGTGTGGGATGCTATGTGGTCTTGGCTCCCTAACCTCCAATGGTTGAGAAATCTTGTTGCAGCTATCTTTATGATTATTACAATATTAATCTGTACTTGCTGTTGTATTCAATGCTTGCCAAACATAATTATCCTGTTTAAAGGACTAATCCCCAAACTATCACAAATAAATATTTTATCAAAAGTGGACATCAAAGGGTATCCCATGAAGATACCCCCTGAATTTGAACAAAGGGAATTAGATTTGGAGAAATGCCTCCTGACTAAGACACCTCCTGATTTTACTGAAATAAAAAAGGAGGAGATGTAGGGATTCTATAGAACCTACATAACTAAAAGACCTTTATGGCATAGGTAATGTACCATAGGATGTAATAGGATCTGAAAGATTCATTGTATCTGGACTGGAAAATTACTGGATGCCTACGTGTCAGAAAAAGCCAACTCCCTGAAAAAAGGAAGTCCTTTCACTTCGCCCGAAAAGGGGAAGTCCTTTCGCTTGTTTATCGCACTCCTAATAAGGCAATACTTGCTTTTTGCATTTATGACTGAATCATGAAATGTACGCCTATAAGATGAAATGTACACTTGTATCATGCTGATTGGCCTGCTGCAGTTATACGTATACGCTTATACCCTATGAGATTGTTGCCGCCCCTTTCCTTTGTCTGTAGTCAATAAAAGTAGCACTCTGGTAACAGAGAATTGCTCATTGTATCCAGAACACGCTCTTGAGTCCTTCTTGCTGTCTGATGAATTGGATCGTACTTTGAGCCCACCACAGGGTTGTGGGATTGTCTAGGCCTCATCCCGGAGGCTAGGCCAGCAGAATCGCCACACTCCATCCAATAATAAAATGTATTCCAGATTTCATAATACTCTGTTTCGCTCTTATCCTTGAGTTCCAGAGTCAATCTGTCCATTTCCGCACAAGTTAATATTTTAGCTAATACTTCTTCTATGAGTGGTCTCTTTGTTTTTCCATTTTTGTGCAAAGCCAATCTTGCTACAGTTAGTATATGTAACATTAGATACATTGTACCCTTGTTATATTTGTCTTTTATAATGCCCAGCAAAAATAATTCCGGTTTTAATTCTATATTTTGCGTTAGTATCCCTTCTAGCCATTGTTTTATCTGTTTCCAAAATTTTTTAGCTTTTGAGCATTCCCACCACATATGATAAAAGGTCCTAGGTAATACTTCACACTTCCAACACATTGATGAATAATTTTTGCTCATTTTTGCAAGTTTTGTGGGTGGGAGATGCCACCTATAGTCTTGTACAGATTTTCTTTATATCTTTTTTGATTGCTACCCAGGAGGCAACCTGATCTGTCTCTCCAACAAAAGTGAGTGAAGGTCAAATGTGAAGTCATAAAATCATATCATATGGAATTTAGTAAGATTTTTATCACTTCAAATTCTAGTTTTGGTTAGCAGAATAAAGAATGTCAGCTTAACACAATGTTTCTCAACCTTGGCATATCTGGACTTCAACACCCAGAATTTCCCAGAATTCTGGGAGTTGAAGTTCAGATGTCTTAAAGTTGTTGTAGCTAATTACTTGGCTGGTCAGAAACTTGTGTTTCCATAAGGAAAGAATATTCAGGAGTATTTTATTTTTCAATTATAGACTAAAGTGATGCAAAATATATTTAGGTCTTTCTACTTTATATTAGCCTTATTTACAATACAAATCTATGGCTAATGCCTCATATTTAGAGAAGAAAAGTAAAAATAACTGGTAATATCACAGCAGACTTTTTATCTATTACATTATTCAGTTAAAGATGAAAAGAGATTGGCAGACAATGGGAGAGAATCATGTTACTATAAAGCCTGCACCTCTGTTGAAAAATGCCAAAGGATTGGCTTGAGAAAAGGTCAAATATGAGAGTATGTTAGCTTTAGTCCTACTCAGAAGTAGCTGCTCCAGAGGTTTCTGTTCAAATGTCATCAGACAGAGTATTGTTGTAAGCTGACTGTATGACTATAAATGAAAATCCATCAGCATTATGTTATTGGGACAATCATAATAAAGTTTTTGAAATAACTTTTGACATTCCTCTAATTATAATATCTGCCCTTTTCATTTTTGAAAGAAAACATTCTTGGTCAAATAGTAATCTAGCACTTCCAGTTGAATGAACTGTCTATCATCCAAGCAATTCTTTACATAAAACCCTTACTAAAATCAATGTAGAAAACCTTTCTAAACAAACAAACAACACATTATTCGGTATGTCTCATAGAGAATGTGCCTTTTGCAGCAAATATAATAGTGCAAGACTTTAAGCAAATTTAATTAGGAAGTGGTACAATTTCTAGGTAATCTAATACTTATTGACTTTTAAAAGCAGTTTTCTGGGCCAGAAAAGGGCATTCTAGGGCTCACACACACCATTGACAAGTGGCTGCTGTCATGTTCCCATGATGCTTGTTTTCCTCTTTCTCTTCTTAGATCATAAGTAAGAGGCTTAGATTGTCTGAAATTGTTACAAACAGTAAAATATCTATGGAGATTTTCAGTCATCCAGGTCATGGTTGTCCCAAAAGTGCTTTTTCAAGAGGCAACTGAACTTTCTGATTTTTCTTTGAAGATGTTTCACTTTTCATCCAAGAAGCTTCTTCAGCTTTGACTGGATGATGGGGTGGAAGGATTTAGACTCCTTATAGACAGCTGGTCATTTGCATTCTTTTAGCAAGTCATTAAGAGCACTTGGAGGTTTATTTGTATCATCAGGATCACCTGAGTGGTGCAAATGGCTGTGAAGCCTTCTTGGAACTATTGAAAAGACTGTGTTGTAGATTGGAGATAGATGATATCATATCCCTCCCCCTTTGTTGAGAGTGGCGACATAGATGACCTCTTTGACCCCTTTTTCAAACCAAAGGTCCTCTCTGTTCAAAATGGACTTTATTGTCTTCAAGAGTGGCCTTTGTTTTTTAAATGCTGATGGACTGCTGAATCTAGTTCTAATGGGTTCATTCCCCTATGTTGTGCCATGCTTTTATGAAGTGGTTGTTTCATTTCCCCAATATACAGATCTGCACATGGCTCTCTGCATTGAACAGCATATATCACATTGCTCAGTTTGTGTCTGGAAGTTTTATCCTTGGGGTGGACAAGCTTCTCCCTTAGTGTATTCTTGGGTTTGAAGTGTGCACACGTGTGTTGGCTGAAGTTCCTCCTGAGCTTTTCCAATATTCCTGTCTGGAATGACAACATTGCTTTGTTTATTGTTCTCTTTGTTGTCTGTTATGGAGGAGCTCCTGTAGCAGTGGTGGGTTGCTCCCGGTTCGCACCAGTTTGGGAGAATCGGTAGTAAAAACCTGTCATCGCTCATAGAACCAGTAGTAATGGCTGGCTGACCATGCCTCCAAACCAGTCCCCCAGTCGCCGTTCGCTTGCCCTGGCCGCCATGTTCATCACCATGTTCTTCACACACGCATATCTCATTGCATTGTAAGTCCAATGAGATGCGCATGCACGAAGAACATGGCAACAACGGCAGCAGCTTTTCCCACCAGTACTTTTTGGCAGCCTGAGGAGAAAGCAGCTGGCAAAGAAGCCTTTTTGGAGGCTTCATGGCCAGCCATTTTCCAACAGCAGCGGATGGCTGGAGGCCGCAGAAAATTCGGGTTAGCTTGCCTTCCTGATTCTGGACCAGCCATCACAGAAGGTAAGCAGCCAACAAAGAGGTGGTGGTGGGGAAGAAGGCAGGCAAGTGGGCCTGGCCATGGGGACTGCCAGGAAGGCAGGCAAGCATGTAGGGGCTACCCGGCTAGCTAGCTCCCTTCCTCATGGCCCTGCCAAGCTTCCTGACTTCCAGCCCAGTTGGTGGGCGGGCAGCCCTTCAGGGAGACAGAGCACTGCACTGGAGCTAAGAGGGGTAGCGGCAGTAGCGGTGCTGCAGGAGGGCGGGTGGATGTCCCGGGCTGCTGCACATGTGCACCGCATGTGAAGGGAGGCAGACACCCCCCTCTGAGGAAAAGAGGCCCACCTGGGAGAGGACCACGGAGGGACACACACACACAAACACCCCTGTCACCTCCACTGCTGCTTCTTTTCCTGTCGGCTTCTCACCACTTTTAAGGTCAAACATGAAGTGCTGGAAGACATTTCCTTAGATCTCCACCAAACTCATTGTTGGAGTGTCAGCAATCTAATGTCTTCCAGCTTTTCACAATCGACTTTTAAGAGTGGCGAGAAGCTGAAAGCAAAAGAAGCAGCAGCAGAGGTGACAGGGTCGTGTGTGTCCCTCCGCGGTCCTCTCCTGGGTGACAGCCAGGGTTTCGCTGCCACTTCTTTATCTCAGAGGGGCGGTGGCTGCCTCCAAGTCCTTGCAGAGGGGGACACACACATGCCTGTCACCTCCACTGCCGCTTTTGATTGTGAAGAGTTGGAAGATGTTTCCTCAGATCCCTGCCAAACTCAATGTTGGAGCAAAATGTGGCAGTCATGAGCTGCGCTTTCCTCCAAGTCTCATCCAAAAAGCTCTGTGCAGAGAGAAGTACCTGTTTCCCTCTGCTTCCCAGAGCGCTTAGAGGAAAGCATGGCTCATGGCTGCTAAATTTCATTGTGCTGCGCCAAACACTTTCCCATAAAGAGCAAAAAAGGAGAGAAACAGCCACTGACCTGGAGAACATGTGGACTGGAGCAGCTCTGTGTGCTCTCCACTGGCTGTTTCTTCCCCTTCGCTAGGTCAGCACTGCAAAATGTAGCAGCCATGAGCTGCATTTTCCTCCAAGTCAAATCCAGAAAGATCTGTCTGGGAGGGGTGCCAGCTCAGGGCAGCGGGCTCAGCTGCAATCCAGATGAGTTGAGGAATTGCGGGGAGCCTCCCATGTGTTGCACCCCCCTCCCAGCTTTCACCCGTGCCTCTGTCCTCCAGCATCTCCCGAAGCTGCCACCGTTGGAACCACAACAGAGTCGGGGGCAGCCCAGTAAGCTGGGTGCCTGAAAATGGTGAAGAGTCATGAGCAAAGGCTGGGAAGGGGGTGCAACACATGGGAAGCTCCCCACAGTTCCTCAGTTCATCTGGGCTTCAGCTGAGTCCCCTACCCTGAGCGGCAGAGGCCACACAGGGCGAAGCTGGGGGCATACTAACCTTGCCCTCCCCAAGTGCTGGATTCTGCTGTTGCCATCGCTCCTGGCCTGCTGGCTCAGCCCCGGCTGGCTCCACTCTCATGTGGGCTAGCTCGGTAACAACAATGCCAAAAAGTTCTCTGGTCAGATGGTGAGAAGGAAACTGTTTCATGCTTTCCCTCATTGCCCTTCCTGGCTGAAAAGCCATGGCTAGTGGGCCACGGAAACAGGGTCACCCTCTTGACTGGGGGCCTGGGTGAATTCTCAATGAACCTTCCTCTGAGGGAAGCCTTTCTCCTGCACACTCATCTCGCAGACAGAACCCAGCCGGCAGGAGTGGGGTGCTCTGGCTGCAACCACGGGGAAGGCCCGTTAGAGGTGAGAAGGGGTGCTTTTCAGCCAGGAAAGGCAATGGAGGAAAAGCTGAGATGACCACCACCACCCCACCACGTCCCGACCTGGATATGGAACCGGAGTGTCAAAAAAAAGTATCAAAAAGTCCCAAAAATGTTTGCCACTGTTTTGGGTGGTGTGGCTTGGTGGGGAGGGGGTCATGTGACTGAGTGCATGAGTGATGTCAAGTTGGCCATGCCCATTCAGTCATGACCCCCCCATCTAGCCACACCCACAGAACCGGTATTTAAAAATTTTAGAACCCACCACTGTCCTGTAGGAGGGGGTTGAGATTTTATGAAGGCCCATTTGGGATAGCCACATGTTCTGAGGACTTCCTTTATGTGTTTTAGTTCTTTTTGTTTCCCATTTTTGCTGGTAGCCAGGCCTTCAGCTCAGTGGTGTAGGATTCTCATGACTCCCATTTTCTCATGACTCCCATTTTCTCTTTTTTTTCCCCAGTTCCCAATTCCCAATTGACATTGTCAATTACCTTGTGGATATGATCTCAAAAGGTTTAGTTTTGTATGTTTATACAGTGCTGGAAGCAGTAACTTACCGTTAGTTTTTAACCTTGTGGAGATCATGAATTACTCACGTTTGCTCATATCTTATTTTTTGGTATGACTGTGTCCTCTGACTTTATTTTGCACCACTCCAGGCAGAACTTTACATATTAAGTTTGGTTTGGTTTGGCGTGTAACTTTGTTGCAAAACTTGGATTTCTTACTTGATTAGTAGTCTACCCTACACAAACAACACTTGAAGGCATTCTTTCCTGCTGTTGCTCCCTAGCAACTGGTAGCCACAAGGTATGTGACGAACAAGAAAAGCTGTATTATTTGTACAGATGTGGTTCACACAGAATTTATTGCACTGCCTGTTGTCAATATTCATTGTTTTTATATGCTATATGACATGCATTTTATAACACTATTCCTACTGTGGCACTTTTATTTTATATTTCCTAGTCTTCTATTCATTTGTGCAATAATGAAATATTGATATTGCCTGAGTTTTTTAAAACACATTTTCTATATTAGAGATATGGTACAATAAAATGGTTTCTAAAAGATGAGGATTCAAAAATTCAAGGGACTTCCCACAGCAGCACCTTTAGCTCTTCAAATATGAATCCAAAGTATATATTTATAGCCTTAATTCTGTAGCCTTATTATATTAGGAGTATCTTTTTTTCTGCTATGCATTCTAAATGGTTCAGTAATATTTTTGATGGCACATGTGAGAATGCCTGCTCAGTATTAACCATTCATTCACTATTCTAATACTGTTAACATTTTCAAAAAATAAGAGGAGGAAGATGATTTGCATATAGGTAATTCTCAGATTACGACAGCAATTGGAATAGGAATCACCATTGCTAACTGATGCAGTCATAAAGTGTGATGTTACATGATCATGTTATTTAGCAATGGCAGTCCTGGCAGTCCCAGTTTTAGTCATAACCCCAGGACTACACAAGTAATTAAATGGAAGAGGTGGGATCTCAGGAAGGAACACGGGATGTGCGTGGGTGCCATAGATGAAGCAGTGGGCAGTGGGTGGGAGCCATAGACAGGCAGGGGAATGTAGGCAGGCATGGAGCAACCTACGGGAGCAACTTGAGATCTTCCCTACTGGCTTCTTTGACTTTGCTTGTAGAAGGCCAGCATGGACAGTCACAACTGGCAATTACATGACCATTGCTCGGCCACCTGAAATGTGATCATGGGACCATAGGGATGAATTTGCAGCCATGTGATGGCTGCAAATTCATGGACTGGTTGTAAATCCACCTTATTTACCGCTATCATAATTTGAATGCTCACTGAATGAGTGTTCATAAACTGAGGACTACCTGTTTTTTTAAAGAGGAAATTGGCTTTTGAAAAATCCTGAATCCCACTGAAATACAAAAAATTCACTTCAAATTTTCAGTGGAAGATAAAAATTCCATTGAGGGGCTTTGCTACCTATATACAGTATGTGCTTCCTCTATATTTAATCAGTTACCTCCTTTGTCACATTTTGATGGTATTGGAAGAAATATCCATCTGGTTCAGTTCCAAGTGGGGAGAAAGACATTGGATTGGAAAGATGGTTTAATGGTGAAGCAGAACCACCAAGCAGATGTGATTCTGGGTAGCTGACTATATGGAGTGGAGAGTGAGGGTGATTTATACCCTCTCTTGGGCCTTGCCCTTGAGGTTCCTGTTCCTGTGGCAAGAGCATGTATTCTATTGGCTGTAGTCAGACTCTCATGGGGCCATGGGATGAATGAAATATTTTAGGAAATATTAAAAAGGCAGAATATTATATTTTCCATAAAGGAGAAACATTTTTATCAGGTGCAGGAAAAGACCAGATACAACTTACAAAGGGGAGTGTGATCTAATAAAGTGTATGTGGTAGTAACCGATTCTGTCTGGTTTGGGAGAATCGGTAGCAGTGGCTGTGGGAGGCTCCGCCTACCTGCCGGATGTCATCACATCCGTTTTTGATGCTCTGCACATGCGCAGAAGTTCCTGCGCATGTGCAGAGGTGTCACATGCAAGCTCACATTTGCAAACCGGTAGCGCAGGTAAGTCAATACCACCCCTGTATGTGGTGGTTTTTTTAAAATTTTTAAAATTTATTTTAAATGCAAGTAATGCAAACAATATGAACACACCCCCACCCCTGGAGACCATTTCCCCCCCTTATATTTCTTCTTCTATAACAACTAAAAGATATACAATATATTCTAATTGTGCCCTTATCCTCTCCAAAACAACATAAATTCTTGAGTAGGTTTATTCCCTTTGCCTTTTACCAACACTGATTTTATAAAATTCCCCATATTTCATTATAATTATTTGCTTTAATCATTCCTTTTTTAAAAATTAATTTGTTGTTAATTTATCATCTGTTGCCATACTCCAAATTTCCTTATAGCATTCATTTCTTTGAATATCCCAATTTCGTCCCCAATATTTAGCCATCACTAATCTAGCTGTCATTATCAAATTTACAATCATTTCTTTTTTTGTTTCATTTATATCCCATTGTTCCACTAGCAACAATAATGCAATTCTTGGTGACATATCTAAATTTACATTCAAAAATGCTCTAATTTCTCTAAATACATGTCCCATATTTTTTGTGCACTGTCACAATCCCACCACATTGGGGTGGGTTCTACTTACCTTTACTACTGGTTTGCAACGGGACTGCATGCTTCCTGATGATGTTTGGATCAGTTGGCGGAGCCTCCTGCCGGTTTTACTACCAGTTCCTGTGAACCAGTCCGAACCAGGGGCAACCCACCCCTGCACCACATGTGTTTATATGTTCCAACCTCTTATTTTATTTTTTTTATTTTTAATTTGATTTATATGCCGCCCTTCTCCGGAGACTCAGGGCGGCTTACAATGCGTTAAGCAATAGCCTTCATACTTTTGTATATATTTATACAAAGTCAGCTTATTGCCCCCACAAACTGGGTCCTCAATTTACCCACCTTAGAAAGGATGGAAGGCTGAGTCGACCTTGAGCCTGGCTAGGATTGAACTCAGAGAAATTACAGGCAGCTGGTGTTAATTGCTGCCTTTAGTAGGAGGCATTAGCCCTCTACGCTACACAGGAAGTAATTTCTTACACCTCCAACAAATATTTGTATATTTACCATCTATTTGATTCATTTTACATGGTACCACCTTCATATCACTTTATATCCATTTTCCTTAACTCTAACTGACATATTCTTATATACTCTTCTATTCCAAATATTTTTCCAATCATTGTCATTTATTTCTCCTAAATCTAATTCTCAAATTAATTTTAAACCTTTTGCCTGCACTTCTAAATCAGTTAATATTCTATATATTTTCCCAATTTTTCCTTTACCTATATATTCTTCATTCATCTCACATTCTTTTATAATCATTTCAAATTTTGTTAACTGTCTATCTTTCTCCTTGAATCTTTCTTCCACTTTTATCCATTTCTCTAATTGTATTAAATTCAACCAATTTAATTTAAAATCTGCTAAAACATTCTTTAGTTGTGTTATATTCTTTATCTTGTTCTTCCAGTCTTCCCATTTACATATTTGATTTTCTTTTAGTTTACTAATCCATACTTTCACTTCAATCTTAGGGAATTGCTCTATTTCCACCACTGGTATTAAAGGAGAAATTACTGGCATTAGCCAGTATCTCCAGTTATTCCATAATTCTATCAAATTTTTTAAAAAGGGATTTTGAATTCTCCTAGCAATTTTTAAAATATTCTTTTTAAACCAATATGTTTCTATAGGATCACCTATTTCTCTTAATTCTTTATACTCTATATCCCTCCATATTAAATCTCTAGTTACTGCTATAATATCTGGGACCACCTTTAATTGATTAGCTACCCAATAATTTCTAACATTTGGAAGATCCAGCCCACCCATTTTTAATGGTTCATACCACAGTGCTTTACTTGTTCTTGCTCTTTTACCTCCATTATAATACACCTCCAGGAACCTCTGCATTTGCTTTAATTCTTGATCCAAAAATTTAATAGGGATCATCCAAAACAAAAAAAAATATTTTTTGGTAAAACTTTCATTTTTATCATTGCAATTCTTCCAAACCATGATAATTTTACTTTCTCATATTTATCTATTATATCTTTTATATCTTTCTTTAACATTTCATAATTTATTTTCTTTAACTCTTGAATATCTTTTGGGATGTCAATACCTAAATATTTAATACTATATACTATTTTTAATTTATATTTTCCTTTCAAAACATCCACTTCTTCTTTACTATGGTTATATAACGTCATTTCTGATACCCCTGGTATGTGGTAATATTTTTAGTCTTCAAGTTTAAAGATGCCATTTACTCTTCATAAATATTTTCTTCTAATAGTATTGTAAGGTTAAACTTACTACATCAAATGCTGCTGCTCATTACACCTACACAATCACTGCCTCAAATTAAAAGAAAATGAAGACAAGTTCTTTTAACATTAGATACCAAAATGTAATTCATTATTGGTACAGAAGATCTAATTTTCACTTAAAAGTTGATCTTATGTCTAAGAAGAAAGCTAATTAGATAATGGTATCTTGGATGAGCAAGAGGAGATCAAAGAGCTATATAGGTCAAACTTTGCCAAGTGTAAAAACTGAAGCTGACAAGACTTCAATGATTCTCAGACTCAGTGAAACTATTACGTACACACTGAGGAAATATCTTCTATTCTCAGAGCCAGAAAGAGGACAGGCAAATTTTATTTCACTTGAAAATGTGGGAGAAAAAACTCTGAAGCAGACCTATATCTGGGCTTGATTCCTGTGTTCTGCAATTAATTGAAATTTTACTTGTGTATGAGTATATAGTATTATATATACATATTAGTATTTATAAATAGTCTCCAATAAATATAGCAATTTCTTTTATCTGTTTTTTTTTCTGTAATCAATTTCCTGAATATAGAGTTGAATGTTTCGAGAATAATCATTTATTGCTGTGACTGGAATGTAATCTGGCATCCTGGGAGAATGTTACAGAAAAATGGCATATCTGCCTGCTTCAGAGCAAGCTCTCCAGAATTCAGGAAGCCACAGCAAACCCACTAGCCGGACAGGTCTGCAAACTATATGGTTCTGTCTGAGCAGTTTCATGAGTGTTAGTGCAACCTAACTGGTTGCAGCTGTAGTAAACTGGTGCAAGCCAAAGAAGGTTGATGTTGTTTAGGAAACAAAATATAAACAAAATAAGAGCTGAGTTGTAGAATGCAGGAAATAAGATTTGGAGATGGTAGACAAATAGATACTGTGGAGGGAGGAGATAGCAGAGACAATGTGAAGTGGAAGATAGAATTGAGAGAAAGAATAGACTTCAGGAATAGGCAGGATCAGAAGATGCAAAAGATTCACATTTGGGTATGGCATTGCAAAAGTTGACACAAAGAAGAAGAAAGGCACTGAAAACCAGAAGAGCAGAACATGTCCCCATCTCCTACCATAGAAGACTTCTTCTGAGCAAGGGGTAACAATAGAGAAAGCATAAAGTTTTCTCTCTGAAGTACTTTGTCCAATTTGGATTTTATTCCCTGCAGCTAACAAATCCCAGGTGGATCAGGAAGGAGAAGATCTAGCTCAAAATGAAAGACCAATGAAAAGGGAGAATGAGATAAATTGTTATAGAGAGACAATTTTTATGATGAACACATCTGCCAACAGAATGAAAAAGTTAGATTGCTTCTGTGTACTTTTCTTTGCACTGCACCTTTAGGAAGATTAGTTTGTTTTGTGTGAAAAAGAAAAGATATTACATGATTAGAATGTAACTCTCCATAGAAACCCCGGAAATTCATCCATTCAGTTTAATATTTCAGTGTTGCTTACCGTATTTTCTGGCGTATAAGACAACTGGGCGTATAAGACGACCCCTGACTTTTCCTGTAAAAATATAGGGTTTGGGCTATACTTGCTATATAAGACGACCTCTCTTCCAATGCACACCAAATAAAAATTAAAAAACATCAACTGGTTCACCCACAATGTAAAAGCAGCTGTGCTAGACCCAAAATGGCCCCTGCAACAAACAGGAACCTCACACAGCCATAAAAAGCCCAAAAAAACAACTTTCACACTTTACACACACAAAATTCCACATACAGCTTTGTGAGATTTTGTGTGTTTGTGTAGTTAGAGTGAAACACTACAGAAACACACTAAATCTCAGAAAGCTGCATAAATATTATTTTATTTTTATTTTTTATTTTACTTTTATATGAAAGCTAAATTTAAAACTTCCTAGCCTAAAACTTAGACCTGGCCTTTAAATGGCTAGGTCTAAAAAAGAACAACTAAAAAACCCCCCAATTAACTATTTTTTTTAAAGCTCCCAAAGGGGGAAAAAACTTACCCAATAGAACAGGGGTCTCCAACCTTGGCAACTTTAAGACTTATAGGCTTCAACTCCCAGAATTCCTCAGCCAGCTTTGCTTTGCTGGCTGAGTAATTCTGGGAGTTGAAGTCCACAACTCCTGCCTGCTTGATTGCAGGCAGGGAGATTTAGTTGCTTGCTAATGCAATGGATTGCAGGCAAGGCAAGGCAAGCGTTGCAGCTAGCAGCTAAGGTAAGCAAGCTGGAGGGGGGGGGGATTTTTGCCACGTACCAATTAGCAGGCAAAAATTAGCAGCTGGGATGGCCAGCGTTGTGTAAAAGGAAAGTTTTTCCCTTTTACACAGCACTTGGCCATCCAAGCTCTAGCGATCCCAGCTGAGTTGCCTGCTAATTAGGTAACTCAGCTGGGATGGCCAGCGTTGTGTAAAAGGAAAGTTTTTCCCTTTTACAGGGGGCTTGTGTGTAACTCAGCTGATTAGCCGCAACTCAGCAGGCAATTCAGCTTGGCTCCTTAGAGCCATTTAAGGCTCCTCAAAGCCTTTCGGGTTGGTCTGCCTGGTTACGGGAGACCGACACCCGGCGTATAAGACGACCCCTGACTTTTGAGAAGATTTTTGTGTGTTAGAAAGTCATCTTATACGCCAGAAAATACGGTAATTTATTGAAATACATGTGTTATATTGTTTACTTATCTATATTTTGTTTTCTAAAAATATGTGTAAAAGTTGAACAAAATTCACAACTAGAGAGTCTTTTTTCTTATTAGATGCCCCAGAAGGAACAGAAATTGTCCCATAGAGCCTCTCTGCTGATCAAAAACTGGGCAATAGGCATATCTCAAAGAAATTCTGTAGGGACTAAAAGTGACTCTGCTTAGGGGATTCTCTTGGGGAATTAGCTCTCAAATTCAGGACTGGCTTCTCTTTGCCACAAAGTTACCACCAGTGAGGAAATCGGATGGAATGCTTGAGGTCAAGGATTATGCTGCTGCAACATTCTATCTGCTTAAGGCTTTCCTTTTTAACTTGTTATCTTAAGGCATTTAGAATTTCTTTCCCAAATAAATGATGAAACAATGTTACATCTATTTGCTAACCAAAAAAAAAAAAAGACTCTGCTAACCAGAAAAATGTTGAAGGAAGGAAGGAAGGAAGAATATCTCTTTTACAATGCAGCATGTTTTTTAAAAAACAGCACAAAATCATGTCTAGATAATGAACAGTTCAAACAGCACTGCCTTAAAGGATTCATTAATTCAGTTAATTATGACATTTTGACATGGGGGGCATGTTGAAGGGATGCTTAAGTCTCTTCCTGACAATATCATAAATACTCCACTAATGGCTTTAGAAGTCATAATGTGGTCAAAAATCATTATGTCATATTAATCTTGTAGTCTTTACCATTGTGCCTATATTGTGATTTTTGTGAGTCCTAATCTGAATAAATTAGTTAGCATTTGGCTGAAATCTATTCATCCCTCATAATTGCTTTCCATCCCTAATTCTTGGGTTTCTTTTCAGGTATTATCCTTACATAGTCAGGACACATCCTTTCCCCCTCTCTCATTTCCTCTCTGGCCATCTAGCCTGACTTCTTAACAATGACAGAAGCCGTTTATCTTTTCCAATTATACAGTAGATCTGGTGGTTTTCTATGTCTACTCCTACCAATCTAATCACAAGTTTGTCCTTCTCCTTCCCCCCCCCCCCCGCCCCCCAATTATCTGTGGCTGGGAAAAAGGAAGAAAAAACTCACATAGTAATGATAATTGCTTTTGTTTTCTCATGAGGATTGTGGATTACTCTGCACAGATAGACAAATCTTTAATGAATTTTAATCTGCAGCCTTCCCTGGCTCATCAATAGCTTAATACCATGGTTGTATTCCCCAAAAGAATGCCCTGAAATTATGTTGGGTTATGATTGTTATCATTTCCAGATAGCATGACTGATTATGTATTATGAGTGTTACAGCCCAACGCATACATCTACAGGTCACTCAGTAAAGATGAATACACTACAATACATGTAACAGGTAACCCACATTTTACAGGAAGACTCACTGGGGGCCATACACAATCTTTGCTGCAGTCCAGAGTACTTAATTGCTGGAGATTGTCAAGTTTTTGCTATATTGGTTCCTGCTGCTCCAAACAGAATGAATTAACCCACCTCTGTCAGAATATATATTTTGGCCTTCTTATGCTGATTCTTAGCTGGTTCGGACTGGTTCAGGTGAGTAGGTAGCAATGGCGGCGGGCAATTTGGAGAACTGGTAGCAAAAATCCCTGTCCCTGCCCCCCATTCTCAGCTGAGCCATGCGATCATCAGAGCCTTTTTTTTCTTTTAAATCACTGACGTGTCAAGCTCTGATGATCCAAGCTCTGACGATCCCAGCTGAGTTGCCTGCTAATCAGGCAACTCAGTTTGGATTGCCAGAGCCTTTTGAAACCATTTTTTTAACCATGGTTTTACATGTAAAAAATGGTTTTAAAAATAAAAAAAATGGCCATGCCCACCCAGTCACATTACCCCCACCACCACCACTACCACCACCAAGCCACATCCACAGAACTGGTAGTAACAAATTTTAGATTTCACCCCTGCAGTAGAGTTAGGATAGGAATTGGCAATAGGAACAACAATGGCAAATGTTATGCTGGCATAATTTCTAAAGTAGGTAAATTGAGGACCCAGTTTGTGGGGGCAATAAGCTGACTTTGTATAAAAAATATACAAAAGTATGAAGGCTATTGCTTAACGCATTGTAAGCCACTCTGAGTCTTCTGAGAAGGGCGGCATATAAATCTAATTTAAGAAAAAAAATGTTGCATTTGCAGGAGATCATATGATTGGCTTCTGATTCTTGGCAAAATGTTCTGTCATCTTTGTGTCTGTGCTGGTGGTAAGCTTTAGGGAACTGGAAAGACCATGCATTACTACTATTTTTTTATAATTTTCCTTTTTCTTTTTTTATTGTTGTGGTTATTCATATATTTAACAATCTCTCTCTCTCTCCCTTTCTCTATCTATCTATCTATACATACATACATACATATATATATTCGGGTCTTTTCCCGTATAAGATTGAGAGTATATTGGTGAAGTTTCAACAAGGTCTCACTCATCATCTTCAGGCTGGCATCTTCGGCTTCGTGCACATGCGAACCCAAAGACACCAGCCTGAAGAAGACGAGTGAGACCTCGTCGAAATGTCACCAAGATACTCTCAATCTTACACAGGAAAAGACCCAAATACACCAAAACTTGCATACCTCTACCCGTGAAAATCTACGAAATATATATATATATATATATATTGATGATGAGGCATGACCACGGACCAGAAGCCAGACCGCAGCTACATCATTAGTCACTTTAAACCCCTCTAATCCATACATGAAGCAGACTGACACCCACCATGAAGAGGTGGCACAGCCACGAAAATGAAGCCAAACAACAGCAATGCAGCTCACCAGCTCAAATCCCCTTGCAACTCAGACTAACCCGAGCACAACCAAGCCCCCACCAAACAGAACACACCTCCACCCAATCAGAACACAGCCAATCAGTTCACACCCCCACTAGCAGTTAAAAGGAAGAAACAACTGCGATCTCACATTGCTCCTAGAAGCATGAAGCATGAAGCTGAAAGTACCAGCCTGAAGATGACAAATGAGACTTCATTGAAACATTGCCAAGACACTTCCAATTTTACATGGGAGAAAACCCGGATCGCTTGCCCCCGCACTGACCCTACGACTGCGCAGTGGACTTGATGCCCAATGCGCCCCTGCCCTCGGGACGCCTGTACTCCATGTCGGAGCCCGAGCTGGCCGCCTTACGGGACTTTCTGGACAAGAACCTGGCCCGTGGGTTCATCCGGCCTTCGACCTCCCCGCTCTCGGCCCCAGTCCTCTTCGTGAAAAAGAAGATGGGGGACTTGCGCCTGTGTTGCAACTACCGGCGCTTGAATGCCATCATGGTATGGAATCGCTATCCCCTGCCGCTGATCCCGGAGCTGATGGAGAGGTTGCGGGAGGCCTCGATTTTCACCAAGCTCGACCTCCGGGGAGCCTACAACCTGGTGCGGATGCGAGAGGGGGACGAGTGGAAGACGGCATTTGGCACCCGATACGGACACTTTGAATATACCGTCATGCCGTTCGGGTTGACCAACGCCCCCGCGGTCTTCCAGCACTTGATGAACAACGTGTTCCGGAACATGCTGGATCGGTTCGTGGTGATCTACCTGGATGACATTTTGATCTATTCCCGGACCCCGGAAAGTCACCTCCAGCATCTCTGCCAGGTCCTGCAGCGCCTGCGGGAGCACCAGCTCTATGCGAAGTTGGAGAAATGTTACTTCTTCCAGACTTCCATAGAGTTCCTCGGGCACATCATCACCCCCGAGGGCATCGCGATGGACCCACACAAGGTGGCGGCCTTGCGCAGTTGGGAACCCCCGCGTCGGGTGAAGGACGTCCAGCGTCTGTTGGGATTCGCCAACTACTATCGGACCTTCATCCCGGGCTTTGCCACCCTGACCGTGCCGTTGACCCAGCTCCTTCGGAAGAAGGTCCCGTTCCAGTGGGGGACCCCGCAGCAGCAGGCCTTCGAGGTTCTCAAGCAGGCCTTTGTCACGGAGCCGGTCCTGAGGCACCCCAATCCACACCGTCCGTTCGTGGTTGAGACAGACGCGTCCAACGTGGCGATTGGGGCAGTGCTGCTACAGGCTCCGGTGGATGGCGGCACTCTTTTTCCCTGCACTTACTACTCCCGGAAACTCACTCCTTCCGAGCGCAACTACACCATTTGGGAAAAGGAGTTGCTGGCTATCAAGGCCGCATTCAAGGCTTGGTGACATCACCTCGAGGGGGCCCGACACCAGGTGGAGGTGCGGACGGACCATCGGAACCTGGAGCACCTCACCACGGCCAGGAATTTGAACCAGCGGCAGATCCAGTGGTCGTTTTTTGCCCGGTTCAACTTCCACGTCACATACATTCCGAGCCACCTCAACCAGAGGGCAGACGCGCTCTCCCGTAAGCCGGAATACTTTTGCCCCAAGGACTCCCTTTCCCCCCGGACGGTGCTGCCAGCGGACTCCTTGGCCGCGGTCCAGGAACCGGTGGACCTGCGGACTCAGGTGCTGGAAGCGCAGCGACGGGATGACTGGTCACAGCAGCGGAGAGCGGACGTCGGCCCCGCGTCCCCATGGACTGTGGAGGAGGGCTTGCTCAGGCACCGGGGTCGGTTGTACGTGCCCACAAGTCCGCTCCGAGCCCTCGTCATGAACCAGTGCCATGACAACCCCGCGGCGGGGCACTTCTGCTTCTTTAAGACCTTGAACCTAGTGACACGGACTTTTTGGTGGCCTCGGGTACGGCACGACGTACACGCCTACGTGACGTCCTGTGTGCCGTGCCGACAGGCCAAAGCCGCGTCCGGCCCCCCTCCTGGACTCCTCCAGCCACTGCCGACACCGGAGAGACCGTGGGGAGCCATCTCCATGGACTTCCTGACTGACCTGCCCCTGTCCGCTACGTTCACGACCGTCCTCGTGGTGGTGGATGCGCTCACGAAGATGGCACATTTCATCCCGTGCCGTGGCCTGCCCTCGGCTCGTACCACGGCTCGCCTGTTCCTGCAACACATCTTCCGCCTCCACGGCCTGCCGGACTGGGTGGTTTCGGACCGCGGGGCCCAGTTCACGGCCCGCTTCTGGAAAAGCCTGATGGCTGCGCTGGAGGTGCAGGTGTGCCTGTCGTCGTCGCACCATCCGGAGACTGACGGGGGCACGGAGAAGGTCATTGGCATACTGGAGCAGTACCTCTGCTGTTTTGTCAACCAGCAGCAGGACAACTGGGCCGAGTACCTTCCCCTGGCGGAGTTCGCTTTTAACAACTCCCAACATACCTCCACCCAGATGACACCGTTCCATGCCAACGTCGGGTACCATCCACGGTTTTTTCCGTTGACCATCATGGACTCCCCTGTTCCTGAGACCCGGGACTTCCTCTCGGAGCTGCAGGCGGTGCAGCAAATGGTGCGGCGGCAGCTGATCCGGGCAAAAGAGGACTATAAACGGTTCGCCGATCGCGTCCGCCGGGCGACACCACCGCTGGAAGTTGGAGATCGGGTGTGGCTGTCCACGAAACACCTCCCCACGGACCGGCCGGTGCGGAAACTGGCCCACCGCTTTATCGGTCCCCTCCCCATCGAGGCGGTCATCAACCCGGTGGCCTATCAGTTGACTCTACCCCGCTCCATGTGGCTCCACCCCGTTTTTCATCAGTCCCTCCTGGTCCCTGAGACTCCCGCGAGCCTTCGCCGCCTGCCGCCCGCCGCCGCCTGCTCCCCCTGCCGCAGCCAACGAGGACGACGCCTCGACGTATGAGGTGGACAGTATTCGGGACTCCCATTGGCTGAAGGGGCGCTTCCAATACCTCATCGCTTGGAAAGGGTACGGGGCCGAGGATTTCACCTGGGTGGATGCGTCTGCCGTTCAGGCCCCTGACCTGGTGCGGGCTTTCCACGAACAGTTCCCATCCCGACCCCATCCCGACCGTCAGACCCGGGGGAAGGGCCCTGCGGTGGGGGATAGTGTTGTGGCCCCGTCCTCTGAGCCTATCCCATTGGAGGAAGGAAGCTCTGAGCAGGAGGAAGAGGAGCCAGCCAGATCTCCCAGCCCCCCCCCCTCTGGCACCGTCTCAGGTGCCAGCTGAAAGAGAGCCAAGTAGTGGGGAAACAGATGTCTCAGATGAGAGTGAGGGAGAGACGTCATTCCTGGACGCACGCCAAAGAAGGCGAGAGAAACGATTACTGCAGCTGCGAAGACGCATGAGGGAATAGACCTGAGTCACTGGATTGGAGTCACAGGATCAATGAGTCACTGGACCACACCCAGAGAGACTATATAACAGACAGAGGGGTGGTAATGATCTCTGTGATGAACAAATTATACTATATCGGTTAGGCATTGGAGTTTACAAGCTGAAGCTGATCAGAGACTTTGCTGAATATTTGTGGTGCTTTTCTTTCTGTGTACTATTAAAGTCCTTGGCAGACGGTGTGCATATCGCTGCCAAGTTTGAGATAAGAACTGTGGAGTGTGCCAAGTGCTTCTTAACCCTCGACTGGCTGTGTTTTTGTGGGTCTCTGAAGGGGGGGACAGATCAATCGGTAGCAGCAGGCGGTCTTGCAAATACCCTGGCCCTATGCCATGGAGCGCTTTAAAGGTGAGAATCAATACCTTGAAGCGCACCTGGAAGACCACCGGGAGCCAGTGCAGCTCGCGCAGGAGAGGTGTTATGTGGGAGTGCCAGGTTGCTGCCATAATCGCCCGCGCGGCTGCATTCTGGACCAGCTGGAGCCTCCGAGCGCACCCCAAGGGGAGCCCCATGTAGAGAGCGTTACAGTAGTCCAAGCGAGATGTAACAAGGGCATGGATGACTGTGCATAGGGAGTCCCGATCCAGAAAGGGGTGCAACTGGTGTATCAGGCGAACCTGATAGAAGGCCCCCCTGGTCACGGCCGTCATATGCTCCTCCAAGGACAGCCGTGTGTCCAGGAGGACACCCAAGTTGCGAGCCCCCTCTGTGGGGGCCAAAAACTCACCCCCAATAGCCAGCGATGGTGTCAGCTGACTATATCGGGACGCCGGCATCCACAGCCACTCGGTCTTGGAAGGATTGAGTCGAAGTCTGTTTCTCCCCATCCAGACCCGCACAGCCTCCAGACACTGGGACATCACTTCGAGGGCATCATTGGGGTGGTCAGGGGTGGAGATGTACAGCTGAGTGTCATCAGCATACAGTTGGCATCGCACCCCAAAACCACGGATGATCTCACCCAGCGGCTTCACATAAATGTTGAACAGGAGCAGTGAGAGGACTGACCCTTGTGGCACCCTGCAAACGAGGCGCCTCGAGGTCGACCTCTGCCCCCCTGCCAACACGGACTGCGACTGGTTGGAGAGATAGGAGGAGAACCACTGCAGCACGGTGGCTCCCATCCCCAAACTCCCCAACCGATGCAGCATGATACCATGGTCGATGGTATCAAAAGCCACTGAGAGATCTAACAGGACCAGGACAGAGGAGCAACCCCTGTCCCGAGCCCTCCAGAGATCATCCACCAACGCGACCAATGCCGTCTCCCTGCTGTACCCAGGTCTGAAGCCAGACTGGCACAGATCTAGATAGATGGTTTCATACAGGTACTGAGGGAGCTGTCGCGCAACCGCACTCTCAACAACCTTCGCAATAAAGCGAAGGTTGGAGACAGGACGATAATTTGCCAAAACAGCCAGGTCCAGAGAAGGCTTCTTGAGGAGGGGCCTCACTACCGCCTCCTTCAAGGCGGCAGGTAAGAAGCCCTCACTCAAAGAAGCATTTATAATCCTCTGGAGCCAGCCTTGTGTAACTTCCCGAGTGGCCAGTACCAACCAGGAAGGACATGGGTCCAATAAACATGTGGTTGCGTTTAACCTCCCCAGAATCCTGTCCATGTCCTCAGAAGTCACAGGATCGAACTCTTCCCAAGTAATAGTCTCAAGACCAGCCTCCGTCACCCCGCCGGAAACTACCCAGTCAGAGTCCAAGCCTTCCCGAATCTGAGCGATTTTATCGTGTAGATACTGTGCAAAATCCTCAGCCTGCCCTTGCAAGGGGTCCCCCCGCGCTCCCTGATGTAGGAGGGAGCGGGTCATTAAAAGGTAAAGATGGTTCTGTGTATAGAACAGATGGGAAATGTTAGAAATAATTGTAAAATTCTATTCACAGCTATACAAAGATCAAGATCACTCAAACCAGAGGTGGGATTCACTTACCTTCCCTACGGGTTTGCAAATGTGAGCTCACTTCACTCGCACGCACCTCCTCTGCGCATGAGCATGGCCTTCTGCACATGCTCTTTGCTTGGGCATTTTGTCCTGGCAGGTTGGCAGAGCCTCCTGCAGTCACCATTACTGGTTCGCCCAAACCAGGCAGAACTGGCTGAATCACACTGTGACTCAAATGTAACAATACCCATGAAAGAGGAAATGCCAGATATCCTAGTGGAGGAAGTTCAAGTGCCATAAAATCAATGAAAAATGGCAAAGCTTCAGAAAATGACTGCATTATGGTTGAAATGCTGAAAGCTGGTGGTCACAGTTTACACAAAATACTAGCAAAATTATACTTGAAATGACTCAGAAGAAAAAATACCCAATGCATGGAAAAATGCTGAAGTGATTCTTATATACAAGAAAGGGGCTTAAGACGATTTAAAGAACTATTGCCCAATAAGTCTTCTTTCACTCATCTACAAGGTTGTCACCAAGATAAGAGCTGAGGTGGCGCAATGGTTAGAGTGCTGTACTGCAGCTACTTCAGCTGACTGCTAGTTCAGCAGATCAGCAGATCAAATCTAACCGGCTCAAGGTTGACTCAGACTTCCATCCTTCCGAGGTGGGTAAAATGAGGACCCAGATTGTTGGCAATAGCAATATGCTATTTAGTATACTGTCGATTGTTGTAAGCCGCCCAGAGTCCTCAGAGAGTGGGTGGCATAGAAATATGATTAATAAAATAAATAAAATAATAACAAAAAGAACATTAAATGATGCACAGGCAAAGGAGCAGGCAGGTTTCAAAAATGGCTATCGCACAATGGATGTTGTTGTTCAGGTTGTTCAGCAAGTCATTGAAAGGCACAACAAATATGCCATGCCCCTGTCCATGGCTTTCAATAATTATAAAAAGGCATTTGACTCAGTATTCCTGTAAGCATTGCTCAACCAAGTCATAGATACTGATTATATAAACTTATTATAATATATGCAAAAACAATGGTGACAATTTGCCTTACTAATCTTAAAGTGGAAATCAACATAGAACGAGGTGTATGACAAGGTGATACAATATCACTTATTCTTTTCTCAGCCTGCTGTGAAGAAATATTTCGCAAATTAGATTGGGCAAAAATGGAATAAAAATTAATGGCACCTATATCATTTACAGATGATATTATTGTCTTCTCACAAGACCCAGAAGAGCTACAAAGAGAAATGTTTTCAATCAGTGGTGCTACTTACTCTAACATATGCCAGTGAAACATGGACCCTAAACTCACAATTGATACAAAAGCTACAAGTGGCGCAAACATAAAAAAACTTCTATTTTTCATTATCCAAAGGAACAAAATCTTTCTTATCCCAGAATTCTTGTGTCAAAGCATTTTAAGTAGACTATATCTAAACATATCTGCTGACTTTTTTCAGCCCATTTATATTCTTACCATTTGCCCTGACAACTAACAAGCAAGATACTCAATGGAATTGCTATTCTGCTTGGAAGTTGCTGTTGATGTTGCTATCTATTGAGCCTAAGTGGAAATTATTATATCACAAACAAGATTTGCCAGTTTTGCTGTGGCTATAGCTGCTGTGTTAAAAATTAAACTCTCTCTCTCCCTCTCTCCTAGATTTTTGGATTGGCTAAATATGAATATATGCACACATACACATACACATACACATACACATACACATACACATACACATACACATACACATAAAATACACAGGTAGTCCTCGACTTACAACCACAATTGACCCCAAAAATTTTGTTGCTAAGTAAGACATTTGTTAAGTGAATTTTACCCCATTTTGTGACCTTTCTTGCCACAGTTGTTAAAAAAATTACTGAGGTTGTTAAGTTAGCAACATGCTTAAGTGAATCTGGCTTCCCCATTGATTTTTGTTGTCAGAAGTTCGCAGATGGGGATCACATGACTTCAGGACACTGCAACTATCATAAATATGAATCAGTTGGCAAGCATCTGAATTTTGATCACATGACCATGGGGATGCTACAACAGCTGTAAGTGTGACTTTTTTCAGTGCCATTGTAACTTTGGTCAGTAAATGAATTGTTAAGTCGTGGACTACCTGTACATGTCTACAGACACACAACAAATTCATGCATTATAATAATAGATGCTGCAGTACAGTTAGTGTATTTGTAAGATTCTCATCTAAGAATAGTTGTCTTATTTCTCATTAAGTTGAATGACCAGAACATGGATTGAACACTGCTAAAACTACCTTTTCTCGTTACACTTCACTATGCTGAAGCTGAGCCAGCAAAAGTAGCATTTTTCCCTCTCCAACTTTTTGTCATTCCTTTTTTGGCAACTGGAGATGGTGAGAGGCTTTTGGCAAAGGATCGCTAGTAGTGCTGGAAAGCAAGAGAATCCTTTGGTACCTTCTCTAGGCCAAGACATTATATCATAGCTACAATTCAGCTGTTTAGTGCTTATATGACAAAGAGAAGAAAGAGATTCCAATAGCTTGTTCCTTGATTGTGCTTTTGTAATAGAAAGTGACTATTAAGAGCAAGAAGTAAAATTTAAAGGCTGAAACCAATAGGAAATAAGCCAAGGGCTTTGGAAAATGTGCTTGTCTACTGAATTTAAAAGCTTCTCTCTCATTTCTTTCCTTTCATTCCTGTTAGACCTGCCCCAATCCAATCCCTTAAGAAAGAAAGGCCCTTGAATCCATTTGGTTAAAGCAAAGGTGTTGTTTGCAGTACAGTCAAGCCAGCTCTGAAATCTCCCGCGCTCGCTAGATGCCAAGAAAGATGTAGGTTTGCCCACAGCCCAATCTTCCCCTCCATGACCAGTCCGTTTCCAGCCAAAAGAAGCTCACCAAAATGTTCTGAGATGTTTGAGGGTAATCCACATATTTCTCAGGGTGCCTGATCATGGGATGCTGGTACAAAAAGGACCTGGATGCTCTGGTCCTTATCACCTGTCATTCTCCCCTCCCAATTTCCCATCCTGTACATACAAAGCTTTATTGCCATTTCACCCTTTCATCCTCCCTTCTCCCCACTTCCAGCTTTTGATGGCAGGATGCCTGTGAGATGCCAAGCTGAACCAGGCAGAGCTGACACTTCCTTTTACTATCTTTCCTTACCTGATTTCTACCTGGGGTTCCCCCCCCACCATTTGTTCCCTGTCTTCGCAATCCCATTTTGGCTAGTTTTTCCATTTTCCCTTTCCATCTGTTCTACCCTTTTTCTTTTCTTTTCTTTTCTTTTCTTTTCTTATCTTTTCTTTTCAATAAAGAAAGTATATGGATGATTTCTGGATAAGAAAGAAAACAGAATCTAAAGGTGCAGATTAGTTTATGGATGGGATGGTTTCTTTATTTAGTGCCTTTGATTCTTGATTCTTGGCAACTATATGGATAAGGTCCTGCAGTTTTCTTGGCAAAATTTTAAAAGTGGTTTGTCATCGACTCCTTCCTAGAGCTGAGAAGGAGCGACTGGTCCTAAGTCTGGACTAGAACTCATGTCTCCAGGTTTTAGCCTGAAGCCTTAACCACTACACAAACTGTGTATACTGTTCTCCAAATTGCACCTAACATTCTCCAAATCATATGCAGACTTTTTAAGATGCTTCCTGCATTTCGGAGAACAGCACACACAGCCCAGGAAGAAGGCACAGACAGAAGCTATGCACAATGCATCTCATCAGCAGTGAGATATGGAAGTGTGTGAAAATCAATTGGGCACAGAAAAGGTCAGTGAAGCCCAAGGGGTGGGGTGGCAGGGGTTTTATACTGTGGTGCTGAAGGGGCAGACCATGGCATGGGCTTCAGATGACACTTCTCGCAGGCAGTGGCAATGCCAGTGGCACAGGAGCTGAAGGAGAAACCTGAGGGTTGCAGATCCTAGCTAAGACTGCTGAAGATTGTGAGCCTCTATTTTAATCCCTTTGATATCACCAAAAAATGGTATTGCTGTGCAGGGTATCCAAAAGAGCAAGAGGAGGTGGAAATAGGCTAGGGGGAGGGGAGGAGTTGAGACACCATTGCAGTCATAAGTGCAAGTGGGCTGCTAAGAACCCAAATTTTAATCGGATGAGCATGGGAGTGCTGCAAGAGATGTAACTTTGGGAACTGAGTGTAAATATCATTTGTTTAGTGCTGCCATAACTTTGAATGGTCACTAAATTATCATTAAGCAAGGACTATTTGTTTTTTTAGTAATAAGTGTATCTTCTCTGCAATAAGAGATTCCAAAGACTCCAGTTCATTATTATATATTTTCAAATTTTAATCATTTGATTACTTTTGTGTTTTTGTCATTTGCTAATATTCAGTAGCGCAGTAATTCGAATTCTATTAGATTTTTTTAAATATTGTATTATTTTGCATTATTTTGGCTTATCTACTTTTAATTGTCTTAAAATTATGCTCTTTGACTGTAATACGTTGATAGACTAGAGTAGCTCAGATCATAACCAAACCAGGTACAGTATAACTTGCGTTGCGTAGATCTCAGCTAGCATTGGAGGATATGGTTCTTGAAAATTTACATGGAAGATCACTTTAGTTTTCCATGATGCATAAGGCCTTTTATAATATTCTGCCTTTTTTAATATTTCCCAAAAATATTTCATTCTTCTAGGAGGTGGACTTCCCCCAGTTATCCCCTTTTTGCCATAATAAGTGTGGGTGATGTTATGTTGTTACCATATTGAGCGGGAAATTCAAATGTATGAGTGTTGTGATTGGTTTACAGTCAGCACTGAAATGTATTTAAGGAGTGCTGCTGCTTGTGTTCTTTTGCTGAAGTCTCACTGTAAATAAAAGAGCTGTTGCCACTACCTTGCCCGTGCTGCTGGTTATTTCCCAGCCACTTCATTTGGCGACAAAGGTGGGATAGCACACAGGAAGGCAAGCAGTAAGAGCTGACAAGAAAATTTCGGTGCCCACTGGGACCAAAGACTTCAGCCATGGCCGCATACGTTCCGCCCACACCATTCGATCCTACATGGGAGAAGTGGGGCTCGTACATGATCCGCTTCGAATGTTCACTCGAAGCCAGCGATATACAAGGGCTATCGGCGAACCGCAAACGAGCCCTGTTCCTCAGCCACTGCGGCCCGGACATGTTCGAGATGGCTGAATCACTCTGCGAGCCAACCCCAGTGCAGACGGTTCCCTGGGACGTACTCCAAGCGAACCTCAAGGGCCACTATGCTCCCGCTCCCTCAAAATTCGTTCAGCGCTACCAGGGTCAGGATCGCCCCGGATTTATTTCAAAGCACCATGGAGCACCTGTTACAAGGCCTTCCCGGAGTCCCTTATTTTGACAACGTGCTAATCAGTGGACAAAACGAGGACCAATTGGCAGAACGGGTCAGGCTAACGCTCTCCAGATTCAGAGAGGCCGGACTCAAGCTAAAACGATCAAACTGCAAAATTGGGGTTCCCTCAGTAGAATTTTTAGGATACAAAATTGACGGGATGGGGATTCACCCCACGGAAAGCAAGGTGGGGGCCATTAGGAATGCTCCCACACCTAAATCTAAGACGGAGCTGCAGGCCTTCTTAGGCCTCCTAAATTTCTACACAATGTTTCTCAAAGACAAAGCGACTGTTGCAGAGCCACTCCATAGACTTTTGGGAAAGAATGCCCCTTGGGTCTGGGGCAGGGCAGAAGCGGCTGCGTTCAACGCTGTAAAGAGACTCCTTTCTGAGGACAGTTTCCTTATACAATACAACTCTGAACTACCGCTAGTGTTAGTTTGTGATGCCTCCCCGTTCGGCGTCAGCGCCGTGCTTAGCCATAGACTGCCGAATGGCCTAGAGGCGCCCATTGCATACTATTCCCGAACTCTGTCAAGTGCAGAGCGCAATTATAGCCAGTTAGATAGGGAGGCTTTGGCAGCCATTGCTGGCGTTAAAAAATTCCATGAATATTTATTTGGATGGTCATTTGACTTGGTCACTGACCATCAGCCCCTACTGGGCCTCCTAGGCAGCGACAGGCCCACCCCTGCGGCGCTCTCTCCGCGGATGACCAGGTGGTCAATTCTTTTGGCCGCATACTCGTACCGGCTACTTCACCGACCAGGCAAAGCCATGGGACATGCTGATGCCCTAAGCCGTTTCCCCCTGCCAGACATTTTAGACAATCCAACCCCTGAAGACCCGGTATTGTTGCTGGACGCTGTGTCCCCAGGACCTCTATCCTCATCTGAGGTGGCCAAGGCTTCCACCCGTGACTCTGTTCTTCGGACTGTAATGAGTTGGGTTTTGGGGGGTTGGCCTACAAAGGTTGACAGTGATGTATTCCAAACATTCTGTACAAAACGAAATGAATTGTCTATGTTGGGGGGTTGTCTTTTGTGGGGAGACCGTGTGGTAATACCTGACAGGTTAAGACACAGGGTCCTGGAAATGTTGCATGATGGCCACCCGGGCACTGTTAGAATGAAGAGCCTTGCCCGCAGCTACATGTGGTGGCCACACATGGACCAGGACATTTCTGAGTGGGTGGGGAAATGCAGACCCTGCCAGGAGTCCTGACCAGACACTCCAGTTGTCCCCGTCAGGGAATGGGAAAAACCTAAAGCCCCATGGGGGAGGCTCCACATCGATTTTGCTGGGCCCTTTCACGGCCAAACATTCTTAATAATTGTTGATGCATTTTCCAAATGGCTGGAGATCAGTCTCATGCCATCAACCACTTCCGAGGCTGTCATTAAAGTTCTCTGACGCCTCTTTGCAATGCACGGCCTACCAGACACTCTGGTATCTGACAACAGGCCTCAGTTTACCTCTGTGCCGTTCGAAAGCTACCTCGCAGAGCTGGGCATCTGACATGCCCTCTCTGCCCCCTTCCATCCAGCTTCAAACAGACAGGCCGAACGATTCGTTCGGACAACCAAGGAGGCCTTGTCCCGCTTAGACTCTGGCGATTGGTAGGCCAAGCTAGACCAGTTTCTAGCATTCCAACACGCCACCCCTTGCACGGCCACCAGGCGCAATCCGGCTGAGCTACTCATGGGTCGCAAGCTTAGATGCCCTCTAGACCGGTTACACCCCAACTATTCGGCCGATACCTTTAAGGGGGTGGAGGGGGGCCTCCGTCAAGTCCAAATCGGCACAACTGTTTTTGCCAGAAACTATGCCAATGGGCCCCTATGGGTAGAGGGAACAGTCATTGGAATGTTTGGCCCCAAATCATATACAGTAGACATCGGCCAGGGTAAAATTTGGAGGCAACACATCGACCAATTATGTAAACGATTTGTTGGTGAAAATGTAGAAGACAAGTTAAAAACAGACCCTAACTACCCAAGTCTTTTTGACACAGCTACTTCAAGCCCGAGTAAGCCGGAATACTTATCTGGCGACTCAGAGCCCCAGCATTGTCCCAGCAAGCCGACCCTTCCAGCCGGGAGAAACCACACCTCCGAAGGGTTCCAGGAGGTTCCATTGGCGGAGCCAGGAGAGACAGGAGGTCCCTCTGACAGGCTCAACGCCCCACCTGCAACTGAACTGTGCAGGTCGACCAGAATCAGGGCATGCCCTGGTCACCTGCGTGACTTCATTTGTAAAAATGTAAATATCTGAATTAAGTGCATTCTGGGAGGGGAGGGGTGTTATGTTGTTACTATTTTGAGGGGGAGATTCAAATGCAGGAGTGTTTGTGATTGGTTAGCAGTCAGCACTGAAATGTATATAAGGAGTGCTGCTGCTTGTGTTCTTTTGCTGAAGTCTCACTGTAAATAAAAGAGCTGTTGCCACTACCTTGCCTGTGCTGCTCATTATTTCCCAGCCACTTCAGGTGATATACACACTTTTACTGGCAAAAGATTAAGAATTGATCAAACTGTTAATACAAAGGGGAAGGCATTAATAGAGGAAACAGAAAAGGATCCATGTAGTGGGTCCCAAAAGTAGAGCTTTCAACCCATGAAGGTCTAGAAGCTAGGGCAAAAGTTTTGTTAAGTGAAAAAGCAATTTATAGTATCCAATATTCCATGTCAATTATTTTCAGATGTTTGATGTCACTCTGTGAGCTTCCAGTCAGGTTTGAAGCAAGTACATGCCCCAAAATTCTTCACAGCCACAGTTTTGCTTTAGTAAATAACTACTGGCTGCCCATTAGCTTCCTGAACCTGCCTTAACTCTTAGTATAGTGCATCCAAGGTTTGTGAGGCCAAATTGGAGTTAGCCAGTGTGCAATCCAGGCTATTAACATTTTTGAAATTGTGCACAATGAATCCTGGGACTCTTACTAATGAGATCACCAGTGCAACATATTCTGCCTTAGTGGACAACTGGGCAGAATCATTTGTGAGTTACAATCAGGGCTTAGGGTTTGGAAATCTTTTTTCTGCCACCTCTTCACTGAGGGAATTGCCTGAGAGGGCATGCCCCCTCCCCCATGGAATTGGCAGAGAGGTATGACTGCAGGGGGCTTATTGCCACAGAGCAAGAACCAGCCTAGGGGAAGCATTATGTGGAGTCGGTGAAGGGGATAGCCTCAGTCTGATTCTGAATGGGGTGTGTGTGTGTGTGTGTGTGCACACACACACACAACAAAACAGATAAACCAGTCACAACAAAATGGGGGAACCACAGATGAGAGGAAAAAAGAATCTGGATCTCATGTTTCAGGAAAAGGATAGACAGATAAAACCCCCTTACAAGACATATAGTAAATGAAAACAAACAAACAAAACTTTTTTTCTGAATGAGCTTCAACATTCTCTCCTGACAAACATGGGCTGTTTTAACATTACAGGGAGGAAAGAAAGAAGAAAAAGGGAACACAATTCTCTTCACCCTGTTTTGCTGGCCAAGCAAACTAGGGTAAAGGTACTTTTCTTTTCATTGCTTTAAAATTATTATTTTTTCTCTAACAATTTAAAATTCTTGTCTCTAGGGATCAGAGACTTTTAACAGTTACAATTATATAACACAGAAAGACTTTACACACATATCCACACAAAAAGACAAGGGAAAGGGGGAAAAAAGGGACAGCAGAACTTTACACCCTAGTCATTCCCACCATAAATCTGTTAACTCAAATTAGGGAAGGTACAAATCTTAACAAACATATTACATGGCTGCATAGAAGACAGAGAGGAAAGGGAAAAATCAATGTTCCTATTTATATTTCCCTTTTCTTTTTAAAATACCTTTATTTAGCCAAATTGGTTTTTCGGCTTTGTCCCTGAGCAAAGCCCACTCTTTACACAATTTCCTTGCTCACATCATACCAGCCAGGAGAGGCAGTCACCTCTCATCCCAGGCCACAAGCAAATCTCCGGGGGGGGGGGGGGGGGAATCCTGTCATGACCCTCAAGCTACAGCTTCCCATGTTCCCTTTCCAATGTGGGGCTCATTTGGCTTAGCCTGGTCTTACTCTAAAGCAAAATCATGCCACCATCAGTTTTTGAACAAAAAAAAGCAGTCTGGGAGGATTCTGGTTCCCTCACAGAGTACAGACATCTCCTTCTTTCCAGGGAACACTGCCATAAGTTTTCAGACCAAAAAGGGGTCCAGGAGGACCTGCTGCCCCCTACACAGCGAGTATGAGCATTTCCTAACACCACCATCAGTTTTCAGACCCATGAGAGTCTTGGAGGACCTGCTGCTGCTTCTAAGCAGTGAGTACAGACACCTCCTTGGACAGGGCTTTGCTCAGTGACTCCTTAGCTGGTTGCCCAAGTTCAACTCTCTCATTCACTTTTCTGTTCCATTTTCACACAGCCTCTCCCTTTTCCCTAACAGACGGTCCGGTGCTCTGAACAACCCTCCATACTTTCCAAGATCTGATGGTAAAACAGATCTTTCTGTAGCAAGAAAAGGCACAGAGGGAGCAGGATCCAGCTGTGATTGGGAGAAGGGTCATCTCACTTTCACACACTAGCATACATACATTTCCCTCACTTTCCTGGGCTTTAAAAGTTAAAAGGAAAGGTACTCATCTTTCCAAGCAGCCATTGAGCTCAAAACACAAAACTCCCTTTACTAACCTTGCTCCAAATGGCCAAGGTCCAGAGGAACCCACCCACAGACACATGGGTCTGCTGCCAGCAAGGTGGAGGCTTATCCAGGCCAGCTCCATTGATCAGGTTAGCTTGGAGTCCCATCTTGGAGTGCCAAATTGTTGGAAGAAGTGTCCATCTGTTTCAGCTCCAGTTCCAGGAGAAAGGCCGTGGAATAAAATGGAAGCTGGAAGCCGAGTGGAAAAAAGGTTCCATTTATTAATGAACAGAACCACCAGGGTTTGTGGTTCTGGAGCAGCTGATCAAATGATTTAGTCAGAGGAAGGGTTCTTAATATGGTTCTGTGTTTTTGAAGTTTGGTATTTGTGCCACTCCGCACAAGTCAGTTAATTCATTTTTTTCCAGCACTTGGTACCTTGGAATATTCTCAAGGATTAATTAATGTCATGGGAAATTCATTAATATTAATATTTACTTTTTTGATACATCTGCATTTACTTTTCAGATATGCCTACATTAACAGATGTATAAAATTAGTTTTCCCTTAATACATGGGTATATTTATTGTCCACCATATCTTCAAATATATCGGCAACAAAGAGTCCAGCTCCACTCATAGGCACACTGGGGCTGTTTGTAACAAACTTCACATGGTTGACTCATGTTCACTTTAAAACAAGCAATCCAGAATTTTTTTTTACATTCAGAAGTAAAATGTAAAAAGATGGTCATTTAAAGATGAGATAGAGTACTTTTTATGGTAAAATATTGTAGGACTTTTAAGACCTTTCACTAAAGCAAGAAAGAAAAAGAAGCTGGTCTGTTTACAGTTGGTTGTGTTCCTTCAACAGGAATAAACTGAATTTAGAGTTGTCCCTGAAAGCAGCATCTGGTAAAGAGCAATTTTCACTACTTCTCCATTCAATTGGTCTTCTTTTGTCTCTAATCCAATAAAATAATATTCCCTGAAGCACTAAGATGTCAGATATTGCCTGCATGTGATGCACCAGAGACTAGAAGGCATTAAGTCTTTACAGATATCACATGTGACTATATCAGCCAATGAACTCTCTTATTGGATTCTTACCCAGAGATCACTTGGATATCTTCCCCTCTCTCTCTCTTATATATATCTATCAGCAAGACAACAAGTGAAGTTCTCTCTCCTCTCAACATCTGAGTCATACAGTTAGGGTAAAAGAAAAATGCAACAGGACACTGTTCATCATTGTGTGCATGTATATATTTTGTAAATATTAAAACAACTTTTTTTTGAGCTTGAAGCTGTATTGACCAAATAACTTCTCATAGAACCGAATGAGCACGATCATCAATATTTCTACTGACATAAGCAGGCACAACATTCATTGAGGGCAGGGGTGAATTGTAAAATTTGTTACTACCTGTAGGCGTAGCTTGGGGGGAGGTAATGTGACTGGGTGGGCATGGCCAACTTTAAAAAAAAACTTTTCAAAGCATTTTTTCTAATGCTTTGAAAAGCCTCTGCCATCAGGCAACTCAGCTGGGATCATCAGACACTTTTCAAAGCATTTTTTTTACCACCTCTTTGGCCAAGAGGTTGAAGAAAAAAATGCTTTGAAAAGCTTCTAATCATCCCAGCTGAGCCACACCATCATCAGAGGCTTTTTTTTTACTTTTAAAAGCATTTTTTTCGTTGGAAGAGGTTGTAGAAAAAATGCTTTTAAAAGTTAAAAAAAAAAGCCTCTCATGATCCTGTGTCTCAGCTGGGCATGGGGGGAGGGGGGCACGCAGGGATTTTTGCTACGGGTTCTCTGAACCACCCACTGCCATCGCTACCGGATTGGGCGATCCAGTACAAACCAGGAGCATTTCACCCCTGATTGAGGGGTCCTTGATGGTCTCCGAGCTTGATTTTCTTGAAAATGTTTCAGTATCCAAACTAGGAAACATCACTAGCAAGAAGTGAGGTTTCTTGCCAGTTTAATTCAACTACAAATATTCTCCTTTATTGGTACATTCTTTATTTTGCTGCTTCGAGGAGCATCCGATCCCTCGAAGCAGATTCTTCCCCAACGTTTTCACAGCCTTTGCACCTGCCTTTATTCAGTGTAAATGTTGCTAGGTTAGATAGCTATCTCGTAATTCCGTTCCGGAGAATGAGTTCCCTGTAAGAAAGTACACACAATATTTACGAAAAAAGCCATTATTTTGATAGGCGTTTATCACCTAGAACCAAGAGATGGCGCCACTGCCCCATCTATTTACGCACCGTAATTGTGTTTACTTCCTAATGGCAGTAGGATCCTCCTCTTCCTCTTCCGAGCCTACAGGAGGAAGAAAAGAGGCTGCGTGGTTCTAATCGGGCGTCGCGTAGACCAAGTATGTGTGCTTGTTGTTTCTGCCCTGTTTTTCTTTTCTAATGGTGAAAAGCGAGGCAAAGCAAACGGAACAACCTTCCGTTGCAGGAATGTTCAGCGTAGCTTCTCTCAATTCAGTGTCCCCTAGTTGTCTTGTAACGCAATTCCCATCATTTGCGACCACCCTGGCACGTGGTACCCACCGCATCTGAAAGCCACCGGATTAAGGGCGGGATGGCCGCAGCGGTTCTTGGGAGGAAACAAAGGATTCAAGAGAAAGCAGAGGGAAAATGTTTTCTAATCTGGATCCCTCCGAATCGCTTTCGCCTGAAAAGTTTAAGAAGGTTGCATCAGAAAAGCTGCGACTCTTTCTAAGAGAAAAATCGAGTTTACTCTCATTCCATGTGAATCCTGTAGCTTGGAGTTTTTAGTTCTCTTGCTTTAAAAAAAAACACAAAAACTTGACCCTGACTAATTTGTTGACCACCGGCATTTGGAGATACGCGAAGCCACTAGCAGGTTAAACCCACTAAATGGACTTTTATAAAAAATTGCAAGCAGCATTATGGTGGTTTTTTTAAAAAACTAATTTGGCAGTCTGAATTCTTTGGGAACTGCAATCCATATGCCTCTGACAGAGGAAGACCTTTAAATTGCCTAAATTACAACCCTGTTTGCTTCTAATAGAAGGGTATCCAGTTATATGTTATGAAACGTCCATGTATAAATTCATGGAATAGGTTGCATGGTTCCAAATTTAAAATGGCTGTATTTGGAATGGTGGCTATCTTCCCTCAGCTTGCTTTTAAGCACATATTCTGCACAAAAATGTACAATATGCAGTATTATTGACACTAAGTTCATTTAACACAAACTAATTTGAACAATTTGCTGCATTTAATTTCTACCACATCAGTTTTGAGGTCATTTATTCATATAAAGTGGTAGGATTTTGCATGATTATATTGATGATTAGAATTAATACAGGCAGAAATGCAGACTATGAGGGTAGGTCTTAAGATTTTCTTGCTTCCAAGTTTACTAATGTAGAAATCAAGCAGCAGCAAGTACTACTGCAGTACAATCATTCTAGTAACTGTTCTGGTCTGATATGATATTAGAATAAGGGATTGACCCTCTTAATTGTGTGCTCTTTGGTTTGATCGGAACAAAAAATGACCTTTGGGTTGTGATTATTCCATAGCTGGGATGTGGGAAAGACAAAGATCAGTGTCTGCAAGTTGCCTTCTTTAACTTGGTTCCTTCCAGATAAGTCCGGCCACAAAGACTGCCACTAAGTCCAGCTTATTTGGATGGCATTACAAGTACTGTGTGTATTATTTTTCTCTTTGTATTATTACTTAATCACAGAATATCTTTTCATGCAAGAGTCATGAAAATGTCATGAGAAATTCAGTTTTGATGTACATGGTTTTTCATTGTGACATTGTGCAATGATGGGAAAGATCTTGGCAGGATGAATTATTTAGTCCAAGGCTGTGCCACTGTAGCTCTACAACTGTAATTTTCTGTATAGTGATTTTTATATATCCCTTCAAGACAAAGGTGTAATCATTCAGCAACTTGATTTCATAATTTTTGAGGCATATTTAGTTTACAAAACCCAATGCAAACTATCTAGAAGGAATAAACAATACAGATAGTGCTTAATTTACAAACATTTAGTGACTGTTTAAGGTTACAACGGCAGTGAGAAAAGTGACTTATGACCGTTTTTCACACAACCATCGGAGCATCCCCATGGTTAGGTGATCAAAATTTGGATGCTTGGCAACTGACTCATATTTATGATGGTTGCAGTGTCCCGGGGTCATGTGATTACCTTTTGTAACCTTCTGACCGGCAAAGTCAGCAAAGATCTCCTTTTGTCGGGAGCTGAAGACTTGGCTGTTCAAGCAAATAGGCTGACTCTGATTCTGGGTTTATTATTTATCATTAATTAGTTATTTGATTTAAAATGCGATTTTATTATACATGTTTCTTAACTTGTGTTTGCCGCCCTGAGTCCTTCGGGAGAAGGGCGGCATATAAATACATGTAATAAATAAATAATAAATAAAGTCAATGAGGAAGCCAAATTCACTTAACAACCCTGCTACTAATTTAACAACTGCAGTGATTCACTTAACTGGGGCAAGAAAGATTGCAAAATAGGGCAAAACTCATTTAACACTGTTTTGCTTAGCATCAGAAATTGTGGGCTCAGTTGTCATAAGACGAGGACTACCTGTAAATGCAGCCCCACCCATATATATATGGCCAATTCCATTTTGTATCATTGTTTTCCTCTTATAGAATAGTGTTAATTTGGCTCCTAGAAACCAAACCGTAACCCATTTCTGATCTAACAGAGTGAGTTGTTTTCTTATAGTAAGTTTTATTAACACATTTTTCATCCCATGTCCACATTAACCTTTAAAACTCTTAGAGGCCTCCAAGTGTTTTTCTAGAAAATACAGGATTGTAGTTTTTAATGTGAATTAATTATTAACTGTAAGCAGGAAAATATAATTACCATATAATTATAATTATAATTACCAATATAATTATTTGCTTCATTATTACCCCAAACTAGAAATTGAAAGTTTGCTATTTTATTAAAAATATTGTTGACTTTGATCAACATGAAATCAAAAGTCTTCATGCATCACCAGAATAAGGACATTGCTGATTAAAATTAAAGTAAAAGCTTTCCTGCTTTGTGATAATAATAGTTGGATAGCATGTAATCAAGTAAATTAAAATCCTACTTTACAGAGCAGAGTATCCATCACTGTAAGCTCATTCGTATCCTTGGTACCCATCCTTCTTCTTGGCAATTAAAAATCAGGAGAGAACAAAGCAGATGCATCTTTCTCAACAGCTACAGAATGGATGAACTTCCTGCCTGCTGCAAACTCCTACGACATTTTAAAAATGTGGGGACCATATGGAGGATGGAGGAAAAGACTTCATGGATACCCCATCTACTTTATGTAAACCCTCCTCTTTTGAAACAAGTGCATGAGCAGAGTTTGCATGTTTCCCAAGTTCTTTGAAAATTTCTGTTTCTCTTCTCAGATAGAGCAAATTTTCTCTGCACTACCACTAGCTAAGAAACACTAGTATGAAAGTTTATAGGGAAGGAATTCAAAGTACAGTAATTGTTAGGCTAATGTTTTAGTCCTCTGTGAATTGGCCATTCTTTTTGGTGATTTATATAAAATATTACCTGCTGGCATCACTACAGAAAAAAAAGTCTTGTATCTGTTTTGGATAATGGAACTGATACTGTTGAACTACAACTACGGTCAACAGTCCGACTATCAAACCCAAGAAAGATAGGCACTCTCAGGAACTTTGCAATTCCAAAGGCACAACTTTATTAGATACACAATTTCGGAACGGAGGAATCAAAACCAACTCTGGTTTTTCCTGTGCGATTCTTGTATAGTTAAACAATAACTTCTCCTTCTCCCCACCCCACATTGGTCACATTGTCATTATGAATCGTCCTTTTGTTTTAAGAACAGTTCATTTCTTTGTTCATTTCATCTGTGACCTTGGTGGGTCTTGGCTCCCACAGTCTGTTTCTGGAGCATCTGCATTCTTTCTCACGCTTCCCTACCTCCAGTTCTGTGGCAAATTGAATAGCGATAAGACCCAAAAGTGGTTCAGCCTTGACATATACTGGAATCTTCATGGACATATTATTATGTCAGGTTTTATTTTTCTTCTTGTTCTCCAAAATTGTAGGAGAAGCAGTACATTATAGGGGTTTTTTTTTCTGTGTTGTGAAATTGCAGATCTTTCTCCATACAAATTGTATATAAGTAGCATGCAAATAACAAGCAATTGCTCTCAGATGTCATATTAGCTGCCTTTCTGTGCTGCCTTGTGGTCGCTTGTTCATTTGGAAATCACTTGAAATGAAGATAATCCTGACAGCAAATCTACGACAACGCGCCACAGCCAACTTGTTGCGGCCATCTTACCACAGCCACCTCGCCGCTGGACAACTGGCCCTGGGACAAGAATTACACTAACATTGAAGAAATAGTGAAACAGAATAATTAAAGAAAGGATGCCAAAGGAGGGACAAAACAAAATGTGAATCGCAAAAATTAACATATTTTTAAATTATCTTAAATAATTAAATTGTCCCATAGCAAGTTGGCCATGGTGAGTTGGCCACATTGGCCGTGGCGAGTTGAGTGTGGCAAGTTGGCCATGGGGAGTTGTCCCAATTAATGAAAGGAGAGGGGTGGCTGATAGCAAATCTCATTCAGAGATTTGGAGTTCCTGGTTTTACCCAGAACAGTCTTAATTGTTTGCTGTTTCATTATTTGTTTATTTTTACAGTGCAAGTGAAGTGCAATATTGATGGAATTGATTACTCACTTCTTACTGACATCTTTCAGTGGAAAACCTATCTGTTCTTAAGATCTGTCTTTGGCTTCTATTGTGTGGGAGGTGGGGGGGTTGCATCTGCTCAATAGTGGCAATGTTCAAAGTTGCTTGTGAAATAAAGATGTTTTCAACTTTGAGATGTTCAAAATGACTGCCACCATAAAATGAGTGTTGTGTTAGCTGTTTATGGGACAGATTAATTTTACAGAATGGGTGGATTGTTCTTTTAGTTGCACCATTTACTTGAGAGAGAAAGGGTCAGAGTATTCTAAAGGGCAACGATTGAAGTCATAAAAAGCACTCCTGTTTTTAAAATGTACTGTGAGGAAAAGCATGTTTACATCATATTTTACAAACTCCCAGATAAGCTTTTTTGGCAGTAAACACCCAAAATTTAAACTACTTTTTCCTGGAGGACATGGGAAATTGAATATCAATATTGCAATTCTATGCTTGTCTCATCAGAAGTACATTTTGCTAAATTGAGTTGGATTTATCTTGAAGTAAATGTGTTGAACAATTAACAATAAGATTGAAAAGAATAACATGGAAAGTGAGAATTTTGCCAAACATTATTTTGCCCCAGCACTGCAAAACATCTGAAAAGTATTTTGGTATTTTGGAAAGTTTTGTCTAAGAATTTTATGTCACCCATAAAAATCTTTGCCTCCTGAAAATTAACGTATTGCTTGACATGATGAAATAAGAAGGAACTATATTCTCATTAAAGAACAGAGATAAAAAAATAATTGATACCTTAACCCTAAATTAACTAGGGCTTTAAAAAATAAAATGCAACCATAAATTGAATCTGTGGGAATTTAAATGGCTGCTCTTTAATCTTAACCACTCTTGTAGAATGACCACACACACACAAAGGTTAAGAATGTATGTGGTGATTTTATTGTTTTACATAGTGACATTATATAGTTTGTTACTTACAAGTTACAACGTACTTGGCAGCATATCATTGGTTCACAGAATATTCCAGGTAACTAGAATCTTTAGTTAATCATTACTGCTTTGCTTAAGCACTTAAAATATTAGACATTATTTAAAGTTTAATATACATATATCCCATTTCCTCTCAACCTGTTTACAGATTTAGAGTCTTATTTACTAATGCCAAATCCTGCCTACGTGCAAGGAATTTTCTTTATCTGAGGTTTGCTATCCAAGATAGGAAAATTCCTGCAGAAATGCAGACTATAGACCCCTATACACTCTGTGCTAAATTTTGATTTTAATTTTCTTTTGTCTTTTAGTTTGCAGTTACCACTGACACGTGTACCAATAGACAATGGTAAGATTTGTTTCCTTATAATTGCTAATGTATTTGATTTGTTTCATGATAGTAGACACAGATGTTTATTCCAGTTGAATTGCTTTTGAAACCATTTAACATCCATTTGGATGTATGGGTGTTATCATATATGGGCAACATTTTCAATGACTTTCATACAGTAATAAAGAGGAAAGAATGCAGAATAGTTTAGTAAAAGTTGTTCCATTATTCAACACTTGCACTTGGTATCACAACAAATCATTTTGCCTTTCAGTGTAAGTACTGAAATTAGTAGGTAATGTGATAGCAACTTCAATCAGCAGATTTTGGAAAGTCAATGCAGAATCAAAGGTTTGGAAAACAGAATAGTGCATCCTGTAATGTCTTTTCTATACCTTTGTACTAAAGTATGGTTTATCTTCCAGTCAGATTTTGAATATAGAAATTGTATTTTATTTTTTCCTGGAAAGTTGATAAAAATAATAGTCTATTAGATAAGCAGTTTTAAGAGGATAAAAGAATTTGGCAAGAACATAAATCTAAGTGGAGCTGGTAATCATGATGGAAGGCAATTATAATAAAAAAAAGGTTTGTATTTTAGCTATTGAGAGAGCAGTATGTGTGCATATGTTTGTGTGTGTATATATAATCCATGCACTCTTCACTTAAAATTATGGGCCAATATTTCCCCCCATGCTCCAGTTTTGTGGATAGATAGATGTTTTCCCAATCTAGTCTTATAGCCAGTTTCTGTACCTTATGGAGATAAGAACCTAGACTTTCACACTCCTGTTAATCACTTTAATCTAGTTTAATACAATATATCTGCTTAACATGTTCCAATAGCACCATACCTAACAACTAGGCTTTTGCTCTTCATATTTAATTGTATGGTGCTATGAATGTCCACACAGAATATGTGATTGGGAAAATTCATGTCCATTCCATAACCACATCACTGGAGCAGAAGTTAAACAAATGGTAGTTTGATTGTTATAAATAAGTGGCATTATTTTTGCATCCACATGCACAAAAACATTATAGGTTTATATGCTCACCTCTTTCAAACTTGGTACTTTCAATATTTCTTAACCTGAAGCTGTCCATTTGTTCCCCTTATAATAATAAAATTTATAGTCTGACATCTCAAGAAGTCGTTCTCAGTAGAATCTTACAAGTAACAAACAGCATTATAATTGTCTTTCATGATTCTGGTTGTTTTTATTCCTTGTAGCTTCTGTAGAAATACATAGTACAATTTCTTGAAGGTTTAGAAAGGCCAGTATGTTCCTCATAATTATCCTCTCTATGTGTTTGTCTTCAAATCAGTTCTGGACTCCTGGCAGTGTTTTGACTTGTCCCTGAAGTTTTCTTGGCAAGTTCCACTGGGTGAAATCATCCAACGACATGGGGTGGAATATCAGCAATATGCTGATGATACCCAGCTATATATCTCCACCCCTCGTCAGTTCAGTGAGGCAGTAGATGTGATGTGCTGGTGCCTGGAGGCTGTGAGGATTTGGATGGAAGTCAACAGGCTCAGACTTAACCCAGACAAGACCGAATGGCTCTGGGTATTGCCCCCTAAAGACTATGTCGATTGTCCATCCTTGGTTCTTGGGGGTGAGAAAGTGCCCCACTCAGAACAGGCTCGCAATTTGGGTATCCTTCTAGACTCACAGCTGAGACTGGAACAACATCTGACAGCTGTAGCTAGGAGGACCTTTGCACAGGTTCGTCTGGTGCACCAATTGCGACCCTACTTGGATCAGGAGGCTCTCCTCACAGTCACTCGTGCCCTTCTCACCTCACGGTTGGATTATTGCAACACGCTCTATAAGGGGCTATCCTTGAAAAGTGTTCACAGACTACAGTTGGTCCAGAATGCAGCCATCCGAGTTATAGTGGGTGTGCCTAGATACACCCACATTACACCAATTCTTCACGAGCTGCACTGGCTCCCTATTGGTCTCCAGGTACAATTCAAGGTATTGGTCATTACCTCGGGGATAAGGAACGATGACTTTTATGTGGACTTATATCAGGGCAGCCATCCTCCTCCAACATCCTCTTGGAGGAGGATGTTGGGTAGTAATACGGCCCAAAGCAGGTTAACGTTCTGATAGTAGATTAAAACAAGTCCCTGGCTTATAGAGTCTCCCAGTTAAAAACAGATTATATGGGTAAAGCTTCAACAGAGATCAGCCCATATATTTCAAAGCAGTTAAAGCAGCTCGTAGGAAACATTTGCCGAGTTGTTCGCAAGCAGTATGAGTGATAAAGGCAGGGCGCGGGGCCAGGCAGTTAGGCCTAACAAACAAAGATATCAGAAGAATTGCAAAACCAGGCTCGTTGCCAGAGTAAAATGGGAGTTGCTGCGGGAGAGTTGGAAAATTAACTGGTATGCAATTTTGCATTTAAAACTCCCCTGCAGGAATCGGGGGGGGGGGGGGGGAGCTGAAAGCACAGTTAAAAAAGCCACAATAAGGATAAAATAAAAACTTAGAGGCTGAGCGGGAGAAGCATATATCCTACTAGTCCTCCATCTTGGAACCACCTCCCCCCGGTTGGTTCGGTCATTACCTTTAAAGCCCTATATGGCTCAGGGCCAGGCTATCTTCGAGACCGTCTTCTACCACATAACTCCCAATGACCGGTAAGATCCCACAGAGTCCGTCAGCTAAATAATGTTGGCTGCCGGGCCCGCGGGGGAGGGCCTTCTTTGTGGCTGCCCCGGCTCTCTGGAACCAATTACCTTCTGAGGTCCGGACCGCCCCCACCCTATTGGCCCTCCGCAAAGCGGTGAAGACCTGGCTCTTCCAGCAGGCCTGGGGCCGTTGATCTCGTTATAATGATCTTGCGAGACCCGGCCACAAATAAGAGTGCATATGTTTTAACGTTTTTAAAGTTTTTAATGTTTTAATGTTTTTCTTTTTAACATTTTTTATGGGATTGTTCGCATTGTTTTATTCTTTGTTGTAAGCCGCCCAGAGTCCCTTGGGAGTTGGGCGGCACAGAAATGCAAATAAATAAATAAATAAATGGTTTTTGTGATTTGCCGTTGTCTTCTTTCTAAGACTGAGAGACAATGACTGGCTCAGGGTTACCCAGCTGGCTTTGTGCCTAATGTGGAACTAGAACTCAGTAGTTTTCTGATTTCTAGCCTGATGTCTTAACCACTACTGGCTCCATAATCATCCTAGGTGGTTCCCAAAGTGGGCGGTACCGCCCCCTGGGGGGCGGTGGGGTGCCTTAGGAGGGCGGTAAGAGGCAAGCGGCAGGGGGCGCTAGAGGCAAAAGGGGGTGGCAGGGGGGCGCTAAGTGGCAAGGTGGGTGGCACCCTTTGGCCTGTGCAGTTACCTCCTTGCAAGCAAACAGCAAGAAAAAATAACTTTCAGCTTCAGCGACTCTCAGCTGATTTGCTCTCAGCTGTTTTGCTCATGGATCTGTGCTTGCTACCAAGAGCTAAATTGCTGGAGCAGATTTTTTTTTCTCCTTGTGCAATTCAAGCTGAAAGCGAAAGCGAAAGTAAAGCAGGTTGTTGGCTTTGCTGTTTGCTGCAACGTTGGACAATTAGGCAGAGGCAGATTTCTTTTTCCTTATCAAAAAAGGTAGGTGCAAACAATGGGAAATTCAGACAAAAGAGGAGAGTTCAAGATTTTAAAACACACAAGAAAAAAAAGCTCTATTTAACTAGGGAATTGTAATAATTGAGATATTATTGTATATTGTGTTGAAAGCAGAAATGGTTAAATTGTGGTTTGGAGGAATATATGGGGGAAATTATTTGGTTTATTATTGTTGTTAAATATAATTAATTGATTTATAAGAAATTGGATTGCATGGAAATAATTGGAATATTTATGTTCATATTGATTAATATACAAAAAAGATAATTATATAACTAATTGATTTATATTAAAATGTTGAATTTGTACTAAACAACTGTAATATTACATAATTAACCTGTTGTGGAATGAAAGGCTGAAAAACATTCCTGGATCAGCCAGAGACAGTTTATTGCGCAGGTTCAGAGCCAGATTTGTACCTGAAACTTTGAACAACCTGTAAGCTTTGATACAACTGTATATATATATATGTTTCCAAGACAAAGAGTTTGATGAGCTCATGCATTTTCCATATATGGTGTGTAATCATCTTTATCTTTTTTTTTCAATTAATTCCTTTTCAATATTAGCTCCTTGTTTCTCTTGCTTCTCATTCATCTTTTCTCTCTTTTTTCTTTACAAGCTAACCAATTCTCTGCTTTTTATTTATCTTAAATGCCTCCCTTACTTTTTGAAACATCTCCCTTACTGTGTGTCATATTCATCCTCCCAATTCTCCATATTTTCAATTTTAAAGGGCTAGGATTTTTAAGCTTATTATTTTCATTTACATATGTGTGTGTGGGGAGGGTGCTTTTCAAGGAGCCACAAGGGGGGCTGAGAGCAGAGTCATTCTGACAGGGTCTTTTAAAATTGCTTGGAAGACCCATTTTTTCCTTAACAATAATGGAATAAAACATATACCTGGAAAAAGTATTTGCAAAACTTGGACAGAAGAAAAAGAAAGGCAGGACTGGACTTATTATCAGTAGCTAGTTAGTTCATAGTTATCAGTGACTCCCACTGATTCTAAACGCATTTTAAGACTGGGATTGGTGACTGCTGAAATTTAAATATTCAACATTGGTCTCAGAAATCTTTGATTTGAACTATCAAATCTTTGATTTGAATTATGGCAAGAAAAATTGTAAAATGGGGCAAAACTCACTTAACCATAATAATTTCTAGATATTTTAAGTGTAGAGAATTCAAGTGTTGACAATGACCCATTATTTCGTCTAAGTACCACTATTTGATTTCTTTTCATTTTATTCAAATAACAACAGAAAACCCAATACAGTTCAATATGAATTGGCTTTCCAGTCCTTCCTTGATGCATTTTTTCACATTGATTATCTAGTTTAAATGCCAAAGAAAAATCAATGATACATTTTTCAGACCTTTGGAGGATCACACTGTCAATTGTTCACACTGCTGAAGCAAAATTAACAGGTGTGAATTAAGTTTTAGCTAAACAAATGGGAGCTTTAACTCCAGAAGTCCATTCTTTAAATTTGGACTTCTGGAATTAAAAGGCTCTGGATTAAATGGTATTCCAGACAAAAGATGGAGAAGAGTATCTTGCTTTTAGACATGATAATAGCTGCTAGAAAGGTGAGTTATGAGCTTTCCTAGACAGGGATGCCCTCCGTACAGTCACCTATGCTCTCATCATCTCTCGTTTGGATTACTGCAATGCCCTCTACATGGGGCTGCACCCAGAGGCTCCAACTGGTCCAGAATGCAGCCACGCAGGTTGTTACGGAGCCTTCCCGTTACTCCTGTATTACACCTCTCCTGCGCGAGCTGCACTGATTACCGGTGGTCCTTTGGATCCGCTTCAAGGTGGTGGTACTTACCTATAAAGCTCTTCATGGCATTGGCCCAGGGTACTTGCAGGATCACCTTCTGCCTGCCTCCAACTGCCCAGTGCGCTCACATAGGATTGCCCTCCTCTGGGTCCCATCGGCCAGACAATGTCGGCTGATGGCAGCCAGGGTGAGGGTGTTCTCTGTGGGTGCACCAACCCTCTGGAATGGTTTACCCATTGGGCTCCGGATGGCCTCGGACCTCCACTCTTTCCGTGCTGACCTGAAGACATGGCTTTTCCAACAAATTTGCTGATCTGATGGGAGTTTTAATAATCTTTTGGGGTTTTTAATTTGAGTATTTTAGTTGTAATTTTACTGTTTTATTGTTTTACCTTTGTGAGCCGTCCCAAATCCTTTGGGAGAAGGGTGGCATATAAGTATAAATAAACTAAACTAAACTAAACTAAACTATTTTGACATCATCAGAAATTTAATTTATTACCTGTTAAAAATGCAAAGACAAGGAGTACAAGGAGCAAATAAAAGACTTCATGTTGGGGTTGGTTCTGGACCAAATCTTACTTGTGGGACAAAAACCAGCTCTCGGCCCTCCTTATGACTTCTTGAAAAGCATTCCCCCCCCCCCAGCTCCACCACCTGAGTAGGCAGGGGAGGACTGCAGGTTGATCCCAAGGAGGTCTGGGAATGGGTGTGAATTTATCCCACAGCCCTCTCCATCCCCTCCTCTGAGAAATTGCCTTCTCCCACTCGCTGGTGGTCAGCAAATTCAAAAGGAACCCCAGCTGAGAATCACTGCTCTAGATTGGTTGATTCAGGAGATTTCTTTAGTGTTAACTAATAGCGTTAGCTATTTTTGTTACAGGGATAGATTTGTATTGGAGCAGGCTGGAGGCCTCCCAAAGGCTCTGCGCACTCTGTTTTTGCGAAAAACGAGTCTGTTTTTCCCAAAAACAGGACATGCAGGGCAAGGCTTCAGGAGGCCAAAGAATGGCTGAATTCTGTGTATTTTACTGTTACTATCTTCCTTAGTGGGTTGTGCAAACCGCTATTCCAAACAATGCTATTTATAGGGGTGGGGGTAGGGGCAGTGGTGAGTTGCCCCGGTTCTCACCAGTTCTATAGAACCGGTAGTAAAACCAGCAGAAGGCCCCGACCCCGACATCACCAAAACACTTCTGCACATGTGCAGAAGAGTGTGTGCATGCACAAGCGAAGTGAGTGCGTGCACGTGGCCCCGTTGCAAACCAGTAGTAAAGGTAAGTAGATCCCACCCCTGGGTGGGGGGCACTGAGGATGAGTTTATAGTACCAAGGGGGTGGTGGACTGAAAAAGTTTGGGAACCACTGTCCTAGATTTACAAAAAAAGGTTTAAAGTACCATGTTTAAATGTTTTAAATACTGAGATTTTATTAACATTCTGTTTAAACTAGAAGTTTTAATAGATCATTCTACCCCTTTTTGTTCTCCTTCAAAAAAGTTCAGCTCTGCATCAGAATCACAATCAACTGACCAGTTGAAACTATCTTTTCTGTCCCTCTTCGCAATTAACAATAGCTTTGCAAATCAACCAGCTGTATTCTTTTTTTCAGTGAAGTTACCACCAAAATAAGCTTGAGAAACAACATTAATATTTTGCACTTGAGCAAAAAATGTAATTGATTTCCTTTACTGGAGTTGTCAGTTTTTTTACTAATTGAATTAACCCATTCCTTCCATACAAATAAAATAAAAATAGAATAAAAGAGGAGGTTTTTTTTCATGGAAATTTGTGATTGTGTGCACTTGATCAGGAAAAAACTCCTTTTATTTTATTTAGTATCTACAAAAAAAATCTGATAAAAGTGCACACAGCTACAAATTCTCAGGTCCTAAAAATATCCTAGTAGCAACTGTTAGCATATGCAAATCTACAAGTCAGAATAAAATAACCTACATGTGCCATAAACTTATAGTGATGGAGGTTTGCATCTCAAGGATGCTAAATTAAAGAAGATTAAGTTAGGATATCAGGCATAGCATTAGACGAATGGATTTCTTTCATACTGGTGCTAAATTCTGATGTTTGCATCCAAAAGATATCATGCTAAATATAAACTTGAATTCTGAGTTTGGTTTTTTTTATATCTATTTAGTGGGATGGGGTGTTTTTAAGTAAGTAGAAACAGAAAAAGGAATTGCCAATAACATTAACAAGGAGGAAAAGTTGTACGCAAAATAAGCTAATCTTTGGAGCAATTTGTTCTTGTTCTTGCAAACCTTGTCTTCAAAAGGCTATTGTGTAGCCCTGGGCGATTAAAATAATGGGAATGTTGCCATTAACTTCAGTGGCATAGAGACTGAATCCATTGTCAAGTTTCCTCCCTCCTCTCCCAAAATTAAGCTTTTCAGAGAAGTTTGAGAGTGGAGGAGAAACTTGTATTCAAATGTGTCTGACAAAAAGTATGTCCTACTGGTCCCTGGGAACCAGAAAGTGAAACTAGCCAAAAACAAAAGGAGATTGACCTGTTAAGATTCATTTGTTAAAACTGAATGCCAAGAATAAATACATTTAGGCTTCCAGAAGTCATGTATTCATAAACTTTTAGGCTAAAAGTTGCACTTTTAGAAATCAGTTACGTCAACTTCTGGATTTTGGTGACCAAGATATATATTCATGATACAGAAAGTTAGTTGATTGTGTGGTGTTTAATGTTTTTTCCCATTGAAATAAGAATATGTTTTTCACTCTTAAAAGTGAAATAGAAGATTCTATAGTGCTGAATGAAATGCAGCTCTCTTGACTTAAATTATAGTGGTGTTTACATAATGGAGGACGAGGTCACTTTTGAACATACATGCACATATGCACGTGACTGGACTTTCTGGACAAGCACTTGCAATATTTTTTTCTTCCAAGAGTAGGTAAAGCAGGCAGACAGATACTTCATTTGGAGGTCCCTGGTTCTATATATAATATCATCTGGAGAGGCCTTAGAAGGTAGCTGTATTCAGCAGCCTCATATTTCAACCCCTTTAGATACAACTTTTGCCTGCTATTGCTTTGTGATTTCATTGACCTTTTGTGATATAAGAAATCGGAGTGTTCTCCAGAGTAATGAAATATTTATTATTGTATGGACTGTCTTGATTATTGATGTGCCAGTTTAGACTGAAGAACTTAAGGTAGTCTAGATCAGGGGTCTGCAACCTTAAACACTCAAAGAGCCAATTGGACCAGTTTCCCACAAAAAACAAAACACCGGGAGCCATAAAACCTGGGTAGGCATGGCCAACTCAACATCACTCCCACCCAGTCACATGACACCCCCCAGCCATACCTACCCAGATTCTGTGGCTCTAGGTATTTTCTTCTAAACAGCTTGCTCTCTCTCTCTCTCTACCCGCTCTTTCTCCCGCTCCCTTTCTCATCTCTTTCTCCCTCCCTCTATCTATCTCCCACTCTCTCTCTCCCTCCCTCTCTCATCTTTCTCCCTCTTTCTTTCTACCTTCCTCTTTCTTTCTCCCCCTCTCTCATCTTTTTCCTTCTCTCTCTTTCTCCCTCTCATTTCTTTGTCCCCCCCTCTCTCTCATCTTCCTCCCTCCCTCTTTCTCATCTTTCTCCTCATCTCTCTTTCTCCCTTTTCCTCTTTCTCATTTTTCTCCCTCATCTCTCTCTCTCTCTCATCTTTCTCCCTTTCCCTCTTTCTCATCTTTCTCCCCCATCTCTCTTTCTCTTGCTTTCCCAGATAAATGAAGCTCTTTTGGCCCCGTGCTGTGGCTCCCTGTCGGCTGGCTGGCCCCCCACCCCTCGCCCTCTCCTTCTCCTCACTCCTCGCCTGCCCTGAGAAGAGAAGGGCAGTGGAGGCAGATGGAGACTCATTCCATATTTCAGAGCAGAAGCGAAGTGCCCCTCTACTTGCCTCTTTTTCCAGCCCTTGTTGGGAGACGCACAACTTTCTCCACCCTGAGACACCAACTGGGCCGCCCCAGATGATGCTCTGCATCGTAATGGGCTCCAGGAGGAGGAGGAGGGGACGCCGTCTCCCCCATTATGCATCACACTAAGTTTAAATGCAAGAGCAGCAAGCAACCCAGTGGTGGGATCATCTGACAGGGAGCTGCAGGAAAGGGCCCAAAGAGCCACATGCGGCTCTAGAGCCACAGGTTGCCGACCCCCGCTCTAGATCCTCAGACATTTTAAACTTGACAACCAGAGGTTGTCAAGAGTTGATGTGAAAAGAGCCTGCCAAAGACCAGGAAATAACAGAAAGCAAACTGGATGTCAGAATAAGCCATGGAAACTTCCAACAACAGAAAAGAAGTCAAAGCCAAGGAAGATAATTTCTCAAGAAAGAATTTAACGAAGAATTTCAGAAAACCATTGGAAAGACTTAGAACAATATTAAAGCAACATTTATAAAAAACATAAGTACAGGTAGTACTGGACTTAAGACCACAATTGAGCCCAAAATTTCTGTTGCTAAGTAAGGTATTTGTTAAGTGAATTTTGACTCATTTTACGACCTTTCTTGCCACGGTTGTTGAATGAATCACCGCAGTTGTTAATGACATGGTTGTTAAGTGAATCTGGCTTATCCGTTGACTGCTTGTCAGAAAGCAGTCAACGGGTGCTTGCAAAAAGAGATCACCTGATCCCTGTACACTGCAACTATCATAAATATGAGTCAGTTGCCAAGTGTCTGAAGTTTGATTATGTGACATGGGGGTGCAGCAACAGTCATAAGAGTGAAAAATTGTCATAATTGTTGTCGTAATTTTGAACAGTTACTAAATGAACTGTTGTAAGTTGAGGACTACTTGTAAAGAAGATGCAAACAGACATGGAAAAACAAGGAAGGTCTTCCCAAAGACCTCTGAATTCAGAAAAAAAAATTCAGCCTCAAATCAGCATGTTAAAGATGGACAGATAATAGCTGATTTAAAGAAGATCAAAGATGAAAGGTGTAAACTGAAATTCTATATAGTAGAGATATCAATCTTTAGTGATATATCTATATCTATAGAATATACTATACTGTATACACTATACAATATCTATACAGTAGAACATTTTCAAGACTTTGTATTAGCAAGGAAAGCTTAATCAAAGCATGTTTCTTTTGGCAAATAGTGGCACTGTTCTACTTTGGATTCTGGCACCACACTTGGAATACTGCATTCAGTTTTGGTTGCCATGATATAAAAAAGATGTTGAGACTCTAGAAACAATGCCAAGAAGAGTGTCAAAGATGATTAGGGAACTGCAGTCTAAAACTTAAGAAGAATGCTTGCTGGAATTGGATATGTCTAGTGTAATGAAAAGAAGGACTAGGAGTGAACATGATTGTAGTCTTCCAGTATCTAAGGGGCTGCCACAAAGAAGAAGAATCCTATTCTCCAAAGCACTTGAAGGCAGGACAAGAAGCAATGTATGGAAACTAATCAAGGAGAAAACCAATCTAGAACTAAGAAGAATTTCCTGACAGTTAGAACAATTAATCAGTGCAATGACTTGCCTCCAGAAGTTGTAGGTGCTCCAATATCGCAGGTTTTAAAGAAGAGATTGGACTACCATTGTCTGAAATGATATAGTTTCCTGCCTGAGTTGGGGGTTGATCTAGAAGACTCCAAGATGCCTTTCAATTCTGTTATTTTAAAAAATTCATTTGCAAATTACTAAATGAAATATCCATCTTTAATACATGAGGTGATAAAGCCAGCAATATTAGAATTCTGTAGAGAAATTATTGGAGATGAATAATAGAATACTTTTAAAATTCCACTCAAATGATAAAATTTCAATGAAATATTATACTAAAAGCATATATTATGATGCTGAAGCACAGCTTATTGCTCAGCTGATAGATATTTTGAACACTGATGTTTTAATGGAACTTTTTCAGTGTTCCAAGAAGGAAAAGGATTTGAGAATGTATTTGTGGTTAACAGCAAAGTCAACCCAAACAAAACATTTAGATATTTATCACACTATAGATGATTTTTTAAAAAAGAATAGTCTTCATCAAAACTTTTATTTGTACCAGGGATGCTGTTACACACAGACATACTATCTAGTACATTACAAAAAATTATAAAATTGAAAAAGTTGATTTTCAAGTTACACACTATATGAGCCAACATGAAATGCTTGCAGATAAATATGTGATTCTTATATAGGGTTGTATGATTGTATAAATAATTGTTTATCAAATTAATGCCAATGTGCTAAAGAAATATTCAAAATATTAATATGTGAACTGTGTACTTACAAGCCTGTTCGTACATGCCACAGTGAGATAGCAGTTGTGTAACAAGATACTATCCAGGACGTTCAAGCTAAGAAGAGAATTTTTGTGGTTGAAAAGAAAGAAACCCAAGCTCCCAAAGTTGTTCAATAATATAAAATTGATTTTCTAACTTTCATATGTGATAAACATATTGTAGCTCCTAAATGAACTCAGCTTCTAAGATCATATTTATAAGATCTATCAATTTTATCCTTCTATATTATTAAGATAGAAGCATTTGAATGTAAGTTCTTTGGAAAAACATCATTGCTGATATATTTGTTTCATTGTTTTGCCAGCGTAACAGGAAAAATGCATTTGACAATTCGTATATTAGATAAATATTAAATAAATAATTAATACATTTTATTATTAAAATTTATAAAATTAAATAAATAAATTAAAATTAAAATAAGCACAAAAATAGTAAGAAGACACCTATCTGATCTTGAAGAATATAAATCACCGTGATCTAACAGATTACATCCCAAAGTTCTGAAAGAGCTGGCAGATGTTATCACAGAACCATTGTAGCACACCTTTCAAAAATCTTGGAGCACCAGGGAAGTACCTGAGGATTGGAAAAGGGCTGATGTGGTTCCCATCTTTAAAAAAGGGAAAAAAACAGACCCAGGAATGTACAGACCAATCAGTCTAACATCAATACCTGTAAAGATCCTGGAAAAAGTAATCAAGAAACAGATCTGTGAACAACTAGAAGCAAATAAAGTTATAACTAGTAGCCAGCGTGGATTTGTTTAAAAAGGACCATGCCAAACCATTCATTTCATTCTTTAATGAAGTGACTAAATTAGTAGACCAGTGAAATGCTGTAGACATAGTATATTTAGATTTCAGTAAGGCATTCGAAAAAGTAGACTACAGTCTACTTCTTGGTAAGCTAGAAAAATGTGGAATAGACAACACCACCACTAGATGGATTTGTAGCTGGCTGACAAACCATACTCAACGAGTAGTCCTTAATAATACTACATCCACATGGAGAGAAGTAAGTAGTGGGGTACCACATGGCTCCATCTTGAACCCAGTGCTCTTCAAAATCTTCATAAATGACTTAGATGAGGGAATTGAAAGGAAATTCATCAAATTTGCAGATGACACTAAACTGGCAGAAATAGACAAGACCCCAGAAAATAAGCTCAGGATCCAAAAAGATCTTGATAGACTTCAACAATAGGCCCTATCCAACAAAATGAATTTTAATGTGGAGAAAAGCAAAGTTTTACATTTAGACAGAAAAAATCAAAGATATAAGTACAGATTAGGCGAGACCTGGCTCAAAAATGGGACGTGCTGAGGATTTTGTTCAATATCTGGATGATAAAATAACTCAGATTCGGGACGATCTGGCCGCTGACTGGGTTAGTTCAGGCGGGGGGACTGAGGCAGGTCTTGAGAGTGTTATCTGGGCTGAGTTCGATCCTGTGGCTCCCGAGGACGTGGACAGGATTCTGGGAAGGCTGAACGCAACCACATGTTTATTGGACCCGTGTCCCTCCTGGTTGGTGCTGGCCTCCTGGGAGGTTACACGAGGCTGGCTCCAGGAGATTATAAACGCTTCTTTGAGTGAGGGTGCCCTACCGACCGCCTTGAAGGAGGCGGTGGTGAGGCCCCTCCTCAAGATGCCCTCCCTGGACCCAGCTGTTTTGGCTAATTACCATCCTGTCTCCAACCTTCCCTTCCTAGCGAAGGTTGTTGAGAGTGTGGTTGCGCGGCAGCTCCCCCGATACCTGGATGAAGCTGTCTATTTAGACCCGCTCCAGTCCGGCTTCAGGTTTGGATATAGCACCGAAACGGCATTGGTCGCGTTGGTGGATGATCTCTGGAGGGCCCGGGGTAGGGAGTACTCCTCTATCCTGGTGCTGTTAGACCTCTCAGCGGCTTTTGATACCATCGACCATGGTATCATGTTGCGCCGGTTGGAGGGACTGGGGGTGGGGGGCACCGTTCTGCGGTGGTTCTCCTCCTACCTCTCCGACCGGTCGCAATCCGTGTTGACGGGGGCAGCGGTCGACCCCGAGGCGCCTGATATGTGGGGTGCCACAAGGGTCAGTCCTCTCGCCCCTCCTGTTCAACATTTATGTAAAGCCGCTGGGTGAGATCATCCATGGTTTTGGGGTGGAGTTCCATCAGTACGCTGATGATACTCAGCTGTACATTTCCACCCCAGACCACCCCAACGATGCTGTGGAAGTGATGTCCCAGTGCCTTGAAGCCGTGCGGGTCTGGATGGGGAGAAACAGGCTTCGACTCAACCCCTCCAAGACCGAGTGGCTGTGGCTGCCGGCATCCCGATATAGCCAGCTGACTCCATCGCTGGTTATTGGGGGCGAATCATTGGCCCCCACGGAAAGGGTTCGCAACTTGGGCGTCCTCCTGGATTCATGGCTGTCTTTAGAGGATCACACGACAGCCGTGGCCAGGGGGGCTTTCTATCAGGTTCGCCTGATATGCCAGCTGCGGCCCTTTCTAGATCGTGACTCCCTACGCACAGTCACTCAGGCTCTCGTCACTTCCCGCCTGGACTACTGCAATGCTCTCTACATGGGGCTCCCCTTGGGGTGCACCCGGAGGCTCCAACTGGTGCAGAATGCGGCCGCGCAGGGGATTATGGGAGCGACGGGGCGCTCCCACGTGACACCTCTCCTGCGCGAGCTGCATTGGTTGCCGGTGGACTTCCGGGTGCGTTTCAAGGTGTTGGTTATCACCTTTAAAGCGCTCCATGGCTTAGGGCCAGGGTACTTACGGGACCGCCTTCTGCCACCAATTGCCTCCCACCGGCCGGTTCGCTCCCACAGAGAGGGCCTCCTCAGAGTGCCATCAGCCAGACAATGCCGGCTGGCGACCCCCAGGGGGAGAGCCTTCTCTGTGGCAGCACCTACCCTCTGGAATGATCTGCCTCCAGAGTTAAGAACAATTTCTGACCTCCTGACTTTCCGGCGGGCTTTAAAAACTCACCTCTTTCAGCTTGCCGGCTTAGCCTGATTCCTGTAAATATTTTATCACTTTTAGAGTTTTATTATCTTTTAAATTGAACTAGTTTTAAATTACGGCTATTTATATCTGTTCTTTTATGGAATTTTTAACTTTTGTGTATTGTTTTTTTTAAATTGGCTGTGCACCGCCCTGAGTCCGTAAGGAGAAGGGCGGTATATAAATCTAATAAATAAATAAAATAAATAAAAACAGTAACTGTGAGAGGGACCTTGGAGTCCTGGTGGATGATCACTTGAATATGAATCAGCAGTGTGCAGTAGCAGCCAAAAAGCTAATACAATTATGAGTTGTTTAAACAGAGGTATAGTTTTGTTAAGATCATATTTTCCATATATGTGTGAGTGCTAGATATATTTATGTTAATAATGAAACAAATCAGCTGTTCTACCATACAACTAAAATAGATAAGAAAACTCTTTTCCAATTCAAAATCAATCTTTGAACAAATAAAAGAATTAAAATGCCTGTGTGTAAATTACAATATCAAATAAGCTTGAATTATTGTAATTATTCCCAAAAATGATCAATGCAGAAGTAAGCTTACCTCTCCATTTCCTTTTACATCTAATCTCTATTGGCCTATGGACATATTCCAGACCCAGCCAGCTTTTGAACAGATTTCTTTAATGTAGTAATATATGGAAAGAACATTGCCACTGGCAAATCTTATGTTATTCTACTTCAGTTCCCAAGTAGGGGTAGACTCTGCAAAGGCAGGCTTGTCAAACTGGATGCTCACGGCCCAAATATGGCCCGCTCAGGCCACATTCGCCCTGGCTCTGCAAACACAAAAAACATGCCGATATGTCACGATATGGCCTGTGATGCGATTGGGTTTGACACCCCTGGATTAGAGGAAATTTCAATTGCTAGATGTACAACAGTATTACAGGGATGATAATGTGTACCATTTTCAGCAGGTGGCAGCACCTGGTTAATCTTGTTCTTAGAAGTTAAACAGGGACAAGCCTTATTAGCACTTGGATGAGGAACTACCAGGGAATATATTAGGGATATTGACATTAGAATTTAAATATATATTTATATATGAAAAAGACAATGGCAAATCACTTTCTTAATGCTGCCAAGAGGATTGTGTGCTTTTATCCACTTTGTTTATTTTATTTTATGCAATTTGTATGCCGCCCTATCTCCATAGACTCAGGGCGGCTTACAACAAATAAAAAACAAACCCAACAAACATAGAATACATACACAAGTATGCAAATATATAAATATATAATTTAAAACATACATTAAAACACACTAAAATAATCAACCCCCTCAGTCCAGGTTGGGCAATGTAAACAGTCATGTTTTTAATTCGCAGCGGAAGGTGCAAAGGTCAGGAGCCACCCGAAGATCCAGTGGGAGTTGATTCCAAAGAGTGGGAGCACCCACAGAGAAAGCTCTGCCCCTGGGGGCCGCCAGCCGGCATTGTCCAGCCAACGGCACCCGGAGAAGGCCCTCCCTGTGAGAACGTACTGGGCGATGGGCAGCTGTTGCTGGCTGCAGATGGTCCAACAAATATCCTGGGCCTAAGCCATATAGGGCTATATAGGTCATCACCAGCACCTTGAATCTCACCTGGAAGCAACCGGTAACCAATGCAAGTTGTGCAGGAAGGGTGTAATATGGGAGTATTGGGACCCTCCCATCACAACCCAAGCAGCCGCATTCTGCACCAGCTGAAGCCTCCAAGTGGTCCTCAAGGGCAGCCCCAGATAGAGAGTATTACAGTAGTCAAGACGGGAGCGTATGAGTAATTGTGCGTAGAGCACCTCAATCCAAATAGGGACGCAACTGACGCACCAGACGAATCTGGGCATACGCCCCCCCCCCCGGTCACAGTTGTTATATGATCATCTAAACTCAATCGTGAATCCACTATCTACAGAGGGCAAAACTTCACCCCCTATAGCCAGCGATGAAACATCTCCTTCGGATTGAGATGCCGGTACCCACAGCCACTCAGTCTTGGCAGGGCTGAGCCGAAGCCTGTTCCTCCCCATCCAGACCCGTACCGCTTCCAGACACCGGGACATCACGTCAAGGGCATCACTGGGTTGGTTTGGGGTGGATATAAAAAGCTGAGTATCATAAGCTTATTGATGGTACCTCACCCTGAAACCACAGATGATCTCCCCTAGCGGTTTCATATAAATGTTGAACAGAAGGGGCGAGAGAACCGACCCCTGCGGCACCCCACAACCTCATGGTTGATCTCTGCCCTCTTGCCAACACTGCTTGCATCCGACCCAAGGGGTAAGAGGAGAACCACCATAAAACAGTGCCTCCCATTCCCAACCCCTTAAGGTGCCGCAGCAAGATACCATGATCGATGGTATAAAAAGCCGCCGAAAGATCTAATAGGACCAGAACAGAGGAATAACATCTGTCCCGAGCCTTCGAGATCATCCACCAGCACGACCAATGTCGTCTCTGTGCTGTATCGAGGCCTGAAACTCGATTGGTACCGATCAAGGTACTCCGCTTCATCCAGGGCCATAGGGAGCTGATGTGCCACCATGGTCTCAACAACCTTTGCAAAAAAGCGAAGGTTGGAGACTGGACGATAATTACTCAAAACAGCCAGATCCAAGGCAGGTTTCTTGAGGAGGGGCCTCACCACCGCCTCCTTTAGGGCAGCAGGAAAGGTTCCCTCCTCCAAGGAGGCAATTATCACTGCCTGGATCCAGCCTCATGTCCCCTCCCAAGCTAAATAAACCAGCCAGGAGGGACACGGGTCCAATACATATGTGGCCACACTCAGCTTTCCCATGATCCTGTCCACTTCTTCTGGGGTAACAGGATCTAACTCTTCCCAAAGAACAAGACCTGCCTCCTCCTCCCCATCTGACTCTGTCCAGTCAGAGTCCAAGCCATCCCGAATCTGAGCGATCTTGTCCAGCAGATGCTGGCTAAACTCCTCGTCTTGCCCTTGCAAAGGGTCTTCCCTCACCCTCTGATTCAAGAGGAAGCGGGACACCCTGAACAAGGCAGCCAGGCGATTCTCTGCAGGCGCGATGGTATCAGAGAAGTAGCAACACTTCACTATTGCCAACTCCACCCGTGTAAAGGCCCGTGTAAACGACCTTAACTGAGATCAGTCAGATTCAGAACGACTGGCTCTCCAATAGCTCTCTAGGCCTCTCCTTCATCGCTTCATCCCCCGGAGCTCCTCAGTAAACCAAAGGGCTAGCTGGGATCTGCGTCGTGTCAGAAGCCACAAAGGAACGACCCGGTCCAGTAGCAGCCTCATCCCAGGCATCGACCAGAGCTGTGACCAGGGCGTGGGGGAGAGAGAGAGAGGCATCGTCCTAAACTCCATCTGGAACCTTTCCGGGTCCATCAGGCGCCTGGGGAGCAACCAGGTGGTCGGTTCTGCATCCCAGCAGGGAGGGGTGGCATACTGGAAGCCCAGCCAAAGGAGATAGTGATCGGTCCATGACGGGATAAACAGTAGATAATGCTCTACCCGCCACTGCTCCAAGACGAAAACAAGATTGGGTATGTGGCCCCCCTCATGTGTCGGGCCCTGAATAATCTGAGTCAGGTCCATGCCTGCCATGGAAGCCATGAACTCCCGAGCCACCCCCGATGCCCCACCCAGGGACAGCAGATTGAAGTCCCCCAGCACAACAAGTCTGGGAAACTCCACCACCAGCCCCGAAAGGGCATTGAGTAGCACGGGCAGAGCTGTTGCTACGCAGCTGGGAGACAGGTACGCAACCAACAAGCCCAACTGCCCATACGGGCCCCATTTCATGAGGAGGGTCTCACATCCATCTATCTTAGGAGCAGTGACTTCCCACAGACTAAGGGTCTCCCTAATAACAACCGCCACCATTGCTGTGCTTGCTCTCCTTGGCCAGGTTGCTCATGGTGTGTACAGGAGGGCAATGTGTGTGGATCCGGGAGGCCCACTCCCTCTCCACACAAGGAGACCCAGCTTTGTAACCAAAGCATCCTCAGTGATAGGATGGGAGATTACCAGGAGAGGTCAGGAGGAGGAGACGGGATTGTGAAAGGCCAGCAGGGCTGCTGGCAATCAAGTGCTTAGACCCTCCCTTTCATTGTAATTTTCTTCCTTCCTTCCTTCACTAAAGAAATTTTAGATATCTGGTGAACTGGTAGGTTCTTTATTTTTGACAGTCCTAATAGATAAAAAGCTATTATAGATATAAATATATGTAGGAGCAACAAGAATGTATTCATGATTATCATTGTTGGAATGTCTCTAGGTACATCCTATTTCTGGTGGTAATCTATTTAATGATATATTTAAAAATCAGACTGATTAATAGTTTTGGGGTAGGGTAGGAGAGGAGAGGATATTTATCTCTGCATTTCTCATTCTTTTATGTTTTGCATTCTGTATAGTAAAGTAATATGATATGCCATACTATAACAAATACTTGTTTTCTACATACATAAGACGCTTACAAAACATTATATAGGAATGAGATTTTACACTGCTGAATTTTGTTTTCCTTTTTAGGCAAATTTTTTATGTCAAGAAATAGGACCATGGTATTTTCAAAAAATGTATGCAAGATATTGGAAACATTACAATGAAGCTATGGAGTGGATGTATAGACATAAAAACGCTTATAGAAAAGCCATGGAATTATTATATAATCCATCACTTCATCCTTCCAAACAACATCAACGTTATTCTGACTGGGATGAAAATGTTCCAGGGAGAACTGGTCTATCTTCGTTCTCCACCTCAGACAGCAAACCACGGTATCCTCCAAAGCCTCAGGATGACCTGCATTATGTCAGAAAAAGGAGAGCAGCAGAGAAAGATTCTGAAACGGATTCAGAATCTGAAGGTGAAGAGGACTTAGAATATGACCTCGACAACATGGAAATCACAGAAGAGCTCCGTCACTATTTTGAGCAGACAGAGAGACACCAAGAAGAACTACGTGAGTGTGTTCTCTTCCCTTATTCTTCATATCAGTTTATTTTTATACAGCTTATCCCTTCTTTTCATGTCCATGTGTGGATTCCATCTGTTGTCTAAGGAGCTCAGCCTGGAAATCTTGTAGCTAGGATTTTCATTGTGAGCTCTTCACAAATCAGGGACCAGTAAGCTCAAGGACTGATAATTTGCAGTCAAAGTGTCAATGCCTCTAGACAAAATTGCAAAATATTTTTTCAAGCTGCTTTGGAATGAAAAAACAATGAAAAAATTGGTGATGGTTTATCTGAGCCACTTAAATTTGGATATAAATACCTTACAGTGTCACTGAATAACCAGCGCAATTCAAATAGCCAATTTTGGCTAGTGATTCTCAGCATTAGTTCATAATCAGCAATGGTTCATTACAGGAAAAAAGCCTGGGATATAAAGACTCTAGGAAATTGTAAGCTTTTCTCTTAAAATGAGAAAATCTTATGCAATATACTAGGCAAGCTTCTTCAAGCTTCAGCTATTTATGATCAGGTCAGACTTAGTTATGCCTGATCAAGTCAGAAAAGCAAAACTGGGATTTCTCTACATTCTCCCCTTCATTTTCTCAGACATTTTTCATTCAGAAGTTGATGAGAGAAATAGTACTTTGCAGTTTTATATAACTTGGTCTTAAAATTCTCTTAGATTGCATTAAATAAAAGATAAGATCTAAACTATCCAGCCCAGCTGATACATTGATTTTTCAAATTTGGCCATAAGGCATAGCAAAAAGCCATTTATATACAGTTATGAAACTTATGCTTTTTAGCTACTCAGTCTGCTAATAATTTGAGTCCCAAATATTTTGGTAAAATGGCATTTATCCAAGCCAGTTTTTCTTCTGATTACTTCTCTTGAGCATATATCATAATAAAGAAAACTGGCCAGGGATCTTTTCTGGGAAGTGAATCTCACATTGGTTATGTTACCATTGGAAATTCTCTGCAGGGCAATTTTACAGTTCGTTCTTCTAAGCAATATATTGAAACTTTTTAAAAAGCACTGTTCTGAACTTTATCCTGTGAAATTTGTGCATGTAGAATGCTACTGTTTAAAAATAATATCAATTTGATTTTTAACATTTTAAATCATAGATTATTAAAATGGTCCAAAGGAAATTCCTAGTTATATAGCTGAAGCCTGGAGGAAAGTCATGACTAGTGTATCATACAGATCAGCCATTTACTTTCTCTTTCCTTGATTTAATCCAACAGAGTAGATTTCAATGCATCTTTATCCTTCAAGTGTTTGTTATGCAGTACAGGAAGTTTCTCTCTCTCTTTCTCTCCCCCTCCTTCTCCCCCACCAATAATACAACTTTTACTTGAGGAGAAAAGGTTTTAGACAAATTAAAAGCATCTTCTTCCCTAAGTAATCCTTTTCTTTAGAATGTGTTGGATTTGAAAGACCTTTTATAGCTTTCTTTTTGATTGGCTCAATTCACAGACTAAATAAAATTACTTCTCCCTTGTGAATTTTACACTGAGGCACTTCTCTTAGAGTTTTACACTGAGATACTCACAGCACAAAGCCTGTTTTCTAGAATAGGATAACCTCTCCCTCAATAAGAATCCCAATTGTCATAGTACCAAATAAAAATAAATACAGGTAGTCCTCTACTTACGACCATAATTGAGCCCAATATTTATGTTGTTAAGTGAGAAATTTGTTAGCCCCATTTTATGTCTTTTCTTGCCATATTTGTTATGTGAATCACTGAAGTTGTTAAATTAAAAACACGGTTGTTAAGTGAAGTTGGCTTCTATTGCCTTTGCTTGTCAGAAGGTTGCAAAAGTTTATAACATGACCCTGGGACACTGCAACTATCATAAATATGAACCAGTTATCAAACATCCAAATATAAATCATGTGACCACAGGATGATGCTGCCATGGCCATAAGTGTGAAAAATGGTCATGTCACTTTTTTCAGTGCTGTTGAGGACTACCTGTACAGATTGGGAAAGAACATCTATCCATTTTTCCAATTTTGTTGTCATTTGGGAAGAGACTTACCACCTGGCAATCCCCTAGAATTTGGCAATGGAGAAGATATATATTTAATTTCACAGACCTATTGGTTTTGCAGTTGACTGTTTTCAGCTGAACTTGAAATTTGATTAAGCTATTAGTGGATTACATCATTTCATCGTTCCTCCTCTGCAGAAAACCTTTGGAGTATATATGTTGAAGAAGCTGCACGTTGTTTTCTTTAAATGTCAGCAGATTATCTGCCGCTATTAAGTCCTGCATCAAAGTCTATAGCTATGTGAATCTGACTGGCTTTTTTAATTTAGGGATAATGCTGGGGAGAAATGGGGCTGCCGAGTTACCAGATCTTATATATAATACCAACTTCTCATGTCTATGACTGTTTAATAATGCTATCCCGTACAGATGTATTTTTTTGGCTTCCTCATCAAATTCCTCAACCCAAATTTATAAAGATTCCCCGGAGGACAAACCAACTTCTCATGCCTGCTTGTTCTTTTAAATCCAGAATTTATTTATATTTATTTATTTATTGGTTCGATTTATATGCCGCCCTTCTCCGGAGACTCGGGGCAGCTTACAATGCTTTAAGCAATAGCCTTCATACTTTTGTATATATCTGCTTAGTAGGGCTTTTGTCCACCCCCCCCACCCCCCAGCAGTGTTCTTTTTTATACAAAGTCAGTTTATTGCCCCCACAATCCGGGTCCTCATTTTACCTACCTCGGAAGGATGGAAGGCTGAGTCAACCTTGAGCCTGGTGAGATTCGAACTTGCAGTAATTGCAGGCAGCTGGTGTCACTTAACACCACTTTAATCTGCTGTGCCACCAAGGCTCTTTTTCATTCAGAGACATTTATTGGTTGATAGCATATCACAGTGCAATATTTAAAATAACTGGGCGTCTTGTGAAATGGGGAGAGAAATAAATGGTAGATATGTAGTAAATATCTCTTCCCACTTAGTGGAATATTTCCATTTGACCAAATAGAGTTTAAAGCTGGGTAGATGACACAGCCACACAAACAACCCTATTTCTTATTCTCATCAACTTTCATATGGTCAACTGGAAAGTATGTAGGTGAGTGTCCTCAATTGAATGTAAACTATATCTCAGTGTACTATAAAACATGGTCCCAATTCACATAGAGGCTGGTAGTTTTATTCAAATACAAGGAAGCTTATTTTCAGCTGAATGCATGGAGATAAAAGAAGAAGAGGGACAGGTCAACATTTGCAGCTTGTTCTTTATCTAGTCTGTGTATGCAAAGAGCCCAGCTTGCCTAGAATAGCTCCTTGTTTGTTGAGCTTTAGAATAGATTCCAGGCCCTTCTTGATTGATGATAACAGTTCTGGTGCCCAGAGGAAGAGCAGTTGCCCCAGGCATGAAGGTCTGACTAAAATGATGCCCAGATGATGTTAAAGACATGGTGGAGAAGCTCTCAGTTCTCCTTAAACCCACTAACAGCTGTGGGAAAAAGTAAATGTAATCCTAGACTGCATCAACAGAAGTATAGGTCCTTTCTATTCTATGTTGATCAAACTGCTCTGGAATATTGTACCCAGTGCCACATTTTAGAAGTTAGAATATGTATAGAGGAAATCAAAGCAGATAAAAGTCCTAGAAGAATAAATGTATAGTTGGAGGCACTAAATATGTTCAGTCTGAAGATTGGAGTGGGGGGCATGATAAATCTCACCAGAGAAAGGACTGCCGAATTGAAGCTGTGACGGGGTTTTTCCAAAAACAGTAGTCTTAAATTACAGATTTAATTATAGATTTAATTGCAGATCTAATTGTAGATTTATTTGGACATTGGGAATAAAATTATAACAATGAACTCCATTCAGCAGTGGAAATGTCTTTCTTTAGAGATGGCAGTCTCTTTATCGGAGGCTGGATCTCTTGTCTGTCTCAGATATGTAGTTCTGCATTCTAGATGTTCTCCAAGGTTCCTTCCAGTTCTTCCATTCTAGGATTTTATACAATATTCATAGTCTGTCCAGTGTGAAGTCATTACATTTCAAAATAATATATGAAATAAGGATAAAATACCAAACACCACAACCCCCCAAATATTTTTATGCTAATCTTCAGACCTTCAGTACTTAAGAATATTTCTAAAAACTGTCATTTTTTTTGAAATTCTGTCTCTTTCTTAACATTTCAGTAAGGACAAGATTGCCTTCCCCTGCTCCTGCCTGTGTAGGCACATTCTCCCCTCACAATTTTTTATTTCCATTTCCCTTAAATGCTATCTTTTTATAATTCATATCATGTGCCATGTTCCAAATGGCCCAAAACTAGCTGTGCATAGTTCAGCATGTATAATATGCCAAATTAGTAGCCTTGTACAATAAACAGTTATGATTCTCAGGTAAAAAGAACATACTGGTTTGTTCTTATTCCCGCCAAGATAATAAAATATTGTAAAGAAGTAACGTAAGGAGTTCAAAATTCTACCTGGATAAGGTCCCTGAAAATAAAGCAGAACAAAGCCAAATGTGGCATTGCATCGGTGTGTATTTCTGTATGTGTTGTGTGTATGTGTATGTATGCATTGAAAAACCATAGGAGAAGCCAGCAAATGAAAGGTCAAGCTTGAAAATGGTCTATATCCAGGTAGGGACAGTAAAGAGGAGAAAGTCACCCAAATGGATTCCCACAGCGGAATCAATTGGACTGCTTATATCATTGCCAGTTAATCAACTTCTCCTCCATTCTTGGCCTGGTGGCCCATAATAAGCATATTTAGCCTGTCCTGGATTTCTCAGGGCATATATACATATGAAGCTTGTGTGGAAAGCAGAATTTATATACACAGATGCAACACATATATACTTTCTCTGCTTTCTCTGCTTTCTCAGATAATAACATACAGGTAGTCCTCGACTTTCAACAGTTCATTTAATGACCATTCAAAGTTACAATGGCACTGAAAAAAGTGATTTTTGATCATTTTTTGTACTTACAATTTTTGTAGCATCCCCATGGTCATATGATCAAAATTCAAATGCCTGGCAGCTGGTTCATACTTACAACTGTTGCTATGTCCTAAGGTCATGTGATCACCTTTTGCAACCTTTTGACAAGTATAACAATGAGGAACCCAGATTAACTCAATAACTGTGTTACTAATTTATCAACTGCAGTGGGTCACTTAACAACTGTGGCAAGAAAAGTCATAAAAAGGGGCAAAACTCACTTAGCAAATATCTCACTTAACAACAGAAAACGGGCTCAATTCTGATTGTAAGTCAAAGACTACTTGTATTGCTTCATTACACAAAAGAAGCAGTAAGGGTTAGAAAGTATCGGGAAGTCATATTTTGCATGATTTCTGTGTTTTTCTTTTAAGGCAGCAACATAGTCCTTTCCATTTCTTTCCCACAGATGTCATAAATTCAGCAAAATATATCAATCTATCATCTGCCTGTCTGTTTCTCTATCAAGAGATGTACCACCACATTTAAAATTATTAATAGGTATTATTTGTTTTGTTAAATATTGGCCACTCTTTCTGTATCTCTCCTATGTTTCCTGTGGAGTTTGTAATTTTAACCCACAGGAGATGTTTTGTGAATGTGTTTGAATGACATCCCAGAGGCTATTTATTAAAAGCATGAAATCATTTTTCTGGATTATTGCACCTGTCGGATGCATTCAGTGTTTAGTTGTGAAACTGTTCAGAAATGCTGGTTATCAGGAACTTGAGACAGCAGACTAATCCTCTTAGCTAATTCAAGACATTGTTCTTAAAACTAAAGAAGAATATAACATTCTGTTTTTAAAAAAGGTTTCCTGAAAATTCTTTAGTAGCTGGATTAAAAATGAAATCACATTTCATCACCTCCATGCTTTGTTGCATAATGTCTCTATATCTAAAATTTATCCATCTGTCAGTTTATAAAATAAGGAAATGGTTGCTTATCTTGAATCATACAAAAGTTAAGGTCTTAAACTAATGTCTAAATAGCATCATGTCTTTTCCTCTTCAGTTTTACTTTTCTTGGACTTTTAAAACTTAAATCCACTCAAGCTGTAATCAGTGTATTAACTGGGTTAACACAGAGTTATATACTGTTAAATAGTGGGACTGTATCTGATTATTTTTTCATGCCAGCCATGAGCTTATTACTTCTGTCTTAGATTTGGAAAAAGGCTTTTAGCTAGAGGAGGAGGATACTATGATCATGATATTTTCTAGATTTTTAAACTCACCTTTATTATACATAGATCAAGGCAATGAATATACCTAATATTCCTTCCTATTCCTCCTACTTTCCCTACAACATCTCTGTGAGTTGAGGGTGAATGATTAACCCAAAATCATCCAGCCAATTTTCATGCCTAAAGTAGGACTAGAACCCAAAACTTTCTGTGAAGCCTGAGATGCTTATAATATGGAAATACTATACTTTATTAAGCTTATCAGTGTCAGCATGGTGTATGTTTCTCTTTATTCAAGAAATTCAGTGTATCTGTTTGGGAGAACAAAAACTATAAAATCTCAATATTAAAGAGACATAAATGCAAATGTCATTAGTTGTATTTTATGGAACTGACTTGTAAAAAGCTCTATGACTAGAAAGTCATTGACAATAAACTTACTTGGCAAAATTCCGAAGACAGATGCTATGAAGAAGGTATTGGGGAGTTACCTATTGAACTTCTCTCTGTGTAGACAATAAAGGGTGGCTTTCTTAATAATTTAGGACTCTCCCATCCTAAGCAATCTTACGAATTGGGCCTTCTAATTGATGTAATCCATTAATGGTTGCAGCTGCACCAGTAGACTTTTATAAATATTTCTTCTTTTTAGATTTCTTTTCTCCAGGGGAGTTTGTAAGAACATCTGTTGACCAAAGAAGATACTGATGCCAAGTCCATCTCTTAGGAAAAGCCATTCTTTTCTAATTCTACTTCTGTTTCCTGTGTTGCTTCTCAGGAAACTTCAGCTTTCTCTTGGTCCCCTGATTTTATTGTTAAGTCGCTTTTCCAGAGAAAGTTACATTCAAAGTTCACTGCTGGTTTATTTACTTTGTTATTACTGCTTTCTGCCGGTGGATATGTGTGTATGGATATCACGATACATACATATAATTAATCCTGGAGCCATCTAGTATACTCAGAATTAATTGGAAAGTTAAAATTTTTTTCTTTCAAGAAAGGATGTTTCACTACAAAGGAAAGTTATTTACCCTTATGGTAAATTCTAAGATTAGAGGATTTGTATTTTAGTTCATGCAAAAAATAATTGAAAAATATATAAGGGAAAGTTGGAGTTATTTAATATCATCCTGCAGTCTTAATTTATCTTCAACCAAGGCTTTAGTTTGTGTTACATTTTCAAAATGGCAAGTCCCAAACTCATTATCTTTAGGACCTTATACTACTGAATTCTAGTTCTGTAAACCTAACCAATATGTTTGATAGGCAGAGATTGCAATTTGCATCAACTAGAAAATCACAGGTCTCCACAGCTGTTAAAATGAACCAACATTTATTACAAAAACTTGCTCTTTTGTTAATTATAACCTAGTTTTAAAGCTGGCCTAGAAGAAGGGGATTGTGAGAAGGAGAGAGATGAGGCATTTATTTTGCATTCTGATGGTGTTGGAGTGGAATACCATCCAGAAAGCAGAATAGAATAAAGACCATCATTTACTGCATCTTGTCCTATACGATTAGAATTAGGGGTACAATAGTGTCTTGCAAATTCAAGGTCAAAGATACCTCCCATATGCCCTTATGAAAGACTATATACAAGTTATATAAGGTCACTCTTACTCTAGCAGGGGCTTGAACTAAGGGGCCTCCAAGGTATCTTCCAACCCTATGATTCTATAAGTTGTGGGTATGTATTCTTCCATAGGTAAAATCCTTTTTTTATAATTAAACCTGGAGGAAAGCCATGATTTTAAAAAGGCCTGACAGTTTGGCTTTGTAAAAATGTTACACCTGATTAAGCGCCAGTTCTGGTAGCTTTCACTTAAAAAGGACATTCAAAGTTATGTGGCTAGCTGCCCAATTTATGCTTCTGCTAAGCAATGTGAAGAGAAAACTCCAGGACTCCTCCAACCTGTGGCAGAGCTTAACGTTCCCGGAAGCAAATTTCAGGCCATCTGAATCTGCATTTTCTTGATGTTATTATGACAGCTAGCGTACCAACATTTCATACCCTGAATTAGTAGACCGTGATGCAGCAGAATTCAGAGGGGACAAAAGTCTTGTTGTATTATGTAATTTTATGTAATTTTACATCACCTATGTAATGTTATAATTATGTAAATAGCATTAAATGACACACGTGCTTTTTTTATATATATATAATTTGATTTATATGCCGCCCTTTTCCTGTGCGCTGCTCCCACTATCCATTGCATGGGTTAAGCTTCAGCTTTTGGCAAAACAACTGAGTGTTACTTTAAGAAAGAAAGAAAGACTTCCCCTTTCCCAGTACCTAACCACACCCCCTAGTCCCATGATTCCCGAGTCTTCGCTCAGTTGTTTTGGCAAACACTGAAGTTCTTTGGAGCTCCGCACCTAAAGGTAGCTTTATCCTTTCCTTTGGGGTTTTTTTCCTATCCTCTTTTTATTTGAGTTCCCTCCTTTCCCTTTCCCAAGGGCTTCTAGGTTTTTATTTTATTTTTGAGTAGATTTTTTTTTCTTTTATCTTTCGCGTTTTAAGCGCTGTGGGACTACAGCGCTAACCAGCTGGGCCGCCAGGCTTCAAGCCTTAGCCGCCACGCTCCACGCTTAGCTGTGGAGCCTGGAAACGAGGCTCCGACAGAAACAATTATTTAGAAAACTGCAGCGGCATCAGGCTCCTGCCAGCTGGTCGTCGGGCGCAGAGCCCCCCCACCCGACCGCCCACGCGGCCGCGGAACTGCGGCTTGCCTTTCCAGCGCCGGAGCGACCCAGGGCCTCTCTCAGGGGGAAGACTCAACAGCGCACCCCCACCGGCAGGCGAATCAGCTGGGCGTCGGGCACGGAGCCTCCCCCCCGACCGCCCACGTGGCCTGTTTTCACATTTGCGCCGAGCGGCTCAGCGGCCCCCTTCACAGCCGCGCCCCCCCTCCACAGGCAGGAGTATCAGCTGGGCGTCGGGGCAGGGGCCTCCCCGACCACCCACGCGCCGTAGGAGCGCGGCGCCACCGCCACGAGCATACAAACAGCCGGGCGCACTCACCAGGCGGCAATTCAGCTGAGCGTCGGGCCGGAGCTTTCCCGACCGCCCACGTGGCCACAGCAGCGCGGCGCCATTTTGGGGTGACCCTTGAGGCGCCCAGCGGCCCCCAGAGCAGCCAGTTAGCCGGGCCTGGGGCTCTAAGCACCCCCAGCACCCACGCAACTACAAGCGCCTTCCAGGAGAGGAGACAAGCGGTGTGAGGAGGCGGAGCCGGGAGAAGCAGTGTGCGGTCGTGGTTCGCCCGGCTAGCCCTGCATTGTGCCATCCCAGGGAAAGCCCACGCCCACGGGCCTTACAGCGGCGTCTGGCAGGACCTTCGGGCCTCCAGTCTAAGCCCGCTGGGCACAGCCAGCTCCCAGAACCCGGCTCCACACGGCACACGCCACCTTGACGGACCCTCGGGCCGCCATCTTGGCCAATCCTCCTACAACAGCTGCTTTTCTTCAACCAGGCTCTGAGTCCTCGAGCCACCTTGCGAGACCTTCGGGCTCCCAAGGACACCTGCTACCACCTCCTGCCACCAGAGGGCCTTCCTCCACGACCTCACTTGCACCTTAACATGTCAGAATCCTCAAACCTGGAGTTGGAGATGAGCCCACCTCGCAAAGGCAGGTCAGCCAAAAAGAGCCCAGGGAAGCGGTCGGACAACTCCAGCCGCAAATCCAGGGCGGAGAAGGCCTCAGCGGCTCAAGACAGAGACGAGCTCAGACGCCATAACGCACTGGAAAAACAGTGCGCAAAGGCACAAAAAGCACTGCCTGAGCTCCCTCCTGTGAACGTAACGCCGGTCCAGGCGAGCGAGTCCACACCAGCATTGGAGGGCTTGGCCGAATTGGCTAGGACACCAACCACGCCAGCCACAGGCTCCCAGTCTCAGGAGCCTTGCTTCTTTCACCTCCAAGGCCCCGCTTCTGGTGCCCCACCAGGCGGGACGAAACCCACAACAGTCCCCCCCACAGGGGGTGCCTTTCTTGCCTCCACAGCTGGACTTCCAGGCTGTGCTCTCCTCGGCAATGTCTTCCTTTTTGGCGGCAAGCTGGCAGCATGCAATGCATCCCCAGCATCAGCACACCACCCACGGGGCTCAACATCAGCCTCAGCCCCAGGGTCCCTCATTCCAGTCACAGGACTCTTCGGAAGAAGAGTCTGATCACCCAGAAGATGGGCCAGAGGAGGCAGAGTTTTCAGAAGATGAGGGGCTACTACCCGGCGCCCCAGCCTTTAAGGGACTCTTCCGCCCAGCTCTCTTTAAGTCCCTCCTTCACAAGGCAAGGACCACAACGAACCTGGGAGTGCCGGGTGAGGTCAACCCCTCTACGTCTACCTCAGGGCCGCACGACGCTCTGTTCACATCCTCCAAGCCAGAGAAGGATCACATCCCCTGCCCGCAGCTGTTTATGGATGTGATCCAGAATGCCTGGGGACAGCCGGCCTCCCTCACCAGCCCCAGTAGCCTTGACAGGAAGTTATACTGTTCGGCCCCGGAGCTAGAGGACCTTTTAACTCTCCCAGCAGTGGACCAGCCGGTCGCGGCCCTCTCCACTGGGTCAGTCATCGCCACAGACCCCCTAGACGGCCTTAAGGGAGAGGACAAGAGAATGGAGGGGGCTTTCCGCAAGACTCACCAAGCGGTAGCCTGGTCAATCAGGACCTCGACGGCCACCTCCTTCTTCAGCAGAGCGGCTCTGATCTGGCTCCGACAGATGCAGGAGAGGCTTCCACCTGACGCGACGCGGCTCCAGCAAGACATAAACAAATTTATAGCGGCCACGGAATACACCTGCGACGCGTCGCTTAACTCGGCTAAATTCGCCTCGAGAGCCCTCGCCTCCACAGTTTCAGCCAGGCGTCTCCTTTGGCTCCGTCCGTGGAAGGCGGACGCCAAATCCAAATGGAAACTGACCACCGCCCCGTACAAGACCCCTGATCTCTTCGGGGCAGCACTAGAACCAGTCTTAATAGAGGACAAAAATAAGAGGAAGATTCTCCCCACGGTCTACCGAAGGCAGGAGAGGAGGTATTCACCCTATCCAGCCCACCAGCCTTTTCGTGCCAACTCGGGACCCAGGGGGTCCTTCTCCCAGCGTCCCAGCTACCAAGCGGCAGACAGACCCCATGACAAACACCAGTTCCGGGACCGCAACAGGAACCAGCAATCCAAGCGCCCCGCCCGTGGAGGCGGATTCAGGGCACCCAGAAGAGGGAAGTGACTCACCGGGGGGTCCAATAGGGGGAAGACTGCTAGCCTTCCACCGACAATGGGCCCTCTCGACAATGGATTCCTGGGTCAGGCGCACCATATCTTCGGGCTTGTCCATCGAATTCGTTGGCCGGCCACCGTCCCGCTTCACTCGCTGTTCGGTCCCACAGTCAACCGAACTCCAGCGCCTGATGTCTCAGGAGCTCTCTCACCTCCTACAGGTCAGAGCTATAGAGCCTGTCCCTGTTCCTTGCCAGGGGTCAGGCTTCTACTCGAGCATCTTTTTAGTGCCCAAGCACTCATGGGGATGGAGGACCATCCTGAACCTGAAAGAGCTGAATCAGCACATACGCTACCACAGGTTCAAGATGCACTCCCTGCAGTCCATCCTGGCGGGGGTGAGGAGAGGAGACCTCCTCCAGTCCGTCGACCTCAAGGAAGCCTACCTCCACGTCCCCACCCACCCCGACCACAGAAGGTTTCTGAGGTTCGAGTATGGGGGCCGGCATTTCCAGTACCGGGCAATGCCGTTTGGGCTCTCCTCAGCGCCCCACTGCTTCACCAAACTGGTGGCAGTGGTGGCAGCCAGGCTAAGGGCCATCCCGATACGAGTTCTGAGCTACCTGGACGACATCCTGATCCTCTCCTCCTCTCAGGATCAAGCGGCCAGCGACCGGCTCCGGGTTCTGGAAAAGTTCCACAACCACGGATTCACAATCAACCTGGAGAAGAGTCACCTTGAGCCATCCACCCAGATCTTACATCTCGGAACGATAATAGACTCCGCCAGGGGGCAGGTCTTCCTCTCCCCAGACAGAATCCAGAGCATCCAGTCACTAGTTCAACAGACGCTAGCAGCTCGGCGGACACCTCTCCTACACCTGTCCTGCCTGCTGGGGAAGATGGTATCCTGCTTCGGCATCGTTCCGTGGGCACGCAGACAAGCGCGTGCCCTCCAGTGGTTCCTGCTACCGTTCCAAAGAACAGGAACAGCCAACTCCAACCGCAAGGTAGCGCTTACCCCCAAGGTGAGGCGCTCCCTCAGGTGGTGGACCACCCCTGCACTCCTCAAGGGGTCAGAATTCCTGGAACAGACCAGGCTGGTTCTGACCACAGACGCAAGCCTGCGAGGATGGGGTGCTCACCTGCACAACTCGGTGGCACAGGGCCAGTGGTCTCCACAAGAACAACGGGACAGCATCAACCTGCTAGAGCTCCGGGCAATCAGGCTAGCCCTGACCCACTTTCAAACAGCAGTACGAGATCACCACATTCTAGTCCTAACGGAAAACATTTCCGCAAAGGCCCACATAAACAGACAGGGGGGCACAAGATCTCGTCGCCTAATGCGAGAGGCCGAGCAGCTCTTCGATTGGGCAGAGGAGAACCTTCGCTCCATCAAGGCAGACCACATCTCAGGGTCAGCCAACGTAACCGCAGACTGGCTCAGCCGGATCACGATAGACCAGGCCGAATGGCAGCTGCACCCTCAGCTCTTCGAGCAGCTGACCCTCCGATTTGGCCGTCCGGAGATAGATCTGTTTGCCACGCCAGTCAACGCCCAGCTTCCCCGTTTCGTGTCACGCTATCCGTCACCGCAAGCAGAAGATCATGACGCCCTTCGCTGCAGGTGGCCAAGAGGCCTGCTTTACGCCTTTCCACCACTACCCTTGATACCACGCCTAATAGGGAAGTTACTGACAGAAAAGGGCGATCTGATTCTAGTGGCCCCAAATTGGCTCCGAAGACCGTGGTACGCGGATCTAGTGGCCCTGTCGGTAGAACTCCAGTGGGTGATTCCTCCGCATCTGGTCCAACTACGCCAGGGCGAGATCAACCATCCAGACCCGCAGTGGCTGCAACTAGCCGTCTGGCACTTGAGCGGATCAAGTTAAAGAAGGGCGGACTCCCGGACGATGTGGTCGGAACCATACAGGCGGCCCGGAGGCCTTCCACAACCCGTATCTATGAAGCCACCTGGAGGGCGTTCTGTAAATGGGGATCCCTTCACCACACGGATCCCACCGTGGCCACCGTAAGAGAAGCATTGAGGTTCCTACAGACTGGCCTAGATAGGGGCCTGGCACCAGCCACCCTGAAGTGCCAAGCAGCAGCTCTATCCACAGTGATTTCCTGCGCACCCTACCGGACCCTCTCACACCATCCTCTGGTCAGGGACTTTCTCCACGGGGCCACCAACCTACGACCCCCAACCGTCCACCACTATCCCACTTGGGACCTACCATTAGTACTTCAAGCGCTAACCGGTCCCCCGTTCGAGCCGCTGAGCTCAGCGGCGCTCAAACACCTTTCTTTCAAGGTGACTTTCTTCCTGGCCATCACCTCAGCGAGAAGGGTATCAGAACTGGCAGCCCTGTCGGTCCGCAAGGACCTTTGCATATTCAAACACTCCTCAGTGGTCCTGCACCTAGACCCCACCTTCATCCCCAAGGTGAATTCGTGGTTCCACCGGGCGCAAGAACTCATACTACCAGACTTCTGCCCGGCGCCCCGACACCACAGGGAGCGGCGTTGGCACACTCTTGATGTGCGCCGTGCTCTTCAGACTTACATCCACAGAACGTCCTCGTTCCGTCACACGGAGGCGCTTTTAGTCTCCTTCAACCCCTCGACTATGGTCAGAAGGTTTCGCCATTCACGATAAGCAGATGGATCAAGGCCTGCATCGCGCTGGCTTATGAACTGCACTCCAGAGCTCCGCCGGGCAAGATTCTGGCGCATTCGACCCGAAGCGCAGCTACATCGGCAGCCTGGGCCACCCAAGCTCCTGTTGTGGACATTTACAGAGCAGCAACTTGGGCTTCACCGTCACCCTTTATCCGCCACTATAAAATTGATTCTTATGACTCAGCCGAAGCGGCCTTCGGGCGCAGAGTCCTTCAACAGGTCCATGCTGGCGAGGACGCCAGGGGCAGTCAGCCCCCCACCCCTGGAGTCTGAGCTTGGGTATATCCCATGCAATGGATAATGGGAGCAGCGCACAGGAAAATGGACGTTGTCTTACCTGAACATCCCTTTTCTGGGCACTGCGTACACTATCCATACCCACCCGTCTCTGGGCTGCCTGCCTAGTACCTGGCCACAATAGTTATGTTACAGGTTCCATGTTGTTAGTAATAAAGTTGTTTGGTTCTCACCTACCCGGTTGTCAGTGGTTTTTTCGGCACACCTTCGCTACGACTGGGGAATCATGGGACTAGGGGGTGTGGTTAGGTACTGGGAAAGGGGAAGTCTTTCTTTCTTTCTTAAAGTAACACTCAGTTGTTTTGCCAAAAGCTGAAGCTTAACCCATGCAATGGATAGTGGGAGCAGCGCCCAGAAAAGGGACGTTCAGGTAAGACAACGTCCATTCTCCAGAGACTCAGGGCGGCTTACAATGTATTAAGCAATAGCCTTCATATTTTTGTATATTTATACAAAGTCAGCTTATTGCCCCCACAACTGGGTCCTCAATTTACCCACCTTAGAAAGGATGGAAGGCTGAGTCGACCTTGAGCCTCGGAGTTTCGAACTGGTGTAATTGCAGGCAGCTGGATGTTAAATGCTGCCTTAGTAGGGACATTAGCCTCCTATGCCACTCAGGCTCCTATAGCTCCAAATGCTATAATTTGCATAAGAAAATCATGCAAGTAATATATAGTACAAAAGATTTATGATTTGTATAATGACATTGCTGTGAATGATACAGTCTTTGTTTGAACAGATAATCAGGAATTACAGACATCTCCCCACTTACTGATTTATTAAATCAAGATTTATCGGTATCTGACACCGATAAGCCAATAAAATATTGCCTGAACTGGTATTAATTTTTCCTGCACATGACCTTAATATCATGAAAACCATTTTAGAGGACAATTCTCCCATTTTTTTAGATTCAAGTCTTATACTAGCATGAAATGAAAATTCTAGATTTGGGAATGAGAATTCAATCAGTAGATTAAGTTCTTAAGTGATTAAGTGATTTTGTGGCATTTAACATACAGATTTGCCTAGCAAAGATATTATGGGGCTTTTTTGTATGTGTAAAAAGGAGAATTCTTGTTCCTCATCAATGCTCTGTCGTCACCAGTTGGCTATCAGTTACTGTACCAAATGCACTTCGTAAATAAATAAAATGGAATATATGTCTTCAGTTTTCAGATATTTATAAACATAAACATAGATTGGATATATAAAATAGATACAAACAGAGGAAACATTAGGATAAGGACGGTAGGCACGCTGGTGCTCTTAATGCACGCCCCTTATTTTAATATATCATTGAAGTATTAAAATATTATTTATATAATAGAACTTTCAGCATACTCCAGGGGCTTGCAGAATAAATAAAATAAAACAAACATTAAGCATCAAAATTAAACATCAGAAAATAACAGTGATGATAAAAATATGCATTCTATCTCCTAATATGCTAAAAATCTGAATCTATTACACTCATATAAAAGCACAAGACATCTGTAGAAATAAGTGAAACTTCAGGACAGTGCTGTGACTTTAAAGTAGTATGTCAAAGACAAAAGTAAAATTGAAATATTCACAATTTCCCTTGATAAATAATTTATTTTGTCAATTTGCCTATTACGAAGTGACAAGTCTACACTGCAATTCACGCCTTGAGAAAGAAAACAAACAGAAATGATAATGATCCTTTGGAAAAGATTTGTGAAGTAATACTGGACAACCAGTCAGCCACATGAAAACATATAAAATAAGTGAGACTGTCTGCTTAATGATATACAATATCACTTAGAATAATTTTCTCTTTTTGCCTCAGCTGAATAGCTACACAGCTGGCTGTTTCATGTTGCTCTTGTAAATATGGCTACATGATTGCAGTGTGTAGGGGTTGAAACTGCTACGCTATTCAGTGGGAACGCTTCTCTTTTATTTTCCCAAGGAAACTTTAACAGGTCCAGCCAGTTCTCTTTATTATTTATAAACAACTAGACAAATTCTCAGTTATGCTTCACTTAATATTCTTCTGAATTACAGAATGGTGCAGAGATATTTCGGAAACGTCTTAATTGAAAAGTATAATTGGCATGATGATAGTCAAAGCACTGTGGATGTTATATCTTCCTGAAATTGGCATCAGGTATAAATACATGCATTCCCTTTCTAAGAGTATTTGTGTATACCTCAAGCTCCTCTTTTTTCAACAATTTTCCACAAAGAAGAATTAAAAAAGAATTTTAATGGGTATTTTAGTCTTGGGGTTTTAATAATACGGCCAAATTATTGAATCTGTTTTAAATTGTTTTAACTTTTGTATCTATGCTGTTTTATTATGGGCTGTGCACCGCCCTGAGTCCTTCAGGAGAAGGGCGGTATAAAGGTTTAAATAAATAAATAGATAGATAGATAGATGATAGATAGATAGATAGATAGATAGATAGATAGATAGATAGATAGATAGATAGATAGATTTTTATTTTTATCTTTGTGTCATCAGGTATACAAACAGGATGCAAATTTGATAAATGAATTGGCTTATATACATTAAAGTTAGCATCAAATAAACTATTTTCAAACTAATCCATAGTAACTAACAACAAACCAAATCTCATTTGGTAAGAAACAAAAACAAAAATTGAATTCTTTGGTTGTATGTAGAAAGATGGAATGAGAATAGGAATGTAGGGCACAAAGGTCATTAAGCAGGATATAGGAGACACAGATTTATTGTTGTTGTACACACAAACATACACTTCTGACAACAACACTGGTTTTGATTGGCCCCAAATCACATAGTAATTGAAAGTGGACCTAAATCTTTATTTTTATACACACACACACACACACACACACTTTACAACATACCTTAAAATTCTAAAGCATTATTAACCACAATTGTAGGAGGTTGCTGTGTCTCTAGCCACCAAATGGCTAAATGGTGACAGGAGAAACCTGAGTTTTTTTATAGTAGTTTTCTGAGTTTGGTATTCATCAAAAAGCACAATAAAGTTAGCAGGAGACAAAGCCGTCATCCAATCAAAGGAAATATTTAGGAATCCTCTAAAACTAGCAAGAGTTAGGTGAAGTTGATTGAATCTGGCAGCTTTAATTAACAAATTGATATTTTTAATCTAAAAATTATGAATTGCATACAGATTTCTAGATAGAAATAATGTGAAATTTTAAAAATATGAAGGACACCTAGAAGAAAGTGATAGGAGATAAATTTCACTGAACAAAGTCTCACTTTAATTATACCCTCTCAAGGGGCCTCTTGCAAAACTGACAGGCTTGTTGCCAAGAAGCATGGAAACAATTTTAATTTTTTAAAAAAAATCTTCTAGAGACAAGCTTTATGTCTATCAGTGAAACTTATCCTTTTGTGTGGATACCAATAGCTACTCAGACAGCTGCTAGACAGCTGGAGGTTCTATTCCTGGCTGTAGCATAGTTGCTTTTTTTTAAGCTAACTTGATAATCAAATAGTTGTTTAACTCTTGGAAACTTCTTTCTTGGGTTACAGAAGCAGTGTGTTATACTTATCCTGTTCTCCTTTGTTCATCCTAATGCCACAAATGGAATGTTGGTTGGAAATATTCTTAAATTTATGTATGCTGAAACATTGAAAAGATTATTTTAAAATCCCACACAGTACCCAATTTTATACGGTAATCCATCTGTTGCATTTACTTTCAGAAAATCAGTAACTTTTTTGTAAAATTAATTTAAAAGTGTGATGGACTAGTCGTCAACATTACAATTTAAAATGCAGTAAAATATGGCATTTGCCCAAATTAGAAAATGTATGTTAAAAGTGTCCTATTTTGCTCATCTAGTTTAATATATTGATTTTTTAAAATCCCATTTTACAACCCTGTAATCCTTTAATTCGGGGCAGAATCGGGACAACTATATGGAGCTGAGCATTTACAAGCCGGATGTCATTCCTGATGCCATGTGGACTTCACAGCAGATATTTTTACTTTGCACCCTAGGAGTGAAATATCTGCCACTACCTAAGATTGAACTCTCAACCTTCCAAGTGGGAAGTGAGCGTCTTCACCACTAGGCCATCACACCACTCTAGTTTAATATAGTGATGAGTTATCCTAATGATTATCCAAACTACATTAAGAAAAATCAAGTAAGTAGAATAGTAACATTAATGCATTACTGATTTTATCAGTGCTGTGAGTGAAGATAGGCTCAAATCTTGTTGAACATGAACCTGTTTGTAAAAAACAACATTCAAGATCACTTCATATTTTAAAAATGCCTTTGCTCTAATTTGTAAAGTGAACTATAGCAGGAAAGCCTATGGTGTTTGAGATTTTCAGGGATAAGAAGGATTGTTCCCAGGCACTGATATGACTGTATTGCTATTGTTATAGCTATTGATATAAAAATAGCATATCACATTCTATTATTTATTTTGTATAAATGATCTCCTGCTAGTTTTCTGTCTAATTACTATCTGTGGGAATTTAATAATATTTGATTTTTTTAAAGCTAATGTTATGAATTAGTTACTTAAAACAATGGTAGCAAAATAACTTGAAACAATTGTTTATATTTGCAGATTTTATATAGCTTAGTTTGCTTTAGGAAAGAAACAGGTTTAACCCATCTTTTCCCAGCTGAAAGCCTAACCTTTGCTAGAAAGAGAAGAGCAAAAACCACATGTTCACATTCTAATTTGCAGGATTATTTTTATGTGCAAAAGTATTTGTGCAAGAAATATGTGCAAATATTATAATAAAAAGTTGAAAGATGGAGATACAATAATAATGTGAAGTAATTAGTTAATACAGAATAAACTTTAAAAAGTAGTATAATAGCCATGATTATGCGAGGATGTTAAGAATTTAGGACTTTCCTGAATTACACAGACTGTTTATTTTTATTCCTTCATTGGCTAGACAGTGAACTTGGCTTGACATAAAAGAATGCCTAACCATCCAAAAATATTTTATACACATCCTATTGAGGGATGAGAGCCAGTTTGATGTAGTAGTAAAGACACCAGGCCAGAAACCAGGAGATTGTAAATTCTAGTCTTTTTTGAGAGTTTATGCACCAGAGACAAATTCCTTGTGTGTCCAATCACGCTTGACAAATAAAGTATATTCCATTCCATTTTCTCAGCATGCGGAGTGATCTTGGGCCAATCATTCTATCTCAGATCTGGGAAGAAGGCAGTGGCAAACTGTTTCCAAAAATTTTGTCAAAACAAACCACAGGGACTGGTCCATATAGTCACCAGAAGTTAAAGACTGTCTTGAAGGCTAAATAAATAGGGATATTAAGACATGTTCTCTCTTTTAAATAATTGCATGAAAATCTTGAAGAACAGGACCTAAGCAATATTTCCCTTTCTAATACCATCCCAGAGAAAAGTGAAATGCTTTTTTGGATTCCTCCAGAGCAGGAATGTCAAACTCATGTCATCATGTGACGTATCATGATTTTTTTCCCTTCCCTAAAATGGGGGTGGGCATGGCCAGCACATGACGCATCTGGCCCGTTGGCCTTGAGTTTGACACCCCTGCTCCAGAGGAAGCCTTGCATATTGGTGACAAGGCCAATGATAAACATCGCAACATGGGAAAGGAATGCGTCCTAAAACTATGATAATTGATCACACTGTTTAAGTATCTATTTTCTATGAATGTAGTATAATTTGTTTTGTGAGCTGCAGAGAATATATTTTTTTCCACCATAAAATATATTGCAGATGTTCTGGAGGATAATATGGTAAGACACTTAACTCTGAATGCAAACTGAAATGGACTTCATCTGTGTAGAAGAAAGAATGTCTACTAACATAAGAGAACTTTCTGGCCAATACAGACACCCTTTTCTCCCACAGAGTTCTGAATAATATTTGCAAAATCTTCTCTGGAGATTACACCAATTCCCTGAAGCAACTCAGATGAATTGGAATAAATAGATTTGAACAATCCAAGTAATAAACTATTAAATAATACCTACCGGTAATGTATTGAAATGATTGTACTGACAGAACTACACAAGTCTTTCTGGACTGAGATTGCACTTGATTTGGGAGATTTGGACTCCAAAACATCAGGGGAGGGGTGGGACAAATACATGCAACCCCAATATATTATTTAAATGTTCATTCACTTTACATGTCATTTTGCAGCTATTTTGATTTTATCTACTGTAGGTAGGCAGATGGGGAACTAAAGTACACCCTAGGAGTTAATTTTTCAGTAACATAAATAATCATAGCTTGCAAACAATCAGATTTAACATTTCAAAAAATCCTGTCGTACCGTAAATGAAAAATATATATGAAAATAATACAATAGGCAGGTTAAAATGTAAAACTAAAACTGCATACAAAATAGCTTTATGAATTGTCATTCATGAAATGTCTTTCTTTGGAAAGGAATCCCAAAGCCTAGATCTGGTTCTCTAAAATGTTGTAGTCTCAACCTAAGTGAGATTTTTTCTGGAACTGTTCCAACAATCTGATTTCCTTGAAGATGTTACTAACCAGTAGATCTGAATGGGAGAACAAGGTGTGGCCTGAAGCTAAAGCATTCAGGGCCTTAATTATCAGCAGCAATTTAAATTGAAATGAAACAACTAGGAAGCCATGCAGCTGTTGAAACAAAGTTGAATTTCCTGTATGCAGCCAGGCCGAGCCAGAAATTTAATTTTCTAAAGGTGCATGTGTTAAAGAAGGCATATATTACTCTTGCCATATTATTAGGCAGAGTTATCCTGCCCTGCACCATTGCACAAAAATGAGTTTGACCATAGCCAAGTTCTAAACAAATAGATTCAAGAACTCCCAAATTCTACACCTTCATTTTCAATAATATCTAAGTGATACCTTGATTTCAGATCAGTGCTGCTGGATAATTGTACTTCTGATTAGTCAAGATTCAGTTTCATGTTGCTGTTCAGACTAAAACCACTGTCATTTTCTAGCAACAGTTTAAATCCAGAAGAGTCTCCTTGAATGGGATGGAAAGTAGAGATTGGCAAGTAGCATTCATGGTTTGAAGTACTTAATTCTGAAACCTTGAATCACTTTTCCCACTTCATGTGGCTTGTGTGTTCAAGATGCATGTTAAATCACAGGACTTTTTCAGTAGTAGTGTCTAACTTTGGAACTTTTTGGTAATGCTTGTTGGATCTTGTATGTGTGTGTTTCTTTTTGGCAGAATTGAAGACTTTTACATGTTCCGGGAACTTTTAGAGGCTTTAGCATTGTGTGTTCACTTAGTTATCTATGGCATATTTTGAAAGCTGTGCTGCTCCTTTAAGGAAAATGGTTTTTATTCCAGTTTTAAACAATTGTTAACTTATCCAAGAACTTTCGGGATGATCAGGGTAAAAATTCAATATTAAAAGAATGTTCTCCTTGAAGATAATAATCTTTCTTTTTTACTGCTGGAAATAATAAGTAAGAACTGTATCTCCAGAATTACTTTAGGCTCACACAGCTGTTCTTTAAGGAGGCCAGCACATGTAGCCATTTCTTTTAAAGATGTGCTTTTGGCAAAATTCCACAAACCACTAAAAACAGCAGTGTTTTGTAAGAGGTGTATATATAAGGATTTAAAACAAGTTAAAGACAATGATTTTTTTAAAATTCCAAATGCCAAAAACATGTTAAAAGATTTTTTCAAAATATGTATTTCATTTATTATAATCATCAGTGTTACATATTCAGTATAGTTATTATCTTCTAAATACCAGTCCTTTAAAATTAGCGTTCAAAGTGGGTTCATAGACTCGGTTGTATACACAAATTACTCACTTTTTCAAAACTGGTAATAAATTTAACCTATTTCTATGAGAGTGTAAGTCTAAATATTTGAATGTATTAATCATAAAGTGAAGTTTTTGAAGCAATATCTTTCTCAACACATCTGTCTTAATCACAATCTTGCCTATACAAGTCAGAATTGTGTAAATTTAGCAGACGATTGTAAACTATATCAGCAGTTGTATCACAAAATTAGCTTAATTTGGGCAGAATTTTTTTTTTAATGTCAGCTGTCTTCATTGTCAGCAATTTGGCTGAATTTATATTGTCCTGTTTGTATTATTTTATTGCCACAGCTAGAAAACAGTTTAGGTCTCTTGCTTTCATCTTTATGGAACATTAAAAATTTAATGTCTCTGTATATATTACTTCTTTTCAATTTAAGAGCTGCTGTAGTAAATTATTTACCACTTTTTTAAGCATTGCAATAAAATGTATTTTTTGAATCTCCTTCGGTTATGTTCATCATCTCAATTTTTTTTATTTCTACTATAATTTATTAACATTGTTATGTCTTAACCACTTATTCCATTTATAGTGCTCAGGGGCAGGTGATGATATTTAAAAGAAAAACAAATAAAAGTCAACATAATTATGCATCATTTACATGTGTGTATTCATCCAACCATCAATTAGCTCAAGCTTTTGAATGTTTTACACTCTTCCCTTTATTTGTATCTCGCCAGATTCAGTATTATCAGTGTTAGCCTGATTCCTATAGTATTTTATCATTTTAGAATTTATTTTAATATGAAGTTAGTTTTAATTCTATGGCCATTTGTATTGTTATTTTAGGAAATTTTTAACTTTTGTATGTTTGTTTTTTATTTGGCTGTACACCGCCCTGAGTCCGTAAGGAGAAGGGCGGTATATAAATCCAAATAAAGTAAAGTAAAGTAAAGTTATCCTCACAAGAATCTTCTGATATTGGTCCAAAGTCACTAAATGGCAAAGTGGGGCTATATCTAAAGATACTAAATATATGTAACACTGCCTGTAAAATTAGATACTCTGACTTTTCAACAATTGTAACATTCTTACTCTGTTTTGCTATCTAAGTTTAATGTGTTATTTTGGTCTATGATTGTAATAAGCACTATTTTATCTCTCATTCCCCCCCCCCCTTATATATAATTACTCAATTAGTGTTTGTATAACCACTATGTATTGATCATCATAGGCACTTCAAAAAGGGATCATAGATATTGGAGAATGGTCAGGATGATACAATACAGAGGCTGTCTTTTAAATCCAAATTGATTTGTGACATAAGTACTATGTCACAAATGATATTGAGCTGATGATCAATGCCATTTTTGTAAGATAGATGCAGTAACAGTATGCTTCAGTTCATAGTGGACTGGTTGATTGTGGTTGAGGGTTTAAAATATAAACAAGAATTCTTGTTTTAAAGGTATACACGTTTTTAAGACAACATATCTGAATTGTATATTGCTGGCATCATTTGGGATTCCCATAATAAAAAAGACCTCATGAAGTTCTTTGTGTTCTTTTTTACATAGGGAAACAGAAACAGCTGGAGGCGGAACACCAAGAGATGTATGTGGAAGCTGACCACAACCTTCACTTGTCCACAAGCCGGTCATTGCAGCCCCCAACTGAGAAGCCCGGCGAGAGAAGAATGGCTGAAATGAGAAAGCTCTATGGCAAAGGTGCCAACAAAATACAAGCAATGGAGACCACCATGCAACTCAACTTTGATAGGAATTGTGATACAAAACAGCCCAAGTACTGGCCAATTATTTCTCTGAAACTCTGAGTAAACTCCTCTTTTCTTTTTTGGAGATTCAGAGTTGTATATCCTGATGTTCAACCAAATAGAATGATTAAGGGAATGAATCAAGAGTCAGCAAAAGACCTTTTTAATTTTCCTTTCCCCTTTCCAGCACAACTTTGAATTTGTCTGCCAATTTCCAGAATCTATTCCAACTCAACAGGAAAAGCTGAATCAGTCATTTGTACAAGGGATAAGGAAAATTCCCTTTTAAAGGGTATTTCAACTAATTTAATCTTGGCATGTGTTAGCCTTGCAGGAAGTGAAGTATCGTTTATTTTTATTCAATTGGGCTAGGGAAAAGGCTAAAAACTATCAAAATTCAAAGCATTTGTTAAAATTGCTTTTAGTGCTACACATGTTTTACTGTAGGATTTTAAATGCGGCTGGTTTTTTTTTTCAAAAACATTTATTTTCTTGGAGGCACCTGTATTAATTGGACAAAATACCTGAAATTACTGTAATTTTGCTTTTTGAGATTCGGTTGAGCTGTATGTAGAGAAAGTTTCTCTTCCAAAATGAAAAGTTCAGCTCTAGGGTTTCAAGTCAGAAACAAGCATTGTTTGCTTTCACAGAAGTAATAGAACAAAAAAAAAAAACCAATCAGATTAAAATACACATTTTTTAAAAAAAATTGAAGTTGTATTTAACCAATCAGGAAGAAAAATAAACTAGACATGGGGGTGGGGTGGGGTGGGGAAGGAAAGAGGTTATATGTGTGTGCATGTGATTCTCATCATGAATATAGTGGAATTCTAATCAAGCCACATTCATTTCCCCTCCATGGCTACTGACTTTTTTCTCTTGTCTTACTTAGCTCTAGCAACTCAAAATCCATTTTTAAAAAGGTGGGTCAAAACTAACATTCCTGTTAACTGAGAAAGAGACAGTCATACATATGCATAAATAAATTTACCGGTTCATGTTTCTGATCTTATGTGAATATATGTTAGAAGTTTTGTGGTTTTCAGACATTTCCTTTGGATAATCCTTTCCCTGAACCAGTACCTCCATAGACATTTTATGCTAGATCTGATTAATTGAAATAAGATATTTGCATCCTTCCCATTCAGATGCTCCTAATTGGTACAATATCTCCATTCAAATATCTTCCTTAAAATGCATATTTATTTCCTTGCAAAATTAGCAGCTATATTAATAAAGAGCTTATATTTTATCTCATCCATTTCTACATTCAGAATAGTTCTATAAATAGTGCATTTTGAGAACGTGCCATGATCTCTTTTCCAAGTTTGTTTTATTTTGTGAAAAAAAAAATCAGTTTTATTCAAAATTTACTTGCACAGATGTTCTTTGCTGTTCGTATATATTTTTCTCTGCAAGTGTTTCTGTCATACTTTTGTACTAAATTGACAAGGTACATTGCTCAACAATTTGAAAAGGGCTGTTGTTTCACAGGTATTTGCAGGTAAAAGATAATGGGTTTTTTTTTTTTAAATAATAATGACTTGAAGCTTACAAAAGACAGTTTGTGGGATGGCCTCTTCTCAGTGATAATCTGTCCATCCCAGACACTCCCATTAGAGTAGGTATGTAATTAAATGTGGCCCAGGAGCTATGCCTATTCTGTTGGAAGGCCTGCTCTCTGCAAAGATTGCCCTCAATGGGCCTTCCAAAACGCAGAAAAAAAATTGGCTTTTTGCTTGGATCTTAGGACCAGCATGATTGGAATTTCCACCTGGAATGTGACCTTCTGGTTACTCTTAAACATCTTGGTTCTTAATGGAAATTGTTTAACTTATTTTCTTTGTGTAACACTTGGAGTCACTGTGTTTGAGTTGAACAGCCATATGGATTATTTTAATAAACAAATAAAGATTTCCAATATAATTGTTTGGATGAATTATTGTAGAGCAATTTGCACAACAAAATGTGCATTTGGAAATACCATTAGAATGGTTCTTAGAAAGAGAACCATTGTTCTTGTTCTTTTATTTAGTAAAAATTCAAAATGGTGTCTGCTTTAAAAAATAAAAGCCACTTTACTTTTTTGTTCACTGAGGGCTGCTGTAACATCTATTGAATTATTTTCATTTTCCCGGGTGGGCCTATGTAGAGCCCTAAAAATCCTCTCTGCTTACTGCTTTGCTAACCAACTCCATATAAACCATTCCAAGTCTAAAATCATGGTATTTGCAAGAAGCAGGAAAATTTATCACTGGAACCTGGATGGCAGCCCAGTGGAACAGGTCCACAGATTTCAATACCTAGGTATCCTCTTTCAATCTAATACCAAGTGGCCTGCGCAGGTTGAATCTCTCTGTAATAAGGCTAAGATTTCCACCCAGGCCCTCCTGCATTTTTTTCATACTGAGGGAGCCCATCATATCCCCTCAGCAATAAAAGTCTATAGGGCAAAGGTGATAGCGGCTGTCACCTACGGCGCCCCCCTATGGGTCCAATCCAACATCTCCTCCCTTGAGTCCATCCACAACCAGTTCCTACGCCGTTTGATGGGAGTCCCTCCCTGTGTAAGTAACGCCGCAATCCAGCTGGAATTGGGCATATCTTCACTTGCTACAATCATATGGAAATGTGCAATTGGATATTGGTTGTCCCTATGGACCAGACTCCCAGGATATTACCTAGGCCAATGCCTATGGCGGGACCCTTTTCATAGTCCCTGGGCCCATAATATCCATACAAAGCTTTTGAAGATTGGGATTTCCCCCATTGAAGCTTTTACTTTAGGCCCTGAAGCTGCCAAATCATTGATCTTTCAACGGCTGGATGACATTGACAGACAACTAAATCTGGCAAACGGATCGGGAACATGCTCACCGTTTTCCCTTGGAATTGTTCCCTTGCCTCACCCTCCACCTTACCTCTCTGCGTTACATTCTATCAAACATAGGCTCACATTTATGAAGGCAAGATTTAATGTGATCCCCTCGAATGTCCTCGACAGTAGGCTTTCGGGGGGAGTAAAATCCTCCTATTGTGCATGTGATGGCCGATCCCCAGAATCTCTGTTTCACATTACATTCGTACGTCCCCACTACCGAGACATAAGATCAAGATTCATTTCCCCTATTTCCCAGAGATTCCCTGGATCACCTGATCTGTTCAGCCTTTATTTCCTACTCTGGGATGCAGACCCTAATATAACTTCAAAGGTGGCAAAATTTTTTGCTGCAGTCACGGCGGAAAAAAACGGGGGAAGAGACCGGTAATTCCTATGGCAGAGGATCACTAGTATTGATAGTATAGATTGGATTTGAGGTAGTACATGGTGTATTGTCGCATGATCTTTTTACAATTGTAAAATCTACCCCCCCCCCTTTTTATATGTATTTAATTTGGTCTCTGACCGCAATAAAAGCTATCTATCTATCTTTCAGAAAGTATGCTCTTTAACAGTACATAATTATTTATTGTAGCTTGTTTTTTAAACAGGTCTGATAAATAATCTTTCTTGAAAGGGCTGCAGTTAAAGTATGATTGTATTAAAATATATTTTTAACTCACAGTTTATTTGAAAATATTCAGAGTTTGAAAGCCAAACTAAGCATCTTTTCAGACTAGAAAATTTTATTAAAACACTTTATATTTTGTCAGTTACTCTATAACATCTTTCACTCCTGTGCATCTGATGAAGAGAATTGTAACTACCAAATTTTTTTAAGTTTGAAAAGTAAAGAAAATTGCAATCCTATGTCTCTTCAATCAGAAATTAATAAAGAATTTTAGGTTGTGAATAGAGATGCAGTCCAACTCACACTTATGCCCATTGCAAAAATATTTGGGGAGAAGGTGAGAAAAAATTGCAAGTATATTGAAAATCAAAACCAGTTAAGATCATATTTACCTTGTGATTTTAGCCTATTTGGGAGATATAAATTAGGAGTTTGGTTTCAGATATGGTAAATTGGCATTTTCTGCTTAGTTTTACTTGTTTGCATGAAGCAGAGTACTGTATATTCAGCTTGTTGTCTATTTATTTAACCAACAAAGTGTGAGTTAAGACGGTGACAGAGATGGGTTTCAGCAGGTTCTGACCAGATCTGGAGAACTGATAGCGGAAATTTTGAGTAGTTTGGAGAATTAATAGTAAAAATTCTGACTGGCCCCGTCCCCATCTCTTCTCTACCTCCCAAGTCCCAGCTGATCGGGAGGAAATGGGGATTTTGCAGTAACCTTCCACTAGAGTGGGGTGGGGATGGAGATTTTACAGTATCCTTCCCCTGCCACACCCACCAAGCCATGCCATGGCCACCAAGCCATACCCACAGAACCGGTAGTAAAAAAATTTGAAATCCACCCATGGAAGGTGAGTGAACATGGTTGTAATTCATGGCTGAGTTTTTTCATACACGACTTCAGCTCAAGCCTTCTCCACAGTTCAACGAGATAAAAAAAAAAGACAATATAATTTGCTAGTAGATACTACAAAATTGGCACATCTCTCAGTCAATCAAACATACTGTAACTGCATTTGTCAATTGCTTTCCTGTTTTATAGGCATAAGAATGAATAAGGAGAATAAAGGAGATATAGAAACTCAAACCTTCTGAACATTTACATTCAAATAATCATACTGACAGGACAATATAATACACAATAGTTTCACATAATGACCTGCTGGAATCAATAATTGTACCTGAGTGAGCAATTTTCCATGCTCCAGCTGATCAGCACAAGTAATAGTTGCCAATTGTTACATAGGAGTGTGTATTATGGAATCTTAGATTAGAATTACAGAACTTGCTCAGTGGGACCAAATGGCAGAAGGCAACTTCAGATCATTCTTTGTGGGATTCTTGTGTGCAGAAAACCACCTCAACAAAGGCAGGACAAACTGCACAGCACATCAGCTCCCTCAGCATCACTTTGCTTCTACTGGTTTATGACTTAATTTGATGCAGGAAAGAAAGATGCCCCATATCTTTTCAGCTAAAATATATAGTCAATCCTTAAGACATTGTTTTCAAGAGAGTGGCATTCAGCTGCAAACCTAGTCGAAGTCCTTTTACTAGCAAAGGATTGAGAAAAGTCACTGGGTGAAACAGTCAGCCTTTTCAAATCAGCAATGAACTGGCTTAAGAGACTGGGTATGGCCAAGACAGCCTTGGATCAACTGAAGCAGTCCTAGGCTACAGTAACAGGGACAGAATCAAGATCATGTGAAGTGTTAGAAGCACTTTATAATGCTTTGATAAGACCACACTTGGAATACTGCATTCAGTTTTTGTCACTAGAAAAAAAAAGATGTTGAGACTAGAAAAGACTGCAGAGAAGAGCAACATTTGAGGCTCATTTGTAAATCAGTGGACATAGTCTGACTTTGCCTTCTTCAGGATGGTGTTCTTCATAGGCATTTATAGACAAGAAGGCCCCAAAGGAATTGAAATGAATGTGGAAGATACTATCTTAGAAAAGTGGTTGTAATCTTTAAATGAGGCATGGTTTCCCTTTTAGTAACTCTAGATTCACACTATAGCCCTCAGCAATTATGTTGCTATTTCTATCCAAATGTTACTCGCCTTCAAATTCCAAAAATACTTAGCCTACAGACTGGTTCAGTTCTATCTTCAAAAGAAAGAAAAGGCTGCAGCAATGGAAAGACCATATAGGACACAGTAGTCATTTCAAGAAGGATTTTTTTTTCCTTTTGCTCAGTGGAAGGAATGCAATCTCTGCTAAGCCAAAATAAAAGATTGTGTCATTTAATTTGCATGCACAAAGTCAAAATATGAATGAGTTTGCAGCTGCTCTTTAGATTTATATATCCAGTTTAATCAATCCTGAAATACTATAGTGAATTAGTGAGTGTTCACAGTGAGATGCTGAGTCAGCTTTCTGTTCCAGTAGATTACATTTTCTGTATACCAATGTCTCCCTTTGGATATTTTGAAATAATTCTAATCCTAAATTTGCAGTTGAAATATTACTCTTTGACAATTCACAAAAGCAACAGAGACTAGCGGGGGTGGGGTAAGAGATTAGAGAGGAATTGAATGGCATGAAGTAAATCTTTTCACTATCTTTCAAAATAATGAAACAAGTCTCATCACTATCTTAATAGGTCTCAATTAGCTAGGAGGTCTCAATTAGCTGGGAGAAGATTCAATTGTTTGCCTGCACTGAGTTGGTCACATTAATATTTTCTCTCTAACTAGCATCTAATTTAGGAAGGACCTAGAAACCTGAGTTTTCTGGTAACATGGCTGGAAAAATTGAGTTTGCAGTTGTTTCATTTTTTTCTTAATCAAACATGAGAGAAAGACAAAGAATAGTTTATGTTCTACAGCAGTGATGGCTAACCTTTTTGCCATTGTGTGTCAGGAGAGGGGGTGGGGGAGGGTCACGCATGCACATGCTCACATGCATGCGCATGCAACATCACCACCACCACTCGCTCCTGGCACATGATGGCCTGGTAGGCCCGTTTTTCTTACCTGGTTCCAGATCCTCTCTATTTATCTGGGAAGATAAATAGAGGCCCTCCAATGGCCTGAAATGGCCCATTTCCCAACTCCCGGTGGGACAGGAAGTAACATTTTTTTCTGTCCTTAGCCTCCAGAGCCTCTCTAGGAGTCTCTAGGAGCCTCTCTAAGAGTCTCTGGAGGCTGGGGACAGCAAAAAAGTCACTTCCTCTTCCACCGGGAGTTGGGAAATGGGGCTTTTCAGGCCTCCAAGGGAGTAGGAAAGGCTGTTTTCGCTTTTCCCAGATAGAGAGGATCTGGAGACAGGTAAGAAAGAAAAACGGGCCTTCCCCACCTCCCACCCCGGCCCTCCAGAGGCAGGAAACAGCCTGTTTCCCTACTTCTGGTGAGCCCAGAAGGCCCAAAAATCAGTTGGCCGGCACACTCATGCCATAGGTTCACCATCACGGCTCTAGAGGTTTTCTTTTCAGAGAATGATTTATCATTGTGCTATTTTATTACGTGTAGCCAATTCAAGGAATTTGTATACAGACTTGAGAAATAACTGTTTACACTTCAGCAAATCTGCATACATGGAGATATAGGCAGTACAGGTGGTTTTCTACTTATGACCACAATTGGGATTGAAATTTCCATCATACATCAATGTAGTCATAAAGTGAATCACCATGTGATCCTACAACTACTTTGCCATGGTTACTAAGCAAGTCACATGGTTGTTAAATGAATCACATGATCAGTAGGTAAATCTATCATCCTCAATTGGCTTGTCAGAAGACATCAGGGAAGGTTACAAATTGCAATCATGCAACCACAAGATGCTGCAACCATCATAAATGTGAGCCAGTTGCCAAGAGCCCAAATTGTGATCAGATGACCATGGGGGTGATGCATCAATTGTAACGTTGACAATAGGTTGCAAATCACTTTTCCTGAAATCATCATAACTTCAATTGTTACACTTTTCCCAAAAGGTTTCCGCAATTTTAGCCACTGCTGTATGTAGTAATTTAAGCTGTGTTTTCCCTTTTTCTTTGTTTCATTTGTAAAAGTCCTTTGCCACCCTGAGAGCTAGGCAAATGCAATCTATCAACATCACTTTTTGGGTGCAGAGCATGGTGCATTGTCATTAGTTTTCTAGTCTTTTGATCCAAGTTATCAAGTTCTAGCTGAGTCCAATCAATTATTACAGTAGAGTATTATATTACAGGCACAGATCAAGTATTAATTGCCTTTATGATATTTCCTCTACTTAGCTTTGATCTCAAGATTTTCTAGACCCACTTTATGTAGTTTATTGAAGTAGCTTCCTTGGTGCACAACTGGTCAGAGCTTCCAGACTTCCTAAGTACTTGTACCCTTCTTCTGTGTTACTGCTTTTATCCACTCTTCATTATTAAGTTCAAATCCATCATCTTCAACAATTTTTCCTGCCTTAACAACAAATGTTACACATTTGTCAATGCCAAATTGCATTTCAATATCTCTGCTAAACTACTCAGTTCTTTTTAGCAGAGCTCAATTCAACTTTTGTTTTTCCAGTTTTAAATCATCCATGCAGAGCAAATGGGAAATTTTCAACCCTTTTTTAGCTAATTCATAGCCATTGTTTTGTTCAGAATGCCTGTTAGTGGTGCCATTAAAAGTACAAATAGTAGAGATGACAATGAGTCACCCTGGAATAGAATAGAATAGAATAGAATAGAATAGAATAGAATAGAATAGAATAGAATAGAATAGAATAGAATAGAATAGAATAGAATAGAATAGAATTCTTTATTGGCCAAGTGGGATTGGACACACAAGGAATTTGTCTTGGTATATATGCTCTCAGTGTACATAAAAGAAAAGATACATTTGTCAAGAATCATAAGGTACAACACATAATGATAGTCATAGGAACAAATAAGCAAGCAAATTATATTAAAGAAACAGTGAATATAAATCGTAAGGATAACAGCAACAAGGTTACAATCATACAGTCATAAGTGGGAGGAGATGGGTGAAAGAATGATGAGAAGATTAATAGTAATGCGGACTTAATAACTAGTTTGACAGTGTTGAGGGAATTATTTATTTAGCAGAGTGATGGCATTCGGGGAAAAACTGTTCTTTTGTCTAGTTGTTCCGGTGTGCACTGCTCTAAAGCGTCGTTTTGAGGGTAGGAGTTGAAACAGTTTATGTCCAGGGTGCGAGGGGTCTCTAAATATTTTCACAGCCCTCTTTTTGACTCGTGCAGTATACAGGTCCTCAATGGAAGGCAGGTTGGTAGTAATTGTTTTTTCTGCAGTTCTAATTATCCTCTGAAGTCTGTGTCTGTCGTGTTGGGTTGCCGAACCAAACCAGACAGTTATAGAGGTGCAGATGACAGACTTAATAATTCTTCTGTAGAACTGTATCAGCAGTTTGGGCAGTTTGAGCTTTCTGACGCAGAAAGAACATTCTTTGTTGTGCTTTTTTGATGACGTTTTTGATGTTAGGTGTCCATTTTAGGTCTTGATATATGGTAAAACCTAAAAATTTGAAAGTCTCTACTGTTGATACTGCGTTGTCTAGTATTGTAAGAAATGGTAGTATGAGAGGGTTTCTCCTAAAGTCCACCACCATTTCTATGGTTTTGAGTGTGCTCAGTTCCAGATTGTTCTGGTCGCACCATTGTTCAACCTCCAGTCTGTATGTGGATTCATCATTGTCTCGAATGAGATCGATTACTGTTGTGTCATCGGAGAACTTCAGTAGTTTAACAGATGGATCATTAGAGATGCAATCATTGGTGTATAGAGAGAAGAGAAATGGAGAGAGCACACATCCTTGGGGGAGCCCTATGCTAATTGTACAGGTATCTGATATGATTCTGCTTAGCTTCACCTGCTGCTTCCTGTCAGGAAGCTTATGATCCACTTACAAGTGTGTTCAGGTACCGCTAGCTGGTTTAGCTTAGTTAGAAGAATGTCTGGAATGATGGTGTTGAATGCTGAACTAAAGTCTATGAAGAAGACCCTTGCGTAGGTCTTTGGAGATTCAAGATGTTATAGGATGCAGTGCAGAGCCATATTAACAGCATCATCTGTTGATCTATTTGCTCGATATGCAAATTGCAAGGGGTCTAACTGCGGATCCATGATGATTTTCAAGTGGGACAGCATTAACCTTTCAAAGGTTTTCATAAGTACAGACGTTAGAGCAACTGGTCTGTAGTCATTCAGTTCCTTGATGTGGACTTATTTGGCACTGGGATGATAGTAGAGCATTTGAAGCAAGAAGGAACATAGCATATCTCTAGCGATTTATTGAAGATATGGGTGAAGATGGGGGCCAACTGGTCAGCACAAACTTTTAAGCAAGAAGGAGTTATCTTGTCTGGGTCTGGAGCTTTTCCTGGCTTTTGTCTGTAAAATAGGTCTTGCACTTCCTTTTCTGTGATCACTAGTGGTTGGGAACCCAGTGGGTTGGGGCAGTGGTGAAATGTAAAATTTGTTACTACTGGTTCTGTGGGCGTGGCTTGGTGTGGGGGTGTAATATGACTGAGTGGGCATGGCCAACTTTTTTAAAAAACTTTTAAAATCATTTTTTCTACAACCTCTTCGGCTGAAGTGGTTGTAAAACAAATGCTTTTAAAGCCTCTGACGATCCCAGCTGACTTGTCTGATCAGCAGAGGCTTTTTTTCATTTTAAAAACATTTTTTCTATAACCTCTTTGGCCAAAGAGATTGTAGAAAAAATGCTTTCAAAAACCTCTGATGATCCCAGCTGAGCCGCATGATCATCAGAGGCTTTTTTTTTTACTTTTAAAAGCATTTTTTTGGCCAAAGAGGTTGTAGAAAAAAATGCATTTAAAAATTAAAAAAAGCCTCTGATGATTGCGTGGCTCAGCTGGGCAATGGGGGCGGGCAGGGATTTTTGCTACTGGTTCTCCGAACCACCCACCTCCATCGCTACCAGATCGGGCGATCCAGTCCAAACTGGGAGCATTTCACCCCTGGGATGGGATCAGTTGTAGGAGGCTTGGCTGATGGTGTGTTTGAGATGGGGGTTGTGGAGATAGATGGCTGTACTTTCCTTTCAAACCTGCAGTAAAACAAGTTCAGGTCATCTGCCGGTTGTTGATTTCCTTCAGCCTGGGAAGGAGGTTTGCCATAACCAGTGATATTTTTAAGAGTTTTCCACATGTTTGCTGATTCATTTGTTGAGAACTGATTCTTTAACTTTTCAGAGGAGCTTCTTTTTGCTGCTCTGATCTCCCTTTTTAATACATTTCTGGCCTGATTGTACAGCATTTTATCACCTTTTCTGTAGGCTTCCTCTTTGGAATGACGTAGTTGCTTAAGTTTAGCTGTGAACCAAGATTTTTTGTTACTGTATATTCACAAGTTCCTGGTCGGTACACTTAGGTCTTCACAGAAGTTGATATATGATGTTACAGTATCTGTGAGATCATCTAAGTCTGCAGAGGTACTTTCGAAAACATTCCAATCAGTGCAGTCAAGGCAGGCCTATAGCTTTAACTTTGCCTCCTCAGTCCAGGTCCTCACTGATTTAATTGTTGGTTTTGTGGTTTTAAATCTTTGCCTGTAAGCAGGTATAAGGTGAATCATGCAATGATCTGAGTGTAATGGAAGATTCCTCATTTGATTTCAATTTTACCAAGTTCTTCTCCACAGGCCATCAACCCACGGAGGTTGTTATTGTTTTGATAGAGCTAAAATGGGTTGGGGTGTACTTCAAGAAAAAATGGAAAGGAAATGGAAAGAGAAAAGATAAAAGATCTGTTCAGCCATTAAAAAAGGAGTGAGTGGGTGGGTTAAATTAAATTCAGCAGCCAAATATCTGTACACAAGCAAAGCATCCATACAATGCAGTAACAATATTTGCAAATATTTGTACCCAAATCATCAGTAATTAATTGAGGGGGGAAAGAAATATATTCCTAAATGTAAATATACTATATAATAAGGATTTTTGTATCATGAACCCTCAAAACTACCGTTCTTTCCAAGTTACCATCCGAAAATAAATTGCAGAATCAGTATTCTACCGACAATTTCAGAAAGCAAAAAAAGCTCAGTTTTTTAAAGCCTGATAATGAAGTTGCTTCAAATGCCCAAAATGACTTTTAAGGTAACACTTTCATTAAAATAGCACATCATTTTCAAAAGTGAGCTCACTAGAGTGACTCTGTTGAGTTTAGTGATTAATTCTCTTACCAACTTACTGAATATATAGCAGCTTTCTGTCATGATGTTTTATTTCAGTCAACAAAGATTAAAACTATTGTCTTAGGAGTGGGTGGCAGCAGGCTGAGAACTTTTTAAAGTTAAAATGGTTCCTCATTCTTGAGAAGTTTGGAAACTACTGATCTAAAGTACTTACTTTTATTGCTAGACTATGGTTTGCTTCACTAATTTCACTTTTTGGGTTTTAAAACATCTAAAGTTTGAATTTTGGAACTGACTTCTCTAGTTTTAAGCTCCATTTGAAAATTCCTCTCTTCAACCCCTAAAGATTTTAACAGTCTCTCTCTCTCTCTCTCTCACGCACGCACTCACTCACTCACTACTCACTCTCTCTCTTTCCCCTACACCTCTCTCTCTCCTCTCCTTTTCCTTCTTTCTGGGATAGAAGATGTATGGCATTATCCTAGAATTAAAATGATTTATCTGTTGTTGGATCTTACAATTTAATATTTGAAATTTAAGGGTTTTTTTCTATTTTATAGCTATAATATAAATAATCCTCCACACCTAAGAAAAATCTTGACTCAGCTAATCAAATTTTGAATAGCTATTCCATTTATATTATTTTATGACTTTTCGTCTTCTTTTATTTTTTAGCATTTATTTTGATGCCACATTATATTGCTAATTTTTTGTGTGCCTTTCTCTATATATGCACATGCATGTGCAGCACGTTTGAGTTAATTAATTTGAAGTAATAGCATAAAACACATTAAAATGATAAATCTACCCAGATTAAGATCCAATTTTTTGACAAATAAAGATATTTAACTTAAAAATATTTAATAACTTCCAAATTTGTTTGCTGAATGTTAAATTGTAAGCCAATCTATCATATAAAGAGAATAAATGAATTAATAATCTTCCCAATACATAATCTGTGTTATTTTACTATAATCATTATTATCAAGGTTGGCCACATAAGCCAGAGTGTATTGTTATTTTATCCATATATTGAATTCTTCCCAATGGCTTGGTATAGGCAGATGTTGTTTCATCATATTAAAGGTATTGTCATAGGATGCAAGTTGTTCCAGGTAAAGCTGTCTTTTGCAATTGACTGATGGCTTTTTGTAAATTCTGATTGAGTTCAAGTAATCCTCCAGTTGTTTGAGATTGCATTATTATTGGCACTATCTTTGTTTTCTTTTGTTGTAGTCATTCTACTACTACTTGGAGGTCTTTGTATTTTTTATTTTATTCTTTCCAGTTCTTTATCTTCCATTCTGCTGTTTCCATGTATTGAGTGTCCACTATCCAGACTTTTTGTCTTTTTTATCAACAGTTGTTAAGTCTGGGGTGTTATGTGGCAGTTGCTTTTCTGTTTGAATTCTAAAAATCCAGAGTATTTTACCTTCTTCGTTTTCTATTTGTCTATTTTGTGGTCCCATCAGTTCTAGTAGCTAACTAGGTGATCTACTGCTTCATCACCTTCTTTGCAAAGGATAGCATTCACTATCTGTTGCTGTCTTCTCAATTCTAGATTTACCTGCATTTATTCTTGAGGTTTGGTCTTTTGTAGCCCAAATTAACACCTCTGCAATTTTCTTCAACTTTCTTGTAGTTATTGCCACCTCTTGCTGTTTTTTGCTTTGCTTGCTGCTGTGTGTGTGTCTTCACCATGTAATACTTTGTCTTGCCATGTCTCTTTTCTGTTCTTCTTTAGGTCTTTCTGTCAAGACTGATTCACACTTTCACCTACATTTTTCCTTTGCTCACAGCTTGACAATAACATGGAGGGGAATGGATGGAATGCAAGGGAGTGAGAATGGTATTTAAGCATCCGTTGGCATCGTGGGACATTGCTGGCATCCCAAGGACACACTTAGCAGATGTCCTGGCATAGCTCGCTGTTTCCTATAACAAAATGAACAGGATTAAGTGATGGACATTTTGGACAGTGGGTAGCCCATAAGGAAGAGGGAGAAATAACTAGGCTTGCTTTTCTGTGGGAAACCCACAGCTGGGTTTCACTTCTGTGCCAATGTGGTCTATTCAGTAAAGTTTTATACTCTTGGTAAAATATTGTGCCAAGAGTTCCTTTTTCTGGATTCACCAACTGGATAGTTGACATTCTCCATGTAGCAACTTACCTGGACTCCATCAGGAGGTTAGCGGCTGTGAGATGTTGGCAGCCAACAAAGAAATGAATGGGGTTGAAGTGAGGGGAAATCTCTTAAGAGACCCTGGCAGTGGCTCAAGCTGAAGCCAGGATGCAAGCGGCTGGTACACACCCGAAACAGAAGCCATGGGGAAGGCGGCAGAAGTGGCGGACCAACCAATACCTCCTGGAATCACTGTGACCCAGGGGAGCAAGTAGAAGGCTAGGTAAGCAGCTGAGTGGGATGACTCAAACAAGTGGAAGTTCCCAGCCGTGGTTCTTAGGCCATCAGTAGCTGAGGGAGAAGTTCAGCAGGCTGGAAGTCCAGGAAACCACCCCACTGAGGGCAATTAACCAGGATGGGTACCATGAAATGGCTGCCTACCCCATCTCACTCCCCTCTACAGGTGATGGTGCCACCCCCACTTGGAGAGGTGGGAACCCCCACCAAGGGACCATGGATTCCATCCCTACTGCCTTCCCACCAGTGGAGCAGGAGCTGGCACAAGCTCTTGGAGGCAGTGGGGTTATTACCAGAATAACATCTGGTAATTACCCCACATCTTGGGGCAAGAGGACTGACTATTCTGCCACCCAAGCACACCAGTTTGATGGGTGATCTGACAACTTGCTCTATTTCCTGACCCAGGTCTAGAACTATATGGAACACCATGGAGTGATGTAACTGGACAAGCATGCCTGAGTCAATGCCATTACATCTAACCTGGAAGATAGTGTTGCGGGATGGCTGATATCCCTTCACAATGAGGGGGCTCCAGAGCTGCAAGATCTGGATGCAGGTGTTGTGTGACAGATTCAAAGACCCCGCAGCAGCCCAATGAGCAGAGACTCGCATACTCTCCCTATGGCACGGCAAGCGGCCAGTGGCAGAATACATCCAAGATTTTCACAGCCTGGTGTCTCACTTGAGAAACTGGCCCAAGTGTATGCTGGTCTACCAATTCCAGGAGGGGTTGAACAAGGAGCTATATCACAACTGCCTACCCTGGATAGTGCCCTGTGACCTTTCAGCATGGTAGCAGTTAGCCGTAAATGTGGAGCTTGATCTGATGGAATATCAAGAACATGTGGTGCATGAGAACTGTCTGTGTCAAAAGCCCAAGAGACACCTAGCACCGCCTGGAGGAAAAGGGGGTACACCCCCGCCACAGGGGAGAAGTCCCACAGGAGCCCAGGAGCATGTTTCTGATGTGGGAAGGAAGGTCATCAAGTGGCTGATTGCCTTGCACTGCAGCCAGCATCTGCACCACAAGCCCCGCCCAGCCAAAGCTGAGAAAATTACCCATAAAGCCAAAAGAGAAAATATAGGCACTCAATAGGTCATGGAGGTCACTTCCCAATCCAGCAAAGGGAAGGGAATTCTGACCCATGACAAACCCAGCATAGTCTTCTATGAAAGCGACAGTGAAGGAGAAGATGACCGAATTGTAAGTAGCATCATCATCCCAATGATAACTCAAACTAGTCCAAACTCCATTGCAATGTCATATTTGGACAGTTTTGAACAGTGATTCTATTTCAATATTTCCATATTGTTTTTCCAAACAGCTTCAGATTGTCTATATAGAGGAAGTGGGATAGTTTGGCAGATGTTTTGATGTCTAATAGCCATAGCTTTTTTCAGTATTATTGACAGAGGAATCAATGCAATGAAAACCAGTAGTAGTAACAGTGAAAGATTCATCTCTTGATATTAACCTCTCTGTTTGACCAGCAACTGTGTTTCATTGTGCCATTGAACCTGTCAATGCTTCTGATGTTTCAACTGACTCCTGTTACTTCTAGCCCTTGATTATCCAATAATGTGCTAGGGAGTCAAATACCCTCTTGTCATCAATCCAAGCCACATTCAATAAGTTGTTACACTTTACAAAACATTTTTTCTTCTTCTTTTTTTAAATAACCCTTTTCCTATACTGAAGGATCCGGTATACAGAATGACACTTAGAAAAACAAGTTACTTGCTGCTGGGAGCTATCTATATTCAAAACTTGACAACAACATCTCACTATGCAATAGAATATCTAACTAGACAGACTTTTGAGTATGAACATTTGATAAATATGAGTGAACTGTTCCATAAGTTTCCATCATGGCTGATTGCTTTGCATTGAGAAGTCTTGAGAAGTCAGTGGACATTTTCAAGCAAATGTTGTTGAATATTTCCCTGGAATGATATGTGGATTCCTCTCCTGGATCAGGGATGAGAGGAACATGAATATTTCCAAGGTCCCTTCTACTGGAGGATTCTATTACTTTAAGTAGTATGTCAGTTGCTCAAAGTGTTGGATTAGCTCTGGAAAACAAAAATTTATATCCTCCTTTAGGCTTGAAGTTAACTATGTGTTTTGGCAATCAATTATTTGCCAATCAAATCCAACCTTCCGAAAATTATTCTTCTGCAAATCAGAAGAATCAAATCTCTTTTTTCTCTAGCCAGAAAGCTATGCAAATTCTGAAGTTCAACACATTTGATAGTCATTAATTGTGGAAGATGAGTTTATCTATAAAAATTAAGACTGTGGAATAAAAAAAATAGTTATGTGAGTTATACAAAGTGGAAGATGAAATAAGTAAAATATAAACATGCTAAAGAAAAAGATCAAATTTCTCTGAACTGCAACCATACATGATCCCATTTACATTGGACAATTAGAGAAGCACAGGCAGTGCCCTTTTTAAGCTAGATAGTAACTTGATTTTGTCCTGAGTTTTTAATTATATATTTCTGAATATAGGTACTTACTATATGGTCACTATTTTAGAATTCTTATCACAATGCAGAAAATAATGAAAAGCAGACAAAGCACAAGCTATTGGCTGTGGTATTCTGCTGAGAGGTTAAACTGTCAGTGCCAAAAGCTTAGAAGACAGAAAGGCAGTGTGCTTGTGGAGGCAAGATGGACAGAGAGAGAGCAACTCTGTCACAGAGATGATAAATGCTTTGAATGTACAGAAGCGGTCAATTTTCAGACATACAAAGTTTGATTTTGCACGAATTTCCTTTTTTACACAAACAATCTGATGCTTGAAAACTATAGTCAGTCTATTTCACACAAATAGATTGAGCATTATCATGTCATGTATATAGCAACTGCTGTTATATTATCTGAACTGTCAAATACATTTAAAACTAAAAAAAATAAAAATAAACCACCCATTCTAAGTATACCATGAACTTATCTTACTGAGGACTGTTTTGACTGAGATTAACCTGTTACTTGGGTTTTCTCAAGATCCAGAGTAAGAAGTATTCAGATTTAATTTAGTTTATTATAATGTATGGTTCTAGACCAAAGACAATGTGGGATTCAATAAAGTTTTGGCCAATCAAAAATGATGAAGTGTTGGGAAACAAAAAAGAGTGTAAAAGAGGTTTCATAATGGAGGTGTGCAATTTAAGTGAACAATGTGCTTAATATCTCAAGAACCATATTTGTTGATGGAACATTTTATGGTGGTGACCCAATATACTTTAATAAAGATTGTAAAATGTCTAGGAAAAGCTTTATAAAATGTTCTAAAGATTATGTCCTTTGATTGTGCCATCAAGTCATAGTTGACTCACAGATAGATCTTCTCCATATCAATCTGTCCCTAAACTAGTCTTCCAGTGATGCACCTATTGTCATTGAAATTTGAATCCATCTTCCTTGCTGTTGGTCATCTTCTTTCTTTCCGCCATTCCTAGCAAAAGAGACTTCTCCAAAGATCATGTCCTTTAGCATCTCTTATTAAATTACGTAAAGATAGAACTGATCCTAAATGTGCTGGAATCTGTAAACTGACCCATCAGATTTTCATTAATCATGCTGATCAGAGCTGGTGGGGAATTGTATCTGAATAACACCTGAAAGGCAGAAATTCTCCAGTACAGGTAGTCCTCAACTAATAATCACAGTTGCATGCAAAATGTCTGTTGTTAAGTGAGACAGTTATTAAGTGAGTTGTGCCCCATTCAATGACCGAAAGGTTGCCACAGTTGTTAAGTGAATCACTGCAATTGTTAAGTTAGTAGCCATTGCCGATGTTTGAAATTTCCTGGACTTCTTGCTTTCTTTCTTGTTTCCTGGATTAATTGCCTTGTTCCTTTGCTTCCTGGACTCATTGATTTATTCCCTTCTGGATTTCTTGCTTTGCAGCCATTGTGCTGGACTACTTGCAGCCAGAGGCTGATGGAGTGGTATGTGTGTGTGAGATCACTTTGCTCTGGGCCTTGCCAGAAACATGGGAGCGTTTGGGGGAAAGTTGGAGCAATAAAGGGGTGGTTTGAACTATCAGTTGACTATGTTGCCTCTATGCCGTACACCAGGTCATCACACCATCATAAATATTAATCAATGCCAAGCATCGGATTTTTGATCATGTGATCATAGGGATGCTGCAATGGTTGTGAGAAAAATGGTCATAAGTCACTTTTGCTAATACCATCGTATACTTTCTAGGTACACTTTCCTATGGAAAAATTATAGCTGGCAAAGCTGAACTTCTAATTCAAGTAACATGCAGGAGATAAATTTTTGCTATCTGTTCTTTTTTTCCCCCCAAGTTTTTTATTTTATTTTATTTTTTTACAAACATATCATTGTATGAACAGTGTGGCACTGGTATGTCTTACATTTTAGTACAAATAGAATAATATTCTTCATATTTAATACAGTTGACAATCTTAAAGAGTTTCAGTAATAGTACACATATTTTGTTGAATTATAATCTTTCCTTCTTTGATAATTCAATATTTCAGTATGTTATTTTTATACCAATCTCCATATTCTAGGTTTCACTCCTTTTACTACAAATAAAATATTAATAATCATATTTATTGTGTTTAACAAGCTTATATAGTTCTAATAGCAGTACACAGATTTATATTAAATTATAATCTTCCACTGTGTATCCCCCAATTTTTAGTTATGCCAGTTATATTTGAAAAATATCCCCTTTCTAAATACATTTTAATACAAATAAAATAATATTCATCATATTTATGTTTAACGATTTATATAATTCTAAAAATAATATTTTTGTTAAATTATAATCTTTCATTATTAACTTGTTCAAAATTTCAGTATGTTGTTTTTATGTCAATCAAATTCCACATATCATTCCTTTTATTATAAATAGAATGTTGGAAATCATATTTGTTATATTTAACAAACTTACCTTATTTTTTGGACTATAAGATGCATCCGGGTGGAGGATCTGCTCCGGGATGACCAAAGGGCTGGTCCTATGATTACTACAACTCTGGAATATGGGACCGGCCAGTGGTGGGGCTGGAAATCTCCGTCATAGGGAGTGGCGCATACAATGTGCAACTTTGCAGGTGGTGCAACATGCAAAAAGGAGTGCAGTCCTCACCGGCCGGAACAAGGTAATGGTCAAAGCGGTGGTCGCGATGGCTGGAAGGTATGGGAGTGAAGCGCTACTTGCATTTGTGGGGCATCAGCATTCTGTCTTCGCCACGGTATATTTGCACCAGCTGGTGGCACCAAGACTCAGAGTGGTAAACCACATCCGGGAAGCACTACAGCAGAGAGAAGCAGCCTGAGTCAACCCTAGTTTTCCTGTCCATTGTGGATGCTAGATTGGCCCCCTACAAACTCTCGTCTCTCGAGGAGCCTGGCCAAAGTTTCCCGTGCTGCTTTAGTGAGCGCTCCTCGAGAGACGAGAGTTTGCAGGGGGTCAATCTAGCATCTGGGCTGGGTACAAGAGAAATATTTGTTCTCGGCTGTATTTGAGATTTCTAGCTGCAATGTACGGCAAAACTAAGGCTGACCCTGGATGCTCCTCTCCATGGCCAAGCTAACTGCCTGAAGGACCCCCTACTGTCCCTGGGAGTCAAAGCACTAAAGCACAAGCAGCGCAGGTGTGGGAAATTTTGTCTGGGCTCCTCAAGAGAAATGCAAAGATTTTCTGCGGACCAACAAAATTTTCCCGTGGACCACCGGTTGGTGACCACTGCTCTAGATAATCCAAAAGTAGAACCTTCATAAATTTTTGCTATCTGTTCTGATGTCCATCACATCTTAAGACTACAGCTCTTGCCACCAGCTCTTATAATTTGCATACCAAACACATCTATTGTATTTGTACTTTTCCTTTTATTAAATAATGTCTATCTACAGTATATATGGTATGAATAAAAACTGAGTTCATGTACAGATTTAACAGAATACTATTGTTGCTTACATAGAATTTAATTTTGTTAGATAGGATCCAGTGTTCAAGTCTGTCAAGATCCATCTGGATCTTGGGCCTATCATCTAGGACTGTGATCACAAACCTATGGCACAAGTGCCACAGGTGGCATGCTCAGCACTGCGCATGTGCGTGCACCTCCAGCCAGCCAGCTGGTTTTCAGGTCTCTGCCATGCATGTGCGGGGGGGGGAAGGGCAAATGTGGGGGAAGGGCGCATGCACAGGGGGCATGCGCACATGTGCAGGGGCAAAGGGCACTCAGGGGGCACACATGCATGTGCGGGAAGTGGGGCACGCAGGGGGATTGTGCACGCATTGCATTATGCATTATACTCAGTGCCAAAAAGATTAGCCATCACTGATCTAGGGTGTTGGCTATTCCTGCCAGCGTAGTATCATCTGCAAATTTGATAAGTTCTCTTCCATTCCTTCATCTAAGCCATTTATGAAGAGTACTGGGCCTAAGATAGAACCATGTAGTACCCCACTGCTTACTTCCCTCCATGTAGACATAGTACCATTAAGGACTATTCATTGAGTACAGTTTATCAGCCAGTTACAAATCCATCTGATGGTGATGTTCTCTATCCCACTTTTTTCTAGCTTACCAAGAACTAGGCTGTGGTGTATCTTGTTGAATGCCTTGCTAAAGCCTAAGTATACTATGTCCACAGCATTTCGCTGATCTATTAATTTAGTCACTATATCAAAGAATGAAATATGATTTGTTTGGCATTATCTGTTTTTAACAAACCCATGCTGACTTCTAGTTATTACTTTACTCGTTTCTAGATGTTTGCAGATCTGTTTCTTTATTACCTTTTCCAGTATCTTCCAGGGTATTGATGTTGGGCTGATTGGTCTGTAGTTTGCTGGGTCTATTTTTTTTTCCTTTTTTTGAAGATGGGAACCACATCAGCTCTTTTCCAGTCCTCTGGTACTTCCCTGGTGCTCCATGATTTTTGAAAGATATGGTACAGTGGTTCTGAGCTGATATCTGCCAGTTCCTTTAAAACTCTGGGATGTAATCTGTCAGGTTCCAGTGATTTATATTCATCAAAATCAGACAGGTGTTTCTTATTTTAACTTTTATTTCTAATCTGTCTTTTACAGTTATGTTTTAGTAGGCTAGGCTATAGTTTCTTTTTGTGTGAAGACCAATGCAAAGAATGAGATAAGCAGCTCTACTTTCTCTCTACTGCCTATTACTTCCTTGTGAAAGTAGTGCAGACCATGGTCCAGGAATCCAAAGTTCTTGTTATTTATATGTTTAAAGAAACTTTTTAATTTTTTTGACTTTTGTTGCAAGTCTTTGTTCATTTTGAGCCTTTGCTTTTCTGACTTCATCTTTGCAGATTCTGGCTATCTGATGATATTCTGCCTTAGTTATGTGTCCCTCTTTCTATTTTTTGTATTTATCCTTTTTGTCTTTCAGTTTATCAGAGAGATCTTGTGCAGCCATGCTGGTTTTTTCTTGGATATCTTGTTTTTCTTTTTCAGTGGTATTATGCTGGACTGGGCTTTTATGATCATATTTTTCAGAGTTTCCCAAGCTTTTTGAGTTGTTTTCCCTTTTAGGATTTTCATCCAAGGAATTTATTTTTTCCAGAGTTCTCTCTGAATTTGTTAAAATCAGGTGTTTTAAAATATAAGAGTCTTATATCATTGTGTTCTGTTGCTTGTGTTTACATTATGTTGAATTCCAGTATGATGTAGTCACTCTCACACAAGGTTCCTGCAATTTCAACTCCGTCTATCACTTCCTCTCTGTTCATGAGAATTAAGTCCAGTATATCTGTCCCTCTAGTTCCATACTCTACCTTTTGGACAACAAAGTTGTCAGCTAGGTTGGTCAGGAACCTATTCAATTTCTCACTTAGTGCAGAATTAGTCTTCCAGTTGATGTCAGGGTAATTGAAGTCCCCCATGACTATTGTAGTGTGTTTCCTACATGTATTTGTTAACTGGTTAGCAAAAAGTACATCTATTTTTTTCTGCTTGGTTGGGTGGGCTGTAGTATACACCTATGGCAATGTCATTCTTTGTTTCTTTTATATTGATCCACGTGCACTCTAGGAGTTTTTTGTTTTTAGATTCATGCATTTCTGTAGCAATATAGCGGGTTTTTATATATAGTGCAACTCTACCTCCTCTTTTATGGGGTCTGGGTTTTTTCAACAGTTTATATCCTTCTATGAGCATGTTCGTCATGGGTTTCACCCCACCAAATTTCTGTAATTCCAACTATATCATATCTACCTTCATGTATTAATAATTCAAGTCAGCAGACTAATGCACTGTAATTTAATTCCAGCTGCAATTAGTAAGTTCGAATCTCCAGCCTCAAGGTTGACTCAGCCTTCCATCCTTTCTAAGGTAGGTAAATTGAGGACCCAGTTTGTGGGGGCAATAAGCTGACTTTGTAAAATATACAAAAGTATGAAGGCTACTGCTTAACGCATTGTAAGCTGCCCTGAGTCTCCGGAGAAGGGCAGCATATAAATCATTAAAAAAAAAAAAATTCATCCTGTTTGTTCCCCAAACTTTGTGCATTTGTATATAGGCATTTGAGATCTTTATGTCTGAATATACTTCCTATGTCTCCCATTTGGTGTTTGAGTTTGTCTTCCTTTCCATTCCTCCTTATTTCATTATTTGATTTATTTTCTAAGGGGTTTTGCTTGAAATTAGGTCCTGGAGATCCTAAAGATTGGTCACCCTCCGCCCTCAATTTTAGTTAAAAGCCCCCTGAAAAATTGAGTCAGCCGTTTTCCGAAAACATTCTTCCCAGTTTTTGTGAGGTGCACAATGGGCTTTTGGCATTCCTTGCCAAAAGCCCATTGTGGAAATAGTGTGGACCATGGTCCAGGAATCCAAAGTTCTTTTGGAGACACCAACCCCTTAGTCAGTGGTTCACGTCTAGAATCCTTTGTTCTCTTACTAGTTGTTATCCTTTATTACAGTATTATACTAACCTAAATGACACATTTGCTTCTATTTTTGCATGTTGCATGAACCTATTCAATGATGGCTTCTCCATAGTTAAGCACACAATGGACATATCTGTTTTGAGACTGTTCATACATTCTGAAAGCCATGGTTTCATTATGGAAAGTCATGGTTTATTACACAGCCCCATGGAATCATTGAATAGACGTTTCAAAATCACAATAGCTGGGATCAGGATCAGCTGTAATATTATTTGCTCTTGTGATTTGGGATGCATTCTCCTGAACTTTACGTTTGACGTTCATTGAAGTTCATTCATTTGGTTTCCATTATAAATATTTTGGCTTCTTTAATCCTCGTTGACTGAGCAGATGATAGAAACCTAGGCTCGCCCTTCGGGGCGTGCTGATGGCGGTCTGAAAGGGCAGATCTGAGGGCCCACTCTCGACACTAGTTTCCAGAACCAGTTTTAGCTTCTGATACACTAGAAGAAGGCGCCCTTCCAACCCTTTTGCGCTTCCTCGAAACCCGGCTACTCAGGAGAAGAAGCGGCCGCTTTACTATAAAGGGCAGCGCAGCAGCAGCTCTCACGTCTCATCCTCTCACAAAGGCGCGAAAAGAGACACTAATAGCCATTGCACCCCGGCCGCCTTCTCCTCGGTGGCTGCTCAGCGCAGGCGCCGCCCTTTTGGCTGTGGTCGCTGAAGGAGGGACCGAACCGAAGAGAGCTCGGACTTCAAGCGCTGATTCTTCGACTACGCTGGGCTCCTGCCGTCTCCTTTCCGAAGCCGAGAAAGTCGACTTCGCAAAGCAACCTCACACCGCCGCACCCCCCCCCCCCCACGCCGCAGCCGAGCCATCTGTCCGCCTGTGAAAGACCATGGGTGAGTAGAGCACTGCAGCTGCGGTTCGGCTTTCCTCCTCCGCCCCCCACCCCAAAACAACCCTAAACTTCTCCGGCTCCGCATTCACCATTAATTCCTTCCTTGGCTGGTGGTAGCTCTGGTTCTGAAACGAAGCGTAAGAGCCCCCACGTGTGCATCTTGACCACGATAATGCATGTTACAGAAAGATCTGCTTAAGTCTCGGGCTTCCTGACTTATATTTATCCGGCTTGACGAGACATCTTTTGGCTTGGTTGGCTGAAATAGGAGAGACACTCTGCACATGTTCAAAGGAGATGTCTTGTTAGGCACTAAGTTGGGTATTCTTTTTTTGGAGGAGAGAAGAGGCCTTTCTGACCACTGGAAAGAGATTGCAAAGATTTTCTCTTTTGCTGTGGTATTAGAGACATGGTGGAAGAATACCTAAGAGACTGCCAGATAAAGCACTCAATGAAAGTTTATACAATAGGAAGAGAACACCCAGTTGCCAAGAAAGCTGTTTCTCCCTTAAGTCTGTGGAGGTCTAGATCCAATGTGCCTTTATTTGCTGCAAATTTTCTTGCATCAGTAGAATCATATATCCTAAATGGAGCCCATGGAGATTGAGCCCATGTAGTCCACAGAGATTGAGTCCAAGCAGCCTTGGAGAAAACGCAGTAAATTTAAACTAGATAGTGTCTATTCTTGAGTTTGACCACTCTCCTGATTATTTCAGCACCACTTTGCTTTTTCTTTTTGTCCATGTCTTTTTTAGAAAGTTAGAACTATATCCTTCAATCTGGTTAGAACTGGAAAAAGGTGGCGAAGAAATTTAAGACTATCAGAATAACCTTGACTACCAAACAGAACTAGGAATTTATAGCTGGCAATAAGTCATTTGTCTTGATTAATGTACTTCTTTTAGTCGTTTGGTTTTAAAAAGTGCTGCCTTAACGTGATCTTTGAAAGTCCTGGAGTTCCTGAGTGAATAAGACCATAGCTCTTTGTAGAAATGAAATTCCACATCTTTCTTTCTCATATTAATATAAAGCCATTGTTAAAGCATTTGAGTTATTACAATAGCTGCTCTGAAGCTTAGCATTTACACTGGAACAATATTGCAAAAATGTGCTAATTTATTCCAGATGTAGTCAAGAATTTCAGAGATCTCTTGGATAGAATGAATTAGACATGCTAAAAGTTCTTTATGGCACACCTAACCTTAATAATTGTGCAGTCAGCTAAAATATTTAATGTACAATCAGACACTTCTTAAGGTGTGTGTGTGTGTGTAATCAAAGAAATATCAACATCTTTTAATTTTGGTAACTGATTTGAATTCATTGTTAAGGCCTGCTTGCTCCTTTGGGAATGGAGAGAGAAAATAAATCAGTTATTCTGCTTATTTAGGGTTAATCTAGTGGTTTACACACCATCTAAAATATACATTATAGCAAAAGAATAGTTCCTAAAGCCAAGTTGTATATCATTATTTAGATTTCTATAGGTAGTCTACCAAAAGCTACTAAATGATGGATTGATGTTCTGTTTTGTTTATAGACATTTCTTTGAACAAAGCAAAATGTGGTTAAATGCATATAAAAACTCTTGAAATGGGAATCTAATGGTGAAGAGTTTTTGAGAAACTTTGGAGTGTGTTGCCAGTTATGATAATAAATTACACCTACTTTTAATGAGCAAAATAAAACATTGTCTCAGAATTTATTAGTTGATGATTATGATATGAGATTTTCTAGCTGGAATATTTCTTGTTTGTGGACTGTTTTAGCTTTACAAAGTTTGGAATTTGAAAGAGTTCAAATCTCAACGTATTTTTGGATTCAACTTACAGCTTGTCTAAATTGGTATCACATAGTTTGTTTACAAAAATTTTCTTAGTTTATAATGTTATAATTAACACTATTCTTGGGGAGTGGCAGCAAGAAATTTCATAAAACGCAGCTTTGTAAAATACTGATACTTTTTGTTTGAGGATGAGTCCAAGCTGCATACTTTTACATATTATTCCTATGAATCTTATCTGCCCATTACTGGTATTTATCACTTATGTCTTACTATTAGTGTGCATCAAATCAGCTGACATCTCAAACTGCTAGTTTAAATTCTATTTTTTATGTGCAACAAACTAATGTATACCATTTTCTTTTGACAAATAACTTTACTCCATTGTAATGAAATTAAAAACATCTCACCATTCATACTGCATCACAACTGTGTGCCTTGATCCTGTCCTAGAACAGTTCCCCAGGGACTGATAAGAGTCAGCCACCATTCCTGAGGCATTGTAAAGCTTGTCCTCATGACTATTATAACTAGCTGTATATAATGATATGTCCAGCCAACTTTACCAGCTCAGAAAAATATATTTAGCACTGTCTTATTGCATAGAATCTAGTTTTGTATATTACCTTCATTTGCTAATTTAATTTGTGGCCCATGACCTTCTCCTTGTGCTGTCTGGATATTTGAGATGATAATTCCCAGAATTTGTTTGTGTTGGCTCAGTATTCTAAGTTCTACTTCCAATACCTCTTAAAGGCCCCCACCTAATCATAATTGCTTTCAACTAGTGGTTCTCAACCAGGTGATTGAGATCTTTTTTTTTTCGTGAGAAGTTGGAAGGTCTGAAATATTTTTTTTACCGTAGTTCCACAGACTACTTTTGTTATCCTGCATGTAGCAGGGGGAAATGGAGCTGGAAAGCAGGTTAGTGAAGGGATGTGGCTGCCTTGGGGAGGGGTAAGGGTTTGGCATGGGTGCAGTGGTGAGTTCCTCCCAGTTCGGCCCGGTTCTCCGGGTGATGATGTGATGTCACCGAACCGGTTCTGGCCCCCCTGCGCCCCTGTGCACCTCTCCCCCATCCCCTGCGTTATTCTTACCTTTTATTTGGCTCCACCCCCAATCTATTGCTGCCTCCTGAGTCCCAGCTGATGGCTAGAGGGAAAAAAACTGTTTAAATTCTTGCCGTGGGGCTTCAAAGGGCTGCCCTACACTGATCAGTGTTAAAAGAAAACAAATGAGTAGACCGGTGCCTGCAAAAATACATGGGTAGATCAGTGCCTGCAAAAATAAATGGGTAGATCGGTACAGCTCTGCAAGCAGTTAAAAGCCTGGTAGACCAGTATTTCTGCTAAATCCTAAAGAATTGTCACGTGACCATCAAGCTTTGCCCACAAAATAAGCCATGGCCACAGAACCGGTAGTAAAAATTTTTAGAACCCACCCCTGCATGGGTGGCGTTAGGTAAATTGCTATGGGGCACGAGCACAGCTCCGCACCCCCTGCCTTGCTTCATATTCCACCCCCCCCCCACTGCCTCACTTTGTTCTTCATTCTTCGCCACCTCTTCTTGCTTGCTGCCATGACGAAGCAGTAGGCTGAGCAACACACCGGTGCGGTGGCCACAAAATGAGGCAGGGGGATGGAGGATGAAGCAAGGCAGGGGGTGTGGAGCACCCCATCCATGCCCCGCACCGGCTTACCTGAGCGCCTCGCAGCCAGGCCATCAACATCCTGACAATTGCCTCATCTTGCGGCTGCTTCAGCAGCCACACAGAATGCTGCGAGACTCATTTTGCTGGTGGAGCTGCTCAGAACACTGCGAGGCTTGCTACAAGACTCGTTTTGCTGGTGGAGCTTCTCGCGGCTGGACACCGTGTAGTGTATTGTGCCATTGCGCATGCAAGCGGCTCCAGCAGCAAGATGAGCCTTGCAGTGTTCTGCGTGAGTGCCTCCATCAGTGCAATGAACCTAGCAGCGTTCTGCAAGTGGCTCCACCGGCATGATGAGGTAAGCAGGTGCGGAGCACAAGGGACACCTCCAGCCCCCTATCCCACCCTAGCTTGATTTTTACACCTGCGCCTCACTCCACCTCATATAGCCAGATGGTGGGCGGGGCTTAACTAGACCTTATTTTTGGGCTAGGGTTTATATTAGGTGCAGGTGTGAAAATTGGGCTTGGGCTTGTTTTTGAGGTAGGTCGTATTTTTGGGAAAACATAGTATGTAATTGCTTTTAGACGTTTTTCATTCCTATATCTATTTTGTTTGTTCTTTATTGATTATTATTAGCAACCTTTGGGTAATATTTCTTTTTGTAGTTGCGGATTAGAAGTGAGCCACTTATTAAGTGAACTACATAAACTAGCATTACAATATCATAAGAGATAGAATTTGCAAGACAATTCAGTAATATCCAGTACTGTCTGGTAGGCAAACTATCAAATATGCAATCCTATGCATATTTATTCTGATATTCTGTTGTATTTATTTAGTTATGTTTTTAAAAATGTATGCATAAGATTGCAGTTAAAGAACCAAAATCATTATTACGGTTTTAAGAAAAAAATCCTGAAAAAATTGATGCTAATAATGATGTTCTCATGAGTAATGTTTATGTAGTGACACAGATGAAGTATAAATTTCAGAGTATTTAGCCTCCAACTAAGTATTACAGTTAACAACAAGTGAGCTTTGCCTGTTAAGCCATTGCTTTTGTTGTTTAGCATTTGCAAGCAAGATAAGGAAGATCAATGCCACAGCAGCAAATTGCCTGCTTAGCGAATATAATCAAAACTGGAATTCTGTTTCCAGTTTTATCTACCAATAGTGGAAAGAAGATGAGCAAGTGGCTTTGGAAACATTAAGATATGTTTTTTATCCTGGATCAGGTTTCAATTTCAATTTTTAAATATATGGTATTTTTAATATATATGGTATTTTCAAACAAAGGTCTATTGAAAATGCCTGTATTGAACTTTACTTAGGGCATCTTCTTCCTCTGCAAAATCAGGGATGGTTTTTTTATATCATCCAGTATCACTGAGGGTTTTCAGCTTTTCAGAGTTGGCTGGTAAGTCTTTTTGAAAACCTCATCATTCTGACTTACTTAGTTGGCACTGTTGCCAAGTGCTGCTCTTCTGAACAGAATTGAAATTGCTCCTATACCCTTAGAGGAAGATAATAAAACAAGATGGGAGAGTGTTAGACTATTTTTAATTTCAGCCTTGCCATTGGAAGCCTCTCTGACTTGAAATACATTTTATTAGTTTAGCCGAGGGTGTTCACTTAAGCTCCGATCAAGAGTTTTCCATGTTAAGGAACTATCATTTGGAAAAGGGTATATATGAACTTAGTGTTTCTCCTTCTTCCTATTTCTAACCACATGTTAATCTTGCCATTTTCTTTATTAATAATGTACGATGAGGAAGTTAAACTTTATGAATGTATATAAGTATCTGTGCATTCTAGCTCCATTTTTCACTAGCCATGCTTCTAGCACAATAGCTGAAAGGATTTCAGATAAGTAAAGTTTTTCCATTTCTGATCCTATTTATGTCGCTGGAAATGACCAATCATTTTCAAAGATAACCTCATATTATATGCTAGAACAAAACAGATGAAATGCTATTCTCCAAAGGCTGCTTAGAGAAGAAGTAGAACTAGTGACAGCTTAAACATCTTTCTCTTATTGTGCCCAAAATTCCACAGGTTGTGCTGTGTATACTGAATAAATGAATTAATAAACGAATGCATGAACGGACAAACAAACAAACAAAAGTAGCTACTGGAACCATCTGGATGCTTAATTGTAGCAGCGCAGTGGAAATAGGTAAATGAAAGAACTCCAGTCTTCTTCCTAGTGATGCTTTCTCATTAAAGAGCAGCATGCTAGAAAAAACTGTTACCAGTTTCATTTTCATTCATTTGACCATATGAGAAGAACCAGAATAAGGTTCAGCAGGGAGTTTATTGAGCAGTCTGTTTGGGATAGTCTGTTTCTCTTTTATCTCAAGTGTTCTTATATTATCGTTGGAGAGAAGGATAATGAGTTGAAAACCACTTGTAAATTGACTTGTATGTTCAGGAGCAAAAACATAATACAAATAAATAAATGGGAGATGGCATCTCTACTAAATATATAGAACAATCCCTTTTATAGGATGGTGACAGGCCACTTATAAAAGTTATATACACAAATAGAAATGAGAGATGATGAAGTTGCAGGCTCTAAATTTATGCCCTTTTGTGTGACTCCCTGTTGATTTTTTTCCTGGCCCTTCTGGCCAGGAATCAGTGGCCAGAGATGGGAAAAAAAGTTCCTTCTGTTTTCCTCTTATGATGTGATAGGAAGATCTTGTGCCAAAAAAACCAGTTGGAGCTGGCCACTCATTAATTTCTTGTATGTTCCTTATTTTTAATTTCCCAGCTTCATTTTTACAGAGAACCCTGTTACATGCATGGGAAAGAGTTTCATAGCCAGATTCTTTGGCATGAAAATTCCTGAACTGAATAGGTCTTCAACCAGCAGGACACTCTGGTTTTCATAAGAGAAGAGGAAATGAGGAGGCTGTTTCTCTCTCCCTTACCATTTTAAAGTACCTGGCTAGAAAATACTAAGGCAACAATGATCATCAGCTGTTTGAAGAATGCCTCCTTTTCTGAGAAGATTATGCATGCTTTCAAACAGTACTTTGAGAAGGGAATTTCAGTGAATTAACTATATTTTGTTTATTTAAAATGTTTTCTAAATAACGGATTCTAGAATGGCATACAAAACTAACTGAACTAGTCAACATGATAACCGTGTAAGAAAAATAGTAATGGTGCTGATCTTCCATTATACTAGCTATCATAGTTAAACTTACATTATTGATGAAAAAGTTAGTGCTGGGTACTACCTTGAAATAGAGAGTAAAGAATGTATTTTTACTGTTTGATATAAGATTTGCTATATATAATTTGACTCAAGAAAAGAAAGACAATTGTGTTTGTGTTTCAACTGTGCTTTCTTCTTTTGAACAGCTGGAGACAAACCCTGAAAGAAAAGTCCTCTTTCTTCCTATTCAGCTGTACAGTTTGGCTAGGCAGGATTAAAAACCCTTTGTGAGCCACAATAATGGTCAAATCAGATTAGTATTGGTTATTATAGCTGACTACATTTCAATTAAAGGATCCTTTAGATTACTCCTCCCTTCCCCTCTCTCTCCTTCCCTCACGCCCCCTCTCTATATGTGTGTGTATGTGTGTGTGTTCTGTTTTTGTGAATTGTGTGAAAATATTCATCTCTGTTCCCTTTACATGAAATAAATACAATATTCTTGATGTTCTATTGCCTTTTTCATTTATTTTAGATAAATTGTTTTCTACAGAAACGTGTAGGGATTAAATACATTAAGAGTACAGGTAGTCCTTGATTTACAACCACAATTGAGCCCAAATTTTATGTTGCTGAGTTTTCTCCTCAGTTTTTTTTGTTGGGAATAGTTAAGGGTTGTTCAGCAACTGACACTAGATTAATTTTACACATGATTACCGCAGCTAGATTATTGATTGGTCAATATTGGAAGAAGGATAACGTACCTACTATAGAGGAATGGATACTGAAGATGTCTAATTTTGTAGAGATGGCTAAAATTTCTGCATACCTAAAAGAAAGGACCCATGAAGTTTTTGCTAGGGAGTGGAAGAAATGGGTAGAATACATGAAGAATAAATACCAAAGTAAGAAGTTTCAATTAGCACTTAACTGAATTAATATTTTTCATATTTAGTATTAATCTAAAAGAGAAATGTATTGAATTTTATATTTTATGTAATTGAACTTATATTTTTAATATTCAGATTTAATTTTAAAGAGAAATGTACTATGTACTGTTTGATTTTAATTTTGACATATGTAATATTGGGAATTATAGTTAATGTTATATATTTATATTACTTAAATGACACTTCAATTTAAATCTTATGATGCTCAAAATTATTTTACTAGATTTTTTTTAATAGATTGTTAAGAGTTAAGAGTTTTTTATATTTGATTTATATTGTTATACATTGGTCTAAAAGAAAAAAAATTTTTTTTATTACCAAAGGTTAAAATTGGTTATAAAATAAGGTTATAGCTTTTTCTTAGTTGGATCTCACCTAAAAAAATTGTTAAATATTGAATGTTAATGTTTGTTTAATAGCGGAAGTCAAGGGGGGGATTGGGGAGGGATAGGGGGGATAGGGTGGGGGTGGTAGGGGGGTGGGATGGGAAAGGGGTTTTAAAAATAAACTGTAATGTAAAACTTTCAATAAAAAAAATTTTTATGTTGCTAAGCGAGACAGTTGTTAAATGAGTTTTGCCCCATTTTACAACCTTTCTTGCCACAGTTGTTAAGTGAATCACTGCAGTTGTTAGGATAGTAATATAGTTGTTCAGTGAATCTGATTTCCCCATTGACTTTGTTTGTCAGAAGTTTGCAAGAGGGGATCACATGACCTTAGGACACTGCCACAGTCATAAATATGAGTGAATTGCCAAACATTTTAATTTTGATCACATGACCATGCCGATGCTGAAACATTCGTAAATGTAAAAAACTGTCACTTTTCTCAGTGCTCTTGTAACTTTGAAGGTCACTAAATGAACTGTTGTAAGTCGAGGACTATGTATCTATGAAGCAGATGCAAAGGCTTATCTATTAAAATTCATTTTTTCTTAATTATCTTTGTTTAACTACAGATAGTCCTTGACTTACAACAGTTCATTTAGTGACAATTCAAAGTTACAATGGCACTGAAAAAAGTGACTTATGACTGTTTTTCACGCATATGACTGTTGCAGCATCCCCATGACCATGTGATCAAACTTCAGACACTTGGCAACCGACTCATATTTATGATGGTTGCAGTGTCCCAGGGTCATGTGATCACTTTTTGAGATCATCTGACAAGCAAACTCAATGGGGAAGACAGATTCACTTAACAACTGTATTACTAAATTAACAACTGCAGTGATTCACTTAATAACTGTGGCAAGAAAGTCATAAAATGGGGCAAAATTCACTTAACAACTATCACGCTTAACAATAGAAATTTTGGGCTAAATTGTGGTTGTAACTCGAAGACTACCTATATTTTCAGTTTCTATGACCAATTTCTACGAGCAGTTAAAACATAACATATCATTGGTATCACAGGAAATACCAAAAAAGCAGTGTGGATAGCAACCATTGCAGCATATCCCAACCCCCATCCCCAGCGGCATCATCAGGTCTTCAGAGTCATTCAAAAGGCTACCAGGTTGGAGTTAATATACAGTAAGCTCTGTGGGCATGGTGTTTTGAGAAACAAGCCCTTTGACAGAAAATTTATGTCCGTAGTGTTGCAAGTCATGATCCCTTTAAAGTTAAGGATAAAAATACTGTACATATTGCAGTTTAATATTAGAACTTGGAATGTCTTTGGGTAATTGCTTCTTTGTTGAGTTTTAGAATAAGGGTCCAGACAGACTTAAGGTTACTTTAACCTTGATGTGTATTTATTTCAATTTACTCCTTTGAAAACTGTGTGATTTATTACTACTCTTTATCTATTACAACCATGACATGGATCACAGTGATAGCATTTCTCTGAAGGTCTTGAAAATTATAAACCTGGTATTTTAAATTCTTAAACGGAGCCTAATTTTTATTCTGTTTTCTAAATCCATATACCAGTATTGTCATGTGGGCACCAATTTCTAGACCAGAGATGTGAAAGTCAAGGCCCAGGGGCGAGATCTGGCCCGTAAAGTGCTTAGATTTGGCCTGCAAGGCCACCCTGAAAATAGCAAAGGACCAGCCAACGGTGCCTGTGCCAGCGAAAATGGAGCTCATGAAGGTCACTCACAGCCCTCCCAGGCTTTATTTTTGGTTGCGATGGCCTCCTACAGGCCTCCTACTTCAGCTGACTGCTAGTTCAGCAGATCAGTGGATCAAATCTCACCAGCTCAAGGTTGACTCAGCCTTCCATCCTTCCGAGGTGGGTAAAATGAGGACCCAGATTGTTGGGGGCAGTATGCTATTTAGTATACTGTTGCTTGTTGTAAGCCATCCAGAGTCCTCAGAGAGTGGGTGGCATAGAAATATGATTAATAATAATGATTAATAATAATTTGCCAGCGAAAATGGAGCTCTGCCTAAAAATGGGGCCTATGGGGGCCCGTGGGGGCCCATGCAGCCCACCTGAGCTCCATTTTCAATGGCAGAATGTTGCAGGAGGGCATCATGGCTGAAAATGGAGTTCAGGAGCCTGTTTTCGCTGGCAGAGCATTCGGACCACCACAGGTGTCCCTGACATGAATGGTGTCAAGCTTGCCATGCCCACCCTGGCCACTCCCACCCTATCCGCAACGTCAAACACAACTCTGATGCGGCCCTCAATGTAATCAAGTTTGACACCCTTGTTGTAGACTGACATGCGTTATGACATCCTAGAATTGCATTTGAACAATGAAAGGGTGAGGGGATCTTCTAACTCAGTGTTGGAGTGAGCTTGCTGTTCTGCTTCTAAGTAGGAATGGAAATACAATACATGAGTGAATATCTTCTATAATATTATATGGTTGTTTTTTATTGCAAGGTAAAAAATGTGATAAAGGTAAAAAATGTGGGTGAGGCATGGTGTACCTTTGAATACAATAACAGTGTGAAAATGGCAATTGAAAAACTGGTTGCTCATGGCATAGGAACTGATTACTTGAGGGACCAGCTGTACCCCCCCTCCCCCAATATCTGTCCATCTGATTTGATCTGGCAGAGTTAACATTCTTAGGGTTTCTTTGAGGAAATTATGCCATCCCTCAGACCTAGAAGACCTGGAAGTGTGCCTTCTATATAACTGCATTTATGTTTTAGAATAATATTTCCCCAAGATCTTGCCCTGCTAGTGTTTCAAAGGGCCTTGAAAGACCTACTTCATTACCCTAGTCTTTGGTGAGGGTGAGTAACTGGATTGTGGGCATGCATTTATTTTTCATTTCTATTTTTGTCATCCTTGCCATCTTCTTCATTTTTTTATAATACTTTCCTTGTTTTTAATATTTGTACTTGTGAAGTGGCCAGAGTCATGGGGAGTTGGATGACACATAAATTCATAATTTTTAGTGATACTTTGGCTGGATACAGACAGGCATCAACATAATTAATTTATCAAGAACAAAACATCTCCATAGTCTGCAAATGCTTCCCAATTGGTGGCTTTTTATTTGACATTAAATTTGTCACCAAAATTCTGCAGGAAATCATATCACTAAAAAACCAAGAAAAATACTTTTTTTTGGATTTATATGCCGCCCTTCTCCGAAGTCTCAGGGTGGCTTACAATGCATTAAGCAATAGCCTTCATACTTTTGTATAGTTATACAAAGTCACCTTATTGCCCCCACAAACTGGGTCCTCAATTTACCTACCTTAGAAAGGATGGAAGGCTGAATCAACCTTGAGCCTGGGGAGATTCGAACTAGCAGTAATTGCAGACAGCTGGGTTTTAATTACAATGCTTAATTTGCTGAGCTAACCAGACTTGAAAATGGTTCTGCTAGAGCTATGGTAAGAAAATACTAATGAAAGAAAAATATCAAGTAAATATAAGTAAATTGATCTGTTAAACTTTTCAAATTCCACCCATCTTTTCAAATATTTCATTTGAGGACCAAACAGATTGAATTTTCTTATTTATTATAGGTGTGTGTGTACATGCACACACTGTCCTTTTTAAAAAAGTTTTCTTATGTTCTTGGAACCATTTGACCAGTTGCTACTGTGTGTATTGGTTTTCTCAGGCTCACAGATTGAGCCATCATTCTGCTGGTCCTATTTATTTGGTTCAACCTTTTTCTAAACAAAAATACTATTTTATGATCACCGGTGTCTCAAGAAGCAGAAATTAAACCATCTACTCCTTCTCATGTTTCCTTTGGGAGTTGACTTTGCAATACTACAATATGTTTACAAATGAATCTTATAGAAAATTCCTTTCTTTCTAATGATCTGCAGTCCCCAGTGATTATTTTACTCATGCTTGCTGGAAATTATCTAGTTTAGTTGTCTCTCTCTCTATAAGCAGAATGTAGCTTTCTACATATAAAACTGGAATTTTGAAGCAGATCCAGGTTTTTGCACATGGAAGCCACAATTTGTTGAAGAAAATTAATAAACTCAGGAAAGAAAAAGAATTTTTGAGGGAAACCAGATTCAATTATATGATCAGTTCAATCAAAAATATCACACCTGTGTATATTTAATTGTAATCTTTCCTCCAAAACAAATTGTAATTAGTAGAAAACCTTATTAGTTGAAATTTTTATTAAGAAATAAATTAAGGATCATATTGTTAATAAGAAGTATGGATTGTTTCACATTAATAAAACAAATAAATAGATTCACTGCGTAATAATAGTAATTTTTTCCTGAGCAAAAGGAGTTTTAGCAATGGTGCTTCCACTTAAAAACTTATGGGAATTATGTTTTAAAGCCACAATATTATACTCTTCCAGCCTGAATTACATTTCCTTACCATATGTTCAGGCCACTTTGAATATGTATTTAGAAATAAGTCAAATTTATTGTTAAATAGACTTGTCTATGATGCTAGGGCCATGATGGCGAACCTATGGCATGTGTGCCATAGGTGGCACACGGAGCCATTTCTGTGGGCACGCAAGCCGCTGCCCTAGGTCAGCTCCACCTTGCATATGCACGTGCCACCTGCCAGCCAGCTGATTTCTGGGCCTCTGCCACACATGGAAGAGACATGCATGCATGCCCATGCCATCCTGCCCCTCCTAGGAGTCTCCACGTGACCCGTTTTAGATGCCAGGTAAGTATAGGGGTTGCATAGAGGCTTTGGGAGGGCGAAAAATGAGCCTACCAGAAATTCGGAAACAGGTCATTTCTGGCCTCTGTGAGGCCTCCGGAGGGCCGGGGGAGTCAGTTTTTGCCCTCCCTGAGGCTCCAGGAAAGCCTTCTGAGCCTGTGGAGAATGAAAAATGGGCCTCCCGGAAGTCCGGAAACGGGATGTTTCTGGCCTCTGGAGGTTTCAGGGAGGCATGCTAGGCCCAAAACGGGGTGCGGGGGTGTCGTGCACATATACATGGGGGGTGGGGGAGCGCAGGGGGGTCGCATGCGCCTGTGCAGGGGGGTGGTGCAGTACAAGGGGAGTTGCATGCCCATGCATGGGGGGGCATTGCATTATAGGTATGGGCACCACGCACAGGCTTTTGGCACCTGAGTTAAAAACGGTTAGCCATCACTGTGCTAGGGCATTAATAGTTGCTCTGTAGTGAATCTTCCACAATTTATTACAATTTATTTACTGTTGTGAATTCTAAAAGGACGAGCTTAATTGTCAAATGACTGATTTGTACATAGAAGATCCCTAGCAAGTCAACATGAGGTTAAATATGTTTCTACCTTTAACCCTGGACCAACAGACCAATGGGCCCCTACAATATTTGGAACTTATACCAAAGGTCCAGATTTTAAGTCATGTTCAGAACTGAACTTCAGTTGCAACGATGAGCATTTTCATATGAAATTATTTCCTTACAAAGACCTAAGTGGAAAAATATATATGAGCTTTCCCCAGTCTGGACATCCTCCAGATGTATGGAGTTCCCAGTTGGCATGACTATTTCTTTTTTTCTTTTTATGTATTTATTGATTATGGTTTATCAATAGGAATAAAATACAAAACAGAAAAACAAAACAGAAAAAAACATATATCCAACAGTAACAACAACAATAAAAAAGAAAAAAATGTGTATATAAAAGGGGGAAAAAAGAAAAAAAATGTCCCAAACATCCAACATTAAAATATGTTCAAAAATCCACCCTGGTTGGATGCTGAGAAGAAAAATTTAAAAACTCTGATAAATTCTCCTCCCATTACTTAATGGACCTGTAAATAGTTATAAATGTTGTCATCCTTATTTAACAAGAAAAATATATAAACAAATATTTTAGATAAGGAGGTCTCTATCTAATAATCGAATTGAATTGGCATGATTATTTCTGAGAAATCAGGAAGTTGAAATACCCACATCTAAACAGCTGACATATAATCAAATAAATCACCATGTATGTTTTCATATTTCTTTTATCTGCATATGTTGGAAAACCATGATAGTGAACAAGTTAACAGCAACTATAAAAGTAATGCAATAAAGCTTTTTCCTGAGCTCACAAAAGAAAAATGCTGTAGCAACCTGTCCTACAGAGCCATTTTTTTGCAAAGGCAACAGTCTGTTTCCAAAAAATTATGTTATCAGGTTATTCCTTTACAATAAAAACTTGAAACATACATTTTAGTATAAGAGAAAGGTTTCTATACTAAAATATTCTGTTCTATTTATCATCTGATAGATAATAATAGATAGATATCATCTATCATTAGATGAAATTTACTGATGATTTCTTGTGCTTTTCCCTTTCTTTACATGATTCTTTTTTCCCCCAGTGTCTTTAGTTACCTTTTTCCTTAAGTCTCATCTTACATAGAGCTATCATAATAAGAAATGCATTTCAACAATACATGATTAGTAAATATTTTTAAAAACGTAAGGTATTTTAGGTTAAAAAAGTTGTAAATTGCCTGGTGACAGGTGCTTACTCTACAGAAGACATTGCAAAACATTCACTACTAACACAAATTACTTGTTTTCCTTTTCTGATGTGGCTATTGTGAACCATGTACTTTATTTCATGTTTAGTTCTATCCAATTTGCTTTCCACAGTATGGAAGAATAATCAGTGGTTAAACATCTAGTGTTTTTACAAACCTGTTGAAACTATGGGGAAAACAGAAGTTAAAAGAGTGCTCAGCCAACATCTGTGCTTGTCAGGGATGCATTAGTCTCAACAGCATAGCTTACTCACTGTAATTATATATATCTGGAGAACATTACCTAACAAGAATTTTTAAAAATTCTATACAGGTAATTTCAGAGTTTCAACAGTTCACTTAGTGACCATTTATAGTTATGACCTAAACCCCCCCCATCCAAGTACTTATGACACAGTCCTGAAATTATGAATGTTGCAGCACCATGGCAGTCGTTCACACTTATGAATGACCCCAGAGGCTCTATAACATTCGCCTATTCCCGCCCCCCGATCTCTACAAACACTAGGCCTGAGGATACAGTACTCACGTTGCGAAGATTCTTGGCCTGTTTAATGCTTCAGGTCTTGGATGCATTTGCAGAGAATGGAGGCCTAGAGTACTGCAGGATCATATCAGATCAGTAGCATGAGATTCACGCTACTGATCTCACCTGATCTCATACTTTAGGCCTCTGCTCTGGAAATGGAGACCTGAACGAGATCTGTAGCAAAAGTCTTTCCTCCGTTTGCAAAGCCTTTTGCTGTATTTGCAAAAACCCCTTGCCAGTGAGAATGGAGGCCGGGAGGGGTGCGTGCATTCCTCTGGGCCTCTGTTCTGTTTGGCAATGGCCGCCTCAAGTCATTTGCTAATGAGAACTGTTGAATATTCAGATTAAGGAGTGAAGCCGATGAATAAAGGCTTCACTTAGGTCTGCCACTAGGGCGGGAAAAACAGTTCATTCTTATTGGCTGAGCTGGCTGACAGCTTGCTATAAAAGGCGAGCTGTCAGCCAGACTCTTTGCTGGGTTCTTGCTAGTTGCAAATAAAGAGTGTTGTATCAAATCTGTCTCTATTTCTTCCATCAACTCACTATCTAACACTGGCGGCAAAGTGTTGTGGCCCGCCAGCAGGCTGCGTGGATCGTAGCTGATCCTGACGACGAGGAGGCTGCTGGCACTTGTGTCGGGCAGCGAGGAGGCCGAAGAGGATGTGATGCCAGAGGCAGAGACTCAGCTAGAGCCTTCAAAACCTTCAGAGGCTCCTTCCAGTGGAGAGAGTGAAGTGGAGGAGCCTCTCCTCAATGCTCAAGCACGCAGGGCTGCCAAAAGGCAGGAGTGGTTACTCAGGAGGAAGAGGTCTACCTGGGAGTAGGGCTTGAGGATAATTGGCCACTCCCTTAGCCTATTTAAGTTGCACGCAGCTAGTGCTTTCTTGCTAGAAATGTCTCATTACTACAGAGCATCTTGGAGAGCGAGCGACTTCTCATATCTGGTTTTCTGGGCTGATTGCCAACCTTTGTCGGACTTTGTTCTTAATAACTTTGATAAGGACCCTTTTCACGGGAAGCCTGCATTCTTGAAAGGGGTTTGTTTGGAATTAAACAGTGTTTGCGAAGCTTGGTGTGTGTCACATTCTCTGGGAATCCAAAGCTGGGGCAGAACAGAAAGGTGGGATAGGAAGAACTATAAAATCAGAAAGAACTGATCACGATCCCAGCTGGAGACGAACTCTGATTCGCTGCAGCATACTCTCCTCGACCATCCATGCATCTGATAATTGCCGGCTTGCATTGGTCTACTCAAGATGGCTGCCATTGTTCCATTCACCCCATATAACCCAGCCTCAGAGAACTGGGACTCCTATATTATCCGGTTCGAGTGCTTCTTAGAAGCAAACTATTTTACAGGACTTTCCGATAACTGGAAAAGGGCACTATTCCTGACATTTTGTGGCACAGAAATTTTCGAGATGGCCAGGGTCCATCTTGCCCCAGCTTCCATACAAACCGTACTGTGGGCCATGCTACAGGACAAACTCAGAACGCATAACATGCCCATACCATCAAAAATCGCTCAGCGTGACTTCCGGTGGCGTCCTCGTTGTCGCTGGGCGGCTTGTTTGCATGGCCACTGCCTTCGCCGCTTGTAGAGCCGCTTTGTGATCGGCAAAGTGGCTTGGAAATCTTCCCTTCAGATCGGAAGGGAAGATAGAGCGGGTGGCTTTAGGTTGAGCCCCCAGAACGGCTGCCAGGGTTCCCTCTTTGCCCTGGTAAGCGTTCTGTGTGTGGGCTCCCTTCCCAGGCTACTGGAACTCCGAGCGGCGAGGGACCTCTGTTTTGAATGGAGCGAGACGACGAGAGCAACTCCACTTATAATACTTTACAGTCTTTCAACATTTAAAGGATTTGGTGAGATCTGGACTATTTTTTTAAAAAAAATTAATTATATTTAAGGGATTTTTTTTAAAAGAAGAAACTGAGCTGTCTCTGAATGAAAGTGTCTGGAAAATGGCGGCTGGCTAAAGCGGAGAAAGCGAAAGGGAAAAGGGAAAGTGTTAACTATCAGTTTGCCTGCCAGTAGTTGAAACTAATGTATCTGCAAGATTTTTAACTGAAAAATACAAGTGACTTGATTCCTTTTCTGTAAAACTGGGGAAGACAGGAAAAGGAGGAAGATTTTCTTTTTTCCAGAGACTTAAATCTTGTTCTGGCATGGCTTCAAAAAAAGCGGGGGGAGATTCCCCCACACACCAGACAAAGGAGAAGTCAGCCAAGTTACCAGCGCCAGCTCAGAGTCAGACACAGGACAGTGGGACTGAGGATTTGAAAGTTTTCATACTTAATATACATAAGTCCCTAGGAGAGCTTTCTGGAAAAATGAGTAAAATGGATGAAAGGATGGAAAAAAATCAAAAGGAAATGATGGAGTTGGTTGAGGAAAAAACTGGTAAGTTAAGTCAGAACGTGGCTACTGTAGCTACTGCTTTTACTTATGCTTTGCTGGTGGTTGAGAAAAAAGTGGATGATTTAAATCTTGAAGTGGAATCTAATTAGAAGGAAGTAAATGAAAAAATCTTTAAAGTGGAGGTCAATAATCAAAGGCTTGAAGATGAAATCACGATGATGCAATTTCGGAATATGGAGTTCGCTATAAGACTGAGAGGTTTAAGGGAAAACAGCAGGGAGAATCTGAGGGCAGCTTGTGTGGATATATTGGCTAAGATTTTAAAAATTGAACCAGATGTGATTGCTAATAGAGTTGACAAGCTTTACAGAGTTAATTCGCGTGTGGCGAGACAAAGGAATTTGCCAAGAGATGTAGTGATTTATTTCACTGACAGAAGATTGAGAAATGATATTCTGCAAAGTTCTTTCCACACCTCTGTTCAATATGAGGGTAGCCAAATTGGTGTTTTTAAAGAGCTGCCACCTAAGATGTTAAGAGACCGGAAAGATTTTGGTTTTTTGGTAAATGAATTGAAAAAGCGCCAGATTCCATTCAGATGGGATGCTCCTGTTGGCATTATCCTGAGACATGAGGATGTAAGATATCGTATCAATTCGGTGGAAAAAGCAGAATATTTTTACAATAATGTTCTTAAAAAAATTTCAACACCCCCACGTTCATCTACACTTTTATCTATAGAAGAGATTCCTAAAGAGAAGGATCTTGAAGAGGGGACTCAAGAATTGATTTTGCAAAAAGAATCACAGGCAATTCGAGAAACAATAAGGGAGGAAACTCTAGGAGCAGTAGGTGGTCTCTCAGAGGTTTTTTTTACAGATTTTTTAGAGTCTAAACCAAAGCAGTCTAGAGCCACAAGAGAGGTGGAGCCGGACCTCGATTTGTTGTTGCAAGAACCGAAAGATCAACGTATAACTCATGCAGCAGAGAAGCAAAGATTAGAGAAACAAAATCAACAGAGGTCCAGGAAGCCACAAGAAGAGAATGGTTCAAATGGGAAGAAACAATATTCTGAAGCAGTGGGAGGAGCAAGACCAAAGACATCTGCTGTGGAACAGAGTCTTAGGCAAATGCTCGAAGCGCTTCAGTCATCCCCAAAATGACAGTTAGATTTTTATCATGGAACGTGAATGGTCTGAATTCACCACAGAAAAGAAGGAAAATATTTCATTATTTGAAGCAATATAAAAATGATGTTGTTTGTTTGCAGGAAACTCATATTAGAACCCAGGACCAAATTTTTTTGACAATTTCAAAACTTGGGTCACATTTTATATCTTCTAGCTTTGTGAAAAGGAATGGATTAGTTTTGTACATTTCTAAAAGAATACCAGCTCAATTAATAGAAACGGATGATGAAGGAAGATATATTGCAGTTGAAATAAATATACAGAATGTCTCGATGCTTCTAATTGGGATTTATGCCCCAAATCAACAGCAGGAAATTTTTTATAAATTACTGAACACTAAAATATTGCAGTGGAATTATAAGTCTTTTTTGATTATGGGTGATTGGAATGGAGTGATTGATACAAATCTTGATAAGAAGACTTTGGCTAAGAAGGGGAACAAATTACCACAGACGTTCTTTGCATTGAAAGAAGAATTGGAACTGAAGGATGTATGGAGAATTCATCATCCGAAGGAATTGGACTTTACCTTTTTTTCTGATAGACATAAATCCTTCTCGAGAATTGATTTTATGCTGGTTACTTCTGATTTAATGACTAAAGTGGTTAAGACAAAAATATTTCCCAGAACTTTAACGGATCATAGTTCGGTATGGATGGAGATGGATTTTGGTAAGAGGGAGAGAAGATCTTGGAGAATGAATGAGAATTTATTTAGATATGAAAAGAATATTATGGATCTTAAAAAACATGTTAATGAATTTTTTCATATTAACTTGAACAAGGGTACACCTATTGAGACTGTTTGGGATGCAAGTAAGGCCTATATGAGAGGTGTACTGATTTATATGAATTCTAAATATAGATCAACACGACAAAAGTCTAGAATAGAATTGGAGTCAGAAATAAAGGAAAAAGAACAATTGCTTATTAAAACTCCGACTGATGAGAAATTACAGTTAACTATAAAACTTTTGAAAGATCAATTTCAAATATTGATGGCTGATCAGACGGCAACTAATTTGCAATTTGCCAAACATAATACTTTTTGTAATGCTAATAAACCTGGTAGATGGCTGGCTTATACCTTGAGAAAGCAACAAAGTTCTCGTATTATAAACACTATTGAGTATAAAGAGAGACAAGTTTTTCAACAGAACTTAATACATCAAGCTTTTTTAGATTATCTAAATTATACGATGCTGATAATATTAAAAAGGATTTTATTGATGAATATCTTGAGAAGAAGAGGGTTACAAAAATTTCAAGTATACAAAGTGATAGACTGAATCGACCTATAACATGTGAAGAGATTCTATTTGCAATAAAACAATTGAAATTATCCAAAGCTCCTGGGACGGACGGTTTGACAGCAGTATATTATAAGACTTTACAATCGGAATTGGTCGAGCATCTTAAGGACTTGTTTTGCAATATTCAGCAGGGGGGCAAAATACCCCCCTCATGGAAGACGGCTTTTATTTCATTGATACCGAAGGAAGAGGGATCTACAAAACCAGAAAATTTTAGACCAATATCTCTCCTGAATACGGATTATAAAATTTATGCAAAAGTATTAGCCAACAGACTGATGCCAGTTATTCAAGACGTGATTCATGAGGATCAAGCAGGTTTTATAGAAGGTAGATATATGAAGGACAACGTCAGACAACTCATAGATTTATTGGAATATCTTGAAAAAAATAAACAGATCTCTGCGGTGCTGGTGTTTTTGGATGCGGAAAAGGCCTTTGATCGAGTCAATTGGGATTTTCTAAAAAAGACTTTGCATAAAATGGATTTTGGGGATCAGTTTATACAAGCGATTTCAGCAATTTATCAAGAACAGACTGCACAAATTATTATTAATGGGAGTTTAACTACTAATTTTAACATACAGAAAGGAACTAGACAAGGTTGTCCGCTATCTCCATTGTTGTTTATCTTAACTTTAGAAGTGTTGTTGAATGCTCTACGGGACTCTGACAATTTGAATGGAATAGTTGTAAGGCAAAAAGATTACAGAACTAAAGCATTCGCAGATGATCTGGTTGTTACCTTAACACGACCTTTGGAATCAATCATACAGATGAAAAACATTATAGAGGAATATGGTCTGGTTTCAGGTTTTAGTCTGAACCAGAAAAAGACTAAGATGATAGTTAAAAATATGTTGGAACCACAAAGGAGTGAACTGGAAAGGTTGGCAGGCTTAATAGCTTCAAAGGTGAAATATCTAGGAGTTCAGGTTGCAGCCTCTAATATAAAACTCTTTCAAAATAATTATGAGGAATTGTGGCATAAGATTCAAAAGGATTTTGAAACTTGGAAGGAACTGCAACTATCTTTACTCGGCAAAATAGCAGCTATTAAGATGAACGTTCTACCTAGATTTCTGTTTTTGTTTCAAATGATTCCGGTGCTTAAAAATGATAAAATCTTGATGGAATGGCAAGCAGGTCTAAATAAATTTATTTGGAATGGGAAAAAACCAAAAGTCAAACTTAAAATCATGCAAGATGTTCGTGAAAGAGGTGGCCTTAAAGTTCCAAACGTACGTTTATACTATGAGGCAGCAGTGTTGACACAAGTGGGTGACTGGCTTGGAACAACGAAAACAGAAATTTTGAATATAGAAGGCCATGACTTGCAATTTGGTTGGCATGTATATTTATTTTATGAAGACAAGTTGGACAGAGTATTTAACAGTCACTTTTTGAGACATGCTTTGATGAGAGTTTGGAAGAAGCACCAGCACCAATTGGATTATAAAATACCTTTGTGGTTGGATCTTGGGCAGATTATGCCAAATATAAAGTGACTCGGGGGGATTTTATATAAAGAGATGCTTTTTAATGATGGGGGCAGATGGATCTTGAAACCTTTGAATATGCTGTTGGAAGAAGGGACGAATTTAACTTGGTTGCAGTACCTTCAACTTCAAGCGAGGTGGAGAGAAGATCAGAAAATTGGACTAATGTCACATGAAGAAGCTTTGGTGACTCAGATAAAATGTAAAGGGCCGATGCATATCAAGCGAGTGTATAATTTATTGTTAGAAAGAGATTCAGAGGGTGAATTAGTTAAAGATTGTATGATAAAGTGGGCACAAAATTTTGCAGAACCAGTAATGTTGAAAACATGGGAAAAGATATGGGTCCAGAATGTTAAATTTACACAAGCACAGAACTTGAGGGAAAATTTTTATAAGATGTTTTATAGATGGCATTTAGATCCCAAAAAATTATCATGTATGTATCCAAACGTTCAACCTAAATGTTGGAAGTGTGATTGTTTGGATGCAACATATTTTCATATTTGGTGGACGTGCAGAAAATAGAAAGCATTTTGGATTAAACTTTGGTGGGTTATGCAGAATATTTTGAAGAAGAAGCTTGAATTTTCTCCTCAGTTTTTTTTGTTGGGGATAGTTAAGGGTTGTCCATCAACTGAAACGAGATTAATCTTACATATGATTACCGCAGCCAGATTACTGATTGGTCAATATTGGAAGAAAGATAGTGTACCTACTATTGAGGAATGGATATTGAAGATGTCTAATTTTGCAGAAATGGCTAAGATTTCTGCATACCTAAAAGATAGGACCCATGAAGTTTTTGCTAAGGAGTGGAAAAAATGGGTAGAGTATACGCAGAATAAATATCAAAGTAAGAAGTTTCAATTAGCATTTGATTCATAATTATATCTATTAATTATTTTATTATATAATTGAATTTATATTTTTATTATGTTGTATATTTATATTAATATTTAGATACATTACAATGTTAAAAATAAGTTTATATACTTGATAGATTTGCTTTACATTATCTAATTTAAAAAAAAACTTATGATGAATTGTTTGAATTTTATATACCTTTTAAAATAACATTACTAAGATTGAATATTAATTATATTTAATGTTATATATTTATATGATACTTCATTCTAAAATTTATGATGCTCAAAATTAGTTTTATTAGTTTTTTTATATATTTGTTATATTTGTTAGATTGTTATGAGTTTTTACAAATGATTTATGTTATTATATATTTGATTAGGGGGGTAAAAGATGGTAGAAGTCTAGATTAATTTTTTATTACTTAAGGCTAAATTTGTTATATTTTTAGCTGTATCTCACCTAATTCCTTTTTTCTTATGTTGTTTGATGTTGATTGCTATATATGATTGGTTAATCATGGAAGTCGGGGGGAAAGGGGGAGGGATAGGGGGGAAAGGGAGGGGGTGGTAGTTGGGGAGGGGACTGGGGGGGGAAAGGGGTATAAAAATTGTATTGTAAAACTTTTTCAATAAAAAAAAATCGCTCAGCGCCATGCATTCCACCGACGGAATCAAGAAGAGGGTGAATCAATTAATGCGTATGTCGCCGCTCTTTCAAAAGCCACTTTATATTGCGACTTCAGAAAACTTGATGACGTCCTGCTTGACGGAGTCATCTTTGGAGTGAGAGATATTAATCTGCAGAGGTGTCTACTAGCCAAGCTGAGTCTAAGCCTGCAGATGGCGCTAGATGAAGCCCAAGCTGTTAAAACATCGAACCAATCCACAGCGGCAATTCAAAAATCAAATAGCCCCCCATCGTGCAGAGCTGTCACAGTCCATCATGATAACGTGGAGCGCGATGAATCTACTGATGATGAAGATGAGATCTGCCGGCTCCTTTCAACAAAAAGACAAAACCCTATGACGGAAAAAAAGCAAACTGTGTGTGTGGGTTATGGCAGCATGCAGATATAAAGACACAATTTGTTAGCCATGTGACAGAAAAGGACACTTACCGAGGATCTGCCGTGCCAGTCAACCAGCCGCCTTTCACACCGATCAACCTACCACCTATTGTGCCAATCAACCTGCCACCCAGCTAAGGGCTAAGAAGGCACTGCACAGACAGCAACATCAGGCAGAAAAATGTTTTGCAGTATCCAAGGGCACAGGGATGAGGAAACCATAGGGCAAGCCAGCCTAGACCACTCTAAGAAAATACACATCACTGTACTAATTGAGGGCTTCCTGTACCGCATGGAGGTGGACACCAGGTCGTCCATGACAATTGTATCCTGGTCAATTAAAAACCTAGTGCTAAGAATATCAAAAAACTAACTGCAATACTACCACCTCCAGCTAAAAGACTATCAAGGGAACCGCATCCCTGTCCTTGGAAGCAGAACATTCCAAGTGTTTTTCAAAAACTTTGTGGGCCCCCTGTGGCTCATCATAGTGGACGGCTCCCTGCTGAGCCTACTAGGGCTTGACTGGTTTTCCTCTCTTGGCCTAGAGGTGACTGGCATCAACACCATCCATAATGACAGTGTCAAGGGCCTGATCTGAAAGTTTGCAGATGTATGCGAGGGGGACACCCATTTCCTTCAATCTTGACCCCCAGGTTGCCCCTATCAGGATGAAACCACACAGGGTCCCATTTGCGTTACATCCCAAAATAGATGAACAATTGGATAAATTAATTGCCCAGGGAGTTTCAGAGCCAGTTGACCATGTCAGGTGGGAGACACCAATAGTGATGCAAGTCAAACCATATGGCTCAGTCTGCACTTGTGCAGAGTGTAAGTGCACGCTTAACAAGGCAATGCAACAGAATGTATATCCAGTGCCTATCGTGCAACTCCTCCTGCACTTGTGCCACGCAGCCAAGGGCTAAGAACACACCACACAGACAGCAACATCAGGCAGATGAATGTTTTGCAGTATCCAAGGGCACATATCGGGCAGAGGAAACCATCGGGCAAGCCAGCATAGACCACTTTAAGAAAATACATGTCACTGTACTAATTGAGGCCTCCCTGTGCTGCATGGAGGTGGACACCGAGTCGTCCATGACAATTGAACCCTGGACTGGAAAGAAATTTTTGCTAAATTAGACCTTGTGCAGGCATACCAGCAACTGCCGGTGGACAATGCCAATGCAGAGGCGCAAATCATTGTGACACACTGGGGGGGGGGGGTGTTCAAATGCCATCGATTACAATTCAGAATGAGTGTGGCACTGGGACTGTTCCAAAGCTTCATGGAATGCCTTTTACAAGGCATTCCAGGTGTCGTACCCTATTTTGATGCCATATTAGTCTCAGCAAATAACAACAAAGAGCTCCTCGACTGACTGAGAACAGTCCTAAGAAGATTTCAGGAGGCAGAACTAAAAGTCAAAAAAGAAAAATGCCAAATAATGGTGCCATGGGTCAAGTTCTTGGGTTACCTGATAGACACCTCGGGGTTACACCCCACTGAAGAAAAGGTGCGAGCCATACAAGAAGCTGTGACCCCCAGAAATAAAACAGAGCTCCAGGCATTTCTAGGGCTATTGAACTTTTATAGTGTCTTTATACGGCAGAAGGCATCAGTAGCTGAACTTGTTGTGGTCCGCCAGCAGCCTGCGGAACTGGCAGCGGAGTCAGACAATGATGAGGCTGAGGAAGAACATGGGCCAGTCCTGGAGGCTGGGGAAGGCCCGGATGAGGGCTCTGTGTTGGAGGCAGAGATGGGGCCAGGGGAGTGACTTTGCCTCCAGAGGCTGACAGTAGAGAGGCAGAGGAACAGGAGGAGACTGTTCCTGGTGCATGTATGAGAAGAGCTGCCAGAAGGCAGGAGCAGCTAAAGCAGAGAGGACGACTCAGGAGTAGGGCCAAAAGTTGATTGGCCCCTCCCATAGGGCTTAAAACATCAGCAACAGCTCTTGGCCTCTTTGCTGGAAAACAACCATTGAGAGATTTGCTTCGTGTTTGGATGTATTTGTTTCTTGTCAGCATCTTCTGTTCCTGAACTGTTACCAAGAAAAGCCTTTGGCCATTTGCCTAATTATCCCAAGGTCAGAGATAAACTGAAGAATGATGTTTTGAGGACTTTGTTTTCATTTAATTTGGAATACGCTGAGAATGAGTTAATTCTCACCTGTTTTAATAAAATCTGTTTGTTTTTTGGAACTGTTTTGCATTTAATATTAACTATGTGGGCCTGGGTCACAACAGAACTACTGCACCGATTATTGGCTAAAAAGTCACCATGGGCCTGGGGCCAGAAGGAAGCCGCCACGTTCACCGCCATAAAAAACCTGCTGTCATCCAACAGTGTCCTTATCCAATACAATGAGAACCTCCCACTGGTTTCACTTGTGACGCCTCACCATTTGGGGTTGGAGCAGTCCTGAGCCATCGAATCCCAAATGGGACTGACAATCCAATTGCCTTTTATTTCAAGACATTTTCAACCGCGGAGAGAAATTACAGTCAACTAGATAAGGAGGCTTTGGCAGCAGTCACCAGAATAGAGAGATTCCATGAATATTGGTATGGCAGACACTCTGAACTGATCACCGATCACAAACCACTACTGGGCCTACTCACAGGGGACAGACAAACGCCAATCGTCTTGTCCCTGTGAATGATGCATTGGACTGTGTTTTTGGTGGCTTACAATTACAGACTTATCCACTGACCTGATAAGTCCATAGGCCATGCGAACGCCCTTAGCCAGTGCCCCTTGCTGGCCATCCTGGAAGACCTAGCACCAGTCGCCCCTGACCTCCTAATAGTAGAATGGCCATCAACAGATCAAGAAATTGACAGACTCCATGAATGGAAGATTTATGACTGTTATTGAAAAGAAGGGTGGCTATATTGGTCACTGATTTTTGTTTTTGAAATGTCGGAAATGTTTTTTTGTACATTTTGAGGTGTTTGTTTATTATTCTTACTTTAACAGATGCAAATAAATGAGTGGGATAAATTTTCATTTTTCATTTAGTTGCATAATAATATTTCATACGAATAGTTGCCCAATAATTGTGCATACATAGATATTCTTCTAAGAAAGCCAAAACCTCACTTTTGCTTTCTTAAATATTCAGGTTTGAGTTTTATTATTTTATTTATTTATTTATTTTTGTGATTTATATGCCGCCATTCTCCCTGAGGACTCAGGGCGGCTTACATAAAACAATCACCAATACAAATCACAATAAACATAATTAAAATAAGATTAAAATCCACAATAACAACCATTAAAATTATAAAAACTATACAACCCCAGGATCAGAGAATTGTTGGAACAGCCACGTCTTTAGTCCGTGGCGAAAGGAGGGGAGGTCAGGGGCTATCCTGAGGTCGGGCAAACTATTCCAGAGGGTCGGGGCTCTGACAGAGAAAGCCCTCCTCCTGGGGGCCGCCAGCTGACATTATTTGGCTGACAGCACCTGGAGGAGGTCCACTCTGTGGACGCATACCGGACGATGGGAGGAAGGAAGAGATGGTCCTGTAAGTACACTGGGCCTATGCCATGTAGGGCTTTATAGATAAGTACCATCACCTTGAAACGAACCCGAAAAACAACCGATAGCCAGTGGAGCCCGCGCAGGAGAGGTGTAACACGGGAGTAATGAGCCCCCGTAACTACCCGCGTGGCCGCATTCCGAACTAACTGGAGTCTCCGGATGCATCCCAAGGGCAGCCCCATGTAGAGGGCATTACAGTAATCCAACTGAGAAGTAATGAGGGCATGAGTGACCGTGGCGAGGGCATCTCGGTCTAGAAAAGGGCGCAACTGGTGCACAAGACACAATTGTGCAAAAGTCCCCCTGGTTACAGCTGTCAGATGGTCATTCAAGGATAGCCGAGAATCCAGGAGGACTTCCAAGTTGCGAACCCTGTCGGATGGGGTAAGGATCTCCCTACCGATTGCTAGGGGTAGTATCTCTAGATCCCGAGATGCCGGCACCCAGAGCCACTCAGTCTTGGAAGGGTTCAGTCTGAGCCTATTCTTAACCATCCAAACCCGCACCGCCTCCAGGCAGCGGGACATCACGGAAAGGGCATCCCCAGGGTGGCCTGGGGTGGAGATGTAGAGCTGGGTGTCATCCGCATATTGGTGATACCTCACCCCAAAGCCACAAATGATCTCACCCAGCGGCTTCATATAGATGTTAAAGAGCAAGGGGGAGAGAACTGATCCCTGAGGCACCCCACAAGTGAGAGGCCTCTGGGGGGATATCTGACCCCCCGCCAATACAAACTGCGAGCGACCCGAGAGGGAGGAGGAGAACCACTGCAACACAGTGCCTCCTATCCCCAACCCCCTGAGTCCCTGCAGTAGGATACCATGGTCGATGGTATCGAAAGCCGCTGAGAGGTCAAGAAGGACCAGGATGGAGGAACAACCCCCATCATGGGCCCACCAGAGCTCATTCACTAGGGCGACTAATGCTGTTTCCATGCTATAACCGCACCTGAAGCCAGATTGGTAAGGATCCAGGTAGTCCGTTTCCTCCAGGAAATGAGGGAATTGCTGTGCCACCACGGTCTCAACAACCTTCGCTAAAAAGCGAAGGTTAGAGACAGGATGGTAGTTGTTAAGTGAGTCCGGATCCAGGTTGGGCTTCTTAAGGAGAGGTCATACCACCGCCTCTTTTAATAAGGCGGGGACAAAACCTTCCCTCAGCGAAATGTTAACAACCGCCTGGATCCAGTCTCCAGTCACCTCTCTGGCTGCAGAAACAAGCCAGGAGGGACACAGATCCAAAATACACGTGGAGACCCCCAGCCAACCCATAATCCTGTCCACTTCATCCAATGATACAGGGTCAAACTCAACCCAGAAGGCTTCACCAAGACTAGCCCTGGTCTCCTCAGTGGATTCTGCCCAGTCGGAGTCCAACTCAGTCCGAATTCGAGCGGTTTTATCTTGCAGAAACTGTGCAAAATCCTCAGCTCGACCCTGCAAGGGGTCATCCCTCGCTCCCTGGTTCAGGAGGGAGTGGGTTACCCCAAACAGGGCGGCTGGGCGGTTTTCTGCAGATGCAATGACAGTAGCGAAATATTGACGTTTTGCTGCTTCCATTGTCACAAGGTAAGACCTAATGTAGGTTCTTAACTGTGTTCAGTTGAGTGTGTGTCCTCCTTTATGAGTTGGGGCCTGCACAATCTGAGTCAGGTCCATGGCCGCCATGGAGGCCATGAACTCCCGCATCAACTCAGATGTCTCCCCAGCCGAGGGCAGGTTGAAATCACCAACCACTAAAAGGTTGGGGAGTTCCACCACCAACTTGGCCAAGACATCCAGTAGTGTGGGCAGGGCTGAGGCTACGCAGCTGGGTGATAGGTACGTAACCCACAGACCCGACTAAACTCCATGATCCCACTTCAAAAGGAGCGATTCACACCCACCTATCTGAGGGACAGTGACCTCCCTAGGGCTAAGACTTTCCTTAATCACTACTGCCACTCCCCTGCCCCTCCCCTGGAGTCGTGGCTGATGAGGTTCCTGAAAACCTGGGGGACATAAATCGAAGAGGGGAACACCTCCCTCCATCCCAAGGCAGGTTTCGGTGATGCAAGCCAGGTCCGCCTCCTCCTTGTCAATTAAATCCCGGACGAGGAGGGCCTTGTTCACCACGGACCTGGCATTCAGGTACAACAGCCGGAGTCCAGGGGACCGCACTCCGTCCCCACCAGGGAAACAGGATAGGTGAAGGGGGCTGGAGAGTGAGACCGCCCGAACAAAGCAGTGTGGCTCTCCAAGCCTCCTCCCCCCAACACCCCTGCTCCTCCCAACCATCACAGGGATTGGAAGACCCTCTCTCCATTGAACCTCTATATTCCCTTCCCCTCCTCCCCTCCTCCCCTCCCCCCACAGCCAACAGGCAGGCCGGATTTCTGATCATAGGGAGCCATCCCCAGCTCATTTTTCACCACCCACCTCCCTGATCCCGTTAAAATTTGATATAAAACCCTAGTTAAAAAACCCCTCAGACCACGCTTAGAGGCATGCCATCTCTCGGGGTCCCAAAACCTGTCCTTGAGATAGGCCTTAGATAGAACAGAAGGCCACGTTTGCAAGAGGGGGGCATCTCGCAGAGCAAGAAGGTCCGCCGATGTATAGGCCAGATTAAAACATATGAGGTAGCAGAAATGACTCAGCACCCAAGATGGTAGATGGAAAAGAAGGGTGGGGTACATACAACATAGTCAGAAAGGTGGAACACGGGACAAGAAAAACCATCGCTCTCTCACAGCGATGGGAGAGTCAAGAGTCTGTTCTACAGAACAGGCAAAAGTCTGCTATGCATAAATCCACCGGCACCCACTGCAATCATCCTCTCACGATGGCTGGTGGGAAACTGCCAGCAGAGTCATAGTTCAGAGCCAGGGTAACGAAGCAGCAGTAATCTTCCGAGACTCGCAGTCTCCCAGTCTGAAAAGCTACCATCTCCCACAAACATTCCAAGTCCGATGATGATGACAAATTGGAGGGGGAATATAGCAAGATTGACAATAAGGAGAGCACAAAGATCATAGGTGGCATAATAAGGAGGTTGATGACCATAAACCATAAACAGCTGAGGGTAACAAATGGATAGGGCCAAACATGGACCAGTGGTGTCAGAGGAGGACCTCAATAATGAGGAAAGGGAGGGGGGACCCCAGGGGAGAGGACAGATGGACATTTCCTACTCCCCCTCTGGTCTACTCCCCACCCCGATCTTCTCACTTCACTCACCCTGAACCAGTTCTGGACCATGCAGGCAGATTTAATTGCCCAGTTCACAAGGCCACATACCCATTAAGGGACTGTAGAAATCCAGCAAGAAATTCGCTGGGCAACAGTCCCAGCTATCTTCAGTGAAGAGAGGCCGCCATAAACAGGGCCCGGATTAAAACGCCGTCCCTGAAGCCGCAATTGGTCAAGCCATTATGGATTGACCAAGAGCACTGTAGTTATTCAATAATAAAATTAATCCTCCAAAATACAATTTGCCTAATAATTGTGCACACAGTGTAAAAAAGAATTTAGAAGACATCCAACAATTATAATAAAATGCAATGGGGATACTTTTTATGGTTATTTATCCATACATATTTTAAATAGAAAATAGACCTGACTTGTCCAATCCTATTGGGGATTCAGCATCCAAAATTCTCTAAACAGGCCATGTTAGTTGAAGATTCCAGTAGTTTATATTTCCAACCCATATGGAAGGCACTAGTATAGGAAAACTAGGCTTGGGAGAAATGTATAGTAAAGGATATTTGGTGACTTTATGCTAAACATATATTTCTCTTCCAAGATTTTTCTCCCATAAGCATTGTATAATATCTCCAGCTGAATGATTTATTCATTATTTCAGCAGTGTTCAAAACTGTGTTCCATCCAAGTAGATCAGACATCTGGTTTGCTTTTTATCAGGAATGTTTATTTTTACAGCAGTTGAGAAGTTGACATTGTCATAAGTCCACTTCTGAAAAGAATGGAAGTTAAATAAGCAAATAAATCAAATTTCTATATTTTCTTATATTTTAGAAGAGATTTTAGAATAATCAGAAATAGGAATGTACCAGGAAAATTTGTCAGTGTCTGTTTATTTAAGTATTGTGATTAATCACTCTTGTTTTGATCACTCTTTCAGTGATCAAAAGCTTTGAAAGTATGATGAAGAGAATGCTGTCCATATATTCTCTGCTTTCTTTGGGCAAGCCACCAAGAAAATGCTTTCTATGTGTACATACATTTATATGGAATGTATGATTTATCACAATCCTGAAATTATTAAATATGGTTTTATTTACACTTCAGGTCCTTTTTATATTTTAAATATTTTGTTTACAAGCAGTAATAAAGTTGGGATTCAGTGAAGATCACTGATCACTGTCATCTCACTTGGTATTCATCTGTTCGAGATATTCCATGAAACATGATCCTTTTCTCTTATTTGTAATGGCTTCTGGTCAGAAGCCATTGAGCACTTTTCCTTCCTCCTTTTCTTTGGTTTGGCTGCCTTTTCCTGATCTTTTTCACTTCCAACTCTGGGGGAAAATAGCTGAGCAAAGAGAATACAAAATAGCCTACTAGAATCAGCCTTTTTCCTTCTGCTAAAACAGAAGATTATTGTAGAGAAAATAAAACAATAATAATGGTCAGAGAAAGTATTCAAGCTGCCAAAAGTGATAGCTATTAAAATTGTTGAGGTACTGGTGATGGTAGTGATTATATGTAATACAGTGGGGCAAAAATGTATTTAGTCAGCCACCAATTGTGCAAGTTCTCCCACTTAAAAAGATGAGAGAGGCCTGTAATTGACATCATAGGTAGACCTCAATTATGAGAGACAAAATGAGAAAACAGATCAGAATTTATTTGCAAATTAAGGTGGGAAATAAGTATTTGGTCACCTACAAACAAGCAAGATTTCTGGCTCTCACAGACCTGTAAGAGGATCTTTAAGAGGCTCCTCTGTCCTCCACTCATTACCTGTTTTAATGGCACCTGTTTGAACTTGTTATCAGTATAAAAGACACCTGTCCACACCTCAATCACACTCCAAACTCCACTATAGTGAAGACCAAACAGCTGTCGAAGGATACCAGAAACAAAATTGTAGACCTGCACCAGGCTGGGAAGACATGAATCTGCAATAGGCAAGCAGCTTGGTGTGAAGAAATCAACTGTGGGAGTAATAATTAGAAAATGGAAGACCACTGATAATCTCCCTCGATCTGAGGCTCCACGCAAGATCTCACCCCGTGGGGTCAAAATGATCACAAGAACGGTGAGCAAAAATCCCAGAACCACACGGGGGGACCTGGTGAATGACTTGCAGAGAGCTGGGACCAATGTAAGAAAGGCTACCATCAGTAACACATTACGCTGCCAGGTACTCAGATCCTGCAGTGCCAGACGTGTCCCCCTGCTTAAGCCAATACATCGGGCCCATCTGAAGTTTGCTAGAGAGCATTTGAATGATCCAGAAGAGGATTGGGAGAATGTCATATGGTCAGATGAAACCAAAGTAGAACTGTTTGGTAGAAACACAACTCGTCGTGTTTGGAGCAGAGAGAATGCTGAGTTGCATCCAAAGAACACCATACCTACTGTGAAGCATGGGGGTGGCAACATCATGCTTTGGGGCTGTTTCTCTGCAAAGGGACCAGGACGACTGATCCATGTACAGGAAAGAATGAATGGGGCCATGTATCGTGAGATTTTGAGTGCAAACCTCCTTCCATCAGCAAGGGCATTAAAGATGAAACGTGGCTGTGTCTTTCAGCATGACAATGATCCCAAACACACCCGGGCAATGAAGGAGTGGCTTCGTAAGAAGCATTTCAAGGTCCTGGAGTGACCTAGCCAGTCTCCAGGTCTCAACCCCATAGAAAACCTTTGGAGGGAGTTGAAAGTTCGTGTTGCCCAGTGACAGCCCCAAAACATCACTGCTCTAGAGGAGATCTGCATGGAGAAATGGACCAACATACCAACAACAACGTGTGCCAACCTTGCGAAGACTTACAGAAAACTTTTGACCTCTGTCATTGCCAACAAAGGATATATAACAAAGTATTGAGATTAACTTTTGATATTGACCAAATACTTATTTTCCACCATAATTTGCAAATAAATTCTTTCCAAATCAGACAATGTGATTGTCTGGATTTGTTTTCTCAGTTTGTTTCTCATAGTTGAGGTTTACCTATGATGTCAATTACAGGCCTCTCTCATCTTTTTAAGTGGGAGAACTTGCACAATTGGTGGCTGACTAAATACTTTTTTGCCCCACTGTACATGAAATGGATAAAAATACTTTCATATATTAATAAGGATTGATCCTAATTGGGGATATTTCCAATGACAAGGAGATTCAGAAAACTGGAAAAAGTTTATATAAAGCACCTTTTATTATCCTGGATACCCTCCAGAGGGATGGACCAGTTCCCACAATTTCTTAAACCACCATTGCAGTTAGAGATTTCTGAAAATTGAACTCCACATATCTTGAGGACATCTTTGTTGATGAAGTCTAATCTAGGAATAGAATTTGAAGTGGGTTGGGTGTCTGTTAAGGAATATTTGCAGAGTAACCCTTGAGTAGCAAGGTTGTGCACATGAGAAATGACTGAGAGTGATTGTGAATAAGCATTGTCAATACACAGACACACTGAGTTGTGATATTCTTTTACTTTTAGGAATAAGCAAAGCAAAGTCCAATAAACAATCCAGGTCATACACAGATAAAGATAGTTAAATTGTCAATCCAGGGATATTCCAAGAACAGAGTCTTCTTACCAGTTGTTATAGTCATATGCAATAAAACACTTCTTTTTGGAGTTGCAAACAGGATCAAGTACAGCAGTAAAACAATCAGTAAAAAGTAGAAAACAACAAGTAGCAATGATCAAGCAGTGATCATGCAGAGAGAACAGGCAGAGAGGAGCAGAGGTAGCAATAATAATGTAATAAGAAAAATAAGCCATGATTCAAGCTTCCTCTTAAGTACATTGGCTACAGAGCTAGCCAATCAGAATACAGTATGATGCAATACAGCATTACAGTCTTAAAGCTATTACATTTTGACTGCAAACATGCATTGATGGTTTATATATATATTGCCAACCCAACCAGTTAGGCAATAGCCATTCCCTAACATTTTCCCCTTTGAGTAGGACAATATATAATAGCTTACATTCTTAAATCATAACACTCACAACATGCTTTATGCTTAATTGCACTCTGAACTTTTGTAAAATGGTCTTATTTTCAGTCATGCAGTATTCTAGTTGAATCATTTTACTCTGTACACATTGTCTCACATTCAAATATCTTATATCAGTGTGCTTAGATCATGTCCTTACAGCTAAATTAGTTGCCATTTTAATTGCAGCTTGATTATCTTCATAAACTACAAATGGATCATTTACAGTTAAGCCTATTTCTAATAATAGTTGTTTATAATATACTAGTTCTGTGGACATCAAAGATAAAAGGAAAACTCAGCTTCCATAGTTGATAAACTAATGTGCTTTTGCCTGATTGATTTCCAGCCTATTAAAGCATTACCCAACAGTATTGCAATACCCGATGTTGATTTATGTGTAGGTAAATCAGTTGCAAAACTTGCATTAGCATATGCAGTTAATACAAGATCATTACTAGGCTCCAAATATAACACATAATGCATTGTTTGTTTCAAATATCTAAGTATTCGCTTAGTAGCTTTCCAATGCCTTTCAATTGGTTCAGCATTATACCTAGCCAGTTGATTTACACTATAGAATATATCTGGCCTAGACCAATTACTAATATAAAATAGACTACCAATCAAAAATTGATATATTTCCTTGTCAAATACAGGACTTTGAATATTACTATGCTTAAAATCCTGATTCATTGGTGTCTTAGCCGGCTTACATAGTTCCATATTGTAACGTTTAAGCAATTGCCTAACTTTCATAGCTTGTGACAGTTTGTACCCTCTTTTAGTTTTTACAATATCAAGACCCAAATAGTACTTGATTTCATCTAAATTTCTAATTCTGAACTTAATCTGCAACAAAGAAATAAGTTCTGTTGCTTCCTGTTCAGTTTTTGTAACAATTGGTATGTCATCAGTAAACAAGAGTAAAAGAGAAACCAAACCATCTTTCTCTCATTTAAATAAACATCGATCTGCTAAAACCCATAGCATTTAATTCATTTACTATACATCGATTCCATTCATAACCTGACTGCTTTAAGCCATAAAGACTTTTCTTTAGTCTCCAGCAATCAGTTTTCTCATCAGTTCTTAAACCTAGTGGCTTTTTCATAGAGATAGTGTGCTGTAAAGATGCATGTAAATATGCAGTTTCGACATCTATATGATTAATTCTATAGTCATTCTTAGCTGCTCACACTAACGCTGTTTGCAATGTGGTCGCTCTTAAACTAGGTGCAAAAACTTCATCCTAGTTTTTATTGGACTGAGAAAAACCTTGAGCAACTAACCTTGCCTTATGTGTAACAGTTCCATCCACACTAGTTTTTAGTTTATAAACCCACTTACAACCAATTGAACACTCTCCTGGTGGTAACTCATACACATCTAACTCAGTCAATGATTTAAATTCTTTATCCATAGCTACCTTTCAAGCTACTTAATCCTTTGCAGGATATAATTTAATGTCATTGTAATTAGTTCTTTATCCATAGCTACCTTTCAAGCTACTTAATCCTTTGCAGGATATAATTTAATGTCATTGTAATTAGAAGGCTTTATATGAACCTGACATACCACACTAACTTGATATCTGTCGGGTGGATGTCTAACCCGAGTTGATTGTCTGGGTAACTCTGAACTCGTAGCTGGTGCTTCATCTCCTTCCTCCCCTAAAACTACTTCTTCCTTTACAGTAATAGGTTATACATCAGCTATTTCATCCTCAGGGGTATCATTGAATATTTGTGTATCAATAATAATACTATCCTTTTTTTTGTAACCTTCTTGCTCAAGCTTATTCCAACCAACATGCTTCAGGAACTTGGCACTAGCACTACAATAGACACTAGTGGTACCTGGCACCTAAAATCTAAATGACTTGTGGTTAGATTCATAACCAACAAAAAACAATTTCTTTGCTCTTTGTTGTCCCTTTCGCCTCAATTGCGAGGGAATATGAACCCATGCTGGAGCTTCAAATGTATGCAAATAGCTTAGCTCTGTTTTTCTAGCATGCCAACGTGTGAATGGTAATTTACCAGTTATTGAATTAACTACGTTATTCAAAACATGGTTAGCACACATTATTGCTTCACCCCAGAGTGCCTCAGGCAAACCAGAATCAGATAACATGGTTCGAGCCATAGCCTGCAATGTTTGTTCTCTGCATTCTATATAAGCATTACGTTGCAGTCTTTAAGGGGCAGAACGCTTATGTTCGATTCCTGCCTCCCGTAACATAGTTTCTAATTTTATATTGGTAAACTCAGTACCATTATCAGTTACCAACCAAACCACCTTATGTTTCTGTTTTCTTTCAACAAACTTCAGCCAGTTTGACAAATGCTGAAATGTTTCTGATTTAGTTTTCATTAGGTAACAGAAACCATAACAAGAAAAATGATCTATTATGCTTAATATATAACAGGATCCACCTAAACTAGGTTTTTTTAGGTCCAATGATATCAGCAAACACTACCTCCAATGGCTCATTAGTTGTAAATCCATTAACTCTATTTGCAGGGGTTACTTTGCTCTTTTCTTGGTTACATGCATTACAATTGAGGTATTTTTTACAAGATTTTAATTTTATCCCCTCAGATAATTCTACAGTTCTTTTTAACACCTTAAAGTTTATATGTCCCAAATGTCTATGAAGCAAATGAATACATTCATCATGTGGCTTCGTATTATCATAAACTGAGTTAGCATTAGCCATAAGTAATGAATCATCTTTTAGAACAAACAAATAGTTCTCTAACTTTGCAGTAACATTTGTACCATTCTTTTCTATCAAACATTTATCTCCCCTAAAGTAGTTGGATTACTACAAATCCAACTTTTATCAATGCTTTTAAAGATAGCAAGTTCAATTTTAGTTTAGATGTATACAACATTGGTAGCTGCTCATTTATACATGAACAATATGCAATACCTTCTCCAGATGCTTTCATTTTCCATCCATTGTCTAAAGATACATGTTATTTACTATTAGTCATATTTACAAACCTCTCTTTACTTCTAGTAATAGACTGCGATGCTCCACTGTCAACTACCCACAAATCATGGTTTACAGTAGTGGAACTAAATATAGCTAGATTAACATTCTTTTTGACTCTCTGTTGATTACCAGTATTCATTTTCTTACCCTTTTTACAGAATCTAGCTATATGACCCTTAGCCCCACAAGAAAAACATTTTTAACAGTATAGGCAGTTGAAGACAGTTTTTCTTCCTGTGGTTGTCTCTCTCTCAGTTGGTCTCTTTCTTGCCTTCTTCTGGACTCTTCTAACAATCTTCCAGTTATGCCAGTCAATGTTAGTTCATCTCTGGTCAAAACTTCCAGTGAAGAGACATAATCATTATAACTTTCATCCAAAGAGGAAAGACTGATATAAACCTGATGCAGTTCTGAGAAAATTAGCTCTTTTTCATGTAGCTCTTGTAAAGTTCTCTTCATAAACTCCAAATGAGCTAACATATTTCTACCTTTCAGAAGACGAGCTCTAAACAGTTTACGTGTAGGATGTATGTGTGCTCCCACACTATCACAAATGTAAATCCTCTTCAAATTGTTCCAACACATGGCAGCAGACTCCTCACCACGAATATCGACTAACTGCTGGTCACTCAGTATCAGTCCAATGATACATAGAGCCCTTTTGTTATCCCGGTAAAATTTTGCTATTTTCTTTGCATCTTCATCGTTCTCTGGATTCCAATCAGTTACAACTGGTGGATTAATAACTACATCCCATAGCCCTTCCTTACGCAGAAGTAAACTGCATTTCATAGACCAGGAAGCATAGTTTGTTCCATCCAACTGGGTTATCATGCATTTGCCGGATGACTGTTCTTGTGCCATCTTCACTTGGACAAGTAACCACAAACACAGCTGTCTGAATATGGTACTGTGTATTCACACGAACTCTCAGTATTCTGGGCCCATAATCAATGTTAAGGAATATGCGCAGAGTAATCCTTGAGTAGCAAGGTTGTGCACATGAGAAATGACTGAGAGTGATTGTGAATAAGCACTATCTATACACAGACACACTGAGTTGTGATATTCTTTTACTTTTAGGAAAATGCAAAGCAAAGTCCAATAAACAATCCAGGTTATACACAGATAAAGATAGTTAAATTGTCAATCCAGGGATATTCCAAGAACAGAGTCTTCTTACCAGTTGTTGTAGTCATATGCAATAAAACACTTCTTTTTGGAGTTGCAAACAGGAACAAGTACAGCAGTAAAACAATCAGTAAAAAGTAGAAAACAACAAGTAGCAATGGTCAAGCAGTGATCATGCAGAGAGAACAGGCAGAGAGGAGCAGAGGTAGCAATAATAATGTAATAAGAAAAATAAGCCATGATTCAAGCTTCCTCTTAAGTACATTGGCTATAGAGCTAGCCAATCAGAATACAGTATGATGCAATACAGCATTACAGTCTTAAAGCTATACATTACATTTTGACTGCAAACATGCATTGTTGGTTTATATATGTTGCCAACCCAACCAGTTAGGCAATAGTCATTCCCTAACAGTGTCATCACAGTGTTTCCCAATGTACATGAGAAAAGTACATCTTCTTTCCCCTGTCTTTACCGCTGTCTATAGTGGGACAATCAAGAGCATCCTGTCATATTGCATTACTGTCTGGTTTGGAAGCATTACTGCTTCAGACAGGAAGGTGGTGCAGAGAGTGGTGAGGATGGCAAAAAAGATTATTAGTAGTTCACTTCCTTCTATCTCAGACATAGCATATAATCGATGCTTGAGCAGGTTCTCAGGATTGCTGGGATGCTACACGTCCTCTTCATGACGTAGGAGGAGCCTTCATGGTATCTGAAGCAGATCATCCAGATTCAGTCACAGTTTTATTCCATACAATATCAAACTTGTGATTTGAACTCAAGTTTCCTCTTTCCGCCTTGTATTCAAAATGGACAGTGATTAATGTGTGTGTGTGTGCAGTATATGTGTATGTATGTTGTATTATTATTGTTGTTATGTTATTATTGCCTGATTTCTGTTCACCCTAAATTTGTAAGAAAGTTTAAAAGTGTCTGAAACGGCATTGGCTAGCCACATTTTCCAATTCATTTTTTAAAAATACAACAAATCACTGGATTGATTCCAGGATTTACTTGAGATAGATGGGAAAATACATCTAACTCCCCTGAAGTGCTACAATTCAAGTTTCTTCAGTCTGGTGAATGCCAGATGTGTTGGATTGCAGCTCACATAATCTCCAATCAGCAGCCCTGTGTTACTGTCCTGTTCTTCTTTTCTTAATTTTAATCAATACATGCACAAGGACGCACATACTAAATTTTATTCAAGGCTAGAAAATTAACACAATTCCTAGAGAAGCTGAAAAAAGAAGGGGGAGATATAGAAAAGATGGTCACAATCTTCTGTAATAAAACTTGCAGAAAGATTTTTTCCCTCCACCCATTCTATAGCAGAAATACACATAATTTGGGTATAGATTTTTGTGCAATTTTTGTTTATAAATTGACAAACTGTGGGAGTTTTGCTTTAGAGGAAGGCTGGACAACCTACAACTGGCTTACTTTAATTTCATATAAATATAAACATTCAAAATTAGCCTTTGCAATTTCAAAATTGCTCACATCAATTATTTACACCTTTTCTTTTTTGCTTGTGTTGCTTTTTTATACTAAAGAAAAAGGAACCAAAGTAGGATACAAAAATTCAAAAGGAATAGGAATAAGGTAAAAAAACAAAAACAAAAAGAAAGCAAGAATAAAAAATATGCATGGGGAAGTCTGTATAACAGGTTTTTGAACATCAAATTAAACTCTGATCCCATGGAGTTTTACTGATCAGTTTTTTTATTGTGTTGTTTAAAACAGCGATCTCCAACCTGTCCGGCTCAGCAGACTGGCGGTGGAGACGGCAGCGGCAGGGGGTATAGAGGATGGTTTCATGCACATATGTGTGCTGTTTTCATAAATACAGCATGGGGCAGCACATGTGCTTGCCCACCACTTCCATGGCCTGTTTTGAATGGGCTGTGGCCTGGCATTGGGTTGCAGACCAGGGATTGGGGAACTCTGATTTAAAAGCTAATTCATAGGAAATACATCATAAAATCAGGATTTTAAATCAGATGTAAGAAAGTCTTTCTATCAAATTAATATAACATTTTAGCTATGTTCTAGCTATAGTTTCATTCCTTCTAAACTACATCAATAGATTCCAGTATTTAAGGTACAATTGAATGTCATTTCAACTTCTTTAAATCTTATTTCTCTCTTCAAGATTGTATGAAGTTTATTGAATCAAAACAGGACAGTTGTAGAGCAAGCTCAAATCATGTCAGGATCCTTCATACTAAATACTGCACTGACATACAGAAATGCTGCATGTGATGACATCATGCAACTGGAAATGATTGGAAAGCAGGAGGTTGGCAATAGGAACCTTTCTTTCTACCCATGCATGTTTTGTTAGTCTCATTACTTTATAATCAAATGAACACAGAATTTTAATTAGCTTATTATACTGTGTTTCTTATTTGCATTTATTTTGTAGATGGATGCTTCCTTCTGGATCCTAGCCTTGTCTTTAAAATTGCAAAAGTATTTAAAAGATTATGGGATTACTTCTTAATAAACAAGAACATTTAATATTTTTCTTTTTCTGTTTTGATCAGCAGAAAAATTATACTTTTGTTAGTAAGCAAAAGTAAAAATCATTTGGTAGTTGTATTCTTTTTTGCATTTTAATTAGAATCATTTCATTCTTTTTCAGTTTGAAGTAGGAGAAGACCTTAGTTCAACTTTGCTTGTTCAAAAACATGCATTTTATTCATTAGTATTACCAGTTATTGGATTGGTGCCTCAGATGGCTTTGAAAAGATTTTTTGATAATGAGAAGTTCGCTGTGGGTGTCTGTATAATGGAGACAAAAGTTTAAAATGTATTTTACATTAAGTTAACTATAAAATAATTTGTCACTAGACTTTTTTTAAAAATGCAGCTGTTGTCTGTGAACAACATATATCAAAAATACTCTGTTTGGAGTATTCTCAGTCATCCAGGTCATGGTTGTCCCAAAAGTGCTTTTTCAAGAGACAACTGGACTTTCTGTTTTTTCTTTGAAGACATTTAGTTTCTCATCCAAGAATTGCCTTCAGCTCTGACTGGATGGTGGGAAATGGAAGGATTTATACTCCTTGTCGACAGCTGGTTCTTTGCTTCTTCTAGCGGGTTGTTGAGGCTACCTGAAGGTTTATCTGTGTCGACAGGGTCACTTGAGTGGTGCAAATGGGTGTGGAGACTTCTTGGAACTGTTGAAAGGACTGTGTTGTAGATTGGAGATAAATGATGTTGTATCCCCCCTCCCCTCTGTTGAGAGAGGGATGTTCAGTTTTGACATACAGTAGATGGCCTCTTTGACCTCTTTTTCAAACCAGCGGTCTTCTCTGTACAAAATGTGGACTTTGCTGTCTTCAAAAGAGTGGCCTTCGTCTTTTAAATTCAGATGGTCTGTTGAATCTTGTTCTGATGGGTTTGCTCTCCTACGTTGTGCCACATGTTTATGAAGTGTTCCTTTGTTTCTATCTGTTTTGAGTTTTGATGTATTTTGTAAGTTTTATTTTGTTCAATTAGTCTTGCTTGCTGAGATTCTGGCCTTTAGTTATCCACAATGAAGCTTCTGTGCATCTGACTTGGTTCTCCAGCTCTTCACAACTCCTGTCCGAATTTTACATGAATTTGAGCATTCATTTCTCACTATGCTTACAAACACAGTCAGTGGAATATAAGAACAATTTTTGCCAAGAACTCCAGACAGAAAAAAAATAATAATCATAAGAGTTCTCATGCAAATTGTTCTTAATATTTGAGTTTAAAAATATATTTAAAATGAGGACAAAACTGATGACCAGAGTGAGCATTTTGAGCTACAGATAAGTTTTAGTTAGATATATTATATATAATTTTGTATTTCCACTCTTCATTCATAAAAATTATAGAAGATTCATTCAAAAAAATCTAGAAGATGAAAACTAACAGATCCATTTCACCTTTTTAACCATGGTCCCTTGTCTAATGCCTCTACAGTTATTATCTATTTTAACAATTTACTGCATTTCCAAAACAGCTAGGCTTAATTCTCTTTCCTCTTTCTTATCTGGTTTTCAGTGACTAAAGTTGTAAAATATGTTGTTTTCTGGAATGAAATTTGTATTTTCCTGTATAAGGCCTTGTGGAGGCAGATTGTTCTAGAAAGAGATACAGTATTGCTATGTTCTGTTCTAACTCTGAAAAACTGACAGGATCTTTGGAATTAAGTAGGGCAAGTTGCCTGGATATATTCAGTTTTTAACAAGTACTGCTTTGTGTTTTGGCATCCCCATGCTTTCCACCCTAATCTTTCAATAGCTAGAGACAGTGAGAAAAAAAACTGGTAAAAAGAAAATGAGAGAAGGAAGAAGAAGAAATGAATATTAATGAATGCTATAAAAGTTGGAGGCATCACTTTAAATCCTTTGTTTACCTCTAAAGTATTAAAAAGTAACCTTGATTTTGTCCAGTTAAGATCAATATGCTGTCCTTTAAAATCTTATTAAGAAATAATGGGATACATAAATAAAAAGTACCAAACCCATTGAAAGATCCTTCAGAATTTCCAGAGTTCTGTACTGAGTCCCTTTCTCCTCACCTATCATCAGGTGAATGAGGGAGGGGATTGTCTGAGGAGTTTTCTCAAATTAATCTCTTGGAATGGACTTAAGATGCTCTTCTCTGATTGTTGCCTTGGTAACAGATTTTCCTACTGCCCTTCAAGGCCAATGCCTATGCTTTCTACAACTTCTGATGTGTGGCAGGAAATGGCAGATGGAGATTGCTTCCTGATAGACTGGACCAGCATTCTATATTTCTGTCTTCTCTTCTTTATATTGAAGGAACCTGGTCATGCACATCAGCCCTCAATCCTTTGTTATTTACTGAAGTTCTATAAATGCCTTCTTCTGCTTTCTTCAAGTTGCCATCCTATAAATAAATTGTGACTGACATCCCTGCATATCTGGCCACCTGGATCAACAAGATAGAAATCATATGAATTAGAATCACAGTATACCTAGTGAATATCAGGTAGAAGAGGTCATCTAACTTTAAAATTTTGCAGTAGCACTTAATTTGCAGTAGCACCTGATTTACTGAACTTTTACAGAGCTAAGCAATTATATTGTAATATTTCGGTTAACACAGCCATAATGGACAAAACAATTTAAGTCAAGAATAAAGATGAACTATCTTTTGTGTGTGTGTGTGTGTGTGTGTGTGTGTGTAATGAGGTTGGATGTGAAAAAGTTAAGCATAGCTTTAAAAATGGAAGACATTAATATGGGTTTAGAAATTGCAGTATGTTTTCCCCCGTTTTCATTAATACTAACTTTGCCCCATCTTTTCTTGTTATATTGAAGGTATTCTCAATATAAAACATTGGACGCTAAAACTGTTTTGTTAACATCATAGCTGTTCACAGGATAATTCATTTCATATAGTTTATACTGCATACTTGCTGCATGTCTTTGTGTATGGAGAAGGGCAGCAGATGTTTGTTTTTTGATGGGTTTAAGTATATTGAGGAGAACCAATTTAGTGCAGTTGTTAAAAACACAGGACTAGAAATCCAGAGACTGTAAATTCTAATCCTTTGGCACAAAGCCAGTTGAATTACCTTGGTATAGACACACTTCTAGGAAGGAAGCAATAGCAAATCACATCTGAAGATGTTGCCAAGAAAACTGCAGGCACCAGAAGTAATGACTATAACCTTTATGAGGCTGAATACAGGTAGTCCTCAATTTATGACCACAATTGAGCCCAAAATTTATGTTCCTAAGTGAGGAAATTGTTAAGTGAGTTTTACCCCATTTTACAACTTTTCTTGCCACAGATATTAACTGAATCACCGCAATTGTTAAATTAGTAACACTGTTGTTAAATGAATCTGGTTTTCTCATTCACTGTCAGAAGGTCACAAAAAGTAATCACCTAACCCTGGGAGCCCCACAACATTCATACACGTATATGTGTGTTTGTGTGTGTGTGTGTATATATATATATATATATATATATGTGTGTGTGTGTGTGTGTGTGTGTGTGTGTAGGTAGGTAGGTCGGTCTTTGGTTATTCGGGTGTTCTCCCGCGTAGAATTGGATGAGACACATCCAATTCTACATGGGAGAACACCCGAATAACCAAAGATCTACATATAAACACCCGCAAAAACCTCAGAAAACATATATATATATATATATATATATATATATATATATATATATATATATATATATATGTATATGTATATGTATATGTATATGTATATGTATATATATATATATATCCAAGTGTCTGAATATTGATTTCATGACCATGTGGATGCTGCAATGGTCATAAGTGTGAAAAATTGTCATGAGTCACTTTTTTCAGTGCCATTGTAACTTTCAACAGTCACTAAACAAACTGTTGTAAATCAAGGACTACCTGTATACCTGTGGTCCCTCCCCTTCCCTCCCAGTTCAGGCCACAGTTTTCATTTCCCAAGACGGTGGGAAGAGTATTATTAAAATAGGAAGTTCTCCATAGTGTAGAAATGGGAGGTGCCAGGCTGGGTTACTCTATGCTCTAGCTTTATGTCCTGAGTTGAAACTTCTGAAGATCCGCCTCCCTGGTGATGTCTCTTCAGTTTTTTTCAACTCAGCACTAGCTCATGGTTGCAAATTTTTCAGCTCCTGAGCTGAGCTTTGAGTTTAGAAGAATCCCTGGCTGTATCTATTTTAATTTACTTTAATTTACTTAGCGTTTTAGCCTGGTTTTTGTCTGTTTTCTCCCCTGTGGGAGTCTTTTGAATTTTTTTTTTCCTTTTCTTCTTAATTTCTTCAAAGGACCCCATTGCAAGGTACTGTGAAGGTAGGGCCTTCGGGTTGCCTAAAGGGGGGGGTGTAGTTTTTCTTGCCCCCCCCGATCCTTCCATCTGGGCCATGGGGTGTTTACCGGCTGGCTTTCGCCCCGGCTTCCCCAGGAGGCCTTCTCTTCAATGGGGATCTCTCTCTCCAGTCTGCTGGAGCCGCGCTGGGCCGTTTGCCTTGCCGCGCGGCTCCTTTGATCCCTGCGATGCCTCCGACGGCGCTGTCAACGCTTGGGGGGTGTTAGCTGGCTGGCTTTCGCCCCCTGTCCCCCCTGGAGCCCCGTTGAGGCCACCGGAGCCACGCTGGGCCGTTTGCATTGCCGCGTGGCTCCCTCGTTCACCGCAGTGGCCACGTGGTTGCTGCGGCCGCTCTGGGGGTGTTTTTTTGCCGTTTTCACCCCTGGAGCCCTATTTGAGGCGGGGATCCCTATTTTTTACGAGCCCTGGAGCCGCGCCTGGACTGTTCTGATCGTTGCGCGGCTCCTTTGATTCCCGCTGGTCAGTTGCTCGGCGCAGCGGCCATTTTGCATGAATTTTGCCACGTTTGGCCCCATTTGAAGCCACGCCAGCCTTTTACAGCCTGGGCGTCGGCTAGAGGCTTACGAGCTCATAGGCGACCCTTTGAGCTCAGAAGGGGCACTGCCAGCCGCCTGGGCCAGACCTCTGCTATGAAAAGAGGCAGGCAATGCCTGGGCCCTGTTTTTTTCCCCAGTAAGTCGCGGCGGCCTTAGTCCCCGCGCAATTGAGGTGGCTAGTCAGTCCGGGCGGCTTTGATCCTCTGGCATCTTTGTGATCCAGGCACTCAATGTTGGGGATTAGACTGTGGGGCTATCTGCCTTTGCAGATTGCTTTTTCGACTTTGTGCAGCCCTTTCAGTTATTTTGGTTTGTTTTGCTAGTCTGCGGGCCCGCTGTGCGGCCTGACCTGACCAGCTTAGGTCATCTGATTTTGAAAATTTTTTTTTTGTTTCTTTTGTCTTGTAGATTTCTGTTTGCTCAGCCATTTTGATCTGCAACAGCGGCCATTTTGTTGCCTCTTGTGATCTCAGACACTATGGCAGAACCTGGGAACCAAGTTACCTTTTCTGCTGAGGGTTCTTGGTCTCCTCCGCAGGGCAGAACCAGGGCTGCTTCCAGGCCAAGGACTGCCAGCATTGCTGCAGCTAATAGACTTAAGGCCCGGGCTAGGGCCTGCCCTGGACCTTCCAAGGCTGAGGAGAAGACAGCGCAGGTCAGGCAAAGGGCCTTGGACAGGGAGTTTGCCAAGGCTTCTGCTGCCACTTTACATCAGGTTTCACCACCAGCTTCTGAGTCTGGCCAGCTTGTGTCTGCATCGACTTCTGTTGTTGCTGCTCCGTCTGGCAAGTCTCCTGATAGGCGTACTGATTCTCAGTCCCGCCCGGGTCCTTCTGGAGCACAGAGCAATTTGCCTGAAGCCACTTTCACTCCCACGGCAGCCGGCCTCCGCCTAGAGGAGGGGGAGCAGGAAGAGGTTCCCAATTTCATGAAGATCTGGGTGCAGTAGGCTATCCAAAGGGGCATTGCAGAGGGCATGCAACTGCAGTCCCAAGCCCTGGCCCAGATGTTTCCTTGCCAACCACAAGTTCAGCCTCAGTACTATTTGGAAGTTCCAGAGGGTTGCCAACTTTCCCCTGCTCCATCTGAACTGTCTGATCAGGAGGACTTTCAGGGGGAGGGGGATTTCTCTGATACAGACATTGAACTGGCCTCTAGACCCACCTTTAAAGGGTTGTTTAATCCAGTTCTGTTAAAGCCTGTCTTGTCTAAGGCTAGGGCTACGGCTCGTTTGGGCCCTGACCCCTCGTTGGCGGCCTGTGAGGGTGGGGACCAGGATGATTATTTATTCACTGAGCAAGCAGTGGAGGCAGACACCATACCCATCCCAGGAATGTTTCTGGACATGATACGTAGACAGTGGGCAGCCCCTGCGGTGGCTCACCGGCCCTCTGGCATGGACAACTAGCTTTTTACTGTTGATGCAGATATGATTAATTTGTTGGAGGTTCCCAAAGTAGATACCCCGGTGGCGGCATTGACATCATCTTCAGTACTACCACCTGATGCTGAGGATGCCTTGAAGGCGGAGGATCAGCGTGAGGAGACGGCGCTTTGTTGGGCGCATCAGGCGGATGCGTGGGCGGTGAGAGCCTCTTCAGCAGCTTCCTTCCTCACCAGAGCGTCGGTCAGGTGGCTTCGCCAGCTGCAGGGCCACTTGTCTCCAGATGATGTCCAAGCCCACCAGGACCTTTCCAAGATCATTGCTGCAGCTGAGTATATGGCAGATGCCACCTTGGCAGCCTCTAGATTCTCTGCCAGGGCCATGGCTTCGTCTGTGACTGCTAGACGCATGCTTTGGCTGCGCCATTGGCGCATGGATGGGAAGAACAAGTGGAAGTTGGCTTCCGCTCCATTTGAGGGAGGGCTCCTTTTTGGCCGAGCTTTAGACCCTCTGCTCATTGAGACAAGGGATAAGAGGACGGTTCTTCCATCCCAGGGTAGGCGTGCGGATTTCCATTCATCTCCCTATTTCAGGCGGCCCTCCTTTCGCCAGGGGGGAGCTGGGCCAGGCTTTCCCCGTCAGCACAGGCCCTTCCAGTATTCTAGACCCAGTTTCCAGGCCACTAGACCGGCTTTTGCCCGGGATCGTCAGCAGCTGCCCAGCAAGCCCTTCAAGGGTTCGGGTGGCAGAGGAGCTAGAAGATCGAAGTGACGGCCTGCCTCAGGCACCTATTGGGGGCAGGCTCGCCCTGTTTGCGGACCGCTGGGACGACCTGACAACAGACAATTGGGTGGGGGAGACTGTAAGGGCAGGGCTCTCCCTCGAATTCCTTTCACCTCCTCCTAGGCGCTTTCTCCGCTGCCCCATTTCGGGAGACCCGTTCAGGCGGGGACTCATGGATTCGGCCATCCAGCATTTGTTGGATATTCAGGCCATTCAGCCGGTTCCATCGGGGCAGAGGGGCCTGGGATTTTACTCCACCCTGTTTGTCATCCCAAAGGCCTCGGGGGGGTGGCGGGCAATTCTAAATTTAAAGGGACTAAACGAATTTATCGTTTACAGGAGGTTCAAAATGCACTCCCTGCATTCCATCCTGGCTGGGATCCGGGAGGGGGACTTCTTGGCCTCCATAGATTTGACCAAAGCTTACCTCCATGTCCCTATTCGGCCGGAGCATTGTCAGTTCCTGAGATTTTGTTATTCAGGCCGCCACTACCAATATCTTGCCCTGCCGTTCGGGTTGGCTTCTGCCCCCCGGACGTTTACCAAGGTTCTCTCGGTTTTGGCGGCGTATCTCAGATCTCTTCCCATCAGGATACAGTGCTACCTCGACGATCTGCTCCTACAGGCGTCCTCTCAGCAGCGGGCGGAACGGGACTTGGCCACAACAATAGGTGTGCTGAGGGACCATGGGTTCTCGGTGAATCTGGCAAAGTGCCAGCTTGTTCCTTCAACAAGGTTAGTTCACCTGGGGGCCCTGATAGACACAAGGGAGGGGCAGGTGTTCTTGTCCCAGGACAGACAGAACAGTATACGGGCTCTGATTCAATTGATTCGAGGGAGCCAGACTGTCCAGGTCGACCTGTTGTCCCAACTGTTGGGGAAAATGATTTCCTGCTTAAACATCGTTCCCTGGGCCAGGTTTCGTGCACGGCCGTTACAGTGGCTGTTACTCCCATTCCAGAAGGCGGGCACGAGCTCATCGAGGATCAGGGTTCGGGTGCCACCTCGAGTACTGCGATCCCTAGATTGGTGGACTTCTCAGGCCATTCAGAGAGGGTGTTATTTCAGGGAACCCCACCGAGTGGTAGTGACCTCAGACGCCAGTCTGTTGGGCTGGGGCGGCCATTGTGGGTCTCAGATAGCTCAGGGCAGTTGGTCTCCTCTGGAGCTCACCCAACAGATCAACTGGTTGGAACTCCGTGCAGCGCGACTGTCCTTGCAGGCTTTCTTCCACAGGTGAGGGGCCGGCATGTGCTGCTCCTCACAGACAACACAACTACGAAAGCCCATGTAAACCGTCAAGGGGGGACTCGTTCACGGCCTCTGATGCGAGAGGCGGAGACCCTCTGTATTTGGGCGGAGACTCATCTTCTATCCTTGGTAGCGGACCACATCGCCGGGACGGACAATGTCGAAGCCGACTGGCTGAGTCGGGCCACTGTGGATCCATCAGAGTGGCGGCTCCACCCCAACCTGTTTGTGGAAATAGTCGACCGGTTCAGTCGCCCGGTGATGGACCTCTTCGCCTCGCCAACGAATGCTCATCTTCCCCGCTTCCTCTCCCGTTTCCCTGCCCCGGGAGCAGAAGGGACGGATGCCCTGCGGACGCCGTGGCCCAGGGGGCTATTGTATGCCTTCCCACCCCTACCCCTGATCCCGGCTGTCATTCGAAAGGTGCTGTTGGAGAGGGCGGAGATAGTATTAGTGGCCCCGCATTGGCCGAGGTGACCTTGGTTCGCCGACCTGGTCGACCTGTCCGTCGCCAGACCCTGGCGGATTCCCCCAGACCGAGTCTCCCTCTCCCAGGGGCCGGTTTTACATCCAGACCCCCAGAGACTGCAGTTAGCCATTTGGAGGTTGAGCGGGGACTCTTGAGAGGGGAGAACTTTCCTAACAGGGTCATCAGGACTATGCAGGCGGCCAGGCGACCTTCCACCACACGTATTTATGAGGCCACTTGGAACAGGTTTGCACAGTGGTGTGATTCCAGACATCTGTGTCCTACCTCTGCTACTGTCGTGGATGTGGTGGTGTTTTTACAGGACGGTTTGGACATGGGCCTCTCCATGAATACCTTGAGACGTCAGGTGGCGGCGTTAGGCTCCGTCCTGCAATCTGGGCGGTGGGGCTCTATAGCGAACCATCCGAGAGTTAAGTTTTTTCTCAGGGGAGCGGCTAATTTGAGACCTCCTCCGCTTCACCGTTACCCCACTTGGAACCTCTCCAAGGTTCTTCAGGCATTGACTAAGGCACCTTTTGAACCGTTGAGAGAGACCAGCTTTCGTCTTCTCTCGTGCAAAGTAGCTTTCCTTGTGGCGGTTACGTCAGCCCGCTGCATCTCAGAGTTGGCAGCTTTGTCGGTGCGGAAAGACTTGTGTATTTTTCACTCCAACAGGGTGGTCCTGCGGCTGGACCCTTCCTTCCTGCCTAAGGTCAACTCTCTGTTCCACCGAGCGCAGGAGTTGGTCCTGCCGGACTTCTGCCCGCAGCCCCGACACGCATTGGAGCAGACTTGGCACACCTTGGATGTGAAGAGGGCTCTCCGCATTTACGTTTCTCGGACCTCTTCTTTCCGTAAGACTGAGGCACTCTTTGTCTCTTTCCAGCCGTCGACACTGGGACAAAAGGTTTCCTCTTCCACGGTGGGGAGGTGGCTCCGGACTTGCATCTCGACCGCGTATGAGCTCCAGGCTCTCCCAGTGCCTACGGGGATAACAGCCCATTCCACCCGCAGCGCTGCCACAACCGCGGCATGGGCGACGCAGGCGTTGGTCGAAGAAATATGTAAAGCGGCCACCTAGACTACTCCCACGCCCTTCATTTGCCACTACAAACTGGACTCTTTCGCTTCGGCGGAGGCGGCGTTTGGGAGGCGTGTGCTACAGAGGGTTCTGGAAGATCCGGGGTCGTCGGTCCAGGACAGTTCCCACCCTTAGGGCTGGCTAGGCTTTGGTATTTCCCAGCCTGGCACCTCCCATTTCTACACTATGGAGAAGGGACGTTGGTCTTACCGTGATACGTTCCTTCTCGTAGTGTAAAATGGGAGGTGCCAGCCCCACCCATTTGTTCCTGCCTGGCCCGGCTCCCTTGGTGGGGCATATCTGTTCCTGTTTTTCAGGTTTCCTAACATTCGCCCGGCTTCGTTGGCAAAACTGAAGAGACATCACCAGGGAGGCGGATCTTCAGAAGTTTCAACTCAGGACATAGAGCTAGAGCATAGAGTAACCCAGCCTGGCACCTCCCATTTTACACTACGAGAAGGAACGTATCATGGTAAGACCAACGTCCCTTTTAGGTGATATTGCTTGTTATGAGGGGGTGAGGTTTGTCCCAACGAACCGTGAACCTGTTCACATGCAAACGCACATAAAACTGACAGAGGAGTCTTGTAGAAAAATATACTTTACTAAAAAACATTAAAAGGACTATGTCTTTAAAAACACATCAATAACAAAACTTATCTTCATTAGCCGAAGCGAGGTCGTCTCCTTAAATTCCTCTCAATACTGAAACCAGTCCTCTTAACCCTTTCCAAAGAGGAAGGAAGAAACTAATACAACACTGAGTAGTTTCAGAATCAATACATCATCGAGGTAGTGGAAAACAGCAACATAGGTAGGTTTCTCAGTAGAAAGAATGAGAAAGTCCTGAGTCAAATCACCTGTAGAGTTGATTCAATCATGGCTTGAAGTTTCTGACAGGGAAACTCTCCAACTTTCCCTCTTGGTCGTGGCTTCAGCAGCAGCAGCAGCAGCAGCAGCAGCAGCAGCAGCAGCAACAGCTCAGAGACATCAACAGATGCTAGCTTGCAAGCATATGCTACCTTGCATGCTCAGCTCAGCAAAGGCAAGCTTTCTTCTTTCTGGCTTTCTAGCTCTGAGCTTCAGCTCTTAGTTCAGGCATTAGTGACTTTGTTTCAGCTCTGTTTTCTCCAGCTCATCATTAGCTAGCTCAGCTCTAGCTCTACGTAGCCCTTCTATCAGTGTCAGGCCCCCGCATTTGGCTCTGTTTTGGCAGGCAGCAAACTCTTACTTATATGGTGAGAGGATAGGCAATTAACTAGGGTGGGGAAGGCTTGCAGTTAATTGCGAGGCAGAGATAGGCCTGTTTGAATCCTTACAGTTTGTAGCTAATCACATAGTCACAGCAATCCTGCAAGCACTCTTAACATTGCTACACCTATTTATCCTTCTTTTATACTAAATTATTTTTTGGGTTACTTATCCCTCATGGCCTGCTATCTTAGTTTGAGATGTTTAGAGGCAGAGTTAGCACTAAATTCAACTGCGTATGAACATTTTTCATTTTGTGCTTTATTTTTGGTGACTCATTCTTCAATTTCCATTTGATGTTGCTTCATTCATTTTCTATTTCATTATTGTCAGGGCTTTTTGTTTATCATCCATTTCACATCTATTACTTTACAAATAACGTTTGTTTTCTGATATCTCTAAATTCAACAATTTCTGTTTGAAGACGGCATATGTCTCAAAAGGTGTCAGTTCTCCTATGACCATGTTGGCGAACCTATGGCATGTGTGCTGGAAGTGGCACCCAGAGCCATTTCTCTGGACACGCGGAGCCATCACCCATTGTTCTTCTGGGTTCCAGTACGCCGGTCATCTGGTTTTCATGTGCACGGGTGTGCCGGAAATTGGAAAAGCAGCCGCCCATTGCACATGCACACTCCAGGAAAATGATCTTCCTGTTTCCAGAGTGCGCATGCGTACCGGCCAGCTGGTCTGGTTTCTGGTGTTCATGCACATGAAAAGACCAGCAACTGGCGTGTGTGCCAAAAGATGCAGAGAGGGAATCCCGGTGGTCACTTCCTAAGGGAGCAGAGCAAGGTAAGCCAGGGATTCCCTCCCTCCCTGCCCGCATGAGCTACTTATGCAGTCCCAGGAGGTCCAGACCACCAGAGGTCCAGACCACGGTGAGGGCAGGGTGGTGGTGGGCTGCCTGTTCAGATGACCCCGTGGCCATCATCAAAGCGGGCCGAGATGCCCCTCTTGGCTCGCTTCACCAGCTGCACAGGTTGCTTGGGATGTGTTCTTCCTGTGCAGCAGCTCCACCCCAGAATAGCATCAGCAGTTGCAGGGAGAAGGGAAGAGCGTCCGGCCAGCTAAGGTGCACGGGGCAGCATTTGCTGGCTGGCGGGCAGCTGCCCAGCCCGTAGCTCCTTCCCTGGCATATGGCCAGAGAGCCTGGTTTGGCTGGCAGCACAGCAGTGGGGGGTCAGGTGGGGGTGCACGCTACCAGTCGTTGGGTCCATCGTTCAACCCCTACCATGCCTACTGCCACACGAAAACATTGTTGCTGCGATCTCCGTTGCCTGGAGATCTTCACTTTCTCCACAATTCCAAAAATGGGGTGTGGAGAGGCAAAACAAGAATACTACTGTTTCAGCTGCCACTTGAAATGCAATACAGTTATCCCGTGACTTCCATAAACCGCTCCCGCCCCTTTCAAAATAGCCACCCGGAACTTTCCTTGGGCACTCAGGGCCGGCAAGCAGCTCTTCTTCTGAGAAGGAGGGGGAGTGGCAGGCACGCTGGCGGAGACAGGCTTTGGCTGCTTGTTCTGCTGTGACCCCAAACCCTTGCTTGGGCTCCTCCCTGCTGGGTGCTGGGCTTCCTGGGAAGCCCCCTGCGCCTTTGCTGCCTCGGAAAGAGGAAAGAGAAAATGAGTCTGTGGAGAAGGAGGAGAAGGGCGCATGGCTCTGGAATGTGCATTTCCAGGGAGGAAAGCATTTTTGGGTGGCAGAGGGGAGGAGCCCAAGCAAGGGTTCAGGGTCATAGCAGAACGAGGAGCCAAAGCCCATCTCTGCCGGCATGGCTGCCACTCCCCCCCCTTCTCAGAAGAAGAGGCACTTGCCGGCCCTGAGCGCCTGAGGGAAGCGCTGGGTGGATATTTTGAAATGGGCAGGAATGGTTTATGCAAGCTGCGGGTAAGTGCATTGCATTTCAGGCAGCGGCTGGTCCCAGCCCACACTGCCACCTGAAAATCCTTTCTTTACTTGCTCAAGGTAGCTGCTGTTTTGACTTGCCAGACCCCCCTCTTCATCTTCTCCTTGAGTTGGAGCCTTGCGACGTGACCGAGGCTGGGGAGGGGTGGGATAGTATTTATTTATTTATTTATTTATTTATTTATTTATTTATTTATTTATTATTTATTATTGTGATTTATATGCTGCCATTCTCCCTGAGGACTCAGGGCGGCTTACATACAACGATCATCAATACAAATCACAGTAAAACAAATTAAAATATATTAAAATCCTCATTAAAACCATTCTAAAAATTATACAACCCCACGATCAGATTATTGTTGGAACAGCCACGTCTATAGTCCACAGTGAAAGGAGAGGAGGTCAGGGGCCGTCCTGAGGTCGGTGGGCAAACTATTCTAGAGGGTCGGGGCTCCGACAGAGAAAGCCCTCCCTCTGGGGGCCACCAGCCAACATTGTTTGGCTGACTAGCACCCGGAGGAGGCCCACTCTGTGGGAGCGCACCGGATGATGGGAGGAAGGCAAGAGATGGTCCTGTAAGTACCCCGGGCCTAAGCCACGTAGGGCTTTATAGGTAAGCACCAGCACCTTGAAACGGACCTGGAGAGCAACTGGTAGCCAGTGCAGCCCGCGCAGGAGAGGTGTAACACAGAGTAATGAGGGGCCCCTGTAACTACCTGCGCGGCCACGTTCTGAACTAACTGGAGTCTCCGGATGCATCCCAAGGGCAGCCCCATGTAGAGGGCATTACAGTAATCCAACCGAGAAGTAACGAGGGCCTGAGTGACCATGGCGAGGGCATCTCGGTTTAGGAAAGGGCGCTACTGGCACACAAGGCGAACTTGTGCAAAGGCCCCTCTGGTTACGGCTGTCAGATGGTAATTCAAGGATAGCCAAGAATCCAGGAGGACACCCAGATTGCGAACCCTATCGGATGGGATAAGAGTCTCCCCACCGATCACTAGTGATGGTATCTCTAGATCCCAAGATGCTGGCACCCTGTTCTTAACCATCCAAATCCGCGCCGCCTCCAGGCAGCGGGACATCACGGAAAGGGCATCCCCAGGGTGGCCTGGGGTGGGGATGTAAAGCTGGGTATCATCCGCGTATTGTTGATACCTCACCCCAAAGCCATGAATGATCTCACCCAGCGGCTTCATGTAGATGTTAAAGAGCAAGGGGGAGAGAACCAATCCCTGAGGCACCCCACAAGTGAGAGGCCTCTGGGAGGATCTCTGACCCCCTGCCGATACAAACTGTGAGCAGCCCAAGAGGGAGGAGGAGAACCACTGCAACACAGTGCCTCCTATCCCCAACCCCCTGAGTCCCTGCAGTAAGATACCATGGTCGATGGTATCGAAAGCCGCTGAGAGGTCAAGAAGGACCAGGATGGAGGAACAACCTGCATCACGGGCCCACCAGAGCTCATTCACTAGGCGACCAATGCTGTTTCCGTGCTGTGACCATGCCTGAAGCCAGATTGGTAAGGATTGAGGTAGTCCGTTTTCTCCAGGAAATGAGGGAATTGCTGTGCCACCACGGTCTCAACAGCCTTCGCTAAGAAGTGAAGGTTGGAGACATGATGATAGTTGTTAAGTGAGTCCGGACCCAGGTTAGGCTTCTTAAGGAGAGGTCATACCACCACCTCTTTTAGTAAGGCGGGGACAAAACCCTCCCTCAGCGAGGCGTTAACAACTGCCTGGATCCAGTCTCTGGTCACCTCTCTGGCTGCAGAGATAAGCCAGGAGGGACTCGGGTCCAAAACACACCTGGAGGCCCCCAGCCGACCCATAATCCTGTCCACTTCATCCAAAGAAATAGGCTCAAACTCAGCCTAGAAGACTTCACCAAGACTAGCCCTGGTCTTCTCAGCGGATTCTGCTCAGTCGGAGTCCAACTCAGTCCGAATTTGAGCAATTTTATCTTGCAGAAACTGTGCAAAGTCCTCAGCTCGACCCTGCAAGGGGTCATCCCTCGCTCCCTGGTTCAGGAGGGAGTGGGTTACCCTAAACAGGGCGGCTGGGCGGTTTTCTGCAGATGCAATGAGAGCAGCGAAATTTTGACATTTCGCTGCTTCCATCGCCACAAAGTAAGACCTAATGAAGGTTCTTAACTGTTTTTGGTCGGATTCAGATCGGGAGGACCTCCAACCACCATCCAGGCGTCTTTTCTGATGCTTCATTTCCCTGAGCTCCGTGGTAAACCATGGAGCCACCCGGGATCTGCGCCGGATCAGAGACCACATAGGTGCAATTCAATCCAGGGCCCCTACCGCAGCCTGCTCCCAGGCCGCCACTAGGGCCTCGGAGGAATTGTGGGTTAAGGAGGCAGGAAATGACCCAAGCTCCATCAGGAACCTTTCGGGTTCCATCTGGGGCCTGGGGCAGAACCAACTCACCGATTCCGCAACCCAGTGATGGGGTAAGGTGATAGGAAAGTCTAGCCTAAGGAGGGAATGATCAGTCCAGGACAGGGGATTAATGGATAAAGACCCCTCCCCCCGATCATTTATCCACTGCCCAGAGAGAAAAATCAGGTCGAGTGTGTGTCCTCCTTTATGAGTTGGGGCCTGCACAATCTGAGTTAGGTCCATGGTCGCCATGGAGGCCATGAACTCCCGCACCAACTCAGATGTCTCCCCAGCCGAGGGCAGGTTAAAATCTCCGACAACCGAAAGGTTGGGGAGTTCAACCACCAGCTCAGCCAAGACATCTAGTAGTGCGGGCAGGGCTGAGGCTACGCAGCTGGGTGATAGGTACGTAACCAACAGACCCGACTGAACTCCAGGATCCCACTTCAAAAGGAGCGATTCACACCCGCCTATCTAAGGGACAGTGACCTCCCTAGAACTGAGACTTTCCTTAATCACTACCGCCACTCCCCCATCCCTCCCCTGGAGTCGTGGCTGATGGAGTACCTGAAAACCTGGGGGACATAAATCCGAGAGAGGGACACCTCATTCCGGTCCCAACCAGGTCTCGGTGATACAAGCCAGGTCCGCGTCCTCCTCGTCAATAAGTAGCTGCACGGATTCCCTGGCGCTGCCCATGTCCCCTGCCCTGCAATAATGATGTACTTTGACAAGGAAAGCAGAATCTCTCAGCCGGGTGGGATCTGGCATTGCTTCCCTGCTGGCGGCTTCTCCATCTCCTGGCTCCCATGCCTGCGATGCCAGTTCTTGCCTCCCGCCTGGCCGAGAGACTCTGCTTTCCTTGTCAAAGCACTTCATTATTGCAGGGCAGGGGACACGGGTGGCGCTGGGGGATCCATGCAGCTACTATCCCACCCTTCCTCAGCCTTGGTCATGCTGTGAGGCTCCAACTCAAGGAGGAGAAGGTGAAGAAAGGGAGGGAGTCCAAATGGCAGCTACCTTGAGCAAACTGCAGCGCTATTACGCAGGGCTCCAAGTGGTTGGAGAAGAAGCAGAAACAGCAGCCAGGGCTGCGCTTTCAGCGGGTAAGCAATGCTGCTTCTGCTATGAGGAACTTTGGAGATGGAGAGCAAGGGCAGGCTGTGGGAGCAGCCTGTCTCTTAGCTGGTGAGAACGGCCACAGCTTGCTCCCCTCCTCTCTCCAAAATTCGTCACGGCAGAGGCAGCGTTGCTTCCCTTCTGAAAGCGCAGCCCTGGCTGCTGTTTCTGCTTCTTCTCCAACCACTTGGAGCCCTGCGTAATAGCGCTGCAGTTTGCTCAAGGTAGCTGCCATTTGGACTCCCCCCCCTTCGTCTTCTCCTTGATTTGGAGCCTCACAGTGTGACTGAGGCTGAGGAGGGTTGGGATAGTAGCTGCACGGATCCCCCAGCGTCACCCGTGTCCCCTGTGCTGCAATGATGAAGCATTTTGCCAAGGAAAGCAGAGTCTCAGGCTGCTCCTGGAGCAGCCAGGAGAAGGAGAAACTGGCAGAAGGGAGGCAAGCCACCCCAGGAGGACCGGAGGAGAGCTCAGGTTGTCACTCATGGAGATCTATCAGTGGGGAAGTGGGCACGGTAAGAGATGTGCTGGCCAGGAAGCGGTCATGCTCCCTGGCCGGAGAGGATTGTACAAACTTTTGCTGGAGTGAAGTGCAACCTTCTCCTGCCAGGGAGTATGACCGCTTCCTGGCTCGCGCATTTCTTACCGCTTTCTGCGACCACTTCCCCGCTGGTGGATCTCCATGAGTGAGGAGCTGCACACTCTCTCCAGTCCTCCTGGGGCAGCTCGCTTCCCTGCTAGTGGCTTCTCCTACTTCTCCTGCTCCAGGAGCAGCCCACCTGTTACCCAGCGAGAATGGCCTGTCACCACAGCCTGCCCCCGCTCTCTCTGCCCCGGCAGTTGCTCCTGGTGCTGCCAGAGAAGCAGCAGCATGAGAACCGCTCTTGCTGGGGTCAAGGGGCTGGCGGCAGCAGGAGCAGCAGGCCAGGGCTTCCCTCCTTTCCTCTCCCTGGAGGCCTGGCGCTATGACAGAAGTCTGCTCAGGCGGGGAGACAGGGAAGCCCTGGACTTCCTTCAGAATAATGACTTTCCAGGCCTGAAACAGGGCAGTGGGGCCGAAGTGCATGTGCAGGGTGTGCATGTGCAATGTGGGGCGCATGTGTGGGAGGATCATGTGCGCATGTGCATGTGGGAGGGTTCGCATTGCATTATGAGTGCTGGCATGCACGTGAGCTGTTGTGGATGCACATATACACTTCCAGCACGCCATGAGAGAAAGGTTCGCCAACACTGTCTTATGGGATCAGACCTGACAATTTCAAAGAGAAAGGAAAATTGGTCTCCTTATATAGGTCATCGAAAAGGTGTACAAACGATCACTTCCACATGTGTTGATTACAGTTTTCATCAATATCTATTCATCATGGATATTAGCCATAAGAGTGATGCAGTTCAATTTAGGAGGGGAAAAGACAGCTGCAAAGTTCTGCTTCTCCTCCCCAATCCCCAGTCCTTTGTATTTCTAAGCACTGTAATGCAATATGTTTTATTAATTTCATGAATCCCTCTTTGGAAAATAAATTGAAGAAGTAAAACATAACTTATTTCACTTCTTCTTCTGCATTTATTTGTTTTTCAAAGAAACATGATGAGTATTTGCTTCATTTTAGAAATAAATGTATATCTCTGTGATTGCATGTAGACAACTAATTAGCACCAGCAGCATGCCTTTAATGTAATGCCTTCAAACCATCTTCTGGTCTTCCTTTCTTATGTTTACAGCAATGAAACTGATCTCTCTAAAGTGAGAGAAGACATTCTGGTGAAGTCCTTACTTATGAGGGTTTCTATTTATATTCTTGTTTTCTGGGTCATTCTTCACCAACATGGTGGCACCTAGATATCTTGGTATACAACTGACAAAACTTTCAGCAAGCTTAGCTTATGATAGCTGGGAATTCTGGGAGTATTATCCAAGTATACATATAAGGCACCTAATGAGAAAAGATTAGTTAGCCTGTGTTGAGTTGAATTCTGGGTGATAATAGTCCTGGCACCAGATTATTATTTGAAACGTCCTTTTGGTTCAGGATTTTAAATGCTGTTTTTTCATTAATCTCTATGCAGCTGTGTACTGAACATAGAAGTCAGAGCAGTTTAGTGATCTCAGCTTTGAAATCCTTGAGTTAAAGGATCTTTTGTATACAATGAACACACCACATCTGTAACTGTGCATGCACTACAGCTAAGATGTTTGAAATTGGTCAGATTGATTATGACATCAGCTATTGTGATCTCAATCATCATTCTTCATGTGCTCATGGCTTGAGCATCGCTAAGGAAACATATAACTTTTACCCTTCTCTACATTTACCCCAAGAATGAAACCTCATTTGTAGTATAAAAAACTTGTTAGAAAGGACTTCGATTTCTTGTGGACAATATACACCTCAAGAGTTTAATAGAAGTGCCAGAAAGAGTAGCTGTGATTGTTCAAAGAGGAATTATAGTTCAAATATAAAATTAGTCATTTGGGATAGTCAGATTTCCATTTATTACTCTTAGAATGAATATGTGTGTAAAAATGTGTCCACAGACTTATATCTGATTATGCATGGAACAATATATTACTTTTGTAATGCACTGGCTTATCTGTTCATACATCCTAAATCAAATATGTATCCAGTGTCCTTTGGATTTTCATAGGAAATGCTACAGTACTGCTTGTATGTCTAATGTTTCACTAGAAAAGCAACCATGTGAAAGGAAGTAGGTAACAGCTGCCATTTTTGAGACAGTAACTGCGGGGGTTTGCTTTCTGTCACCCATGTGTGCAATCTGTTAATACACATCCTGTTCATTTTATATCTGCATTCAGTGAGGATTTTTACTGGGATATTGGATACAAGAAGCACATTATGTCCCAACCGTGGTGATCTTGATATGTTGAAAATCACCACAGTATTCTCTATGTTCTCATGCTCGAAGGCATAAGATTTTCTCACAAACATCAGTGTTAATTTGTAAATATTGAACTCTTGTTCTTTATTGTAAGATTGAAGGGCAAGCTCAGGTTGTTCCGTAATCAACTATACCTGTCCAAGCCCAGGGTACTGTGTTAACACACTACCTTAATAGCAGAACTGCGAAGAGATTATGGTCTATTTTCACCAATGTAGAATTAAGTAGCTCAGCAGACTGACACGGTGTAAAGAGTATAATGCAGTATGTTCCTGGGAAAGGCTATAAATATTTTCTTCCTATGTTTTAAATACTATATTTGTTTTGTTTTATTTTAAGCATCTGTTCTTCAACTTGTTTGATAAAAATGATAGCCCTTGCATAGAAGCAAGTACTGGCAAAAGAAAGGGACAAATAAAGCTAGCATTCTCAAGCCTTAACTCTGGGTTGTTGTTTCATTCATTGTCTAACTGCATATAGTTTTTAATCAGTATATAAGTATTACATTGGAATGATTTATGTTGGAAAGAAAAAGTGATTAGGAACATAAATTATTGCTTGCATTGTTGTAGAAAGAAACTCTCATCCTTAGCTCATCAGCCTAACTGCTATATTGACACAGAATAGATATCAAGAAGAAATATGATACAGTTTAGTTTCTTACTTAATTTGAACATTTTTATTTATTTACTGCTCTGGACAACACTAGTTCCCAAAACTAATTGCAAATTCTTGTTTTGCATCACATTCGATTTTACGGTGCCAGTCCAAATCTTCCTCTAAAAATTGGAAATCCAGAGTTTGTTTATAAACACAATGAACCTCCTGAGGCAAACTCGTGGCTTGCAGGCTGGATGTGTCACACGCTGGCCATGCCCATGCCATGATTTAACAAAGGGAAAAAAGTTGTGATATGTCCCGTGACGCTGCCGTGATGATGTGAGTTTGACACCCCTGTTCTGAGGGTTATCAAGATGCGAGATCAAAGTCTCTGCTCTCTAAAGCACACTGTGATATTATTGAACATCCAATTTAAGAGCACAGCCTAATTGTCTGTAATGAAACTTATACCCTCCATAGGTAGCTGTCTAGTCTTTGCCCTTATGGTTTGATGGTCAATGTAAGAAATCTTCTGTATCACATATGTTAGGGGGTTCTGAGCTGTTTCATATTTGGAGGTTGCTTGGCAGATGCTTCAGTACACTATTATTTTTGTTGTGATTAAAAAAGGAAAAAGGACATAGAGGAGGGAAAACAAGGAAATTAAACATTCCTCAAGAGGAAAGACAAGGGCACCTGTGCTTATCTTGGCCAAGTGAGAAAAACATCCACCATCCAAAATAATACATTTGGAATTGTAGAAAACTATCCCAGGGAAATCAGTATAGAAATGCTATAATATATTTCAACAAGTGGTGAAAATGTGCAATAGGCTATGCTAATTACGTTGGTGCAATATAACTAGTATAGCCTATTGCATATTTTCACCACTTCTTGTTAATCAAGCCAAGGTTTGATTTACTTCTTTCCTGAAATCATTCTATCAGGCTATAAAGAGGAAGAGACAAGAAACTATTATTCCCCAGGTCAGCTGGAGCCAATAACTTTGTTTCACATCTTTAAATTATTTTTGTTCTATTTGGTTGTAATGAAAGACTGTGAAGATCCAACTTACATAGCAATGTACATTGCTGATCATAATAACAATGTAAGCAGTGATATCCTGGAACTAGTTTGTACTAGCTCATGAAAGCAGGACAGGACAAGAAGCAATGGATGGAAACTAATCAAGGAGAGAAGCAACCTAGAACTAAGGAGAAATTTCCTGAGAGTTAGAACAATTAATCAGTGGAACAACTTGTCTCCAGAAGTTGTAGGTGCTGCAATACTGCAGGTTTTTAAGAAGATATTGGACAACATTTGTCTGAAATGGTATAGGGTTTCCTGCCTAAGCAGGGGATTGGACTTGCCTTTCCATTTCTTTTTCTCTGAGAAATTGATCATTGAAGGCACTTGCTTTATCAATTGTATTCAGTCTGTATCTTTGAAGCTGCCATATAAAAGTTAGTCCTTCTGGGATCAGCCACCTATAGTTAATTCCTTTTTGAATCAAAATTTTCGTCAAAAACTGGTATTCTCTTCTCAACTCTTTAACTTTCCTTGGTATTTGTCTCAAAACCACCACTTCTTTTTCTTTGTATTTCAAAGTTTTTTCTCTTGCTGCCTGGAGAATTTGTGCTTTAATCGATTTCTTAGTAAATCTTATATGTACCTCTCTTGGCAATTTATTACGTATTGCATATCTAGTGTAAACTTGGTAAATCTTGTCGATCCCTTTCATCATCTTCTCTTTAGTAACTTCTAAGGCCTCAGCCAGTAACCCAATCTTCACATCTGCCAAGTTTTCTCCTTTTTCTTCTTCCACATTTTGAAATCTTAAATAAAATTCTGCTTTATCTATTTCCCATCCAATTAGCCCACTTGCTTCTAATTCAGCATCTCCCAATCTATTCTCAATTTCGTTCATTTTCTCTTCCTTCTTCTCTAGTTTTGACAGTCTCTCTTCATATTTCACCATTGTTTGCTGCCCACTTTTTCATCTGTCTTAAGTAGCTGTTGTTCCACCCTTTGGACTTTTTCATCTGTCTTGTATAGTTGTTGTTCCATCTTAAGCAGTTGTTCCATTCTTTAGTACTGTTTGTAAAATTGTTTGTATTGGCAGTTCTTTATCTTTGTCCTTTTCTTGTTGCAACATTATCTGGATAGATCTTTGCCCACCAGATGGTGATGATGCGGGCGTAGTTGCAGCAGATCCCACTGTCGTTACTTTTCTGCTCATTTTGTAATCCAATCAGGCAAAGGAACCAAAGAAGAAGGAAAATCCAAAAGAGATAAAAGGGAAAAAAATAATCAAATCAATCTCTTCAGGTTCTTTCAAACCTTAATCCTTTAGGTGTAAAAAAGAAGAAAAAGAAGAATAAAAAGGGGGAAAAAAGAGGATCCAAAAGTAAGACAAAAAAATTAAAATACAAATACAAAATGCAAAAAGAAATATAAAAATAAAAAACTAAAAAAAACCCAAAAAGTCTTCAGGCTCTTGATTACCTTAATCCAATGCTGTTATATCCAAATTTTAAAGGCGAAGGAAGAAAAAAAAAGGCTCAAAAATATGAGAGCTGAAGAAAAATAAAAAAGAATACTAAAAAGAAAGATCCAAAGGGGTAAAAAAAGGGAAAAGGGGAGAAAAGGTATAGACTTTTGAATATCTAGAAAGCATACAGAGAGTGATATTTTAATCTGGCCACAATATTAAAAGAAAAATTAGAAAGTGGCAAGTAGCAGCTCTAAAGAAAACAGAGGCCTTCTATATTATTTCAAGACTTCTGTTTCCAGTAGTACCAGCCAGAGCACCTGTTTAAACAATACAGATAAGCCACTTCTCCAGCTATTCACAGGTCTTATCAGCCTTGCAGAACAGCCTCTTTATTTTGGCTACACTGTAACTCTGAGCTGCCAACTTGAATAAACATACAGACAAAATTTCTCCAGTAGATGACAGTGTTGTATGCTCTCCTGTCTTTCTTCCAAACTCTAAAGCTCTTTCATTAAAAATTAATTTAAAAATCACCAAAAAAAGATTTTAAAAAGAATAAGAAAAAGAAAATTTCAATTCAAATATTCCAGCCAATGTCCACCAAATTTTTTTTTTAAAAAAAGACAAAGATTGCAAATCCTGCTATCTTCTCCCTTTCAAGTCAGTCCCAGTCTCAATCAATAGCAAAAGTGAAGCAATTAAGTCTTTTAACTAAATAACCAAATAGGGTAGGGGAAAAAATGTTTTTCTTCTTTAAATTCACCACTTATCTCATCTTAAGCAAAATCTCCAAAACCATGTGACCTCAGGGTGTTCTCTGTATTGATTAATAGTTAAAAATTCTCACTGATCTGATCCACTGTCATTTCCTCTCACTCTTCCAGCTGTCCCAGCCTCAGCAGCCTTAATGGAAAAAAAGCTTTCCCTGGATCAATCAGGGAGTTTGCAGTACCCTGAGATCGTCGGGATGTGCTCTCTGCTACCGCGGTCAAAACTAGACTGTGGGGTCCAAGCTGGACCGTCCAGAATTGGGGCAATCAGCAGGAATCTCTGGAGGTCAGAAATTCCTGTCCATGTCACTGCAATGTCAGCTGACTTCCCATGCTATTATTTTAAAATAGTCTGGACATCAAGAGGGCAAAACAGAATGTGAGGATGCAGCAGAAGGGCCCTAAATCCTATTCATTGCAGAAGGGGTGAGGCTAGCTCCACTGGAAAAAGAAGGGGCAGGGCTGGCATCCAGAAACCCAACCTCACTACAACGCCAGACATGGAATTTGTCAAGTACCACTCAAAAACCTTGAAAGTGTCACAGACACTGTTTTGCATATCAAATGCAAGACATTTGATAAAGTAGAGTACAGCTTACTTCTTGGTCAGACAGAAAAATGTGGCTAGACAGTCTCGTCCCCAGATGGATTTGCAGTGGAATTCAGTGCATTGGAACTATATCTATGTGGATGGAAACATGCAGTCGGATACTTGCATGCTTCCCTCCAAGATTCTGTCTTAGGCCCAATGCGCTTCAACATCTTCATAAATGTCCTAGATGAGGGGATAGAAGGAATACTCATCAAATTTGCAGACAATACCAAGCCAGGGGTGGGGGAAATTGCCAACACTTTGGAAGATAGACTCAAGATTCAGAGACTCTTGACAAACTTGAGTATTGGGCCCTCTGTAGCTATGAGAGGGATCGAGATGTCCTAGTGACCACCTCTTACGTATAAGCCAGCAATGTCTGCAATTGCCAAAAAAACCAATGCAGTTCTATGGTGCACCATCAGAGGGATAGCATCAAATTCAAGAAAAGTGACAGTGCTATTCTGTACTGCACCAGTAAGACCACACTTGGAGCTCTGTATCCTGTTCTGGTCACCATGATACAAAAAAGATGCTGAGCCTCTAGAGCAGTGATAGCTAACCTTCATGCCATCGTATGCCAGGAGAGGGGGGTGGGGGAGGGTCACGCACGCATGTGCCCACATGCATGCACACGCAATCCCCTCCCCCCTGTTCCTGGCACATGATGGCCTGGTAGGCCTGATTTTCTTTCTTACCTGGTTCCAGATCATCTCTGTTTATCCGGGAAGGGCGAAAACAGCCTTTCCCTCTCCCTTAGAGGCCCTACGGAAGCTGAAAGAGTCCATTTCCCGACTCCCGGTGGGACAGGAAGTGATGTTTTTTGCTGTTCCCATCCTCCAGAGACTCCTAGAGAGGCTCCTAGAGACTTCTAGAGTCTCCTAGAGAGGTTCTGGAGGCTGGGGACAGCAAAAAACATCACTTCCTGTCCCACCGGGAGTCGGGAAATGGGCCCTTTCAGCCTCCATAGGGCCTCCAAGGGAGTGGGAAAGGCTGTTTTCGCCCTTCCTAAATAAATAGAGAGGTTCTGGAACCAGGTAAAAAAGAAAAATGGGCCTTCCCCACCCCCCCACCCTCCAGAGGCAGGAAACAGCCTGTTTCCCTACTTCTGGTGGGTTCAGAAGGCCCAAAAATCAGCTGGCCAGCGCACGCGTGCACCTCAGAGCTGAGCTGGCAGGCCCACTAATTTGGCTTTGTGTGCCACAGGTGGCACGCGTGCCATAGGTTCCCCATCATGGCACTAGAGAGAGCACAGGGATGAATGCTAAGGGTACTAAACCATGTTTAGCCTAATAAAGAGAAGGCTTAAGCGTGACATAATAACCATCTTTCAATACTTCAAAGGCTATCACATGGAAGAGTGGGTCGATTTATTCTCCAAAGCACCTGAGGGCAGGACAAGAAGCAAAGGGTGGAAGCTCATCAGAGGGAGATCCAACCTGGAACTAAGGAGAAATTTCCTAACAGTGAGAACAATTAGTCAGTGGAACAGCTTGCCTCCTGGAGTTGTGACTGCTGTCTCTCTGGAGGGTTTCAAGAAAAGATTTGACATTTGTCCAGGATTGAAAAAGGATCCTGCCTTGCACAGTGGGTTGGATTAGAAGACCTTCATGGTTCCTTCCAGCCCTATGATTCTAGTGCGAAAACACACCCATCATTTTGTGTATGCATACCCAAAATGGAGCAATGACAGGGCAGGGAAGAAAACAAAAATGTATCAAATTACCCATAGAACAGATAATCCTGAATTTATGCTGGGTTTTTAAAAACTTTTTTTAACAGTTGTGGTAAATGAATGTACAGTGAATCTTAGTGGAAATAATCATGCTATATTTTGGGGTGACTTGACTTCTTGTAATTCTCAGGTGGACTAATACATTTAATACAACCATTATACTTCATGTTCTCTATTATAGCCAGAGTAAGAGTTATGAAGTTTTTGTTCCTGCTCTGTTACCAGGTTCATTTCTGAGCTGGGAATAAAGAACATGGGCAGTTGCTTGAATCAGAGATGAAGTTTATTCTGAGAGTGCAATATCCAGTCAGCTATCACAGGTGATCGTGCCAAGCCCTATCCTGCAAGCCCTTATACAGAGAAACCTTTGCCTTTGATTCCCAACCTTTTGGGCAGCAGGGACCAGTTCAGTGAAGAGAGGCTTTTCTATGGATCTGGAGGGTTGTAGTCCTGCAGATGGGGCTTTACTTGTTTGTGAGGCCCATTATCTGGCACGCCGCTGACCAGTGCTGGTCCATGGACTGGGGGTTGGGGATCCCTGCTTTAAAGCACACAAAATCATGCCCTTTAGCAATTCCAAGAAAATACACATCCTGCATTCAGAGAAATGCTACTTTTGCAGTCAGGCACTGTTGAACTTGTTTAACATTTGTTGGTTAAAATGAGTAATTTCTTTGGGGGAGAGGACCTTTTTTTTTATTTGATCAAAGACATCTCAGATTAAGCTTCAGACATGGAGGGATGTTCACTTTATTATATTGGTATTTTTTGCTGCTGTTTGATCTTTTTCTAGAACCTATTTTAATTTGCGATTTTGAATCCTTTATCCTGAAAAGAAGAATGTGTGGTGCGAGCACTATGATTTTCTTTCTACAATTTATATGTAGACTATAAATGTTGGAAAGCCAAAATTGTAGGAGTTACCTACAGTTTTGGTACTAAAATCTGGTCTTTAGATCAATTTAGAAACTAGTACATTTTTGACAAGCAGAGGAAGCAAGTGGGTTTAACATTTTTGCATTTAATTACTAAGATTCGGTAGACAAAAATGTTGTTGCTTCAAGGCAAGAGAAAAAATCAAGATGCAAAAATACTATCAATAGACAAAAACAAATCTTAAAACATTTGTTTTAAATACTCAACTTCATTGATAAATTGCATAGCCTTTAATTTTTCCTGTGTAAGTTGCTACCTAGCTCTTGAAGATTATTTCAGTGATCTACATGTCAACATTTCATTTGTATGGGAGAATATACAGGACATTGCAAGTGGAAAATGTTACTTCTAAAAGTTGACAAGGCCGCATTGTAAAACCAGAAGCAACTCAGATTGTTCATTGTTCTCATTTTAGTTTGGCAGTAAGATGCTAATTCATTGTGTTGTGATTGGGTACTTTTAAAAATGTGTTTCTTTCATGTCATGAATACAAAGAATGTTTTCTTTCATCTCTACAGTATTTAACCTCTTACTGGATGTATTAAAATATCAAACACTGGATTATGTAGCATTGCCTAATATATTAGACCAAAGTGGAATACATATTTTCTATGTATTTTCTCAAATTTAAATCTCACATGCTTCCAGGAAAATACCCATGTAATAATGTGGAAATAATTCATAATATTTATGAATATGAATTTAAATTTCTAATTATTTAACCTTTTTGTTAAGGTTGAAGTATCAGATTGGTAAAGATAATGCCTTGCTTACATATCCATTCCATTCCATGATTCATTTCCTATTTACAAAACTGTTGTTCTCAAGTAACAACCTCTGCATATAGTTGAACTATATTGGAGCAAGAGGAAAATAGCAGTATAACCAAAATTTATTCCAGAAAGTTATTATGTGTGATGAGCAACAATGTTTAACTTCACCTGTTTCTTTGTTGTTGTTGTTGCTGCTGCTGCTGCTGTTTTAAAAAGAGGCAGATATTACTGTATGAACTGACTTCAGAAAGGAGTCTGACTTATAGGAAAGTATTAAAGTATTAATGAGAACCAGCTGGTACAGTTATTAAGGCAGTTATTAAGACTAGAAACTAGTAGAGTAGTAGACTGTGAATTTTGGCTCCTCTTTAACCATGAGGCCAACAAAGAAACTCTGGACAAATCACTCTCTCTCCCTCTCTCAGCCACAAGAAGCAGGCAATAGCAATAAACCACTTCTGAAAACACTGCAGAGAAAACTGCTAGGACTTGCTCAGGCATTTGCCAAGACTCACGAAGTCACACACATCACAGAACAGTGTAAATAACACATTTAATTGAGTGTGACTGATGTTTAATTGAGTTTGAATTTTTAAATTTTCATATGGTGTCATTGGATTCATATATACATTTAACAATTGCAACTGATACCCTGTGCAAAAATGGCAGAAAGCGATCTTGCTGATTTATAGCAATTTACCATCCAGTTTTGTCCTAAGTTTGACTTCTAGTATTTTCTAGTACTTGAAACTAACAAGGGATCTTGGAGGCTGCGGGGAGATAATTGAGGAAATTATAGGTCCATTAGTTTCTACTTAAGATAATACAGGTAGTCCTTGAGTTACAAATGTAATGGAGCCTGCTTATTCATAACCCAAGGATTTGAGGGAGTGAATCTTGTACCTTGAATGTGATCACTCCCTCCTTTCAGCCACACATTTGCTAATTGAGTCATTAAGTGCACATGAGGTATTTCAGTGTGGGGAAGGCCATGGGGGGGCAGGGCTAGTGATGGAACCTGCCACCTGCTTAAGACCACCCAAGGTCTCCCCAATCCACTGAAATACCTCATGCTTCCCACAATTGCTTCCCCCCCCCCCCCCACTGAACCTGCCACACAGGGTCACTTATGATGCAAAGATCTAGCAAGCTGTCTCCTCTCCAGTTCTCAACCATGCGTGTCCCTCCAGAGCTCCATTTTGGGCTGCAAAGTGCTACATGAGGCCTGCACACACCAAGACAGAGCTCCGGAGGGCCACCCTCGCCCCTCCAAAGCTTTGTTTTGCACTGCAAAGTGCTGGATGAGGCCTGTGCATGCCAAAATAGAGCGGGTGCACCCCTCTGGAGCTCTGTTTCAGGCTACAAAGTGCCGGGCAAGGCCTGCATACACAAAAATGAAACTACAGAGCTCCATTTTGGGCTGCAAAGTCTTTTCACAAAGATGACAAAGCTTTGCAAAGCTTTGATGTTTCAGGCCTTCCTTCCATCTGCAAAGTCTTTTGCTGAAGATCTCATCCAGGCCTCCGTTTGCAGAAAACAGAAGCCTATAGTACTGTGAGACCACGCGAGATCAATAGCGTAAGATCTCGCGCTACTGATCTTGAGTGATCTTGCAGTACTTTAGGCCTCCATTCTCTGCATACTCACTGAAGGCCTGAAGCATCCAAACAAACTTAAGAAAGTAAAGAATCTCTAGATCTTCGCAAGGTGAGTACAGTATCCAGAGACCTAGTGCCTATGAAGACTCGGTGCGGGTGGGGAGGGGAATAGGCAGGGTGAATGTTGCAAAGCCTCTGCGATCATTTGTAAAGGCGAACAACTGCTGTGGTGCTACAACATTCTTAGTTTCGGGACTTGTTTGTAAACATTAGGGCAATGATGGCTAACCTTTTTGTCATTGTGTGCCAAAAGTGCGCGCATGTGCAACCGTGTGCGCGTGTGCCAGCATCCATAATACAATATACACGTGATTCCCCCTTCACTCCCCCTGACCCCCCCTGTGCATGTGCATGCTCCCCCTGCACTCCCTCACCCACACACACACACATGCACATGTGACCCTCTCCCCCTCCCCCTGCTTTGGACCTAGCAGGCCTTCCTGCAACCTCCTGGAACAAAAATTGGGCCGTGGGGGGGATGCTGCATCCCCCATGCTCCCCACACACCCCATGTGTGCACACATGACCCCCCCACGCATGCACACACATCTCCCATATGCGCCCCACTCCACCCCCTCGCACATGCACAGCAGAGACCCAAAAATCAGCTGGCTGGCAGAAGATGTGCACACATAGACCTGAGCTGGGGTGATGGCTCACATGTCCACAGAGAGGGTTCTGCGTGCTACCTGTGGCACTCGTGCCATACGTTCGCCATCACGGCACTAGGTGATGCTGTTCACATAACTTTGAATATTCGCTAAGGCAATGCTCATAACCCAGGGATTAGCTGTAGATAAACATTTTAAATACATTTTTTCAAGATTATAGAAAACATCTTGGAAAATAATCCAGAAATTATCTAGGAAGAGTTTATTTTGGAGTTATTGGAGATTATTTGAACTCACTCAGCCTTCTTATAATTTTTACTTTAAAAAATCTGTTGCAACAAATGTATACATTGAGGAGGCAAACATTGCCAACACTTTATGCTGAAGGATCTGCAAAATCAGAAAAACAAGTGTTTAGGTATGGCTACTGTCGCTTGTAAAGCTAGCTTTTTAAAAAAATGCTAAATTTTAATTAGTTAGGACATTGTTCTGCCCTAATACAACCAGCCTCCATATATTCTTTTTTTTTAATAGTTTCTATTTGTGTTGTTCCTTGCTTGTCTGTGATATATTTGCTTTGAAAGAGGTTCAGGGAAGGATTTCAAACTTTTTATGATATCTGATTAAAAATTTGCAGGTTTAATGTTGTTTGAAGAATATGGTTGGTACTTGTGCTCTCTGAGCTTGGTTTCTTTCTTTCAGACATTTCATTACCCAACAAAGTAACATCATCACTGTTAGAAGGGAATAGGGATTGCTTTCTGTTTATATACTAGTTGGTTGCTCTGTCAGTGCTGGTGGGAATGTTCTTGGGGGTTCTTTGATTAGGCTGTGGCTTACTGTTAGCTTGTTTGCCTGAGTTGGTAGTTTTGGAGTTTTGGAGACTTTAATGGAAGAAGGTGAGAAAAGTCTGCTTACCACCTTAATTTTCTCTTAGCTATATTTAGAAACGTTAGTTTCAACTGACCTGAAGAAAATTTGCTGCATTCAATTAAATTCTTTCTCAGTGTGCCTTATATTACACAGTATGCTGTTTTGAAGATTTTCAGTACAATCTTGTTAACATCCTGTGCTATAATACAAATTTACTCTGTAACCTGGTGAAATATCTGTTGTATTTTTCTTTCCCTTCATCTTCATAAAGATGATGCTTAATACCATATGTTCATCCTGGGGTTAGAGAGCCATGATTCAAAAGTGACATTTGTTCTTGTTCTCCAGCTTCAGTTATTTTTAACAATTCCAGTTCTGATGCAAAATTATGTAAAACCAAGACCATATGGGAACAGTTTCGCTCAATAATTTTCTCCAGATCTATGTATTGATAAAAATCATCGCCTTTTTATAAAGAAAACCATGTATTTTCTAACATTATAGAATTGAAGTTAGAATTTATCACGATTTCCTCTTGCTCAGTAAAAACTTACTTACGATATTAGTAGAATTAGTAGAATGTTCTGTAGTTAAAACCTGGTATTCATTGCAAGATTTCTGTTATCTGTACATATATTCTTTAGTTTTTGCTAAAAATAGTTATTCAATTCAGCATGTTTTAGAACATAAAACACTTTTTACTGTTTGGAATGGATATTTGAAGTTTTATTTGTTATAAAAACGTTGGGTATTTGAAAATCAGGCCGGCTTACCATAGTCTAAAACATGACAGTACTCATGTCCAAAGAGAACTGAAGCAAATTTATAATATTTCTATACATTCTCTTCTTCCTGTTTGCCAATTGGTGGTCTAACCTACTTTAGTTTTGGCTGACTTAGTACTTAGTAAAGATTATTTGATTTCATGGGAACTATAAGACTGTAATACATAAGTCATTATCATTCTACTTATATCACGTAAATTATTAGTCACTTAATAAAATTAAGAACTCACTAATTTTTTTCAATTCCAAGAGCTCTCTCTTAGTTCAATGTTAGTGAATTCCTAACATCTTTATATGCGTTAGATGTGATAGATGTTGTGATAAATGAATTTTTATTAAAAAGTGTTCATAGAATATTTATTATTCTTGTATATCAGATATAGAAAGATAGGTGCTTTAGCTATGGAGCCATTTGGCCAGATTTTGAAAGAAAATATTTTTTTAATAGACAGAATAGGGTAACTATTAAAACACTCATGTTGATTTCTTATGTAAATGAATAATATATCTCTTCTTTCAGTTAATATATGTTAATCTCTATTTAAAATTTGATCTCATTTTTAAACAAAGATACATACCTGAAAGGGAAAAAATCTTTTAGAGTTTGTTTTTTCATTATTCACAAGCCAGTTTGAATAGATTCAAGGTATTAATTGAACAATAAATCTGATTTTCCTTCTCTTCCCTTGCTGCCAACCTGAAGGCAGGACAAGAAGCAATGGATAGAAATTAATCAAGGAGAGAAGCAACCTAGAACTCAATTTCCTGACAGTTACAACAATTAATCAGTGAAATAACCTGCCTCCAGAAATTGTGGATACTCCAACACTGGAGGTTTTGAAAGAAGAGATTGGATAATCATTTGTCTGAAGTGGTATAGGGTCTCCTGTTCAAGCAGGGGGATGGACTAGAACATTTCCAAGGTCCCTTCATTAACTCTGTAATTCTGTAATTTAAAGAAGAAGCAACCTTCCTCATCTTGGTTCTATATAAATATGTTCAGCTTTCACAATTTCCTGCCAACATGACCTCCGGTGTACCAGCTAAGAATTATGAGAATTGAAATTCAATACCCTGAAGATTACTAGGATAGAAATGTTATACTGTATATCTCTGCTTGCAGTAAAGCCATGTTGCCAGTTAAATCATTAATTTTAACTATATTGCATTTTTAAATTAACTTATGGTGAAAAACAGATTTATGCTTGAATAAATTTTCTTATCTTTACTTTGAGCCTTGTCATTCTCAAAAGGTACTATTTGAAATATGGCCTTTCACAGCGTTGCCACTTCATCCTAAGTATAAATGCTATCAATCTCTTTGATCAAAATTCAGTATTTTTTCCTGCATATTTTGCCTTCTAAATTTTTTTGGCCAAGAATTTTCATTATCTGCAGCTCCTTATCTGTGAAATAGGATTAATGACTCCCATTTCTCTACTTCCAGGACTGTTGAGAAAAAGAATATTTATAAGGCTTTATGTATAGAAGAGTAGGATAAAAAGTAAAATAATTTGAACAATAAGTTCCAAGCAGATATTAAAATAATCAAGAGGGAGGGGAGAGCGAAGTTTTTCTCCATGGCAACTTCAATAGTGTTGCTTAGCACCGGGCTCTAAAATAACTGTGTTACTCAGCAGTATCAACCCACACATATGCTAAATGGCACTTTATGATGTTGTATTGCAAAAGTGATAACTGGATGCCTGATATACGTTTCTGCTTCTCTACCAAGGAATTGTAATGTGGCCTAGCTGAAAAGGCTGGTGCTATGTGATAACATGTGTTCCCAGAGGGCACTGTTGTCTCTGGTACACCAGTATAGTAATCAACCTGCCACTTGGTAGATAGCCAAGGCTGATAATTGTCTTAGTACATAAAAAAACTTTAAATCAAATCAAGTTCCCCTGAAAACAACTATTTCTGATTTAGAGATTGATCTACATCAATTGTCTAGGGAATGTCATTTATGGCAGTCATAAGAGTAAGATTTGAATTTTTATTTTTGCCTTGGTGTATATGTTCTGTATTATGTCGAATGATTTCTGATAGAACCATAAAAATTTAATTGAAGTACAAATATTGTTTTATCAAGTATCTTTTTAAAAGTGCAGCCACCTGAAAATATTGCATTAACTTTACTTTGTATGAGAATTAAACAAAAGATTAATATTCTTTATACTTCTTATATAAAGTAAGAAAAACAAAGGAAAACATAAGATAGTGATACTGAGATTATATAAATGCACATAGAATCTCTAAAATGGTTTCCTAAATTTTTATCCTGTGGTCTTTAAATAATGGTGTGAGGAAACAGAATTGTTTAAAATAGAGTAATTTATAGAGGAGTTAGGTGAGCTTCCTTTTTAAATATCAACCCAAGATTAAAAACATTGCCAGAAAGAAACTGGGATGAATGTTGGGAAGTTGAGGACCAGAAAAATTAGGCATTGCGCAAATTGCACCTCCAGAAATATCTGAAAATTCATGTGACTGGGGTTTTACTAAGGCACATCTGCTGGATAATACTTTGTATATACAGTTATGCTCATAAGTTTACATACCCTGGCAGAATTTATGATTTCCTGGCCATTTTTCAGAGAATATGAATGATAATATGAAAACCTTTCTTTCACTCATAGTTAGTGTTTGGCTGAAGCCATTTATTATCAATCAACTGTGTTTACTCTTTTTCAATCATAATGACAACAGAAACTACCCAAATGACCCTGATCAAAAGTTTACATAGCCTGGTGATTGTGGCCTGATAACATGCATACAAATTGACACAAAGGGGTGTGAATGGCTAGTAAAGGTAACCATCCTAATCTGTGATCTGTTTGCATGTAATTAGTGTGTGTGTATAAAAGGTCAATGAGTTTCTGGCTTCCTGACAGACCCTTGCATCCTTCATCCAGTGATGCACTGACATTTCTGCATTCTGAGTCATGGGGAAAGCAAAAGAACTGTCAAAGGATCTGTGGGAAAAGGTAGTTGAACTCTATAAAACAGAAAAGGGATATAAAAAGATATCCAAGGAATTGAGAATGCCAATCATCCGTGTTCAAACTCTAATCAAGAAATGGAAAATGAGGAATTCTGTTGAAACCAAACCACGGTCAGGTAGCCCAACTAAACTTTCAGCCACAACTGCCAGGGAAATTGTTCGGGATGCAAAGAAAAACCCACAAATAACTTCATAACACGTGAAAACATGTGGTATGGCTGTTGCAAGATGCACAGTAAGGAGGCACTTGAAGAAAGATGGGCTGCATGGTCGAGTCGCCAGAAGAAAGCCATTACTAAACAAATGCCACAAAGTATCTCGCTTACAATACGCCAAACAGCACAGAGACAAACCTCAAACCTTCTGGCACAAAGTCATTTGGAGTGATATGACCAAAATTGAGCTTTTTGGCCACAACCATAAATGCTACATTTGGAGAGGAGTCAACAAGGCCTATGATGAAAAGTACACCATTCCTACTGTGAAACACAGAGGTGGATCGCTGAAGTTTTGGGGATGTGTGAGCTACAAAGGCTCTGGAAATTTGATCAGAATTGATGGCACAATGAATGCAGTATATTTTCAAAAGATCCTGGAGGACAATTTGCATTTATCAGCCCGGAATCTACTCATGGGATATACTTGGACATTCCAACATGACAATGATCCTAAACACAAAGCCAAGTTGACCTGTCATTGGCTACAGCAGAATAAAGGGAAGGTTCTGGATTGGCCATCTCAGTCTCCTGACCTCAATATCGTTGAGCCACTCTGGGAAGATCTCAAACATGCAGTTCATGCAAGACAGCCCAAGAATTTACAGGACCTGGAGGCTTTTTGCCAGGAGAATTTACCATCAAGCTTTACCATCAAGATAAAGAGCCTCATCCACTCATACCACAAAAGACTTCAAGCTGTCATTGATGTTAAAGGGGACAATAAATCGTATTAAGAACTGGGGTATGTAAACTTGTGATCAAGGTCATTTGGGTAGTTTCTGTTGCCATTATGATTGATAAACATAGTTGATTGATAATAAATGGCTTCTTTTAACCATGAGTAAAAGAAAAGTTTTTGTGTTATCATTCATATTCTCTGAAAAATGGCCAAGAAATCATAAATTCTGCCAGGGTATGTAAACTTACGAGCACAACTATATTCTGGTGAGGATAACTTTCTAATATTATAAACAGTGCATGTTCTCTGTCAAGCACGTATAAGGAGGCAGCCCATCCTGGATGAGTTACAAATTTGGGAGAGTTACAGAAATGCTATACTAACTACTAGAGCAAAGGTAGGCAATTCCTTTAGCCTGGAGAATTATGAACTCTAGAAGAGCATGTACCCACTTACAAGTATATTTGTACAGAAACTGACCTAAAGATGTACACATTTGCGCTTTGATCATATAGCATGAAGAATTAAATGATTCTTCTGGTTTCAAAACAAATTGCCAAGAGAAAGAATTCCAATCTTCTTAAAAAGTTTGTTGAAATTATGGATGATATGAGAATTCTTCAAGAGTCAAGAGGTAGAATACTTTGTGGTGAAAACAGTATAGAACTATTAATTACATCACTTCAGCAATACCAAACCAGAACACAAATGACTACTCCTCTTAGCACTTAGCACAAAAAAATAGAATCTGGATTCTAATTTAAAAGGGACAAACAGCTATTCCTTTAGCAATTACTGTACATGACATAATATGCTGCTGGTACACGTAGTTGTTATTAAGTCATCAGTAATTGCTTTGCCCAATTCATAATAAAAAAAAGATCCTTATTGTTTAATCTTTATTGTTGTAGAGCATTGCAACAGAATTTTAAAAGTCTGTCAAGCTTTGGTCTGTCCCATCTTATACTAAAGAAAATCAAGGCAGGTTTATTTTAAGTTTCCTTCTCATGCCTTTTCCTTTTCTAGGCCTGAATTGTCTTTTATTTTTACTTATTTGTTCCTGCATGCTTTCTTCAACATTATCTCTATATTCCTTTGTATAGAAATGCTTTAAATCTAATTTCAAGAAATGGGGGGGAAATGGCTTTAAATATGGTATGTAGTACCAGTTCAACATAATAAAGAGAGAAAAAAAGCCTTTTAAAGCTTTGCCTATTTGTTTCCATATGCAATATTCTATAGACCAGGAGTGTCAAACTCAATTTCATTGAGGGCGTGACAGGGTTGTGTTTGACTTTGGAGGGCTGGGGGTGTGCCCATGGTGAGTGTGGCATGGGACTTGGGGGCACCTGTGGTGGCAAAGTGCTAAGGCAGGACTTCTCTGAGACCCTCCCTCATTCTCATTATATGGGAAATCCTCGAGTTATGAATGTAATAGAGCCTGCCAATTACATTCGTAACCAAAGGTTTGTTTGATTGAATCATGTTAAATGAATGTGATCACTCCCTGCTTTCCTCACTGCATTGGTTAATTGAATACACATGAGGTATCTCAGAGTGAGGAAGAGCATGTGTGGCCTAGTGCTGGAGCAGGCCATCCAAGGCCTCCACCAGGCCACTAAGATACCTCATGTTCCCCTGGAGTCCCCACAATTGCTTCTACCCCCATCCTGTCGTACCAGGTCTCCACAGACTGGGCCTGCTTTGCTAACATCTCAGATTCCAGTAACTCCTTACCACTCCATTTCCCATGGATTATTTACTTTTTGAAGATCTCCAGAGCTCCAGAAGAGGCTGACCCACTGGCAAAGAAGCCAGAGTGTTTTATTCAGATGATGGCAAAGCTGTAAGAACATGAAATCTAAGGAAAACATTTTTACCAGCTTCTGAGTTAAAGACTTCGGCTGGGGCAATGTGGCCAGCAGGCCTAGGCCTGGACTGGGCCACAGCAGCCTCCTGCTTCAGGGATTGAGGCAGCAGCAGCCAATCAACAAGGATAGGCTGTCTCATCTTCCTTTGTCTCATCAGACCCTTTGTTGATTAGCTGCCACGCCCCAATCCCTGAAGCTGCTCATTCAAACTAGCCAGTCAGCAACAAGCAGGAGGCTACTCGTCACTGGCCAACTGGGCCCAAACTAAACCCGCAGGCCCTCATGGCAAAGAAGCCAGTCTTTTATTCAGATGGAGAAAACTGTTTTCCTTTCATCTCACCTTCTTACAACTTCATGGGCTTCTGAATAAAAGGCTTTGGCTTCTCTGCCATGTGGGTCAGCCTCTTCTGGAGCTCTTAGAAAAATAAGTACAGTAAAGGCATAGGAAATGGGGTGGGGAGGGTGGAATCTGGTCCACGAAGGCTCTATTTCAGCCTGTAACAGGCCCAGGGAGGCCTCCGGAGGCATGAACGGAGCCTTGGAGGGTTGGATGTGGCCCATGGAGGTACTGTTTTGGCCAGGAACGGGCTGGGGGAGGCCTCTGGAGGCCCCTGTGGCCCATTTTGGCAAGCAGACTGTTACAGGAGGCTGTCCAGTCCAAAAATGGGCCGTGGGAGAGGGGCACTAGCAGAGGCACCGTGGGCTGGTCCTTTACTATTACTAGGATGGCCCCGTGGGCCAGATATAAGCACCCCATGGGCTGCATCTGGCCCGTGGGCCTTGAGTTTAACACTCCTGCTATAGACTATTGACCCATAAGCAAAGTATTGCTTGGCTATTAATCAATTCCCTCATGTGAACCTATTCTTGGATTGAAAAAAGAAGCTAAATATTTTTTTATTGAAAGTTTTTTTAAAAAATTTACATATATTTCCCCTTCCCCCCACCCGTTCCACCCATGCCCTCCCTAGCCCAACGCCAACCCCCACTTCCCAAAGCAAAATACAGAGTATCACATTTAACAATCATAAACTAATTTAAGATAATAATCTATAGTCTCTTATCACCCTCTTGAACTTTTAACTCCCTTTAACTAATCTAACCTTAAGTACTTTATAACACTGTCTTAACCCATTCCTTATTCAAAAACTAATTGTAATTTTCTAGTCTTATATTTGCCTTGAATATATTCTATCCATCTATTCCATTCCAACCTAAACTTTTCATTTGAATGGTCCTTTACATATGCTGAAATTTTTGCCATTTCTGCTAAATTCATTACTTTTAATGTCCATTCTTCAATAATGGTAGGTCTTCCTTCTTCCAATACTGCGCCACCGGAAGTCTTGCTGCAGTTATTAAATTCAACATCAGCTTAGTTTCTATTACCGTGCAGTTTTGTACAATACCTAACAAAAACAGCTGTGGAGTAAATTTTATCCGTTTTTTTCAGAACGTTCTGTATAATCCACCATATTTTTATCCAAAATGCTTTAACTTTTTTACATGTCCACCAGATATGAAAATAAGTAGCATCAACACTATCACATCTCCAACATTTAGATTTCAAGGTGGGATACATACAAGCTAATTTTTTTGATCCATATGCCATCTATAAAACATTTTATAAAAATTCTCTCGTAGATTTTGTGCTTGTGTAAATTTTACATTTCTAACTCAGATCGTTTCCCAAGTTACCATCATTACTGGTTCTTCAAAATTTTGTGCTCATTTTATCATGCAATCTTTAACTAATTCTGTCTCTGAATCAATTTCTATCAGTATGTTATACAATCTTTTTATATGCATTGGCCTCTGATCTCTGATCTATTGTATCAGATGCTCTTCACTTTATGCAATACCAATTTTTTGATCTTTTTTCCACCTATTCTGCAACTGTACATACTGGAATCATGTTTGAATTGCCCTTTCCTCTCTTAATATATTCAAAGACTTTAACTGTAATACATTCTTTTTTATAGTCAAAAGTTATTTATAAGTAATTGTATCCTGTCATTGCTCTATACTTATATTCTCAATTGCGTGTCTGGGAACTGTCCACAAAGGTATCTTATCATTTAATTTATATTGATATTTTTTCCAGACACGCAAAAAAGCATTCCTTAATATATGGCTTTTAAAAGTCCTATCCACCTTTTTATCATAAATCAAATAAGCATGCCAGCCATATATCAAATCATAACCCTCAATATTCAGTATCCTTTCTTCTGTTAGGTTAATCCAATCACTGATAGCCGATAAGACAGCTGCTTCATAATACAATTTAAGATTTGGCATTTTCAAGCCTCCTCTTTCACATGTATCTTGCATTATTTTTAACTTGACTCTTGGTTTCTTGCCAGCCCAAATAAACTTATTAATACCTTTCTGCCATTCTTCCAAATTTGCATCTTTTTAAAGTATTGGTATCATTTGAAAAAGAAATAAAAACTTTGGCAAAACTCTCATTTTAACTGCTGCAATCCTTCCCAGCAATGACAATTGTAATTTTTTCCACTTCTCTAACTCTGCCTGTATTTTATGCCATAGCACTTCATAATTATGTTTATATAACTTTCTGTTTGATGTTGCAATATAAACTCCTAATTATTTAACCTTCTTCACTATCTCACAGCCAGTTACTCTCTCCAACTCTTCTCTTTCTTTTATAGTCATATTATTGGTTAACATCTTTGTTTTCTCTACATTTATTTTAAATCCTGAAACTTGATCATATTGCCTAACTATATCCATTAAACTTATAGCTGATTTTACTGGTTGGGTTAAAGTTACAACCACATCATCTGCAAATGCTTGTACTCTATAATCTTGTTGTCTGATCTTAATACCCTGTAAATTATCTGCCCCCCGTATTTTATTCAACAACACTTGCAAGGTCAAAACAAACAACAATGGTGACAGGGGACATCCCTGTCTTGTTCCTTTTCAATTTTAAATGTTTCAGTTAAGTTTCCATTCACTATTATTTGTGCTGTTTGTTTCTGATATATTGCTTGAATTGATTTTATGAAGTACTCCCCTAATTGCATCTTTTGAACTATCTTCTCTAAAAATTGCCAATTCAATCGATCAAACGCCTTCTCTGCATCCAAAAACATGAGCACTGCAGGGACCTGGTTGTTCCTTCCCAAATATTCCAGTATATTAACTATTTGCCTTACATTGCCTTTCATTTGTCTACCTTGTATAAACCCAGTTTGATCATTGTTAATCACACATTGCATAACTGACATTAACCTATTTGCTAAAATTTTTGCAAAAATCTTATAATCAATATTAAGTAAAGATATAGGTCTGTAATTCTTTGGCTAAGTATGATCCTGATCTTCTTTCGGAATCAAAGATATAAAGGCTGTTCTCCAAGATGGTAGTACCTCTCCTCCCATTTGTATTTTAACAAACAACTCCTTAAGCGGTTCCACCATTTCAAGTTGGAGATTTTTATAATATGCCGATATCAAACCATCTGTTCCAGGAGCCTTTCCACTTTTCAGTTGATTAATTGCAAGGAGAATATCCTCTGTAGTTATCATTGAATTCAATCTTTCTCTTTGTTCATCATTAATTATAGTGATATTCTCCTTCTGCAAAAATCTATCTATATCACTATCCTGTATATTATCACCAACATAAAGCTTCATGTATAAATCTAAAAAGGTTTTTTTAATCATACTCTGTTGGTATACCTCTTTAGCTTTATATTGTATTTTTTCTACAGTATGTGATTTTTGTTTCTTCCTTAACATATACGATAACCATCTGCCTGGTTTATTTGCATTGCAAAAAGTATTATGCTTAGCATATTGCAAATTTGTTGCCACCTGGTCTGACATCAACATATTGAACTGCCCTTTCAATATTGTAATAGTCTCCTTCGTTTTCTTATCATCTGGTTTCCTTATTAGTGCCCGTTCCTTCTTTTTTATTTCCTCCTCCAATTCTCTCTGTTTTTTCTCCTGTTTTTGCCTATATACATTGTTTAAATTTATTAACACTCCCTCATATATGCTTTACTTGCATCCCAGACCATTTCCATGGACGTGCCCTTATGCATATTTAATTTTAAAAACTCCTTCATTAATTTTTTACATTCATTCACATTTGCCTCATATCAAAACAAATTCTCGTTCAACCTCCAAGACCTCCTGGATTTTTCTCCAACTTCTAGTTTCATCCATACAGGGTTATGATCTGATAATGTTCTTGGACAAATCTTGGTTTTCTTAACCCTAGAAAGAAAATCATTAGTAATTAGAATAAAATTTATTCTAGAAAAAGATTGGTGTCTGTCAGAAAAAAAAGTAAAATCTTGTTCATCAAAATTCCTTTCACGCCATATATCTCTCAGTTCCATGTCATCCACCGTATCAAAAAAGGATTGGGGGAGTTTGGCCCGTATATGCAAGTTTAGCACAAATTTCTTCTTGTCCTTCTTAGTATCGATTACCCCATTCCAATCACCCATCAGTAAACATGATGTATAATCCATTTGTACTAGCCTTGTATGCAAAAATTTATAAAATTTCTCTTGTTGTTGATTTGGTGCATATATTCCCATCAAAAGGACTTTCTTCCCTTCTATTAATAATTCAATTGCTATATATGTGAGTTGGGTTGTGTGACAACATACTGTGATATACTGTAAATTTAGAGGAAATTAAATTGCCTCTACTTACTACTCATTGAAGGCCACAGAAAAAGTAATACTATACCAGAGTTTCCCTACCCTTGCAACTTCAGCTTCCAGAATTCCCCAGCCAGCATGGTGTGGTTGGAGAATTCTGGGGATTGAAGTCCACACATCTTAAAGTGGCCAAGGTTGAAAAATATTGATCTGAAATATTAGTGTTTGTAAGAGTTTGTTGCAGCACACACAATCAGACATAATTAAATGAACTTCAGCAGGTTTCAAATTACATAAGAAACTTTTTTATATACAATACCATACAGGAGAATTCAGCATACAATATCAGGAACACAGAGGCAATATTCATAGAAGCAAGTCATTACAGAGTAGACAGATACAGAGGCTAATAAATTGTATAGAGGCTGTCATTACAGAGGCCAAACCAACTCTTATATACAGTTCAGCAAGTCTAAGCCATGCCCAGACTCCAAACTGTCTCTTATGACAAACAAATATTATGTTTCAGTTTCCAAACAGTCCCCATTGGTTAACCTGTTGCCATGTCTATTCCAGCTATGAATATTCATACTCTGTCACTGTTTAGTAGAATTACTGCTAAAAACAGTGACTTAGCTTTTTAAGTGCAGGAATTTAAAATACATATCTAGATATTAACTTGCTATAATTAAGAGTAAATTATGTATATCTTTTCAGCAAAACCATCTAGCATAGTAGATGTACTACTTAGCATAAGTGGGTGTCCTATTTTAAAAGCTTCTATCCACCTTTAAAAACATATGCATCCTTTTGCATTATGTAAAAATGTTAAGACCAAATCAACCTCTAGCAACTTTTTGTTTTTTAGGTTTTGCAGAATAGTTATGCATCTCTTTTGGCTAAACTGCATTCTATTACATATCTCATTATTTGGGGTATCAGTCTTTTTGTGCTCAGGTATTTCCTGGGCTTACAATGGTGCAGTTCTCACCTTTAAGTGCAAATTCACATATATTTTTCCAAAAAAATTAAGCAAAATGGCTGTTTCACAGAAAAAAAAAATGGTGCTCAAAGAAACTTCTGTAAGATGTATCTCGTAAAAAAAAATTACAACTACCCTCCAAATCAGTAAATGCATATTGATTGAAATGAAACAAATCTGACGAATGTGCACTCAAAATTCAAATAAAAAAATACAGTAAAACATACCTCTTGACCTCTCCTCAAAAAGTGCAAACAAATTCATGTCCCTTTATTGTACAGAGGCATAATAAGAATGAAAATTCACATTCTATACCAGAGATGGCTAACCTTTTCCGGACTGAGTGTCCAAAGTGCGCATGCGCTCATTCACTCAAACCCCCAAAATGCAATGCATTCATGGCCCACGTGCATATGTGTGTGTCCCTGCGCATGCCCCTGCCCCCCACACATGCGCCCTGCCCCCACACATGTGTCCCTGTATGCACCCCGCCCCTACACATGCCCCACACATGCCCCACTTGTTTGTGTGTGCCCCACCCCCGCATGCATGCACATGCCCTCCACTCCCCCCACCCCATGCATGTACATGTTCATGGCAGAGACCCAACAATCAGCTGGACGGTGGGAGGCACGTGTGCATGCACAGCAGAGCTAAACTGGGGCGATGATTCAAGTGCCCACAGAGAGGGCACTGTGTGCTACCTGTGGCATGCATGCCATAGGTTCGCAATCACAGTTCTATACTGTATACATTCTATATCACTCTTTGGGACTCTTTTGTCCCAAATTCCCTGATAATTTAAATAAAACTACAAATAATTTCAGAAACGTCTTCCCTTACCCCCCAGGTACTCTTTGCACTCATCTAGTAAGAGACAATGTAATTGTTCTGTCATTGTTTGAAAACCCTCTTCAGCACTACGACCAAGGACAGTTTCTGTAGATTGGTTTGATTTGTGTCTGTAAATAATTTCTTTTCAGATGAAAAATAGTTAAATATAACTTGGTGGCAAAGCCATTAAAAATGCCAATCTGTATAATGCTGTGCTTCAAGCTCTAAAATTATATTAAAAAGTCCTTAATTGTAAGTTGCTTAAGATCTGTTTTCAATACTAAATATAATCTTTGTCCTTTCCCCTTATCACAAGTTTAAACAAGCATTGAACGAAGAAATAGGAAAACTATTGAGAAAGGTTTCTTCCTAGTGACTCCAAACAGCATATCCAGGGGTGAAATCCAGCAGATTCTGACAGGTTCTGGAGAACCGGTAGCGGAAATTTTGAGCAGTTCAGAGAACTGGAAAATACCACCTCTGGCTGGACCCAGAATGGGGTGGGAATGGAGATTTTGCAATATCCTTCCCCCAGGAGTGGGGAGGGGATGGAGATTTTGCAGTATCCTTCCCCTGCCACGCCCACTAAGCCATTCCCACCAAGCCACACCACGCCCGCCAAGCCACGCCCACAGAACTGATAGTAAAAAAAATTGGATTTCACCACTGAGCACATCCTATAGGCACATCCCATAATTCTGCTGGATAGACTTTAGACCATAACCACCTTCCTTTGATGTCTCATGAAGAAAAGCTTAAAGTAAGAATGCAAAATTGCACATGCAGAATTCTGCTTCTTGTACTGCTCTGTAATTTGTTCTTTTTCAATAGAATTTTTAAACAGGCCCACTTTTCTGTGTCTGTTGAATGTACCTCAGTAATGTTTAGGATTGAGGAAAAACAGTGAGAATATGAAAGCAGTTTTAGCTAGCTGGTGTGACTCATATAACATATATTCCATACATTCATTCTGAAATAAAGGAAATTAATCTTATTACTATCTCAAGCTGAAATTTGGAGCCAGTAATACATTATGACTTTGGTACAGCAATTTAGAGCTCACTGCTGGCTTGTATACAATATATATTCTATATCGTCTATTGATAATACACTAGCATCTGTCAGTATTATTGCTGTATATTTTTATTATTCATCAGGGGCTCTTTCATTGATTATTTGACATAAGGAAAACCTATTGCAATAAATCAGAAAGTAGGAAATGTGTAGTGCACATGATATATGTCACCCTAACACCTACTTAGCATGCTTTGGCCACCTATGAATTGTGTTGCCAACATTTGTCAGCAAAAATACTGATATCTGGTTATGTGCTTTTTTTCCAAAAAGAACAGCAAATCAGGTGTGCTAAGCTTCTGCTGTAAATCATCCAGAATTATGCATAAAGGATTGGATGTTACATTTCAAATCAGCGAACACCTAGAAGCAAATAAACTAATAACCAAAAACCAACATGGGTTTATCAAAAACAGATCATGCCAGAGTAATCTTTTTGCATTCTTTGACAAAGTAATAAAATTAGTGGACCAGAGGAATAACGTTGATATAATTTACTTGGACTTCAGTAAGGCATTTGATAAAGTAGACCATAACCTACTACTAGATAAAGTAGAAAAATGTGAGTTAGACAGCATCACCACTAGATGGATTCGTAACTGGCTGACCAACCGCATTCAACGTGTAGTCCTCAATGGAACTGCATCTACATGGAGGGAAGTATGCAGTGGAGTACCGCAAGGCTCTGTTTTAGGTCCAGTACTGTTCAACATCTTCATCAATGACTTGGACAAGGGGATAGATGTGGAACTCATCAAATTTGCAGGTGACACCAAGCTGGCAGGAATAGCTAACACTCTAGGACAGTGATGGCTAACCTTTTTGCCATCGCGTGCCAGGAGAGGGGAGCGGGGGAGGGTTGCGCACACACGTGTGTCCACGCGCATGCGAGTGCAACCCCCCCCCGCTCCTGGCACATGATGGCCTGGTAGGCCCGTTTTTCTATCTTACCTGGTTCCAGATCCTCTCTATCTGGGAAGGGCAAAAACCGCCTTTCCCACTCCGGAGACCCTCCAAAAGCCTGAAATGGCCCATTTCCCAACTCCCAGTGGGACAGGAAGTGACATTTTTTCCTGTCCCCGGTCTCCAGAGCCTCTCTAGGAGTCTCTAGGAGCCACTCTAGGAGTCTCTGGAGGCTGGGGACAGCAAAAAAGTCACTTCTTGTTCCACCGGGACTGGGAAATGGGGCCTTTCAGCCACTCCGAGGGAGTGGGAAAGGTTGTTTTTGCCCTTCCCAGATAAATAGAATCTGGAGCCAGGTAAGAAAGAAAAATGGGCCTTCCCCACCCCACCCCAGGCCCCCCAGAGGCAGGAAACAGCCTGTTTCCCTACTTCTGGTGGGCCCAGAAGGCCCGAAAATCAGCTGGCCGGTGCACACATGCGTCCAAGAGCTGAGCTGGAGTGCCCACTAATATGGCTCCACATGCCACCTGTGGCACGCGTGCCATAGGTTTGCCATCATGGCTCTAGGAGATAGGCTTAAGATACAGAAGGATCTTGACAGACTTGAACATTGGGCACTATCTAAGAAAATGAAATTCAATGGTGAAAAAAAGTAAGGTTCTACATTTAGGGAAGAAAAACAAAATGCACAGGTACAGTATATGCAGTACCTTGCTTAATAGTAGTAACTGGGAGAGGGATCTTGGAGTCCTAGTGGACAATCATTTAGATATGAGCCAGCAGTGTGCAGCAGCTGCCAAAAAAGCCAACAGAGTTCTGGGCAGCATAAACAGAGAGATAGAGTCAAGATCATGTGACATGTTAATACCACTTTATAATGCCTTGGTATTATAACTTGGAATACTGTATCTAGTTTTGGTTGCCACAATGTAAAAAAGATATTGAGACTCTAGAAAGTGCAGAGAAGAGCAACAAAGATGGTTAGGGGACTGGTGGCTAAAACATATGAAGAATGGTTATAGGAACTCAGTATGTCTAGTTTAATAAAAAGAAGGACTAGGGGAGACATGATAGCAGTGTTCCAGTATCTCCGGGGCTGACAAAGAAGAGAGAGTCAAGCTATTCTCCAAAGCACCTGAGGGTAGGACAAGAAGCAATGAGTGGAAACTAATCAAGGAGAGAAGCAACTTAGAACTAAGGAGAAATTTCCACAGAACAATTATTCTGTGGAACAACTTGCCCCCAGAAGTTGTGAATGCTCCAGCACTGGAATTTTTAAGAAGATGTTGGATAACAATTTGTCTGAAGTAGTGTAGGGTTTCCTGCCTAGGCAGGGGGTTGGACTAGAAGACCTCCAAGGTCCCTTCCAACTCTGTTATTCTATTCTATTCTACTATTGGTACTGATATTCCTTCCAAGTATTTTTTTAAAATGTGACTCATGGCTATAAAACAATTATCTGCCTGTTAAATATTTTTTTTATTTTAAAAATGTATATAACACCTTTCAAAGTGAGAGACATGCACTTCCACTTGTGTAATGAGCAAATCAGTCCAGACCTGCTTCATATCCCATCATTTCAGCCTTAAACTTTTTAAAACCTACTCGTTACCATAAGATTCCACATTCCATAATTACATAGCAATATGGAATTTAGTTTTATTGTTCATTTAATCTAATTTCAAATCAAAGCAGGCGTGGTGTTAATGCAATACTTGCAATGTTTTAAAATATTGGGCTAATTTTCATATTACACTAAATTACTATAAGCCTATAGCCACATTGGTACTTACCTTAACTCCATCCTATTTTTGGTTCAATTTTAAAAATCAAGCAATCCATTCTTAGCTTGATCCCTTCCCTTCCCTTAGAATAGCAAGAGCTGATTTGAGATGTGCTATTAAAAACAGCAAAGCGGGCCTCTGGTCAGAAAGTACAGACCTTCTTTCAAGATCCTATGGACCCGAGACGTATGTGGCAAGGTATTTAGATCATTACTGACTGTAAGACAGCTTCCCTGACATGTAAGGGTGACATGGATTCCCTAAACAAGCTAAATATTGTTTTTTGATGGTTTGAGGTCACAACAACGTTCCAGCAAGGAAGACTGTTCTCCTCCCTAATGAGCAGATAGTCAGGTTTGATACAATTGCTGTTCGGAAGATCCTGCAGAAAATCAATACTCGGAAAACTGCTGGTCCTGATAATATACCTGGGCAAGTACTTAAGGGTTAATTTTAGTTTGGCATTCAACACAATTATTAGTCAGCATTTGATGAACAAACTGGGCCTCTTAGGTTTTAATACTCCTTTATGTAATAGATTTTAATACTCCTTTATGTTCCTTATTGACAGGCCCCAGTTTGTGTGAGTTGGAAGAAAAGTTTCCAACTCCATCTCCTTGTGTACAGGTTTTGCACAGGGCTGTGTCTTGAATCCGCTACTGTTCACCTTGATTACCTACAATGGCTGTGTCAAATCTGGTACAAATCATATTGTGAAGTATGTGGATTACACAGCAGCAATGGGTCTTATCCAGGATGACAATGAAGATACTTATAGGGAAGAGGTGAAGGCTGTGGTGGACTGGTGCAATAAAAGTAACCTGGTTCTAAATGTTAATAAAACAAAAGAGATCATTGTAGATTTTAGAAAGAGCCAGCATAGTCATACTCCACTCAGTATCAAGGATGAAGTTGTAGAGGTGGTCAACAATATTAAGTATCTGGGAATGCAGATAACTAACAATCTAAACTGGTCTCTCCACACATCATCCTCAGTGAAGCGTTCAAACCAGTGTCTGCATTTCCTGCATCGGATGAAGAGAGAACATCTTTCTCCTTCTGTCTTGGCCACTTTTTACAGAAGCACGATTGAGAGCATTTTAACAAACTGCATCACTGTTTGGTTTGGTGGCAGCAGTGCCTCAGATAGAAAGTCCATACAGAGAGTGGTAAGGACAGCCAAGATTATAGGAACCTCGCTTCCTGTCATTCGGAATGCTGTTTATAAGTTATGTTTCAAGCATTGTTAGAGACCTCACACAGCCACTTCATGGCCTGTTTCTGTTGCTCCCCTCTGGGACGAGGTTTTAAAGTATTTCTAGCAGGACTACCAGATTCTGTAACAGCTTTGTTCCCTATGCTATCCATCTGGTAAACTTGCAAGATTTGTTTTTCTTGCCATGTACATGTATGCATCCAAACTAGACTGTGTTGTTTTTCTGTGTCATATAATATATGTGGGTATATATGCATAATTTTGTATTTATTTATTTATTTAGTCATGTTTATGTAGTGTATATTGGAGGTAGTGACCCCTTGAGAGCTGTATGCAATGACATTTCATTTTAATGTATGCCGATTAGTGTACATTCAAAGTGACAATGAAGTTATTCTAAGTCTAAGTCTTCCCTTCTCTCTTCCCCTTCCCCTCCCTCTTCTCCTCCCTCTTCCTCTTCTAAAAGATCATATAGAGACAACAGATATGCATACATATAAACACATTCATAAATATAACTTGAAACAAGTGATCTTTTGGAGGCTATAGCTGTGTTTGACATTTGAGGAAAATAAAGATTGAGAAGGCAGGTGTTTGGCTTCCGTGCATGGTAGGGTTAGACTTATCTGCCCTTCCTCTCTCTCCCTCTTCCAAAATTTGAATTCCAGGCTCCTCATTATAGTGTTCCTGTGTTTTCTACATCATCCATGGCAGCAAATGATACTGACCAGTTTCAGCAGCCACACTGCCGGAATTTGCAAAGGATGCATAACACAGATTTAGAATTGTAAATTTGCATTATTGGCTGCACTTGTCAGAGGGATCAGGAGTCATAGTTCACCATGTGTAAAGGGCTCCAGTTTTGGGAAATTCTGCTTATCTTTATGCCAATAACAAATGCATGTACACTTTTATACATAAATAAACTTCAAAAGTATGTGTGTGTCTTCAAGACAGGCCTTTAAAACTTAGATTGGATTGCATGTTTCAGCTTACTTCAAAGCATTATTCTACCATAGATAATACAGCACTAAAACAGAGTTGCAAAATGTAATATATGGCATACAGAGGCTGAGCTTTTAAAATTTTCTGTGACAGCGAGAGAGCAAAAGAAGAGGTTTGAAAATGATTAATAGGACATGAAATACTTAAAAAGATACATTGATGACATTCTGGAGGTTAGCAATCAGAGACAATATTACTTACCATCTGTTTTGCATTCGAATAATTTAGTGAGTTGACTATACAGTATAAATGAAACACTTCTCATGGGTCACTGCATACTACATACCTGAAGTCCTGGTCTCTGTTTTTAAGTGTATACAAATATGTTTTCTCATTTTTCTCAAGCAGATGAGGGACTTCTAGAGATGAACAACACTATGCACAATTTCATATTGTTAGGAATAATTAATACTAACACCTACAGAGAATGCTTGGTGAAGGAAACTGTCAGAGGCCAAAGAGTTAAAGGCTAAGAAAATCTAGCCACTTCCTGTTATTCCCAAACTTTGGCTTAGGATACTTAGTTGAAAGCCAACAAATCTACACAATTCAGCAAAATAGATATTCCATTCCATTAATTTTGCAGGAGAGCAACATTTTATTTTCTATCCCAAGATATTTAATATCATGCTTTATACAGGTTCCCTATTGCTTTTCCTTTAATATCCATGGATTTTTCTAACGTTAAAAACAACTTCTGCCAAGTAAAATAATGAAACTTAGTTATACATAACAATGTATAAACAAACAATTTTTGTTTTGGAATGCTTCATTTGTGGTTTTGATTATATAGCACAGAGAAAGTCATATTTCAAGTGGGTGTATTTTTCACTGTTTTATTATATTTGCAGGTCAATACAAAATGGCCTCTTTCAATGATTACTGTGAACATTTCTGTTTTTCCCTAAATTCATAGAAATAATGAAAGGATGAAACAACAATGAAATGACAACTATTATATTACTTAACAGTTCAGAGTTTGCCTAAATAACCAGATCTTAACTCAGAGCAGAAGTGCACCTAATGTTAGTGATAACCTAGCCTCAAGTTGTGGCCTCTTATAGGCATACCGTAGCTAATAGGTTATAATAGTAAGGTAGAGGAGAGTTTCTTTAAGCAGCATTTAAACTCAGGCAAATTTTAATAGGATATTTAAGTCCCCAATACTTATCCTTAACTGTTTAGGATATTACATATTTTTCCCCTTGAATGTAAGTTGGAAGTTATTGGAAGGAATACAGCTGGAGTACCCAACCCCCCAACAGCCCATTCAGAATCGGGCCACGGAAGTAGCAGGCAAGTGCACATGTGCAGCTTCATTTATGCCAGCTGCAGGTGTGCATGCCCACCTCTCATGCTGAACCATCCCCTCTCCCCCCTGCCGGTTTGCAAAGCCAGAAAGGTTGGAGACTCCTGCAATACAATTCATGTAAAATTGCTATTAAAGTATTTATATTTGCCATTCTTGATAGCGATCTAGGCTCAGGTTTGCTTTTCATTTTTTTTTTCAGGTGTAAGCCTCATCTAGATAGCATAGCTGTGATCTATAGGAGAAGTAAATATAGGTTGTCGTCAACTTACAACTGTTGATTTAGTGACTATGAATTTTTGACAGCACTGAATAAAGAAATGTATGAGTTGTGCCCAAAAGTACAGCTGTTACAGTGCCCCCACAGTCACATGATCAAAATTTGGGCTCTTGGCAGCCCACGCACACTTAAAACCACAAGGGGGCTTTAAGCTGCTCCATCTGCCTATCTCTTTCCATCTGTGTCCTGTGCTCCACTGCCCCAGGTGACCTGAACTCATCCTATACAGTCCCCATTGGAAAGCATGCTAACTTGCATGGTGCAGGTCCACCTGATGAATTGGAAAGGATCCTTAATGCTGCCAATGCAAGCACCTGTCAATTAGATTTCTTTCTGGTTGGGTAAAAGCCTCCAGGACAGTGAAAGCCAGATGGGTTCAGGCAGTGATAAATTCTTTACTGCAGGAGGAGACATTTTTCGGACCTTTTAAAGAGGCCCTAGTTTGCCCTCTCTTCAAAAAGCCATCTCTCTTTTTTAAAATTTTATTTATACATTTTTCTTTGTGCTTAAGTGCTTAATAAACAGTGTGCTATCTGGGACAATTTAAATAACAATAATAATAATTACAACAACAACAACCACTACTGTTCAACATCACAAATCCATCAAACTGTAGAAGAAGAAAAATGAAGTTTGAATGATTATGTGAACCAAAGTACAGAAAAATTGCTGCAGGCTGTAAAAACAAAGAACATAAAAACAACAGAAACAAAGGCAGAATATAAGGAAAAACAGCTGGGTGACAGATTAAATAGATTAAATAAACAATAATAATACTAAAGTAGACTGAAGAATGGAATTGGAAAATAGTAGCCACAATATTAGCAATTTCAGTAATGAAGTTTGTGTCTGTGAATAGATTATGCCAAGTCTCTCCATCCGAAAGAAGAAATGAACAGAAATCAAATCCTACATCAATATTTGAATAAACTAAAGATTAAGACTATTAGAAACAAAGGTAAGGAATATAAAATTGATCCATTTGATTAAGGTGAAAGCAAGATATGTTGCTACTTGTGGACTGTCTGCTGATACAAGGACTGAAAAGATGAAATTTTATGGATTTGTTTATTGATAAAAGATAGGATATCTTTTTCTTTGTATGAAGCTGTTTGTATGAAGAGATAAATATAATCTTAGAGGGGTGAAGAGTCACTAAATTTGTTTACTGTATAGTTGTGTTTAAGGTTGGAAAATACTTTGTGATGTATTTTTTTTCTTTTTTTATAATCTTAATTTTTTTCTTTTTTGTTGCACTTTTTAAATTCTATTCCCTTTTCTTACTTTAAACTCAATTTTTGTTAGGTTTTACTATTATAACAAGAATTCGAAAATAAATGTATATGTAAAATAAAAAAATAGGAATTCAATAGGAAAAAAACCAATGAATAAAGAAGAATTACCAGAGATGCTGCATTTTCAGAAATTATGTTGTTGTAAGGTATGTGAAAATGTATTCTGAAAAGCTGGGGTTTTTATTATTATTATTATTTTAATTTTTGGATATACATCAATATCATTATATGAACAGTGAGGCATTTGGATATCATTTAAATACTAATACTACTAATAATAATTGTTACATTAATCCTACTTATATAATAGTGTCATTATACATATTCGTATTACAGTGTGTTCCTTCATTGTTTAGTTGTTTAGTATCTTTGTGCGCCATTATAATAACAATCACAATATTATTTAAACATACATAGTGATACCATTTTTCAACATCTAATCTTTACATCTAGCTATTTTTTTTAATATATTATATAAAAATATATATAATGATATTCTCCCTTGATCTTATTTCTGCCTCTATTCTAGCTCTCAATAAAGCCAATCTTATATTAAACAGTATTCCCTTTCTAACCATCATTTCTTGCCTGCTTTAGTATTTCAATTCTTATTCATTTTTTGACTTGCCTCCCAAATTCCTCCCTTGGGTCTTTGTCTGTCTACAGTTGTCTGTCTATAGTTCTTCTATCTCTACTATCTTTTGCTGCTGTACCTCCAGAGGATCTGCCCAAGCCCTTATCTTTTCTTCAAAAATAACTTTTTTTATCTCTTAATATATATTGTCCCTTATATGATTCATAAGTCTTTATTGTCTTCTCCTTCTTCTCTTCTTGTTTTATTTGTTGATTTATCTATTCTATCTTTTCCTCTGGTCTGTTATCTCCTCTATTTCCTGTGTTTTATGCTCTTTATTCGTTGTTCCTTGTTGAACATTTTCAACATTTTCTGATTTCCCAACAATGTCATCATTAAGTCTTTTATATCCCTGTGGTTCTTTATCAACATATCATAAGTACTTTGGAACCATTTCTTTTTGAAATCCACTCATCTCCCCTTGATGCAACATCTTGTCTTATTTTGATACGTCCAAATATTGCTTAATAGCATGTCAGTAGTCTGTCACTGCCCCAAAGTCTCAATTGTCTATGACCAGAAAGCCAACTTAGAAACTGTTTGCTCAATCCTAGTGTTGCTCCTCAGGGGAATGCAATAGTTATAGTTCTTTGTGTCCCACAGTTTGTCAATTAGTTCCATTTAGGTAATCCAGGAAGATTTCCAAATGTCTCCTTTAATCCACTCTGTAAATTCAGTCATAGATCCTGGCATTTAAAGTCGCTTTCTTTAGATGTCTTCCATAATCTCACAATTAAACCTCCATATTAATTAAACCAAAATATATAGATATAGAACAGTAGATAGCACAGCAGTCCTTCAGGTGTTAGTTATTTCCACTTTTTCCCCCTTTGTTTTATCAGTACTTCCCAATGTTATAGGAGGTTAGTATATATTCCATTCACCAGTAGATGATACCTTCAGCTTAAATTTCAACATTGCACAAAATCTAACAGATATTTATTTCAGTTTTTTGCAAACAGTCAATATTCTGACAAATAATTCCAGCATTTTAAAATGTCTTACCAAAATATGACAATAAAGTTTAAAAATCTAATCTTTCTATATTTTAAAGATTTTGCGCTCTCCCTTTAGTTCCTTTTCTTTCAGGTCTATAATTTTTCTCTCTGTAATTATTCACCGCTTTGATAAGCATTTCAGAGTCTCTTTTCCAGGGTTTATTTTCTTTGAGGTTAGATTCTAGGTAAAAAAAAAAAAATCACCTCACCCAGTTCTAATCACTGTTCATCTACACCGCTCCAGCACATTCTTTGTTTCTTCAGCTGCCCCAGCTTCATGGCAGCCATAATGGCTACCTCCTTTTCATCATTGGATGGGAAGGAATGCCTGGGTCCAGCTGGAGAGCCGACACTTTTCACGACCTGTAGGTTGCCCCTATAGGGTGACTTTAGCCCTTTGGGGGCCCCTCCAATGAGGATGATTCAGTGCAAGTTCGCAGAGCTATGCTTCGTGCATCTGATCTCACCGCGACGTCAAACCGGAAGTCTGAATAGCTGAGTTTTGAAGAGATGTGTTCTGAGTGCTGCTGATTACCAATGTGGATGATCAGGCAACTGCTTCTTGCTGAGTAAGCAGAGATTGTAAGAGAAATTTAAGGCAGACAGACTCTAAAACAGTGGTATGCAACTTTTTCTTCACCACAGACCCTCTTTAAATACTTTTGATAAAGTTGAATATATTACCAAGATTATTGTTTCTATTTCAGACTGTGCCAATAAAAATTGAAAAGACCTCAATAAGATAATAAGGAAATATGTATGCCAAGGGAAAATACAAGAATCTTAAGAATGATGCAAGATACAAGATTGAGAGGTGGATTTGGGTTACCAAATTGAGAACTATATTACCAGGCAGCAACTCCGTTATGGTTGAAGGAATGGGTGGAGTTAAGAAATATAAGATTGTTAACATTGGAAAGGTATGACTTGCAACTGGGATGGCATGCTCTTTTCTGGTATAGTAGAAATAAGATGCACACATATTTTCATAGACACTATGTAAGAAATGCATTGTTATTGGTCTGGAAGAAAGTAAGAGACAAATACTATGTGAAAATACCAACATGGTTATCGACTATGGAAACTTTAATACACCCAAATGTTTTTAATTTTGGATGCTAAATTATATGGTTTTTATATGGAAAAGACTGAGTTGAATAGGATACTCATGGGAACAGATGATAATTTAATTTAAAAAAATATAATTTTTTGCTTAGTATTGAATTAGAGGAGGAGAAGTAAAAGAAACAATGATAGCCTGGGGAAGAAACTTTGGATATTCAACTGATTTGGAAAAATGGCAACAACAACAAGAGCCTCAGATAGCTTGACTGGCTAGATAGCCTGTTATTAACACCCAGCTGTCTGCAATTATGCAAGTTCGAGGCTCAAGGTTGACTCAGCCTTCCATCCTTTCTAAGGTAGGTAAATTGAGGACTCAGTTTGTGGGGGCAATAAGCTGACTTTGTATAAATATACAAAAAGTATGAAGGCTATTGCTTAATGCATTGTAAGCCGCCTGAGTCTCCGGAGAAGGGCGGCATATAAATCTAATTTTTAAAAAAAAACTATGGGAAAGGTATTATAAATTAACGGTGTCCACTGCATATAAGGAAAATCAATATAAAATGTTTTGTACATGGCATATGCCACCTAAGAAATTAGCAAAAATGTTTAAAGAAAAATCAGCTAAATGTTGGAAGTGTCATCAACTATCTGGATCATATTATCATATGTGGTGGACATGTCCGGAAGCTAAAAACTATTGGATTAAATTTAAGACTTGGAGGAAATGATACAGAAACGTATCGAATTTAAACCAGAGTTGTTCCTACTGGGTATCCTACCTCAAAAAATTAGCAAGGAAAAAGTTTATCTGATAATACATGTAATAATAGCTGCAAGGACTGTCTATGCACAAAATTGGAAAACAGAGTAAATACCTTTGGAAGAAGTAATAAAAAAAATCTTAGATTGTGCAGAAATGAATAGATTAACTCTGATGATTAAGGATAGAGAAGACTTAGAATATTTTAAAACATGGAATGATTTTTATTATTGGTTGGAGAAGACATATAAATGATTAATTATATAAGTATGTGAAAATATATGATGAGTTGAATATTATGTTAGAGATGAATTGATATTATGGACTGGATAAGGGTCAAGATAGAAGTAATGACAACTATACAGAAAAAGAAAGAACTTTGGAAGATAACACTGAGATGTCACAGGGAAGAGAAAACTGATGTATTAAATGTTTATTTGTCTAAAAAATAAAAAAAGTTTTTTTAAAAAAAATAACTTGTGGCCACAGACCACCAAGATGTACTGGTAACTCAAGATTTAAATCATAATATTTCTTCAACCTTTTGTGGACCCCCTGTGATGAATTGCAATCCCTCAATGGTCCACTGACCACAGATTGAGAACTACTGCTCTAGAGAATAAACAAGTAGAGTGTGACTCTGACAGAATAAACTAGTTAGGAATGCTTAGAGTTTTCTCTCTACTTGATTTACATGAGAGGGTGTAAATGGAATAAGAAGAAATTCTAACTGACTAAACCTTAAAAAATAGAAATAAACACAAGATGGGCAAGATTCAGCAGTTGTGAGTTGTGGTGCGTGTAACAGAACAATATATCATATATTTTCAGCAAGTGCAAAGCTCTTGTAATGGTTTTTAAATTAAAAAAGGAATATTGGGTTTCAAAAAAATACTCATTCATTAACTACTGCAATAATAAGTACGATTCCCTAGCAGCAATGGGAAAAAGAATGGAAGATGATTAGGAGCGCCTAAAAAGTCATAATTGTAAATATTTATCTAAAGCACAATTTCTAAAAATTTAAGAGAGAAAAAAATGGACAGCAGTTTAAAATAAAGAATGCCCAAGATAAAGGTACCTTTTATATTAAAAGTAAATTTCTTAATATCAACTTTTCTTTTTTAAGAATGTTGTAAATATATACATATGTTTGTTCATTCTGCTCTTTTTTCACTGAATGTATTTGTAAACATATTTGCGCAAAAAATGTTTGATTCTGTATGTACTAAAGCTTAGAAGAGGTAGAGGCAGAGGAGGTTCACAATAAGCTAGTAAATTGATAACAATATTATGTAGGAGAAATTAAGTGGAATTGTAGATATCCTTTTTATGCTTTATACTGTGACGAATGTGACAAATAAAAAAGGCAAACTAGAAATTCAGAATCATTGACTAATGAGTGAGCAATACTGATCACATTCCATTAGAGATTGCTAATATTTTTTTGGGTTTTCTATTCTTTTCAAATAAATCATGCATTTACATTACTTTTAATCAATTGTGGCTCACTAATAGGGATCATGTATCTCTCTAAATATTGCTGAATGAACTGTCCAAATATACTGCCTATGCTGACTTGGGCCAGTTGGATTTAAAGCAACATTACATGAGCCCAGTTTTCTCAAAAATCCTTAATACAAGTATGGGAGAAGTGTATAGTATAGATCAGGGGTGTCAAACTCCAGGCCCGTGGGCCGAATCTAGCCCACAACGAGGCTGGATCCGGCCCGCGTGGCCATCCTGGAAACAGTAAGGATCTGGCTTGTGCCACTTCGGCCTGGCCCACGCCATCCCGGTTCTCCATCACCGTGTGAAGAGCAACTAAAATAGTCTGTGGGACTATGGTAAGAAAAATAGTTCAGACCTTCCAACCTTGTGAGATTTTTTTTTTCTTTTTTTTTTTGTGAGAAGTTGGAAGATCTGAACTATTTTTTTTTTACCATAGTCCCACAGACTACTTTAGTTGCCCTGCATACCGGTGGAGAATGGAGCTGGAAAGCAGATTAGTGAAGGGATATAGCTTCCGTGTGTATGTGTGTGTGTGTGTGTGTGAGGGTTTGGCATGGGTGGCACTGAAACCAGGCACTGAAGTGCCACAACTGCCGCTGCAGTGAGACAGAGAGGGCAAGACTCCAACCTCTGTTTGTGTGTAAGAGAGAGAGAGAGAGAGAGAGAGAGAGAGAGAGAGAGAGAGAGAGAGAGAGGGAGAGATCCGTGCTTCAGTCAGGCATTTAAGCTGCTGGCTGCAGCAGCCACCTAAACGGCCATGATTTCCCTCTCCCCAACCAGCCAGACCTGCCTGACCTGTTCCTTGCCTGGCCAGCCAGCTGTTGCAAAGCCTCATTTTTCTCGTCATCTCCACTCAAGCAGATTTGGGCTCTGCGGGACAGGGTCTCATTCCTGCCCCAACATGGCAAACTCCGGCGGGCTGGACATGGGTTTAAAGGGCCTGTCCCCATAGTGCTTCCTCGCTCAGTTGAAGTCTTTGTTCAGCCTTCAAACAGTAAGGCCGGTGCACGCAAGCGAGAAGCACACCAGGGCCACAGACGGTGTTGGTTCCTGTGCCTGGCTGATTCCAATTCCAGGGCCGGCCTTACTGTCCCTACAGGAGACCCCTTTTAAGGATTATGTATTAATAGAAAAGCAACTAACTTACCTTTATTCTTAAATGCTAAAGCTGTTGCACATAAAAAACAGAGGAGTTCTGATCAACTATCAGAGCCATCATTTTGACAGTTTTACTGTACTGTTGTCTGTGGACACCCCCACAAAATGCAAGCATGGGATAAACAGCCTGGTTTGTTCTCAGTCTTATAAGTGGCCACAAACTACTAGCAAAAGTTGCATTTGATCACAAGGCGGGAAGGCATCAAGAAATATTTCCCCCTTTGCATTTGAGCATCCAAGAAGGGACAGTAAAGACGGAAAAAGAGGGGAAGAGGAGAAGGAAGAAGGAAGAAAGGAAAACGAAGAGGAAAGGAAAAAGAAGATAAGGGGATAAGATAAAAAAATTAAAAAAGAAAGAAGAAAAGGGAAAAAGGAGGGAGGGAGGGAGGAAGGAAGGAGATTATAATGAAAGAGAGTGCGGGTCTGTGGTAAATCCTGCCTTATCACTTGATCACCATCAGCCCTGCTGCCTTTTGCCATCCCCTTGTCCCCTTCTTCTGACCTTTCCTGGTGGTCTCCCATCCTATCACTGAGGATGCTTTGTTACAAAGCTGGGTCTCCTTGCAAGGAGACGGAGTGGGCCTCCCTCTGACCCATACACTTTGCCCTCCTGCGCACACCATGAGAAACCTGGCCAAGGAGAGCAAGCACACAGCAATGGAAGCTGGCCACGCCCACCATGGCCATACCTACCCAGCCACGTTCTCTCCCAAAGACAACCACAATCCTGATGCGGCTCTCAATGAAATTGAGTTTGATAATCCCAGAATAATTGCTTCTGAAGTTGACAGAACTTTCCTTGTACAGATAGTCCTATAGCTGAGCCTAGAAATACATTAGTAAGGTGTGGAGGTCATTAACCAATTTATGACATTTTTTCTGTCAGTCATATGAAGATACGTCTCTTGCTGAAATTTAGAGGAAAAAGTATTAATATACTTTTATGCTCTTCCTATTTAATTAATTAAAGGGTTGTATATTTGCTATAATGCTGTATTCCTATCTCTGTACAGCTTGGTTGTGTTTCATATACTTTGGGATACAGCAACCTATAACATCTTTTCTGCCTTGCTTCATGTTATAATGAAAGTAACAGAGATTTATTATCTTCAGATGCTTTGTTTCCCTGCAAGTATCAATTATTTGTGGCATGAATTAATTTATTGCAGATCTACAAGATAATCTTTCCAAGTCATTGAAAATATGACTTCAACATTTAAAGTTATATATGTCAATTTTGTGGCCAGACATATTAAACAACAATATTTTAAAAAGGGGGCTTCTTTAGAAGTATTGGAGATTTCTGTAAATAGCAACAGCAACAGCACTTAGACTTATATACTGCATCACTCCATAACAGCACTCTCTGAGCACTTTACATTGTCAGCATATTGCCCCCAATAATTTGGGTTCTCATTTTACTGATCTCAGAAGGATGAAAGGCTGAATTAACCTTGAGTTGGTCAGGATTGAACTCCTGGTGTGTGGACAGAGTTTGCCTGCAAATACCGCATTCTAACCACTGTGCTACTACAGCTCTTCCATCCTACAAAATTAAAATATATCTCATAAGAAATCATAGGGTACAATTCATGTTTCCAGTAGAGGACCATTACTACTGATAGGTCCATTTGAAATCATATTGTTTTTCTACAACCTTTATGGAGAAAGTAAGCTAATTAATAATAATAATTTAAGAAAGTAAAATCAGCTATTTCAATCAGACCAGAGATAATTTGTAGCATTAGTATAGATGACAATAGAAATTTTGAAAATGGAAAACCAAAAAATCTTCCCTTGTTGGAAAGATCTAAGAAAAACTCAGAAATATTACAATAAAATCCTGGATGCATAAAAGAATTTGAAGATGGCTTTAGTAAAAAGTCAAATGGAAAAACTAACATTACAGCAGAAATGGTTACAAATAAAGCAAAAATAATTTAAAACATATCACCTGGAAACTTTCAATTGTGTGGCTTTTGGCTTAAATATCTGACTAGCTCACATCCAATTACAGCTAAACAGCTTAATGAAGTACTACATAAAAGAAACAGACTAGTTAATAACTGGCAAAAATTACCTGATTCAAAAAGACCCAATAGAAGGAATAACACCAGGAAATTACAGGTGGAAAACATGCTTGCCTACATTGTTTAAATTATTCATGGGCATAATAGCAGACAACAACCAAGTTTATTTGGAAGAAAATAACATCCTTTCAATACAACAGAAAGAAAAGTAGAGGTACATAATATACCTTATAATTGATAAAATTATTTTGGAGAATTGCAAAACCCAAACATCATTTTTTTAATGGTCTGGATTGATTATAAAAATATTTTGATTCATTACCATATATTTGAATCACCAAATGTTTGGAAACAACTGGTGTCAGTTAAAATATTAGAATGTTTATAGAAAAAATAATGAAGCAGCGGAATGCAGAATTATTGTTTGGGAATGAAAAATATGGATTTGTCACTTTTAGGGGAGGCGTATTCCAAGGTGACTCATTATTACCCTTATAATTTGTCTTTGCTATGATCCCACTTTCAGTAATTTTGAAGAAAATAAATCTTGAGTATCAAACAGCAACAAGTGCTAATAAAATCTCACATTTGCTTTATATGGATGATCTGAAGCTTTATGGAAAATCAGAAATCAAAATTCAATCATTGAGAAATATTATTTAAAAAATGTACAATAGCATATATATAGCAATGGAATTTGGCCTACAGAAGTGTGCTACAGTAGAAACAAAGGAGCATAAAATTACAGACAGTAATGGAAATGAAATGGTGAATAGCGAAACCACCAGAAACAGTTGGGATGTAACCTACAAATATCTGTTGGATAACATCAAGTTGGATAACATCAAGCACGGACAGGTTAAAAATGTGATTAGTAAATACATCCAAAGAGTGAGAACATTGTTGCTTATTGCTGTAGCTGCGCTAACAATTTTTACAATGTTTATTAATGATTGCATTTTGATTTCTGATTTTCCATAAAGCTTCAGATCATTCATATAAAGCAAATGTGAGATTTTATTAGCACTTTTTGCTGTTTGATAAAGATAAAATGAGGGTGGAAACACCATCAATACTTGGGCCATATCTGTGATACAATACATTGCTGGATTTATTAACTGGATACAAGCTGAACAGTTTTGGACAAAAGAACCCCAAGAAAACTGATGACTATTCACTATGCATTCCATTCCCATAGGGATATTGCTAGATTATACCTGCCTTGCATGGAGGCAGAGGTTTAGTTCAAGTCAAACTGTTGAAAAGAAGAGTGTGTAGTGGCTAACTGTGTAACAAATGGCCAAGAACAAATAAATTGGCCATAATGATTCTCTGGAACTTCTTTAAAAATAATTATAATAAAATATTAGTGGGAAGATATAGTTGAAAAGTAGTTGAAAATGAACAGATTAAATATTCTGTGATCTCTGAATACAATCTGATAAAGTCTTGGCTCATAACACACCACGTTTAATTGTGATTGAAAAGAAGAAAATGTGGATAATTGTGGCAATACCAGGATAAGATTGGATAAGATCAGAAATGACCCAGATCTGAAAATCAAAGTTGATAGGTTATGGCATAAACCAACCAGAATGGTTTCAGTGGTTATTGGCACACTGGATGTTAAATCAAAACATTTACTTAGTTATAGACTAGGAACAAGAAGACTAAGGTCCTCGTTCTAGTCTTCACTTAGGCACAGAAACCATCTGGGGAACTTTGGGCCAGTTATCCCTCTCAGTTTAAATCAGCATCTGGCTCTGCATCAACTACAGAACAAAACCCTTTGCTGCATTGAATCAGGTATTAATAAGCTTTGTTATAAGAATTAGACAAGAAAAAGGCAAAGCAGACCCAGGAATCAAGAAGGGGAAAGGAGGAAAAGGGGGAGGAAGAAGGGGAGCATGAGGGAGGGAGGAATATAAAATTGCAGGGAAAGAAAAATTGTATCTTTCCAAATCAGACATCATGAATAGTTTTGTTCTGGCATTTTCTACGTTTTCACATCATGTAGAAAACCTGTGATATTTCATGATGCTTAGATAATATTAAACTTCCAACTGGAAACAACTTATTTCTAGGTTGAAAATCAATGGTCAGGTGGAATTCACTGGCATATTGAATATATGCTACCTATAGAGCAGTGGTGGGTTCCAAAATTTTTTACTACTGGTTCTGTGGGCATGGCTTATTTGGTGGGCGTGGCTTGGCAGTCATGTGACTGGGTAGGCATGGCTTGACGGTCATGTGACTGGGTAGGCATGGCTTGACGGTCATGTGACTGGGTGGGAGTGACTTGGCAGTCACGTGACTGGGTGGGCATGGCTAGGTGGTCACAATCCTAGTTCCCCCTACGAGGATTCCCCCATCCGGACCTTTTGCAATCCCCCAAAGGGTCAAAGGAAACCAGATTCCATACAGCTCTGAACCCTTAAGGCAAACCAAATACAAGTGGTCCTCGCTTAATGGCCAGTTGTTTAGCAAGTGTTCTAACTTACGAGTGACCTCCCCAGAGCTGCTTGACCTGTTTTTGGAGTTTTGACAGTCATGCGCGCGCACACACACACACACACACACACACACACACTTATGACCAATTACAACATCTCACAGTCATGTAACTGTTTCTATGTTTTTTGCCAGTTTCCAACAATTCCTTCTTCTCTCTCATCTTCTCTCTCTTTTTCTCATTTCTCTCTCATCTCTTTCTTTCTCCCTATCTCTCTTTCTCATCTTTCATCTCTCTCTTTCTCGTCTCTCTCTCTCTCTTCCCCCCACTCTGTGTCTGCCTCTCTTCCCTCATATGTCTGTCTCTCTTTCCCCCTCTCTGTGTTTTGCCTCTCTCTTACCCCCTCTCTCTGTGTCTGTCTCTCTTTCCCCCTCTCTGTGTCTTGCCTCTCTCTTTCCCCCACTCTCTGTGTCTGTCTCTCTTTCCCCCTCTCTCTCTGTGTCTTGCCCCTTTCTTCCCCCCTCTCTGTGTGTCTATCTCTCTCTTTCTCTCCTCTTTGTGTCTCTCTCTTCCCCCTCTCTCTGTGTGTCTTGTCTCTTTCTTCCCCCCCATATGTCTGCCTCCCTTTCCCTCTTTCCATGTGTCTTGTCTCTTTCTTCCCCCTGTGTGCCTCTCTTTCCCCCTTTGTTCTGCCCCAGCTACGGACCCCAAAGAATGCAGCACACACACAAAGTCCGTAAAAACCTTAGTTTATTAATTTAAATCAGTCTTTTCCGAACAAAGGCTGTTAAATTAACTTCATTAACAGCCGACAAGAATTCAAAGAATAATAACTGTAATCTTACTGTGGTTGGCAGAATGCCCAGAAGCAATTTGCAGGAAATTTATAAGAGAAGATCAAGATGCGAAGTAATGTGAACAAAGTTGTTTCCAGCAAATTGCCTCAGCTGTCATCCTTTCTTAAATAGGCTAGGGCAGTGGCCAATTAGCCCCAAGCCTTACTCTGCTGAGGAGTCACTCCTGCCTTTTGGCAGCTCTGCACATTCGTGCATCGAGAAGAGGCTCCTCCTCTTCTTCCTCTTCACTTATGGGAGCTTTTGGAGGTTCTGAAGGCCCTGGCTGAATCCCCACCTCTGGCACTACATCTTCTCCAGCCTCCTCATTGTGTGACTTGAGTGCCAGCTGCACAGGCTGCTGGCGCAGCACCACACCAGCCTCCTCGCTGTCAGAATCCGCTACTAGCTGCACAAGCTGCTGACGGGCCACAACACTATCCCTCACCACAGGGCCCTTCCCCCGAGTGTGTCAATCCAGATGCGGTCAGGTTAGGACGGGAACTGCTTGTGAAAGGTGCGTACAAGATCTGGAGCATGAACGGGTCGCATCCTCCCATGTGAAGTCTTCCGTCCCATATCCCTTCCACTTGATGAGGTTTTGGAATCAACCCTTCATCCACCAGGAGTCTCAAATGCTAGCGACCTCATACTCAAGTGATTCATCTCCATCACGGGGCGCCGGCTAAGGATGGTCAAGCTGGCAGAGCAGACAAGCCATTCGGGAACCAGTAGGAATCGATGAAACACAGGGTGTATCCTCAAAGACCAAGGCAGGGGCAGGCCATAGGCCACTGGATTGATGACCGCCTCCACAGGGAAAGGCCCAATGTAATGATGGTCTAGTTTTCTGACCGGCCGGTCTGAGGGGAGATGCTTTGTCGACAGCCACACGCAATCCCCCACAGCCAATGGGTGGCGTTGCCCACCAAGAGTGGTCCACAACCCTTTGATAATCTTCCTTGGCCTTGTCAAGATATCGTTTCACCAGTTGATGAACGGCCTCAGTCAAGAATTCATCCACTGCTGGAACCGAGGAATCAAGGGGCGTGAGGAGGAAGAAATGTGGGCGATAGCCCAGATTGGCTAAGAAAGTGGTGGTTTGAGTGGAGGAGTGCTGGGAATTATTAAAAGCAAACTCCGCAACTGCTAAGTATTCTGTCCAATTGTCCTGTTGCTGATTGACAAAACAGCGCAGGTATTGCTCTAATATTCCAATGACTTTTTCAGTCCCGCCATCAGTTTTGGGATGATGAGCCAACGACAAGCAGATCTTGACATCTAAGGCCGTCATTATCCCTTTCCAAAATTGGGCAGTGAACTGGATCCCTCTGTCCGACACAACCCTATCTGATAGGCCATGTAACTGAAAGACATGTCGGCAATCCTCAAGAGAATGAAATGCACCATCTTCGTCAACATATCCACCACTACAATAATGGTGAAACCCGAAGACGGTTAAAAAGTCCATCAAAATGACACCCCAGGGTCTCTCTGGTGTCGGCAAGGGCTGAAGTAATCCCGGGGGAGCGCCTGCGGCCAATTTGGCCTGTCGACATTGGACCCAGCATGTCACATACATCTGGACATCGTGACGAAGCCACAAGAAGGTCCGCAACACTAGGTTAAGGGTTTTAAACAGACTGAAATGTCCTGCCACAGGGATGTCGTGGCACTGGGACAATATAAGACCCTGAAGTGGCCCCGATGGTACATAAAATCTCTCCCGGTACCTCTGTTGGTAAATGTCCAGGGAGAGTCGAGCCCTACTTCACGCTTTCGAAGATCGACATAGGCGTCCTCCCGCTGTGCCTCCCTGTCCATACGTCGACAGGTTCCTGGATAGCAGCGAATGACTTGACTGGAAGAATTGTCCAAGGCGAAAGCGGGTCCTCAACTTGGGCATATTCGGGTTTCCTTGAGAGCGCATCTGCTCATTAATTGCGCCCACTCGGAATGTATGTCACCTTGAAGTTGAAGCGAAGTTGAAAAAAGAAGGACCACTGGATCTGTCGTTGACTGAGTTTCCACGTGGTCTGCAGTAACTCCAGATTTTTGTGGTCTGTCTGGATTTCCACTTGTTGTCGGGCCCCTTGAGGTGTCTCCAGGTCTTGAACCTGATCTTAATGGCTAGTAATCCTTTTTCCCATATGGTATAATTGCGCTTGGAAGGATTCAATTTCCTGAAATAGTATGTGCAAGGAAAAAGAGTACTGCTAGCCACGTGAGCCTGGAGTAACACTGCTCCAATATCCGCCACCAGCTTTGGGCTCTTAGCCATCCATGGAGGACACACTTGAATTGGTGCTGAGACCAGGGTCCCAGGAAGGTGTGGACAAAGACTTTTACGGCTTTCTTTCTGCCTTCCAGAAGTAGAGTTAAGTGGGAGGCCCCAGAGCACACAGACCACAGAGGGTGGGCGGGCAGCCCTCGGGAAAGCACGGATTGTCCACCTCACTAGTCTGGCTGGTGATCTCCCTCGCCCTTCCCTTGCAGGCAGGTCAGCTTTGGGAAGCACATGGGGAGGGCTCCGGTACGGAGAAACGTCCGCCGAAGCAACTGCCTTTTCTCTCCGACTTCTGTTCGCAGAGAGAAGGAAAACCCAGAGATGGCAGCAGCAGTGGCAGCGGAAGGGATTGCTTCACCGTGGTGTGGTTACCCGGCCTCCCTTCGCCTGGGTCTCCTTTAGTGGCCCTGATCCCGCTTCCTCCCCCAACACTGCCTGCTTACCTTCCGTGGTGGTTGAACCAGAGTCCCATCACTGCTGGAAAGCGGCTGGCAAAGAAGCCTCTGAAAAGGCTTCTTTGCAAGCCGCTTTCTCCACAGGCCTCCAAAAAGTACCAGCAGAAAAGGCTGCTGCCATTGTTGCTATGTTTTTCATGCATGCTCATCCCATTGAATTTGCAAGGCAATGGGATGTGTGTGCACGAAGAACATGGAGGTGATGAATATAGCGGCCAGGGCGAGCAACTAGGCGTCTGGTTCGGGGGCATGGCCAGCCAGCCATTTCTACTGGTTCTGTGACCTTGGCCAAATTTTTGCCAACGGTTCGCACAAACCAGTGCGAACCAATAGCAACCCACCACTGCTATAGAGGTTAGAATGCTTTTCTTAATCTAATACACCTTCAGCAATACTGGGACTACAAAGTGAATGGATGTTTTGCTTTACTAGGTCTGGTTATCTCCATGTATGCTGGCTGGGAACATTGAACGTTGGAATCCAACCTATCTGGAAGCTGATTTACTGGATGAAAAGGCAACATGTTACCACTGAATTAAAACTAAGTATTGCAAGTATTCCAAGGCTCCAGGCTTGGAATGCATAACAACTAGCTTTCAAAATACCATATCCATATCCAAATCAAATTCTCTTTGATTTGTAACACACTTTATTTATCATATTTATGATTTTGAAGAGTAAAATTTCAAGCAGAGCATGCAAAATAAAATAAACCCCAAACAGTTTAGTGGTAGTCAGAAAGGCATGTAATTAAACTTCAAACACTGCTGCTTTTTTTTTTTTTAATCTTAGGCTTTGAAACTGCAGCAGCTTAATGCTTTCATTGTTTGAAGGGAATATATGCTAATTTGAAGCCTATTTCCCATCAGAATCCCTTTCAGTCATGTCATAGCTGAGATATGAATGATGATAAAAGGGGGGAGAATAGAGAGGCCTATATTATGGAAGGACTGCTATTCTGTTATTATGAATTGAGAAAGGGAAAGAATAGAGCTGAGGAATTCAGTCAACCATAAGGACCTGTTGGCTATTTAGGGCTGGGTGAGTTCTTGAGTTCTCATGGTCTAAGTCCATTTGCCCTCTCCAACTGGATTTCGTGGTAATCATCATTTCTTTAAGAGACTCTTTACGTGTTACTCTTCACATATTACACTTTATATAATTGTGTAAAGGTGACATGGTATTATGAACAACCCCATTTTGATACTCTCAAATAAGCTATGATTCATAAATCAATGGCAAATGGGAGTAGCTATAGAAATGAGGTTGTACTCCCAATTCTGCTTGGTTGGAAGTGTCAAAGAGGATATGAGTTTTGAATATTGCATCTGCTTCTTTTATCCATTTATGTGTAAGAAATTGATGCAGAAGTACATGAGCTACATTAGGAGGATGTTTGTTCAATATTTGCCCCTATAATTGATTATAGATAGAAAAGAGCAATATTTGTTGAGCAGAAAAGTACAAATTATATGGTACAGTAGTAATTAATGGGCAGTGAATGTTAAGAAGCTTCTAGAAATGTTACCTTGCTTCTTTGAATGTTAGAAAATGATCTATCATACATGGGTTTGATATTTGATAACATTGATAGTTCCAGCTCTTCCTTTAACTAGGAGATCCTACTTTCACATTTTTGGGTAATAGAATTACTTCCCTTCCATTATTACAAAATGGTCAACTAAGGCTAGCCCTGAGCTTGGCAATTTGGTTGCAAATGTTTCATCACCATTCAAGGAGACGTTGTCAGTGCATTTTGAATTGTGCTCATCTGACAGAACACAGGTTTTTAAATACCTTTTTGAGATGCAAATTAGTCTGAATGTTGTTTGTTTGGATATTTCTGAGTCATGCCCAGCAACACTGAAGATTTCCGTGTTGTTGGGCTGTAGTTAAGTACCTTCTATGTAATGCAGATTAGGATTAGAGTTGTTATCTGGGTGCTTCTGAGTCATGGTCTGGTTTGATAGTTTGAGTTGCTGGCTGTTGTTACTGAGACATGGTCCAATTTCTTATGAGCTGGTGGGTTATAATTTTGTTGCTGCATAGTGGGATGCCTGTTTGTTCATTTTAAATGCTACCTTCGGGATCATGGTTGATGCAGTTCTTTTGTTCTCAGCGATTAGTAGATTGGGTCAATGTCAATATGTCTGTTTATTGACTTACTGGTGGAAAACCAGGCTTCGAGGATTTCATGGTCAACTAAATTAAGATACAACATGTTTGTAGCAGCCTTGGTTATTAAGGGCAGATCTATCTATTGGCCTTCGGGGCTTTGGAGAGAGACGTGGCTTTTTTTTTTTCATTTGTGCCTCAAGAAATTTCAAGAATAGTTTCAGATCCAAGTGAAAGAAAACTGGCATGGCAAAGGGGCTTGGAAGTGAGGCAATGTCTTATCTTACGTTCCAGAAATTTGAATGAATGTTTTTTTTAAAAAAAAAGAGGCAATGGGAATATTTTATGTTCTTTTAGAAAAATATTATTAAATACCCTGTTTTAATAATAAAAATGCATGTCTGTCCTTAATCCTCAGCCTGCAATACACAACTTCTGCCAGTCAAACCACACAGGATTTTATTTACTAGTGCAAGATTTTAATCTGCTTGTAATTTTATCAAAAACTGTAAGACCACATCTACATGAGCCACCACTGAATCAGCACCCTGCCTGCGATTTCCCATGCCACCCCTTCTTGTTTAATCAGATGAACCAATTTATTGCCAGATCAGTGCATCTCAAATCAGATTTAAAGCAATTTCCTTTTACTGGGTTAATCTGAGAGGGGGCAGGTTTTCCATTGGATAGAACACCAGCATCACCCTGTTTCCCTTAGACTCAATGCTGCTACTCTCCCTCCTCATAAAGAATTTGCTGCTATTATTTCAAAACATTTTCAAATGCCATACAAGAAGTAATAGCTTTGCTGATCTAGCAGAATTGCCCTTCACCAATAACTACCTTTCTAATTTTTATTTTTAAAAGAAATCTTCAGGCAGATGAACACAATATGAAATAGGAACATAGATAGGAGAGTTGAGGTGTTGATTTCAGTGGAGGGGGCACTGGTTGCTTCCATGCTCTTAACATTATGAAGGTCAGCAACAGTAACAATGAGCATGGGTTGGCTTCATACTATGTGGATATTTTTTTTTAATTAGAAAGAGGAACATTGGCAGTATAGAAGTATCCTATGAAGCTGCATAGGATAAATAACCACATTATTGAACAGGGATCATTTGTTGGATATGAAGAAGCTCACTGGGTGATATTATCTGATATCATACATGTCTTTCTCAGTTTCATTCTTTCTGTGCTCAAGGAGTAACATGAGAAGATAGAATTGTGCAAAACATGGAGGGAGGGAGGGAGGATCTTTCTGATCTGTACGCAGTTGTTATAGGATTTATTATCTCTAGGATACAGTGCAAAAGCTGTTCCAATAAGAGAAATGTGTATTCATGCACATCATGTTAATGTGATACATGTATTTATATTTCACAGTATTTATAATGACCTAATCTTGAAGGAATCTATTTTTTTTCAATGATGAAAGTCTTTATTATCATATGATAAATTTGTACCATTTTTGGACAGGGTTATTCATTTCTTATTTTCACCATACTTTGTGTCTTCAGAATTGTCCAACATTTCCTTGCTAGTAATTACCAAAGTAGCTTATTCTTCTCCCTACTCGATTCCTACCTTCCTGGTAAAACTATATGACTATATATTACATACTGCTCAGTTTTAAAAACCCATATGACATCTCTGAGTGTTGATATTGGCATTTCTATAGCTTTAGAAATAGACTTTCAGTTCTAATCAATCACTGCATACTCAGATATGTTCACCAACACGTGTATATATGTGCAAATGTTCTAGTATCCTGAATTGTTCTCTGGAAAAGGTATTCACTAGCAATGGAAACTAGAGGCTTAATTTTCTATCAAAGGCAACATTTGTGAAGATATATGATTTATGTATAAATAGTCCTTTAACAGTGCCAAACAAAGCACATTAGTTATTTTAAATAATTGCATTTTTAAAGATGCAGAGATATTCTGATCCTTTTCTTTGATGGGTGTTTGCTTTTGATTGTGACTTATTATTCATGCTCTAATGTTTTGTTGAAAAGGATGTTGCTTAGTTTCATTTTAGATATTGCTTATTTTCACTTTAGATCACTGTGGTTTGATTATATTTCATCTATGCCATTCCCTCCATTGGCGATGAGACCATGTACTTCAGGCTAGACCTGTTAGCACCATGTGGGGCTTTAACGTGCTAGATATCTCTTTTTATAATAAAGTTTGATTTTGAAAATTGAAATAAAATTTATAATAGTGTAATTGTCATAAAAAGGCTACAGTAGAATACATCAATGAATTATATTGTTTAGTTAATGTGATGGTTTGCTTTGCTTAATATGTGATTTTGTAAATTTGTGAAAGTATTGATTCTTGAAAGGAAAAATATATTTTGGCATATTCTACTTTAGTGAATTTTTAAAGATAACATTTCTTCATGGACCCAAGTGCTTTCCTAGAATATAAGAAAAAGAGAAATTCTGTGGATTCAGTGGTTTTTCTTCATTAATTTGGAAATGTCTGCTTCAGAACAGAGTTGTTTCAAACTCAAAACTTCCAAAATGATTGAACCATCATTGAAACCATTGATTTGAATGGCTTTGCATTCATTAATAGTTGCATCCTATGTGAAGTATCTGTTTATCTTTGAAGCATATCATTTGTACTTTGCTAACAGTGAGTGTAGTTTATTATTTTCTGAGAACATTTAGAGAAAAAAGCATATGGCACAGGGTTTATGCCAGTGGTGAAATCCTACCAGTTCGCACTTGTTCAGGCGAACCAGTAGTGATAAAAGCTACTGGTTCACCGAACCAGCAGTAAAAGAAAAGCTACCAGTTGGTCCGAACTGGTATTTCTGATGATCAGCTGTGCCGCGCAATTTATATTTACTAGAAAGCAGGAAATCTGCTTTCTAGTGAATCTAAATCGCGCGGCACAGCTGTTTCCCCCTCACTGTTCTACTTATCTTGTTAAGCGTCCATTTTCCGTGTGAAGGGGGTGTTTGGCGCATACTGCGCATGCGCGGGCAGCGAACCAGTGGCAAACCGTGGAGGATTTCACCACTGATTTATACTAAAATCCAACAAGAAAGGTTCTCTCTAATGCATACACTTATTAGGAGTTTAAGTCTCTGCAAATAATCAGTATAGAGATAAAGAACACCAAATAGCAGTCCCAATATGTGCCTAAAACTTGTTCTTACCAAAGATAAAGAATATGTGATGTTTTTTCAGTTTCTGGAAAGTATAAAATACATAAGCAAACAAAGAAAATATTTTTATTTAAAAGAACATTTAGATGATTTCTATTATATTAATTAAGCTTCTACTAAAATCTGCATGTAGCTGGGCATATAAGATCCTGAAGCACTGTACCTCAGAAAGCTGGGTGACTTTTAAAAATTATTATTTACTTTAAAATCTAAAATGATGAGCACAGCATCTTGGTTATTTTTAAATCCATCCTATTATTTTCTAAGGCTTTAAAAATGAGATGACCCATTGGGAACCAGAGATTGAGATGTTACATATCTCATTTAGTCACACCTACACAAGTCTGTAACTATGTGTACTTATGAAACAATGTTTAATTGCTGATTGGCACAATGATGGCTTATCTATTGGGGAGGGGAATATCACTTCCAAAAATTGAATTAAAAATCCTACATCCACGAACTCAAAAGTTAACATATAAATGGGCACATTTCAGGTTATATGTAAAACCTCTGAGCATATGGAATAAATCAAAATGCAAACATGGGGAGAGATAAGACAGAAGCAATATACAAAAGTTCCGAGATGGCTCTCCACCATGGAGGCCTTAATATACCCGAATGTATTAGAAATGGGCAAAATGGTTAGATACAATGAGATATTGGATGCGGGAGGGAATCTCAAAACAAGGGAAGAACTGAAGGAGCAAGGTATCTTTATAGATTGGTGGCCATATGCTCAAATTACATTACGATAAAAAAAGGACAAGGAGGAATTTGGTATAGAGACAAGCACTAATGGATTTGATAAGATTTGGATGGGTACAGATGAGAAAATATTAGCCAAATTATATAATTATCTATTGGAGTATGATACCGTAGAGGAGGTGGTTAAGGAGCCGATGTTGGCCTGGGCCAAGAATATTGGACAGAATATAAATCTGAACGAATGCGATACAATATGGAATAATAATCTTAAAATGACGAGGGCGGTGACTTATAAGGAGAACCACTATAAGATGTTTTATAGGTGGCACATGGCCCCAGCTAGGATAGCGAAGATATATCCCAATTCGAGCGCGAACCGTTGGAAATGTGACCACCAGCAGGGTACTTTTTATCACTGTTGGTGGACCTGCAACCAGGCACAAAAATTCTGGAGGATGATATGGAAGTGGATCTCGGAAATCATAAGAGAAGATTTCGATTTTGACCCAAAAGCATTTCTCCGGGGAATCCTGAAAACAGAATATGCAAAAAAGAAAAGGTATTTGATTATACATATAATGACAGCCACAAGAATTTCTTTTGCCCAGTATTGGAAGGAAAAACAGTTACCATCTGAAGAATTTGTTATTAGGAAAGTACTGGAGTGCGCCGAAATGAATAAATTACCTCTGGAAATCAATGACAGAGAAGATTCAGAATACTATAGCGTGTGGAACATGCGGTATGAGTGGATAGAGAAAAGAAATAAAAAATGAGATAGTGTATAGAGATTAATTACTGGCTAACTAATGAAGATCTAAAGAAGTGAATAATATCACTTGTACTTTAAGGGTTTGAGTATTATTATTTGTAATAGCTTTTAGATAAAATTTAATCATAAGAAGTAATATTATGTATATGGCAAGTAAAAAGTCTGTGTATATGTATTTGCACCACGGAATCGAAAATGTTTTGATTGTATTGCTAATTTGTATAATAAAATTTTTTAAAAATAAAAAAAAGGAATAAATCAAAATGCAAACGTTATCTTGCTGTCTTGCGGGACAAAGTGCCTTGTTTGATGCTATGGAGCCTCCTTCAAGATGGTGCAGAAAAATGGGCTTGGGTAATTGCTGAGTCATGCAGCAGGAGGGGTTCCATTCATTCCCTCAGATGCAGCCCTTTTTGGTTGTCACAAACCTATTCTTCACTAAAGAATTGATTTAACAGGCATAGGAAGACACAGAGAATGGGGAGCATGTGAAAGAAAAGGAGGCTAACTGATTCTTCATGTTTCCTTTACAAATGTGTGAAGAGAAGGGAGACAAGCAAGCACAGAACTGGGGTCTCTGACGTATAGCTGAGTGCTTCCAGCAGAGATCTTTATGGACCAGTAGGCAGATCGAGACTAAAGCTGACCAGACTTTGTGCATCTTGGAAAAGGGAGCAATCTACTGTAGTGAGAAACGGAGCCACTCAATTATTCCAATAGCAAAGAAGTGACAGAAGGAAAGGAAGAAAGAAGGAAGGAAGACTGTCTCTTTGCTGGGGGCGGGAGCGAAAGCATTTTTGGTGGATGGTATAAATCCAGCCATGGAAACTGCTGCGGAGGAAAATAGAGAACAAAGGCAAGAGAAAAAAGGTACCCAGAGGACTGAACAATAGACTGTTTAAATCTTTTTAAGCGCCTCCAGTTCTGAAAAGATTGGGGCTGTGTTTGAAGCTGTCTTTAGAACTCTGCTGAAACGATCATTTGTTGTATCTTTCAGTTTCTGTGTTCTGAAGGGCTTGACAGCTGATTAATGGAACTACTACCTATTGCTTCAGCTCTGTGAAGTTGTTTTTAACTATTCCCATCTCCATAAAAATTCAGTTTACAGAAAAATAGCAGGGTGTACGGATATGCCTTATGTGTATGTTTTGAATCAGTATGATTTAAATCAGTGTGAAGCTTTGTGCCAACATGGGTTTGATACGAGGCTCTATGTGGTCTGTCTTTCATTAGACAGCAGCTAGTTATACCTTGTGTTTTTGTAACACACGAGAGAGATTGATGCACACATTTGCTGCAAATAGGAAACAGCACCATGTTTGAAAGAAATGTTCCAAAATAGATTTGTTGAGTTCAGAATGGCAGGGTGGCAAGTGAGAATGAATTTGAATGTTGCTGGTGAGATATTGTTCTGAAAGATTCACACACATCAAAATTGGCAAGTTTTCTAATGCTTTGTTTAATTAACCATTTCTTATACTAAGGTTATGCAAAATACTGCTGAAAATATTATTCAAGTATAAGTGTTACCAAAGCTATTGACTTGAAAGGAAATGAATATAGATAGAAGGTTGTATATAATGGTAATAAGTTGTCTTGTATGATATGGCTTTTAGCCCATTTGTGGATTATTTATTATTAGTAGCATTTCTGTTTTTTATTTGTAATCTAAATCGCTAATTTGATATCTGATACAGGTTTGAAGCAACTAAAATAAATATATTAATTAAATAGTGTCACTGTGCGGAGATCCGTTCAGCAAATTTATTTCCTCTTTCTACAATAGTTAATTTCTAGCTTCAATAAAATAAATTTGGTAAATAGCTAGAGTATCATCATCTAGCGAGATTATCTAAAATTTAAAATGTCAAAAGCTTAAAATCTGGGGGGAAATATGCATTTTCCACACCAGTAATCAGCAACACTGAATGTTTTTTTAAAAAATACAACATTGTTTTAAAAAATACTTTAAAAGCCTAAATAGCTCTTATGACAGTTATTTTTTAAAACTGAGTTTATAAATAGTTATCTTTTTACTTGTCAGTTACAGTTAATACTTTTGCATAAGGGAATTGAGCCAGTTATGTGCTTCTAAATCATTAGTCATTCTAAGTCATGAAGTAAGTTATTCTTAGAATTTAATTTCCTTTAAATAAATGAATTTTTACAAATCTATTATTTAATTCATCACCCTACTCTTGCAAATCAAAAGATTCTTACAGCATGCAACAAGAAGCCTGCCCCACTCACTAAGTTTTTTGTGCTTTCTTTTTCTTTTTAAGAATCACCCTTTATATCACATCACAAACTTCCATTTCTACTATACAAAAACAGACTGACTGACCTGTAACTTTACAGAGAGAATCTGCACAAGAAACACAAATCTATATTTCTTTTGGGCTGTGACATTTTTTAATTAATTGTGGTCTACTTTATATTTTGTGATGAGTGTAGAGAATGTTTCTCTTTTAAAGCAGAGAATGAGTTTGATGGAAGTTTATAAAGACAAACCTCATTATTTTGGAGTGAGATTCTGAATTTATAACTATGAGAAACTACATGGATGTTTTTGCTGCCTCTTACTTATTTTTCCAGATAACCTAGTTGGAAACTTCTACTTAAACATTTTAAAGCAGAATAAGAATGCACATTATGATACTTATAGAATTTGTTTTTCACATATTAATAGAATTTAAATAATTTATAATTGAGCATTTCTATTATAAATAGCTGATCCAAGGTATAACTGTAATTAATGACATTTGAGAGCTTAATCAGGCTTTGATGTCCTGCCAATTTTTCATTTAATTTATGTTTACTGAAATTGTGAAGATTTCCCCCCAGATTTGATTTGTAGTATTTGCATTCAGTGACCTTTTTGCATGTTACTATGTAATGGTGTTTAAACAAATATTTCCCAAATTCATAACATGTTTTTCCAGTAAGTATTATAAGCTATGGATAAATATAACTACCTATCTAACTATTAACATTGTAGTCCATTTTTAAATTTAAAAAAGGTAATGAACATGTCTTTTTAAAGGCATAATTCTGTTTTAAAAATTGAGCTATGATGTAGTATTTTTTTCATTTGACTAGCTCTACAATAGTGAAATTATTAATGCAATTGTCAGCACTAAATAAAAAAGCATCAGTATATTTAATTTAAATTTTTAAAAGTTTGGCACATATCCATCCATTTATATATTGATTTTAGTACGTTTTAACTTATTGTATTGCATTGGTTTTAAATTGGCTGTTCACCGCCCTGAGTCCGGAAGGAGAAGGGCGGTATAGAAATTTAATAAATAAATAAATAATAAATAAATATATACTTGATAACATTTAGAAATCCTTAGGATCTGATTAAAAATATTTTGGATGGAAATCTGTTCCACTTATTTCTATTATTGAATATAATGAAATTTTAAACTGGAAGTTCTAGAAGACATTAGTTTGAGAGAAGATTTGCCCCTATGGAATCTTTGTCATTTGTTTAAATCAGAGATATATTCAAATCTATGGTCTTATTTATTTTATTTTACTGCATTACATTTTGCTGAAGAACCAAGGATTTCCATTATAGACAGAAAATGTCTTCAATATACAGCATGTAAATTACATTTAGATTGCAGTGAAATTAACATAAACCATTAATCCTAACGTAATCTCTTCACTTGGCATGTATGTCCAGTTATTCAGGTGATTGTTGAACAGATATTTTATAGAGTTGTGAAACAGATTGATTGCATTTAAAGCCAAATAACATTTATTTTAAATGACAGCATTTATCTTTCAAGCATTAAATTAAATAAAAAAATGGAAGATGGGGCTACAGAGATTTATTGAGATTGAATAAATCAGTAATGCATGTCACTTTCTATCAGCTGTAGAGAAAGTACACCCTGATGTATATTAGCACAGACAAGTTGTTTTCATTTAATGTAGGGAAAAAAAACTGATCTAGTAAACAAAGTAGTTGTAAAATGCCACAAACATTTATTCTAGATGTCTAGAGAAAAGGTTAGTGAGTTAAAAAACAAATCAGAAGTACTGCTGCATATGGCATATGTTTATTTTACAAAGGAATTGAGCAAAATTTCCACACCTTTGTGGACCTATTTGGGTGTAAGCTCTGTTAATATCAGTGGTGTCTACTTTTGAGTAAATATATAAATTATTTCATTATATGAGGGGTGAAAGCTAACATTTGAAGTTTGATCATGGGGAGGAAGAATTACTGAAATGTTAGATGAAAATCTTACTTTTTCTTGAATAAAATTGAAAAAGTAATAATGTATATTAAGAAATTATTAATATTTAATTCTAAGAGTTCTTTTATAAAAAGTAAATTATACCAAAATAGACTTATAACAGTTACATAACATTTTTATTCCTTTCTAGGAGAAATGACTGAATGAGGGTAATATCCTTGACATGACCATTTTGTCTTTCCCAGGAGGTTCAGAATAGTGTTACTCTAACACTTGAGGATTTTTTTTTAAAGGTCAAGAGCATTTAAATGGACTGATAATACCCCCCTTTCCTCTAGAAATTCAAGATAGAACACATAGCATTCCCTCTTCCTATTTTCCCTGCCTGTGATAGGGGTTGGGCTGGGAGAGAATGAGTGGCTCAAATTTAGCCACTTAGCTTCATCTGGCTGAGGATTTTATGTGGACAAGCAATACTGGAATCCCAGCAAATCTTTGAAACTTTGCTGAATGGACATGAGCAAGTGGTGGGTTTTAACCAGTGTTACAACCGGTTCGCTTTATGCATGTGCTTCGCTCTGTGCAAGCACATTGCATTTCAAAACAGCTGAGGCGTGGCAATCCACTCTGCAGTGCCTATCAGCTGGGCTAAAAATCAACAAATATAGGTAGGTATAGTGCAGGGGTGGGCAGGAGGGCCCAGCTGATGCTCAGAGCAGACCGGTTCACCATTGCCGCTACTTGCTCATCCGAACCGGTGCAAACCGGTAGAAACCCACCACTGGACATGAACAAAAGTGGAACAAGGTCTTGTATATCTTTGGCCCTTCTGCATTATAGGGCAAACAAACGCAAAGGTGAAACAAAGAAAAAGGCAGGCACAGTGCAAATTACAAAGAAACAATTGAATACTTTAGATAAATTCATGACCAGATTTTTATTTATTCGTTTTCCTGTCAGCATGCTAGCTATACTATCTTCAGGACATAGTCAGTGAATAGAAAGGGCCCACAGGTTCCTGACTGATTCTTCTCCCTGTTGCCACTCAGAGTCACTTCAGCTTCACTCAATGTCTACCCTTTTCTTTTCTTTTTTTGTATTATGGCTTGTTGGCATGCAAATAAAATAGTTGTAATTTGTTGCATTTCAAAGTGATTTGGTTGCTTTAGGCAAGCTGGGTTTTGGCCACAACGGTGGAGTTAGGCATTATTCTTCCCAATGCTAATCCAACTCCTTAACTATTACATCAGATCAGTAACAATTGCACAGAGGCACTTATGTATACACTAGTGGCCAAAATTGTGGAAACTTTTTGGGAAAAGTGTATTTTTGAGGTTTGTTGACTAATAACACCACTTTTGTTTTGGAGTTTCAAGATAATCACATTCCACTGCTGGAATGGCCTGGGAATAGCCCAGACTTTAACCCAATTGAAAATCTATGGAGCCGACTAAAGAAACTTGTTAGTCAGAAGCAACCCAGCAATAAAATCCAGTTAATAAAAGCAATCATTCAATCTTGGTTTCACATTATACCAGCTACAGAACTAAAAAACTTGGTTCACTCCATGGGAAGATGTTGTAAGGCCATAATTCATGCTAAAGGTTATCCAACTAAATATTAACCGACATGGTGATAATTTTTGTATATCTTGTTTTTTCTATGCTGATAATTTTTTGATATCTCATTTTTTCTACGTGTTTCACTTTTTTTCTTTATACTGTAACTGCTATTCTAATAGCAGATCCTTCATAAAAGTTATTGCATTACATTCTTGATTAAATTATCTTTCCATTGATATATAATTTTACGGTACTACTCCAAAAGAAAGTGGTGTTATTAGCTAGTTTTAGAAAATACACTTTCCCCAAAAGGTTTCCACAATTTTGGCCACTACTGTATATAGCATTCCTTTTGTTCCTGGTTATGTTTTGGATTCCCTGTGTTTAATTTTGCAATAGTGAAGCATTAAGTACACTGTAAGATCAGTACTGGGATACAATCCCCAAAATGACAGAATGATCTTAATTTTAACCCAAGGCAAACCATTCAACATCACAGTAGTCCAAGTCTATGCCCCAACCACTGGTGCTGAAGAGGCTGAAGTTGACCAGTTCTATGAAGACCTTCTAGAATTAACCCCAAAGAATGATGTTCTTATCATTATGGGGGATTGTAATGCTAAAGTAGGAAGTCAAAAGATAACTGGAATAACAGTCAAGTTTGGTCTTGGAGTATAAAATGAGGCAGGGCATAGGCTGGTAGAATTTTGTCAAGAGAATATGATGGTCATAGCAAACACTCTTTTCCAACAACTCAAGAGTCGTCTCTACACATGGACATCACCAGACTGTCAACACAGAAATCAGATTGACAATGTGCTCTGCAGCCAAAGATGGAGAAGCTCTATACAGTCAGTAAAAACAAGACCAAGAACTGACTGTGGCTCAGATCATGAGTTTCTCGTGGCAAAATTTAGGCTTAAATAGAAGAAAGTAGGGAAAAGCACTAGGCCATTCAGGTATGAACTAAATCATATCCCTGAAGAATATACAGTAGAGGTGACAAATATATTTAAGAAGTTAGATCTGATAGAGTGCCTGAAGAACTATGGACGGAGGTTTACAACATTGTATAAGAGGTAGCAACTAAAGCCATCCCAAAGAAAAAGAAATGCAAGAAAGCAAAATGGCTGTCTGAGGAAGCCTTACAAATAGCTGAGGAAAGAAGGAAAGCAAAAGGCAAGGGAAAAAGAGAAAGATACACCCAATTAAATGCAGAATTCCAGAGAATAGCTGAAAGAGATAAGAATTCTTTCTTAAATGAATAGTGCAAAGAAATAGAAGAAAACAATAGAATAGGAAGAACCAGGTCTCTCTTCAAGAAAATTGGAGATATTAAGGGAACGTTTCATGCAAAGATGGGCATGATAAAGGACCAAAATGGAAGGGACCTAACAGAGGCAGAAGAGATTAAGAAGAGGTGGCAAAATTACACAGAAGAATTATACAAGAAGGAGCTTAACATCCCTGATAACCACGATGGGGTGTCCACTGACCTCAAGCCAGACATCCTGGAATGGGAAGTCAAATGGGCCTTAGGAAACCTGAGCAACAACAAAGCTAGTGGAGGTGACAGTATTCCAGCTGAGCTATTCAAAATCTTAAAAGAAGATGCAGTAAAAGTGCTAGCACTTTTGCCAGCAAATTTGGAAAACTCAACAGTGGCCACAGGATTGGAAAAGGTCAGTTTACATTCCAATGCTAAAGAATGCTCAAACTACCGCACCATTGCACTCATTTCACATGCTAGCAAAATTATGCTCAAAATCATAATGATCATGTTCAATGAATGATATTCACTCCCATGAATCCTCAGGTTATGAATGGAATGAGCAGGCTCCATTCCATTCGTAACTCGAGGATTGTTCACAAAATCTAATTGATACTATCCAGTTGTTGCTTGCAATATATCCAACTACACTGTATGCTCTATTTTTCCTAACTATGAAATTAGTATCATTTGTTTTTTGTGATCTTGGTAGTAAACAGTATATTCTTCTGACTGAAATGGTCCTGTTCCAGTCTGTTTCTGGATTCCTAAGATGTCAGCATATAACCAATTCATTTCATCTTTCACTATGTTGAACTTCCTCATAGAGAAACTTTATGCTTCTTATACTGCATGCTTCCACATGTATTCTGTCTTTGCAGCTTTGGATTTACGCTAACTGTGTCATAAACGCTATTGGTATTCTGAATGATCTTCAGCATTTTGACTGTAATCTTACCTGATGGGCCATCATCTGGCCTTACAGTAGCCATCCTTTTATTTTTCTTGATAAAGTAGAATGGTTTACGGTTGCATTCTCTTGCACTATATGAAATGATGTCTTAACAATTGTCATTAAAGTGATCACCTTCCTCTAGCATCTTCCTATATCACTGGTGCCAGCTTACTTTATCTGGCAGTTGAAATCACTGTCACATCTTGAATGATTGTATTGAGAGTATATATTCTTGGTGAACCGTACAAGTATTCTTTGCTCATTCTTCTCAATAACACAACCCTGTTCTTTGATGAGCAGGACGAGGAGTAGCGGCAGTGTTAATTTATAAAACTACATGGATTGGCATCATGGTACTTAAAAGATAAAACATCCACAATGTAGAGAAAGTGAAAGAGGCAATTTTTTAAATTGCAACCCTCATATTGTGGGTCATTCATTCCTTGAATATAAGATTTTCTGTTCTCAAACTTGTCTTCCAGAAACTATCAAAGATAATTCTAGAGGACATTATAATGGATGATTAGCATTCATGCCTCCTGTATTATGGTAAATTTATGCTTTTGCTGGTTTTTAGGTTTTTGGTATTTTAAGAATTGTGATAATATTGTATATAAATAAAATAAATTAATAGAATAGCTAATATATAACGTAACTCAAACAGCAGATAAAACCTTAACACAAATTATGCTGATTAAATTTTTCATGGCATTGGTAGAAATCATTTCATATGTAGAATATCTTCCATTCAGAGTTGTAGCTTAAGAGTTCTAGTTTTTCCACCACATTAATACAGTTGTTGTTTCTGGACATGCATGCTCAATCCAGTTTAGTCTGACAAACAGAAGATGGTTTGCATAGCAATACCAATAGCACTTAGACTTATATACCACTTCATAGTGCTTCACAGCCCTCTCTAAATGGTTTACAGAGTCAGCATATTGCCCCCAACAATCTGGTTGTCAAAGTGTTTTCAGGATTGCTGTGGCCACTTGATCAGCTACAAACTGTATGGACTTTGATCAAGCCATCTCCGGTCTGCAATTAACGGCAAGCCTTCCCCGCCCTAGTTAATTGCAGGTTAGCTTACTATATAAGCACGGACCTTTCTAATTGCTATTCGGGCCTAGACATAGTTTTAGGCCTAAATGCAGACCTGTGCTGAGGCACCTGGATGCAGACTTGGAAGAGAGGAGAACTCTGCTGGGAAGCCCCAACGCCTGCAGCAGGGATAGCAGCGGACAAGAAGCTGTGTTACTCCCACGTAGCTATCTTGCAGCTGTGTGCTGAGATAGCCGGGAGCCTTTTGAAGTTTTTACCTTCGGCTTGCTTTTTGCTTTTGAAGCATGCAAGCCAACGTTTGAACATTTGCTGCTACATCGGAGGGATACGCTGGACAGTTTCCCTTGCCAGGAGCTTCAAGCCACGTTTGCTGTTTGGATTGCTTTTACAGGTGTCTTTTACTTGAAGCCCATGCTGCTGCCCTTCTACCACCTTGATGATGTATCGACACCGAAGCCATTCAATGTTTTGTTAGTTTTTCCCAGGGACTGGTTTTGGTATTGTGGAGAGGAATTTAGGGAGACGGCCTGGCTTCATTTAACCAAGATAAGACTTTATTATTAATGTGCTTTTTTAAAGATACAGTGTTTTTAAAAAGTTTTGTAGTAAAGTATATTTTTATACAAGACTCCTCTGCTAGTCTTATTTCAGTCCTAGTGTGTTTGCTTGTGTGCTGGTTCATGATTCGGGGGCAAACCTCCCCCCATCCCAACACTGGTTCCTCATTTTACCAACCTCAGAAGGATGAAAGGCTGAGTCAGTCTTGAGCCTGGTGAGATTCGATCTGCCAAATTGCTGGCAGCCGGTGATCAGCAGAGGTAGCCTGCAGTACTGCACTCTAACCACTGTGCCACCACAGCTTATCCAGTAGATGAGCATAGCCAGTAGAAATTAATGTACAGCTGAATCAGAGGTGGTATTCAGCCAGATCACATCAGTTCATGTGAACCATTGGCGGAAATTTGGCCAAGGTCGCCGAACCGGTAGTGATGGCTGGCTGGCCATGCCCCAAAACCGGTCCCTCGGTCACCGCTCGCTTGCCCCACCCACCATGTTCATCTCTGCCATGTTCTTCATGCATACACATGCCATTGCCTTGCAAGTCCAATGGGATGCACATGCATGAAGAACATGGTGGCGGTGACAGCAGCTTTTTCCATGACCTCCGGTACTTTTCGGCAGCCTGCAGTCAGCCGCCACCTCTTTGAGAGCCACTCTGCAGCTGCAGTAGCTGGCTGGGGGCCGCCAAAAACTCTGGTCAGCTTGCCTTCCAGACTTTGGACCAGTTGCTGCGGAAGGTAAGCAGCCCGAACAAAGAGGCAGTGGTGGTGGGGAAATTTTGAAACCCACCACTGAACTGAATGCATTACAAATGTGCATTGGGAAATACTAAGAAATGACTATGTTAAATGGTTCTAGCTTTTAAACAGAAAAATAACATTAGTTGAATGAAAATATCATATTCTATGAGATTGTAAAGTCTATTTGGATTTCTGTCCAATGAATCTAAGGAGTCAGATTCTCACAGTAACAAAGTTAGTAGTATGAAATCGGGCTTAAGTGAAAAGATTTCAACCCCCATTTAATCTATTAATATTTTATATTCTGTTTTAATGGTAGAGGTGCTAATGAAGTGTACAAATGTTAGTTGCTAGTTTACATGAAACAGTACAGTACATTAATACTTTCTTGCCTCTAACCCAGATTCAACTGAAGATTGATATGGAATCAGTGTTCTTCCAACGTGCAAGTAGAATGTTCTAGTATATTCAGCAAACAACTCTCCTCGACAGTTCCCTTAATTTTGCATAGAGTTCCCATTTAATCATTATATAAATTAGTAGACATTTTATGAAAATAATGCATTTAGAGAACCTGATTCCCTTTCATCTGTGTTCTGCTACACAACATTGTGTCTTTAGCAATTCATAATTGAGCTAAATAGTCCATGATCTTGATACAAAAATGCATCTTCAGAGCATTCCTGAGTAGATCTTGCTTTGTAACAGATTATAAATTAAATAAATTCTTGCAGATGGCCAGCTCCTGCAAGACAAAATATCTTATCTTGTACTCCGGGGGGGGGGGGGGGGTTATATTGAAAAGGAAGAAAAATGGCCAAAATAGTGGGAAAATATAGGATAGTTAGAAGATTATAAATGAAATATGATGCTGCCTCAATTGCTTAAAACAATCTATAAATTGGAGTAGGTGATAATTGCATTATGAAAGCTGTACTTAGTTATGACTATCTACTATATGGGATCATTCAATTTTACCTATTTCAAGGAGAACAAAGTTATTTTTCTATCTTATTTGTAAATTACAACTTCAGTTAGATTATCACAAAACATGCTCTATTGTATGGCAGTGGGAAAAAAATCAATACAATATATTACAACTCCATTTTATCTACTTTTCTCCATCCACCATCCCAAGCATTAACTTTGTAATACCACAACAATTGAATTGATTCACTTTATTATACTGTGTACATCTGGAAATTATTGTCTTCAGCTGGCTTTAGTGAAAAGCTAAAAATAGTACGTGTTTTAGCACAAATAAATTACATTAGTTTTTCTATTCTATCAGCTGTAGAAGGGCTTTTTATTCAGTAAAGAAGGCATCAGATGAAAAATAAAAATACAGTTTTAAAACAAATAATTTCATTTAGCACTGAATATTATTAATGGGGGTGGAATGCATTTAAAATATGAGTTTATCTGTTTTTGAAGAATCTAATAGACATTCAACATTTTGCTACTATCTGTGGCCTCTAAAATCTAATGCTAGTTAATTTCTCTTTTACTGAAATGTGAGAATGGTTATTTTTGTTCTGAGAATGCTCCCTTTTCCTGCTTTTTGATATTAACATTGAATTGAATGAAGTAATAAAATATGACTTGTTGGAAGCTCTGACATTTTACCACCTAAAATTGGCAGTGATCACCAGACCAGAAATGGAAATTGGCAGGTACCAATGGATACACAAGAGCTCAAGGCTACACCAGTACCATCATGTGGCACCATTGAAAGGCAATGTTAGCCAAGGTAAATAAAAGGATGGAGTAAAATATCTACATGAAGAGTTTAAATACAGTAAGAATTGCTTTCATGAGCTTTAGTAATGTTTCAAAAATATATGACTTTGATTTTACATTAGAAATTAATTATTACACATGGCCTATTTATTTTGCTTTTGAACTTATTTGAAGAAAACGTCAATTGTATAATTTCAAAAACTGCCATTATTATTCAGAACTAATGTTTTTAGTATCTTTGGGGAATGATCTACTTGACTTCAGTTCCTGCTTCCTTGAATTGGATATTTGCTCAATCCCATTACAGTTTTGAATGTTGTGGGAGAAGCCATGCAGGGGTGGGGAAAGTACTGTAAGGTTTATTTTAAACAAATTTCTTAATAATTAGTATCCTTTACAAAGCTTTAAAATTAAATATTATTAAGAAATAATTAGACACTTTCCATCCATACCTATACTTTGTATTATGATCATGGTCACAGCTGGATCTCACAGTATCCTTTCATTTTAAAAAATCTATAAAGCATTTGTAAAATTTGAAGAGCATCCAATAATGTCTTGGTTTGAAAAATCCAGAGTTATTTCTCCTGGATACTAAGATAAATGAATTTATAAAACCTCCAAAATAGCCCTAGCATAGAAAATATTCTAAATAGTATTTAGTCAATGGTCTATGGTGGTGTTTTTTTCATACAATGGTGTTGGTTTTTGTTTTTTTTTACAATTCAGTAGATATCAGTATTAATTCCATCTTTTATATGTTTTCAGAGGATGTTTCTTTAACAAAGGGTTTTGAAGAAGGGCCCATGTTATACTAATTTTATACCGGTGGTTAATTAAGCTACAAAGAAGATCTGTTCCAAATAGACCAGCTTTGTAATTTGGTTCCACACTGTTTGTCATTGAAAATTCTTATATGTTGATGGTTGGGTAAATTTTCCTTTTCTTTATCTCCTCTTTTCCCCACTCCTCAAAAAAATTTCTTTTTTCCTTGCAAGGAAACTTTCTGGAGATTATTTATAGAAAGACTGGGAGCTTTGCTTGCCTTTTGTCTCCTGTTCCATAAAGTAGGAATAAAAGTATCACCACCAGATGGATTTGTAACCGGCTGAATAATAATAATAATAATAATAATAATAATAATAATAATAATAATAATAATAATAATAATAATAATAATAATTCTATACTGCCCTTCTCCTGAAGGACTCAGGGCGGTGTACAGCCTATTAAAAGCACAAAGACAAACATAGATTAAAAATAATTAAAATTATTAAATAATTTAGGCTCAAATGTAAAAATATAAAACCCCAAATTTAAAACCCCAAATTTAAAGCATCCAGTTAAAATCATTACATTGATAGCCCAGCCTGGCGGAACAGCTTTTGAGGGCACAGCGAAATACACGAAGGTCGGAGATCTTATGCATTTCCGTTCATTCCAAAGGGCAGGGGCTCCCAAAGAGAAGGCCCTCCCCCTGGGTGTCGCCAGCCGACATAACTTGGCCGATGGCACCCTGAGGAGACCCTCTCTGTGGGAGCGGACTGGCCGGTGGGAGGCTATTGGTGGCAGAAGTCGGTCTTGAAGATACCCAGGTCCAATGCCATGGAGCGCTTTAAAGGTGGTAACCAACACCTTGAATCGCACCCAGAAGACCACTGGAGCCAGTGCAGCTCGCACAGGAGAGGTGTTACATAACCACCCGCGCGGCCGCATTCTGGACCAGTTGGAGCCTCTGGGTGCTCCTCAACGGGAGCCCCATGTAGAAAGCATTACAGTAGTCCAGTCAGGAGGTGACAAGGGCATGAGTGACCGTACGCAAGGCGTCACAATCCACAAACCATAGTTAATTAGTAGTCCTTAATGGTACTACATTTACATGGAGGAAAGTTAATAGTGAAGTACCACAAGGCTCCAACTTAGGCCCTTTTCAATATTTTCAGAAATGACTTAGATGAGGGAATAGAAGGGGAACACATCAAATTTGCAGATGACACTAAGGTGGCATGAATAGTCAACACCCCAGAAGACAAGCTCAGAATCCAAAAAGATCTTGGCAGACTTGAGCAATGGGCGCTATCCAACAACATGAAATTTAATGTGAATAAAAGTATGGTTTACACCTATGCAGGAAAAGCCAAAGGTTCAAAAGTACAGATTAGACAAAACCGGGCTCAAAAACAGTAACTATGAGAGGAACCTTGGATTACTCGTGGATGATCACTTAAATATGAGTTAGCAGTATGCAGCATCAGCCAAAAAAGCTAATAAAATCCTTGGTTGTATAAACAGAGACACAGAATCAAAATCACATGAAGTATTGGTACTGATTTATACATTCTAAGTAAGACCACATCTGGAATACTGCATCCAGTTTTGGTCACCATATTTCAAAAAGGACGTTGAACTTTGAAAAAAGTGCAAAGAAGAGCAACTAAAATGATTCAAAGCCTGGAGATGAAAACATATGAAGAATGGTTGCAGGAATTAGGTATGGCTAGTCTAAAGAAAAGAAGAACTAGGGGTGATGATAGCAGTATTCCAGTTTTTGAGAAGCTGCCACAAAGAAGGCGGGGGTCAACTTATTTTGCAAAGCACCAGAAGGCAAGATAAGAAATAATAGATAGAAACTAATCAAGGAAAGAATAACCTGGAATTAAGGAGAAACTTCTTAACAGTGAGGACAATTAATCAATGGAACAGCTTGCCTTCCAGAGTTGTAGGTGCTCCATCACTGAAGGTTTTTAAGAAAAGACTGGAAGCTATCTGTCTAAAATGGTATAGTGTCTCCTGCTTAAACAGGGAGTTGGACTAGAAGACCTCCAAGATCCCTTCCAGCTCTAGTCTGATAGAGTGAATATTCCATTAGGTAGGAATAAGCTGATTCATACCAACTTTCCCCCATCTCCCTACATCATATTGGGCAAATACAGTTCATTATGATATAAAATTGCAAAATTACAAATGATGTACACATTGATTGAATAGCAACCATACATTCTGGAGCGCTTTGCAGAAAGACAACCAGCCACAGTTAATCAGTTTATTTTATTGATATAAATTTTACATAGTTTTCAAGGAACATCTTGTATTAAGGTACGGTATCTTTGATAAGGTTGATAATTAAGGACTGGTTTGTAAAGATCCTTTCTTTTTTTTAATAGAGTCAATATACCACATCTCTTTTCATACTTGATTTCTTGACTCCATTACAGGGGTTGCTTCTCTTGATCTTTCCTAACGAAGTTAAATAAATTAAAAACAGAACTCAGATTTTGAAAATAAAAGCGTATTTCATATTTCCCATTTACATAATAACCCCACAACATAGGAAAATTTAGGAGACAATATTTTTATTGAACATCACTTAAAATTCATTTATGCCTTAATGCACTTAAAGACAGAACTTGTGGAAAGAAGCTGAGGCATCCATTTCTGTGTTGACTCCTAGTTAATTTTCCATAACTCTATTTCACATGTTTTTACTTGGGAACAGATGTTGGTGTCTCTGTTCCCAAGTTCCATGCCTTAACAAACTGAAATCCATACTCATATTTTCTAGCAGTAAAGTGGATTCCCTTAATCAAATATTTCAGTATCAAGGTTCGCTTGCATAGTTTGATTTAAAGGACAGATAAATACATATAAGTAACCCCTATACCCATAAATAAAACTGAATGAAGATAGAAGTAGGAAAAGGGAACATATCTATTAAACTTGGAAACAAAAGAGAAATAGAAAAGATGCAAAAAACCTCATACAAGCCTTTGTTGTAGGGCTGTTTGTTGTGACAAACAACAAAAGGACTATGAGAAATACCGTATTTGTGCAAAATGCATACAAATGTTAGTAAATGCCAGCACACATCTAACAAAGACATCTTACTAATTATTGGAAGCATAAGGAGAAGATGAGCAGATCCTCCTTCCCAAGCAAAGAGGAAGAAGGAAAGTTCAGTAAGTCCCCCAATCAACTGTCTACCAAAGAACACACAAGGAACAAAAATAAAGATGAAATGGAAGACAGAATGCTCCATTGAGAGTGTAAGCTACTAACCTTGTCTCAAGGCCAAGAATATATGTCATCCTCTATTTGCTCCAGTGGTAAAATCTGAACTGGTTTACTACCAGTTCGCTGGCCGTGCATGCATGCCATGCACCAAATGCGAGCTGCATGCGCGCATGCACAGTGTGCACCAAAAGGAGGCTTGGAAAGGTAAGTAGAACAGCATGGGGGATGATCAGCTGTGGCGCGCAATCGTGGGAACCTTTTTAAAAACTTTTTTAAAGCACTTTTTACTACCGGCTCGGGTGAATAGGTAGTAAAAAATGCTTTAAAAAGTTAAAAAAAAATCCCAATGATCAGCTGAGCGACACGCATCATCAGAACTTTAAAAAAAAACTTTTTAAAGCATTTTTAACTACCAGTTCTGGAGAACCAGTAGTAAAAAAATGCTTAAAAAGTAAAAAGAAAAAAAGTTCCAATGATTGTGCGTTGCTCAGCTGATCATCGGAACTTTTTAAAAAATATTTTTTATTACCGGTTTGGCAAACCAGTAGTATTTTTTACTACCGGTTCAGGTGAACCGGTACAAACCGTTGGCATTTCACCCCTGATCTGCTCCCAATATTCCAGGAAGGCCACATCCATCCATCCTTTCCTGCTGTGCATCAAAAGTAGCGTTCTGTTGCTGGCCCAACAGGTACAATCTATTTCTCCTGCTGGTCTTCATTCCGTTGTAGGCAAATGCCTCGTAATTCAATTGGCTACTGTGCTCAGTAACAAGCACAATCCCCTGCCCCATCAGTTATGGTCTCTGCCCTCTGGAGCCAATTTGTCCTGTTTTCCCTGCCCTCTTCTGGTGAACTTCTGGTATCTTCTCCTTTATTTCACTGTTGGACAAATAACATGTTGTACTCCTTTTGTTTTTATAAGTTCACAGGTAGAATGATGAAAGACTACAATTTCTTCTTTTTTAACAAGCTGACCAATAGAATGATGAAAGGTTGAGGTTATTTTCTTTTCTATCTTTCCTTTTTCTCCCTTTACTTTTTTTAAACTAAATTTTTTGATGGATGGTGCGGAATGGTGGTGCGGAAAATCAATATCTTTAGCCCCAGTTAGTTGAGGAATGTGATCTGGAGATGACTTGGAGGCTTCCTATGTGGATTTTGCCTGGTCTGGGGAAAGCAGGCAAGAATCAGGGCAATTAATTCCTTGAGGAGTAATGGAATAGGCAATAGTATCATGGTGGTGATGGGCAAAGCAAGTTGTGACAGGGAGAGAGGCAGACAAAACACTTGCATAGAAATCAGTTTTGACATCGGTGTTCCAGTTCCTATGATCTGTGTGACAGAATATCTACAGACTTTGTAAACCCAAAGGGGGAGGAACTCACAACTCCCAGCTGATCACAAGTGGCTGCAAAAATGACTGTTTCTTCTGCCTGGTCACAAAAATCAACTGTCTGAAGTACATGTGGGCAATCTCTAGATCTCTTCCTTCCAGAGAGAATTTTGACAGTCTGGATCTTACATCTACCTGTGTTTTTGACTGAAATGCTCCTGCAATCTGCACAGAGTGGGGAAAATGAGAGCACTAGTTTTACTCTCCTCACTAGAAGTCCATTGTGTTCTGAGCCATAAATAAACCTTATAGTTTATTTTTTATAACTATCTCTTTAAGATTGAAAAACTTTCTAGCCTACACATCACTAACTGTGTTTCCCTTCAATCCATTTAAAAGAAATGAAAACTAGTTCTTTTCAGCTTTGAAAAGAAGCTTCAACTTTTTGCAATATACAGCGAAGAAATGACTTAGATTTTAGACTTGTTTCTAAATAGTTTAAATAATAAGACTGTGAAAATGATTTAAAGAAGGATGTTGAAACTAATTAGAAAGATTCTTGTGTAGAAAAAATCTGCTTTGTTTATGTCAATGCAAAACAAGACTTTGAAGACCAATTACTAAAGCGTATGATCGCTACTTTAAAGGAACCTTTTGATCTGGGTATGTGAAGTGCTTGAGTTTTGTAACTCTTTACTGGAATGAAAAGTTGTTATTGAAGATGAATAAACTCCTTTGAACACAACCCAAACGGATTTGAAGCGGACCCAAAAATTACAAATTACAAGAAAGAAATGGAAATTTAGATTTACAAGTAGAATTGGATAACCATATTGGGGTTTTTTTTTTGCTTGTTTCCTTTGTTTAATATAATTCTTAATACAATTATTGGGGAAAAATAGAAAATAGTGGAGAGAGAAGAGAGTAATAGAAGAGATTCTTGAGTGTAGGTGAGGTGAGAAGCTTGAAAATAGACTCAAGTTAGTAATATACAGTAAATTGTGTGAAAGAATTCCTTAGACAACCTTTCAAGATTAATGTCGAGCTCTGAAAGGCTGGCAAACTCAAGAACAAGAGCCACTTAAATTTCTTGAAAGATCATGCTAGTAGACATTAATAAGAAAACCTTCTTTCAAAAAACCTTTAGAAATCAACTTACGTAATGTACTGATCATCTGATTAGCCCCACCATTCCAGTAAGACATCTTCTCTGTTATTTTCAAATTTGGGTTATTTTGTAATGTTAATTTCTCATGCGATTTGGAATCAAAACACAAACACTTACCTATTAATAACCAAATGTGTCTGGCAGCTTTCCAGAGTGGAAATAAAGACCCTCTGTTTTGCATAGGAGATCTTAAAATGTACCAAATTTCAGAGATACGAACCCAAATATTTTATAAAATCTATAAAAATTGTATAGCTTAATGATTATAAAATCTGTAGATACAGTAACTACAAAGGCAATAAATTAGACTTATTCCAGTTAAAGGTACAATGGTAATGGTTTATATATTACTAAATGAACTCAAAAGGATATTGCAAAACTATCAAGGATAGCCACAATATCATCAGCATATAGTAACAAATTACATTAAGTGCCAAGTGCAACCACACCCTAATATTAGAGACTGTCTAATGGATGAAGTTCAAGAATTGAATTGAAGATTACAGACAATAGGTGTCTTTGTTAGGTGCCATAATATAACTTGATAGATTGTTAAGAGACAAATTCACTTATAATAACTCTAATACTGAGGTACTAAATTGAAATGCTATGAACAAAAGATAGTAGAAACCTGTATCTCTTTATACATTTCATATTAACTATATATACCAAAGGATTTTTCAACATTCAACAAAATTAGAACAGCTAATTTCAGTTTGTCTGCCATGATATCCATTGTATCAATCACAAGAAGGATATGGTCAAATGCTTTTGTATTTTTTTATAAATCCAGTTTGAGATGAATGAATTACAGATAGTATTATTTTTATAGCCTCCTGATTAGAGCTGCATTTAATATTTTAATATTCACATTAAGCAAAAATATTGATTCTATTGTTTCTCATCTTCTCTTTCTCAAGTTTTAATATTGCTGCAATATAGACCTCATAAAATAATACAAAAATAATTAAATGATTGATTATAGAGCTGCAATATTGGTGCTAATAAGTCTGTAAACATTATTTCAAAAAATGGGTCAATAAGAATGTCCTTCCTCTTGTTTTCATGTGTCTATATAAATTTATTACCACAAAATGGAAAGACATAGATTAATACTGATGCCAAACATGGGATCAACATCTTACATTTTAGAAGTCACAGATCAAGCCTCCTTCTATTTGTTAAATCCTATATTGACACACGTCTTCACTGATCATCAGACAGTTGACTTCTAAATGCCAGGCTGTTGATTTAATGGTTGCTTCTTCACAAACTGAACAGCAAACTGTTCAAACTAGTTTAAATTGAAGTCACATAACAATATTTATTTTCAGTCAAAAGTATGTCATTTATGATTAATTACCCTGATAAATCATAAACATTTGTCCATAAACCTTCTAATTGATGGGAAGAGAGTAATACAATGTTCTCTTGCAAAGTGTTCTCTAAATTAGTGATCTTGCTTTACAGAATGGAATTAGAATAATGATTACTTCATATGAATCTACTTAGAAAAACATGTTTCAAATACATGGTGCAAATGCATAGTCTATTTGTACATAGACATAGTAAAAGAATGAATATAAAAGCATAACTGATTTGATTCTTAATGAAAAATTAATAGAATCAGTGAATATTACAAGAGTGATGAAGTGATGACGGAACTGATTGTTTTGGGGGGGAAGTGTCAGGAATACATGTTGTGGAGAAAAGGAAATTGGACAAAAATGAAAGTAGAAAAAAGTTAAAATAGAATGTAAGAAAAGTACAAGACTTGAATGAAACAATATAGAAGGTAGATTAATCTATGAAAAGAATGATTGGAAAATAGGCAAAAGAAAAAAGAAGTGCATGTTTCTTGGAGCAGAGCAAAAAGAAGAATATTTCATAGAACCACTCAATGTCTGGAATGGTGCAAGTAGTAAATAAGAGAAAGAATACTAAAAGGAATGATAAAGGGAAAGGATGCAGATGGGGGAGGAAGAATGCTGCAAAACTGAGGATGAGAGACAGATATTGCATTATGAGTATAGAGAGAAAAGGATAGTTCAATGAATAATATAGTTAAAAAAGCAAGTAATGGTTAAGATTAAAAGAGGCAAAGAAAATATAGAGCAATGGAAACAAAAGATTGTTTTGGAAGTGAGTAGTCTAAGCAAGAAGGCTGTAACAGCCTAAATGAATTTAGAATAAAAATTAGGGAATGATTTAGGATATTCTAAATAGTATTGTAGAGATTTATGCACAAATTATGTTGACAAATGGAATTGGAAAATGAAAACTGCAAAAGTGTTCCAAGGAAAAAAGAAGTCATAAAATGAAAAAAATGCGTAGCAAGTAGTTCAACACTGAAGACATGAGATGTCCCCTTGGTTAATTAATTTGTTTACAGATAAATGCGTAAGAATCTAATGATCCTAAATGTGAAGTTAAAGATGTAAATGCATATGAACTTTTGTTTACAGATTGTCATGTTGATTGAGAACTCAAATGCAAATGTTGGGCAGAGTGCATGATGCAATGAAAAAATGCACCTGGAATTTATTGTACAGAAATAAGAGATAAGATCAAGAATATATGGTTGCTGAATGAATGTGGACTCAGTACAGAAGTCAACTTTTAGTATGAAACAGGTACCTTAAGGTGATTTTGTTGTATATATAGAAAGAATAAATGAGTTGATTGAGAGCTAAGTTTGACTGGCAAAACCATAGTTGAATGTGGTTGATGAAGGAAAACGAATCAAAGCACAAAAGCAATGAACCAGAATATGATGGAAACAAATATAATTTGCAGGTCTTGAAAAGTATGTTTTGTTTTTTCTTTTTTTAAAAAAAATCATACCTTTTATTTTATTTTATTTTTTAATTTTTACTCCTCTCCTGCACTCTGGTTTATTTTATCCTACAAAGAAGTAGTATGATGAATCTTTATGCAAACGTTAACAATAAATAATAATTCCATTTTTTTAGTCTCACTTAGATCTGCATAGGCAGGTTGCCCCAGCACAGATACAGGCCACTGTTTCTTATGATCAGGAGTAAACAGAGAGGAAAACAGAACTCTCAGGCTTACACACACGCTGCTCATTCCCACCATAAATCTCAGTTAAATTAGGGAAGGCACAAATCTTAACAAACATACCACATGGTTGCATAGAAGGCAGAGAAAGAGACAAACAAACGAACAAAACAAAACAAAAAAAAACCACTGTTCATATTTATATATTTCCCTTTTCTTTAAGTACCTTTATTTAGCCAAATTGTCTTCCTCAGCAAAGCTCATTTCTTACATATCTCTCTTGCTCTTCATTCTGGCTAGAACAGGCCTCTGCCTTTCATCCCAAGTGTTGAGCAAATCTCCTAAGAGACTCTTAATTTAGAGTGACCAGAAGTCCCGCTTTTAGCGGGACAGTCCCGATTTTTAACAATTTGTCCCGAATCCCGCGGCGTTTTAAAAAAGTTCCGATTTTTGGAAAGAACAGGTAGTAAAAAAATTGAATAGTTCGAAGAACCGGTAATAGCCGTTCGTTTACCCCGCCCACTCCCAATCTATTGCTGCCTCCTGAGTCCCAGCTGATGGCTAGAGGGAAAAAAACTGTTTAAACTCTTGCCTTTGGGCTTCAAAGGGCTGCCCTACAGCTGATCACTGTTAAAAGAAAACAAATGAGTAGATCGGTGCCTGCAAAAATAGAAAAAAACAGCCCCTTTCAGCTTCAGGTTAATTACCACAAGTTGATTAGATCAGCCTAGCTGCAAAGAGAGAGCTGCAGCAGTTTTTTTTCTCCCTAGCTATGCTGAAAAAGCGAAACTGAAAGTAAAGCAGGGTCTTTGCTGCAATGTGACAAAATGAGGCAGAGAGATTTCTTTTTCTTTTTCCTCACCAAAAAAGGTAGATGCAAAACTGCAAACAATGGGAAATTTAGGGCAAAAGAGGAGAGTTCAAGATTTTAAAACACAAAAGAAAAAAAGCTCTATTTAACTAGGGAATTATAATAATTGAGATACTATTAATTGTATATTGTGTTGAAAGCAGAAATGGTTAAGTTGTGGTTTGGAGGAATATATGGGGGAAATTATTTGGTTTATTATTATTGGTAAATATAATTAATTGATTTGTAAGAAATTGAATTGCATGGAAATAATCGGAATATTCATGTTCATATTGATTAATATACAAAAAAGATAGTTATATAACTAATTGATTTATATTAAAATGTTGAATGTGTATTAAACAACTGTAATATTACATAATTAACCAGTGTGAGGATGGATATAAAAATAGATGACAATGGGAAGGGGTATAATATAGAATAGAAGGGAAAAATTGAATTTGATTAAGATTAGAGATGAGGATGAAGGGTAATATTGGTTTTTTACAAAAATAGATGAGGAATAAATATGGCAAAAAGGAAATACAGAAATTGTAAATTTAATTGAAATGACTACACACTATTTAAATTTGTGAACCGGCGAAATACTCTGTTTAAAGAAAATACATTGTATGTTTGTATGTGTGTTTCTAATTATTGTTATTTCTTCATATTTGTTCTCTTATTCTTTAAAGTTTAACAATTCATTCTTTATCTTAATATCTTTATATTTGTTTCTGGTTGGCTTTCTTCCCTTTCATCTTTTTTATTGTACAGCAATTTTTCTCCTCAAACTTACCACCTCTCTCTTTTCTTTCCTTCTTACTTTCTCTTCTCCCCCTCTTCTTCTCCTCCCTACTTCCTCTTCCTTTCTCCTTCTCCTCCTCTTTTCCTCCCTCTCTTACCCTCACTCCTACTCTAATTTCCCTTCCCTTCCTTCATCCCTCTTTATTGCTGTATCCTTTTATGCACATGGACTACTCAGAGGGCTGAAAAAGTTATTTTTGACTGGTCCTCGCACTTTTGACCAGTCCTCGAACTTACGACTGTCCTCACATTTTACGTTTTTGCCCTATCTTGTCACCATAGTGAAGAGAAGCAGTTGTGAAATGAGTGACACCGTTGTTAAGAATGCTGCATAAGTCATATCTTATATTTGTTTTCATACATAGACTTATGTATATGAATATTTTACTATGGTTTTAATTGTTTTTGTAATTATTTGATAGCTTAATAAAGTTTGTTTTAAATTTTTTTTAAAAAAAATTAAGAATGCTGCAATGGGCATAAATGATGACCGGTGATAAGTGCGAAGATTGGTCAAAAGTGCGAGGACCTGTCAGAAATGACTTTTTTCAGCCCTCTGGGTAGTCCTTTTGTGCATATGGACTACTCAGAGGGCTGAAAAGGTTATTTTTGACTGGTCCTCGCACTTTTGACCAGTGCTCAAACTTACGACTGCCCTCACATTTTACGTTTTTTGGCCTATCTTATCACCATGGTGAAGAGAAGCTGTTGTGAAATGAGTGACATGGTTGTTAAGAATGCTGCACGGGCATAAATGTGAGGATGGTCGTAAGTGTGAGGACCAGTCATAAGTGTGAGGACCTGTCAGAAATGACTTTTTTCAGCCCTCTGAGTAGTCCCTATATACATAGCCATGACCACCCGGTCACATGACCAGCTAGCCATGCCCACCCAGTCACATGACCATGCCCACCCACACACCCCCGGCCGTCACCGCCCCCTCCCCCTGCTCAATGGTGTCCCTCTTTACCAATGTTAAAATCTGGTCACCTTATCTTAATTGTCACCTTTGAACTGCCCTTCCCATGTTCTATCTCAGATACGGGCTCACTTTGGCTCAGTCAGGTACAAAAGGGGGGGAAAAAACCCTTCCACCTCGCAGTTTTACAGATGAAAGAGTCCAGGGGAGACTGGTTCCCTATCAGAATATGGGCCCCTCCACTCAAGAGAAGTCAAGCCACAGTTTTCAGGCCCCTTCCACGGGCACCTGGGAGGGCCTGCCGCTTTTTTCTTCAAGCAATGAGTACTGGCACCTCCTTTCCTGCCATGGTTATCAGACCCCTTGTGGATCTGAGAAGACTTGCCGCCCCCTAAGCAGTGAATACTGGCACTTTCTGAACTAGACTTTGATTTTGGGCTTTCAAAAGACAAAAAACAACAGCAAAAATTTTCTTCCCACCCTTCACTCACAGCCCACTTGGCTTTCCCTCTTAAATACAAAAGATCCCACACTCTGATGCCCCCCGCCCTGTTTTCCCTGTTCTCTCGGTCACGACTCGGAGCAGCTAACAACATGCAGGGGTGTGGCTAGAGGCCAAACAGGGAAGTGAGATCCAGCTGCTGTTCAAGGGTGAAACACACAGGCATACACACATTTCCCATTCTTTTCCATGCTTTAAAATTAAATTTTAATTACTATTATTATAGTAATAGTAATGGGTCAAAAAAAGATTTTGTTAGTGGTGATATATGCACCTAATAAGAACCAAGTGGATTTTTATAAAACAATATATGATAAGATAATAGAAATAGGGAATGACAATGTTTGATTGGTGATTATAATGCAATAGTGGACATTAAAAAAGATTATGTAAATAACCAAAAAATAACCAAATAACCAAAGAAATAAAAAGGAACATCTTACCCAAAGTTTTTTTTTAAATGGCAGAAGAATTAAATCTGGAGATTTCATAACCCAGAAGAAACAAAATTTACTTTCCATTCCAACCCCCATAGATCCTGGTCAAGAATCAATATGGCTTGGATATATGGAGATCTAGTTAAAGATGTTGAAACTGTAGAGATTATGCCAAACACTTGGGCCAATCATAATCCTCTCAAAATAATATGGAAAGGCCATAAAAGAAAGAAAGGTAGATGGACATTGAATCCACGAATTTTAAAAGAGAAAGAATATATTCAAAAGATTCTGAAAGAATTGGAATTATTTTTCAGAGACAATAAGAAACACAACACCTCATTGCAAAATCTTTGGGACACTACGAAAGTTTATGTAAGGGGGATTACAATAGCATATAGTGCAAAAAGAAATAAAGATAAGTGGAGAGAACATAACATGTTGTCAGAGGAAATTAAGAAATTAGAAAATCAACTACAAACAGATCCGGAGGATGAACAAATTAAAAGCAAAATGACCCTAGTCAAGCATAAATTGAATATTTTGGACCAAACAGAAATGGCAAGAAAATTAAAATTTGCAAAATAAAATTATTTTGAACATGCAAATAAAACAGGGAGGTGGCTGGCTTACCAATTAAAAAAGGAGAGAGAAAAAAGAATAATACACCAACTACAGGATGAAAATGGAATTTTGGAAAGTAATATGGAGAAGAAAAAAGGAATCACACAAGAATTCTTTGAGAGGCTCTATAGACAGGAAGAGATAGAACAGGGAAGAATAAGTGATTATTCTTCCCTGTTCTATTATTATAAGGAAGGGACTGGGTTTTCACTGATGGAAGAAGAAAGGGAAATATTGAATAAGGTGATAACATTATTAGAAATTAAAGAAGCAATTCGAAAACAAAAAAATAACAAGACCCCAGGACCAGATGGGTTGCCATTTGTTCTTCCTAAGAGACAAATTAGAAACAATATCAGAATAGTCATTAATATAATGGAATATTATGAGGCACGTCCAAAGAGACAAGTTGCCCTTGTCTTTCTCGCACAAAAAGCCTTTGATAATGTAAATTGGGAATTTATGATTCGACAAATTAAAGCCATGAAATTCAGAGATAAATTTGAAAAGATGATTGAATCGATCTATTCCAAGCAAAAGGCAAGGGTAATAATAAACAGGGAGATTACAAATTCATTTAAAATAATGAAAGGAGTTAGAGAGGATTGCCCTATGTCACCTCTGCTCTTTATCCTGACCCTTGAGTTATTATTACAGAGAATTAGACAGAAAACAGAAATAAAAGGAATCAAAATTCAACAGGAAGAATTTAAAGTGCAGGCATTTGCAGATGATATGGTATTTGTTATATAAGAGCCATTGGAATCTGGATCAATTCTACTGCAAGAGATAGAGAAATATGGGGAGGTCGCAGGCCTTAAAATTAATAAAGGAAAAACTAAAATGCTAGTTAAGAATTTAACGGAAAAACAAAAAGGAGAACTCGAGGAAAGAATGGGACTTCAAACTGTAAAAAAAGTGAAATCCTTAGGTATTTGGTTAAGAGCAAGATGTTCAGTATTAAAAAAGGATAATCATATGAAATTAATACAACAAATAGGGAAAGACTTAGAAAGATGGGGTAAATTACAGTTGTCACAACAATTAAAATGAATATCTTGCTGAAACTACTCTATTTATTCCAAATGATTCCTATAAAATTAGATAAAAGGTTTTTTAAAGAGTTAAAATGATTATGAAGTTTGTATGGGCAGGAAAAAAGGCAAGGATAAAAATAATCTCATTTCAGGATAGAAGAAGCAGAGGTGGCTTGGGATTCCCTGTGTGGGAAACTTATTACAAAGCAGCGAGTTTGCTCTGGGTTAGAGAATGGATTAATTTAAAGAATAGAAGAATTTTAAAATTGGAAGGACATGATCTCCAGATAGGATGGCATGCCTTCATATAGAACACCGGAAATAAGAAACATTCACATTCATATTTTTATAGACATACAATTCGAGATTCACAGTTACAGACTTGGGAGGGAATTAGGAAGAAACATTATCTCAAAATACCAGGCTGGTTATCCACTATGGAGGCAATGATCTACCCAACACATTAGATATTGGTAAAATGGAAAAATACAATGAAATTTTGGACAATGGAGGAAGATTAAAAACTAACCAAGAATTAAAGGAACAGGGAATAATCATAGATTGGTGGCCATATCTTCAATTGCAATCTAGATACAGAAAAGATTTAGAGAAATTTGGATTTGAACCAAAATTTACACAATTAGATAAATTATTGACAGGCTGGGAAGAAAAATTATTATCTAAAATATATAATTATTTATTAAATTTCGACTTAGAAGAAGAAATTGTAAAGGGACCAATGATAGCATGGGCAAAAAATATTGGGCACAACATTGAGTTAGAAGAATGAGAAAAAATATGAGGAGAAAACTATACATTAACAAAATACTTTGCATATAAAGAAAACCAATATAAAATGTTCTATTGGTGGCATTTAGCCTCAACAAGACTCGCAAAAATGTACCCCAATTTAAAACCTAATTGCTGGAAATGCAATCAAGTACAAGGCACCTACTTCCATGTATGGTGGCTTTGCCCAGAAGTTAAAAAATTCTGGATTAAAATACAAAAATGGCTAGAAGAAATTACGCACTATAAAATAGAATTTAAACCTGAACTGTTTCTTCTGGGGATTATTAAAGAAAATTATCCTAAAAGGATAAAATATTTAATTATTCATATAACTACAGCAGCTAGAATCGTACTTGCGCAAGCTTGGAAAATGTCCACTATTCCAACAGACTGTGCAATAATCCGGAAAATTTTCAAATATGCAGAAATGGACAAAATTACTTTAAAATTAAATAATAAGGAAGACTCGGAATATTACTTAACTTGGGATAATTGGTATCAATGGATAGAAATTAAAAATAAGGAATGTATAGAACAAAATAAGATATAAAATATGATTAAATATGTCGATTAAGTAGGAATATGTGGGAATAAATGAAGAAAGTTAAGAATTAAGTACTCTCAGAAAGACGTTGAATTGTATAATTATGGATGTATTTTTGTTATAGAGGTATTTTAACTTTTATTTTTGGATTTTAAGTGTTAATAAAGGTTTTTCAAAAAAAATTAAAAAATAAATTAATTAAATTTTAGAGGTACTCACCTTCTTTCCAAGCAGCCTTTGAGCTCAAAACTCAAAACCCCTTTAAAACCTAGTTCCAAATGACCAAGGTCCAGGAAGAATCCACCCACAGACTCAATGGGGTCTGTACTGGCAAGGGAAGCTTACCTGGGCCCGGTCCATTGGTTAGGTTAGCTTGGAGTCCCATCTTTGGATGTCAAATTGTTGGAAGAAATATCCTTCTGGGTTTAGTTCCAAGTGGGGAAAAAGACACTGGATTCATGGAAGTTGCTTGGAAAGAAGGTTTATTGATGAACAAGATCACATGGCTTGATTTCCTGAGCAGAAAAAAGAGCCGAGATGCTGAGAGTGCCTTGGTTTTATGCCCTCTGTTGTGCTTTGAATTTGAGCTTGTATTCTGAATTGGTTGTCAGACTCCCATGGGGCCATGCAAGGCCAACTCTGTAGTCAGTCCTGAGTCCCAAGCTTGGTTGAGCCTTGCTGGTTGATGATGTAATGAAGGGGCTTTGGGCAATTCCTATTATGGCTATGCTAAAAGGAGGTAGATCTTTGTTATGTAGAATAGACTGGCTCAGGCCTTAATGGCCCATTGACAAAGGTGGGGGGCAGGGAGCTACAGGGAGCTGCTTTGTCTTTAAAACATGTTTCTCCTTTTGTGATCCAGGGAAATATAATATTCCGCCTTTTTAATATTTCCTAAAATATTTCATTTACCTAGGAAAGGGGTAGGTGCTAACTTTCTACAGTTCAATGAACACAGGTGTTCATATCCTTGCCAGGTGCCCACTATTTGAGCGGACAGTCTGCTTTTTTCACATTATGTTCACTATTTTTTTTCACAAAATAGTGGACATTTTTTTTTATTCAAAAGCTTTATGATGAAATGGTACGTAATCTAAAGATGTACAGTCTAAGAGAATAAGGATAGGAGAACCGCTTTTTGTTTTTTTTTTCATAAGTTAGAATGAGACAAAGATCAAATATCCATTGAACTCGATTCTCCGAAAAAATTAATGATGAGATTAAAATAAAAATATATTATAAAATTATGTACAGTTCACATTTTTAAAATGTACTTTTTCAAGAAAGAGCCAGCTTACTGAAACTGTTCCAGTATCGTGCATCAATTCCGGTATCAAATGCAAACGTTGAACGAATTTTCAGCGTCATGGGAAATTTGTGGACTGACGAACGTAACCGACTGCTTGTACCATCAGTTCAAAGTGAACTTTATATTTTTTAATATTTCTCAACGTTGTACTGAAATTAAAGAATTATTCCTTAAACACAAAGAATTGATCAAAGCTGCGCAGTCAAATAAAAAATACACACGACAGCAAAGTAAAATGGAATTTAATATTTTACATATTATTATATTTGATGATTTGAATTTTAAGTAAAGTTTTGAAGTGGTTATTTTAATACGTGTTAAAATGTTTGTAAGAAAATATATAATTTAATTATAATTTTTTTTTACTACTTAACCCCCCCCCCTTGTCCGCTATTTTTTGGAAGCAGATCTGGCAACCCTAGGTGTTCATTTTCTATATTTTTAGTAGATTTATATTTATAACAATATTCAGATCAAAACATAATCCTGGGATGGTTGTTCTTTAATCTTATTCATATTATTACACTCTTTGTGCACTGATTGCACATAGTGGATTGTTAGTCTGTTTTGCAGCATCTGTATGTTGCAATTTCCAGGAGACAGAATTCTTGTTTTTCTTCTATCTGAATCTCTCCCTTAAAAAAATGGTGTTGGTGTGCATGTGTGCATATATTCTAAAGCTTTCATTTCCCAGAGAATAACATTGGTCCAGTTTTTAACTGGCCACTTTTTGTGAGTGTATTAAATCTGTAGCTAAGTTCACTGTCAGCTTTAGGCAAACTACTGAGCTGTTATTAATCTGCTTCCATGGTAACTGCTGCTTACAAGCCTGAGGACAAAAATTTGTTCTTCTGCTAAACTGCACAAGAGGTTCTAGTGATACTTTAGACAAAATGGCTATTGAAAGGCAATTGCATTGATGTGTATCAGTCATGCATATTTTACAGTCGAAGAATTTTGGTATCTTGGGATAGTGTTGCACATGATCACTGTACTTTCACATTCTATTTTTAATATTTTCCATTGCAGTTCTTTTTATCAAGTTATTTGCTCCATTTGTATTTGCACTTTACACATAAGCTTTTATCTCCTCGAAGACTACATAATTCAAATGGAATGATTCTTTTCTTGGTAACTGCTAACATCTGGACAATTTTTTCTTCTTTGTATGCCAGCCACAATTTTATTATTTTTTATTTAATTAAGGAAATTATACTAATAAAATTATTTCATAAAACAAAGAGATTAGAAATTAGCATTTTGAAGATTTAATTACAAATCTTTTGAGGCACATCAAAATGAACCTAGCAAAGCCAAAAAACTTGAACAAAATAAAAAGAATGACTTTCTTATGGCTTCTGCTTTTTATGTGAAAATAATAGTATGAAAAAATAAAACTATACAAAGGTGCGCTACTGCCTTGCCTAAAGTTGGAAGTTGTGCAGTGTATTCAATTAGAACAATTAATCAGTGGAACAACTTGTCTCCAGAGGTTATGAGTGCTCCAACCCTGGATTTTTAAGATGAGATTGGATAATCATTTGTCTGAAATTCAGAGGTGGGCTGCTGGTGGTTCGCACCAGTTCGGGCATACCAGTTGTTAAGATTCTGCGCAGTTCAGCAAACTGGCAAATCTGACCACTGGCTAGCCCCACCCACCTCCACTCTATCTTGTCTTGCCTGCCTTGGTGGGTGGCTAGAGTTACGCCCATGCCCAGCTACTCTCTGGCTCCTTTGCTTGCTTGCCCAGACCATGTGGCCCAGCTGATCTCTGCACCTCACCTGCTCTGCTCACCATGGCTGCCCGTGAATGTAAGGAACTCGGTGGAAGGGCTGCCTCGGGGTGTACATGAAGAGGCTCGGCCACCTTTTGGGCCTGGTTCTCACCAGCCTTCTGCCTGCATGCCGCCCGCTCGCCCTTCATCTCAGATCAGGGGATGCACCAGTCCCTGGCTCTGGCCTTCCCCAGGACCTCCGCCCATATGCTGCCCATTCGCCCTTCACCTTGGGTTAGGGAACGTGTCAGTCCTTGGCTCTGGCCTTCCCCAGGGCCTCTACCTGCATGCTGATCACTCGCCCTTCACCTCGGGTTGGGGGATGCGCCAGTCGCTGGTCTTTGCCATTGTGAGAAACCTGCAGCTGCCGGGCTTTGCTGGCATGAGACTTCTCCAGCCGCCACCTCTTTGCTGGTGCGAGAATCCTGAAGCCGCCACCTCTTTGCCAGTGTGAGAATCTTCCAGCTGCCAGTCTTTGCCAACACAAGAAGCCTGTAGCCGCCAGTGTTTGCTGGCATGAGAAGCCTGTAGCCGCTGGTCTTTGCCGATGCAAGAAGCCTCCAGCCGCTGCTCCTCTCTCTGCTCTGGCTGGCAAAAAGCAGCAGCTGCAGGCTTCTCATGCTGAAAAAAATTGGTGGTTGCAGGCTTTTTGTACTGAAAAAGAGCGGTGGCTGCAGGCCAGTGTCTTGGAGCGGGGTCATGTGCCCAGTTGCACCAACAAAGGCTGGAAGTAGCTGCCCGCCATTTCCTGCTGCAAAAACTTTTTTAAAAATCCTGACTGTCGGGCAGTGAGACCCAGCAAGAGATGAGGTGTCGGAGAATCACTATTGCTGTTGTTGCACAAGTTAAATCTAAGGCTCCAGCCACTGCCCCTTCGGCCCGCCTGCCCCACCCCACCTTAACATGAGTGACACTGAGTTGGCCATGCCCACTCAGTCACATGACCCCTCCCCCTACCTGTACACACACACACACACACACCAGTCTTTAGGATGAACCGGTTGTTAAATTAGTTGGAGCCTACCACTGCTGAAATTGTATAGGGTTTCCTGCTTGACAGAGAGTTGGACTACAAGATCTCCAAGGTCCCTTCCAACTCTGTCATTTGTTATTCCTTGTGGGGTGAGTAACATCTATAGCAGCTGTTTTGGCAGAACTGAAATCCTTCTTTAGATTTGATTTGGCTGAAAGATGCTAATTTTTCTTATCTGAATTCTATGTCATCACTCAAATAAGTTTTCTGACAAGAATTAATAGTTTTATTTCATAGCACTTGCTCACTGTGCTTCTCATTGTATATCCTGGGAATATATAAAACCATATAACCCTCTTCATCAAGAATATGAAAGTTCTCAAAGCTATGATATGAGGATAACTTTTGATTTGGAAAAATCAAAAGTGAGAGAGCAATACATACATTTGTAGGACTGATTATCCTGAGGCATCTGGATTATCCTGCCTTCATTCGTGAGATTTATGTAGGTTTTTCTGCACTCTTGGGGCAAGAGGGGCAATCCCGCCTTGGTTTCTACTGGATCTCCATGAAGTTTTGGTCCTGACTATCACCATCCATTTAGAGCGTGGCAGCAGTTCTCATTAAAAAGCCACTTTTTCAAACAATTGGGGAGCAGCAGGACTTCATGGAGTGTGTACTGAATTTCAGTGACAGAAGTCTAAGAGCACTTAGAAATCCATAAACAGATTACCGGCAAGCCCCACTTCATTGTAGCTGGGGAGTGTGACAATTCTTGGCTGTGTAAGGACTGAACACAACACAGCATAGCAAATATGTACACACTGCTTTATTGCAGTACACACCTTCCCCAGTAATAGACTATTGCTCTTGTAGGATTTTGCCATGTCTGTAAAATTCAGCCTTTAATACTTAGTCTAAACAAAGTCTCAAAGTCTATCAAGAAGCACATAATATTTGCCTTTTCCCCAAAGTTCTTGTTCTGTGTCTGTCCTCCTTTTCCTTCTCCTGCTTCACCAGCACCTCCTCCTCCTCCTCCTCCCTAATTTATATAACTGTCTATCCCATCAAATTACTTTGGGCGGCAAACAATAATCAGATAAAACTGTGATAGTTTGGGATTGGGTGTTGTTTGGATATTCCTGTTCTAGTTGCAACTAAATTCCTGGCAAAGCTCCAAGCTCTAGGCAGGACTCCCAGTAGGATATACTGAAGAAAATAGAGATGGGAAGTGTTTCTGCCTGACTGCAGCTGCTTTTTCAAAGTGTGGATAGCAACCCCAACTTGCTCCCTCCCAGAGAGTGATGGTTCCTTTTATTGTGACTTACCCCAAGTAGCATTCTTTATTCTCAGTCAATAAATTCTTGGGAGCATTTACTCTAGTTTGAATCTGATTATTAGCTGTTTTGGCTTGCTGCATTACTTAGATTTTGTTTGCTTTCTATATTTAATGAGACATATTTATTTAGTATAATGGATAGCACTTTTCTTTGCTGTCCTACTTCACCCTTCTTTCTGTACTTGACATAGAATAAAATAATTTCATTATCGCAGTGAAACTATTTGACTTCAGTGCCTATGTTTATCTATGCATTCAGATCCTACGATTAATTTCTTTCAATATGGAAGGAGTTAACAATCTTTGCAAACACCTCTCCTGTTACATTTCAGTTTGTCTGACATGTAGGAAAGGGTTTGCCCCCATGGAAAGAAATATTATTGCTACAAATTCATCAAATTACCTTTCAATACAATTAAGTTACATATATCCTCTTTAAAGAGAACTATAAAAAAGTATAGTATAGTTAAAAACCATTTGACCTGTCTTATTGAAATTTGAGAAATCTGGTCCTATCATAATGCTGGGTTTTATTTATCCAATTTCATTTTTAAAAAATAGTTAATTGTTTCAGTCATACTAGACAATGAAATAAATAAATTCTGGTCTTTCAAACACTTTGTCCATATTCAGACATCAGATTGAATTAATTAATCTGTTCAGGTTAAAGCAAACTAACCATTTATGAAGCTTCTAAATATTGTTTTTTATGTACACAGTAGTGGCTCACCTAAATCCGTATAAAATATGGATCATTCAGATTTACATTGGGGATTACCTGGTTCCTATTCTTGGTTCATTAAATTGCAGAAATATCATAATGGATCATATGTTGCATTGAATATGTTTACATTTTATTCTACTACCCAAGAAATATGTTTCTTTCTTTACTTTTTTTGGTAGTATAGATTATTTAAGCTTTTTCATCAGTAACTGCTGTTGAGTTAAATCTAATTATGATCTTTATCTTAAAGAAAAGTCCAGACTCCTTTTCTGCTTTGTTGTTTTGCTCCATTGGTTTTTGGAAGCTCATCTAATGCCCAGAATTAGATTTTGGGGGAAAAAACATGAAAAACTTTCAGGAAGTTGTTTATGTGGCAAGAATCAATTCCACAAGCAGGTGAATTGTCATTATTGTACTTTAAGGTGATAAGTGTATAAGGAAGTTAGTTGGTTAAATTAAGCGCACCCTTTAGCACTCGTGATTATCAAATGAAAATCTAAATAATTGTTCTCAAATGTTTCCCTCCTCCCCTTTTTTATTGTCTAGGTTGTTTTGAATGTTGCATTAAATGCCTGGGAGGTGTTCCATATGCTTCACTTGTGGCAACAATACTCTGCTTCTCCGGAGTAGCCTTGTTTTGTGGCTGTGGTCATGTGGCCCTTGCAGGAACTATATCCATCCTTGAACAGAATTTTTCCACAAACGTGACTGACCATGCTTTGTTATCTGAAGTGTAAGTGTGAATCTATTTTTTTCTTTATACAACAAAGGCAGTGAAATTATTAACCAGTGAAATTGCCAAAATAATAACAACAAATATAAGCCATATTGTACATGTCTTCAGAGAGATCAACACTTGAGTAGAGATGTCTGTGGATATTCTCAGTCATCGAGGCCATAGTTGTCCCAAAGGTGCTTTTTCAAGAGGCAACTGGACTTTCTTGTTTTTCTTTGAAGACATTTCACTTTTCATCCAAGAAGTTTCTTCACAGCTGAAGAAGAAGCTCTGAAAAAACTTCTTGGATGAGAAGTGAAACGTCTTCAAAGAAAAATAAGAAAGTCCAGTTGCCTCTTGAAAAAGCACCTTTCGGACTTGAGTAGAGAATATATCAAAAGGAAAATTTATTAATTTCTGGAGAACTTTTCAAAATACTGTACGGTTATTAATGACATTCAGTGGGGCTGAAAGCGTAATGATGAAAAATTGGCTGATAGAATTCAATACTTTCAGTACTTTCAGTACTTTCGCTTCAAATGTTTTGTTTAATTCAACAGGAAAAAGAAAATTAAAAGTATCTCAGAAAGAAGGCATAGTTATCCAACTCCATAACAACTGCTGGAGAGAAAAAAGGAGCTGTTGCCAGGAGATTAGACCCACTAAAATATACTGGAGAAAAACATGAGAAAGAAACACTGCAAATTTAAAGATAAAATAATAAATATAACTTTTATTACTTTCATCTTGCAACAAAATTATATGGAAGGTATATAATAAACTATGAACTATGAAGCTAAAGAAAATATATTTAAAGCTTTAGCTTCCATTTTCATTGGGATACAGAGCTCAGATTGTTTATAATTCTGGTCACTGCAGTTGAACTAAACAAATACCCAATGTATTATATCAAATATAGAAGATAAATAAAGTTAGTCTTTATGAATCAAGATTGCTGGATTTACATAAATATAAAATTCTGTTTCACAGTTGAATTATGGTTCACCAAAGCAAGGATACAATATACAAATATACTTTATTTTACAAGCTTCCTAATGCAGTCATTTTACATTTGTCTTACAACTTTTAGAGCATTTTGATGAAGACATTAAGAAAGTGACTTTTTCTTAAATTCTTTTTTAAAAGCTTGAGATCTAGATTTATATGCATTCTGGGAAATTAAATGTTTTTTTTTCCTTCATTAATGCTTCACATCAAAGGACAGAATGAAAGTATTTAATTTCTGATCCATAATGGCAAAATTATAAGCAATGTTGTTGCTTAAACAGTCTGCCATCAAAGAATATCAAGGGCATTACATCAAATATTGCAAGAATTGATTCCTATCTCAAATTGATTTTATCTATTTTAAATAAATGGCTTATGGATGTGGAACATATGTAAGAAAACTCTACCAATAGTTTATATGGAAAGATCCTCAATGGCTCTTAAATTATCCCAGCAGTTTAGAAGTCTTCAAGACCTCTGGGTGAGATCATCCAACGATACGGGGTGAGGTATCAGCAATACGCTGATGATACCCAGCTGTATATCTCTCCCCTGCATCAATTCAGTGATGTGGTGGATGTGATGGGCCGGTGCTTGGAGGTTGTGAGGGTCTGGATGGGAGTCAACAGGCTCAGACTTAACCCAGACAAGACCGAGTGGTTATGGGTATTGCCTCCTAAAGACTATGTTGACTGTCCATCCTTGGTTCTGGGGGAGGAGAAATTGTCCCCCTCAGAACGGGCTTGCAATTTGGGTGTCCTCCTAGACTCACAGCTAAGATTAGAACAACATCCGACAGCTATTGCTAGGGGGACCTTTGCACAGGTTCGCCTGGTGCACCAATTGTGACCCTACTTGGATCAGGAGGCTCTCCTCACGGTCACTCATGCCCTTGTCACCTCACGGTTAGATTATTGCAATGTGCTCTACATGGGGCTACCCTTGAAAAGTGTTCGGAGACTACAGTTGGGCCAGAACCCAGCTGTTGTGGGTGCACCTAGGTACACCCACATTACACCAATTCTCTGCGAGCTGCACTGGCTCCCTATTGGTCTCCAGTCACAATTCAAGGTGTTGGTTATTACCTTTAAAGCCCTACATGGCTCAGGACCAGGGTATCTTTGAGACTGCCTTCTACCGTATAACTCCCAATGACCGGTAAGATCCCACAGAGCTGGTCTCCTCCGGGTCCCATCAGCTAAACAATGCCGGCTGGCGGGCCTGCGGGGAGGGCCTTCTCTGTGGCTGCCCCAGCTCTCTGGAACCAGTTACCTCCTGAGGTCTGGACCATCCCCACCCTATTGGCCTTCCAAAAAGCATTTAAGACCTGGCTTTTCCGGCAGGCCTGGGGCTGTTGATCTCGCTCTTGCGATCCGGCCATGAATGGTGTGAATGAGTTTTAATGTTTTTAATGTTTTTAATTCTTAAATGTTTTTTAAAATGATTTTAAATGCATTGTGAGCCACCCTGAGTCTTCGGAGAGGGGCGGCATACAAATTGAATAAGTAAGTAAGTAAGTAAACAAACAAATAAACAAACAAACAAATAAATAAATAAATAAATAAGACAAAATCTCCAGCTCCAAGTAGGTGTCTATATCAATAGGGTGGAAATTGAAATGCTACAAACTTTCTGAGCTATTCTTTCTGCTGCAAGATGCATTGTCAACATCTCCTTAGGGCAGAGACCAGGAGGACTTCAGATTAGATGCGAGGCTTGGTAACAGTAACAGTTCTTGGTTTAAGATTCAGTTTTTTTTCTTAAGTGTACTCCTATTAGTTTTGTCAGATAAATGTTTATTCAAGGTGGACTGCTAAAATTGATAAGAAACTGTTATCATATGGGCTTTTAGCAATATTTCTTCAGGCTAATCAGATTATCCTGCAAAAACGACAAAGTTATGGACCATCAAAATCAAGTTCGCGGAACAATATAGGTTAGATTTAAAAAATCCACTTTGGAACATGTAAACTATTCCTCCCCAATTACTTTTCCAAAGTTCAAACTGAATTCTGTTAGGGTCAGATATAATCTCCCTTCTACGTTTTAAAAACAAAATATGGTACTCTAAAATTCTCCTGGGCAAAAGAATCTGTCTAGATCAATGATGACTAACCTTTTTGCCATCATGTGCCAGAGGTGGGGCGGGGCGGTGCGTGCGTGTGCCCACACCCATAATTCTATGTGCCCCACCCTGCACATGTGCACGCAACTCCCCCTTCCCCCCCGCTCCTGGCACGCAATGGCCAGGTAGGCCCTTTTTTCTTTCTTACCTGGCTGCAGATCCTCTCTATGCATCTGGGGAGGCCAAAAACAGCCTTCCCCACCCCATCAGAGGCTCTCTGGAGGCCTGAAACAGCCCATTTCCCAACTCCCGGTGGGACAGGAAGTGATGTTTTTTGCTGTCCCCAGCCTCCAGAGCCTCTCCCCCACTCTCCGAGGGAGTGGGAAAGGCTGTTTTCGCCCTCCTCAGATGCATAGAGAGGATCTGGAGCCAGGTGAGAAAGAAAAACAGGCCTTCCTCACCCACCTACCCAGGCCCTCCAGAGGCAGGAAACAGTCTGTTTCCCTACTTCTGATGGGCCCAGAAGGCCTGAAAATCAGCTGGCTGGCGCACACATGCATGCCAGAGCTGAGCTGGTGTGCCCATTGATATGGCTACATGTGCCACCTGTGGCACACATGCCATAGGTTCGCCATCACGGGTCTAGATGAATCTAAAAAAGTGATTAAAATAAATATTTTATTATGCTGTCCTTTCTGTGTGAATTTGTATTTAAAATACATTAGCCATAGGCTGCAGAATTACTTGAGTCAACTGGGTGAATTTTATATCTTTCTGATTCTTTGGGACATAAAATATTGCATAACTAGTCAACCTTTGCTGTGAAAACCTGATAGCAGATCATTCAACATGATGTCTTGGATGGGACAAACTGTCATTAAAGTTTAGTAGTGTTTTATAAATATGCATATGACCCTTTATTGTAAATAAAGATCCACTTATGCAATGTTTTAAGAGGCCTGAATTTAAATTGTATAGGAAAAACGTTTAATTTCTAGCAAAAATGCTTTATAGCTATCTTCTTAATTGAAGTGGAATTTGACTCTCCAGGATTTCTGAAGTCAAATGAACCAGATGATTTTGATGTAGCAATCAAATTATGGAATAAATAAGGAAGGTTTCTAGTCCAGTTCCTATGCCTAATAAAGGTCCCTATCATACCGAGTGTACATGCTAGTTCAGCCAAACGTCATAGAAAATATTGCTATCAATGACAGAATGAATAAGAGTGAAGTTTTGGAGTCCAATGATGCTTTGATTTTATTTATATCCATGTGTCTCTGTATTTGTTTAAGTACATACACAGTAGACCTTGGTTAATGACCATAATTGGGTTCGGGAATTCTGTTACTAACTGATGTTGTTGTTAAGTACATGTCACATAGTCATGTACAACCTTCTGATGGCTTCCCTGTTGTAGTTGCTTATTGGAAGCCAGGAATAAAGGTCAGAAACGACAATCATGTATTGCAACTATCGTAAGTCAAGCTGGTTGCCAGGTACCCAACTTGCCCTCACATGACCATGGGATGCTGTGATGGTCACAACTTCAAGGATCAGCTGTTAGTCTTGTTCAGCTCTGTTGTAACTTTCTACCACTTTGTTCTACTCTTCATATGATGATAAAAGACATAATCTTTAATGTCTTACTTATTTCATTTTCAGAATAAAACTAATGCAATATGTGATCTATGGAATTGCATCATTTTTTTTCTTGTATGGAATCATTCTGCTAGCAGAGGGTTTTTATACCACAAGTGCTGTGAAGGAGCTGCATGGTGAATTCAAAACAACTATCTGTGGTCGTTGCATCAGTGGAATGGTGAGTATGTTTTAGCATAAATCATTATTATCTGGTAAAAGCTTTCAAGCATCAGATTAAATTTTATCAATAATACACAACTGTTCCATTGCCAGATAGGATTTTGTACTTACCATGGAAGGGCTGTTCACAAATCTGTTTTCAGAGATATTGATCTTTTCAGGGCATCCTTCATTCTGAAGAATAAGAGAAATAATTCAGTTCAGATATGCATTTTACCACATATCATTTGATACAATCTGGGGCTTCCTTGTTCATATTAATTTTCTTGTAAATTCCTTCTTGTGTTTCCAAGTATATGAAGTACAGTTTGGAAAGCTTTTCTTACTGCCTACACATGCGAAATGCTCAAATTTGCATTTAAAATGAAGAATTTTATGTATTGTTTCATTAGAAAAGAACTAACTTAAGTTTTGAAGAAAAATATGTGACAAGGGTTATTCTTTAAAATTTTGGAGAATAGTTTTATGTTTACTTCAGGATCTTTTATTGATCCAGTTTATTTTTCCACCAGATTTTACAGCTGAAGCTACTTAAGCTTTGATCATCTAACATATAGGAAGGTCACTGACATTTTGCTTCCTGCTTGTGAGCTGGCTCTCTATTGATGCAGTTGAAAGACAGATCATTATTTTGTGTGGTTATTGCTTATGTGCTTAAGAATTAGCTTGGATTTATCTATTTATGGTGTAATATTTTGTATTTTTTTCTGTTTTGTTCTTTTCATGAAAACAGTGAAATTAATTATGCATATACACAGGATACAGTATGTTCAGTTATGCCTTTTGCTCTTCTTTCTATCAAATAATCATCACATTATTATTTTCTCCATCCTCTTTGGCCCTTTGTAATCTCCACATCCAGAAATCATCAATCTGATCTTGTCAGCTTTTAACAAAAACTCCATATACTGTTCCCAGTCTTTCAAAAGTCTTTTGTTATTTTTTTTTTTCCTCTGACCACACAGGTTAGCTTTGTTGTTTCTGCAATTTTATAATCTAATCTTTCACTGTAGATATTTTATTGCTTTTCCAACTTTTTGCATACAATAATCCTGTTGCAGTTACCACATACAATATTAATTTTCCACATTCTAATTCCGTATCCTCAGTAAGGCTAATTCTAGTTTTCTCATGCATGATGGACTTTTTCTCCTTTATACGAGGACATAGTTAACTGCTCAACAATGAATAGACAATGCTCTGTAGACCATCTAGCTCATGAGCTACACTGACTTAATAATTGCTGGAGGGAGGAGCTATGTTATTATTGAAGTAGAAATGTAGATCAGCGATTTTACCAGGCTCTTTGTTGGATAAGTAGATGGATAAATAGATGGAGCTGTATTCTATTAGAGATTAGACTTGAACTGAATTGAATATTTTATTTGGCCAAATGTGATTAGACCCACAAAGAATTTGCCTCCATTACAGAAGTACATGCACTCCGTTACACACAGTTTACATGCAAAGCAACAAATAATAATAATACCAATAAAAGAGGGGGAATGAAGAAGATAATAAGGATAAATAATAATACCATAGCTACACTACATGGGTAAATATACATAAACATTAGATAGCACTATGAGAATTAGGTGATCAATAGAGTGATGACACAAGGGAAAAACATTGTACCTTGCCTAGTTGTTTTGACATACAATGCTCTATAGAACCATCCCAAGGGAAGAAATTGAAACAGTTTATGTCCAGGATGTGAGGAGTCTCTAGATATCTTCTCCTTTTGATTCATGCAATATACAGGTCTTTAAAGGCAAGTTGGTTGCAATCGTTTTTCCTGCAGTCTTCACTATCTGTTAGAATCTGCACCTGTTCTGTTTGGTTGCTGCACCAAACCAGACAGACTTAAGAGTTTTGCTCTTGACAGTAAATCCAGTTTCAAAAAAAAGGCATTAAAGATTTGTTTATCATATTTTTACCAATTGAAGTAAATATGAAAGGGTGTCAGATAATTTCTCATCCTAATTAACATTGGTGAAATTGAGAGAGAATTAAACTAGAATCCTGCAAGCATCCCTTAAATTTGGGTACTATTTCATAACTACTAAATTTACTTGAAAGGTTGGAATGCATAGTTGTACACTTAAAGCATGCCTTTTTTTATAGGAGACCTATCTGTCTGTGTTTATGTTATTATTCCAAATAATAAATACTACTTGAGCCAGCTGTAAATATAGCTTGATAAAATGTCTGATTCATAGGAGTAGTTCCAGAGCTTTCCTCTGTCTGTTAATATTCTTTTCAGTGAGTATTTTAAAACTGTCTAATTTCTCATTAATAGTGTTTATATTTAGGTATATAAAGACTTCCAATCCTCCATCTTTCTATTAGAACTCAAAAACATTCTAATGCAGTCTTAAAATATTCATCATAGCAATAATTACAGTACTGAGCAGGAAAATTGTATAAAGCAAAAGTCCTTGGCTTGCTATATGGGGCACAACTCTGTGTTTATTCCCCTAGTTTAGAAGCTGCTCAGTCGTAAGTTTCCAAAAACCATACTCCATGTCCCATGCTCAACTTCAAATTCCCTTGTTTGGCTAGAGCTTGGCCATTTTTGGTTTCCCTGACACAAGTTCTTTGGAGTGAGTCTCTGGATCACTCCATCTGATAGATTTTATTCATGAGGAAGCAAATTGATTTCAAGTAATCAATTAAATGGTAAGCATAATGAACACTTTCTACTCATAATAAAAACTTGCTTGTGTGGCTAATTCCTCACTATATTTTATCGACTTTCACGCTGAAATTACGATTTCATTAAGCACAATTTAATAAGCCAGACTATTTTGATGGTAATATATTTTTAAACAGAGTATTGTAATTTTATTGGATAGGGAAAGTATTTATAGAAAGATAAGTCTAATCATGTGGAATATCACAAATGTGCCAGTTTCCTCTGACTCAATTTCACTATAAATAAAGACTTCTGTGTAAAATGTCTGTTTTCTTCACAGTTTGTTTTCCTCACTTATGTTCTTGGGGTGGCCTGGCTGGGTGTTTTTGGCTTCTCTGCTGTGCCAGTATTTATGTTCTACAACATGTGGTCAACCTGTGAGGTCATCAGATCACTCTCAGCAAATATGACTTCAGCAGACCAGATCTGTGTGGATATCCGGCAGTATGGTACTTACCTTAATCTGATTAAATGTTTTATCCTCTTTACTTATCCTGCCTTCGAGAGGAATTGTCTGTCCTTATGAGATGAACTGAGAAGCAACTATGTGTGGATTTTCATTATTGCTTTTGCAATAATGACTTGCACACACAGGTGAAACTCGAAAAATTAGAATATCGTGCAAAAGTTTATTTATTTCAGTAATGCAACTTAAAAAGTGAAACTAATATATATCTCATTACATGCAAAGCGAGATAGTTCAAGCCTTGATTTGTCATAATTTTGATGATTATTGCTTACAGCTCAGGAAAACCCCAAATTCACAATCTCAGAAAATTAGAATATTGTGAAAAGATTCAATATTCTAGGCTCAAAGTGTCCCACTCTAATCAGCTAATTAAGCCATAACACCTGCAAAGGGTTCCTGAGCCTTTAAATGGTCTCTCAGTCTGGTTCAGTAGAAATCACAATCATGGGAAAGACTTCTGACCTGACAGTTGTGCAGAAAACCATCACTGACACCCTCCATAAGGAGGGAAAGCCTCAAAAGGTAATTGCAAAAGAAGTTGGATGTTCCCAAAGTGCTGTATCAAAGCACATTAATAGAAAGTTATATGAAAGGGAAAAGTGTGGAAGAAAAAGGTGCACAAGCAGCAGGGATGACCGCAATCTGGAGAGGATTGTCAGGAAAAGGCCATTCAAAAGTGTTGAGCACTTTCACAAGGAGTGGACTGAGGCTGGAGTCAGTGCATCAAGAGCCACCACACACAGACGGATCCTGGACATGGGCTTCAAATGTCGTATTCCTCTTGTCAAGCCACTCCTGAACAACGTCAGAAGTATCTTACCTGGGCTAAAGAGAAAAAGAACTGGTCTGTTGCTCAGTGGTCCAAAGTCCTCTTTTCTGATGAGAGCAACTTTTGCATCTCATTTGGAAACCAAGGACCCAGAGTCTGGAGGAAGAATGGAGAGGCATACACTGCAAGATGCTTGAAATCCAGTGTGAAGTTTCCACAGTCTGTGTTGATTTGGGAAGCCATGTCATCTGTTGGTGTTGGTCCACTGTGCTTCATTAAGTCCAGGGCCAACGTAGCCATCTACCAGGAGATTTTGGAGCACTTCACGTTTCCTTCCGCAGATGAGCTTTACGGGGATGCTGACTTCATTTTCCAGCAGGACTTGGCACCTGCCCACACTTCCAAAAGTACCAAAACCTGGTTCAATGACCATGGGATTACTGTGCTTGATTGGCCAGCAAACTCGCCTGACCTGAACCCCATAGAGAATCTATGGGGCATTGTCAAGAGAAAGATGAGAGACATGAGACCGAACAGTGCAGAAGAGCTGAAGGCCGCTATTGAAGCATCCTGGTCTTCCAAACACCTCAGCAGTGCCATAGGCTGATAGCATTCATGCCACGCCGTATTGAGGCAGTAATTGATGCAAAAGGGGCCCAAACCAAGTACTGAGTACATATGCATGCTTATATTTTTCAGAGGTCCGATATTGTTCTATGTACAATTCTTGTTTTATAGATTTCATGTAATATTCTAATTTTCTGAGATTGTGAATTTGGGGTTTTCCTGAGCTGTAAGCCATAATCATCAAAATTATGACAAATCAAGGCTTGAACTATCTCGCTTTGCATGTAATGAGTCTATCTTATATATTAGTTTCATCTTTTAAGTTGCATTACTGAAATAAATGAACTTTTGCACGATATTCTAATTTTTCGAGTTTCACCTGTATATACAGATATCTTTTATCCTGTTTTCTCATTTTGAAATTAATATACTTATTAACTGGTCAGTAAATGCAGCAATAAAAGATTGACAATGAGGCCGATATTTTATACACACAATGGAGAGCTTGATATAGTCAATGTTTTGCTAGTGTCAAATGCGATAATGTAGTAAATCATGTATGAAAAGTGAGCAAAACTTATTGCTTAACGCATTGTAAGCCGCCCTGAGTCTCCGGAGAAGGGCGGCATATAAATCAAATTAAAAAAAAAAAACAATTATAAACGTATGCAGAAAGGTATCCAATGGAATGAAGAGCTGGAGGATTAAGATTCTATTTTTAACATATATAGGCCATATATCTACAGTATATTAATCAGTTTCAATTGGCTTGCTACCATGATACTTTAGATATTGTATTAAATGTGAGGGGTTTTTTTTTTTTTTGAGTGTTGGATGGCGATCCAAATCTTCAGAATGGGGTTGAGGATATTATCATTTTCTTGAAAGAGAGGGTGTGAGAAAAAAAGACCCTAACTGTTGCACTTACAAATGAATTCTGAGTTCTAAAAAAATAACATGTGAATACAATAATATTATAAATAGCACAATGGTGAAAATCCCACACATAAAAATGGATATAGTAATAAAATATGGCCTGCACAAAAAGATAACCCATTATGTTTTTGACAACCTATAAAAATAATTGAGACTAAACAATTAACAGAAGGCAAGACATTTTCCATACAAAAAAATTTCCAAATCCTACCAACAAATTAAAATAAGAACAATGACTCCTCATAATTTATGGAATGAACCAATGCAACTAGTAGTGAAGGATACTGAGAATGGTAGACAACTGTTTCCCCACCTCTGGATAAAATCCTTTTTAAACAAGCAAAGAAACTTGCCATGATCATTTAAGACTTTGGTTCAGGTTTGTACCCATTGCATATTTTATGGTTATTACAGACCTGTAAGAGATTTTCAGATAAATACTTTATTGCTTATATTCAGAATCACAAAAATAGAATCTCCTAAAAGGAGAGACAAAGGCACAAATATTTGGGATGATAAAAATTTACCCTTGTATGACACTGAGTGTTTTGGTGTTACATAATGAATGCTCGTTAAATACAGAAACGAGAAGAAAATGGATACTTATAAAGTTGGATAGTGGAAAATAGAAACAGAGATTCTGGTATTATAAAGCAAGAGCTAGATCTGAGTGGGATTGTTTTGACAATAGTTGCAACTCTAAGGTAAATCCTAAAAAGCAGTTTTTGCCTAGTGAATATAGGCAACAAGCACAACATATGACAGTGTCTTCGATGACTAAAACAACCATTTGTATGCTATATGGGAATCCTAGATCTGAGAACACCTCTTGACAAGGAGAACAAAGCTCAGTGAATGCATACTTGGCGATTCCAGACTGGTCAGAGTGTGTGTGTGTGTGTGTGTGTGTGTGTGTGTGTGTGTGTGTGAGATAAAGTAACACAACTTGACGTAGGTGGGGGAAAATTGAATTTCAAGAAGGGAAGTGATGTTAATTAACATTTAAATGTTTTCTTTGGTATTTAACTTCAGGAATCATCCCTTGGAATGCTATCCCTGGTAAGGCATGTGGATCAACCTTAGCTAATATGTGCAGCACGCCTGAGGTAAAGGAGACAAAAATGCTTAATTATTCTCTTCCATATTTTAATAAAATTACGTAGCAATCAGCTACCTAAAATTAATTAATCAAGAAGAAACAACACAAGATAGCTCATAAGATAACTGCTAATAATGCTATTGCTAGGCCAAATTAGTCTATGGAGAACAAGTATTCTCTTTATACCAGATGAAGATTCAATGTTGTGAGCGATAGGAATAGTCTATATAGAAATAGTCCTATTGCAACTGCAGCTTTAAGTTCGTTTTATTTTAAAAACAAACACATGCATGTTATACAGAAATTAGTTAGGTTTTCTTTAGTATAGTGTGAAACTGGAAAACAGGAGGAAGAAGGTGTTTGGATATATTTATCGCTTTGAGTTGTAAAAAATAATATAGGCGGGATATAAACAAACAAATAAATATGCCTGTAATAGCATCAAATATGACCATATCAGCCAACCAAGACTGTTGGAAATATGCCAAAAAACTAATCCTATCCAGAACAATTTGATCAGTTGTTTACAATGGCCAGGCACTGATTATACAAAGACTGAGACAGAAGGGTAAATTATTGATGCAATTTCTATATTATTAGAAACCTCATTTATGGTAGCTACAGTAATATTATAATAGAATGTATTCTAGAAAGTTTGTAACAAATATTACCTTAGTGAAAATGGTGTTCTGGTGCTTAAATGCTTTCAGAGATCCCATGCAGCATCTCTAGTCTGAGAAACAGAAGTAATTTGGGATTGGCTTATGGTATTATAGTATTATGTATTCCTAAGGAAAATTAGTATGAGAATTCACATACAAGAGGAGCATCAATATTTTCATTATATTATTTTTTTCCACACTAGCTCATAGAATGAGATTGCCCAAGAACTGCATTAAGAGGTGATAATTTGCCACTGCTAATCTTAAATGGTCATTTGTTTTATCCATGCAGTTCTATTTGTCATATCACTTGTTCATTGTGGCCTGTGCTGGAGCTGGTGCTACTGTTATAGCCCTGGTGAGTATCATTATATTTTTTCACTTTTAAAATAACTTAACCCCCCTATCGGATGAAACCAAATATTTAAACTGAAGCTAAGTTTTTGTGTTGGTTGGCACTGGCTGTAGTTTTCTCAGGATACTCCAAACAGCACGGAAAGATTTATTGTTACCAAGAAAACTTTGCTTAAGTAGTAAGAATTATTATTGTTGAAGTGGTTTTTGCTATGTTATTTAACTTCATTCCCTTGCATGGTCAGAATAAAACATTTCCTGACAGACGTATGCTGGTAATAATTTAAGAAAATATAAGGATACTTCAGAATATTCCTCAGCTTTGGAATTAGTTTTCATTAATAATCTTCTCCCCTTTCTTTTTAAACATTTATATTTGTTTCAATTTAAGAAACTTTTCTGAAGCAAAGCACATTAGCTTATTTTAACTATCTATAGTAGATGTAGGGGAAATACCAGTGAGATTCATCAAGGAGTTCTTGCATTGATTATCTTTTAATTTGTTAGTCAAATGCAATGACTATTCCTTGGCAGCAAAATGCCCTTCATGTATCCAAAGTGAAGGGTGGAGAAACCTACCAGACATTTTTGTCATTACGTTTGATTAAAATGGAAATCCTTGCCTGACAGTCTTAGTTGTGATCTAACACAAATCTAATTGCCAAAAAGGCCTAAAAAAATTATTGTCTCTTATCTGCTGTATTTTGTTCTCTCCACCAGCTGATCTACATGATGGCTACTACATATAACTTTGCTGTTTTGAAGTTTAAGAGTCGGGAAGATTGCTGCACTAAATTCTAAATTGAATAAGCTGCATTAGGTAGCTTAAAATGCCGCTGACACCTAGACTAAGAGTCTAGATTTTTAAAGTTTGTTACAGTAATTTGTAAATAGCTTCAGTAAGCATCTTTAAGCATTTTAGATTAATACAAATTATTTCTTGTATATGAATAACAGTATGAGTGAGGCCTGGCTATTTTCTATTCTATGAGAGAACACAATCTTAAAGTGATGTTGTAAATCATCCTTTTAAAGGAAGAGGGGCTTTCATTTAATATCAGGCTATTCTTTTTCCTAATGATTATTTGTGAAATAATGTTTGGATCAATTAAGCTCTGTAATACAGTAAGTTATTCTATCACTACTGTTCACTAATATGAAAAACAATAAAATGTGTTATATAGTAGATAACACACAATATATGAGCTTGCTTCTTGATAACACCTTATGTCATAGACATACTAGATAGTTGACAAAGTTCTGTTCTCAAGTCCCACTCAACTATCTCTTAGCAATATAAAATAAAACTAGACTCTGCTTCAAAGCTGTAACTCCCATGAACAAGTCTTTTATTGCTCAATTGTTTTGGTACAACTAAACATCAGAATACCTGTTCACTAGTTTAGCATTTCATTCGAACATATTCATTTTCCAGTCAGACAGAAAGTCTACACAGTTCTTCATCTGTAGAATGTCTTATTTATGTAGCTTTTTGTGGATTCTTTTTACTATGGAAAAAACAAACCTTCCATTTTTGATAGTGCATGTCTTACCTGATAATTTCCATAGTGCAATTATTGACTATGCAGCACCAAATACAAACTTTTACCCAATATCTAGTTCTATTTACTCCAAGAAATACAGTGGAACATAAATCAAGTGCAACTGTAGTTTCCTTTCCTTCAGGTGGCAGGAGATGAGAATGGAAAGAACCACAAATTTGAGTTGCTTGGGAGGCTTCAGCATGTAAACATGGACGATGTTTTCACAGCTTTTCTGTTTCTGTTCTTTCCCATTAATTGTTTTTCTTCCTTTTCCTTCCTAACTTTTTGCCAGCTGCTCCTTTGTTCAGCATGCAGCATCCTACATACCTTTAGAAATAAACTTTCTTGCCTATTTTTAATATATTTTTTAGAATAACTTGGTATTAATCTTACTAGCTGCCAGCTTTGCCTCTTGACATACTCACTAGCCATCATGCTCACCCTTCTTTTCCAGATCCACTTCCTCATGATACTATCTTCTAACTGGGCCTACTTAAAGGATGCAAGCAAAATGCAGGCTTACCAGGATATCAAAGCTAAAGAAGAGCAGGAGCTTCAGGATATCCAGTCTCGGTCCAAAGAGCAACTCAATTCTTACACATAAACGCTTGCCAGAGCCTTTTTTCAGAAGAATTTTGTAGCTCTGACAAATCATCGAGCAGATATATTGTCCAAGAGCTCCTAGGCCATATCCATAGGATAAAGTTGCAGAGAATATCCTTCATTCCTTTTAGCACTGAATCTGGAACTGGGGTTGGAGGGAGGGCATCACATTCCAGGCCACTGTAAAAAAAAAAGCTTACCAACTAAAACACCTTCATGGATTTCTCTTGGCAATCATAACATTATTATTGTTGTTGTTCCTTAGCAGGGTACCAGGGCTGGTATTATCCAGCCCTGTAATGTCTAGATTTGAAAAGGCTGTATATAATTGCACAGATGTAAGTAACTCAGATTCTAGGATTTAACTAGATATTTCCTTTATTCTGAATACTTGTAATTATGCTTATTTGATTCGGTTTCAGAACATTATAAGTCAACATTCAGTTCCTATCAAAATTAAAACTGGACCTTGCACATTAAATGCCAAAAGTGGTTTGGTTTGGTTTGGTTTTGTACACTCCCTTTTCAACAAAGCTGCAATGAGCCTCTCTTCTTCTGCTGCACTTATCAGTGTAAGGTGGGAACTTTTTAATTGTTTAATAAAATAGATCCAGACCCTGTAATCAAAATAATGATTCCCTTCTCTGAAAATAAATGTCAGCTTTGCCTTAATGTTTATTTTCTATAAATGTCTCTGAGCATCTATAGCATATAGCAGCTGGAGATCATTATCCTCATTATGTCTCAATTTTAATAAAGCAGAAGATATTACCCTCTGGTCAGTTACTCAATTGTTTCAGGTTGAATAGAGGAAAACTTTGTAGAACTTAAAAACCTTTAGCCACTCAGATTACAGGTCAACGCTCACCTCAATTTTGGTGCTCAATCCAATAAGCTGCAATAGTTTTCTCTTATGAAAAATTATGATGTTCGAAAAACAGAGGGTGCGATTTCAAACTGTCTCCTTTAATATCTGCCTTCTAGCATTTTCAGAAATTTCAGTGCTAGCTTACTAGTGATGATGGTTTTTTTGTGTGCTATTTTTTTTTAAAAAAACAAATGTTTGACGAAAAATAAAATGCATCAGTGAATTTCAAATCAGTGAACAATTAAGTCATGCATCCCTGTTTTGAATGTGTACTGAATATGAATGCTCTTTTAGAATATAAAGAAATGTGTTGACAGTAAAAGATTGAACAAAAAACATTGGTACGGAAAATGAAATCAGGTATTACCTTGCATTTAACTTGTCTAAAGCTGACTTTTTTGTTAAAGAAGCAAAATCTATATAAAGCAAGTAAGAAATAGTTTAGTGTTTGTTTTTACCTGTTGCATGAAGGAAACAAATTTCTACAGCAATGCAGGTGTTCTTCTAGTCCAGTGTTTGCATAAAGGTAACAGACAATGTCTTAAAGCCTAATTCTTTTCTAATACTTTGTAGCTATTACTGGGAGTTTTTTGAAGTTTTGTTTAAGTAGTCTAATTTTTTTATGTAAAAAGTATTCAATTTTGCTATGTATAATTTTTGTAACCTAACCGTGAATCAATATTTTATATCAGTGCCAAGGGCTTCCTGTAGTTATATCCAAGTGTTACAAATAAATATTTGTAGATAATAGAACCAGTAGTTGTGTATCCTTACTTTAAGTATAAAGAAATTGTGACTGTACATTCCTTGTGGTACTGGGTTAGCACACAATTATAACTTTGCATGTATTGCATGTATAGTTGGAGAGTCCATACAAAGAGATAAGTCTCTCCATGTGATTATACATGTTATTTTTTATTTCACTTTATTTGCATATTGCAACTATTTACATAGAGTCAACTTCACCCTGTTTTGCCCCATCAGCTCCAGACATTGAGACAAGACATATTTCTACATTTCCAGTTTCGTCTATGATGGAGATGTAAAGGTGTATATCATTAACATGCTAGTAACATTTCCCAAATTCACAAATGATCTCTCCAATCACTTCCGGAATAGAATGGAATGGAATGTTGGAAGAGAACTTGGAGTTCATCTAGTCCAACTCCCCAGACCATTTCAGACAAATAGTTATCCAATCTCTTCTTAAAAACTTCCAGTGTTTGAGCATTTATAATTTCTGGAGGCAAGTTGTTCCACTGATTAATTGTTCTAACTTTCAGGAAATTTCTTCTTAGTTCTAGGTTGCTTCTTTCCTTGATTAGTGTTCTTAATTGTTCTAAAGCTGAATTGAATTGGGTTGATCTTTCTCCCTTCAATCACAGACTGGAGTGGAACCACTTCCAAATCCCAAACCTTTGACAGGTGATTCCACTTGCAATAGACAATCCCCAAGGTAAAGAGGACCTTAGCCACAAAAGGCTAAGGAAATAATCAGTACCACATACCAAATTGACAGATGACCTGTCTCGAAAGCTTAAGGTAAGCTATTAAAGAAGGCCTGGAACAAAAGAACACTTAAGTCTCCAAGGACTCGACCACTATTTCTGCAATACTGCCCACTGAAACTGCCCATTCAGGAAGGAGCAATAAAAGAGTATCCTCAATCCATAACCCTTGGAGGTGGCTCAAAATAATAACATTGCCAAATGTTGACTTTTCTTTGAGAGCGCTCTCTTACAATGATGGAATTTTGGATAGCTTTTATCTGGAATGTATTTTTGCTAATGTGAAAAGAGCCAGGTATTTATTTATCCGAAAGTCAGCTCAGAGGCACCTATTTATGACTGTACATATGTAGGTTCTAGACTGTATTTCTAATTATATGTCATACCCATAGTTATGACATTATCATGCAGATTAGTTCACATATTTTGTTAGATTTCCTCTTTTAGGAGATGGCCTAAAGCAGGGGTATCAAACTTGCATTGTCACAGCATTGTCACATGACATATTGCAACTTTTTCCTTCTTTGCTAAACAGGGCGTGAGCATGGTCAGTATGTGACACATCTGGCCTATGGACTGCGAGTTTGACAGCCCTGGCCTAAAACAATAAGATTGCCAATAGTATTGAATTTTGTTTAAGAGTTCTATCTTACAATGATGAAATTTTGGATAGCTTTTATCTGGGATTTATTTTTGCTAAATTGAAACGAATCATGTATCTACTTATTTGGAAATCAGCTCAGGAGTACCTATTTTTGACCATACATATATAAGTTCTTAATTGTATTTTTAATTATATGTCATAGTTATAATATTATCATGCAGGTTAATTTAAACCTTTGTAAATAAGCAGATTTCCATTCTGCATACCCCCTGCAAAGGGCCAATCACAGATTGTCTAAGAGTGATTAATGCAATTTCCAGTGTGCTATAAGCCTGATCTAGACTAGATGGGATTCATGTAAATCATGTAATCTGCTTTATCCAGAGCCCTATGTACTTGCCACCCCACTACAACCAAAGCAAAGCAAAGCAACCTTTATTGTGCCATTAACCAGCTCTTTCCCTAGGAAGACAAAGTTGGTGATAGTATGAAACAGCTGGGTTTTTTGTTTTTTGGGGAAAGCATCTCTTCCATGGCTGGTAGAAGCAATTCTTTCTTCAAAGATATGTTCATTACATATGGAATCTATCCCCTTTTGCAGCTAGTATAGTTAGAGAAACAGCTCAAGCTGTTGAGGGACCTCATCCTTGTTTCACAGGCTCAAAGGTGAAGAAGAATAGAATAGAACAGAACAGAACAGAACAGAATAGAAACAGAATATAGAATAGGAGAACACAATTAGAATGAATAGAATAAAATAGAATTAGAATGAATGGAATGGAATGGAATGGAATGAGAGTTGGAAGGGACCCTGGCAGTCTTCTAGCCCAACCCCCTGCTTAGGCAGGAAATCCTATGCCATTTCAGACAAATGGTTAACCAATCTCTTCTTAAATTGTTCTGTCAGGAAATTACTCCTTAGTTTTAATCAAAGTCTTGATCTTGCAAGACTTTATGCCATCTCATGAGATCCTCCAGAATCCAACTCAGCAAATGTGAACAAGTTTGATTGCAAAATGGAAATATAAGCCACTAGTATATAAATGTGAGCAAACCCGACTCCCTTCTAGCACTGATGATGTTACCTGTTTTGGTAATGAAATATCTGCAAAAAAACAACCAAGCCCACAGAACACCAAGGATGCTACATTATTTTATGTTAGTCACTTCCAAACTTTCCCTGAATAGCTTGAAGAAAAATCACAATGAATAATTTTTATTTTTTTACTTACTTTAATAGTAAGAGATCATAATCACAAACACTTTTTAAAAGAAGTTTAATTGTTATAATGTGTATAATTGTTATTCCCCTATTTTAAAAGCATTTGTACAGAATATGAAGTGAGAGGATATAAAATATATCTGTTTCTAAAACTTTCATTTAGTTCAGAGTAGTTAATATTCAAGAAATAAAAAAATCTTCAAACATGCAGATTTAATTTCTTAATGTTTACCATATTTTTGGAGCTTTGGCTACAGAGAGCTATAACTCACTATTTGTGAAGTCTGCAATATTATAGAAGAGTAGAATTCAGATACATTGAAACTGAAAAATTTTCAATTTTCTATAGTGATTGTAGCAAAATATACTTTTTAAAAATGTTTTTTTTAAAAAAGGTAAATTGATTTAAGAAAACTTCTTCTGTCCACTTTATACAATAGATTAGTTTAAACAATTTGTTCAAAATAGCAACATTTAGTAAATAATACAAAGTACCAGAACTGTTCACTCAAGGCCTATAACTGCAATATTACCAACAGCAATATGTACCAATGTATTATTTGTTAATTATTTTACAGACATAAATGTTTATGGTTATGCAAAATTATTCTCCTTACTGCCCAAGGATTGTTTTCCATATCAATCACTCCCCCGGGTACCACTACCTCATCTTCACCAAAAATTGTCATCAGGTCCTTCCTGAGGAATGTCTGCAGCACTAACACTAGAGAAAACAAAATCATGTTAATTTTGGGAACAGTGGCTATGGAGAAACTTACACTTTTGTGACCCCCATATTCTTTCCTCAACCAATTGTTCTTTTACTGACAAACCTTTGGGCCTTGAGTACTACATAACCAAAGGGAAAGCATGGCAGTGTTGAGCAAGGTAGCACTGTTTGCCTCTCAGCCTGTGGGCTGCAAATGGAAAAGACTGCTATCCAGTGGAAGCTCCTCACTATGGAAGAGTAAATAATGCAAGCTACTGTTTGCTCTAGCACCACCTCCTGATATCCCAGAGGAGTTCCACAATCCTCAGAAGCAAATCTCTGGAAGGCACAGGAAGCTACAGTGGGGAAGTAGAATAAACAAGCCTTACAGTTCTCTGCTCCCAATCTGTTCCCATCTAAGGAACTTGGATCTTTAAGGCACTGTCTCGGTGACTATAACCCGGAAGGAAAAAAATGATGATGCATACCTGTCCTCCCTTTCACTGCCTAGTAGTGGCGCAGATGATATCTCAATTGTGTCTTTCTCGGCCGTCTGACAGAAAGAAGAGAGTTGTTAACTTGGTTTATAAATAATTCAGTAGCCTCTGAAACTTCCCTATGAGGCAGAAGTGTTTCAAAGATTTAATCTGTGTTCTACATTGGAACTCAGATAATTTCTAGGGACCAGTGGGATAAATAGAATTTTGAGGGTAGGGCTATTTATTATTTATCTACTAAACTGCAACAGTTGGTAGAGGAAATTCATTTAAAAATTTAAAAGATTGGAGACAGTGAAAAAATTATATGACCAAACAAATAGCTATCAGTTAACTTTGTTGTTGTTAGTTGCGAAGTCGTGTCCAACCCATCGGGACCCCATGGACAATGTTCCTCCAGGGTTTCCTGTCCTCTACCATCCTCTGGATCCATTTAAACTCAATCACTTAACTATACTTGTTTGTGTCTAAATATTTAAATCTAAGTACCCAAAAATAAATCTATATAAAATTTATATAAAAATTATATAAAGCAAGCAAACTAACAACTATCGGTTAACTACACCTGTTAAATCTAAGTTTTTAGTCAGACAAATCCTTGGCATAATTTTTTGCCATCTAACAGATAAGATGCAAAATATGACAAAGCAAAGATGAAAAAAAAACTCTTTCAGTTCTGGTTTGATAATATTTCATGGAATGGCCAATGCAAGAAACAGTTAAAAGAGGTAAGGAACTGAATGGCAATTGGCTTTCTTTCAGCTTCAGAACTGAACATTAGACTTTGGAATGTCTTATTATTGACCTTGTATGCTCACCATCTAAGCTAAAATTTAAAAAAATAAAATTAAGGATTAGTGAAATGAGCCAAACTACTGTAAAGTAGTCAAAGAATGTTTGAAAATATTCTGTTAAAATCAATTAATGCTTTGGTGAAGCCATATACATTCTGGAATTGATATGTGTAGATAATTATTTGTAGATAATTTTGGATTGTGTAAGATTTGGTCTTGCATTTCTTGAAAAGTAATCAACAAAGAATATAACAAATAGCTAGGTCAGCAGTTTTATATTAACATTCAAATTTAAAGCCATGTGCTAGAATCTGAGGGCATTACCATCATACCCTGCAATGCAATATGACCATGAGGAGAGAGAATGTTGAACAAGATACATTGAACTTCTTCTGAAACTCATTTTTGGTTAGTAAACTATTAAAATTTCTAAAAAGGAAAAGTTATGTTTAGCTATTTTTGTCCAAACCATATTCTATCATTTTTTTCTTGTGTAACAAAAATATGTACATGCAAACATTCATTTTTAAAAATATCACCCAGACTAAATGCTATAACTACTTATAGCTACTGTTGCAATAAGAGCTGCTAATTGTGTTCTGATGCAAGACTGAAAACTAGAAACATGGAATGAGTCAGTTTAAGATATAAGATAGGTAATCTTTTTAAATTCTGATATTAGACTGAATTATATAAGTCATTCATATTTAGTAAATCCTAAACAACCTCCATTTTTCCCCCCACAAGATAAAACTTTTGGGCTTCACTTTTTTTTTAATTAGATTTATATGCTGCCCTTCTCCGGAGACTCAGGGCGGCTTACAATGCGTTAAGCAATAGCCTTCATACTTTTGTATATTTTTACAAAGATTTTTACAAGGTCAGCTTATTGCCCCCACAAACTTTTGATTGGTTATATCTAGCAAAGCTCTACTTTAGTAGGAAAAGAACTGTACAACTGGTATGAAATGTATACAGCTATACTTCCGGTATTTTCCAAATTATTTTATTCATGTTAATTCAAAATATTACCTTTTTTTCCAGTTCTTTATCTTGATTCTGCTGTATTATTTTCATGTATTTTTCAAGTGGATTGGAAACATCTGCGCCAGAATGTTCTTCAGACTTCTGAATATTTGTTACTATTTCATTTTGAATCTCTTCATTCATCTCCAATGACTCTTGGACATGCTTTCAAAAAGCATTAAAAAATATGTAATTGGAGCAAAGTATCTGAATTAACTCAAGTCCTTATATCTCCACCCAGTATTTTACCTATTACTATATACCCGTGATGGCGAACCTATGACACGTGTGACACAGGTGGCACGCGCAGCCATATTGATGGGCAAGCAAGCATTGCCCTAGCTCAGCTATAGTGCACTTGAGCATGCAGGCCAACTGATTTTCAGGCCTTCTTAGGAAGTTGGCAAACGGGCCGTTTCTGGCCTCCAGAGGGCCTCCAGGGGATTGGGGAAGGCCGTTTTTATTCCTAGAAAGCCTCTGGAGCCTGGGGAGGGCAAAAAAACAGGCCTACCGGGCCTACTGGGTCATTGCGTGCCAAAAACGGAGATCATGGGGTCACACATGCATACGTGGGGGGTGGTGGGGCGCATTGAATTGTGGGTGTGGGCATGCACATGCGTGACCCCGGGCATGCACATGCGTGACCCCCGCCATGCTCCCCCCACTTTTGGCACACAATGGCAAAAAGGTTAGCCATCACTGCTATATACATTACCCTGTGGAAAAGATACCATCCAATTTGATATAATCAAAACATCCAAGCACAATTTAATTACCTCCATTTCTCAGAAAGGCAAGAATCATGCCTAGTAGAGCTTGGGTGAATACCATGCTGTATAGACTCTAGTTTCGGTTCTGTTAACCACCAAACTTTAGGACCACCTGCTTTGTACCATTCTATTCAGTCCATCAGCTGTAAAAGTATGATACTCCAGGTCCCATTCATCAAAGGTTGCCATATAGACTCAGGAAGCAGCCTTTCCTGCCACAGCACCTGCCCTTTGGAACTGCAGACTGGCCATAAACAGGTTTACTGGCATTTCAGAAATCTTGATGTATTGGATGGGATCCCAGGCATAAAGATCAGGTTAGTTTAAGGCTGGGAAATTTTGTTAATTATTATCCCAGTTGCCATTTCTTGCTCTTTATTATTTTTATATTTTTCTTTGTTTTGTATTTGGCAGTCTTTTAAACTGGTGTTAGCCGTTCACAGTCACTTCTGCAAGATGGGTAGCCAAATAAATAGAATAAAATAATGAACCAAATACAGACTATGGAAAAAGCCTTATTGAAAAGAAAAAAAGCAAAGGAAACATAAAGAAAAAAGTCTATCACTTAATTCCTCCTCTTTCACTCCCCCTCCCCATAATTCCGTGGTGGCACTTGAATACAGTGAAACTGCATTCTAACATGCAGTATTGCAGGCTAGCTCATTGCTAACTGTCAGGAATTCAATTATGACCAGCTCAACATTGACTCAGCCTTCCAAGGTCAGTAAAATGAGGACCCAGATTGTTGGGAGCAATACACCGACTTTGTAAATTGCTTAGAGAGGGCCGGAAAGCACTGTGAAGTGGTATATAAATCTAAGTGCTATTGCATTTACAAATATAAGATATAAGATAAGAGATATAAGAATGAGATACATTACTATTTCCTTATCCGGTTTCTCTGGTTCTCCTTGTTCTCTTTCCAAAGACTTCTCACTTTGTGTTTTCTCTTCTTCGGACTTTTCTTCTTCCCATTCTGACTCCTTTTGTTCTCCTTGATGTCTTCTCTCTAGGACAGTTTTCTCTGTTCCACCTAATATATAACAATGCAAATAACTTACATATCACAGAGAACAATGATTTGCCTATTAGTATAAGTCTGATTCCAGAGCCTGCATATTCTTATTAGTACTGATTCATGATATTTTTGCTTTTTCATAATTGCCAATAGGCTTCCTAAACAAAGTAAAACTTCTATTAGACTGCAGAATTACTTGGATAGAACCTGGCATCTTCTATATTTAGTTTTTTGTTTTTAGAGACCCATTGTACCATACGATTTGGGGAACAGTGTTACTGGATATATTCTGCAGAATTCTCAGAAACCAATTTAGAAAGTCAGCCTTTATAGCTACTAGTTATGAACAGGGAAGACAAGTGCACTGCTATGACACTATGTCACTAGTATCTACTTTCAATTGTTTCGTTTCAGATTTGAACACCACTTCATTTATAGTTTAGTACAGTTTCAAAATTGCTTTGGGATCTGAATCTTTCCTCAAAGAGGCAAAGAGTGACATACAAGGGACAAGGTAGGCCAGCGGTTCTCAACCTGGGGGTCAAACAACCATTTCACAGGGGTCGCCAAAGCCCTCTCTCGTCCCCCCCACGCCTTCACTCACCCTCACCCTCTGCCTCTGTTGGATCGCCGTTCGCTTACCCCGCCCGCTCCCAATCTATTGCTGCCTCCTGAGTCCCAGCTGATGGCTAGAGGGAAAAAACCTGTTTAAATTCTTTCCGCAGGGCTTCAAAGGACCGCCCTACAGCTGATCAGTGTTAAAAGAAAACAAATGAGTAGACCGGTGCCTGCAAAAATAGAAAAAGCAGCCCCTTTCAGCTTCAGCATAGGTTAATTACCATAAATTGATTTGATCAGCCTCCGGACTCTCCGCTGATTTGCTCTCAGCTGTTTTGCGCAGGGCTCTGTTGCTATCTAGCTGCAAAGAGATAAATTGCTGGAGCAGATTTTTTTTCCTAGCTATGCTGAAAAAGCGAAACTGAAAGTAAAGCAGGGTCTTTGCTGCAACGTGACAAAATGAGGCAGAGAGAGATTTCTTTTTCTTTTTCCTCATCAAAAAAGGTAGGTGCAAAACTGCAAACAATGGGAAATTTAGGGCAAAAGAGGAGAGTTCAAGATTTTAAAACACAAAAGACAAAAAGCTCTATTTAACTAGGGAATTGTAATAATTGAGATACTATTAAATGTATATTGTGTTGAAAGCAGAAATGGTTAAGTTTGGTTTGGAGGAATATGGGGGAAATTATTTGGTTTATTACTATTGGTAAATATAATTAATTGATTTGTAAGAAATTGGATTGCATGGAAATAATTGGAATATTCATGTTCATATTGATTAATATCAAAAAAGATAGTTATATAACTAATTGATTTATATTAAAATGTTGAATTTGTATTAAACAACTGTATTACATAATTACATAATTAACCAATATGAGGATGGATATAAAAATAGATGACAATGCGAAGGGGTATAATATAGAAGGGAAAAATTGAATTTGATTAAGATTAGAGATGAGGATGAAGGGTAATATTGGTTTTTTAAAAAATAGATGAGGAATAAATATGGCAAAAAGGAAATATAGAAATTGTAAATGTAATTGAAATGACTAAACACTGTTTAAATTTGTGAACCGGCCAAATACTCTGTTCAAAGAAAATACAGTGTATGTTTGTATGTGTGTTTCTAATTATCGCTATTTATTTATATTTGTTCTCTTTTATTCTTTAAAGTTTAACAATTCATTCTTTATCTTAATATCTTTATATTTGTTTGGGGTTGGTTTTCTTCCCTTTCATCTCTTTTATTGTACATAAATCTTTCTCCTCAAAACTACCACCTCTCTCTTTTCTTTCCTTCTTACTTTCTCTCCCCCCCTCTTCTTCTCCTCCCTACTTCCTCTTCCTTTATCCTTCTCCTCCTCTCTTCCTCCCTCTCTTCCTCTCATTCCAACTCTAATTTCCCTTCCCTTCCTTCATCCCTCTCTATTGCTGTATCCTTTTATGCATATGAACTACTCAGAGGGCTGAAAAAGTTATTTTTGACTGGTCCTCGCACTTTTGACCAGTCCTCGAACTTACGACTGTCCTCACATTTTACGTTTTTACCCTATCTTGTCACCATGGTGAAGAGAAGCAGTTGTGAAATGAGTGACACCGTTGTTAAGAATGCTGCGCCGGCATAAATGTGAGGATGGTCATAAGTGCGAGGACCTGTCAGAAATGACTTTTTTCAGCCCTCTGAATAGTCCCTAGACACATAGCCATGGCCACCCGGTCACATGACCAGCTAGCCAGTCACATGACCTCCAAGCCATGCCCACAAAATAAACCACGCCCACAGAACTGGTAGTAAAAAAATTACAGTTATAAAGTAGCAACGAAAATAATTTTATGGCTGGGGGTCATCACAACATGAGGAACTGTATTAAAGGGTCGTGGCATTAGGAAGGTTGAGAACCACTGAGGTAGGCAAAGGAGTTAAGTGAATTTTCTCCTGGAATCTTTTATTCCATCCACATCAAACATGCCTTCATTACACTGTTACATTCAGCAGTTTCATCACTGAAGTCAAACCTGCTGGAACCTGTATTTGAATATTTTGTGTGCTTTTCTTTAAAAAAATCATTAAATGTTCTTGAAATGCTTATCTTTGTATTGTAGATATTAGCCATTTAGTGATGTCTATCATAACAGTCAACTGTTCTACAGTGATAAAATATATTTTGTTCATTAGCAGGAATCATAATTTCATTATGTACTTTCTTAAATTACAGAATTCACTTCCTAAGGTTAATGCTATAAACCTTATTTGAACAAAAGTTTCATGATTTCACTGATATGGTCTCTCAGGTCCTTAGTACAGTATATCAATGAAAAATAAATCATCTGTATTCAATCTTGCTTCCAAACACTATTGTACTGAAATAATAAAAGAACCGGACAACTGAAAAATAATTGCAAACTTTTTTCTTTTTTGGTATCTTGCAGAATATTGAATGTTTCTAGATATAGAAAATTAAATCATTCTTAGTCCCTTACTGTATATAATTTCCCTTTTATGTATAGTAACTGCTTAAAAAACAGCATTTAATGTAATTTAAAAGCAATTCTACCAAAATCTTCAACTTCTGTGTTTTATAATAAACAAGTCATATACAAACAAGGCATTTCCATAAGTGAATCAAAAACTTACTTATCTCCTGCTGTGAAATGCCTGTTGCTGGCATGGCATGGTTCCAACTAACTATGTCTCCAGATGGTTGTGACACATCGTTTTTGAACTGTTCTGGAATGTCCTCTTGATCTAGAGAATAAATATAAACAAAAACTTCATTATTCTGCAATTATCCAAGCCAGGAAGAAGAATTGGAACAGTGTGGGAATGACTAGAGTTCAGAATGCCTAGTATAAACTATTAATTAATTGTTCCTCCTGGCCAACCTAACAATTACCATAAAAATGAATAAACTTTCAGTGGGTCAGAATGTTCTTTTAATCAGAATCATGGGACTGTCTGGCTTGGAAAATAGTTTTTACAGTACATTTGTTAGTCAAGTAGGTGACTCTACAAATTCAGTGTAGACTTCCTTTGTTTAAAATGAGCCACAATAAATATAAAAACAGTTTGCATTACTTCCTATAGTATTTCTTCTTTTTTGTGTCAGGTTTCCATTTCAACAACAGTACAATCTCACTGTGAGCATTTACATGATTGTTAATCATGGATTGTTCTCATACAGGAGGTATGATAATATAGCAGCCTCTTAAATTGGTCTATAGGTCCAAATCTTGAGCCATGCCTGGGAAGCCAGCACCACTCACATTTACCTACTATAGGTTTCATAATCTTTGGCCAAATCTATTTAAATTCTATCCCTGTAGCAAACATGTGCATTGTGTGCATCTACCTGTTCTTTTACTTTTGTGAAAATAAATTTCTCCAAAATTGCATTTAATTAGTGTCATATAGTGTCATGTTCCTATTGTACACTGCATTTTATAATTTTTCAGAAAGATGCTTCTATTCTTTCACCCCCAAATTCTGATATTCATTATTTCTCTCCCACAATACTTTTCTGACCTTCCTTTAAGCTTTCAATAATACTCTATGACAGCTCCATAGATTTTACTTAGTTCCTAGGGTACCAGTTAACAATATCACTACGATTATATCTCTAAATCAGGAAGAAGCATTATGCTTCTCACATATAATAGTAAACTATATATTATAAATAGTAAACTCTAGGCAATATAGGCTGGTTTTCTATCACGTTAAAAAGGCAGAATATATATCTTCCAATTAAAAGGAATTAAAAGGGTAGTACGGAAAGAAACATAAATTAAAGGTCTGGAAATCAAGAAAGAAATCTATAAATTGCAAGCCTTCACAGACGATCTGATCTTTATTCTTGAGGAACCACTACAATCGGGCATGAAGCTAATGGAGGTATTAGTAGAATATGGAGATGTAGCCAGACCGAAAATTAATAAGGATAAAACTAACATGATCGTCAAAAATATAACAAATAAACAGAAAGATGAGTTGACTAGGAGAACAAATCTACGAATAGTGAAGAAAATGAGATATTTAGGAGTCCATATAACCGCAAGATGCACTTCAATCAAAGAGGATAACAAATTAATGAACCATATAAAAGAAGATTTGGAGAGATGGAGAAATTTGAGGCTCTCTTTGATGGGAAGAATAGCAGCGATCAAGATGAACATCCTACCAAAATTACTCTTCTTGTTTCAGATTATTCCTATAACATTAGATAAAAAGTATTTTGGAAAATTGAACAAAATGACATCGGAATATATTTGGCAAAGGAAAAAACCAAGGATTAAATTTAAACTTTTATAAGAAACAAAAGAAAGAGGAGAGTTTGGCATACCAGATTGGGAATTATACCATCAAGCAGCAACGCTTACCTGGGTAGTAGAGTGGATAAATTTAAGGGTTAGAGGGTCACGACCTACATCTAGGATGGCACGCCTTTTTGTGGTACAGGAAACAAGTAGCACATCAATACTTTCGAAGACGTTTTATAAGACAGGCTTTACTGGAGGCATGGAATAAATTTAAGCAGCAGAACTACATGAAGATTCCGATTTGGTTATCTACATTAGAAGCGCTAGTTCATCCAAATCTAATCAATCAGGAAAAATGTGTTACCTATAAGGATATTATAAATTAAGAATGGGGACTGAAATCAAAGCAAGAATAAAAAAGAACAAGGGGTAGAATTGGAGTGGTGGCCCTATTTACACATACAAACACGTTATTTGAAAGACATGAAAGAGTGGGGCATTAATAGGAAATTAATGACAATAGGTAAGATTTTTCTGCGGACAAATGATAACTTGGTAAAGAAAATTTATCAATTCTTATTGGATTATAAAAAGGAGGAAGAGCAGGTCAAGGAAACGATGATGGCATGGGCAATAAATTTTGGGTATAATATGCAATTGGAAAAATGGCAAGAATTATGGGAAAAAAACAGGTAAATAACATTGGCAATACAATACAAAGAAAATTTATATAAGATGTTCTACAGGTGGCACCTTCCGCCAGCGAGATTGGCAAAAATGTTTAGAAATTAGGCACGTACTATCATATGTGGTGGTTATGTAAAAAAGCACAGGAGTATCGGCAGATTTGTTTATGGTTGGTGAAAATAATTGGAGAAGAAATAGAATATAAACCAGAACTATTCCTATTGGGAATAATAAATGGGAAATACAGTAACTTACCTTAAGGGGTAACTTACTTAATAATACATATTATAACAGCAGCAAGAATGAATTTTGCCTAAAATTGGAAAAATAAGGAAACTCCTATAGAAGATGAAGTGATCAAATTTTTTTTGACGTGTGGAAATGGTTAGATTAACCTTGGAATTGAAAAATAAAGGCGAGTCAGAATGCCACAAGATATGGAACAAATTTTATCAATAATTGGAACAGAAAAGAGGATCGAAAAACAAGAACTGACTAGAATTCATAAAATGGAGAATTAAAGTTATGTATGTAATGACAATAGAATGATAATGGATAAAACAAATGTATATGTAATATAGATAGAAGAAGGATGTTTTTATATATGTAAATACTGAACAAACTAATTGTATATAAGTACTAAGGTATATATATGATACTTTCATTTTAGTATGTATGGCAAAAAGAATGCCAGGACCGTTACACCATATCCAATGTTTTAATATGTGTGTAATAAAACTTTAATAAAAAAGGACTTTTTTTTGTTTATCTAAGAGAAAGTTTAAATATTACCAAAAGCCAAAAAAAATGATCAAATTTTTATGCTCATAAGCATCGACACTGATTCTCAGGATTGAAAATCTTACAATATAACGAAGAAACTTACAATCACTAACAGGATTGTGGTTTTCTTGTTCTTCATCCAATAACTTGACAGGATTTGCAGTGTTGCTAATATTTTGATGATTCTCTGGTTCTTGATATAGACTAAAAAAAATTAAAAATTAATTTAAGGAAAGTATAGACCGCAAAGCTAGCCAAATCTGGAAAAAAAATAGATGTAAAAGAAATATATGCTCATGTGAATTACTGATACCTTAAGTTGATGTAATCATTTTCAACTGATATTGTTTTGCCCTGATTTATAAACACTCTAAAAGAACAGTTGCATATATCCAGTGCAATGGGAGGGGAGGATTATTAGAAGATGAATTGCCAAGGCAAATTCTATCCCTAAGAATAATTAAAATGAGTAAACCAAATGAAGCTGACAAAGAATAGTCTGTGATATTTTACCAACTCTGAATGATAAAGACGACTCATGGATAACCTCAAAATTATAACTAGAGAAAATTAGGCATATCTCATTACTTTAGAGAATAATGTATTTAGGATGGCAAATACAACTATATAAATACTTCAGCAAAGTGAATTTCCTGAAACAATCTTTGATTAAGAGTAACAGAAAAAACAGATGTCATTCAGTTAAATTTTCTAAAACAATTACCTTAACTTTTGTTTGTTAGGAACTGGGGATGAACAAGCTGAATCAGGAGATGCACAGTCTCCTATTCTTAAAATAGGAGACAGAGGCTGATTAGCATTCTCAAGAGAAACCGCAAGAGATGAGCCAGTGATATCTACAAAGCAGAAGTCAACTGTTTATTCTTATACAATAGTCTTACTCAAGCAACATACCTGACATATCTCCTGAATGATATTTTTTAATGGCTAAACAATCCTCAGGAGACAAGTAAAATGTCAAAAATATTCACAATTTAATACTGGCAAAACTTGTGATTTTTAAAAAAATATTCTTGAATTTGCTAAATTAAATAATTCAGAATAAATGAGCTGAATATTTTATATTAAGGAATGCATTTTATGTGAAAAATATGTAGTGGGCCTTCTGTATATATTTTAAATGAAACACACACACACCCTGGACACGGGGGGGGGGGGGAATGAGGAATCATTAGGAGATTGTTCTAGTTCATCATGCCAAACAGAGGAGCAAAATAGCTCACAGAAAATGCACATGGCTCATGATGGCTGAAAAACTGCAGAATAATTTAAAATGATCACACATGCAGTATTATAGGTTCTGGAACATGCATGACATTTTGAAACATTGGTACACTATATACTAGTTGGAAGTACACACTTAATTGTGATATAAGACAGTAAATTTTTTGTATCACTATCTTAATTTCAATTTTAATTCCATGTATTTATTAGACAACACAATTTATTAAAATTGAAACACTCCACAGACAGTTCTTGATTTATGACCAATTACTCAGCAACTGTTCAAAATTATGGCAGATTTCCCAGAACTGCTTAGGACCCAGTTCCAAATATCCAATGTTCATGTGATTGCATTTTGGTTGCTTGGCAATAGCCAGCATTTATGGCTATTTGCAGCATTCTGGGGTCATGTATCTGTGATTTATGACTTTTCCCCCAGAAACCAGTGTTTACTTCTGGTTTCTGGTACAAAATGCCCATGGAGTACAATATAAAGGTTCACTTAATGACTGTAGCTTTTGCTTAATGACTTTGCTTAATGTAAAAAAGTAATAAAATCAGCCATGGTCATGTGATAACCTACTTAATGACTGCCACAATTTACGCCTGTAATTCTGGGCTCAATTACGTTCCTAAGTCAAGAATTACCTTTATGCAATGATTATGTGAAAACAAACACTCCCACACTGCAGGAAGTGTATTGAAACAGTGCTCCCATTCCAGCAATGAGTGGGAAGTTGGAAATAATCTATGAAAGGGAGTAATGAATTATGACACCAAACTTTGATATCAATAATGCTTGCACCTCACACTAAAGCAACCAGATTTTGTAATTGCATACCTTCATTAAAAAGAGTTTTACTGATGTTCCGCCTTGCTTTGGAAACAGGAGTAGAAGAGAGACGCCTGGAAAGTTTTTTTGGAGTGGTACTAAAATGATTCTCATTTCCTGGTGCCCAGGTATAGCTTTTACTCTTTTGAAAGTGAAAGGAATGTTCTTGGGACAATGAATTCTCTTGTGTAGATCTCTTTCTTTGCTGAGATGCTAGGATATAGTTCCTTGGTGATTGGGAAGATGATGGGGTCTTTGTTGAGTCAATTGCTCTTTGAGTGACTTTGTGCTGGTAATTTCTGTAGGCCTCTTCCAAGTACTCGGCTTCTCTTTCCAGTTCTTTTATCCTAGTTTTTGTAGTAGCTACAAATTCTAAGTCAGAATCTGGTGACATGTTGAATTTTACAATGTGATTATTATGAGTGGGATCTGGATTTCCCATTCGAACACTGGTCACAGGCTGAGTTTTCAAGAAAGCACGATCTATATAAATATCATGTGGAACAACCTTATCATCAATCAAGTCAATGACTGAACGATCAACCAGAGAAGGCTTAGGATTCCGATACACTTCATTTTGTAGTGCTAGATAACCAAGAGTTTCATATAGAAATTTTAAAAAAAACATTTTAAGAAAAGTTGTAAGTGTGAATGTTGATTTGGTCATATAGTTAACACATAAAAATAACCTGTGCATTTGAAACCTACCTTAATAGTTTTTATATTTTTTCTACACTCAAATCCAAATAGCAAAATTACCCCAAGTCAGGGTGATGAGACAAAATTCTAAAATAAAACTGAAAATATTATAGTAATGGTAACAAGTCATGCAATGTAATGTAATGTGCTCCTTTCACAGATAAAGGCTGCTTCTACTCATAGCAAGGGAAGCTCCCTCATATCTTAGTCAATACCCGAGAATCCCTTGACCTTTGAGCTCATCCTCTTAGAACTAACAGATGAAGGGTCTGCAGTGAGAGGAAAGACTTGAAAACCCTGCTTGGAGAACTAGCCATTAGTCATTAGAATCTATTCTGGGTTCTCTACAAATCAACCCTAACTCCCAAAGATTGAATGAAAGATTTAGCATTCAGCAAAGTTAGTTAGCTGACTGTGCCTTCAAGGCACAAAAAGAAGAAAAGCATGCTAATAAGCTTTTAATACAGCATTTGTCCCCCATTCCTCAAAGTAGTTTGCCATAGACTTTTACAAAGTAGATACAATCCCAAATTCTTGTTTGTGCAAGCTTATGAACACAAAACTTTCAAAATACATATTCCCAACAACTACCCAGCTCTGCTTTGGACACTATATAGGCTCCAATGATTACAGCTACAGGCACAGAGTTTTTGTTACTTCTACTTTCTGTGTTGGGCAGACCAATAAAATCTTAAAAATCAAATGAAGAACTAAACTACAAGCTGAAATGTCAGAAACCAGAGGGCAGTTTTTAATTATTTCAAAATTAATTTTTGGAAACAAAGAAGCTTTGAATTTAAAAGACCTTTTATAAGAATTGCTTCTAGCCCAAATTATTTCCCTATGTTCCATAATGAGGTGTTGTTCTTTGCAGTAAATAATTATATCCAAGAAACAATACTTTATTTTAAAAGAGGGCAGTCATTCATTATGCATATTGAATGCATAATTATGCAAAATTCAATAATTTTATTTTCTTGCTATTTAGTGAATAAATTGTGGCAAAAAATAATCTACGTTTAAATAAAATTGCCTCAAATTTGTATCAAATAAAACAGAAAGAGGCTTGAGTTTAAAGGCAAAAAGATGTGAGAAATCAAAATGTTCAAACCTGTCTGTGTTTGCTTCCATTGTAACTTTACTTCTTCTATCTGTAGATTTAACTTCCTGATGGTATTTTCATAGTCTGACAATTGGCCCTTTAACTGTACACAGTGATACATCTGAAAACATTACAAAGAAAAATTGGCTCAAAAATACAAATGTGTTATTAATACAAATAAGACTAATAACAATTCACACTGGAAGCTAGATTATGCCTACATTGCCATTTTTTGTACTGAATGTCTCAGACAGAAATCTGTTCAAATATTATTGGAAGCATCTGCAAAACCCAGAAAAACCTACCTCCTTTTGTAACTGTTTTTCCAAGACCTGTTTATGAGTTTCATATTCTTCACATTCAAGCTTTTTGGCATGTTCCATTCTTTTTAACTCTGCCTGAAGGACCTTAAAGTCAGATGACAGACGACTCAGCTCTGTAAGTTTAGGAGACTGAAAATTATTTTTTTTTTAAATCACACCTTGCCTTTACTCTGAAATATCATATCCAAGAAAATATATTCTATCACGTATCCAACTTCATTTATAGCTTTATGATGTAGGGATAAATTATTTTTCAGTATCCATAAAAAAATGGTAAGATATTTATTTCTAGACCAATCACATATAACATAAAAATACAACAAAAACATCTCAATACAAAAAACCCCCCCACCAAAATAAAAATAATATAGCAGATTTACTGAAGGGAACGGGATAATTTAATGTAAAGAAAGAAATTGGAGCTACTGTATATGAGCTTTTGTCTCTTGGCCCTACCATCATTGGGTATTGCTTAATATTATCTTAGCCTGCAATCTCGGTGTAAAAAGAAATCTGAATAGTTTTAAATATGAGGCAGATACACCAAGTAAAACAAAAGTATGTACTTTCATGATTGCTAAGTAAATTTGGCTAAGAAGCATATAACACTATGTGACAAACTAACAGGAGGAATGAGATATGCACCTCATCTTCTCTGCCTGTAAAATGTTATTGCTGTAATTACTTTAGGCTTGGATAAATGATTGATTCAAAAGAATAACACTAGATTCAACCTGGTCACTGCTGCATATATAAAATACGTTCTTCTTTAACAAAGGTTCTGAATATTCCCTTCAGTTTTCTTTTGATACAAGAATGAAATATTTTAATGATTTGAGTAGCAAAAAAGATGTCACTTCCCACTCTCCTTAAAGAATATATGAGATATAATTGTTGTGTATGTAATTCTTCCCAGAATTTAGAATACTATGTCTTTACTGAAATAAATGACAGAAAAGCATGCTTTACAGGACAATGTTAACTGCATTTCAGTTATAATGTTTCTGTACTTTTGCTATTACTTCCTGAAACACTAAAAACATCAACTCTTAGGACAGAAGTTCAACAAGAAAGAAAACAAGTATCTCACATCCAATGTAATAATGCTATCACAAATAGTACAAAATTATAGTATCTGTGTAAAACCCTTGCCAATAAAATAACAGAGTATTAGATTCACACTAACTGTCTTGGAGCCGTAGGTTTTCATTGTGTGCTTCCTCCAGCTGCTGTTCAAGTAGTTTATTTTGTGCTTGATACTCTATTTTCTCCCCTTTTAGTGTAGGATAATCTGAAACTTCTTTCAGTTTTTCAGTCAACAACTGATTCTGTTTGCTTAGTAATAAAACTTGAGCCTTGACTGAATCAATTTCCAGCTAGAAATAAATCATAGTTAGAAGTAAAATTATCAGACGTGTTCAAAGATTTATAGACTATTCATTTAGCATGTCTATTTTAGAACATGCTAAAACTTCTGTATTTAAATTTCAATTACCTCAAGTTCTTTTGCATGCAAAACAGCTTGGCTGAATTCTTTCTTTTTTGAATTAAGCGCAATATTCTCTTCATGCAAAAACATAGCCTTTTCTAATCAGAAACACAAAAAGTTTTAGATTAAATTTATTTGGAAAGTAGATTTACAAGACCAAAAATTATTTAACTTTTTTTACTAGTTTACCTTTTTGTTCTCTCTCATTTTCAGCAAACTTTTTTGTCCTGGTTATGTATTCTTCTTTTAATTCCATTTGATAACTAGAAATAAAATAACATACTGGCAACTGATTAAAGACTTAACATGATACTAAAGCTAACTTTAGGGTACCTTTGAGTCAATCTTGGCTCCTGTTTATTGCCTGTTCTAGTTCTTACTAATTTTCCTATCCAAAAGAAAACAATGTTGTAGAATGCAAATTTGCCAATCTTCTTTTCTGTCATAAAGTGAATGTTAGGATGAATACATTTTGAAAAGAAAATCAACTTGGGCACACGGTACATCAAAAACCTACATACAGTACATGTAAAAACCTACATAAAAGTTACAACCATCACTCACAACAAAAGAGAAGCATCATCATAACTCTTAGTGACTGAGCCAGCATTGCCAGCTTTATTTGTGGCTTCTACTTCTAAACAATTGCTTTTTAAACGAATTCATATCATCCAGATTTAAGTGTTACATTCTGTTTCAAATCTAGACTTCAAGCAAGTTGTATTTTCTAACACTTTTTATTGCCTTTGCCTTTTTATTTCTTTTGTTTACTGTATTTTTCGGACTATAATATGTATTGGTGTATAAGATGCACCAAGTTTTCAAAGAAGTAAGAAAGAAAAAAAAAAGGGTTTTGCCCTCCCCGGCTCCCAGGAGCAATCTGCAGGCCTCCCAAACCCTCTGCGTGCCCCATTTTTCACAAAAATGAGCCTGTTTTTCCACAAAAACGTGGGTGTTTTTATCCTCCCCGCGCCCCCAGGAGCATTCTGCAGACCTCCCAAACCCTCTGTGTGCCCTGTTTTTGCGAAAAATGGGCCCATTTTTCGCAAAAATGGGCAAAGCAGGGCGGGGCTTTGGGAGGCCAAAAATGGCTGTATTCAGTGTATAAGATGCACCAACATTTCCACCCTCTTTTGGGAGAGAAAAAATACTCTGGAATCTTATAGTCCAAAAAATACGGTATTTGCTTTAAATTTCAATTATTTTTATATTTATTTATTGAAATAAAAATGCATTGTCCTCAAAACTCAGTGTTTAATTCTTCATAAATATGCCTAGAATTGTATTTTGGTTTTTTTGCATCAAACTGAATATGGAGAAAAAAGTCAGTATGTCTATATATTCGCAACAGCAGCATTTTCTTTTAATCATAGTACCAGCAGGTAAATAAGGCAACAAGTTTTATTATGGGTTTAAGCTTTTGAAAAATCTATTAACAAATTAAAATCCATGTCCTTCTAAACAGTACGTATCATTACAGTTTGAGAAAGTAGCATGAAATACATGCACTCTTGACTGTCAAAAATACCAAAAGCCCTACTTACTCTTCTTCTTCCACCTCCCTCTGACAAGATATTTTCATAACATACAAATATAATCTAACAATTTTTCTCTTCTTGATGAGGTGACTTGTTCTCTATACAGGCAGTCCTCTTAATGAGCAGGAATGTTCTTCTATACAGATACTACTTATTCAATGTTCGTAATTGGGACTGGAATTTCCATTACTAAATGATGTGGTTAGCAGGCACAAATCATGTGACTGCATTGCTTAGCAACTGCAGTTTCAGTAGTTCTGAAGTTCCTAAAGAAGTTAAATTGCGGTCATTAGGCAGGACTGCACTGTTGTTAGATGAGGACCTCATGCTTCTGTTCTGCCATGCTCATCTCTGCTTCAACTCCCCCCACCTGCTTATTTCTATCCCCATCTCTGCCCTTTTGGCCATCTTGAACTCTACCATCCCTATTGTCCTGGTCTCTAATGACCCCGTTTGTCTGAACCCCACCATACATTCTGCTTCTCCTGCCACTCCGGCTGAATCTTTACCATCTTATTCCTCCCACTGCTGATGAAGCACGCCTGGCCTGGACTTTTGTGCCTTGTGAAGAGTCACACCAGGCAAGCCTCATCAACAACAGAAGGAAGACAATTGCAAATGTCAGCTGGGGGTAATAGGGGTGACAGGGAAGTTGACATATTAGCAAGGCAGTAGGATCAGTGGAGTCTGTAGGGCATCCAAAAGGGCAGAGATAGGAGGATGGGTAGATGGGAAGAGTTGAAATGCACTCTATGGTCATAAATGTGGGCAGGCTGCCAACATCCAAATTTTGATCATGTGACCTCAAAATCACTGAAACTGCCATAACTTTACGGATTGGTTGTAAATACCATTTGTTCAGCGCCAACATGACTTCAAAGAGTTACTAAACAAATGGTCATTAAGCACGGACTACTTGTATACATGTTTAAACATTCTCTACAGACCACAGGCAAATATATTACTTTAACAGCTCATTCTTCAACTTCTGATCATATGTCTCCTCAATGTTTTTCACATTATTCTCCCGCTGACGAAGTGAATCTTCAACAGTTTTATTCTTTGATTCTTGAAGTTTTTGAGCTCTAGGAAAACAAAAGAAAATGTCTGGTTAGCATCATAAATGAGCGTGCTCAGTGTGGCAGTGACACCTTTTTTTGGTACAAACACCTCCTCCAGTCTTCTCTGTTGTGTCAATATGACATTAGAAGGTATAGTTCTGACTTCCATTTCCAATCTTTTCATTGCTGTTTGGGAAAACAATATCATTACCCCTCTCCTATCAAAAAATTCTCCATAAAAAATAAATATTCTCTTAAAGAAATATTTATGATATTTATTAAGCCTTATCAAGCAAAATCCTGCCTTTAAATCAAAAGTGATGAATAGCTTTTCCCTTTTAGAGTCAACCAAAAGTAGAACAAGCAGTCAAGAAATATGCCAACTAACCAACTAACACTCAGTAGAGCAATCACGAAAAGTATTGAGAAATATATTTAAATTCTAGTAATATGACTATACCTATAAAGATTAAAATCGTGGAAACCATACTATACTGAAGCAAAAGTTGGACTTTAAAGCTGGATAGAAAAATTAGGAAAAATCTCACATGTTAGATGAGGCAACTTCCTGCTGGCTTCCGACAATAAAATCAGTTTAAGCTCAAGTTGATTTAAATATAAAGTTAAAGCATGATATTCTTTCAAAGCATAAAAATATGAATGCAAAATAACATTGGATGAATTGCTATTGACACCTGTATGACTGAACACTGTATGGCTTCTTTATGACTGAACATGAACAACATGTTTCTAATGTATGACTCAATAGAAAAAATAGCAGAAACATACAGAAACAGAGAATGACTATCCTTCTAAAGATGTAATATTTATAGCAATATAATTTCATCTGTTTATCATTTCAACTTAAAAGAATCCTTTGAATAATAATAAGAGGGAAATAAACATGCCAGACCCAAGCCTTTCTAAAAACACTTGAGGAAACTACAGAGTTGGTTGTCCCCCGTACATGGGTGTCTGCAACCTGCAGCTCTAGAGCCACATGTGGCTCTTTCACCCCTCTGCTGCGGCTCCCTGTGGCCCTGTTGCGGTAGAGGGATGAAAGAGCTGTCCCCCAGTCGCCTTACTGCGGGAGCAAAGCGCCCCTGCAGTTGCCTTTGTGCGGTAACAGAATTCTGCTTGGTACATTTGCTGTTGCCACCAGCAAAGATGGCTGGGAGAGAATGAAGGGGGCAGATCTTGCTGGGTGGGGGCCATTCCCCAAGCATGGCTTTCCTCCTCCCTTGTTGACGGGGCCAAGAGAAAGAAGGGGGTGGCGTGGGGAAGTGCTCCCCTCCCCGGCCCAGCGCCAAGCACAAAGGTTCAGCCCGGGGGGGGGGGGGGTTGGCTGGCAGAAACAGCCCCATTGGCGAGTGGGATGGTGGAGAAGCCTGGCCTGGCTCTGTCCTGCTGTCCCGCTGTCCAGCACCTCCAACTGCCACCTTTGAAATGTGCCGCGTCTTTGAGGAAGCCAGGCAGCAATGGCTGTGGCAGTGGGGGGGGGGGGGGCAGCTCGATTCAGCTCTGTCTGCTCCCCTCTCCCCGCCTTTGCCCAGTTTTGCAAGGATTCAGCGGACACTGCCTTGGTGATGGGGGACAGGTTGTTCCATACTTTGCCTGCTAAGTGTCTTCGGGAGCGCCCGGGGAGGGAGGAAAGGAGGGAGAGAGTGAAAGAGAAAAAGAGAAAGAAAGAGAGAGAAAGAGACACAGAAAGACATGTGGGGGGGGGAGAGAGAGAGAAAGAGAGATGAGAGAGAGAGGGAGGGAGGGAGCTAGAGAGGGAGAAAAAGATATGGGAAAGAGGGAGAGAGGGGGGAGAAAGAGATGGAGAGATGGGAGGGGAGGGAGGGAGGGAGAGAGAGAGAGAGAGAGATCTGTTTCCCATAGAAAACACCTGGAGCCACAAAACCTGGGTAGGCATGGCTGAATTGTGTGTGTCATGTGACTGGGTGAGAATGAGTGACATTGAGCTGACCACGCCCACCCAGATTTTGTGGCTCCCGGTGTTTTGTTTTCTGTGGGAAATGGGTCCAAATGGCTCTTTAAGTGTTTAAGGTTGCAGACCCCTGCCCTAACATGTCCTGAGGTAACCAAAATTTATGCAGTATTTAACTCTGTTTGAATAGTTTTTGTTGTTATTCAATTGTTAAATCCCGTCTTAACAATTGAATAACCATCCTGGAAAGGTTGCCTAAATTGAAAAGTTCTAATCTTTCACACATTGATTTCTTGATTTACTGCATTTTGTAATATAGACCAATTTCTTTCACATCTTCTCCATTTTATGCAGTTTAAAATGTGGATTTAAACATGTTAAATACATATAATCCAGAAAAAAATTCCTATGTTAGGGAGAAAGGAATGGCATGTGCGCTTATCTGGGTTGCAACCCGGAAGAGTTGCCCAGGGTGCATGCGTGAGCCCAAAAATGAACTTCCGGTTCATTTAGTCTTCCAGGTTTCTGTTGTGCATGCGCACGTGACGATCAGCTGACTGGCACGCATGGTCACGCAGGAAAATGGAAGACCAGCTCTTCCAGTTTCCAATACTGCCACACGCACAAAAGCCAGCTGTTCATCACATGCGCATGCGTGCCAGAAACCTGAAAGAGGAACGGGCACAGCCGCACATGCCAGGCGACATGGCTCTGCGTGCCACTTCGAGCACGCGTGCCATAGGCTCGCCATCATGGGTATATACAATAGCATACAATGGTTCCTCAGCAGCCTTTCCAGGATCTTTTGATTGTTTCTTAATGAAATGAATCAAATTTTTTTGTCTATAACAGGTCTATCAAACTCGTGGCCAATGGGCCGGATTCATCATGCACTGGCCACACCCACACCCAGTTTAGCAAAGGGAAAAAAAGTCACAATATATCATGTGATGCCGCTGTGACGACGTGAGTTTGATACCCCCGGTCTATAAGGTGTGCCATTTAGAAGATAGGAATCGCTTCACAAAAGAAGTATTTCCATTAATTATTTTTTAAAACTCACATTTCAAAAGTTTCTATTCTCTTCTTCAGTTCTTCCTCTCGGCTTCTTACTGTTTCAATATCTTTTAGTAAGGTTTGTCTTTGCAAGTAAATTTCCTTTGCATCAATCTGTTAGGAAAAACAGTTTGGGTGATATATTCCTCAAAAACAACAATTTGAAAAAACCACTGCTTGTAATACCAACTTCCATAAATTCCTACTTCCTTCACTGTTAGTTTATTAGTTTATTGATAAACTAATTACTTGGCACAAGAAGATATGGAAACTGCAGCTTAGGTGAAATAACAAGTATGAGGGCAGAACAATAAACATGAAGCAATGAATTCCAAACCACATTAAAAAAACCCCAAAACCCTCTGTCACTAGGGACAAGCAAAACATTTTAAGCTTGAAACAGATATTTCAAGCAGTTTGAAAAGCATGTTTCACACTGTCATGTACAAAGTGAAGTTGTTTTGCAATTCTCCTCTCTACGTGGACTGGACTTAGGCTTAGTCAAGTAATCTGGGGAGGGAGATCTAGCAGGCATCTTAAGGAAAACTACTACTTGTGGCATTGTAAAAGATTCATTCTAGAACTGATTATTCTTCAATGATGCTGTGATGCTGCATGACTGTCCAGAAAATAAACCATTTCTGTTGTAACTAGAGAAAGGGAGAGAGAAGACAATTCTATAATTTCTTTATCTGCATCTCTTTCAATCAACCTATAGGACAAAGGAAGGATATATTCCTGTTTGAATTCAAGGAAGCATGGGAAAAGAATGAAACAAATGCTTATACCCGCACCTGTAAGGACTTGCCCCAGCTGGTCCCTCAGGAAAGCGAAACTCTTGACTCCATTGAGTTGAATCAAAATAACTTTTTCTGAGAGAAAGTGGTTGCAGTAAAGGCAGGCAGAATCTGAAGGTCTTGTGCAAAGCACAAAGCAATTCTTCCATTTCCCCAAACCCAACCCCCCTGACCAGTCCACTGGCAGCCAATGTGATGCCACAAGGATGATTTGAGAAAGCTGAAGTGCTAGGTAGATAACAGGTCACTCTCAGGACACAATGGTCTTGGAACTAATCTGGAACCGGCTGGGAGTCTGCTCTGACTCCAAAGACAATGCCACTCCCTAATTCCCAAGTGGTTACAGCAAAAGCAAAAGCATGCGAAAAATGCCAGCCAGCCAGCCTTCCTTCCTCCCCTCCAACAGAATGGCAGGACACTATGTGGACCTGACAACTTGCCAAATACTGAGAGGTTAGCATTTCATACTATGTTCTGTCTATTCTTGTGATCCTGTGATGAAATTGGACCAAGAGGCTTGTTCTGCATTCTCATTTCAAAAGGTTTTCAAAGTTTTCAAGCCATTTTAACGTAAGCTTAAAAAACATTCCCAGAAACTTTGATCATCAGGTAAAATTAATAAGACTAATTAAAAAAAATGTCCTAAATGTTTGAAATATTTCATGTTTTCCCCTCAATGAAGCGCAAAATACTTCAAGTAATTCAAGTTTTGTTTTATCATAATGCAGTCAATGCATGGCATCTTGTTGTGACTCCAGCCCTGGAGGCTGATTTATCTTCATATGCTGAGTCGGAGGATGATATGGAGGAAGCTGGCACAAGCTATGTGCTGGAGGGGCTGTCTTCACTGATGAGCCAGCAAGAACTGACAGTTGCTGATGTGCCTCTGGACCCCAGCCAAATTGAGGAGGAAACAGAGGCCGGTAATGAGGAGAGGGAGCCCCTATTGGATGCAAGAGAGAGATGTAGGAGACGTCGTAGAGAACAGCTGTTGCCACGTCCCAAGAGGCGTGATCAGGAGACGTAAGGCCACATGCTACAAAGTATAAAAGGGGTGTGGCTGGGCCGGAAAGGTGTGGTGAACAATTTGTTGGCGTTTTGGAGGCAGTGGAGTTTAGAACTGCTACTTTTGAGTTTTGAAAAGGAGTCTGCATTCTTGCATTAGTCTGCTGGCCGTCTGCCAAGACCACTGGAACATTGCCCGGTAATTACTGAACTGATATACCTTTGGAACATTGCCAGTACTACTGAACTGATGTACTTTTGAAAGAGAACTGTTTATTAAAGGGCCAGCTTCAATCTCTCTAACCTGCGTTTGTTACTGCCGGGCTATTTGAGCTTCTGCAAGGCCATTCGTGAGAGGGGACAGAACACAGCTTGACGGAACAATCCAGACTGGGTATTTTCTTGCAAGCCCAAACTAAAATACATTTCCCATTTCTTTTACAACTCTGTTTATCAAATATAGGCCATTAGCTGAATAAATCAATATATCTTCATTTTCCCAGTACAAACTGAACATTAGTAGCATCCTACATAATTAATCACAATGTGACATGTCAAACCATTGAAATCCTCTTTAAAATCCCATTTTTATTATAAATATCTAATGTACTAATAACCATATATGATATCAGTAACCAAGGCAAAATATACGAATTACTTTCAGAAACTTTCTGAAAGAACTCCTAATATTGGATAATTCACCGAACACTTTCGTTGCAGAAAATTTCAAGGGATTAGTAACTATGTAGCTTTACTTTTTAAAAAATTACCTCTTGCTGTTTATGAAGTCGTTCAATAGCATTTCTTTCTCGAGAGGTCAGAGCCTCCGACTTGGCCTGATGATCTCTTTGAAACTCTTTCCGAAGTTCTGAAATTTCTTCCTGGGATTTTGCCCTTTCATCCATTTTGATTTTGGCAATTTCAACATCCTTGAAGTGTTGTAACTGTAACAATTATAAAACAGATATTGAAAACACTAAAAACAGGTATGCTGGCCAGAAATTCAACTATCTTTTCCTGTGCTTCAAGTGTACTGTTCATCTTGTAATTATCTGGATTTGTTTTCTCATTTTGTCTTTCATAGTTGAGGTCTAGCTATGATGTCAATTACAGGCCTCTCTCATCTTTTTAAGTGGGAGAACTTGCACAAATGGTGGCTGACTAAATACTTTTTTGCCCCACTGTATATTCAGAACATATTTTTACTTTTCCAACAAGCAGGGAACAGGAAAAGAAGCACTAACATGTTGCAGAGGAATATGTTAATACCTCCTCTTGATGCACTATGTCCCTATTTCAAATTGTCTCCTGTGAGGGAAGAAAATATTTGGAGATCCAATTGTAGTTTTTCCGAGATCCTCAGCTTTAGCTGATTGTACAGAACAGCGGTCTGGAACCTTAAACACTCAAAGAGCCATTTGGACCCATTTCCCACAGGAAACAAAACACTGGGAGCCAAAAAACCTGGGTGGATGTGGCCAACTCGACATCACTCACTCCCATCCAGTCACGACACCCCCCGCCACGCCTACCTAGGTTTTGTGGCTCCCTATGTTTTCTTTTCTATGGGAAACAGGTATCCTTCTGTGTCTCTCTCTCTCTCTCTCTCCCTCTCCCTCTCTCCCATATCTCCCTTTCTCCCTCTCCCTCCCTCTCATCTCTTTCTCCCTCTCATTTCTCTTTCTCTCTCCCTCCCTCGGTCTCTCATCGTTCTCTCTCTCAACTCTTTCTCTATTTCCCTCTCATCTCTCTTTCTCTCTCATCTTTCTCACTCTCCCTCCCTCATCTTTCTCTCTCATCTGTCTTTCTCTCTAGGTCACTCTCTCTCTCTTTCTTTCTCTGTCTCCCTCCCTTCCTCCTTCCCTCTTCCCCACTTCCCACACACACTTCCCAACCCACACCCCTAGAGAATAACTGTAAGGAAATTCAGCCACGTTCTCTCTGTCACTGGAAAGATACAAAAATAAACTTTGTGTTGCAAAAGGAATGACTGTCAGGCTGTTAGATCAAAGCACCACGAGTTTGCTGCCTTAGATCGCCACACACACTTCAGAGAAGCATCATCCCAAGCAGCTGCACACTCACACAGGCATGCACAGCATCCTGCAACTCGGTCCAAAGTGGCTGGAAAATATAGTCCCTGGGCGCTCCCAAAGATTCTTGGTAGGCAAAATATGGGACAACACACACACACACACACACACACCCCATCACCAAGGCAGCATCTGCTGAATCCATGCAAAACTGGGCAAGGTGGAGAAAGGGGAGCAGGCAGAGCCGAATTGAGCTGAATTTGTCTCTCTCTCTCTGTCTCTCTCTCGCTGCCCAACTGCATAAGGAAATGGTGGGCGGCTACTTTCGGCCTTGGTTAGTATTGGACGCACAACCTGCTCTCTGCCCCGAGAGAGAGAGAGTTCCCAGGGGCAAGTGGGGCAGGGAATTGGCTCCAGGAGGAGGGGACCCAGTCTCCCCCATTGTGAAGTGCGCTTTCACTGTGCTGCTGCTAGAACAGTGGGCAGGTCATGGAGGGGATATTGGGTCTTCCCCCTGCCCCACACCAAAAGGAAAGCCAGCTGGGCTTCTCCCCCTAGAATCCCCCCTACCCTTCCCCCTGCTCCCTCCCCCCTACTCAAATCCAATTCAGGAGCAGCATGCGCTGGAAACACTGTTGGAGCAATATCGGAGCATGACTTCTGACCCTCTGGTGCTCTGCCTGCAACTCTCTCCACTCTTCCAGGGCCGGCTTGCTGAGGAGGGGGAGTAGCAGCCCTGATGCCTCTGTTTCCTCCCCTCCCCTCCCCCCCCGGCCCCAGACATTGCTGCCCAGCTTCCTCAAAGGCGCGGTGCATTTCAAAGGCGGCAGCTCACGTTGGAAGTGCCAAACAGTGGGACAGCTACAAGAGCTGGATCAGGCCTCTCCACCGTCCGACTCGCCAATGGGGGTGCTTCTGCCAGGCCGGCCGCCCTCCCACTGGGCTTCTGTGCTCAGCGCTCAGCCAGGGGAGGGGAATGCTTCCCCACACCGCCCCCTTCTTTCTCTTGGCCTTGACGAGGGAGGAGGAAGGCCAGGCTTGGGGAATGGCCTCCACCCCACAAGATCTGCCCCAGCCATTCTCTCCCAGCCCCCTTTGCTGTTGGCAACAGCAAATGTACAATGAAAGTAGAATGCTGTTGCCGTGCAAAGGCAACTGCAGGGGCGTTTTGCTCCTGCACTAAGATTCTGCCCATCACCACCACTGCGATAGGATGACAGCTCTTTCATCCCTCTGCCGCAACAGGGCCACAGTGAGCCACAGCGGAGGAGTGAAAGAGCCGCATGCAGCTCTAGAGCCATGGGTTGCTGATATCCGGTATAGACCATAATCCAATTAGTTGGCTGTCTGTGCTTATTTTAACAATCATTCAAAGTATTATTTACCTCACATACTCTAAATAGAAGAAAGTTTTCTCTCTTATAAGAGACAAATTCCTTTTACTTACAACATCAATAATTTATTTATTTATTGAATTTATATTGCTGCCTATTTGCACATGGCAGAATATAAAACCTCATTTAAAACAATAAAACTAATAAAAAAGAATCAAATAAATTAATGTAATACAATCACAAGCACCCACCCCGGTGACAGACATTTAATGGGCTCTATCCCGCTCTGGGTTCCCCAGGCCCGCTTCTGGGTTCCCCAGGTCTTCAGCACCTTTCGGAAGAGTGCTAAAGTGGGGGTCATTCTAATCTCTGGGGGAATGATGTTCCAGAGATAGGGAACCACCACAGAGAAGGCCCTTCTTTTGGGTTCCACCAGGTGTATCTCCTTAGGGGATGGGACCTGCAACATTCCCTGCCTCCCCACTCTGATGGGTCGGGTTGATGTGACCGGCAAGAGATGGTTCCTCAGATAATCTGGTCCCAAGCCATGAAGGGCTTTAATGGTGACAACCAGCACCTTGAATTGCACCCGGAAGCAAATCGGCGGCCAATAATAATGTTAAGTTCAACTAATATTGATCCTTTACTTTTCTTCCTTTGGTTTTATTTTCTTACGGAAAAGCCAGTCATAAAAACAAGGAGACTAACATAAAACAACATAGGCATGAATATGAATATATGAAATTACAATAATTTCATATAACTGTAACTATCCCTTTTCTCCTTTCCAGCTGTCATTACCTTTTGCGACATTTCTGCTTGCAGCTGCTGCTCTATTTCTCTTTTATATTCAGCAAGTTTTACATGAAAAGACTCAGATAAATGGCGTTGAGGATACATGTCTGCAAACTGTTCATCAATTAGCTGAAGTTTCTCAGCTACAAAAACAAAGTATATGAAGTGTTCCATTATTGAGGTATAAAAGACTTTAGTTAAAAATATCAAAAGAAGAAAATGAAACCAAATTATTTTGGCATTTCTTGTTATATTCATATAGCGTAGTATGATACAGAGGTTGAAAACAGAACTTAAAATGCAGACTAATTTAGAAAACTGGCTTAATGCACAGATGAGAAGCTGAGCAATGGAATTCTTTAGAGAAATAGATGTTTGGGGATCATATGAACAAATGCCATGATTTAATTTTACAGTACCATATACTGTATATGACAAAGGGAGCAAGAAGAATTCTGCTACTCGTCCTGTAAAAAATGATCTGCGAAGCAACACCCAGTGTCAACAAGTCTGATTAGGTGGCTCAGTGACTAAAACACTGAGCTTGTCAAAAAGAAAGGTTGGCAGTTTGGCAGTTCAAATCCCTACTACAGGTCTCCTGCATGAGCAGGGGGTTGGACTAGATGACCTCCAAGGTCCTGTTAGATGGTCTTCTAGGGACAGCCAAGCATCCACAAGGAAACCCAAGTTGTGAGCCCTATCAACAGGGGCAAGTTTTTCTCCATCCATCAAAAGTAATGGGGCTTCTGAAATCCGAGATGCCGGCATCCACAGCCACTCAGTCTTCGAGGGATTTAGTTTGAGTCTGTTTCTACCCATCCAGGCCCATACCGCCTCCAGGCAACGTGACATCATGGAAAGGGCATCTCTGGGGTGGTCTGGGGTGGAGATGTATAATTGGGTATCATCAGCATATTGATGATATCTCACCCCAAAGCCATGAATGATCTCACCCAGTGGCTTCATATAGATGTTAAAGAGTAGGGGGGAGAGAACCGACCCTTGAGGCACCTCACAATTTAGGGGCCTCGGGGTGGATCTCTGCCCTTCCGCCCATACAAACTGTAAGCGACCCGAGAGGTAGGAGGAGAACCATTGTAAGACAGTGCCTCCCACCCCCAACCCTCAAGTCGCTGCAGTAGGATACCATGGTCGATGGTATCAAAAGCCACTGAGAGGTCAAGTAGGACCAGGATGGAGGAACAAACACCATCCCGAGCCCGCCAGAGATCATTCACCAGAGCAACCAATGCCGTTTCCATGCTGTGTCGGCATTGGAAGCCCGATTGGTACGGGTCAAGGTATTCTGTTTCCTCCAGGAACTGTGGGAGCTGTTGCGCCACTACAGTCTCAACAACCTTTGCGATGAAGCAAAGGTTGGAGACAGGACGATAGTTATTAAGTGAGTCTGGATCCAGGGAAGGCTTCTTGAGGAGAGTTCGGACCACAGCCTCCTTAAGGAAGGAGGGGAAGTTCCCCTCTCTCAAAGAAGCGTTGACAATTGCCTGGATCCAGTCTCTAGTCACTTCCCTGGCAGCTGAAACCAACCAGGAGGGACAAGAGTCCAATAAGCAAGTGGAGGAACTAAATTTGCCCATAATCCTGTCCACTTCCTTGACAGGAACAGGGTCAAACTCAATCCAGATATTATTCTCAAGACTCACCCTAGTCTCCCGATTGGATTCTCTCCAGTCAGAGTCCAATCCGATCTGGATCTGAGAGATTTTATAATGCAGAAACTGTACAAAATCCTCAGCTCTGCCCTGTAAAGGGTCTTCCCTCGCTCCCTGATTGAGGAGGGAACGGGTCACACGAAACAGGGCCGCTGGGAGGTTTTCTGCAGATGCAATGAGGGCGGCGAAGTAATCTCGTTTTGTCGCTTCCATTGCCACTAGATATGACCTAATATGGGTTCTTAACTTAATGACGGGTTTTGGGACCCCGAGAGGTGGCATGTCGCGAAGAGGGGATTGAGGGGTTTTTTAAGGAATTTTTTAAGGGGTGTTTTAGGGGGTTCTGGGGTGGGGGAGGGAGTGGGTTTGGGGGGAAACCCGGGGGGGAAAGGGACAGGCCCGACAGTCTTTGATGCCATGGGGGGTTTAGTTTCTGGAGGCAAGAGGGCCCTTAATGAGCCCTCGGTCGAGGGTGGTGTGATAACTACGTTATGTGGGAGGGGCAGATATGGCGAGAGCAGGGGACCATATCATGTGCAGGGGGCGCGCACTCGCTGTCTTCGAGCGATTGCGCGCCCCGGTCCCCGGAGCTATTCCTGTTCCCCGGGTTGTTTAGAGTCTCAGGACCCTGGGCTCCGGCTGGTGTTGTGCAATGCGAGGTCCGTGGTAAACAAGGCCCCCCTCATATGTGATCTTCTTGAAGAGGGGGGTGCGGACCTGGCCGGTATTACCGAGACCTGGTTGGGCCACGAGGGGGGAGTTCCCCTCGTGGAGATGTGTCCACCGGGTTTCCTTGCATTCCACCAGCCGAGAGCCCAGGGCAGGGGTGGGGGAGTAGCGGTCATTATTAAGGAAGGTCTGGGTCCGAGGGAGGCCACTGTACCTCAGATAGCCGGGTGTGAGTCCGCCTTTGTGAGATGGGGTCCCGGTGGGCAGATGGGTCTGTTAGTCACGTACCTGGCTCCCTGCCACGTGGCAACGACCCTGCCCGAGCTTCTCAATGTTATAGCCGAGGTGGCGGTTGATACCCCCAAGCTTATAGTCATGGGGGATTTCAACCTGCCATCTATCGGCGAGACATCTGAGATGGCTCGGGAGTTCATGGCTTCCATGACGGCCATGGACCTGACCCAGGTAATTCAGGGCCCGACCCACATCGGTGGACACACCCTGGACTTGGTTTTTGTCTCTGGTCAGTGGCTGAGTGGTCTCGATATCGGGGATATAGGGGTTGAACCCTTGTCATGGACTGACCACTCGCTCCTTCGTCTCGACTTTCTGACCGTTACACCCCATCGCAGGGAGGCGGAACCAACTAGGTGGTTCCGCCCCAGGCGCCTGATGGATCCTGATAGGTTCCAGACGGAGCTTGGGCCATTTCCTGAGACACTGACACGCGACTCGGCTGAGGACCTGGTGGCTGCCTGGGATAGGGCAGCCGGTGGGGCCTTGGACCGGGTCACGCCTTTGCGGCCTCTGACCCGGCGCCGAACTCACTTATCTCCTTGGTTCACCGAGGAGCTGAGGGAGATGAAGCGCCGGAAAAGACGCCTAGAGAGTGGTTGGAGGGCGAGTCGCTCTGAATCCGACTTAACACTAGTAAGAGCTCATATTAAGACTTACTTAGTGGCAATAAAAGCGGCGAAATCTAATTATTTCACCGCTCTTATTGCGTCATCAGATAATCGCCCAGCCGCCCTGTTTAGGGTGACCCGCTCCCTCCTCCACCTGGGAGCGCGGGAAGATCCCTTGCAGGGTCGTGCTGAGGATTTTGTTCAATATCTGGATGATAAAATAACTCAGATTCGGGATGAGCTGGCCTCTGACTGGGTTAGTTCGGGCGAGGTGACTGAGCCCAGTCTTGAGAGTGTTATCTGGGCTGAGTTCGATCCTGTGGCTCCTGAGGACGTGGACAGGATCCTGGGTGGATTGAACGCTACCACATGTTTGTTGGACCCGTGTCCCTCCTGGTTGGTGCTGGCCTCCCGGGAGGTTACACGAGGCTGGCTCCAGGAGATTATAAATGCTTCTTTGGGTGAGGGTGTCCTTCCGCCTGCCTTGAAGGAGGCGGTGGTGAGGCCCCTCCTCAAGAAGCCCTCCCTGGACCCAGCTGTTTTGGTAAATTATCGTCCTGTCTCCAACCTTCCCTTTCTAGCGAAGGTTGTTGAGAGTGTGGTGGCGCGGCAGCTCCCTCGATACCTGGATGAAGCCGTCTATTTAGACCCGCTCCAGTCCGGCTTCAGGTCTGGGTACAGCACCGAAACGGCATTGGTCGCGTTGGTGGATGATCTCTGGAGGGCCCGGGGTAGGGGGTATTCCTCTATCCTGGTGCTGTTAGACCTCTCAGCGGCTTTTGATACCATCGACTATGGTATCATCTTGCGCCGGTTGGAGGGATTGGGGGTGGGGGGCACCGTTCTGCGGTGGTTCTCCTCCTACCTCTCCGACCGGTCGCAATCGGTGTTGACAGGGGGGCAGCGGTCGACCCCGAGGCGCCTAGTGTGTGGGGTGCCACAAGGGTCGGTCCTCTCGCCCCTCCTGTTCAACATTTATGTAAAGCCGCTGGGTGAGATCATCCGTGGTTTTGGGGTGGAATTCCATCAGTACGCTGATGACACTCAGCTGTACATTTCCACCCCAGACCACCCCAACGATGCCGTGGAAGTGATGTCCCAGTGCCTTGAAGCTGTGCGGGTCTGGATGGGGAGAAACAGGCTTCGACTCAACCCCTCCAAGACCGAGTGGCTGTGGCTGCCGGCGTCCCGATATAGCCAACTGACTCCATCGTTGGTTATTGGGGGCGAATCATTGGCCCCCACGGAAAGGGTGCGCAACTTGGGCGTCCTCCTGGATCCACGGCTGTCATTAGAGGATCATACGACAGCTGTGGCCAGGGGGGCTTTCTATCAGGTCCGCCTGATACGCCAGTTGCGCCCCTTTCTAGATCGGGACTCCCTGCGCACAGTCACTCAGGCGCTCGTCACGTCTCGCTTGGACTACTGTAATGCTCTCTACATGGGGCTCCCCTTGGGATGCATCCGGAGGCTTCAACTGGTACAGAATGCGGCCGCGCGGGGGATTATGGGAGCGACAGGGCGCTCCCATGTGACACCTCTCCTGCGTGAGCTGCATTGGTTGCCGGTTGATTTCCGGGTGCGTTTCAAGGTGTTGGTAATCACCTTTAAAGCGCTCCATGGCTTAGGACCAGGGTACTTACGGGACCGCCTTCTGCCACCTATTGCCTCCCACCGGCCGGTTCGCTCCCACAGAGAGGGCCTCCTCAGGGTGCCGTCAGCCAGACAGTGCCGGCTGGCGACCCCCAGGGGGAGAGCATTCTCTGTGGTAGCCCGCACCCTCTGGAACGATCTCCCTCCAGATCTGAGAACTATTGCTGACCTCCGGACCTTTCGTTGGGCGTTGAAGACTCATTTCTTCCAACTTGCCGGACTTGCCTGATCCCTCCTATTTTTAAATATTTTAAATTTTAAATTATTTTAAATTATTTAAATTTTTAGAGTTTTAAATGTTTTATTCGATATATTTTCAGCCTAAATTTATATGGACTTTTAGTACATTTTAACTCACTGTATTGTTATTGGTTTTAAATTGGCTGTTCACCGCCCTGAGTCCGGAAGGAGAAGGGCGGTATAGAAATTCGATTAATAAATGAATAAATAAATAAATAATAAATAACTGTGTTCAGTCAGATTCAGATCAGGAGGACCTCCAACATTCCTCTAGGCGTCTTTTCCGACGTTTCATTTCCCGGAGCTCCATGGAAAACCAATGAGAGACCCGGGATCTGCGGCGGGTTAGAGGCCACAAAGGTGGAATTCTGTCTAAGGCGTCAGTAGCCGACCATTCCCAGGATGCCACTAGAGCCTCAGCTGAATTGCAGGATTGAGAGGTGGGGAATGTCCCAAGCTCCTTCAAGAACCTTTCTGGGTCCATCAGGCGCCTGGGGCGGAACCATTTTATGGGTTCTGTCTCCATGCAGCAAGGGTTGGCAGATTGAAAGTCCAGTCTAAGGAGGGAATGGTCAGTCCATGACAGGGGAGTGATGGAAAGTTCCCCCCCTACCATGACCATTTATCCACTGCCCAGAGAGAAAAACCAGGTCGAGTGTATGTCCTCCCTTATGAGTTGGGCCCTGAATAACCTGAGTCAGATTCATGGCTGTCATGGAGACCATGAACTCCCGGACTGTCTCAGATGACTCGCCGATCGAAGGCAGATTAAAATCTCCCACAACCAGAAGGCTGGGGTGTTCAAGTGCCACTTCAGTCAAGACATCGAGCAGTGCGGGCAGGGCTGTGGCAACATAGCTGGGAGATAGGTATGTGACCAACAAGCCCGACTGAACTTCAGGGTCCCACTTCAATAGAAGAGACTCACACTCGCCTATCTGAGGGACAGTGACCTCCCTAGGACTCAGACCTTCCCTGACAACCACTGCCACCCCCTGCCCCTTCCCTGATGTCGCGGCTGGTGCAGAACATGAAAGCCTGGGGGGCATAAGTCAGAGAGAGGGATTCCCCCCTCTTGCCCCAACCAGGTCTCTGTGATACAAGCCAGGTCCGCACCCTCCTCATCAATAAGGTCTTATATGAGGAGGGCCTTATTCATCACAGACCTGGCATTCACATACACCAAACGGAGACTAGGTTCCCTCGCTCTCATATCCCCAGGAAAGCAGGGTGAGCAGGAGATATGGGAGCAAGCCACCATCCGAATGCTTCTGGTGTGATGCTCTCTACTCCTACTTTGATTTCTTCTGCCCCTTCCCACCATCACAAGTATAGAATGTCCCACCCTCCTCTGAGCATCCCCCATGACTCCCAACACCCCCCAACCCGTCGGGACTGTCAGAATGGTATGGCTGCTGAACTGTAAGAGACCCCCCAGTCTCATTTTTGTTATTAAAAACCACCCTCCTCCCAGATCCCCTTAAAATTGGATCTAAAAATCTATTTAAAAAACCTCATAACTTCCGTTTTTTAGCATACCACCTCTCAGGGTTCCAAAACCCATCATCAAGGGCGGCCCTCAATAGTTGAGAGGGCCAAACCTGCGAGAGGGGGGAGTCTCGCAGTGCAAGGAGCTCCGCAGTTGAATACATTCAAGAATAGCAAGGAGCTGAGAGTGATGAAGGATCATTTTCTTCTAAAGGGTATTAGAGATGGTTAAAAACAGGTAGATTAAATAAGGGAGGAAAAAATGTTAAAGAGAAGACAATATGCTAAAAACATCAGAACATCATCGCCCTCTCATGACGATGGGAAGTCTTGTGATTATAATAAGTCTATTCAATGGTGGGAAAAAGTCTCAAAGGCCGCCCTCTCATGGTGACCAAACCAGAATCATAAGGTCAAACAAGAAGATGGTCCGTCCCACCATAGTTCAAGACTCTCGGTGTCTGTGCCTCCTCCCGTCCTGACACCAGCAATAGCCAAGGCTTAGTTCAGAAAAAAACAAGGTGTAGTCATAGGATGGAATAAATGATTGAATAATCCAGGTAATCCAGGGAGGACAAGATGGTCAAATAATGGTCAAATAAGGCTGCAGATCAATCAAAAGCTGTAAATTTATGCAGAGTGGCCATATTAGGCCTAAATCTAGTAAGGGGGGGGGAGGAACAGTCAAGGGGGGGGGGGGGTACCAACCGTCATCTCCCAGCTAACAATCCTCAGTCCCTTCTCCATGACCTTGATCTTCAGGCCATTCAGCCTATTAAATTGTTAAGCCCCCTCCCATGCTTCAGAAAAAAAGGGGGAGTGTCCAGATCCCTCAAAACTGAGGGATCCTAACATTTGTAATGCTGCCCTCTTCTCCATCGACAACGTGGCGTCTTCACAGCCAGGCCTTCAGGTACTGCCACCGCCCTCCAGCTGTCTCGGCATTCCTGCCAGCACCATTGTTGCCCTGGCAGCCGCCTAGGCCCTGACAGTTGGGCCCCAATTGCGGCATTCTCCGTACCATCCTCTAACTTTCTTCCCGACAGTCAGCTGTTCCTCAGGCTCCATCCACGGCTCTATCAAGCCGGCAACACCTCGGCTCGCTGGGAGGGGGGTCAAAAGATGGTTAACTGACTCCCGACACCCCTGAAAATGCCAAACATCGCCTCCCTAAGCTCAGGGTTCACTGCAGAGCTGCCATTTTGGTCTGTTGCCCAACGGAATTTTTAATTTAATTGTTAATGAAAGATAATTGTGGATCCTTTGATGTTCCCTGAAAGATAATTGTGGAGCCCTTGGTTGTTTGCTTGCAGATGTTTCATTACCTTACGAGGTAACACTATCAGTGCTGGGGAATGTGGGATTTGCTCCGTTTATATAAAATAACTTGCAAGCTACTGTATGTAAACATGGAGCACACTCCATATTATTATTTATTATTATTATTAGTCGCATTTTTTATGCCACCCAACTCCCGAGGGACTCTGGGCGGCTAACAACAAAGAATAAAACAATGCGAACAATATCCCATACAAAAGTTTAAAAAGAAAACATTAAAACTCCAATTTCTGGCCAGGTCTTGCAAGATCACCTTAGCGAGATCAACGGCCCCAGGCCTGCCGGAAGAGCCAGGTTTTCACCGCTTTCCGGAAGGCCAATAGGATGGGGGCAGTCCAGACCTCAGGGGGTAATTGGTTCCAGAGAGCTGGGGCAGCCACAGGGAAGGTCCTCCCCTGTGGGCCTGCCAGCCGACATTGTTTAGCTGACGGGACCCGGAGAAGACCAACTCTGTGGGATTTTACCGGTCGTTGGGAGCTATGCGGTAGAAGGCAGTCTCGAAGATAGCCTGGCCCTGAGTCATGTAGGGCTTTAAAGGTAATAACCAACACCTTGAATTGCGCCCAGATACCGATAGGGAGCCAGTGCAGCTCGCTGAGAACTGGTGTAATGTGGGTGTATCTAGGTGCACCTACAATAGCTCGCGCAGCTGCATTCTGGACCAACTGTAGTCTCCAAACACTTTTCAAGGGTAGCCCCATACTCGCTAG